>CM062816.1:1384881548-1386174960 GCA_031772625.1 Pinus tabuliformis | reverse complement strand
CCAATCTTTTGGCCACAGGTCCTAGCCTACCTGTAACCAGAGACAGCTCTCCGTTTCTGATTTATCTTTGTTTTGATATGGTTTTAGGCTAGTTATGGTGCACGGGGTTTTGTTTTGAATTTGTTGGGATGATGATTTCAGTCATAACAGGTATGTTTTCGTAGGATGGTCTAAGCCATTGGGCATGGAGTCCATGATGTTTAATTTCTTGAAGTGTCTGTTTTGAGGAAAAAGTTATGCTACAGAGCCAGACAAGTGTCTATGGAACAATTTTTCAAATCTGTAAAATGATGGGATGAAATCAGGGAGTGAAAGGCAACTAAGGATCTTTCAATAAGCTGATATGGGGAATAGTGGAAACATTACTTAGGAACATTTAAGAATTCGTGAATAACATTCATATTGATAGAACAAATACAAACATGAGCAATTAAGAATTCATGTTTATGATTAATTCTGAAGAAAACATATTTAACAATAGAGATTGAGCACAGGGTGTAACCAAACATTTCCTGTACTATTCTTTTCTCTATTGCTAGGCTAATGAAACATGTATATGAGTTAATTAAACATAAAAATATAAAACATAGTTCAGGATAACTTATTGTTCCATTAGACACCACAGGAATTCTGTAGCAGAATGCAGATCATCATTTAGACATCAAACAGTGAAGAGATAGTGAACTTTTCCAGCCTTTGTATTAGATAATATGAAAATATACAATATATTGTCTCAGAGAGAAAATCACCAACCCCAAATACGTTGTAAGGGGAGGTATATATACAAAATTTAGATACAAAAATATCTAGCTGATGAGTTAATGGCTCATAAATTCTATGCCAACCCCTGAAGAATTACAGCTGAGAGAGTAAATGCTGTAATAACTGCTTCGTGCATTAGCTGTCCAAAATTGTCAGAAGGCTTTGACTTTGTGACCCATTGAGTCGGTTGTAGCCGTGTTGCCCAAAATTTGCGCGCTTTATTTCTTTGGCTTGCTGTCGCAGTATTATGCTGAGTCATTACTTTCACCCGCCCTGCCTGCTGTCTTCATGTTTCTTTTGACTTTGGTTGACCTGAAGCTTATTAGGAGAGACTAAACCGAGAATATTGAGGCAAAATTTGCAGCATTGCATGCCACCAATCTTCCTTGGGCAGTTGGTGTCTTCGTATTTTTATCAAAGTTTCATCCGCCTCTGTATACCTGTAAAAATTTGGTGGGACCTCAAACAAGTGATTAATTTCATGCTCAATGTAGAATAAATTTTCTAGCTTGTTATAGAGGCTCTGCCCTGATGGAGGTCCTGCTTCTTCAGAAGTACTGGTGGATGCTGTGATCTGATTTGCAATAAAGTTTGTCATTCTAGTGGTATATTGCTCATGGGTGAGCAGTCTCCCTGTGCTGGTCAATAGGCTAGGCAATCCTTTGTCCTGCAATGCTCCCATTCTAAGTTTGTAGTCATCTACCTCAGCCTGTCAAAATTTCCACAGTCTGTACAAAATTTCTGAGGGTCAGCACTTTTTTAGCTGTTAGAACAACATCTGTTCTGCTACTGATGTTTAGGGCTGCCAACTCCTCCTTGGTGTGATTATTGAGGAAATGTATCATTATGTTGGCCTGCTAAGGCTTATTCCCTAGTGTTGTTCTAGCCTTCTGGCTTTCAACTTGTGCTTGGCCTATTAATTCCATCTGCTCATGCACTGTTTTGATTGACTTCCACTGTTTGGTAATGGAGTGGTCAATCTGGGTCCACAAAATCTTCTTTATCTCTGCCAGAGTATTCTCTAAATTTAGTTCCTTTTTCAAGGCCTTTATTTTGTCCTTTAGGGCCTTAATCTCTCTGGTATGCTCTGCTACTGTCATTTTGGATTTATCATACTTAGTTTCCAACTCAGCCAATTTCTCTTTGGCTTGTTTGATCTATGTAGCCTGAATTTCCAGCTCTTTGACAGCTTTGGTCAAATCATCTAGGCGTATGCTAGCCTCAGGAGCTGTTGTTGCTGCTGTTGCAGCATCTGTTGTTGTTGCAGCCGTTGAAGGGGTCGCTGCTGCCTCTGTAGTTGCTGCAGTAGTTGGGGCAGTTTGAGGAGGTTGGGAGGTTGATTCTCCCTGTTTGTCTTGGAGTGCTTTCTCTAGCTCCCCTTCCAGATCAATTACTCTTTGGTTCAGTTTCATCATTAGATCTAATTGATCCTCAGCTTCCTTTTCTTTCTGCAATTCTCCTGTTTGAGGGTGCTCAGTAGGAAGCAATTTCAATCTCTTCTTCAATGCAGCAATGTCATCATCTTTCTTTTTCATAAGGGCCCTCACACCCTTAGGATCCTTAGGATCATGTCCTAAGTCCACAATAATGTCCTCCAATGTTTTGATTCTGTTGTCTTTGGCCATGGACGACATTCTCTCTAAGTCAAGCTGAGTGTTGGTGTTCTTTACAGATTCTTTTAATTCATGGGCCATTGTGGCCCTATCTACCAATGTGGCATAGACCATTTCCCCTGTTTTCTTGTGTAGTTCTATCTGATCCATGGGGCGAATGTCTTTTGCCATGACCTCTAACTTTTTTCTAACAAAATCTGCAGCTGAGTGAGGCTGCGGTACTTTGGGTTTAAAATGGCTAAGGATTATCTTTTCCTCTTTGATATCATAAGCTGCCATCTGCCTTTCTTGTTTGGCCAGTGTTGCCTTGAGAAATTGGTCACATAGCTACACTCTTAGCAGCTCATTTTGTGCCTTAATTTCTTTGAAGGTGGCCTTGGTACTATTTGGCTTCTTGCTTTGCTGAGTGGAGGAGGATACCTCCATGCCATGCTGTCTTTCCTGCTCTTGTTGAAAAGAGCTTGTGGCTGTTTGTTGGCTGTCTTCTTTTTCTTTCCTTGGGCTTCCAAGGATCTCTTCACTGATTTCTCCTATAATTGGAGAATCAACCCTTTGCCTTTTGGCTTTGAGTTCATGAGTGGATCCACTAGTAGGTCTGGACTCCTCTCGGTGTCATTTTTTACCTCTTTCCTCATGTGCAGGGGTCTGTAAGATAGGCACTGTTGGTGCCTTTGTTTGCCATGGAGGAGTCTGTTCTTTCTGTTGCCCAATTGAGGAGGCAGGCCTCTCTTGACTACTTCTTTTTCTGCACCCATTATCCCCTTGCCCTTTTCTGTAGTTGTTGCTGATGTAGATGGCCCCTGGGTGGCTGGTGTGGTTGCAGCAGTGGATGTACCTTCCCCAATTTGATGTGGCTGTTTGAAAGTTACCTGCTGCACAGAATCTAAGTCAAGAGTTTTTTCTAAATCTTTGACATTTTTCTCCATTATTTCTTCTTGAGTTAGTTCCTCAACTAATGTGCCTTGCAACCATTCATCTTGGTTGGCATACTGCTCAATTTGTGGATATTTACAATGATCATACCCTAGTAGCCTGCATTTGACCCTTCTAGCACTGATGAAGCCTTCTAGGTCATAAGGGACCCACCAGAAGCTTCTCTTTAGTTTATATTTATCCCTGAGAATTTGATCTGCCTCTTGCCAACCTTATTTCTTATTCATGATAAAGGGGCCCAAATGGTCTTTGAATTTGAGGTGGGTTTTCTTTTTGGCACTATGAAAGTGGGTGAGGTCAGAACTAATGAGTTGCCTGTAGTATTCCAAGGCGAACAATCTCATTGGCACATACCTTGGGAGCCTGTAAGGACAGAGCTCACAGCCATAAATTCTGATGACTGTATGGTTTTGATATAGGTACCAGTCACCTATTTTATAACTCTTGGACAGCTGCAAAGTTTTTTGGACTTCAAATGACAGTCTAGGAAGAGGGGATCTCATCAAGAGGCAGGAGACTGGGTAGACAAACTGGTCAACAAACTCATAGTAAGAATATGGTGAATCTTGAATTTGGTGGAAAACTGATGACCAGAAGATAACAGACCTCTTCTCTCCCCTAGAATCCAATTTCTTGATGGGGTATTGGAAGACTTCAGACTAATAATACATGAATAAGTGGTAGAGATATGATGAATATTTAAACACTCCCTCCCTATCCACTTTCAAAAGCTGGTCATGCATTTTATTGGCTATAAACTTGGCAAAGTTATACTTGTAGGCAGGGGGCTGGCCTGGACTATATGCACCTAATAATACCAACACTGTCTCATCAATGTGCTCACTGGTTTTGAAGCCTAGCACATAGGAGATCATATCAACAAGGAGCTTGCCTACATCATTGAAGTGGACATATAAGAAAGGAGGTGGACCTGTAGGCTGGCGGTCTGCCTCATGAATGTCTTAGTGACCTTTTCAATGTCAGCACTGGAGAGTTTGGCGCCTGCATCCAGCAAATAGTTCATGGAGAATGGAAACAACAACAGAGTCTGCTTGAAATTGAGCATTTGGTTGATGGAGTCAGGATTAATGTGGAAAAGTGTGCTCCCAGATGGAGACTTAACAGTTCTCTGAGTTGGATCATAGTTCTCAGCACATAAGCAGATGATTTCTGGAAAAATATTAACAGATGGGAGGAAATAATAAGGCAGATTGGACTCCCATATCCCATATGTGTCATTGTTGCTCAGATAGCTGTTTCTCAATTGGCAGAAGGTCTGTAAGTGGTTCCTGTTGCCCACAAGATCTTGGATAAGGTAATCTCTATCAACAAGAGGCATGGCATTAAGCTCCTTGTTTGGTGGATTCATAGGAGTGACACTGAGAGCTAATGGTGTAGCCATTGGAGAAATTTCAGGTGTGAACTTTTGAATGCAGTTTTTGAGTATAACAGGCTGAATATGATAGCTTATGAGGATTAGAAGAGAAGTGGCAGAATGAGTGCAGCTGGAGCCAAAGTTGCCTTTGAAAAGAACAACTTGAAGAATTTGATTAGAACTTTAGTTTCTTCTGGTGAACTCTCAGAATTTATAGACAGTGAGGGTAATTGCAGAGGAGAAAAAGGATTGCAGCTTAGTATAATGAGAGCTTAAATCAAAACTCGGCAAAAGGGAACAATGTCGGGCAGGTGTGAGAGTACGTTGAATTTAAGCCCGAAAACGATTGTGCAACGATGAACTTGTGTATGGTGCCTGGCTATTTTAAACAGGGGGTGGTTTAGATTGTTTTTAGGCCCACATTTACAAGACAATCACCATTAATTTAGGAGTTTTTAGGCAATTCAGTGGAAAAATTTGCAGAGAATTGCAAGAACATGAGAAAACGGGTTGAATTTGGCAAATACCTGGATTAGCCAACGCCGAGGGTGGTCGAATTGTTTGGAGGACGAAGACTGTCATTGAATTGGCTAGTGGCGGCGTCCGAAGCAGCGAAATTTGGAATCTGGAGGTAGTTGGAGGTGACCAGAAGAACAACGCAGCCGCATTTGTATTGTGAAAATGACAAGAAACGGTCATTTTTGGCCTTTTTAACAACAAATTTGCCGCATACGCGCTTTTGGCGCTTTCCCGCGATGACATCAGCATGACATCATCAGTGGGCCCCGGGTACGGACGAGTGACGTGGATGCTGACTGGGACGACAGCGTGGTGGGACACGGTGGCAGAATGCGGGGGCGTCAGGACAGCGTGGTGGGTGACGTGGGGTAGTGGCGGGGGCCCAGGCGTGACGTCACAGTGACAAGGGTGGTGACGTGATGGGGGTGGCCGGTTTGCGGGAGGTGGTTTCTGGTTTCCCCGCACCGCCTTTGGGGAGAAGCGGTTTCGGGGGGAGGGCTCCGAACACCCCGGGCTGCCGACACGTGGCGGGGGTACGGCGGCAAAACCGCCCATCCCCCGGACGTTAAAGTTCGGCATATCCGTGGCCCATATCACCCGCCCACCGTTGGATCAGGCGCGGCGGGAGATCAACGGCTGGCGGGGCCTGTTGTATGGTGTGCAGGTTTGGGAGCGGGACCCGCCCAATATTTAATTGATATTTTACGGCGCGGGTTTAAAAACCTTAGTTTTGGTAGGTTTTGGGGTTGGAAATAGCGCAGGCCATGGCGCCATAATGTGTAATGAAAAGTGTTTAAATACTTTAACATAAAAAACATTGGGTTTTAACTTGAGGGGGCAATTTTGCAAGGGTTTAGGTGAATGGGGGTTTAGGAATAGGCTATTAATTTAACCAGGGGTTAGATTAATTCCGGGGTAAGGACTCGGAAGGGTTGACTATAGTCCCAGATGGACTAATGTCTCCCATGACATGCTATTTAGCTATAATGCTAAAGGGGGGAATATTTAATATATTTTTGGGAATTTTCTATAGTTTTTGTAAAAAATAGGGGTGGAGATGTACTTAGGGAGTTATATAATAGGGTTAGAAGTTAATGTGGGTATGTGGGGTGAAGTGGGAAACCAGAGATGGATGAAGTGTGAAGTGATGACTTTACACAAGAAATGTGGCTTCCTTTTGAGGAAGATGGTCACAACCTGCAATGGCTTTCATAAGGGAGAAGTGCAGGGAGGATTGTTTAGGCAGATCTTAAAGTCCTCAAGGGGATGTTAGTAAGAAATCCTTTGAAGGGAAATGAGGGTAGTTAGACATGCTTTGATAGTTTTGCCATATAGACCATTTTTCTCGCCTTTCTCTTATTGGTGAGATCAGATATTATTTTTCATATATCATGTGGTTAGACCTTTCTTCTGCAACCTCCAACTGCCTACCCTGCCTAATAGACCTAACATTCTTTCTTCTTTTTGATGGTTGCACTTAGCCTTGCAAACCCTGATAATCCTCTTTTCTTTTTGCTGCCCTCCTATCTAAATCTACCCTTATATCTTCCAAGGGCCCAGATTAAGCAGTTGGGCACCTTCCTTTCTTTATCCAGCTACTCATCTGTCAAGCTTGAACCGTTTGAACAGATATTCATTCTCTAGTCTAGAACAGGCAATTTAAAACATGGCATGGCCCAGCTTGAACTGTTGGGTCATCCATCAAGGTAGCAGTGGCCTCTTGGTTGGCCACTTTCCCAGTCTTTCTTTGGGGTTCATTTCAATTATTTTTTCTGACCAATTCATTTTCTTGCCTTTTGATTATTCTTTTAAGGCATACCCTCTTTACATTTTTTAACTGTCTGCTTCTTTCACAAAAGATGGAACCTTTGTATCACCAAAGATGAACATTTTTGGCACTTCCACTGTCAATCATGAAAAATGAAACCCTATTGGTATAGGAGACTAACACCATCCAAATGATACATTGTGCCAATTCTAAGCTCATGTCTTTTCTTGATGGATTTTCAGGATATAACCAAATCATGTTCCATCCAAATGATACATTGAAAACCACGTTCAGAACTAAATTGGGAACATATGCTTATCAAAAAATGCCTTTTGGTTTGATTAATGCAGGTTCCACATTTCAAAGAGATATGGATATAGCCTTTAAAGGACTCATTAACAAATCAATTAGTATTTACTTGGATGATATCACTGTCTATTCCAGGAAGTGAAGCATCCATTTAAACGACCTTAAGTAGATCTTTGAACGATGTAAAAAATATGGGATCTCACTCAATCCAAAGAATTCTTATTTTTCCTTATTTAAATGTAATTTTTAGCATTTTTCGTATCAAAAAGGGGTATTTGTAACGATCCAGAAATGATTAAGGAAAATGAGAAAATCCCCTTACCGCATAATAAGAAATCAATGCAGTTTTTCTTTGGTCAAATAAATTTTGTAAAAAGATTTGTCCCTGATTTTTCACAAATAGTTTTACCTTTATAGCCTATGATTAAGAAAAAATCAGTTTTCAAGTGGGGTCACAATGAAAGAGAAGCATTTGATTTAATCAAACAAGCTATTATCAATGCTCCCTCCCTAACATCTCCCAATTTTTCCAATCTTTTTTTTTATACACATTTGCATCAGAAACATCATACGCTTCCATCTTGACACAACTCAATGATCAAAAAATAGAAGCACCACTCTCGTTTTTTTAGTTCAAATCTACAAGGTGCTGAATCATATTAGATCGTTGTGGAAAAATAGGCCTTTGTTTTTTTTTTAAGTCAATAAATCATTTTATACCATTTCTCCTTAAAGCCCACAACAAAATGATAGTTCCATTCCTAGCAGTAAGGCAATTACTGGTTCAAAGGGAAGTAGGAGAAAAAAGGGCCAACTGGTTGACCACACTACAAGAATATGGTGTCAAAATTAGTCTAGCTAAAATTGTTAGAGCTCAAGGTTTTTGCAGAATGTTAGCTGGAGCATCCAACTTAGCAGCAGAAGAAGATTCAGGTGACGATATAAAAATATCGAGGTAAGCCTTGGTGATACTAAATCTCAACATGTTTATCTCATCTTTTATTTAAAAAATGGATATGCCCCTCTGCATCTCAGTTATAGAAAAAAAAGGGTCTTTCATATTGAAAGCAAAGCAATACCAAATCGTCAACGATGTTTTATTTAGAAAAAAATATGACTCTATGTTTCTAAGGTGCCTTGAAGAATCTAGGGCAGAAAAGGTGTTGTAGGAACTCCATGATGGACTAACTGGTGGAAATTTTGGAGGAGACACAACAACACATAAAATCCTACATGATGGCTACTACTGGCCAACTTTGTTCAAAGACACACACGAATATGTAAGGAAGTATAAAACCTGTCAAACTTCTACTAGAAGACAAAGGAAACCTGCATTTCCATTACAACCAGTCAACATTGAACAACCTTTTGAGAAATGGGGACTCAACATAATACATGAGACCATTCCTCACTCCTCAAGGAAATATAGATACATCCTTACAAAACCTGATTACTTTACTAAATTGGTGGAAGAAATTCCACTAAAGGTAACCAATTCCAAGAACATTATCGAATTTATTGATCAATTTATCATTACAGATTTTGCCTACCGACAACCCTGATGTTTGACAATGCATCTTACTTCACAGGAAACACTGTGACAGAATTCTCTTTCAAAAGAGGTTTCAAACTCAAGTATTCTGCTAACTATTAACCTCAAGGAAATGGTTTAGTAGAATCAACAAATAAAAGCCTCATCAGGAACATTAAACAAACTACTGATCAGAGTCAAAGAAACTGGCATAAATCCTTAGCATTTTCTCTATGGATAGATCGAATAACACAGAAGACCTAAATAGAAACTTCTCCATTTAATTTGGTTTATGGGAAAGAAGTTGTTCTTCCTACAAATATATATATTCCCTCTCGAGACCTAGTTCAATTTATTGAAGAAACTCCTTCTTCTTCTTTGAAATTAAGGCAATAACAAATCCTCAAACTCGAAGAAGAAAGAGAGAAAGTCAAAATCATGCATGCCTGTCATCAACAGTTAGTTAAATATTCTTTTGATGCAAATTATGTTAGCAAAAAATCATTTCAACTTGGAGACCTTGTATTGAAGTGGGATAAAGCACACGAGGAAAAAGGTAAGCATACCAAATTCCAAAGAATGTGGCTTGGACCATTTCTAATAATAGAACAAGTTGGCCCATCAATGTTTCTATTGCAAGATTTATTAGGCAAGAGAGATTCTCTCCTTGTGAATGGGAAAATTTTGAAAAAATATTTTTCATAGGAGACAGCCTCTTCTATCCCCTATACATTATCGCCTTTACTTTTCTTAGGAAATAAAAGTTAAATAGTGTAACTATTGGCCATACAATAAAATCTCTTGAAATGTTTTTATTTTTCGCTTTTATAAGTGGAGATTGTTAATGAAATAATTATAAGATTTGAAAAATAACTAGGTTCCATCTCTCCGAAATTTTCTTGTTTCCACCAAAAGTATTTGTTCTTTGAGAAACCTCCAACTTTATAAAAAAAATTTGTTCTACTATCAGTCAAGAAAATAATATTTAACAAATTAAAGACCCTTTGGAGATAAGCATCTTCAACTCTAAAATTGTCGTCCAGAACTCTTAACGAGCAAATGGTTCTCTGTTAGGTCCCTATAATAGTAGTGATTCCCCCATTACAATTGTCATTGTAGACCTTATTGTTATTTTTGTGCCCTTATTGTACCCATATTTTTATTATTATTCCCTATAGCCCACTATTGTTATTGTTGTGCCCTTATATTATTATTATTATGTCGCTTTGATTATATTGTGACCCCTTAGACTCCTATGTATACAAAGGAGGATTTTTCATTTGTATCATCCAAGAATTTTTCATTTGTGTAATGTAAAGGAGGTTTCCCCCTGAAGAGGGTAATTTCGAAGGCTTTGATCTATCTATTCATCAATTTTGTGAGATGGTTGCATAACATTTGGTATCAGAGCTTTGGATTCTAGGGTTTCGCTGCTCCAAATAGGTCATCATGGAATTTTCGCTATAATGTTGTTTATGCAACATTTAAGAAGAAGAAAAAACCCCATTTGAGATGCCATCTTGCTGAACCTCAAGTCCAAATTTTAGATCTTGTATCGCTATATGTTTGGAGATATGTTCCAAGGAAGATAGGATTTGTGTAGGATCCTGAATTATATCTCAAACTGATGACCTAGGGAAAATCGTCATAACTTTCTTTCTAAGCATCAGATTTAAATTTCATAAATTTTGCTGAAAGAGGATGGACTATAGTTTTCTGTGTATTGGTTTCAGGTCCTAAGGTCAAAATAGTGACATGTGTAACTTTTTACAAGTTCTCTCTTCTGAACTACTCTATAATTAGGTCATCATGGGAAATTTGGCATAACTCTTCCTTGGAGAATCCAATATTGATTAGACTTGCAAGGTTGGAAATAGGACTCATAGGGTTACCACAAGAAGAAATTTTAGAGCTTTAAGATACGAAATTACAGAGATACCACAGATTCAATATCAAGCTCCTACAAAGTGAAAAAAGGTGTGTAGTTTTTTTAAAAGTTTGCATAAGTTTGGTTTGAAAAATTAGTTAGAAGGAATTCAAAGGGCATAATGAAGCATTATTATCATTAATTGATTCCCCCAAGAAAGAGGATGGAAACACCTAGTAAGCAACCTGAAACCTCTAGCATGACTCATGAATAAGAGGAAGAAATGCAACACGATATATCAAAATTATGAGACCAAGTGCAACAAAATTCACTCTCACAAAAAATAATGGAAGCTAAGATGGATGGTTTAAAGAAAGGCATGGAAGGTAAGATGGATGGTATAGAAGAAAAAATTAATGGAAACATGGAGGATTTGAAGACAGGCATGGAAGCTAAGATGGATGGTATAGAAGAAAAAATTAATGGAAACATGGAGGACTTGAAGACAGGCATGGAAGCTAAGATGGATGGTATAGAAGAAAAACTTAAAGGCAACATGGAATATTTGAAGATAGATTTGACAAATTTGCTACAAGAAATTCTTACTAATGGCAAAAGGGTAGTAAAGGAAAGTCACGAGGAGAAAAAGAGAAATGCTAATCATGATTTCATAGATTCTAACGGTGGATTGAAGACCCACCATGTTCCAAAGATGGATATGAGGAAGTTTGATGGAAAGGATCTCATAACATGGATACTACAGATGGAGAATTATTTCAATCTCCATAATGTGAAAAACACACAAAAGGTGCGCATTTCAACTTTATATTTAGAACCAAATCAGTCTGTATGGTATCGATGGCTTTCCTCTTGTAGAAAAAAGTTCACTTGGGCAATTTTTATGGAAGAAATGATAGCGCATTATGAGGATACAAAAGGAAACTATTTTTTTAGCCAATTGATAAATCTCAAACAAAAGGGTTCAATGACAGAGCACATTGAGGACTTCCAAAAATTGAATATAAGGTTAAAAGATATGCTAGAGGAGCATAGGATTGATGTGTTCATAGGGACTTTAAAGGATAACATCCAACATGAGGTTCACCTTAGGGAACCATATTCATTGGAGAAAGCATTTAGGTTGGCAACAAAAATCGAAAACAAAATTATGGCCACAACGAAGCCTACCACTCATAAGTATAAAGATGGAATTGTTGTTTCTCCTAGCCTTCCACAACCTACAAGGTTGACACCACAACAATTGGAAGAAAAAAGAGAAAAAGGGCTTTGTTACAATTGTGATAGAAAATACCCTAAAGAACATAAGTGTGTTGAGAATAAATTATTTTACATAGATTGTGAAGAGGAGGAAGAAAAGGAACAAGAAACATCAAAATAAGAGGATATACACTAGGAACAAACCATAGAGAAAGAAGAAATGAATCTATCCATATCTTGTAATGCATTGGCTGGAATTACCACTCCTCAAACTATCAATATAAAAGGACATATCAAGAAGAAAAAGGTAATAATGTTGATTGATTCAGGAAGTACCCATAATTTTATTCATTGTAAGATAGACAAGGAATTGAATTGCTTCCTATATCTAGCACCAGAGTGTCAAGTGATGATTGCAAGTGGAGGAACCATAAATTTCTATGGAAAGTGTCATAATATCAAGCTATCAATGGGATAAAATGTATTAAATATCCCAACTCTTTCCATTCCAATGGGTGGTGCTGATGTTGTACTAGGAGTCCAATGGCTACAATCCTTGGGTAAAATATACTTTAATTTTCAAGAACTTTTCATGAATTTTTCTTTTGAAGGAAAGGAAGTTAAATTAAGGGGTATCACAGGGAAACTAGGAAAGATAATCAACTCTAATGGAATGACAAAGCTTCTAAATAAAGAACAACGAGGCATAATTGCACAATTATGTTGACTAGATGTTCCCACATCGAAATCATCTATTTCTCCAAATATCCAAAAGTCCTGGACAACCATTCCAAGGTTATTTGATACTCTGAAATGCCTCCCACCTATTCATGATCATGATCATTCTATTCATTTGATTCTAGTAAGTGTTCCTCCAAACATCAGCCCTTACAGATATCCCTGTGCCCACAAGGGTGAAATTGACTAGTCAAAGTTATTCCTTTTCTCAAGTAGTATTGGTGCACAAGAAGGATGGGTCATTGTGCATTTGTCTGGATTATAGAGAGCTCAACAAGCTCACTATTAAAGATAAATTTCCCAGTCCTATCATTGATGAATTATTGGATGAACTACATGGATGAATTTACTTCACCAAGTTGGATCTTCGTTCTGGATATCATCAAATCAGAATGAATACTAAGCACATTCCAAAAACAAAATTTAGAACTCATGAGGTTCATTATGAATTTTTGGTCATGCCTTCTGGCCTTACCATTGCACCTTCTACATTTCAAGGTTTGATGAATTTCATTTTCAAACCCTTCCGTAGAAAATTTATGTTAGTATTTTTTGATGATATACTAATCTATAGAATGTCTTGGAAGGATCATGTTCAACATGTTGAGAGGGTTCTCAAGCTATTGGAGGAGAGACAATTATATGCAAAAAGCTCCAAATTATTTTTTGGAGTACAAGAGGTGTAATATCCGGGTCATATTGTATCTCATGAAGGTGTGAAGGAAGACCCTAAAAAAATTAAATCCATTAAGTAATGGAAAATCCCCACATCCATAAAGCATCTGTGAGGATTTCTTGGGTTGACAGGGCATTATCGCAAGTTTGTTAAGAATTATGGGCAAATATAAACACCTTTAACAACATTATTGAAGAAATATGCATTTTCATGGACTCTAGAAGTAATGAAGGCCTTTGAACATCTTAAAGAGGAAATGTGCCAAGCACCAGTCTTAGCTACACCAGACTTCACAAAAACCTTTATTATGGAATGTGATGCCTCAGGAAATGGAATTGGTGTTGTTTTAATGCAAGAAGAAAGAACCATTTCTTTCGAATGTCATCCAATGAAAGGAAAGTATTTACACAAAGCTATTTATGAGAAGGAAATGTTGGCAATACTACATGCACTTAAGAAATGACAACCCTACCTAATGGGAAGACACTTCAATGTAAAAATGGATCATCATAATCTTAAATACATTTTAGAACAAAGATTATCTTTAGAAGAGCAACAAAAATGGATCACAAAGATTTTGGGTTATGACTTTGAAATCATCTACAAAAAAGGGAAGAAAAATGTTATGGAAGATGTAGTCTCAAGAAAGGATAAGGATGTGGAAGCATTTCTTTGCGCCATTTATAATATCCAACTAGATTAGATAAACGAATCAAGGGATGAATGGAAGAATGATGAATAAGTGTGGGCAACCATTCAAAAGATACAACAAGATCCCAGTACATCTGATACATTTAGCTGGAAAAATGATTCGATATGGTACAAAGATTGCTTATACCTATGTAAGAATTCCCAACCCCAAACAAAATATTCTTATGGAATTGCACACCTCTCGCTTAGGAGGGCACTCACAATTTTTAAAAACTTACCACATGTTTAAGAAGGAATTTTTCTGGGATGGCCTTAAATTGGATATTCAAAATTTTGTGGCAGAATGTTTGGTTTTCCAACAAAATAAAGTTGAAACAATTAAGACCCCAAGTTTATTACAACATTTATCCATTTGAAGCCAACACTGGGAGGAGGTTTTAATGGAGTTTATCATAGGCTTACCCAAATCCGAAGGAAAGAGTGTCATCATGGGGGTAGTTGATATACTTACCAAGTATGCACACTTTTGTGCATTATTGCATCCTTTTAAAGCCAGTACAGTTTCTGCTGCATTTATGGAAACAATTCAAAAGCTACATGGAAACCCAAAGATTATTGTAAGTGACAGATAGCCCATTTTCACTGGAAATTTTTGAACAAAATTATTTTCTTCTGTTGATACTCAGTTAGCTCACAACTCATCTTATCATCCTCAATCTGATGGAAAAACTTAGATAGTAAACAAATGTTTGGATGGATATCTTCGGTTCTTTGTATCTCATAAATAGACACAATGGGTCAAATGGTTGCCTCTAGCTGAATGGTGGTATAATACTTCCCTCCATACTACAGCAAAAATGACCCCATTTATGGCACTTTATGGATATCATCTACCATCCATCACATCATATTTAAGAGAAAATTCTAACGTGAAAGCAATGGAAGATCACATCGAGCATGAACAAGAAATTCTCCAATGCTTAAAGGATAACCTCACTTTGGCGTAGAACAGATTGAAACAACAGGTAGATCAACATCGTAGCAAAAGAAGTTTTGATGTAGGTGACTGGGTATTCCTATGGCTACAACCATATAAACAAATGTCCCTCAAGCAAGATAAGAAGGATATTTAAATATCACCAAAGTATTATGGTCCATACAAGGTGTTGCAAAATATTGGTACTATGGCATACAAATTGGAGCTTCCTACAGCTTCGTGAGTGCACCCAATTTTCCATGTTTCATGCTTAAAGAAGGTTATAGGTGACAAACTCCCAATTCAAACAATACTGCTAGAACTTGACGAGGAAGGAAAAATCATATTGGAACCTGAAGAAGTCACAAAAGCAAGAACTCGATAGCTATGAAATCGACCAATTTCAGAGTATCTCATCAAGTGGAACAACTTACCCCCTGAATATTCCAAATGGGAGGGTGAGAATTTTATACAGAAGCATCTAGAACTACTCAAGCATTGAGGACAACACTTTTTTGAAGCAAAGGGGAATGTTAGGTCCCTATAAAACTAGTGATTCCCCCATTACTATTGTCATTGTAGCCCTTATTGTTATTGTTGTGCCCTTATATTATTATTTTTATGTCGTCTTTGATTATATTGTGACCCCTTATACTCTTATATATAGAAAGGAGGTTTTGTCATTTGTATCATCCAAGAATTATTCATTTGTGTAATGTAAAGGAGGTTGCGCCCTCGAAGAGGCTGAGTTTCAAGAAGTTGATCTATCTATTCTTCCATTTTGTGAGTTGGTTGCATAAAATTCTCCCCATCCAGTAAACATTTATATTTTTAGAGTGTAATTATAAAATATACTAAAATTTAAAAGATAACATGTCTCATCAAGAACCTGCTTACCATGTTCATAGGGAAATAATAGACCGACATTACCAATACTGCATACCAAAACAGGGTAATGGCTTGCGATTATTGTAATCAAAAGACAAGGGGTCTCATCACGAGCCAACTTGTTCAATTGAATTACAACCGGTGAATGGAGTTGTCACTATTTGGCTACCAAACCAAGACAATGACTTTTAAGTAATAAAAAGAAAATTTTTGGAAAAAAATAACCTGTTTAAAAAAGAAAAAAGGAGAATAAGTATATGATTTTGGATTTATCTATAAAAAATGCACTCTTATCTGGATGGGACACTGAATCATTGTTGGTTAAAAGGTAACCCGGTTGAGGCTATGCACGACTACTGGCACCAGAGACTCTACCGATGACAAACGAGTAGATTTAAAAGCTGATCTGCAAAAGCCATGTACTTTATTTTTAAACTAAGTAAAGACTTATATAGACAAAAGAGTTTTTATTCTTAAGAAGATATTAAATGAGTTGTAATTAGGTGAGTTTGTTTTTATTCATAGAAATGTTACTTATCTTAAATTTCATGCAATTCCTATTTCCTAAACTATATTTGCTTTTAAGGTTTTAAGAAATTTCAAAATTATCAGAGATAATTGGTTCTTCCAGTGAATCGCTAATTGTTGTGCTATTCAACAACCCCCCCATTTATTATATAATGCTTAGTATTGTATTAATAAATAGGGAACCTTCAAAAAAAATTCAAAAAAAACTGTGCAAATAAGATCTTTCCTTTAAAAAACCATTCAGAATAAAACCTTAGATAGAATTAAGATATCAAACCATGTCATTTTATGACTAAGCATTCTCGCTTTATAGCAAATCACATGATCCAATGTAGCAAAGGTTAGCCATGAGTTGGAGTCCGTAGAACACGATAAAAGAAACCCCTTAGAAGACCAAAGGTAACGTTAAACTCTTTATAAACCTTAAAGTCATAGACTATTCTATAATATAAAGTGCTCATCGCATCGTGTCTTTCACAAAGGTGCAAACAACCAAACCATAAAAAACTGCGAATTGCGACATGGTCCAGACCTGACGGAATAATAATAAATATTATAAACTTGAATCAGGTCCAACATATCATGAATATGTGTTTTAATGGAATAATCATCCACGTAGGGAAAAGTGCTCGAAAAAGTAAAAAGTACACCACTCATAAAAAATTGCAAAATATCAAACAATTTTTAATTAGTCTATTCCAGATAACCTAATCACCATTTGTGAAATTGCGATATTGCGATATTGAAATAAATCCATTTATCGTAATCTCTTGATCGGTATCACACTTCACACATGCCAATTTGAAATATCATTTAGAATTTGTGATGCGATATTTGATGAGTCATAAAGGAAATCACACGTAGGCCTTAATGAATAGTTAATAAGCTTTAATTGCCTTTACTCTTTTAGCAGCTCGAGAAGATTGATATCTTTTTTACTCGTATTTGAAATAAAAGCCTCATCCTTACATTCTTTCAGCGTTTACCATGTTATTGTGTTTCCACTTTCATTACCTCTCTGCATTTGATTCTGTTTTGTCCATTGACCAAATTTCAGGAAATTTCCAAAGAAAATAGTGCTCGGGAAAATGGTTAAGAAAGGAAAAGGGACTGCAAAGCCCACTGCATCTCAAGATTCAAACATTCTTTCACTCTTCTCTGATACTACATGTAACAAGGATAACAAGATTACATCATGGGAAGCAATGTATAATCTAATGGAGGAAGAAAGCACAAAGGTTGTGGAAACTAAAGCAACAGTAGATGCCGAGGTCTCATTTGAGGCTTCTTATTTTGAAGCAGCTTATTCTTTCCTTCATAGAATAGCTACAAGGCCTAAAATTTTCCATACACTGATATTGTAAGATGGATGATTGACAATGTGGACATTTATGACAAAACATTTAGGAATTATAGGCACAAATTCATTGGTTCATTTACTCCAGACAATTTACGCTGAATGTACCATCTACCATAACCACATAAACTCTATGATAGAGCCTTCATTCATCATCTTTTGAAAGAAAATGAAGACCCGATGGACATCATGCTGAATTGGAGGTCTCGCTCCAGCAAGTTGAAGTGGGGGAAATATGGTATATACTCGATTGCATCTTTGTCATCCCCACATAATTTTCCAGACTCAATGATGTGTAGGCTATTTGGAAAGGGAGACAGCACCAAGTTTTCTTATTGAACTGAGACTTCTGTGATCCATATCAATTTTTTTGAAGAATCCTTGGCGAAAATCACATAGAAAAACTTATGTTGATGCATTTCGAACCATCCAGTGTGGTTCATTTAATTGGTTCCATTGATTGATGCGGCCATTAATGGTATAATTATGAACTGGAGCAATATTTTGTCAGTCAGTTTGGCTATGTCTATTAGAGAATACAGACACAACAAAACTATGAGTGCATATGTAATGCTATATGTTTCTGTTCAAATTTTCCAAATATGGGCTGGAAATGGACTCTACTCCTATTCATATTTATCATAAGATTTTTTGGGAATCACAGTTTAGCTGCCACTTTTACAAAATCTGTTGTGGCATTATATTTCCAATTTACCAAACCATTTTTTATAAGAAAGCCCCCAGGCTAGCATAGGAAGATAAAATGGACATCTTTATGGTGGAAAGATGGTTTGGCGAGGAATTATTTACATATGTCAGAGCTTTTTGGAGTATTACATCTCCTCATGTTCTTCCATTCTATATTCCTGAAAAGTTATTGGCAAGATAGATTGCCTATCGAATAGTAGGGGATGGTATTACCAAAACCCTCAAAGAAATGAAGAAATCCATCTGGCTGACCTTCCAGTGCAATGCGGTGCTTTTACATTACATGATTTTGGGCACGTGGCAAAAGAGATATAGAATATCACATCCCTAAATCTGTCTACTGTGCCAGGGAGACAGTATGACCCTAACAAGGTCGCCCGAAACTTCACTGTTATGGTTAAAATCAGACAATTTGCTCACGAATATGATGAGTTCAATGATATCTTCGAGTCAACTGAAACATTTTCATAGGTCTTACATCTGGCATCAATAAAACTGAGCCCAGTAGACCTTAACTGATTCTATATATACAGAAACAAAAGACTAATAAAGGTCCCTTTAGACGTATTATAGATTGAAGAAACAAGAGAACCCACTCCCAACATAAGCCTGGAGCAAAGCTTCGAGCATAATTATGATGAGGAATCTCAAGAGAAGTTAGTTCAAGGTTTAGTACATTCTGAACACCAATCTCAGGATAAGGAACAAATTCCCGAGAAATACCCTTAGAAGAAGACTGAGAAAAGTTCTGAAGAAACAGCCAAAAAGGCCTCGGCTGAAGAACATATGGAGACTGACTCCACGTAAGTTCAAATAGAAAAGACGAAAGTCATTTATCTGGATCAAGAATAGGAGAAATTGAAAAAAAATATCCAAGTACAGAAGACATAGACAAGTCTTAAAGTAACATCTAGATTTCAGACTCCACAACAGACTGAGTAGGTTATAAACCTAGGAACAAGAATACACAGAGTTATAGCTACTCAATATATTGAAATCCCCGACCTACGCAACTTCAAAGATTTTTTTAAAGACTGAGGAAATACCCCCACTGGATATATTCTACAGCCCAACACATAAGGTTGTAGTGAAGAGGCAAAGGAAGAAAAGGAAATTGGATCCATCAGCAGCCAAAACTCTTGAAAATGAATCAATGGAGGTAGCATGGAAAGAAACCCCCATCGATCCAACAGAAAGCCTCACCAAGCTATCACAAATTGCAGGTGCCTATGAAACTGCAATAATTAATAAGGCAGATGAAGTTCTGTTTTTACTCAAAGAAAAAGAAGAAAGAATTCAGTTGTTTCAACAACAACTGGAACTGGAGAGACAAAGCTCTAGTAGGCAAGCAAAGATGCAAATGGCACAACTTCATAAAGATTTTGAACAAATGAGATTACAACATCAAGCAAAAATTGCACCAATGTAGACTATAATGGATAATATCAAAGACAACCCTCAAACTGAGGAATTCATTAAAGGAACTTGAACTATACTCTCTATTGTCACAAAAGCAAGAATTATTCTGCTAGAAAATCTCATTTATCAATCCATATTGTGAAACAAGTGATGCATTAACCAATCAAGTGTTTTATCAGAGATTAGAATATGAAGAGGTCAATAAAAGAATTTTAGAGTTTATTTCTTGGCAGGAATCTAAAGAAGGTGGAAAAGCCGATCTACCAAACATCGAGGAGTCCGACAAGGATATTTTATTCATAGATTGGGACATACAATTGAAGCAAGTAGAAAGGACACAACAAGAGAAGCTAGTATAACAAACAATATAATTGAAGTTGTGAACGAAAACCTTCATAGTGCCAATCTCATCAAATAATGTAGGCCGAAAGTTCTCCGGGACATCAAATAGCTAGAGAGACAGTGGAAAGAGACTGACAAAACGCAAGTTAAGGAAATCAAACAAGGGTCTAAGCTTGACTAGGAAACTTACTGGCAGTTTCTGGTGAAACCACACAGTCAATGGATGACTATGCACTGTCTAAAAAATTCCACTCAAAATATGGTTCTACCACTCTCTAATGTTGTATTTATGGGAAAATTAAGATCTAGAATCGGCCAACCACCCCAAGTGAAGCTAATGATATATATCTACGAACTCAAGGACCGAATGGCTGACTAGAACCATTCAATATGGAAAAGCGTGTCATTATTTTTATTTCTATTTTAGTTTTTATCTTAATTATTCTGAGGAAGGTTGTTTGAAACTTCCTCATCTTTTTATGTAGTAATCTATTTTTCATACATAATTTGTTTTATTTAAACCTCTCTCATGCATTTAGAGAGGGGTCTCGAATCTTATCAAAAACACTTTGCAAAGGCTTGCATTTTTGTACTTTTGTGACTATCTTGATGAGATAATTGGAACAAGATCTTGATTTTCTTAGAGATTGAACCATACTTTACTGAATTTTCAATTTTTTACTCTTAGATTATATTTAGTTAAAAGGAAGTAGATCAATATTGCTAACTTCATGAGTAGAACCTATCATATCTAATATTTTTATCTTTAAGATTGTGTTTTGTTTATGAGTTAGTAGTATTATTTTCTTATGTTGTATTATGTATGAAAATTGAGCTACAATTTGACATTTTAGCACGTTTGTAAAATGTTTTATTTGTAATTCCTTATTAAGTACATGAGAGATTGATATATGTGATATAGTTTTCACAATTATTTTGCCTAACTATTTAGTCAAAATAATTATCATTAATGATTTCATATCTTATAGAAATTGGATGATATTTATTACATGTTTCTCTAAGATATCTTTGTAGATCACATGATTCAAGTTATTCCCAGGTATATATTAAGATAAATGTTAGAATAGATAGTTGTATGTGTTTTTTGTTTAAATTATCCTTTTTAGTTACGTCATTTCCCTTTGTACTTTAGATCAAACCACAATCTTCATCCTATAAATTCTTCCTAGGAAATTGGTCCAATTATCCCTAATCGAAGCCACCATACCAAACAAAAAGGAGCGGCTTCTAAGGTTCAGACCGGGTGGTTATCCCCCATGTTGTTGGAACAGAATTCTTAGGCTTCAACACCTCCTTCAAGTACATTCCTAGGCCCTCGGCCACTAGAATAAACGAAAAGGGGGAGATAGGATCGCCTTGGCATAATCTGTGTGAGGCATTGAAATTTTTGGTGGGGGAGCTGTTGAGAAGAATAGAGAACACATGAGAAGAAACCATTGTGGAGATCCAATTAATCCAACATTGATCAAAACCATAGGCTTCAAGAATGTTAGAGAGAAACTTCCAACTGAGCTAATCATAGGCTTTAGAGAGGTCCAATTTGATCATCATGCCAGGGGTTTTGTGAATCTTCAGAGAGTGGAAAATTTCTTGAGAGGTAACAAATCCATTGAGGATTTGCCGACCTTCAACAAACCCCATTTTCTCAGGGGAGATAAGACTAGGTAACAAAGGTTTGAGATGTTTGACTATAACAGTCGCAATAATTTTATATATGACATTGCAGAGAGTGATAGGATGGAATCCTTGCGGGTCATCCAATTTGGTTGTTTTAGGGATTAAAGCTATGAAAGTAGTGTTAATACTAGGACATAACTTCTCATTGCATCATATTTCCTCCAACAATTCCCAGATGTCTAGGCATATAAAATGCCAAGCCACATGGAAGAAATCCACCCTGAATCCATCTAGGCCTGGAGCCTTGTTCTTGGCCATTCCTTTTACCACTTCCTCAACTTCCTCCATAGACACTGCTCTCATAAGGGCCAATTTTTGTTCCCTCGAAATAAGACATGGAATTTGTTGGGTAATTAATTGGTTTGCTTTAGATCTATCGGACAAGGGTTCCGAGAAGAGGGATTGGAAGTGATCCACCACAAGATCCTCATGTTGCACCCATTTTTTCCCTACTACATCTGTCAAGAAAAAAATCATGTTATGTTGTTGGTGTTGAATCATTTCCTTATGTAAGAATCAAGTATTCATTTTTCCTTCTGACAACCACGTAACCTGAGACTTTTATTTCCAAAGGGTTTATTGTGTTGATTACATAGAATTAAATAAAGCAACTCAAAAGGATCATTTCCCCTTACCTTTTATTGACCAAGTTCTTGATATGTTAGCCAGAAATAAGCTCTTCTCATTCCTAGAGAGATTTAGTGACTACAACTAGGTTCAAGTAGCTCATGAGGATCAAGATAAAAATACCTTCACACACCCTTAGGGAACCGTTTCATACCATGTCCTCCCATTTGGTTTCTGTAACGCACCTGCTACCTTCCAATGGGAAATATTGAAGATTGTTTTTGATTTAGTTAATGATAGTGTTGAAATCTATATGGATGACCTCACCCCATATAGGGATTCCTTTGAAGAAGGTCTAGAAAACTTAGAGAAAGTACTTAAAATATGTAATAAAACACATGTTTCTCTTAGCACAATAAAATGACATATGATGATGAAGGAAGGAAATTTAGTGTTAGGACATCTGATTTTAGTTATAGGAATTCGGGTTGATCCAGACAAGGTAGAGGTAATACTAATTTTTCCTACACTTAAGACACCAAAAAAGGTACATAGTTTCATTGGTTATGCTGGCTATTATAGATGTTTTATATAAAAAATTCTAAGATATCGTTTCCACTTTTTCAATTGTTACCTAAGGATGCAGAGTTTGTGTGGAAAAATGAATATGAAACAACCTTTGTTAAAATCAAAGAACTATTTTTCAAAGCTCCGATATTACATGGTCCTGACTCGAAGCTCTCATTTCATATCTCTATAGATGCTTTTCACACAACAATAGGGGATTTCTTCGGACAATAGGAGGACAAGAAATTGCACGTGATCTATTATGTCAGCAAGAAACTGACTCCTACTAATCTGAAATATATGGTATCTGAAAAAGAGATTTTTGTTGTTATTTATGTGATTAATAAGTTTTGACATTACATTACAGGGTATCCCACTTTTTTGGACACTGATCATACAACCATCAAGTATCTGATGAATAAACCGATAAATTCTAGTCGTATTATGAGATGGTTATTATTAATCCAAGAATTTGATATAACCATTGTAGATAAGCCAGGGAAAGAGAATGCAGTTGTAGATTTCTTGTCTAGGCTAGATACTAGTGATTAAGGTGCACTTGTAGAGGGTAGTTTTCCAAATGAACATATTTTTGCAATTTCTACTCACACTCTGTGGTATGCAAATATTGCTAACTATCTTGCTACAGGAAAAGTACCTCAACACTTATGATATAAGGAGCAGTGAAGGATTATCCATCATAGTGCTCACTATTCATGGATAGAGGGATACCTCTTTTATACAAGACCTTATCAACAAATTCAGTGCTCCATTGGTGAAGATGACATCTATGATGTCCTGAAAGTTGCTCACAATGGTCCCAATGGAGGGAATTTTGCAAATACGAGGATAGTTCATAAGGTGTTACAGATGGGGTACTATTGGCCCTCTATTTTTTGTGTTGCAAGGAAATATGTCCGAGGGTGCGGTAGCTTCTAGTAGATGGGATAGCCTAGTTGGTTAGATGAGATGCCATTACAGCCTCAAATAGTTCTTGACCCCTTTGAGAAATGGGTTATTGATTTCGTTGGGCCATTCAATCCATCCTTGCATCAGAAATCCCACCTTCTGGTCTACGTGGATTATATGACAAAGTGGGTAGAGGCCAAGGCTGTTATGAAAGAAAAAAAATAGGTTGTCGTAGACTTCTTGTTCAAAGAAATTTTTGCATGGTATGTGGCTCCTAGAGAGATAGTTTCAGATGGAGGGGCGTAGTTCACATCACATCTAATAGAAGCACTTATGAAGAAATATGGAATCAAGCACAGGGTGACATCTCCATATCATCCTCAAGCGAATGGTCAAGTAAAGAGTAGAAATAGAGAATTGGAGAACATCCTTATGAAGAATGTAGCAAATCATCATCAAAACTAGGCTCAAAATCTTCCTGAGGCACTTTGGGTCTATAGAACAACATGGTGGAACACAACAGGATTTTCACCATATGAGCTTGTCTATGGGAAATCCCCTTTGTTTCCAGTGGAATTCAAAATTAATATGCCCAAGACAACCCTTCAGGTAGGTTTGGATCTTTCAGAAGCCCCGAAACACTGACTGGAATAGTTAAATGAGTTGGATGAAATTCGTTTGGTAGCTGTACATAACATCACTACAGTTCATCAACAACAAACTAAATGGCATCATAAATTTATCAAGAAAATGGTGTTTCAAAGAGGAGATTGGATGTTTCTCTATGACTCTTGGTTCAATGATTTTAAAGGAAAACTCTTCTCTAGATGGATGGGACCATATGAAGTTCATACAATGTTTGATAACAAGACTATTGGTCTCATAAAAATCGATGAGGCATATACTCCCTTGATTGTAAATGGAGATCACCTTAGATTGTTTCACCATCCAATCTCCAAAGAATCCTTTATTAAACATTTCTCTAATAATTCTGGTTTTGAAATTGTTATTGCAGAGAATTCTTCCTCCGCACCTCTTGCTTAATACATACACACACACACACACACACACACACACACACACACATACATACATACATACATATATACATATATACATATGTATGTATGTATGTATATGTATCTATATATATATATATATATATATATATATATATATATATATATATATATATATATATATATATATATATATATATATATATATATATATATATATATATATATATATATAGTTTTTACTACTTTATCATTATTTTTCTTACAGGTGATTTGATGGTGTTGTTACACCACTAGTGTTTTTAGTCCTCTGGTGTTGTTACTCCTCCCATGTTGTTACTCCATCAAGGTAGATTTCCAAGTACATCCCTAACTGACTTTGTGGATTTGATTGACATTTCACTTATGACATGACTAGAATTGAGCATGGATGGTCATCTCTTAGTTGATGGGAGGTACTATATTAATGTTAAATGTGTCATATTTAATAGCAATAATGATTCATCATGATTTGTATTGAACCTCAAGCTAGCTCATACACTCCATATCAACATTTTGATTCCCACCATACCTTGCACAATTATCCATACACATTGGAACTTGAACTATGTACGATTGTATTGAATTATGGTCCTTTCCAACACATTGTAATAATTTCTATTATTTGCCATAATCTACCATCGATTTTTCCATAATCTTCACCCAGCATTTCACCGCAATCCTTGTCATTGCATCTTTACTAGCTAATGCTCTCCTCAACCATTTTGATACTACTTTGAGTGCTGCTACAGAGCAACTTGAAGAATGGGTGGGCAAGTTGTTAGGGATGAACTTGAGGACATAGCATAAGTCTGACGCCATCCAGATGTATGGCAGGATTTTTAGAATGTGGGGTGGCATACCTATTTTGAGAGGTTGCAGGGATTCAATGAAGTTGTTACAGTCAAATTTTCGTTCAACTTGGATAAGAATTATTTTAGAGTTTGTGGGATGGACATTCTTGTCACAAAGGAATTTGTTTTGACTATTAGTGTATTGCTACAAGGTGGGTAGAAATGGTGCACCTGGAAATCACCTCTACAAGAATTTCTGGAATTATTCTTGTAGGTAAGAGAAACTATGGCGGGAAGGGGATACGATCAGAAACCCTTGCCACATCCATGGGCCGAGGTCACGTATTTTGTCATGCGATACATCACTTGTGAAGGGTGGCTTGCTACGCTATTAAAATACCATTTTAAACTTCTTGCATGCCTTCAGTTCTATCGTGTGCATTCTTTGGATATGCCACATTTCTTATGGAATAATCTTCAGTTAATGGCACTTTCTTCTCATCAATCACAACAAATTTTGGCAGTTGTCACAAACCATGGGATTGTCAAGATGTTAGGGGTGCATCCCTATCACAAACTTCTGTGGCTTGGCCACAATTCACTAAATTGGTAGAAGAAGAATTTGCGGCGATGATGTTGATAAGAGATGAAGAGGGATTAGCTGCAAAAGAAGGAGTCACAGATGACATTGTTACATGAGATCCAGCATTGGTTGCTAAAGGTTTGGAAGAATTGGTGATGCATCAGGCTATTACAGAATCAGTAATAGAGAAAGGGCCATCAATGATGTTGTTACACATGAACTAGCATCCACTATTGACCTAGAAGAAGAAGAAATGGATGTAGAAGGGGGTGTAGATGATAAATGGAAGTGGAGAGCAGTGTATTTGACACTGTTATGCAAGAACCAACATCAACCACTAGGTTGACAACAGAATTGTCAGAAGTAGAAGAAATTGTAGGAGATGTTGTTACACAAGAACCATTGTCAAATGCCAAGAAGTAGCTAGAATGAAAAAGCAGGTGGCATAGGAAAAGGAGAAGGGAAGTGTAGAAAATCTAGGGGAAGGAGAAGCAATTAAAGTAGCATGTGTAGAAAGGATGGAAATCAAGGAGGATATCCCTCATTCTCCATTTTCCGCCTCCCTCCCAAGAGGGGCAAGGAAAATTTTCACCCCTAGATGCTCGGTGAAAGAAAATATCTCTCCCCTGATACTGAAATTTGTAGCAACAACTAGAGGCACCATTGTTGATACTATCACATAAGAATGAGTGTTGACTAGTGGAAAAATTGGACAAATCGAAGGACTGGTGGTTTAAACTGTTACAAAAGAACTAATTCTGATCGAGGGATAAGTTGAAGAAACTATGGCTGGTGCTATTCGCACAGAGCTGTTAGAAGAAAATGTTGTTGTTGGTATCAACTTGCAAGGGCCAAAGCCAATTTTTGAGAAAATAATTGAAGAAACAGTGGTTTTTGTTGTTCACACAGAGTCGTTGGAGGAAAATGTTGCTATTGGTATCAACCCGCAAGGACCGAAACCAATTTTTGAGCAAATGGAGGAAGATAAATGGGAAACAGAGCAGCGAGAGCAGCCACGGGAGAAAGCTGTTGAAAATTCTACTCTACAAAGGCATGTAGTGGCTCTGATTCATTCAGGGAAGATGTTGGGCCACCCCATGAGTTGAGGAGTAGAGACAGGAAATAAGGGTGAAGCAGGAACAGGTGGACGAATTTCCTGACATCAACCCGCCAGATCCAACACCGACCATGAGACCAATGGAGGATCTCATTATCAAGCAATAATTTATTGAAGAGTGTGAAAGAATAAGGGCCCCTGTCCAAGAAAGGTATTGGTCGCAATTCAAGGAAAACATGCAATTAAAATTGGAGATTATTAACTTGAGGAAGAAGGTGTTACACTTACGGAGACGGGTGTGGAAGCACAAGAATAATTTTGGTCATCCTGCTATGAATCCTAGAGCCAAAACCACTTCAGCAGTAGTATAGAATGAACCATTATCACATATATTTAAGTCACAGGAATTCTTGTTCACTTCCGAAATTCAGAAATGGCAGGATACCACATCTCACCTTCAATGGGGGTCTATCTCTTTGGAAGTCCACTGGGAAGGAGTGAGAGGAATTCAAGAACACATTGTCAGAGTAGTGACTGATTACATGACTCATATAGATAAAGCAAAGAAGCAACAGGAAAGGAAGAAGAAAAGGATGGAGAAACTAGAAGAACAGGTGCAGCTACTGAAGGTTGACAAACATGAAATATTCGCTCTAGTGTAGTAGGTAATGGTGTGCTAACCTCCTACTCATTGTTATTCTATGTTAATCCATGAAAAATGCATGTTCTTTTGTTTGGAGAGAATCCATCAGAAGATAAGTCACGAAATCAAAGATCCGATACAGTTTCTGTGGCTCCTCAAGGGTCACAATATTTTGAACTAGCACTTGATGTGCGAACTCTACATGCATGATTATTTTTTTGGGACCAATCAATAGTTCAATCCAATGCCATATGTGGGAGATATTTAGTTGATATCCTTCACCTCCATCATGATTAACCATGTTAAGTGGAAGAAATCCTTCGACACATTTCAAAGAGAACCAAGCGAACAGGCCACTTGTAGTTTTGGGAGAGCATTGACAGGTTGTGAATATTTTTAACAAACATCATACCTTCTTGGGAATAGAAGGATGGAAGGTTTAGATGTTAGCAATGTATAAGTGTTGTGCTCACATGTGTATAAAGAAAATTTTTACTTGTGAAGAGGAGGCTTGGGTCAGTTGTTAGAAGCAATGAGTGTTGTCGTCAACAACAGTGAGGATACATGAACCTTTGGGGGGCTCTAACTTTGTTTAGGCTTTGGAAAAAATACCACAATATATCGCATGTATTTAGACTTGTGGTACCTGATGGATTGGTCTAAGATTTCATTTTTCCATTGTTGGGTTGCCATCTGAGTACACACTAGCTCAAGAGGTACTTTTGGGACAGGGTCCCTTGGGGTTAAAATTTGTAAAACTTTTTGAAATATTCTAAAGTCTTCACATTTTGAGTAGTGGAGCACAGGTCGATAAGAGTTAAAGGGGATTTAGGGAGGTCAAAGCCCCTTAGTTTGTTAAGGGTTAAGCTATTTTCCGACCCGCCCATGGTTTGCAGACCATGGTATTGTAATAGAGAATTATATAAAATGAGTCATAGAGAGTCATAGAGAAGTAACTCAGTGAATGATCTAAGAGATGGAAGTGTAAGGTTTGTTTTTTGTACTTAGGTGAAGGGGAAGGCTCCTACAACTATGTACGCGAAGATCTTCATAAGTATGTAGCTGAGTGCACGGGCCTATGCAGCTATGTGCATAGGCTTGGAAGAGTTTGTAATCGAAGATCTAAGCATAATAAAGGTTGTTGTGAAGAGTTATCTGCATATACATGTGTTATTGTTTGTGTCTGAATTTACAGTATGTTCTGTTTGTTTATTATAATTTATCATGAAAAGTACTTAATAGATGTGCAAAAGAAGTACATCTATTTATTTGTATGATGTTATGAATGTTTAACGTAATTGGTGAAGGGTTTGAATCTGTTAACTATTAGTTTTTGTAGTTTCTAGGATTTCAAAGTTAGGGTTCACAAAGGTCGAATAAAGCCCTAAGAGTAAAAAAGAACAAAACATGGTGCTTTGGATACAGAAACTTGGTTCTAGCATCCCCCAATATTGTCTCAAGTGATACTGCAGGCTACACTACACGGGTTTCTACAAAAAGGGCCAGTAATGTAGTGTTTTGTTGGTTAGCGCAACTAACTATGAACCTTGATCAAGGCACCGTTAAGCCAACAAAGTGTTTTGTTTCCAGAACTGGGATCTATCTGAGGAATGTGTGATGTCGAATAAGTGGATACTAACTAAGAAGGAGATCGAAAGATGAACAAGCTTGCAGCCCAGGAAAATACGAATACACACTTGTCGAAAGAAGAGTGGTTGAATAGATACATGCATATGGAAGAACATGAAATTTTTGTCTACTCTTTTCTATGCAAGCTATACGAATGGTTGGCTAAATTAGTGGATGGTCAACGTACTTGGAAGTAGGATAACCCTACTGTGTGGACTCCAGAGTTAGTGAGGCATGAGGAAGGTTCAGAAAACAAGATCGTGATGATTGTCGGCCATTGGATCAATAGTATATTGAGTTTATTTATTATTGAGTTCACTATTGACATGTCTATCAGTTATAGTGAAGTTAAATGCCAGTTTTTCAAAGGACCAAGAGGTAAGTACCTAAAGTCTCTGAAATTTTGGATTAAAATTTTATTGTGTGAGAAACAGGTTATGCCATTAAGTTGATGTTTAGACAAGACTTGACGGGAACTACATGAAGTAGAAATCCATTCAAAAGAGATCTAGATTCAGGTGCTAAGTACAGTGCTTTGTTGCAAGCATTTGATAGCGATGAAGAAAGTAGTACTTTGAGGAAGCCTCAAGGTGCACCGCAGACAATAAATCAAGGTATTGTGGGAATACCACATCCATCCAATCCACCTCTTCCATCACCTCCACCTCACACACCTACACCTACACCTACACCTACACCTCCGCCTCCACCTCCACTATTCAGTATGGAGAATGGTATGGAGATGTCTATATTAAAGGTTCTAGGGATAGAAGACCTTGAACAACTTTGATTTGTAGCAGATGTTGTGTGGAAGTCACAACAGATATTGGATGATGACCTGAAGAAAGTGCAGTTGGTCACAACATTGCAAGATAGGGCCCTGAGTTGGTATATCAAGTTAGTAGATTGATATGACTGTGATGTTGAAATATAAAAATATGCGTTGAATAATGAATTCAAGAAACCTAAGTCTCAATCTTAGTTGGTAACCAAGGTTAAAGAAATTAAGCGGGAAATAAATGAATCTATATGGGATTTTGATCAGAGGTTGAAATGTATGCTACAATAGACTAATTTGGAGATCTTGGATGAGAAATATAAGGATTGGTATATTGCTTCACTATTACCTCGTTTAAGACCGTCATTGTTACAATAGAATATTGGAGCACAGGCTCAGACACTGGAGATTGCTATGAAGTTGGAATCCTCGCCTATCTAGGATACGAATCTAGGAGTGCAACAGATTCAGTCACAGTTGTCTACAATGCACATGGAGTTGTAGAGTCTCAAAAAGGGAAAATAGGTATAGAATGAGACTCACGCAGAAGTATGGTGCTTAAAGTGCAAAGGCCATGATCACGACAAGGACCATCTCTTGGTGTATCATAATTATCTAATTGGGGGAGGTCCTGTGCCCGTGAAACCATAAAATACCACTACGACAAGCACCAATCTACTACTATGGTGTGACATTTTCCAGATCATAGGAAAACATATGACAAACAATTGCCACATATTACATAATTTTGTACAGACTCTCCAACAACTGTTTTTCAATATTTGTAAGTCTGTAGGTCATGATGAGCACAATTTCCGAAATTATGAATTAATGATGGACAAAACACCAACATATAGAGTACAAAAGAAGGTAGCACAAGAAGGGTTCTAGGGATGAGGAAGAGGATGAGGACGAGGAGGTAGAAGAGGTCAGAGACATATCATTTGTTACAGTTATGGATAACCAGGTCACTTTGCGCAAGATTTTCAAAACCTGATACACCCCTCTTCTCAATATTGTTGACAGTTTGATCATGTCATAGAGGATTGTCCTATGCTCATTGCATAGATGCAAGAAAAGAAGACCCAGACTCAGCATCCTACTTAGAACATCGAGATTATGAGATCATAACCTCGCGAATATGGGCCCAGTGTTACTATCATTACGCGAAGCGGTATAGCTACCGGGGAGGACAAAGGAAAACAACAAGAAGACAATATATGGGTATGCAATGCTGCTGAAAAAGATGATGGATTCAATTTGAATAAGGAAAATGAAACTTTTATGGAGGTGAAAAAGAGTTTTGTGGATTTGGGAGTTTCCACATCAAAATGTTAGGGTGCATGAATAGAGAATCCTGAAGAAGTCAAGACTATGTAGGAAACACATCCTTCATTATTAAGATATTTCTTACATATCTACACGAAGCTCCTAAGGGACCAAAAAGTGGTATAGGGACTACAAGAGTTGATAGACAACTATGTTGGCAAGGGTAAGTCATTGCCTGAATAATGCATAGTGTACAAAGTGGACAAGGGAAATAAAAGGATTGTTTGGAGATGAGATTGACTGCATGGATCGAAGAATTTTAAATGGACTAGGTGATCCTCAATTTGGGATTGGATGACTTTTTTTTCCTAAGAAAACCTGGGAAAGAATGGGAAACTCAATGCTATAATGTTTCTCAATTTAGCTATCAATGGCAAACTAGAAAAATATTATTCCTATGGGGTTCCTACGTGGAGTAACTGTGGATATTGAAGGGGCACACAATATAGCCGATTTTGAAGTAATCGAAATAGTGGATGAAAATTACCTACCTTGCGCTACTTGGAATTGAGTGGGAATTTGATATGAATGTGGTCAACAACCTAAATAAGTGCAACATAACATTCGAGAAGAAGGAACTAGGGGTTATTTTTCCATTGAATCCGACCGAGGGTGTGCAATACACTGAACTAGTACAAAATTATTATCAGGAAGATTGAATTGAGCATATCTATAAGCTTACTATGCTGGATGAAGATTGGATCAACACTCAAGTGGATGGGTGAATTACTTGGGAAAAGGATAGCTCCTGCAACTTAGATTCAGATGAGGAGCTTGAGCACTGGCATAATAGATTGCATGACGTATCGACATTGTGATGCAACATGCTTACTAAGTCACTCCGATGTATATCTATTGAGGTACACAACTTACCGTATTATGATGGTTTATAAGATGTAATTTTGTTTCTAGATAAATTTGAAAGGGATGTACTAGAGGAACATCAGTTCTAGGCACTAGACATTGTGTTGAGAACTATGCCTTAAAAATGCTGGGGTACTCATAAGAATATTTTTATATACTGGAAGGAGTACCAAAGGATGATGAAGTTGTGGTTTATATAGGCCAATACCTTCTTTGTGGAGAAATATATAGGAAAGGATGATCTGCGTGAGAATCTTCAGTGGACGAAAGCATGGGGAGAGGAACCACAACCATAATGGGTGTAGATATTTTTCCACACTTTGGATACTATTTTGATGAACTGGTATCTAGAAATAGAGCTGCGACACAGAACCTTGGAGTGGGATGTTCCGAAAGGAAAGCTTTTTGTTAAAATTCAACTTGGAGGATGGATTTGAGTCTATTGGTGAAGCGTTACAGGAGATCAAGGCTGCAATATTCAGGACACCTGTAGAACCTATCACATAGGTACAACTAGACTGGAGTACCCAGCCACACCATGCTCTGGAATGCTACAATTTGACCAAAGAAGAAAGTGAGGAAGGTCCCAGGAACATCATTATTCTTGATTCAGAAGGAAAACACGAAGTCGCGAGGCCTAAGGCACAAGTTCCTCACATTTCAAAACCCTTGGAAACTAAGAAAGTGAACATTGGGTCGGAACCACAATTGAAGTTCACAAATATAGGTGATTACTGGGATGAGGACATAGTTGACAAAGTTGCAAAGTTACTTTGGGAGTATCAAGACATGTTTCAAACAAAATTCTCTAATCTAAAGGGGATAGTCAGTGATCTGGGTGTCATGAAGATCACTTTAAGCCAAACAAAAATCTAGTGAAGCAACACCCATACCAATTGAATCCTAAGTTTAAAGAAAAAGTGCACGAAGAACTGGATAAGATGCTTGCAACAGGGATTATTGAGACAGTAGAAGAATTAGACTGGGTTATTTCTATGATGGTTCAGGAAAGGAAGAAGAACAAAGAAATCTGAATCTGCATAGATCTAAGGAAGTTCAATGATGCTTGTGTACACGATCCTTTCCCTACACCATTCACTGATGAAGTATTGGAAAACGTTGGATTTCAACCATCCTACTCATTTACAGATGGGTTCTTAGGGTATCACCAGATCAAGATCGTGCTAGAAGGTCAAAGTAATACTAAATTCACCACATAATGTGGCTGTTTTTAGTATATATTTACACTCTTTGGACTTAAGAATGCCCCTGTGATATTTTCTAGGGTGGTAGTTGCGAATTTTAAATAAATTATCCATAAGTTTTTTGAGGTTTACTTTGATGAGTAGACAGTGTTTAGGTTAGTGAAAAATCATGTGGCCAGTCTTCACCTAATGCTGGATAATCATAGGAAGTATCAGATATCCCTTAATCTAAAGAAGTGCATATTTTTCATGCCATATGGGATACTCTTGGGCCATGTTGTTTGTAAGTAGGGGTTGATGGTGGACCCTGTGAAAATTGTCGTGATTATCAATTTGAAGCCTTCAAGAAATTTCAAACAGCTACGTGTGACACTAGGTCATACAAGATATCATAGGAAGTTCATCAAAGCATATGTGTATATCACTGTGCCTAAGGAGAAATTACTGAAGAAGGATGCGACATTTTTCCAGGATGATGACTGTCAGAAAAGCTTGGATGTGTTGAAGGAAAAAATGGTTACAACAACTATTCTAGTGTTCCTCGACTGGAAAAAATAATTCCAGGTAAATGTAGATGCATCTTGCATAGCGTTAGGAGAAATTTTAACCCAACTAGGCACAGTTGATATTCACCATCTGATTGCATTTGCAAGCAGGAAGTTGTCAAAGGTAGAGAAGAATTATTCAAACACAAAGCGGGAAGGATTAACATTCATATATGTGCTTCAGAAGTTCAGACATTATCTATTGGGTGTGCACTTGAAGATGTACACAAAGCATTCTACTTTGTAGTACCTAGTCAACAAGCCTATATTAGGGGTGTAATTTGTAGATGGTTACTACTTTTTCAGAAATACGACTTTGAATTAGTTGTGAAGTCAGGGCGATTAAATGCTGGACCAAATCACCTCTCGCAAATTGAGAATGGTGACGAGCCTACAAGTCTAGATGAAGGATTGTTTGATGCACAACTCTTTGTTGTGAACGTTGCAGATGAAGAATTTCCAAACATAATCCATTTTCTATCTACGGGTAAAACTACTAAAGGGTGTATGACACAACAGAAGAAATAATTGGTGGATAGGGCTATCGATTTTTCTGTTATTTTAGGATGCTTATATAAAATCGTATCCGATGAAGTTCTAAATAAGTATGTCATAGATTATGAATGTCAAAGTATCCTTGTTGAAGAGCATGGGGGAGTTGTTGGATGGAATTATGTGGTAAGAATGATTGCGTAGAAGATCCTACAAGATGGGATATGGTGGCCAACTATGCACAAGGATTCCAAGGAATATTGCAGGGAGTGCGATGTTTGTCAGAGGATTGAGAGGTCATCATAAAGGTATTAATTGCCTCTAAACCGGCAAGTGTCATTACATTCATTCGATAAGTGAGCAATAGAATCCGTGGGACCAATTCAACCACTAGGAAATATGGCATGAGAAAGAAACATCATCACAGTGACTGAATACTTGACTAGGTGGGTTGAGGCATAGCTTGTGAATGATTGCAGCGTGGCCATAGCTGTGAATTTCATATTTGAATAAATTTTGCCTTGATTTGGATGTCCTAATATTTTGATGAGTGATATGGGTTCACACTTCTTGAGTGAAACAATTGTTGCCCTGCTTGAAGAGTTCCAAATGTATCCTTAGAAAAGCACGTCGTACCATCCTCAAGCAAATGAAATAATGGAAAACTTTAATAAAATCCTGGAGAATTCTTCGATGAAGATTTGTAATGAAAATAGGAATGATTGGGATGTGTATATACTAACTTTTCTGTGGGCATACAGAACTACATGTAAAAAATTGACTGGAAAGACACCATTTAGGTTGGCTTACAGACAAGAGGTCATCATGCCAAGTTTGTGGACCACCGCAGTCACAGATATGGTTGAACAAGATACCATGGAGGAATGCCTTGCAGGAATATTTGAATTGGAAGAAGATTTGTTCTTGGTTGGTTTTCATCAGTAGGTGCAGAAGGCCTACAAAAAGGCATGGCATGGTCGCCACATTAAACAACGCACCTTTAAAATTGGATATTTTGTTCTACTGTATGATAGAAAATTTACGAAGTTTCCACGAAAGTTCCAGATGCATTGGCTGGGGGTATATATCATCAAAGAGATTACAGATGGAGGTGTAGTTCAGCTCATGAGGCTAAACGAGGAGCTGTTTCTAGGTAAAATCGATGGGAGCGAGCTAAATTTTTACAGGGGCGATCCCGCACTATATGAATGGAGGAGAGTCTTAGTACTCTAGGCAGTTGTATGGAAGTGCGATGCTATAAACTATGCTGTAGAAATGATAGCTTGATGAAGTGAAGGGGTTGCACAACGATTAGGACAAAGGCGCAAATGGGAGCTGTGACAAATTCTGCACTAGCATGGTGGGTATCGCATAGCCGGGCCAAAAAGTGATCATTGGAAGCAATGTAGATGATTGGATGGCTATTTTTCCATTAAAGGGAGAGAGGGGAGAGCATTTAAAGAGCATATATTTGGAAATTTGTCGCCAAAAGTGCATTAATGATGGAGATCTAGAGGGAACTAATGGATTTGAATTCAAAATGGGCTATAAATATAGGATCTCGCTCCACATTAGAACACTTTTCTTGCAAAGAAATTGCTTTGATATTTTTCACCTTATTTTGCACCAATCCAGTTACTATATGTATCAAGGGGATTGGAATGAGACTCAAGAGAAGTTTATAGAGAAAGGACTTGGGTGGGAGGTGAATTTAACTAAGTGGAAGAAGAAAATATTCTGAGAGAGAATGACTGCAACACAGCCAGGTGCCTATCACAACACCTAGGTCATCAAGGCCTAAACCATCTTCCTATGCAGCAAGAGAGAAGAAGCAAAAGAAGCCACAGCAAAATCCAATATGGCAGTCACCGCGCAAGAATCCAATAGAGGTTAGATAGACGAGTCAGATGGATAGGAGCAAGTAGATGGGACCCTTGGACTTAGATGAGGAGAAGTTAACTACAGGGGTTAAAGAGATTGATGCCGATGAAGCAGAGTCGATTACTCGACTACCACCTTATGTACCCCCTAAGAAAGAAATAGCTAAAGTGAGTAAGAACCCAGATTCAAATAAGTTCTAGGTCTCTACACCATTTCTACTAGAGGAGATACCTTTTGAAGGCACTTTGTTAGCCCAAATACCAGTTTTGTTATGTAACCAGATCACAAAATAGAAGAAAAGATAGATCAATGACTTCAAAATCAACCTCTTCGAGGGTGCAACCTCTAAATTACACGAATGAATAATTCTTAGATGATACAAATGACAATACCTCCTTTCTATATATAGGAGTCTAAGTGGTCCCAATACAATTAGAGCCTACATAACAATAATATTGTAGGGGCACAACAATAACAATAGTGGGCTTCTATGGACCACAATAGTAACAACATATGGACTACATGGGCACAACAATACCATAAGGGGGTTGCAATAATAATAATAAGGGGCTACACTAGTAGCTTAGGGGCTACACTAGTGACTGCTTCATGTTCAAATATGGGATTTCCTTCCTCATCAAGTTCTGACAATATTGTTTGAGCTGGGACCTTGTCACCTATAACATTCTTTAAGCATGAAACATGGAAAACTGGGGGCACTCGGGAAGTTGCAGGAAGCTCCAATTTGTATGCCATAGTACCAATATTTTGTAACACTTTATAAGTACCCTATTACTTTGGTGATAATTTATTATCCTTCTTAGCATGCTTGAGGTACATTTGTTTGTATGGTTGTAGTCGTAAAAATACCCAGTCGCCTATGTCAAAACTTCTTTGCTGCGATGTTGATCTACCTATTGTTTCATTCAATTCTGCGTGAAAGTGAGGTTATTTTTTTCTTCTTGATATGTCCTTTTATCTTGAGTGTTTTAGGAGTGGTAATTCCTACCAATGCATTACAAGATAAGGTTGGATTCATTTCTTCTTTCTCTAGGATTAGTTCCTGTTGTCTATCCTCTTCTTTTGATGTTTATTGATCCTTTTCTTCCTCCTCTTCACAGTCAATGTAAAATAATTTCTTCTCGGCACACTTATGACCTTTAGTGTATTTTATATCACAACTGTAACAAAGGTCATTTTCTCTTTTTTCTTCCAAATTTTGTGGTGTCAACCTTGTAGGTTGTGGAAGGCTAGAAGAAACAACACCTCCATATTTATTGCCATAATTTTTCTTTCAAATTTTCTTGCCAACCTGAATGTTTTCTCCAATGAATCAGGTTCCCAAAGAAGAAACTCATGTTGAATTTTATCCTTTAAAGTCCCTATGAAGACATCAATTCTATGCTTCTCTAGAATATCATTTACCCTTATATTCAATTTTTGGAAGTCCTCAATGTGCTCTTCCATTGAACCCCTTTGTTTGAGATTTATCAATTGGCTGAAGAAGGTGTTTCTCTTTGTATCCTCATAATGTGCTATAATATCCTCTATGAAAATTGACCAACTGAAAAGTGGTTTACGAGAACAAAGCCCTTTATACCATAAAAATTGATTCGGTTCTAAATATAAAGATGCAATACATACCTTTTGTAACAGTTGCACATCATGTAGATCAAAATATTTCTCCATCTGTAATATACATGTTATGGTATCCTTGCCATCAAACTTCCTCATATCAATCTTCAAACTATGGTGGGTCTTCAATCCAATGGTAGATTCTATGAAATCATGATTAACATTTATTCTTTTCTCGTCGTTAGTTTCCTCTACTACCTTTTCATCATTAGGAGGCCTTATTGTAGTAGTTTTGTCCCACCTTCCTTCAAACCTTCCATGTATTTCTTTAAATCTTCCATGTATTTCTTCAAATTTGCTTCCCTACCATCGATATTAGCTTCCATGGCACATATAAAACTATTTATCTTAGCTTTCATCGCATTCTTCAAATCATCCATCCAACTTTTCTTACTAGGTGTTTCTATTTTCTTGATTCGAGTCATTCTTTTTCTTGCTTTTAGCAGCTCAATCTAGAATCTATTGCATCTCTAAAATTTTGAAACTCCAAGGTCTAAAGTTGCGACCTAAAGTAGCCCTATGTGTCCTCTTTCCAATGCCACTAGTCTAATCACAATTGGATTCTCCAAGAAAGAGTTATGTCCAATCTCCTATTATGACCTGATGATATACTTTTTTAGTAGAGAAAACTTGTACGAAGTGCCACGTGTCACTGTTTCAACCTTCAAACCTGTTTGGGATGTATTCGGAAGCCTGTAGAAACCCTAAATGTCCTGGACCATATCTCCAAAAATATAGCGAAATAATATCTGAAATTTCGGCCCGAGATTCACCAAGATTTCAGCTCAAATCGGCTTTAATTTTAGAGTATTAACCATCATAGAAACAATTATAGTGACAATTCCATGATTACCTATTTGAGATGGAATTATGGAGCTTGGAAAACTTGTAACTTCCTTAGATCATATAAGCGAGACAAGATCTGAAATTAGGATCCAAGGTTCAGAACAATTTCGACTCCAATGGGTTTTTTTTTTTAGATTTTGAAACTTTTTAGAGAAAATGTTATAGCAAAAATTCCACAATGTCCTATTCGGAGCAGTGAAACCCTAGAATCCAAAGCTCTGATACAAAATGTTATGTAACTAGCTCACAAAATAGAAGAAAAGATATATGAACAACCTCAAAATCAGCCTCTTCGAGGAGGAAACCTCCTTTACATTACACAACTGAATAATTCTTGGATGATACAAATGACAATACCTCGTTTCAATATATAGGAGTCTAAGTGGTCCCAATATAATCAGAACCTACATAACAATAATATTGTAGGATCACAACAATAACAATTGTGGGATTCTATGGGGCACAATAGTAACAACATGGGGACTACATGTGCACAAAAATACCATAAGGGGGCTTCACTAATAACAATAAGGGGCTACACTAGTAGTATAGGGACCTAATAGGTTTTGAAGATGGAGGACTTGGACCTGTGGGTTCATGTGAAATTCCCACAGTTGGAACCAAGAAAATACCCAAAGAACGTTTATTATGAGGAGTCGGATATTACATGGCTTGAGCCATTGAAGTGGGTGGCCGAAATTGAGTGCGTGAGGTTCCTCAACATGTTTTGGGTGCCACATTTTAGCCGCATCACCATTAACACTATATGTGTGCATCAATTATTGACACTAGTTCATGGTGGGTGCCTTGGTTCGAAGGGCCCATTCCAATTACTAATACGTTAATCCACCAAATAACCTTATTTCTGTTTCAGGGCATGAACCCTGCAGATAATTTTGTGGGAAAATCACAGTAGAAGAAGCTATAGACCAGATGAAGAGTGACTTCAAGTTGATGAAGAAGCTACACAGCTTTGTGATTAGCTCCATATTGGATGGTGCTGTGTAATTTTCTACAGAAATCTTGGATGAAATGATCATGAGGAAGTGTCACACTGAAGAAGTGTCGATGCCAGTAGTATTTTTTGTTGCGAAGTGCACCAAAGGAGTCCAATTTAATTAGGCTCAATATCTATGTCAATAGTTCTTGGAGGATTGTCCCAAAGCCCAGGATGAGGGAAAGGCATTCCACTACGTGTGGCTACTTCTATTGATTTTGCTAGTGGCATGAAGTACACTTGAGGAAAGCCAGTTTCCGCAACATGATCCAAACTTATGCGAGGCTGCAAAGTTTTCCTTGCTATGGGCAACAAAGGATCTTGACCGTGTTATGGAGAGAAATATATTTTGTGTCTTGTTTGATTCGGAGTTGCAAATGGTGATCAACCAACAGCATCATTTATCACGAAGTATACATGCGTAGTATGCTAACATTACAAACTTCAAGCAAGATTTTCACAATCTATCTATCTGCGCAAAGAAGGATGCCATGTGCACATGGCATAAGTTCACATATTTGGTTGGAGAGGATGATATTATGGGGGTTATCAGTAAATGGTCGAGCGAATGTCTCACCCCATCTGATGCAGGCGAAGGAACCAGTAATGCTGTTGAAGGTGAAATAGGGAAGACCATAGCTACAACAACAATAGAGAAAGACAAGAAGAAAGAATCATAGAAGGCTTCTGCAAAAGAAAAGGTCCTATAGAAAGAATTCATCATGCAGTAGAAAGAAGCCTCTACAAAGGATAAAGAAGCATTGAAAGGAAAGGTGGCTGAGAAGGAAAAGGATGCGCTGAAGGAGAAAGTTGCAACCACATCACACGCCACTATTAACCTCAACAAATCTGAAATAGACCACACCAATGTAGAAGTAGAGACAGAAGGTGAAGAGTAAGGGGGTGCAGACTTGAATTCACCATTCATATTCAAGAGGAGGTAGAAGCAGAGTTCCATGGGACCTCGAAGTAGCAGAAGTCTGACAAGTCTGTGAGTGAGACACAAATGGTCTACACGGAGGGGGACTTAGATGAGGTCAGCGATGTGGTCTGCAATGCCACTAAAAATATTTGGGGACACATTGAGGACTAGTACCACTAGGTATTAGACAAGGTACAACAGGGCCTAAAGAAATTGTAGGTCCAGACAGGGGTAATTCAAGCAAGTGTAGAAGAAGCAAGCCTGAAGAAAGTGATCCTAAAGAAAGTGAACATGATAGCCTCAACAAAAAAGATCACCACAAACCTCCAGGTAGTGTAGTTTGTAGAGGGATCCTTTCACATTGAGACTTCAGAGGACATTGTGTGCCTATTGCATCTGAATAATTTGAGCCTTAATGTTGCAGTGCTTCCCATTTAGACATTTCATTAGCTACATTAAGGAGTTTCAGACGAGCTCAGGGTTCAATATAAATGGGCATTACTGGTTATCGGTGAAGTAAAAACTAATAACCAATAGATGTTTGAGGAGAAGGTACGGGCACTCAAAGAATGAGAAGAGATCGTTGCACGTAGTTAGTAGATGGAAACAATAATAGTGTAGGCCTGTAGTGAGCTTCCCAAGCTCCAAATTGTAGCAGAAATGGCCTTCGCAGAGAAAATCCAGAAGTTAGTTGTTGGAATGAAAGAGTCAAAGAAGGAAATTAGCAAGGTCTGCTTTGAGCAGTAGCTGCATATATCTAAGATTCAACTTAAGCTGTGGCCCACCACTCCTCCGGAAGTCAGAGAGCAGTGCGAGGCTACTATTAAAGATAATATGACTACCTTGAAAGTTGCAGTCTAGGATTGCAGTCAATTATTTGAGAAAACAATGGATATGTGGACCTCACTATAGGAGGAATCACACTTGCAGAAAATTGAAGCAGACATCTGAGAAAAAGAGGTGTAGTTTGACGAGATCGAGGCAACAATGCAGACCTTAGAACCAATGAAAGGGTTCACCAACCTATAGGAGGGAAAGTTTATCCAGACCCAGTTTGATGAGATGTGTTGGAAGACCTCCATCATATCCTCCAGGACACAACCTTGAGCCAATGAGGCAAGCAAGCTCTCACGGACAGTTCAGAGCAAGTTGAAGGTTATGCAACAAACACAAAGAACCATGGGTCTTACAGTTGAAGGTCCAACCATAGAGAAACTAGTTGAACAATTTTGTCAAGACACTACACAGGGAATGAAATATCTTCAAGCATTGAAGATAGAGTTTAGTGGTCTGCAAGAAAAGATCGAGGCAACACCAGGAAAGTGACTCGAGATGAGTCACAACTTTGTGTTGGGGACTTATTGGGACAGTGTCCCTTGACATTAAATTTTGAAAAGTTTTGGTAAATATTGTAAAGTCTCTGCATTTTTTGAGGATGGGAGTGTGCAGGTCGATAGGAATCAAAGAGGATTTAGGAAGGTAAGAGCTCCTTAGCTTGTTAAGATTATGTTGTTTTGTGACCTGCCCATGGTTCGTGAACCATGGTATTGTAATAGAGAATGATATAAAAGGAGTCATATAGAGCCATAAAGAAGTAACTCAGTCGATTATCTAAGTAAGAGATATAAACTTAAGGTTTGTTTTATATGCCTAGGCAAAGAGGAAGACTCCTACAACTATGTGCGCGGAGACCTTCGTAAGTCTGCAAATGGGTGTGCAGACCCCTGCAGCTATGTGTGCATGATTGGAAGAGTCTACAATAGAAGACCTAAGCACAATAAAGGTTGTTTTGAAGAGTTATTTGCATATTTGTGTGTTATTATTTATCTCTGAATTTACTGTATGTTTGATCTGTTTACTGCAATTTATCATTTGAAGTACCTAATAGATACGTGAAAAAAATATATCTATTTATTTACATGATGTTATGAATGTTTAGCACAATTGGCGAAGGGTTTGAATCTATTAACTATTAGTTATGTAGTTTCTGGGATTTAAGGGTTAGGGTTCGCGAAGGTCAGGTAAATCCCTAAGAGTAACAAAAGCACATAACATAGTCCTTTGGATGCAGAAACCTGGTTCTAGTATCCCCCAATACTGCCTCGGGTGACACTATAGCCTGTGCTATGTGGGTTGCTTCCGAAAGGGTCGGTAGTGTAGGGTTTTTTTGGTTAGCGCAACTAACTCCGAACCTGGGTCCAAGCCCTCCCAAGTCAACAGGTACACAAGGATTGGTGGAAGGAAGTCCTTCACCCAAATGGATAAAAGGTTGTTAGAAGATAAATGGCTGCGAAATATGACCTTGCACAACTCCATGCTGACCATAGTGGCTCTAACATAGATCTGCGTAGGAGGCAAGCTGCACGAGGACATTCAAAAAGGCTATTTGGGGGGAGATGTTGGTTGTTAATTTTTCCCACCTTTCGTCCCTTTCTTGTACTCATTCCATGCCATTGTCGGTCTATTTGCATTCTAAATAGTGAAGGTACACCTATTGTCATGTCTTTGTGAATTATTAATCAATGAAGCATAGTCATAGGGGATTATTGCCTAAAGCGACTTGATAACTTAATTTTTCGTGTAGATTTGGAGGAATGATTATCAAAGGCATGATTTAGTGTCTGATGACTATTCAGCTAGTAGTGCTATCTTTGGATATGCGATGAAATGGTAGATTAACCTATCGAATAGCACAAGTGATATCTTTGAATTCTGCTGTATCTCAAGAAAACACTATGTATTTACAGGAAAACAACTGTCGTAATCTTAGGCATTGTCTGTTGATTAATGAAATGTATAAGTAATTATTATGGGACTGGGAAAGCCACTACTAGGATATATATGATATTTCTAAGCTATAAACGGTAGACCCCTGTAATGATATTTTGATTAGTATAATTGTTGATCTTTTGAGTATTTTATAGATCTCGATATTACCACAGACCTGATCAGGGAGTTGGACCCACTCTCCTGACCAGGCATTGTTGGATTAGATGTATGTGTAACTTTATTTTCTATTGTTTTATCTATTTGTTGTGTAATGATTTCAATGTTTGTTGTGAGTCTTAACTTACTGTTACTCTTATTCGTTGTTAAAGTTATAACTTGTTGTTACAAATTGTTATGTTATGATTAAATGTTCAATGTTGGGTAGGGAAATTGTTGCATGCATATACCTTGCATGATAGCCTTGAAATAACCATTCAAGCACTAGGTTGATAATTAATGTGGAATTGAGTGAATTGCATGATTCATCTATGAACACTAGCACCATCTTGGCGCATGATCCAATCCGCAAGGAGCTCTTATTTTGTTTGATTCACAAGTACACCTATTCCGAAACCTAGAACTCCTTCAACAACCTGTTTTGATCTTCATATCTCTTATTTCTATCATGTGCTGCCTTTAGATTCTTCTCTATAACCTACAACACCCTGTTAATTGGATCACTCCAACTGATGGGAGTAATTCAACTCTACATATATAATGCCTCGAAAGGACTCATCCTGAATGACTCCTGATAACCATGTTGTATGAAAACTCAACCAAGGGAATATACTGCTATAACTTCTTCTATTGATGCATCACATACATCCCTAACATGTCATCCAATATCTTGCCGACCCTCTCTATCTATCTAGTAGTCTATAGACGATAAGTTGTACTGAAGGAAAGCTCCGTGCCCAAACCTGCAAACAACTTCTTCGAAAACTTGGAAGTGAACTTTGCATCCCTATCCAAGAGGATATTCTTTGGAACACCATGAAATATTACCACATTTCTAATGAATACCTATGCTACGTCACTAACTAAGAATATAGACTTCATTAGAATGAGGTCTGCAACCTTGGTCAACCTATCCATAACAACCGTGATGGAATCATGTTGCCTCACTATCCTCGAAAACCATGTGATGAAGTCCATGGAAATTACCTCCCATTTCCATTCTAGAATCATAATTAGTTGTAGTAGTCCACATGGATTTTTACACTATGCCTTCACACATTAACAATCAAGACACCTAGCCACAAACTCTACTACATCCCTCTTCAGGTTGAGCCAGTAATATAATCTCTTCACTGTTGTCAGTGTATTCTAATAACCTGGGTGACATGTTTCACAAGAAAATCTCTCAAGATCACCTTCTTCTCATCACTATTGTCTGGCACATATATCATGTCTTTGAATCTGATCAATTTGTATGTCATAAGACAATAGTCCTCATCTAGTGCACCTGCACTTGTACCTGTTCCTGTACCACTACCTGCACCTATACCTTTACCTATAATACCACCTGTAGTTGTACCTGTACTGTCACTTGTACCAATGCCAGTACCCTATTGCAACCTATGCACAACCTCTATATACTTGACATCTTGTTGACCTACTTGCAAGATCCTATCATGTAAGTTTGTCCCATAGGAGATCATAGATGTTAGATGATTTACCTATACCTACTTGTTAAGAGAATCTACCACCCTATTCTCCTTTCTTTGGATGCACCTAATCTCGAATTCAAACTCACTGATCATGCCCAACCATCTAGCCCGTCGGGCATTCAGATTCATTTGGTCAAACGAATACCTCAATCTAATATGATCACTCATCAATACAAATATCCTGCCAAGAAGATAGTGCCTCCACATCTTCATTGCATGTATAATCACTGCTAACTCAAGATCATCTATTGGATAATTATGCTCATGCCCATTTAATTTTTACGACCCATAACACACCATCTATCCATCCTGCATAAGGACCCCACCAAATACTCTCTTGCAAGCATTTTTACATACTACAAACTATTTTTCTTGATGCAATCTTAAAACTTTTTCATGTGTCAATGACTACTTAAGTTGCTCAAAACTAGCCTCACACTCCTCCATCCATTCAAACTTCTTATCTTTCCTCTACAATGATGTGATAGGATGAGAAATTTGTAAGAAGTTCCTGATGAACCTCCTATAATAACCTTCCAACCCCATGAATTACCTCACCTCTTCTACATTCTTAGGAGCTACCCACTCCATGATGGCCCTTATCTTTTTTGGATCTACTGCAATTCACTCCTTGGAAACAACATGTCCCAAGTAGTGTACCTTAGTCTGAAATGAACTACACTTTTGAGCTCAGCATACAACTAACGTTATCTCAATAACCGCAACATTGTTGCCAAATTCTCGGCATGCTTTTCCTCATTTTTAGAATATACCAATATATCATCGAGCACATAAATGTAGCTGGAGCATTAATAAAACCAAATGGAACTACAACAAACTCATAATTCCCATACCAGGTCTACAAAGATGTCTTGTAAATGTCCTCCTCTTTGATGTGTACCTGATAGTACCCAGATCTCAAGTCGATCTTAGAGAACTTTGTTGCTCCCTTCAGTTGATTAAACAAATAAACAATTCTTAGTGATGGGTACCTGTTCTTGGTAGCCACTTTGTTCAGATTCCTATAGTCAACGCATAATCTGAGAGTTTGATCTTTCTTCTTCACGAACAATACTAGTGCACCCTAAGGTGATACACTTGGCCTAATGGATCCCTTGTTCAACATTTCCTTTAACTAAAACTTCAACCCAACCAACTTTTCTAAATATGGCTTTAATGCTTCTTGGAATGATGGTTCGTATTCAAGAACCAAGGGTAGAGGAAAATGAGAATGAACTACTAGAGGAGGTCTAGAATCATCCTCACCCATGAAGTCAAACATGGGGACTATGTGGACATAGGGTAGAATATTTGAAGATATGGTATCAAATTTCTACAATATGCAATGTGAATATGGCTCACCAGAGAGGTCAGTAGGACAAACTTTCCAAGGAATTGGAGGATAATCGACCATACCTAGATTGGTGTGATATAGGTTGAGACTTGTTTTAATCAATTGAGAAGACGGCCAGGGGAAAACCATCATGCCCCAAAGCATGGGATATTGCCTGCAAGAATATGTGATGGAGGGAACTGATATGGTATGAAAAGGTGGGAATGATGCTCCCTAGTAGGAGGATTTTGTGGAGTGACATTGTGTTTTGAGTGCTCGAAAAATGGATTCAATCATATCGGCCCAACTTGGCACAAGATCCTCCAAAGGATTAATAGTAGATGTCGGGGCCTATGTGCCACCGAGTATGATATGGGCGTACTAGATGTATTTAGAGTGCGGAGAAAAATTCTAGGTTCACAAATATGACAGGAAGTATGCACGATGGTGCATATCATCCCAAGGGTATTCAGGGGTAGTCATGGCTTCCATGATGTCCTAATTGGAATGGAAGATGGGAGGATTGGAAGAAGATTGACTACATGATTTAGTGGAAGGACGTCGTTCATCAACCTAAGAAATAAGGTACACATACACATCATATGAATTGGTAGGTGACAAGCTAGTAGATGGAAAATCTACCGGTGTTGAGACCTGGGTTTCCAATGTAGGAGGTTCGATAGAAGCGCATGCAAAAACCTCAGAAAGGTTTTCCTGTGAGGAACTCAACGATGATGATAGGTAAAGGATATTGACTATGGATTCCATCATCTTGACATTGGGGGGAGGGATCATGATGGTGGGACCAGAGTCCCACTATTCTGGTGTACTAGTGGTACCAGAATCCACAGGTGGAGTAGATGGTCCACTACGAGTGGCCTCAAAGTCGCGAAGAACAATTTTGTGGAGGGAAACAATGGGAATAATGACCATAATTATCGCACAAGGCACAAGGTTTATTTGTAAGAAACGCTTAGAGTTTCTTGGCTAGTCCCAGTAAGGTAACTTGGTTCTCAGGGATATTTGACTTAGGGAAAGTTTCATGAACCAAAGGTTTGAGATGAGGAAGCTTAGGACAGTTATTGGTGGCATGCCCAATAACCTCACACAAAGCGCATGGAGATGTCGGCTTTGAGGCTTTTGGAGCAAAAGGTGCTTGGGGAACCTTGTCCTTAGGTTCCTTTATCTTGGCTTTGCCCTCATGTCTGGATGTTTTCGCAAGAGGAGTGGGTTGATGTTGAGGTTGTGGTAGAACTCCAGTAGTGAAAGGTGTAGTAGGGACCGGTCGAACTGGGGTCAAAGCATGACATGGTCTTAGCTAACCAGGTTGGGTGCTTGTAGGGGGGTTAATGTACCATACTCGAATCCCTAAATTCATATTAAGAAGGACCAGTGAAGCCCTAATAGGGATAGAAAATATTCCTGGAGGAGGAAACAAGAAAGATATCTGGCCTATAGGGTGAACATCTCCTAGATGGTTGAGACCTGGAGGAATAGCTCCTGGGGAGAACAAAGGAGAGGCACCCAAAAACGAAGGAGGTCCTAGGTGGGTGGATCGTGATGGATTGGCTGAGATGGGAATAATAAGGCATTGAGGAGATGGGTATTGTTCAGATTTACCAAACTCCTTCCGAGCAAGACGTGACACTTGTAACATGAAAACACTCAAAGAGCTAGGCTCTCATATGAGAGGGGGAGGACCAAGGAAAGAACCCAATAATGTGGAATCTTTTTAGACTCCAGGTGAACACATGTGGGAGGATTGGTAGACTACTTATCGACCACTGATGAGATAATGCACTCTAGCAAAGTCACAAATGTCCGCTCATAGTATGTCAACTGATTGATGGTGACGATCTTCGCTTCATGGGGAGAGAACATCTTGTGAAAAACTACAGATTGGATGAATGACATGGAATAAGTGTAAATATGACCCAAGAGAATATTGTAATCGATAGGGGCATCAATAACTTCAATTTCTACATGGAAAGTCTTTCCCACAAGAGTCACTAGACAATTTTTATACATATCAAGAGGCTGGGAGCAATAACTGTCCTAAGAATGCAAAGTGATGTTGAATGGGGACATTTCATGTGACTTAAGTTGATTCCAAATGGTAGCAGACATCACATAAATGGATGCACCTTTTTCAATAATGCATCGGGAGATGATGGCATTACAGACTCGGACTGGTATCTGGAAAGAAATAGATAAAGGTAATGGGGGATGTTTTGATGTATCAACTGGGAAGACAATAAAAAGATCGTTATAAGGACCTATTGTGCCCAAAGAAGTTAGTAGTTCTTTCATTTGAGATGGGCATGACAAGAGTACGTCCAACATTGACATGGTAGTGGGGGATTGCACCAAGTCATCTACTATATTTTATGTATGGGCAGCTCGGTTAGGAGCCGCATTACAGAGTAATGGTCCCTTTGGGATCTTAGGAATTGACTCAAATTTAGGTTGAGGGATCTGTAGTGGACCATTTGGTGTTGTAAGAGGCTCAGTAGATTCTTTGGTTTTGGACACAGTGGCGAATGAAGTTGATGGCTTGTCATATTAATGCGACTGGTTTTGCATGTTGATATTAATGGGATTGACCTCATCAGAATTCATCGTGGTGATCTAGTAGTCACTAGGACTAGAAGGTTGGGGGGATGGGTTGCTTGACTTGGTTGAGGTTGAGTAATGACAAATCCTTGCTGGGGGAACGGATTTGTAAGCACTGTCAGTTGAGATGGTGCACAATTCTGAGGAAATTTTTGGATGGGTGGTTGACCTCTACAAGTTGGTTGAGCTTCCCACATTTGTCACTTCTGAGGTAAAAGAGGACACTCATGTGCATAATGGCCATGTACACCACAACATGTATAAGGTTTGTTCGTACGAATAACCTTGTTCTGCTTGGACTTACTACCTTGTTGCTAGTTGTTGGTGTTAGGCTAGTTCCCCTAGGGTTCACTAGGTTGATTACCTTGATTACCTTGGTTACATTTGCTACCCTTACCCTTATTATTTTTCTTCGAACTTTGGGGATTGGTTGCACTCTTTTGTGCAAACACTTGACCCTAAGGGGGTGGTGGCTACTAGGGCTAGGGATGCATGGGAGGCTGCGACACTAATGCTTGGGGGGCTGGAGTGCTCGAATGCGCATAGGGATAAGATGGTGGAGGGGCAATGGTTTGGTAGATAGGTTGAGAACTGGCTGGCCCTAAGAACATGTTGCTAGTTAGAGGGTCATATGTTAGAAAAATTATATATGACAGAGAAATGCAAGACATATAATATGCGGAAAAACACAAACACATAAAACCAGAGAGACACAGATATACATGGTCCAGCTAGTTTGGGCTACGTCCACCCCAAATAGCCAGTCCTTCCTTTCTGTTATCCAGCAAAATGAAGAGACACAACCTACAGTAGATCCACGGTAATATCCTTTGTTTTCTCTCACAGTATCACCTCTTTGTTTCTCACTCTGAGAATACACACATATTCCATAGCCTCAATACAATACCCTCATAAAAAGAGAGGGGTTTCCTTCTAGGGAAAAAAAATGCTAAACTAAACATAAATTCTACCATCAGATCATCCACCTAATGAAAAAACTAGATTGACTAGAAATTACTATACTTTTACAAGGCAATTTTACATCTATTTTTAGCTTCAGGTGCGTTTCCTGTGAAACCCCCACCGGGGGACCAGTGGCCCTTGAAACCCTCACCAGGGGACCAATGGCCCCCGCACCCCTGCAGGGGGGACAAGTGGCCCCCGTACCCCCCCGTCGAGGGATGTACAATATTCCTGGGGTATACATCTGACTGAAACGAAGACCTATAAATAATCATGCTCCACACCCAACATCATAAGTGTTGGAGGAACTGGTGCCCCCTTTGGATAGACATAGCTTTGTTGAATATATGGTGAGGGATGTGAAATGGCTCCAGTGACACTGTCGGTAGTGTGAGATGCCCCCAGTGCGTTGGCACCACTACGATGGGGAAGGTACGGAATGACAGTATAAAAATAACTGGATTGCGCATAAATTAATTCATATCTCAACAAATTTTGTAGAGCTTCTCCCTCTATCTGAGGAAAATGAGACACAAAATATTTGGCAGTGGGAAATAAAAGGCTCCTAAGAAACCAATCGAGGTAGGCACAGTCTTTGAAGGGCGGGTAACAACATGTGCTCCTACTTCTAGGTCATTCCTAAACATGATCGGAAAGACGAGTGGATGAGGACTGACAGAATGCGGTCAAGAGCTTTGTGCCAGTGTCGTATCAGAGAGGTAATTGGAAATATGTGAGGAACGATTTAGAAAGTGTCATGAAAATGGAATGAGATGCAGTGAGCTGGTCTACATCCCACTTTGTAACATCTCCAGTGAGTGTGTGTTCGAACAGCCGAAGACAAATGGAGTCATCAGTGATGGAATTGGATGAACACCACATATGGAAGGAGTAGATGTGATAGGTTGGGTCCTCTCTAGAATTACCCTAAGACATTGGGAGGTTAGAGGGGATCTTAGTCGACATTGTTGGCCAACCAACATCATTTTGTATAGAGTCATTTATCAACTAGATTAAATATGGGAAACTTAACCCAACCATGAAAGGTAGCATGGGAGTTGTCAGAATGGTTCCTGAGACAGTTCTGCTACATGTGACCACTGGAGTAGAACCAGATCAACCACTAGTTGGGGTTCTTGCACCAGTAATGGGTCTATACATGGTGATAGTATGTGGTGAAGGAGGCTCGGAATTAGATGAGGAATCAAATGAACCATAAGATGAGTCGGTATGGGGACTTAGGGGACTATGAACTCAGAGCCTGTGGGGAGGAGTAATATGCCCAAGAAGAAACTTGGGATGAAGGCTTGAGAGTCTCTATGGCAAACACCTTGGTGGGGAAATGGTGGTATGGTACAAGTGAGATGAAAATGGTGAAGGGAGATCAAAAATATGTTTTTGTCTCTGTGTGGGGAGATAAATTAATGAAGTTAAATCTTGGCTTGGTAGTGTAAACTAAGTGCCCTTCACTTAAGGTGTGCTTGTGTGTGAAAGTGTGTTTATTAATTAAGCCCATATCATGTTTTAAAAAAGAAAAAATATTTTTGAAATAAATTAAAATTAAAAATAGAAAATGAACAACAAATCAATTAACTAAACCCCACCCAAAATGGGTTTGCAAACACTTTTCTGGTTGGTGGTGAAATCAAATGAAAACACACAAAAAATATCAAGTGATCTAAGTGTTGGTGTAAATGGGATCAAATAAAACTATGCTACTTGAAAATGGTGCAACAACAACAAAAAACTAGAGAGGAAAATCACTGCAAAAAGATAGGGAGATGGGTGTGAAACCTAGGGCAACTAACGGGACCCTTAGGAAAATGACCAAACAAGGTTCAAGATGAAACTTTGGATGGAAACAACCTATCTTTGAAGATCTGAAACAAGAAAGTACAAATATGGAAAATATGGCTGAAAACACTACAGAAGCTCAGGCTTCTTACTTAGCTAAACTCCTCCTATGAAGGTGGGAGAGTACTAGAAGCCCTAAGGGGATTAATTCCACTTTGATGAGAAAATTAGAGTAGATCAAGGCCTAATAGGGATAGAACAACAGTCAACCAACCCAGTAGGTACGTCTCAGAAAAAGCCAGAAAGATATCTGAAAAAATGCCAGAAACCCTAAGAATCACAGGTACTAACCTGATTCCTAGGAGATCACACCTTTTGGGCTAGAAGTTGCGCTCTTGACCTCCAGATCAAACTTTTGGGGCAGGAAAGTGTGATTTTTGCTCCTTATTTCTTGGTCAACAAGTCTCAGAAACATTTGTCATCTCTATCATGGCTGGTTCTTGTGACTTGCAGAAAAGACCAAAAAACTTACGGAAGTTAGAAATTTGATAGATCTAGGGTTAGAAAGCTAGTAAACAACATTAAGGGACTGAAAAAATGAAAACCCTAAGTTGAAAACTGAAGGTCACCTAGGTTTCTACATCAAAAGTAAATCCCTAGTGGAGTCGCCAATTTTGTTGGCAACAATCAGAAAAATACCCATTGGAGTCGCCAATTTTGTTATAGTGTTTTCTCCTCGAAGGTGTACGAAAATGAAACACTTAAGACTGTGGATGAAAGACAGTCTCAACAATATAAATGGCCACTAAATGTTGTAGATCTGCAACAAATGATAGAAACAAAACCTTCCAAAGCCCTAATCTATGCCATAATCATAGTTAAACAACAAAATAAAATAGTAATAAATGCAGGGAACTCGAACAATCCAATGGAAACTAGATATATAAAGAATATATTTTATTAAACAACACCTGTGAGGGGAACAAATAAATTTTACGAGTCCCCTTCTATGGGATGGGTCCTTGGCTATCCTCAAATGTCTTCAGATTTTTGATAGAGTTTCTCTCCTCTATAATGTGTAAACCCAACAAATAAAATGTTTTAGGTCAAGGAGAACTCAAATGAAAAAGAAGATTGTGTGTGACAATGACAATAATCAGAGCGGTAACAGTGAGTGCAATAACGAAAATAATTGAAAGTGAATAATGAATGGAAAACCCTTCTATTTATAACAAAATATTAAGTTATCCTTGAATAATGAGCAATAATAAAATATTATTAACCCCATTTTAGAAATAACCACTTGGAATATTTTATTATATTTGGTTAGGAGCGAAAAAATATTTAAACTTTTATTTAGAAATAATAAATAGATAAATGATTTATTTATCATCTCAAGAAATATGGTTAAGAAATAATAAAAAAACAATGATTTATTTAATTATTCCTAAGGGATTTATTCAAACTTGACAAGGAATAATAATTAATTAGTGATTAATTAATTATTCCTAGAGAAAAATAAGATAATTAATATTTTATCTATTTATTTTTCATAACTGGGTCAAATATGAAAAAGAATATTAATTAAACAATTGTTAATTAATTATTCCTAGAAGATAATTAAATAAATAATGATTTATTTAATTATTATTCATGGGTTAAAGTATAATTTTCTTAACAAATGTGGTTTATTAAGTAATTTCTCATAGTGAGAACAATTTTACTATTGTAAAATTAGCTTTACATGGTGTACCTCGATCCATCTAGTAAATTAAGTCTAGGTGATCAATTTTTTATGATAATAGATGTAAAAAAAGAAAAGTTAATAGAAACACAGATATTGGCCATGACACTAATGGTGGATGGAATAAAGCATACCCTCATCTCATATATATCCAACATAGATTCTGCTCAAGAAATGTATGAGGCATTATCCAAATTATTGACAATCAAGAATCTTGGTCAAATAGAAAGTCTTAAGAATGAACTAAGATTTATAAAGATGGGAAAGGAAGACACTGTGGCATACTTCTTTGTAAGAATAGCTAGAATTAGAGATGAACTCTAGGCAATCTATGAGATAGTACGGAAAAAGGTGCTTATAATCATTGCACTTCTAGGATTACCAACATATTCGAATTCCTTCTCATCGAGTCTCAACAACTGGAAGGAAACTCTTGCATTCGGAAAACTATGGAGTGCATGTAGTCAAGAAGTTAGAATTTCATTAGTGATCAAAAAATATAATGAATAGGAGAATGTCTCAAATGCTTATTTACCAACATATTCGAATTCCTTCTCATCGAGTCTCAACAACTGGAAGGAAACTCTTGCATTCGAAAAACTATGGAGTGCATGCAGTCAAGAAGTTAGAATTTCATTAGTGATCAAAAAATATAATGAATAGGAGAATTTCTCAAATGCTTATTTTTCTCATCACAAGAGCAAAGGAACCTTCAAGAATTCTAAAAGGCCTAAAAGTGAGATAGACCTATCCAAAATCGATTGCTACAGTTGTCACATAATGGGTAACTATAGAAGAGATTATCTTGAGAATATAAGGAATAGAAAGAGATATAGGGATCAAGCAAATGTTTCCAAAGAAGGATCTCCAAAGAAGAACAAAACCAAAAAATTAGAAACAAAGTACGTATACTACTAAATCCCTCTACTTTAAGTTTTCGAATTGTTTTGTATTTTGATTTTTAGTACTTATATGTTTAACATACTTTGGAAAACATTATTGAATTTTTCTCTTAAATTTATAGGTATCCCTCTAGATTTGATTAAGAGGGATCCCTCACCATTTTTCCAAACATAAGTATCTTACTCCTTGTAGTATCTTTCGTATTTGGTTTTACATTTCTTATCTACATGGGTTTATACTAGATGCTAATAACATTTCCTTTTTATATTTTCCTTGTTTACGAAATTTTTGTTGATATGCTCAAGGTCTACAAAGAAGATCCCATAATACAAATCATTACAATTCATGTCCTATACAATTTGTCTAGAAAAACAACTCAAAGGTATGTTTTAGATCATGAGCTTTGTTCTCTTTGTATATTCATCTGCTTAACATTACTAACAAGTGCTAAGTCTAGGACCTATGAATCGTAGATATTCTTTTTTGGGTCATTAATCATTATATTGAATCTACCCTCATTAAAATAATCATGTTTTTGGAACCCTAAAAGGTTATTTTTAAAACCCTAACCTAAGGGTATGCTAATGTGAAAAACCCTAGTCTACTTAGGGATACTACTAAAATCTACAAAATACTATTCTTTTGATGTTTGGGGTTTTGATGGTAATTTCATGTATGGAGTTTTAGTATTGTTATGGAAACCCTACTCCTTTAGGGTGGAATGCTAATATGTTCCTAAACCTTGAGTTTTTGGTAACGTAGGGTTTATGAGAAAAGCCCTTATAATATCTAGAGTAAGCTCCTAGGAATGAAACCCTAGGTGAATATTTGTCCGTCTGATCAAAACTCTATCTTAATTAAGGTCATTATATGCCTAACTTTAGATGTACTAATATTTTTGTCTTAGGTTTACCTAATGGATATCATTGTGATATTCTTGTGCATGATTATGAAATCCTAGATATATGTGCTAACCAAAATTGTTGATGTTCATAACGTTATAGGGTTTGCAAGTAAGACCTAGTAGAAGTTTTATATTCTAGGATATGATGAGATGATATTGTTCATGTTATGATCATAAAATCTAGGGTTTATAACATTCTAGTAAAAGTTGGTCATTTACTTGAAACCTTAGATTGTGTTGTGATTGGCTTTGATTATTTATATCTCTAGCTTAATGTATCAAAGATGAAATCTAGGGTCTACATTAAATCCTAATAGATGTTTAACATATGAGTTCTAAATATGTTGGATGCATTGTCGAAATATACTTATTTGAATTCCTTCTAGGGTTTGTAATATATTATAGTGTTATCGGGAAATCTAGTGTCTATGCAGAGCTGCTAGTCCCACTAAGGCTAGTAACTACCTTAGAAACAAATAAACTAAAACCACTTTCGTTTTCCTTTATGAGAAGTAAATAAGAGGGGAATAAAGGAGACCAACCTCTGTCTTGCGCTTGGTTCCTTGCTTGATTCCTCTCCCTTCTGATAGATCTTTGCCACTCGCTTCCTCATCTACCCAGCTTCAAAGAGCACCTGTAGAATCAAAGTAGCATAATACTATCCAAGAACATATATCTACTATCATAAACAATATAGGACCAGATATATATTGACCACACAAATGCATATATCATCAATCATGCAAGAATGTGGAGGAAAACTTGAATAGCTTTATTAATAATCAAGAATAGCAAATATGATTACAACCAATTGTTCTGACCCAGCGTGATCCTCTCAGCAAGAAAGCCCTTCTTCACCTCATGAAAAGCTTAGATCACCCAACACTATGATGTTACACCAAGAAACCAGTAGCACTTCCTTACAAGATACAAAATTCCAGCCTCTATATCTTTGGGATGAGGGATCCATATATAGATGTTTGCAAGGGGGGTGAGTCATCTTTTGAGATTTGATTACTGTCCTCTCTCTGATAGTTCTTGATTCCACTTGGAGATTGATGATCTCTTACTCATCCCTGGGCGAATGCAGAGAGGCAAGTGTCGCAGGAGAAGTTTCTGGAAGATTCCATGGTCCTCCACCTCACAGATTGATCCTGCCATTTGTCCACTCTCGCCCATCGCTCCCCATAGAAGGGATTTTCAGTATGCATCGCACCTCCCGTGTACATTTAGGTGGGATGCAGCGCACTTTGACCATGGAGTAGGTGAGATGGTCCAGTTTTGACCAGTTCTGAGTAGTTTTTCATGGAGAACTTCTGGGAGATGATGTAATCAACTGACCTTGTACTTTTAGGGGTTGGAACAACACTTTTAGGGACTTAAGAGCCCTTGGTTTATGGACATTTATGATTGGGGTTGCAGTTCCCAAAAATGTCTATAATAGTTGACCCCTAAAGCATGAGATTGTTAATATTTTGATGTCGGGTGAAATGCTTTATCATGAGGATCTGAAGTTTTTTCGAGATGGAAGGCGACCTATAATAAGATACAATACAACACATTATCTTCATAATATTTTCATGATCTAGCTGAGGCGGGCATTCCCATGCTCAGCTTTATAAATTCATTTTCATGTACATAAGACAGACAATCGTCTGTGTGCAGACTGATGGTTCTGGTAGAGCCATCATTCCTTGGATTGGATGATTATCTGTGCAGCAATGATGTACATTTGATGTCTTTATTTTCCTGAATATATATCGCAACCCGGATGGATGAAACTGGATCTGGGGTCTTCAATCTTGTTCGATCTTCACTCAAAGTACAAGTCGATCCATGTGAGAGATGTTCTGGAGTCGAACATGGAAAGACATCGCTTGATTACCAGCCAATGATGTAAGTTGTTAACAGGCGCGAGAGGAATCACCGATAATGATGATGACCCTCAAGGTACTACAGTACAATTCACGTGGTGTGAATAAGGGACTTGGCATCAAACACCATGCAAAATCTTTCGGTCGGAAGCCATTGATGTAAACCTGTCGCCGGAAGTGAGAAACTTCCCATTGAGGCATGCAAGCTTCAAAGTACTGAAAGGGTTGTTCCTAGATCGACTTTCTAGATAATGAGCTGATGTCGACAAGAAGCGATCCATCATAGGAGGGCCTTAGTGAATCCCACATCAATGACACGGAATGGAGCAAATGATTTTAATGGAGGTGAGAACGATTTGATGACATAAGTTTCACGGTGGCGGTCATGAAATAATGGAGAGTAAATGTATTGCAGTGGATGAGACACAAGTGAATTCTCTGAGTGACTTCTCTTGAACATATCGTTGACACTGACATGATGGATTGGTAGCATTGACCCCAAATATGGATGGTGTGATGGACCGATGGTGATATGACCAGTGAACGGAACAACCCAACCCGACTCGGATGCGGAGTGAAAGTGTCATGTTCAAGAGCAACTTGCTACCAATAAAGTTTCTTCAAGTTTTCTTCTCAATTTTTCCCCAGTCATTGTTGACCAGTACCTCTTTATTTTTGTCAAGCTTGAGGAGGATAAAATATGCTTGTTCTATAATTTTCCCTTCGGGCAAACCCATCGCTATGTTTTAACAAGCCTAGCGATAGTGAAACTCGTTCTTTTCTGTATGGACAAGTTTGTCTCTATTCGGTTTTAACGAGTTTAACGACAAAGATAACTTGGTCCTTTTCAATTTTAGAGAGTCTAAAAAGGGACGTAAAGAAAACTCCAATAATCCTTTTTCATCATATAATCCCTTGAGTCCGAAAAAGTATAAAATAATACAAAAGGGATGAATTTTCAGTGATTTTAACGAGCCGAACAAAACAAACGCTCAATCTTTTTGTGTAATAATCCCTTAGGTCTAAAAAGATTAATATCTAAAGGAGGGATAGCACTTCTGATCACTTTAATGAGCTGAAGAGGCCAATTGCTCAGCAATCTTTTCATATTTTACAAGTCAGATGAAAAGAGCTTAAATGAGACTCATCTTTCGAGGAACGAGTGATAAATTCTGGTAGTAGCTAATTCCAGGTAAGGTTTGGAATTTTCCAATCACGGTGGTGTCACAAGGATGGCTAAAGGGTAAACAATCAAATGGAGGTGAATGATCAGCCAATATAGAGTGGAGGTGATGATGAGAAAATGACCAAGGCTTCGAAGGCTAATGATAATGCATTCACGATGGTTATTTACTGGAAATTGGTTCATTTTTTAATGAGCTTAAACTCTGGGGGAACATTTGCCCATTGCTTATGTTTATTTTTTTACGAGCTTGAATTCCGCGTTAAAACTGCTCGATCCAGTCGTATAATAAGGATTCTCATTTAAAATGGCATTTTTTCAAAGCTTTGCCCCACATCCTTTCTTTATGCAAGTTATGAAACGACCAATCCTACGAGTTTAAACGGTTAGAGGACCTACAAATTTAAAAAATAAATGGTCTCTCTTCACTTGCACGCCAAAAGGTTTGCATGCCCCCAGATATAGTGAAAAATTTCCAAGTTACCAAAGATTGTTCTATCCACATCGCGGACAAAACACTTCCTCGGTGATGTCTACCGAAATAAACAAAGGTGAGTTGCGCAACTGGCTCCACTCACATAACTTTGACGAAGGAATCTTATTCCAATCTAATCTCATAAACTAGTCATATATCCTTCGTGAAAACCTACCCTATACCCAAGGTTTTCCTATCAAAATAGACCAGGGTGCATGCCCCTTGGGTTTCAGTCATGTCCTCCGAATCACTCATGCTCATTAGGTGGATAGACTGGGGATTGATGAGACATTCCTTGCGTGAAAAGACCATTCAGTGATGGTATTTGACTATTTGCTATGTGTGAACCGGGGAATGAAAGCTGGTCTACGAGCTTGACTACTCTTCCTTCATGCGGAAAACACATTACTCTAAAGAGTGAGGAGACAATGGCTCCCATGCAATAAATATAGTCGCGTCCAAGGAGTATATTATAATCCAGGGGTCCTTGGACTACCATTACATTCATGTGAATGGTTTTCCTTCTCAATGTTATCGACACATTGGGAAGGATCCCTAATGGTCGACTGGTTCCTTTGTCAAAGCCTGCTAGATTTCTCATTTCAGGCAAAAGCGATGGCGAACCAAGCGCTTTCCAAGCAGTTGAGGAAAGGATACTCACAGAAGCCCCTTCATCTATGATGGTACCGGCCATGACCATTCTATATATTTGAGCAATGATTCGAAATGGTACACTAGCCAGTAAGCGGGGTCTGCCTAGTAGATTCCAATCGAAGGAAACAACTAGGTTGCTTGGAGGTGGGACCGAATAGACGGCCAGATACGACTTTGACGAACTTCCTTCCTATGGTAAAGGAATGGGTAGACTGCCCCCATGTTCATCCAAGTCTGTGCTTACGAAGAGAATTTGGACAGTGTCGTTCTTTTTCTCTCCCGTGATTGTATCATCTGAAGATGGACCTTCTGAAAGCAAGACTGGGTCAACTGCCGCCTAGACCTTTTGAATTTCATCTGGTGTGGATTTAGAGGGTTTATCTTCAAGGATAGACGCTTCAGTCGACCACAATGGCGTGTCAGCCAGATTTTCAACTAGTGACGGAATCGGCAAGAGTTTCTTATATCAAGGGGGAAGTCGTAATGGTGAAACTGAACGGTCGTCCAAAACTCTTTTAGCCTCATCTAAGAAGGGAAAACGGTGGACAGCATGGTCACCTTCACTCAATTTACAAGGAAATTTACATTTTCGTTTTTGTCCAGGGGCTTCACTTTCACTAGTTGACGGTGTACTCTCAACATGATCGTCAGAGGTTGGTGACACCAGATTGTGCAAACGAGGAGACCAGTCCCTTAAGATCCGAGGGATGCAAGGACAATCTCGATGATAGTGGTCTCCTTTGCAAATGACACATGGCGATTTAGGCCTGGACAGTGCAGTGTGTATATTTTCGCTAGACGATGCCTGGTTGCCCCTTTTCGCCTTTGGTTCCTTCTTCTTCTCCTTCTTCTTCTCAGTTACTTGATTTTTGGCTTTACCAGCTTTATCAAGCGAAGAGGAAGGAGGAGAGAGAGAATTAGACAAAGTAGAAGGTTGAGGGGTAACTTTGGTATCGTTTAGTTGCTGACTTGATTGTTCAGGAATCACGGTGTTCTGAACGATAGAGGTCGAGAAGAGCCATACGGGCAAGCTGATTGTCAATCCTGGAAGCGACAATGTGGCCATATTGGGTGCACCAACATCTCCCCAAGGGGAGAAAGGACTAGGATTTCCTCCAAGGGGAAATCCTTGGTTGGTGGACTCCATTTTTCTCAACCTAAGACCAACATAGGAAAGGTGATGTTCATTCCAATTAAAATAAATTTTAGACGCTTTGACACAACTTGTTTTTCAATTTTTAAGAGTCGAGAAGAAACAAAAGATGACTCTAGTTGCCTTCGATTTTTAATGAGCTTGAAGTGACAAGTGCTCAGATGGACCTTTTCCCTTAAGGAGTCTGAAAAGGAATGAAAGAGACTACTCTAGAAATCTAGACAGAGGGATTACCAAACCAATGACAAAACTGCAGAATACTTTTTACGATATGGCAGTAAATCTTCCCGAATGTTGTGTTCAGTGCATTGCAATCGATAGGGTGGTAGACACGGCTTCCTATGGATAAAGGATAAAGCCTATTGTGATCTCCCAAAATATACTCGATGGTAAGTGGGAGCAGAAGTCCATACTGGCACTTATCGTCTCAAAGTGGAGGAATCACCCAACCAACAATGAAAACAACAGTTACCAGGTTTTACGATGCAAGAATACGTCTCTAGCCTAGACTTCTAAATGTTGTGCGTTAGGTTCCACATCATTTTTAGATTCATCAAATTTATTTTACAGTTGATCTTGCTTAAGAAATTTTCCTTTCAGGTTCACCGCGTGATGTAGATATACAATTCCTAAAATGAAATCTAAGATGATAAACAATCGTTTAATCTTCTTTTTGCAATGAAAATCCTAGCTACTAAGGAAAGAGAGACGATATTCTTTCAACATAGAGCAGAGAGCACACACTGTATGCATTGTCCTAAATCAAACCAACAAACAATCTAAATGCAAATGCACATGCTTGTATTTTTTTCAGCCTTCTTAATGTGTGAATGATAAAAAGAAAGCTAAGCACAAATCTGAATTATTTTTCAAAGTGACATTACTAACAAGTTTCTTTTCAAGACAAAATGAAGACAATGACTTCACTTTGTTATTTGGAATTGAAAACTTGCTTTCGACACTTGAAAAACTACTAATGCAAATCAAATACAAGAGTAACAGTGTAATCGACTATCAAGAACAATCAGATTCTCTTCTATGACTAAAAATGACACTTGCGACACTTCCAGATCAAGAAACGACATTTCAATTACGCTACTTATTTGTAAAAGACAACTGAAAATGGCTCACAATACATAAAAAAAATTACAGTTCTTTGCACAATGGAGGTGGAATAATGGCAAGGATGGGGGTTTCCAACAGAGGTATACTGACTACAGACAACAAAACTCCTGAATAGAGCTGAAAAGAGTGAAAAAACCAAAATCTGAAGGCAAAACTAGCCCTTTCTGATCAGCGCACCTGTTACACAGGGATTCTAGTATGCATCCCACCTACAGCACACGGGAAGTGTGATGCATACTGATATCCTTGAAGAGAGGGTGTGATGGTACAGTGCGAGACTTTTGATCCAGTTCTTGATCACAGTTTGCAACACAATTCAGGGATTTTGGCCGAGCAAGTGATAATTAGTAAATAAATCATAGGGGTAGATTTAAGGAGGTTACTAGAGCCACCACAAGGGCAATTAGAGAGGTTGTAAATCGATTGTTCAGTTTATAAACAAAACCTGGAGATAGACTGAAGCAACATTGATCTACTTTGCACTTGCATAGCAAATGTAGTTCGAAGGCTAGCTGGCTTGACTTCAGGCTCCATCTGTAAGTTTATAAACCAAAAAAAATATAGACAAACAAACAATCTATTCACTCCCCAATGGAGTCACCACTTTGTTATCGGGAAATCTAGTGCCTATGCAGAATTGCTGGTCCCACTAAGGCTGGTAGCTACCTTAGAAACAAAGAAACTAAAACCACTTTCGTTTTCCTTTATGAGAAGTAGAAAAGAGGGGAATAAAGGAGACCAACCTCTGTCTTACGCTTGGTTCCTTGCTTGATTCCTCTCCCTTCTAATAGATCTTTGCTACTCGCTTCCTCGTCTACCCAGCTTCAAAGAACACCTGTAGAATCAAAGCAGCATAATACTATCCAAGAACATAGATCGACTATCATAAATAATATAGGACCAGATATATATTGACCACACAAATGCATATATCATCAATCATACAAGAATGTGGAGGAAAACTTGAATAGCTTTATTAATAATCAAGAATAGCAAAGAGGATTACAACCAATTGTTCTGACCCAGCGTCATCCTCTTAGCAAGAAAGCCCTTCTGCACCTCATGAAAAGTTTAGATCACCCCACAGTATGATGTTACACCAAGAAACCAGTAGCACTTCCTTACAAGATACAAAATTCCAGCCTCTGGATCTTTGGGATGAGGGATCCATATATAGATGTCTGTAAGGGGGGTGAGTCAACTTTTGAGATTTGATTAGTGTCCTCTCTCTGATAGTTCTTGATTCCACTTGGAGATTGATGATCTCTTACTCATCCCTGGGCAGAGAGGCAAGTGTCATAGGAGAAGTTTCTAGAAGATGCCATGATCCTCCACCTCACAGATTCATCCTACCATTTGTCCACTCTCGCCCATCGCACCTCATAGAATGGATTTTCAGTATGCATCGCACCTCCCGTGTGCATTTAGGTGGGATGTAGCGCACTTTGACCATGGAGTAGGTGAGATGGTCCAGTTTTGACCAGTTCTGAGTAGTTTTTCATGGAGAACTTCTGGGAGATGATGTAATCAGCTGACCTTGTTCTTTTAGGGGTTGGAACAACACTTTTAGGGACTTAAGAGCCCTTGGTTTATGGACATTTATGATTGGGGTTGCAATGCCCAAAAATGTCTATAACATATAGTAGATCATTTCATTTCTCTAGAAGAAATATTGAGATGCTAGATATAATGAGACTAGTATCTTGTTTGAGTTATTGATGTAATATAGGGTTCATAACCTAAGAAAAAAGTTGAAGTTTAAAAGTATGTGTCTATTGCTAGCTATGAACCTAACTAAGTTTAGGTATTTCATGTATAAAGTCCAATGGTTCCATTATTATAGGATTTTGATATAGTTAATTCATGTTTCTATATATGTAGTTGGTTGTACCTGCTGTCTAAGTTGTGCAGGTACATAGTCTTCAAGATGCTGAAGATATTTGTAAGTAAATTTGATTTGATTGATAAGAAAGATAAATAAAGTTATATTAATGATGATGATCAAGATGATTTTGATTAGAAGGATGGAAGCCATGAAATATTCTTCGATGTCGTATAAAGAAGTTGATCTCCCTAAGTTAAGAGGGAACCTAGATAAAAGAAAGAAGGATATATCCCAAGTTGAGAGGGAGGGCACATTATAGTCATGTTGTATAACTAGAAGAAGAAGTTGGAGAATGAATATTGAGGTGCTGCTGAAAGAAGTAAAGAAGGTTGTAGAATATTTTATTTCATGTGAAGGAAGTTGCATGATTGAGGAATTTTCTATTAAGATTTGTTGGGAAGCCTCTAAGTCATATTATGACGAATTGTGAAGAGGCGTGAAGATGTATAAATACACCTAAGGTTTTCATTTAATCATTAGTATTTGAAATTTTGTTGCTAATTTGGGTTGTTACTGTTCATGTAAAACTCTTGAATTTTTTGAGAAGCATGTTTGAGGTTATCGATCTGTTTAATCAAGAGAGATTTGATGTGTTGAGGAATTGTGTATGTAAAATGCCTTAAATGACATCTAGTCGACATATGTGCTGATGTCTAGTTCTTGAAGTAGTAGGGAAGGTGAAGTTAGTAATAGAGCTCTGATTTTGCATTACGCACCTAGATATCTATGTTAATTGTTAGAAAGTAAGCCTAATGGTACCTAGAGAGGTTGAAAGCTTTAGTCCATCTTAGTCCCACCCTGGTAGATTTCCCTGGTTAGGAATCTAGTATGTGACACCGTAATTGTCTCAAATCTTCATGATTCATGGGTTTTGAGATGTTCCATGTAATTGTATATGTATGTTTACCTCCCTAGTTAAGAACGAGTGTTGAAGAATGTAACTAGGTTTGATCTTCACAATTGTATTTGAGTCATAATGAAATGTATTTATCAAAAGAAAGAGAAATATTTTTTTATTATTGTTTTTATGAATTATTAAAGTATGGGTTTCATGCTTGGGTCATCATGTTCTAGGTCAAAGTCCCCATTGAGGAATTATAGGTTTTGTCTTGAGTCATTAGAGTGGTTTTCCATTTAAATAGACCATTCTTGGGCTTTTGAATCATGTAAAAAGAATTAATTTCGTGTAAAATAAGTCATTTGTCACCTCCACACAAAGTTGGCCCTTACCTAATCAATTCAACCTACAAGAGGGTAAACCAAACTCTAGGAAATGGTATATATACAAGAAGTTAGATTCATTTGGAGGAGAACTCTCACACAAGTTCAATATACAAGAGAAGCAGGCATAAAAAGTGTGAAATTCCAAGATGAGTTAATTTGATGGAGAAGGAAAATAAAAATTTATGGGTTGTATCTCTCTCTCACACCTGCAGATTTAAGGGGTCAAAGATTTTTCTGGGCTACTACTAGGTTGAAGTTATGTTGGGTCGAAGTTCTGTTGTTTCATCGAGGCCAAATCCGTTGGTCGAAGGTTATCATCTGCAAAAGAAGGGAATGCTTCACTTCTTTGTTGGATAAAGTTTGATTCTATGTGAAGGAGTGTTGGATTATCTCATGAAATTGTTAAGGAAGAGTTGTTGACTAGGTTTTCCACTAGATAGGAGTTTATCCATGGATGTCTCCCTACATCTGGTGTCTATGATCTTTGTGTTTTGTTTTTGTAATTTCTTGATGAACTAAAGAGAAAACTGTTAGAAAATTATATATTACAGAGAAACAGAACACATAAAATATATTGCAGAAATACAAACACATAAAACAAGAGAGACATGGATATACATGGTTCACCCCATTTGGGCTACATCCACAGAGAAATAGCTAGTCCTTCCTTTTATATTATCCAACAAACTGAGGAGATACAACCTACAGAAGATCTGGTATAATTTCCTCTTCGCTCTTACACACTATCCTCTCTCTTTCTCATTCAAAAGACGGATCTACATAGACGCAATACAATTCCCTCATATATAGTGATGGGTTGCCTTCTAGGGCAAAAAATCCCAAATTAAAAATAACTTCTACCATTAGATCTCCACCTAATGAACAACTTAGATTGGCTATGAAATTACAACATTTTACAAGGCAATTATACATCTATTTTTAGCTTCGGGGGTGTTGCCCCCGATCCCCTGTAGGGGGGGCTCCCAAAGGTCACAATGGCCCCCCCTGGACCCCCCTGTAGTGTAAATATTATGGGTGGCATTTCCACCACATTATGAACTGGGGTCCAATGTGATGATACCTCTGAATAAATAAGATAATCAGGCTCCACACCCAACAATCTCCTACTTAGAGACTGATTATAACAACTTCACCACTGCTTCATTTTCTTGACAATGACTCTAGTTTGGACCTGGCTATTTCACATATTCTTCATCATACTTGAAGACCAATTGAAACTGAGCAAAATCTCAGTTTCTCCCTAGTTACAACTTTTGTTAACATATCTGCAGGATTCTGGCTAGGGTGTACCTTTTCCAGCTTCAACTATCCATCTTCCAATGCTGACTGTATGAAATGATACTTGAGCTATATATGTTTTGTCTTTGAATGAAATGCAGAGTTCTTTCCAAGATGTATGGCACTTTGGTTGTCGCTGTATAACCTGCACAAGTCCTGCTTCTTACCCAATTCATCCAGAAACCTTTGTAACCAAATCATTTCTTTACTAGCCTCTATAGCAGCAACATACTATGCTTTCGTTGTTGAGAGTGCAACAACAATTTGTAGTTTTGAAACCCAACTGATAGTTGTTCGACCTATAGTAAACAAATACCCTATTGTGCTCCTCCTGTTATCTCTATCACCCACCATATCTGCATCAACATATCCCTGTAGAGCAATGTTTGAACCACAAAAGCATAATGCTTGATTTGTGGTACCTCTCAGATACCTAAGAATCCACTTCACTACCATCCAATGTTATTTCACTAGATTGTTAGTGTACCTGCTTACAACTCCCATTGCATGTGCAATATCAGGCCGTGTGCAGACCATTGCATACATTAAGCTTCCAACCACTAATGCATATGGAACTTTAGACATATCAACCATTTCTTCCTGAGTCTTGGGACACACCTCCTTACTTAGTTTGAAATGGCTAGCCAAAGGTATAATAACTAGTTTTGCATTCTACATATCAAATCTTTTCAACACCTTTCTATGTACTCACTCTTAGACAATGTTAATTTTCGATTCTTCCTGTCTCTAGTTATTCTCATACCAAGTATTTGTTTTCCAGCACCCAAAACCTTCATTGCAAATGAGTTCGCCATTTTTGTTTTGAGCACATTTATTTCCTGCATGTTAGAGCCTATAAAAAGCATGTCATCTACATGCAATAAAAATATAATATAGCTGCCATCATTTTGCTTTTTGAGATAAACACAATGATCAGAGTGACATCTAGTATAACCTTGTTCAGACATAAACCTATCAAATTTTTGATACCACTGTGTTGGAGCCTATTTTAAGCCATCCAAGCTCTTCTTCAATCTGCACACTAGCTTCTCCTTCCCTTTTACCTCATATCCTTGTGGTTGTTGCATATATACCACTTCCTCCAGGTCACCATCGAGAAAGGTTGCCTTTACATCTAACTGCTAAAGATGCAAACCTTCAGCTGCTACTAGATTTAAGGTAGTTTTGATTGAAGTCATTTTAACAACAAGGGAAAATATCTCATCAAAGTCTATACCCTTTTTCTGTGCAAACCACTTCACCACAAGTCTAGATTTATACCTTTTTCTACCTCCATCTTCTTCCTCCAACATGTAAACCCATTTTTTCTGTAATGTTGTTTTACCTGCAGGCAACCTGACTAAGTCCTAAGTCTGGTTATGTGCTAAGGAGTCCATCTCTTCTTTCATGGCTTGCTCCCACTTCTTCCTGGTTTCTTCTTGAAATGCTTCTTCATAACATTCTGGTTCACCAGAATTAGTTAACAATACATAATATAATGAAGGAGAGTATCGTTCAGGGGGTCTACCTATCCTGGTAGATATTATAACACCACTTTCAGTTGTTTGAGGTGCTTGTTGCTGTTGTGGTTGTTGTTTTCATTGTTGATCATTATGATTTTTAGGCACCATCATTTTTTCTGTGATCTCGTCAAGCACTGTGTATTACATGTTTTCTTTTTCCTATTTCTTTTCTTGCAGCTGATCCTTATACAAAACCTTTTCATTGAATATGAAATCTATGCTCCTAATGATTTTGTGTTTTTCATAATCATAAAAGAAATAACCAAAATCATTAACACCATATCCAATAAAGGTACATTCCCTTGATTTTTCCTCAAGCTTTCTTTTATTTTCTTTATTAATGTGGACAAAGGCTTCACAACCAAAAGTTTTTAAAAAGGAGTAATTTACCTTTTTACCTGTCCATGCCTCCTCTGGAATACCACCATCTAAGGAACTTGAAGGCCCTCTGTTTATTAGATAAACAACAGTAACTATAGCATCTACCCAGAAATGTAAAAGAAATCCTGCATGCAATCTCATGCACCTTGCACGCTCCATGATTGTCTTGTTCATCCTTTCTGACACATCATTTTCTTGTGGTGTCCGTGGAACTGTCTTCTCTCTGCAAATTCCATTCTCTGAACAATACATATCAAACTCTTTACTGAAATATTCACCTCCATTGTCTAATCTGAGACAATTCAACCTTTTTCCCGTCTCATTTTCAACCAAAGCTTTCCATTTCTTGAAAGTATCAAATACATCACATTTATTTCGAATACAATAAATCTAGGTATTTCTGGTTGCATCATCAGTAAAAGTAACATAATAACGAGAGTCACCGAGAGATGATACCTGAGTAGGTCCCCATACATATCTATGCACAATCTCTAATTTTTCGATCTTCTTTTCTTTCCCAACTTGGAGGAATCTGATTGTCTTCTGTTTTCCATAAACACAATTCTCATAGAATTTTAAATGAACATGCTTCAAACCTGACAACAAATTTCTTGAGTAAAGGATCTACATCCCCTTATCACTCATGTGCCCAAGCCTATGATGTCAGAATTCCATATCTACTCCTGTAGAGGTTAAAGCATTAATAGAATTAGAAATACCATTGCATAAATACAATGTACCAACCTTTCCTCCTTTTTCTATTACCAAGGAATCTTTAGTGACCTTCCAGGTTCTATCTATGAAATTAATTACGCAACCTTCACCTCTCAACTGCCTTATTGAAATCAGTTTTTTCTTCAAATCTGGAACATTCCTTACCTCCTTCAATTGCCATTGATTTCCATTCTGTTGTTTTATGAAAATTGTACCCATTCCAATGATTTTACAAGGTTTATCATCACCCAATCGAACCTATCCAAAATCTCCATGAGCATAATCATGAAAATGTTTCCTATCAGTTGTGGCATGATATGATGCCCCTGAATATGTCATCTTGCTTAAAGCTCTCTCATTAGCATAATATGATAAAAAATGTAGGATTGTGTAAGAGTTGGTTTTATAAGCAAAGGTGGCCAGTTAACTTGGCTACCTTCTGCCAGTCGATGAGGAGAAATCAGTTAGATCACTCCACAAGTGGAAGCAGTCAAATCAGAGGAAAAAGGAGTTAAGGCCAAAAATGGTTAAGTTACGGATGATCAAAGTGGGATATGATTATGAGGTAAGGAGCAATGATGGAGTGGTAGTGGGACCAACAGTCCAAAAGTGGGTTCTCATACTTCGGTAGCCAACACACCATCCCACACAATCACCCAAATGAGGAAATAAAACATTGATTTACATGCAAAGGAAGCATTTTCAATCGTGAGGATTCATCAAAGCAAGGTTGCTCTGAGCTCTTGAAGCAGTGTTTACAGGAAACACAATGAGCATTTTTCAACGTAGGAGCACCTACAAAATCCTACAGGAAAACCTACAAGATCCTACAGGAGGACCTATAGGATACAGAGCAGTCAACTATAGGATTATCAGTGGGAATTTAGAGAGGAAATATCAAAGGTTGGCTTCATCAGACAGTAACTAGGAGGTAGGAGCTACACCTTCCCACATTTTCTAGTTAAAAAAATATAGAAAAACCCTCCATTTGGTTAAGGAAATTGCAGTCTAGGGGAATTATATTACAGAGTTGTCATTTAAAATCTCTCACCCAATAGAATTTGGAATTATACCCATACAAGCCTCCACAATTACCAAAGGAAAAATGACAGGGGGAATGAACAAGAGGGAACCCACAAACATAGTAATAATTCATCAACACCCTCCTGTAGTAGAAATTTTCACAAGGTACAATTGGATGGGTTTCTTTGAAGAAATGAGGGGTACGATGATGAGCGGTACGATGATGAGGTGGCCAGAGACTTTTCTCTCTCACTCATACCACTAACTAGGACCCATGCCACTACTGTGGTGAAAGTCCTCTCAGTAGAAATCACCCTTGAAGTCATAGGTAGAATCACCACACTTCATTTAAGGTTGCCTTGGAGAAAGGAAGATAAGGGTAACAAAACCCTTGGAAAGAAGAAATTATTTTTGGAAGGGGAGGAGGAAATGGAGGAAAATAATGGAGTTAGAAGAGAAAGCCTTCCATACCCTTGGAATGAAATTAGCTACCACCTCATTAAATATATATCATGTGAAGGGAGATACAGTGTGGTGTATGGATACCATTTCAGGCTTCTACAAGAGGTGATATTTGGAGTAGACACACCTCCCCAAAATAGGCTAAGCATACCCTACTTTCTTCTTCAATCAGTGATAGATATAAGCGTCAAATTGCAGGAAGGGAAACATAAATAGCTAGCCTATCATGGGGTAATCAAAATTATCCTAGAATATTCTCTCCAAAACCTAAGACTCCCTATTACATGGAAAAATTTCAGAAACATGCAAGCAGAGGATGAAATAAAAGCTCTTGAATATTACAAAAGACCCACTGCTACTGAGAGGGATGAAGAGGAAACAAAGGAGGAAGAAGGGGAGGAAAAGGAGGAGGAAAATGAAGAAGAGATAGAACAAGATGCAAAAGAAGAAATAGATGAACAGGGTGAGGAACTAGAGGAAGAATAGGAATAGAAAGACAAGAATGAGAAGGAAATGGAAAAGAGCAAACAAAAGGAAAGGAAGAATAGAGGTCTACAATTCAAGGCAAATAAGGGGAGGGATCACCAAGGGTATCTCCAGAAACCACTGAGAAAGAGGCATCAACTTCCCTTACATCCCTAAGTACACATATCAATAAAAAGTGGAAGAGACAAAGAAAAATCCCATTGTTCTTTAGGACAAGAAAAAACACAAGAATCAAGCAAGGAAGACCTCAAACACCCACAAAAATTCCTATTGTCATTCAAGACTCACCGAAGTAGCAAGGAAAGGTAGCTCCTCTTGAGAAGCATTAGGGTGAAGGATCATCAGGACAAGCCTCTCCCAAATCTCCCATCACTTATGTTAGGAGGGTTGTCACAAGGTCTACCTCATCAAAGGGAAACGGTCTCCTACAGGAGACATAGAAGGGCCTAAAGGAAGCAGAGGCCATCCTATAGGAAACTCTACTAAACCTACAAGAAACTCAGAAAATGGAAAAAGAAGGTATCCTTTAGCAAGAAACAAAGAAAGAATACCCATAAGTGAGGGATCCTAGTCGTCAACCCAACCTCGACTCTTACTACAAGTTCATTGAAGGGGGTAGGGTCATCCCATAGAAATTTTCCCTCCCCTTATTCTTTGAGCTTCATAAAGAAAGGGAAAGAACACACAGGTGGATGCAAATTGACAAGTCCAAAGGAGTGGAGAATGTGGGCCACATGGAGGAGAAAGTAAAGGAGATGGGTAGAGAAATGAGCAGTATAAGGAATAAAGAAACAATGATGAAAGGTTAGGTGGAAGTAGAGAATGCATGGCTGAGGTGGCAATTACAAGAAAGGGAAAGTTAGTTGGCAGCTATGGCCAGTTTATCCTTGGAGGCAATCCAGTGCAAGATGTGAACAAAGTCTTATGCCTTGTATCTTAAGGAGTAGTGGCTACAAATCCAAATTAAGACTTTAGCACAGAGATGCACTATGACCTTCCAATATTATAGACAATTCATTTATCTGTGTGATCAAAGCACCTTGGAAGATAGAGAAAAAATGTCTGAGTTTTACCAACACAATTTGGCCTTGACATATTTGAATGTGTGGGACCCAAATTCAAAACTAGGGGACTTGCAATTCATGTCCTTAGCATCATGGATGAATCATGAGAAGGCATGAGCTACATAAATGAAGAATGTAATGGAAAGAGAAGAGACAAAACTCCTCATGATAAGATTTGAGGACTCAAATCTAATGGCTGTCATCAGCACCCAAAACTTGATTGCAAATGATCCTAAGCTAGCACATAGTACCTTTCTGCACAAGAGAAAGAATTCACGCACTTTGAAGACATGTTTAGGCTATTAGGAGATGATAGCATGCAATATTTCTAGAGGAGATGGAATGCCTTGCCCTACAGCCTGCAAATTAGATAATTCCATTCTCCCCATAAAATGAGAGAGGCACTAAACAAAACACCCATGTACAAGCAAGCTCTACAAAGACTCAAAGTCAATTGGATTGGCTTGAGACTCAGTCCACCACTGCTCTTAGGAATGTTGGAAGGAAGGAAGGAAGAGGAGTAAGGAAAGAAGTGGGAAGAGATAGAAAGGAAGGCAAGATTTTATGCACAGGAAGGAGAAACTACAATAGAAGAATGGGATGTTAGGGAGGCCACCAGAGTAATGAAGGACATGGATATAGATTGATTTTCTCAGAGGATGAGAAATAATTTCAGTGGGGGGTGATGGTGAGCCTCATCATTGGGTAACTATATGGACCTTAATACACCTCCAAGCTTATTCAAATCAACTCTTCTCATAATTCCTTATATATTTTGATTATATTTTTCTTAATAAGATGAGTAAAAGTAAGAAATATGTCTAGTGGACTAATGTGCATTGATTGCAGGTTTTTGAGAGAAAATCATGGCAATTTTGGCTGATTAAGGGAAGAAACTTCAATGAGACAAGGAGGAGAGATTGTAGGAGATAGATCCTCCTAATTTAATCCTCACTCATTCAAATATTCCTCCATCAAATCACACTAGCTCGGAGTTGCAAGCAGTCGAGTCAGGAAGATGAAAAGGAAGCCGAGCTAGTGATAGTTAAAGAGCCATTTCATCTTATGTTTTGGAGCCGAGCCTCCCTAGATTTAAGGAAGTTTTTGGAGACTTCAATTATATACATAAAGAGGCCTAGAGCCTCATTAGGATTTAGATTTTTTATGTAAGAGAACTAAGCATTTTTGAGTTCAAGACTTGTGGAAGACATTGTTATGTAATTTTTTTGATACGTTAATGAGAATGAGAAATTCCTTCATTCAGCACTGAGTTGAATTAGAGGGTTGAAGCTCTTGGGTTGGGGCCCAAACCTAGCAGAAAAGACTCCTCTTCTTCTACTTGTATGTTTAGTTGATTTCATAGATTAATGGTTGAATTGGTTTTAGCATTATTTTATTGGTTGTGAATTCAATTAGTTTGATTCCATTTGTGCATTGCTTTAGCTATAGCTTAGAAAGATAAAGGAATACCAAAAATCTAATAGTATGACATTTTTCCCTCACTCCTCCCATCAGGGACTATGGTTTGGGGAAAGAACTCCTATGCAGCCCCAAAAAGATAGAGTTTTGATTTGTTATGAAATTTAGGGTTTTCTACTACTTAGGCCAACATCTTTTCAGTTTTCAAGAATAGGATTTAATTGTCATTTCTGATATCTTCAGCCTAGCATTAGATATCATAGTGTTTCACATTATTCAGCAAGTTTTTTTCCATGGATGAAATAGGAAACTAGATAATGGAATTCTGTTTTCTTAGTTGATTGAAAATATTTCTTATTTGACATGATTCATGAATAAATGTCAGTGATTGATGCAGTGTAGGAATTCCAACGGTGCAGGTAGATCTCATGACCAACAACCCCAACCTAACCTCATCCATCCATGATCATCAACAGCCACTAATTCCCTCACCCAATTCATCATTTCATAAGAACAACTTTCCAGGGTGGTTGAGCAAATCCAACCATCTTACACACTCTATTTTGTGCTCTGAAGAAGACGTAGTCACTCCCTTTCCTTATTTCTCCCACCATTCACCTTCTGTAATCCCTACACCACCTTCCAAATCACTCCTATTTCTCTCGTCCGAATCCTGTAGGAATACAGGGGATCCTATATGAACATTACAACATCCTGTAGGAGGCATTAGCGCATCCTATAGGCAGCATGTAGTGGCCTCTTTTGAGGCCGAATTGTGGGAAAAGCATCTAGGAAGATAGGAGAAGACCCCTACTTGCCTCTGAAGCCTTCTGACCTTCCACCCCCATATCTAACCCTACCTGCCACATCACCAAGAGGATTTAGCGTTCACATTTTCACACAAAAAGGACAAAAAGGAAAAAAGTTATCGTGTTCATTTACATGCACAACAATAGAATGTTTGGTTATTTCAGATTGCATGCCTAGAACAGTAGATTTACACACATGTCGACTTAGCATTCTTTTGAAGCAAAGCCTATTAGAAATTAGTTACATGAATGGTGCTTTTAAGCATTTGATTTCAGTCTTTCCTTACTACAGTAGACAAGATTTCAGTTAGTGCAAATTTTCCCTTTCAGCATTGGTAATCAAGCTTCTTCTGAATCAATAGAAGGTTGGTTTGAGAAACCATAGTGGTATATTTCCAGCTTAGCAGTGATAAAGAGTGGACCCATCGCATCTGCTTTTGTATAAAGCAATGTCACCTACAAGTTTGTGCGAACCCCGGGTTGATAAAGTAAAGTTGGTAACCCCAGGAGTTGCAACATTCTTGCTGCAATACTGGTGCTCATCAATTTTCTCGTAATTTCACTAGACAATAAAACAAAATCAATACTCTTATGTAATGGAGAGTGATGCATTCAAAACTAAAGGCATGGAGGAAGACCTATGGATTGGTTTTGATTTTATATTTAAAGGTGTAATCTATCATAAAAAAAGCATGGGGAAAACCATCAGATGTAGTTTGAAGGAAAGGGTATATAAAAATCTATCCACATTAACCTTTCATTAGTTATAAAATACAATTAGGTTTGATATCTTCCATAAATATAATGTGTTCCTATGATTTAATTATCAGGGGATTAGTACAATTATAAATGATCCCATGACTACTGAGCAACAATCCTCTGCTAATCCTCAAGGAACCCCATGATAGTGGGGAGAAACACCATGAAAGTGGGGTGAAACCCCAAGATATTGCATTGATAGATGAGGCCGACGATGATAATGGGGCTATATATTAATCATATACTTACTAATTTCATACTTATAAAGTATGTGTTTATAATTATTTTTACTTATTCATTTATAATTGCTTACTTAAAAAGAATTGGTTTTAATGGCATAGCATGCCATAGAGGAGGATCCTCAAGTAGAAAAGGACCACAAGGTGATCATTGCAATAATGTCGACTAGCACACTAGGTAAATAATTACATTACAAAGGTTTTTTTTATTCTGGTTTTGAGACCTCTGTGGTACAATATTTTTGATTCAGTCATCGGACTTTCCACAGTAAGAGAATTGTTCTGCCAACGTTTCAAATCCCAACCGGGATCCATCATCAGGGCAACTTGAAGCTTGATAGAAGAAGAGCAGCTTATTATGTTATAAATAGAGATGAGGAAAGAAGAGGGGAAGGTCGGCTCTCAATTTCTTGAGAAGTCGGCTGCCTCTTGATTTTTATTTTAATAATTTTTTAATATATAATTTTTAATTTAATTTTTTAATTTTTTAATTTTTTTTTTTTTTTTGAATATTACTTTAATAATTATTATTAGTATAAAATTAGGAGGTTCTTAATGTTTATAATAACAACATACTACTATATATTTTAATTAAAATCAATGAACTAATAACTCATTATAGTGATTAAAATAATAATTAGATATGTTAATTATTATAATTTTTCTTTTTTCCTTATAATAATAAATAATTAAAATAATAAATAATTAATATAGTATTAATAAAATAATTGGTAAAACTTGTAAAATCAAATAAATAATAAATAAAATATTATAGTTATTTTAATTATTATTATAAAGTAATAACATGTTATATTAATTATTTTTATAATAGTTAAAAAAAAAAATTTAATAATGAATAATATTAATATAAAGAATTAATACTTATAATTATTATTAATTGTTTAGAAATTAATTATTATTATTAATATGAATTAATTATTGATATTTATTATTTGTTAGTTAATGGTTAGTTAATGGGAAATTAATCAATTATTTATTAACATTAATTATTATTAATTAAAATCAATAATTATTAATTGTTATTAAAGAAAATGTTGTTAAAAATATAGAACTGAAATATAACTACATTAATTAATGTTGTTAATCTAATAATTAGAATATTAACTTAATAATAAATAATAATAATAAATAATTTAAATAAATTAAATTAATAATTATTAATATGATAATTAATATAATAATTAATATTTAATATAATAATTAATGTAATCTTTAATAAATCATATTAATATAGAAACATAAATAATAATCTTAATTAATATTATTTATTATTTATTATAAAATTCTTATAAATATTTGAATCTTAATGATTGTTATTATTGTATTTACTATATTAAAAATAGGTTTCAATTAACTACCTAATTAACTAATATTATAAATTTCTAATGGAGAATTATTATTATTATTATTATTATTATATTATATTATTATTATTATTATACTGTTGGGTTAATTTTTTGATTAGGGGAAACCAGCTTCCACTAATCTCCATACCGTTGTCTCTGTTGAGATTGTGCGGGTGTTTGATAATCTCCAGGGCTTCTCTGATCTTTCGCTTCTGGTGCTGTTCTTCCTTGGCGATAATGGAGGCGCTTTCCAAGAGGACATGGTGCTTAGTTTTTGATGAGTGTTCTGCAAGGGCGGAGGAGCGAGACCTTTCATTTTTAATATCAGCCCCGTGTTCTTTGAGTCTTGTCTGCAGAGAACGACCAGTTTCACCAATGTAGCTTTTCTTATTAAAAAAATATTTCAATGATATTCAATAACTGGCCATATAAATTTAATATTTTTTATAGGAAATGCCCCCCCCACAACATGCTTGACTCAGTGAGAACATCATGACCAGGGGTGAATTGTGTCATCAGATCCAATTACAATCATCATTAAAACATACTTGGTGAGAAGATGAAAAGATAGAAATGGATGAAAGACTTCAGAATTTTTTATGTCATAGTAAGAAGAGGAAAACACTTTTTGATAATGTGGAATGTTATAATGTATTGTATAAGATAAATCATTGTCTAATATTATTTATGTACAGAAATACATATTGATGTTTTAATAGCACACTTGAACAAGTCCATGCATAATTTTATTTGGACATCTGATCACTTTGAATTACATATTGCATACTTTTTTGTACTTTTGTTAGAAAAATATCAAATATACATCCTTAGAAGTTTCCATAGGATGAATTTGAGTAAATATGTCTCTTTATCATTTTTCTGTCTTTCTAGCATGTATGCATTAATCTTAATGTGTTTTTATCAACTTTTATAATAGAAATATTGGTTACTATGGAATGGAGAGTGATGTGACGAGTGGGGCATAAGAGCTTACACCTTCATGTTGTTGGCCTTATTCAATAGAGAATAATTTAGGATTTGGATAGTCTTGGAGAAAAATTCCCTTGTTCCAACAAATGAAAAACAAATTCAATGCATCCAAATGAGGAACACTTTCTCCAAGCTTAGACTACTCCAATAAATTATTCTCGAAACCAAGAGGATCTAATTCTGGTATTCATGTGCTTGAGTATTTCTAATTTTTATTTATTCATAAAGAATTCTCTTATTTAATTTGATTGTTTCACTGATTCTTTATTTACATTTAGCAAAATTTATGTGCATTGTAGGTATTCTTATTCCAGAAAGTTGTCATCCACAAATGTAACATGGCTAGAATACAAGTGGAAAAATTGCTAAGTGTTTGTTATCATCTTTGAATAACATGATATGTGATTAAATGTGTGATATTGAGATTAAATGGTCGAAATGTGATTAAAAATATAATTTGACAATTGTTGACACAATAGGAGTACTATGAGAACTAGTTTACATCCCTCTGAAAGCTTGTTTTGATGTAAAAATATTCCCTACCTTTAATTCAATTTATGTGAATTGTAGGAATTTTTATTCTCAATCTATCTATTTTCCTCTTCTTGAAAAATACAACTTTCAACAATCGTAGATGCCTTAGATGCTACTGGTGAATACAGGAGGAAATCTTGGTTGTCTTGAACAATACCAATGCCCTTTTTGAGAAGTATATTTAGTATTGCACCTTTTTGTTTTGATGTTGTGGTAATTGTTTCCTTTTTTAATTTTGAAGATCAGCTTTAGGTTTTATTAAATTCTCTCATTTTGTTTTTTAACACGAATCAGTAATGCATTATGGAGATGCTACAATGGCTAAATGTTGTACTTTTTAGGAAGAGGATAACAAAGGAAATATGGATATTCCCTATCCATGTTTTTCTATTTTGAAGGTATATCATTTAGGGGAATATATAGGTGGGGTTTGTATAAAATATTTAGGTTTTTTTAATATAATATGTTGATTTGAACTATTTTCTAGTAGATAGATTGGGTACTGGGGAATTGAGAGTGATGTGTGGGTGGCAGGGGGGTGGGATATGCCATAAGCTAGTCCACCTTCACATGGTTTTCACTTTTCAATAGAGAATAGTTTAGGATTTGGATAGTCTCGAAGAAGACCTCCCTTGTTCCAATAGAAAATCAACAAATGTTAATGGCGACTTCATTGTTGCTCCATCAAATTGAGGAATGTTTGCTCCAAGATTAGACTACTCCAATAAATTATCCTCAAAAGCAAGACGAAATCATTCAAGTATTCATGTGCTTGAGTATTTCCAACTTCTATTTATTCATACAAATGTTTCTTAGTTTATTTTATTATTTTGTTGATTCTTTATCTACCTTTAAAACAATTTATGTGCATTGTAGGTCTTCTTATTCCAGATTGATGTCATTCACAAATTTTACAAGGCTAGAAAGCAAGTGGAATATTTTTTAGGTACTTTTTATCATCTTAAATAACAAGATATGTGATTAAATGGGTTGTATTCATATTAAATGGTAGATTAAATAGATTTTCCTTCTTCAACTAAGTGCTATATCACTTGGAGGAGAATAATTTATATTCTTTTTCATGTTTATCCAACTTAGTTCATCCAATAAAATATATCATACATACATCCAATTGTAGCCTTAAAACATTTTGCAACATAACACCTAACCAATTTCACAACCTAAGAAATATAGATTTAAGGAACAATAACATTCAAAATAGATAAAAAATCCATAATGCACAACACTTGTAAATGTGTTGCACCAAAGAGCCTCACAAGGCCATCCAAAAACCTTGTACAAGCCAATCCATGAAGCATCAGTAGGCCTTCTTCCTATAGGACTTTCTACCATCTTATTTTTAGTTAGTTCACGTAAGTTTGTCACTCTACCTAATCCCTAAGCTTGAGAAAAGATCAGATATGACTTATATGACTCAACTCTTGTATTATTACCTCCTGTCATATGCCAAAAAAAATTATGTAGTTTTAGGTATGCTTAGAATCCTTCCCAAACATCCCTTACAACTTTGTCATTGGTTGCCACGTAGTTTCATAGTTTAGTTACCCACACTACTATGATGAATTGCATCTACAAGTGCATTGTAACTATCGCTTTGGAGGGATTTCCTAGAATCCTTCACATATTTATCTTTCCTCATAGATGGTAAGAAATAAACTACTTCCTTTAGACAAGAATAATTCTTTACTACCCAACAAAACCTTTCGATGAGATTTTGGACTACACACTTTCTTTGTAGTTCCTTATGTTACATTGTGCCCTATTTTCCATGACAATTTAAATAATATATATGACTTTATATAAAATATTTCTAATAAGAAAAGTAATAGGTCTAATTTGGCTTCCAACACCCCATCTCAATTGCTCCAAAAAGCCTTAGCATATTTATATTGCCTATAATTTTTTCATAATCCAATTGAATTTCCATACCTAGTTATGAAGATTGCAAAGTGTTGCATACTCTTTTCAAAATTCAGATGATCCATACCAAACATCAATGTTGAAGCCTTTACAAAATATTTTACTATTATGAAATCCCTTTGGATTATTTCACTTACATGAGGATGACACACCTTAATTGCTATGGTCATAGGATTCTCTTATGGAAATAGTTTCTTCTTTAATACTTCCTAATGAACCTATGAAATGCTACCAAATTTCATTGGTTTACCGAAAAATCCTTCAAAGATTTCTTCAATTGGAAAATTGCAAGCCTTACTCACAATGTTCCTTGTCTCCAAAAAACTATGCACCATGGAATTGAAATGTAGATCGTTCGATTCACTACAGATGTCTAATATAAATATATGTGAGTGAGTTCATACCCATTATCCCAACTTAATAAAGTTTTCATTATCAACTATTCAAAAAAGAGACCCAATCAAAGAGAGCGATATCTATGTTTTCTTCTTCTAAAGCGGTCCGAATTACTATGGATGTGCAAACAACATAAGAAAATAAAGTTCCCTAAATACTAGTAGCATACACTCAATGGAAATATTTATAAAAATTTGAATCCTTGTCACAATAATCATTTCCACCATAGAAGTCCAGTTCATGCAATCTACCATTCCAATTAGTTCCAAACCCTAGAAACAAAGATGGAAATCTCATCAACCCTTGACCTATATTGCATACTACTTATTTCCTTAGGTAGATACAAGTTCCTTTGATATTTTATTTTTTTATTTGGAATCATTTTAAGTTGAACTCAGTTTCCCTGTCATCCCTAGACTTGTATTCTCATTCTCATTAAAGCTTGATTCAGACAATGTGTTTCCTAATGCTGAAACCTTTCTTAGAAGGATATTTTAATTTAAAGGGATATATTGAAAGTGGGCTTCAGGTGGTAATGAAAGAATTTTAATGGCGATGAAGGCAGAGCAATAGGGCTATTTTTTAGCTACGGTTACATATTTGCAAAGATCGTTCTCCATGGAAGGCCATAAAGGAGGGAGCTCCACTCCCTCCTACAAGTAGGCAGTGGCCAGTAGAGGAAAAAAACCAATAGAGGAGGATAGAGATGCTTCAGCTGAAAGGAAAAGAAACAGAGAAAAGGAGCAGGAGGGCTATAAGTCTAAGGAGAATAACAACACTAAAGAAAGCAAGGAAGCAGACAAGGAACAGGGCACAAATGACAAAGCTCAAAAGGGACCATGCAAACCCAAGACTACTATCACTCTCAGAGTCATTTTGAATGATCCTGCTCTGTAGGCGCATAGGGGCCACATGCAGACTTATGCAATCATTTGTAAGTTCATGGGTTTATGGCCCACTAAAAAAGCATTACAAACGTGGATTAAGTACCACTAGAAACCAAAAGGAAGAATAGAACTACATCTTGGGTCAAAGGGATTCATTACTGTAGTCTTTGCAAACATTGAAGATAAGGACAGAGTGTTTGAAGGAGGGCCCTACTTTTATGCAGCTGCAAGCCTGTATATGCGACCTTGGATTATGAATTTTGTCCCAGAACATGAAACTTTTACCTCGGTCCCGGTTTGGGTAAGACTTTACTCTCTACCTTTGGATTACTGGCAACTAGAATCCCTATTTGCCATAGGAAATAAGTTAGGACATTTTTTCAAAGCTTTTGAGGCCACCAGAAGGGGAAATACACATCCTTTGCAAGAATATGTGTGGAGATGGACCTTTCTAGAACTCTGCCAGATGGGGTAATATTGGAAGTGTTTGATGAAGAATGGGTACAAAAAATGGATTATGAGCACATCCCATTCAGATGTTGTAAATGTCATGAGCATGGGCACCTATTTAGATATTTCCCGCTCAGTAAAACTGAAAATAATACTAAAACCAATACCGTGAAAGACATTGAAAGCTTTCACAAAGTGGTCCAGAAAGGAAATGGGAGCAAGAGGGGATCGAAGACACATCAAAATGAAAGGCAACAAGCCAGTAAAAATAGGTTTCAAGCACTAGAAGAGGAAGAGGTGATAATGAAAGCAGATCAGGCCAAGGGAGGCAATCCAGGGAACGAGGAGAATGGAGAAGAGGTTGAGAAAACACAAAACATTAATAAACAAAAAGAAGAAATGATGAGTGACACAGAATTGGAGATGGATCTTGAAATGACCCAGAGTGAGATGGAAATGGAAGTCCATGAACTACAAGAGATTCTTGAGAAGGAGAATCTAGATCTAGAAGGATTCTTGAAACAAGGAACTAGGGAGGGAGTGGATTCGTTACCTCCAGAGGAGTTCAATAGAGTTCAACAACTGTTCATATGGAAAACTCAGACCATAGGGCTGGAAAAGCAAGGGAATCATGAAAGGCAGGGCAGTGAAGGTGTGAAAGCTATGAAAACCACACCGGGCTTAGCACCCAGATACCCAGGAAAGAAAAGAGGCAGGAAAAAGTAGAACGAGCTTTTGATGGAATGTGGAAAGATAATGATAGACTCAGGTAAGATGAAAGACCTATCCAGTTACTCCTTTACAAATCTTTAATAATGAAGTTCACTTCTTGGAATATTAGAGGCCTAGGCAATAAAAGAAAACAAAGATTACTTAGTAATAGAATGAAACAAGTTGCACCAGATGTAATCTTCATCCAGGAAACTAAATGTTCCATTCAGAAAATAAAAGAGATTCACAGTAAATGGCTCAATAAATTTGAGTTTCTGGATCACAAAGCAGAGAATATAGCAGGTAGGATTCTCACACTTTGGAACCCCCCAAAAATTGACATTATAGATGCAGAGGCAACCAACAATTATCTATCAGTGGTCATGCAACCAGTGGGAGATAAGGAAGTCTACCTGGTCAAGAATGGATGGCAAACTCAAGCTTTTAGATTCCCTACAGGATCTCAGGGAAAGACATGCAAGTATCCCTTGGATCTTGCAGGGTGATTTCAATATGATCAAATATTTGTCAGAGAAAAAAGTGGGTACCATAACTCTAAATAAAGATTCTTGTGCTTTCCAATACTTCATAGACAATATGAAGCTAGTGGATATTGTTATGAGTAATGGTACCTTTACTTGGAACAATAAAAGAGGAGGAGAGTCTCAGGTGGCTTCCGAATTAGATAGATTCATTATCTCATAGGATCTTATGCTCAGGGACAAGGACATAGCTGCAAGATTTCTCCCCTTTGGACGCTCTGATCACTGGGTAGTGCAACTGGAAATTCAAGGCATTGGCACCCCCAAGAATAGACCTTTCAAATTTGAAAATATTTGACTTTCCCACCCAGATTTCGTCAACAACATAGCCATCTGGTGGGCTAAAGAATTGAACATTCAGGGCACAAGCATGTTCCTACTTCAAAAAATACTTGAACATATCAAACTCAGGCTCAAAGAGTGGAACAAGAAGGAGTTTGGTAATATTTTTGAAGGAAAAAGATCTGTTGAGGGAAAAATGCAGGAACTCAACCAAACCCTTATCAGGGAAGGTTTTGATAAGGATAGAAGTGTGTAGGCAACCAAATATCAACAAGAATGGGAGAACTTATGTAAACAAGAGGAGATTTTTTGGAGGCAAAAATCCAGAGTGCAATGGCTAAAAGAAGGAGAATGTAATACCAGATTTTTCCACAGATCCACTATGGCAAACAGAGCTCACAACAAGATTTCTTCTATCAAGGATGAGGGAGGTAATATTCTTCATTCTCATGAAGAAATAGAAGCAGTGCTGGTTCAACACTTTCGTGGTATTTCTTAGGAATCCTGTTTAGATAGAGAACAATCCATTAGGGTTATATAAAGACATATACCTAAGATGTTTTCCAAAGAGGACAATTTCAACCTTAATAGACCAGTGTCAGAAGAGGAGATTAGCGAGGTCCTAAAAGAAATGCAAAATGGTAAGGCACCAGGTCCAGATGGTTTCAATGTTGATTTTTTCAAAGCTTGTTGGAATATAGTAAAACAGGATGTTCTGAATGTAGTGGAAGAAACTAGGAGGGACAAAACCATTCTGAAGGCACTTAATACCACCTTTATTGCCCTGATCCCTAAATGGGGATTAGCTCTAACTCCTTATAGGTTTAGACCCATTGCCTTTTGCAATGTTGTCTACAAGATAATATCCAAGGTTGTGGCCAATAGACTCAAGCCTCTTCTTCCCACCTTGTTGTCAGGGTAACGATATGGATATGTGGAAGGTAGTAAAATCCTCGATAACATAATTCAAGCTCATGAGATGGTGCACTCACTAACAATCAAGAGGAAAACTAGAATGATCATGTAGTTGGATATAGCCAAAGCTTATGATACGCTGAATTGGACCTATATCAGAAAAGTTCTCATGGCTTTTGGGTTTGATCACAATTGAATCAGATGGATAGTGGCCCTAGTTACTTCTCCTAGTTTTTCAATTCTTGTTAATGGTTCTCCTTCAGAGACTTTTTTTCCTTCAAGAGGCCTGAGCCAGGGAGATCTGCTCTCTCCCTTTCTCTTCATTCTCATGATGGAAGAATTGGGTCGATCTATCAAGCATGCTAAAGAAGCTAGTAAAGTCAAAGGTCTCCAACTTTCTGAAGATGGTTAGGCCTTAACACATCAACAAGTTGTGGATGATACCATGCTGCAGGGCATTCCCATGGTCAAAGAAGCTCTAGCTTATAGGCAAATCCTGAGATACTTTTCCATGGCTTCAGGCATGGAAGTTAATCTCTCTAAATCTAATATTTTTTTCTTTAATACTCACATTGCTATTTAGAGAAATATTTCTAGAATTTTGGGCTTTCAAAGGGAGATCCTTCCTTCAAAATATTTGGGAGTTCTTCTAACGACCAAACCTTTACACAAGAGCATCTAGGAGCGAGTGATTAGCAAACTGCAAGATAAGATCAGGAAATGGACTATCAGATCTTTAAATTTGGCCGATAGGTTGGTGCTAACCAAGGTTTTCCTTCAATCAATCCCAGTCTTCATGCTATCAACTCTCCTAACTCCTAAAGGGGTTCTGCAGCAATTCATAAACTTGCGAAGAGACTTTCTTTGGGGCAAGCGGGAAGAAAGAAAGAAATGGGCATTGGTAGCATGGGAAAAAATTTGCAAACTCAAAATCTATGGAGGACTCGGTCTGGATGATCCTGAGATTCTAAGTAAGGCTTTAGGAGCTAAATTATGCCGGTGATGGGTTAAAGACCTTGAGGCTCAATGGGCAAAGATATGGAAAGAAAAATATGCATGCATGTCACAAAAAAATGATCTAATAAGAATGTCAGGATATAATAAGGGCTCTCACATCTAGAATAATGCCTAGGATAACCAGGGCTTAGTCCAAGGAAATAGCTTCTGGGAAATAAAAGAAGGAAACCTTGCCCTATTCTAGGAGGATAGATGGAAACAAGAACCTAATTTGTTAAAGGAAGACATGAGGGATCTCAAGGAAGATACAAATACTAAAGGGTTATCTAAAGTAAAAGACTTTTGGGTCCAAACCAATAATATTAGAAAATGGAGAACCTGGAGGGACTTTGAGTTTAAGGATGAAAGCCCCCTAAAGGCTAAAGCAGAGACTCTAAAAAACATGTCAGAGCAAAGGAAGATTTTGAAATCAGGAGGGCAAGATCAGCTAAGATGGGGAAACAAAATGAGGGTACCTTTAATCTCAAAGAAGCAAAACTCATTCTCCTTGAACTTAACTCACAAGCTCCAGATAAGACTTGGTAAGAACTATGGAGACATCAAGGCTGGATGAAGATTAAACTCTTCATGTGGTTGGTTTAGCATAAGAAAATCCTGACCTGGAATAATATCAGGAAGAGGGGTGTCATGGGGCCTTCTAGATGTCAGCTTTGTGAAGCCGAAGAGGAAACTATGGAGCACCTTCTCAACAATTGGATCTTCACCTCGAATTTGTGGGATTCTTTTGCCACCATTTTCCAACAAACTGACAGGGACAAAGGGAGCATCATCAATACCCTAAGCAAATGGAGAAGAAACTTTTCAGACAGTGAGATTCTTAGCTTACCATGGGCCATCATGCCAAGTTTCATTATTTGGAATGTCTGGAAAGAAAGGAACAACAGAATCTTCAAGAACTAAAAGAGGCCATCCCAATGCCTTTTTGAGCAGATCTTAAAACAACTCAAGGAAATGGTCGACACTATTGTGTGAAATCTCCCCAAGAACCCACCTTCAACAGTGGATTTGAGAACTCTCAGTGAACTGGATTTGTAGGGACTTATTCCTCAGGGATTGGATAAGAAAGTAATCTCCCTAGATTCTGAGCAAGATTTATGGCATCCTCCCCCCAAGGGCTTTTTGAAATTCAACATTGATGGGGCTTCAAAAGGCACCCCGACCTCCGTGGGTTACGGAGGTGTGTTAAGGGATGAGAATGGTGGAGCACTTTTCATCTTCTACTGTCATTTAGGAAGAGCCAACAATAACATGGCAGAATTGATGGCTATGGAGTAGTGTTTAGATTTCCTGAAACAGGATAACTGGAAAAATGTGATTGTTGAAGCTGATTCGGAGTTAATCATCGAATCAGTCAAGAGGATCAGCTGAGGTACAAGGCCATAAAAGGTCTTAAGGAACTGGTGAATGATCTAGGGCTTTCAATCGATTCAGCATCACCTCCAAAGCCTTCGGACTATTAGCTTTAAACATGTGCAAAGATTGGCAAATAAATTGGCGAATCTTCTTGCCAATGAAGGGGTGATCAGCACAGAGAACACGGTTGCATTTGGCTGGCAAAAAATGCCTTAGAGTAGGTTAAAAGCAAACTCTTATGACTAGGTGGATGAAGACAGAATTGTGTTTCGGAGTAGGGCCATGGAGACAGAGTCCAGTTGATTCAGGTGTTCTAAGTTCCTCATATTTTCTACTTTCAAGTCATCGGGGGGTTGCAGTTCATTTTCGACCACAGTGACTTGGATTAGCAATGTTTTCGAGATTTCAATTGATACTCAGTCGAGCGGCCATGGTTCTTCGAAGAAAGACCGGTTGGTGGGAGATTCGTTCTTCCTTGATTCTGGTAGAGAAAATGAAACGAAAGGTAGGATCCCAGGGACTCACGACAACCACAAAACCAGTGGTTTTCCATCCAGGATCGAATTACCAGGATGGGAGCAATTTTCTGGCGATCGCAACCCTCACAAGCAAGAAATTGTATTGCCGAATTTGAAGCGATTCCATACAGAGGGCTACACGTGGCGGTGGGGTTGGCTAAAATACCACCCTCATCGCACACTAATGTTCTGTGATATTAGTGGGTGCAAAATGATCCTCAGTTGTCGGATCATGTGAAGCAATTCAACGGCTGGGATTGATCGTGCAGGTTATTGGTCTAGTTGGTGGGAAGTGCTAATGCGTTCTTTTCTTGGCAGGATGCTATTTGTCCTAGGAGGGACGCTCAATGTTATGGTGGGTCTCACGAATATGATCTACGTTAAAACCATTTCCTTGGTTCCACCACCGACTCCAAAATTATTTTGGAATTTCGACTTTTGAGGTGGGGTCAAAGCTTCTGCCTCGGGCCCTTTCTCTTTTTTATTTTTTAGGTTTCTTCCGTGGTCCACTACTCGTTGTGTGGTGATGTGAATTTTGTATTTATTAATGAAAAAGAAGGTCCGAATCTTGCATTAGCAAGAAAATAAAGTGGGCTTTAGGTACCACAGAGACAACTAGAAGTGGGCAGTTGGGAGATTGAGATAGTGGAAGTTCTGAATAAAACTAGCTTTGTTCTTCAAAAGAACTTGACTTCATGATATAAGCATGCTCATTGTATTATGGGATCACTTTACAATTTAAAGGTTTCCTATGCGGTTAGTGATCTGAACTTAAAAAAGAATCTAAAAAATTATAGATATAACCATAAATACATAAATTCAGTAGAAATAAAAATTCATTTCATTCATATCAAAATATTGAAATATACATACAAACGAAAAGGAAATAAACTAGCTCAGGTGATGGTAGCTTATCTCTGAGAAGAGATGTGATGACTACATGCCTCTAAACTATGTTACCATGAGGCTCAAGTGCCTATTTGTTATTGAACAACAAGGGAAACCACTAAAAAACCAGAAACCTAACCCTAAGAGATGGAATGCCAAGAGTTTATGGGCCCCGTTGGGGTTAGTTGGGCAGCAAACTTCCCGAGGTCATAACTTGGTCATATTATCTTCATTAGGCATGTATGATACCTTGTTTCAAATGTCTCTCTAAGTACTACATGATTTGTGATAAGCCCTCTCCTATCGTTATGGTCCGATAGTGGACTTCAAGAAAATGTCGTTAGGGGGGTCAAAACTGCTGCGAAAGTTTAGGACACGAAAAATTGCTAAAAATAGAAAATCCTGAAATAAACAATGAAATAGATGAAACCGACTAGAGGTCTAGGTGGAATAGGTGGATGGCCACCAACATCCACCTGGATTAGTCCTCCCTCCTTAGGAATAAATGGTCACCATTGCATCTAGAGCCTCCATGAGGTGAGGAAATTTCTGTTGAGCCTAGTCCTCGATGAACCACTTGCCCTGCTGAAAGAGATAGCCTGCTTTGACAACTCAATATAGTTGGATCCTCTGCTGGTGAGTGTTCCTGATCTACATGTCGATGATCCAATCAGTTGTCTTGTCCCATGCAGTTTGGTTTTAGCTCTATTGGTCTGAGTTGTTCTGTAGTGTTGGATGTGTCCAAAAATGGTGGAAAGTATGGCCGAAGGTGATCTACATTGAACATTGGGTGCATAGCAAGGAATTACGGGATGTTGAGCTTGAAGAAATTGTCCCCTAGAACCTTGGTGATGGTTATGGCCTATATCAGAGTGGGTGAAGCTTGCAGTCGGGTCCAGTGACGTGCTCCTTCTGCAAATGTAGCCAAACATTCTCACCCACCAGGAACTTGTGTGACACTCGATGTTGATCATGGTGTTTCTTGTACTTAGCATTGGCTCTATCCAATTTATCATGGACCTACTAGTGAATGTGTTGAATGCACACAATGAAGTTGTTAACCATGTCAGCTTCAAATTGGACATGAGTTTAATCTTCCTGATCAATGACAAATGGTATCGATACATCAATGGGACATAATGGTTGAAATCCTAGCCCTACCTGAAAGGGATTATGACCCCTTGAGCTATGGAGAGCTCTATTGTAGTTTTTCTAGAGATAGGGGAGGATTTCATCCCATGTACATGAACACTTTGAGTTTTACATGTGCAGAATGTGTATGATCAACTTTTTGATGACCTCTATTTGGACATCAGTTTGGCGGTCGAACATCGTGGACTTATTAAGTTTGGTATCCAACATTGACCATAGACTTGACCAAAATGCACTCAGGAATATGTTATCACGATTTGAGATAATTGACTGTGGTACCCCAAAGTTTACCCACCCTCACTCAAAGAAGAGCTTAGCAGTGGCCTCTCTTGTGATACTCTACTTATAAGCTACCATAATGGCCATCTTATAGGCTGCCATGATGACCGTGAAAACATAGTCATTGTCGTCCTTGGTAGAAGGAAGGCCCAACATGTAATCCATGGATATGGATTCCCAAGGTCGACTAGGAGTAGGTAGAGTGTATAAGCCTTGCTTCTTGATGGTTGGTTTCACAATGGCACACGAAATAAATGATATAATGTACTTCCCAACATCCTAATGAAGTTTCAGCCAGTAAAAATACTTTTACAGTACTTCCATTGTTTTCTCTACTCTGAAATGTCTACTGACCCGACTATAGTGTGCCTCCCAGTTCATATTTGCACGCTCACTTGAAGGAACACATATGTGTCCCATGTGGCATAACAATGCATCTTGAAGGTCAAAATTTGGAACTTTCTTACCTTCCATGAGTGTCTAGTATGTGGGGCCGAATTTTGGATTTCTCTTGTAAAGATGCATCCACCCAAAAGTCTCATGCCCACAAGAGTCCAGCACAGTGATCAGTGCCATGACTGGTGGTCAACTAAGGTAGTATGCAACATTGTTGGTTCAACCCTTCTTATATGTAATGTTCAAATGGAATTCTTGTAGGTATGTCGACCATTTCTGATGGTGATTGTTCTGCAACTTCCCTTGAGTCTGTATGAACTACATGAGTCAATGATCGTTTCCTTCCCCATAATGTAATACTTCCATTAACGATATTCCTACACAATGGAATACATTTATTTGTTATAAGTGGGGTACTTTTGGACTGTGTCTGAAAGTGTCTCCCTATGGTAAGCCACTGGATGCCCCTGCTGAGTAAGAACTGCACCAATAGCATAATCGGAGGCATTTGCCTCAATCTCAAATAGTTGCTACAGGTTTGATAATGTGAGCATTGGTGCAGAACAGAGGTGATGATTCAAATCAAAAAACACCTTTTGTTGGGTTCCAAACCAAAAGAAAATTTCTTTTGCTCCACCCTTGCTGACTTGTCTTAAATGCCAAGTGATATGATAGAACCCTAACATGAACCTGAGGTATAAATTGGCAAGATCTAGAAAGTTGTGAAGTTCTATTAGAGTGTTGGAGCTGGAGAATCTCGAATGACTTATATCTTGGTCATGTCCACGTGCACACCCTTATCATCAATGATGTACCCTAGATCTTGAACCTGGTTCATGCCAAAAGTGAATTTCTCCAAATTAACACATAACTTGTACTATCGTAGGGTTTGGAGGACCTGTTGAATATGGTGGAGGTTCTCTTCCCAAATCTTTCTGAAGATCAAGATTTCATCTAAATACACCACCACGAATGCATTAGTGAATGTTTGCAAGGTTTCTTCCATCAATCTCATTAATTTTGGGGGGTATTCGTCAACCTGAAAGGCATGACCAACCATCCAAAAATGCCCTCCTTGAATTTGAAGGCAGTCTTCCACACATTGGAGGGTTCGATAGGCACCTGGTGATAACTAGACTTTAAGTCAATCTTGCTAAAATATTTGGCCCCCTTTAGTTGGTCCAGAATATCATCAATCTGCGGGACTAGGTACCTATTCTACACAGTGATAATTTTCAATGCTCGATAGTCAATACAAAGTCTCCAAGTCCTATCTTTCTTCTATACCGATACAATCAGGCTCCCACAGGGTGATGAGATTGGCCTGATGTGCCCTTTCTAAAAAAACTCTTGAATCTGCCTCTTGATCTCATCACTCTCCATAACGGAGCATCCATAGATCGTCCCATTGGGTAGGAGAGCACCCGAGGTCATATTGATGGAGTGTTTGATGTGAAAGTCCATATGTATCCCTATAGTTGAGGCGAAAATGTCCCTGTACTCCTCCATGACCTTGTCTATCTGCTGCTGCTATGTGGAGGAGCCCTGTTTGGAAGCCGTGGCTACAACCTTCTTCTTGCCCTGACTGTCAATCATAAGGAAAACAAATTTTCTAGTATCAGAAATGATCTTACTGCATCTCTTTGTAAGAATCAAAGAGATGGTCATAGGTGGGGCTACCTCTGGTTTCCTATACAACTTATTTCCCAAAGTAATAATCACAGAGCGAGGTCTAGACTCAAATACAACATGTCACTTCCATAAGTATTGTTTTCCTAATAATACATCACAAACTTCAAGAAGAGAAACATCACATAGTACCTCATCCGTGAAGGGATTGATGTTGTAGGGAAGGCGATACTACTGGCTGAAACAAAGATCTCATCCTTGGTGAAGCCACCTGATGGTTTACAAATATGAATGTGTTATAGTTAGGAGGCCCAGTCGCTTCACGAACTATGCTAAAATGGGGTTCTTTTAGCTCCCACTGTCAACAATGAACTACAATGGAGAAACCTTCACTCACATCTATGAGTAGAATAGGCATCCCCCCTCCTCTGTACCTTCAGGGTCAATCTTCTAGATCGTGGTAGTGGCCATGGTGTCACTAGTCTCTGCATCATTGATCTGCTTCCCTTTGTTAGTCCCCTTGTCAGGTTTCGACTTAGAGTCAGAACATGCGTCTGAGTCGGAATCCTTCAACTCGACCACTAGTAATTGCTTGGCTCAGCACTCACATGTGTTATGAGTGGAGCTCTTATGGAAGTCAAACCATTTTCGTGTGTCCTTCCTTGTCTTCATGCTAGTGTTCTTTTCTTGTGGCTTTGGCGAGCTGTCTTGGGTCACCCCGCCCTGGCTTTATCATTTTCTTTATGGTTTGGGGGTGCATTTTCCTTGCTTTGGATTCGCAAATCCAAAGTCTCACTTATTTTGTTTAAACTTCTACTCAATATTGACAACGTATCAGTACGTTGTACCGAGCTAGGAGATGTCCACTAAATCCATCTCATCATGGATGTACTTCTGTAGACAACCACAGTACTTAAGTACCAAATGTTGCTCAAAATATTTGATACCCAACTTCATAAGAAGAGTATGGAAAACATTAGTGAACTCTAGCACATCTTGGTCCCTTCCCTGCCATAGTGTTGTCCACTTGATGTATTTATCTTCATAGCTCTCGACAGGGTAATATTTTTCCTTGATGTCATCTTAGAAAGAATCCCAAGTGGGTATGGTTGAAAACAGTGAGGATTCCCTCTCATCCTTTTGTTCAGAGTAGGTTTCCCACTAGTCCTTAGTGTGTGGGGCGCTTTGAGAAGTACAAAAGTAATTTTTTCCCGATTGGAAAAGTCATGAACTACAAAATATGCTTCCAACAGATTTAGCCTTTTATCTATGATCTCTGCATCTATCTAGCCCTCAAATATGGGGATATTGAAGTTAACTTGTACCTTAAAAGGAGTGGCACCTCTGGAGTGGTTGTTGGATGAAGATGTGTCGCCTATGGGTAGTTGTCGAAGTATTTGGGAAAATTTATCCATGATCATGTTCCTTTGTTTCTCGAGGGCTTCCTCGAGCAGTATTTTGAAAGGATATTGTGCCCCATCATCTTTCTTTTCTTCCTCCTTAGGGCTGTTGGGGTTTGCGACGCTGGATTTTGCAAAGGTTCAACCAGTTCAATCCCTAATTCTTTAGGCCTTGACCTCATTGGGGACATGCAAAGAAAAATAGAGAAAGAGAAGAACGCTCTCATACCACTGATCTGAACTTAAACATGAATGCAAAAAATTACAGATATAACCATAAATACAAAGATGCAACAGAAATAATGCCTCATTCCATTAATATCAAAATACTGAAATATGCTTACAGTCAGAATGGAAATAAACTAGCTCGCAATGATAGCTTATCTCTAAGAATAGATGTGATGGCTACATGCCTTTGAACTTTGTTACAATGAGGCTTAAGGGAATATTTATTATTTAACAACAAGGTAAAACCCTAAACAACCCAAACCCTAACCCCAGGAGATGGAACACCAAGAATTTTTGGGCCCCATTTGGGTTATTTGGGCAACCAACTTCCTAGCGTTGTAACTTGGTCATATTATCTCTGTTTGGTGCGTACGATACCTTGTTGGCAAGGTCTCTCTCAGTCTATAGGTTTTGTGGTGGGCCCTTGCCTATCACTCCAGGCCTACGTCAGACCTCAGGAAAACATCATTTAGGGGGTCAAAACTGCTACAAATGTTCACAACTAGCGAAAATGCTAAAAATAGTAAATACTAAAATAAAAAAGGAAACAGATGAAATCGACAGGTGGTCTAGGTGGAATAGACGGCTGACCACGAATATCCACCTCGAATCAGTGAGTGATCCAAGTGGATATTAGTGGCCACTTGCCTATTCCATTTGGACCCCTAACGCTATCTCTTTTAGTTTTTCGGTTTCCTTAATTGTAGCACAATTTACTATTTTTGGCAGTTCTTCGGGACCTGAACTTCCGGAGCCATTTTGAGGCCCTAAACCGCGTTTTTAGGGAACACAGAGAGACCAAAAATGTTTAAAGCCAAATTTCCAACTTTTTTTCATCCTTCTCTTCGACATCTTCGAAACAAGGTATTATGATAGCCAAACAGAGATCGTATGCCAAATATATGACCCCAGGAAGTTGATGTACCAATTGACCCAAATGGGGCCCACAGTTTTGTCACTTCATCTCCTAGGGTTAGGTTTTTGGGTGTTTAGGGTTTTCCATTGTTTCTCCATAATAGATAGGCCTTTGAGCCTCATCGTAACATAGTTCAAAGGCATGTAGTTGCCCATCTCTTCTCAGAGATAAGCTACCATCGCCTGAGCTAGTCTTACTTCCATTCTATTTGTAAGCATATTTCAGTATTTGTTATTAATGAAATGAAGTGTTATTTATACTACATCTTTGTATTTATGGTTTTATCTGTAATTTGATGCATTCCTTTTTAATCTGGATCAGTGAGTCATCAAATTGATTAGTTTCATTAACAGCATCTCTACTATCTTTAACATGTTTTAATTTGATATACTCAATTCTCGAGTCTAGTCTACTAAATCAAAAAAATTACTTAACGGTTGAGTGATTGTATACGAGATTATTGTTTCTCTTCTCCTAGGTGTGAATTCCTCCTAAGTCTCACTAACATCACTATCTTCATGCTGAGAAGATGTTGCCTTTTTTTTACCATCAAAATTTTGTTTCTCCCCTTCTAATGCATTCAAACCATACAATAGTTGTTGTATTGTCATAAGTAATTCTATTTGAAGGTTGTTGATAAGGGTCCATCCTACTCATCCTTTTTACATGCAATTCATAGCCAATGTTAGTGTCTTCTCTTCCATTCTCATTTAAGGTGGGGTATAATTATGAAAGAAACTCCCTTCCATGTTGTTCATCACTGACGCATGTTCAATCTATTGGAAAAAGCTAATTAACTTTGATAAACACTTGTTATGATGCTATCTACATAAAGTTTTCATATTTCTTGAACATGAGGCTCAATATTTGGGGATTTCTCATATGTTCACAAACACATATTTGATCACCATAACATATGTTTATAATGATCTAGAAAATAAAATATTGCATAAACAAAACTAATGAAGACTACCACCTCAACTGGTAATGTAGATCCATCTAGTTCATTTACAAGATATAGCATTGACCTTGCACATTAGGTGTTGATGGAGTGGTCTCCATCATAATATCAATATTTTTTTCAACTCTTCTGTTATATATGATGAGCCCCAATTTTGGTACAATTCGGGCTCATTTTGGCCTATTCTCTCTGCTCAAACCATTCACTTTTTACTGCTTATGCATGCATTTCTTAGTTTATTCGTGTTGTTTGTAGGAGGAAGGGTAGACACTTTATCTACGTGACTAATGCATTATGATTTCAGGTTTTTGCATTAAAAGGGAGAAAAGACCACGTGAAAAGGAGACAAGGAGACAATGAGGTGGAACTGCTGGTTTTTAGGAGAGGATGTCCACGGTCTTAGGGACATTCCTCGTGATTCCCACCAAGAACTCCGAGCTCCAATCCATCCTCCCTCCGAGCTTAGAAGTAGCCAGCTGTTCTACAGGAACAGCAGTTATAAACTGCTCTACAGGAACAGTAGTTATGACTGTCCTACAGGATCTGCAGTTGAACTCTAGCTGGACAGCCGAGCTCCTAAAATCAAGGACACCTATTGGATAGTCATTTTGGCATAAATACTGAGGCCGTAGCCTTGTAGAGAAGCTTTTTGAACCTTGGCATTACTCTTGTAATTGAAAAGTACGAGCTAGAGCTCAGTTTTTGTTCCTTTTTGTAAGCCAATTTGGCATGACATCAGATTATGAATAAAGAAGGTAGATTTTGATCTAGTTCTGAGTTTTCTCAAGGAGCTATAGCTCTCAGGTTAGGGCCCAACCTGAGAGCAATAGATCTCCTCAGTGTTGTAATGTGTTTGCATTTCGTTCCAAGCACTTTGAGTTTGTTTATTTTCACATGCAATTCGGATTTCCAGCTTGTTAATTTAGCCGTTTTCATGAGCATAGATAGGACTAGTTTATGGTGATTTGCTTTCAGTATTTAAGTTTGATAGGAGGATAGATATAATCTCTTGGAGCTCCAGCAAAAACAGGTTGTAAAGGCTCACTGCCATCTCACTGTTAGGGATTGGGGTGTAGTCCATGACCAACCACCAAAAAGAACAGCAGTCTTCTCATCTCCATGCAAGCTACAACATAAACGTTTTCATTGAAGATCTATTCAGGCATTTTTGACATCGATCCATACTGCACTTCCACGCATAGGTTTCATTTCTTGTTTTCCATTTCTGTTCATAGGTTTCATGGCACAATTATCATAGGTTAATGAATTTCTCGTTTTGATGCATAGGTCATTTGTTTCATTTACGCTGCTCCTTCTCAAACCATTTTCTTCTTCTTCTTCTTGATCTATCTGCAAGTTCTATTCAACCTCTGTCTCACTCATTTACCCTCCAACTCTCTCATTTCCCACATAGCTCCATCTCTTCAACTTTCGTTGGTTCCATCCTTCCAATCATCAAACCATTGCATACACCCTTCCTTCATCTGATTTTCCAGCTCCTGAGCCATCATCAGGTCCATCTCCATCTCACTTAGCCTCCCACACCACTCCAGCACTCCATCATCTCCCAAAACCTCCACGGCCAATCATCCTGTAGAATTGCACAGCCATCCTGTAGAAACCAGAGTATCCTGTAGGATCCCCTGCAGACTTCCTGTAGGAGGCCACTCACTTGGTTGCCGAGCTTCTGAATGTGAGGGACCTCTGTGGATGGATGCTAAGGATCCCTAGGGACCTCTCCTAGCCTCCCCAACCTGTCCCACGCTTTCCTTCCTTCTCCATCCCATCTGCACCACCAAACCCTAGTTAGCACAAAATCACAATCATTCCACACACTTAAAGGAAAAATACAAAAACATGTCTTTCATGATGCAAGTAGTTTAGATCCATGCATTTGCACATATTAGAGGTGACAGCAGCCTTGGTTGAAGTTTCATTCACACTCTTTGCATTGTAGAGGTTAGACTAGTTAAATTAGGGTTTCCTAGGTTTACATGCTTTGATTTGCTTTCAGTTCAGTTTGTCAAGTAGAGTAGCTTTCCTTTGAGCATAGCTTTCATCCATCAGTTAGCAAGCTTCTTCTGAGAGCCTATAGAAGTTGGCTTGAGCCCTAGCGGACTTGTGCCAGCTGACCAAGTGACAGCTGCGACAAGAGCTAGTACTTGTGCATATAGCACCATCGCTTCCAAGTTTGTACGAACTACCGGGTTGATAAAATGAGAGACAGGAAGCCCCAGGAGTTGTAGCATTATTGCTACAATACTGGAGCTCACCAATATACATGGCCAAACAACTCACAGTATAAAGAACTATCATTTCTTTCAATAGCACAATGATTATTTATATGAGCAATATTCTCAAAAATCGCAGGAAAACTTGAAATATTCTTAGAATATTTTTCATAAGAATTAAAAACATTTCATGTTAGTAAAATCATCCAAACCCCACATTCATTGAAGCTTTGTAGCAAGAGGGTACACTATGTACCCATTGATACTATGTCTCTTCTATTGGGATCCCTATATGAGATTTAATGAATCTTCCAATCACAATTTTGACGAAAGTCATATATATTTTGCATGGAATAAAACTACAAATGATTATACTAGAGTTACAAAAATACTCCCTTATTTTTATTATAAACCAAACAAAGGATATTGTGAGTTACCTCCAAAAGTATGTTGGTATTTGAATCATTTTATTGCTAACAAGTGAATGTTGAACCGAAATACATACACTTCCAAGTAAGAAATATACTCCCTAATGCTTGAGAAAATCTGGAATGCTACAAACAAATTCCATCCAAGTTTCAACACGATATTCATATGTTCCTATACCCAAGGCATGTATAAAGAGAGGTTTAGAAACATAACCAAATAATAAAAAATGAATGTCCCAATCTTTTTGATATTTGTTTTACTCATGAGAATTGGAAACATATATTCCATATCTTGGAAATATATTCATGAACCCAACTCAAATCCAAATCATGGTCAAGGGAGGCTCTGAAATCAACTTTCAAATTTTTTTCTCTCTATCTTGGTTAAGGAAACTCATGTAGTATATATGAATACAGCTTGTAACTAACAAAACATTCAGAGAAATCAAAATATCTACATGGTTGCTTACTATATACACTTGGACCAATGATCCCTTTTTCTAGATTTTTCTCATTGCTTGGATTAACTTCCATGGTCAAAGATAATTTATCTATTTCACATTCAAAATAAATAACATCATTCTAGGGCTACTCATTACTAATGATTTTACCAAAATATTCTTTTTTGGAGTGCTTCTCCATAGATAATGAAGATATATAGGGACTTTATATGCCTCACATTTCATGCATTCATAATTTGATTTGAGGTATCTAATTGTTTTCTTTGAAATGTAGTTATCTTGACTAACCCATGGAGACTTCAAATAATATTTCCTTTTAATGTTTGCAAAAGGATATTGAAATAATGTTATTATCTTCATGATGAATTTGAATTCCTCCCATCAAAGCATGAGAATCCTCCACATGACAGCAAATATAATATTTGAACCCTGAAATCTTGGCATGGTGATAAAAAATTTAGCTGGAAATGAATTTTGGTAATCTATAATTCTAGTGAATCCACATAATAACAAATATTAGTGTTTGAAGTTCATCATTAATTTCTTATGGATTTGATGTTGGTTTTTTACTTAGGTAATTATCTTAATTGTATTTGTGCTATGTCTATGTCAGCCTACAATTTAAACCTCCCTCTCTATTGGTTCCTCATGGAAAGAGTGCATAATGTGTCCATCATTTCAAGAAACTAGCAGATGGGGCTTGATTTCCAAGTCAAAACTTTTGTATTTCTAGCTGAACCAAGATCAGATGTATCCATCCTTTCTCAATCTCTATCATGATAGTGTGAAGCTGTGTATACAACATAGTCTTTAAATGAAGCGACTTGACGAATTCTACCATAATTGGTCGCTCCCAATTATCCATGATGAAATGGAAAGGATCCCATTGACCCACATTTGAGAATGGAATGAGCACTCATCCTGCCTCAGGTCAACATGAAGTGCTTGCATGGTATAATTGTTGAGAAACAAGCTTATGTTTTAGACTTGATGCTCTATTTTTAAATACATCATACACCATTTGAAAGAATGAAATCCCCACTATGCATTTTATATTCTTTTTCCATAGAGGAATTCCTTCTATCTTTAGTATTTTGTTTTCTTTGTGCCAAAAGGAACTTTATAACTCAATAAAGGAGGGGGGATTTTTCGCATAACATTATGTTCAAAAAATTTAAAACATATATGTTGGCTAATTAATGAAAAACAAATAATAATATTGAATATGTTGGTTCACTTAAATTTTTTAACAAAAAGCACATAAACATAATGATATTATTGATCACAAAAAGAAATAAAGCATGGAAAAAATTAAAAGAAACAAAAATAATATAGAGTTCATTTAGCCAAGAAGAAGGATTGGTGTGGAAATAATAAATTAAGGTATATTTATTTTATATGTAGTGTAAAAATCATATAAAATTATTTTCTAAAATGTGAAACTCAATAAACGTATGTCAACTACTATTACTTGAGAAATTTTGCATAAAATTGGAATACTTCGAGATCTAAAATGTTGCCTCCAAATACTATGTAAATTGACATCATAGTTAAAATGTGTTTATGTGAGGCAAAATTTATCAATATAAGAAATAATTAGTATATATATATATATATATATATATATATATATATATATATTATGTAAATTGACATGATAGTTAAAAATGTTTTTGTGTGAGTTGAATTTTCTTAAAGTAAAAAACAATAAGTATTTCAGTATATAAATTATGTAAATGGATATTATACTTAATATGTTTTTGTGTCACATAAATTTTATCCAAGTGAAAACTAATAAGTATTTCAGATATATAAACTATGTAAATTGATACCATAGTTAAAATGTTTTTGTGTGACGTATATTTTATCCAAATAAAAAACAACATGTATTTCTGACATATAGATTATGAAAGTTAATATCATTGTTGAAATTCTTTTGTGTGAGGTAAATTTTGTTGAAGTAAAATTTAATATATGTTTTAAATATATAAGGGAAAACAAATGAAAAATAATTTAAATGTGAAACAAACTTACAATATTTTACATAATTTAAACTAGCATCGATCCATCTTAAACATCAACCTATGAAGCCCCTAAAGGATCAAATCTATTGAGTTGTAAACCTCTTTTTGAGAGGAAAACTTGAGAAAATGTTTGCAACTCGAGAGATTGATCCCTCTCAATGCTTGATAGATCTGGGTTTAAGGTGGATCTAGGTTCATTTACTACATCTCCATTGGTGTCACTTGAAAGGATTTAATTGCACGCATTCCTCATTATAACTATGATTTGAAGTTTTTTGTATGGTGATCCTCTTTAAATGTATATAGGCATAGTGTTACAACTAGGGGGTGCTACTATGATGCAATAAACACTAAAAGTGCATGAAACATTTTCCCAACCATCTTTGTCACAATAGCCAATACATAAAAGTGGCATGTACCACTAGTAATATTTCATGATCTAGATTATTTATGATATGGGTTTCCTTCTTTCGCTAGCATACACACTAACAAGTATATTCCAAAAAAAAATTGAACTTGAGCCCAGTTTTGATAATGTGGGGATGGACCCACCTGCCTTGTTCCATTGGTTTGAAACAAATATAAGAACTCACAATAATAGCAAAAGACTTAGGGTTGAAATTTATGGATTCTAATTGCATTTATTGATGCATATTTTAGGCATTCTAGGCATGCCCATGAAGGAAATATGTCTCCATCATGATGGTCAAGTATCAATGCTTTATTGAGAAATGTTTTCAACACTCAATGTGCATTTTTAATACACCCATAAAATAAAATTCATGCATGTGAAGAAGGGTGCTTGTAATGATTCAAATATGTATATGCTTACCTTATTAAGATTCCTATAGAGGCTACCAGATGATATAGGTGATTCTAGGATCCTATACTATTCTATGGAAATATTCCATTAATTGGTACTTACCAGATGGGTTTTCTCCATACTAAACATATCAATGGAATTTCAGAACCTACAGTGGGACACAATTTGTTCTTGGATTATTTGATGAATTTTTCTATTTTTGTGCATAATCTACCAATATATAGGCTTATTGAGTTACAAAATTGTAATTACAATTCAAAAAATGAGATACTTTAATCACTATGAAAATTAGTTTCATGATGGAGGGTTCTTCCACTAACACTGTCTATGCATACACATCTTGTGTGGACCTTTTATAAAACACCTTGTGCACATGATCCATAGCCTACTCTCTTCTACAAATTAAATGTTTGCAATCTATATATTTATGTTTCGTGCATACCTTGAAAATGATGAATTCCATCTTTACCTTCTTCCAAAATTCTTTCTCTCTACTATAAACACATCCTTTTAGAACACTATTTAATGTGACCCAGTTAGGATTGTAACTCTCTTATGACATTTGAAGAAAAAAAGAAAATATAAAAGCCTCTTCACTAGCGGACCAATAAAATATGTTATTCTCGAGTTCCATGTCACTTGATTTCATTTGGACATCTTTTCAGATAGGTTTCATGCATTGGATATACTTTTTCATGATGATTGTATTAAAATAAATGAATTTATTGTAAATAGAGCTACTTGAAACAAATTTTATAATGTAGGAATGAAACTACATTCCTCCCATGGGACTTTAAAACTTGAGATTATAGAAGTAAAAGAAACCACATTTGGTTGAGATATTGTGAAAAAAAGTTTGCAAAAAAATTTTAGGATTCAATTTTTTCTTTTTAATGGCGTTGGCATCGATATTCCGATGCATGTCTTGATGGCACAAGATATTGTTAGTATGAAATTTTTTTCTGAAAAATCTAGTTGTAGGTGTTAGTTTTGTGGCATATCTTTCAATGACATATTATGTTGCCAGTAAGGAAAATTTGTCAAGAAAATATCAGTGTAGATGCGGGTGGAGTGACAAAATTTTCAACAATGCAAGACATCACTACTAAGGCAACTTCATCAGAAAAATATCGGTGTAGGCATCGATGTTGCAATAGAGGTTTTGATGATCGAGAAACTTTCCAGTATGGAAAATTTGTTGGAAAAATATAGCCATATGCATCATTCTTGGAATGGTATTGTAACGACACGGGACATGTCCACTATGGAAAAGTTGTCAAAAAATGCTCGACATAGTCATTGATATTGCAACGAATATTTCGATGATAGATAATCAATTTTGTCATGATTTATGTGGTCAATATATCAATATACAGGCACATTATTCATCGAATTTATGGCAACTATGTGGAGGTAGTCTGACGAAGGTCATTTCCTTGGAAGGCCAAGGTTCTGATGATGGTTAGCATTGGAATTATGACAATAGTTAGCATCATAATTTTGAAAAAAACTTGCAATGTCAAACTTTTGATTTCATGCCATCCGAAGTTTACGGAAACCCTAATTTTTTGTGACAGAAAGGATAAGGGATCGAAAGAGAATCAAAATTCCATGGAAAATTGAATGAATTTGTAGTATTGAGGTCCCCACTCTTTTATTCTTTTCTTTTTAGTCACCTATTCTCACAATCTTCAATTTCTTACTAAATGTTGTCATAATGATGCTTTCCTTCACTCTACTCACCAACCTTACAATTGTGTCTGACCTCTTTCCTCTACATCAACCTTGCCTCCATCTTGAAACCAATCTCACTCTTTCAGAGAGACCAATGGGATGTGTGGATTTCTATTGTTAGACACTTTTCCACTACTTCCTACATTCCTTCAGTTAGATATTTCAACCTAAAAACAAGATGCATACATTCATACCACTCATCTCTTTCAAGAAATATTCCTTCTAGTACTCTTTTTATGCTCATTAAAAAATGAAAATCCCGAGTCTCTTTTGCTACCTTTTCACATTTGTTAAACCTATTTGAAAATGTTGAGTTCTTTCCATCCTTTCCTACCCATTAGTCAAGATGAAAGCCAACAGAAAATCTATTTTCCATTCTCATGCTCTTTAAACCATGATAAGGACAAAGGTCTACTTTTATCCCTTCATCAACCTCGCTATAAAACTTCTGAAGAAGGACACCATCCCAAGTATCGTTTTACCTTTTTTTAGGGTTATTAAAAATAAATGATAAACACACCTATCAAGATCACTTTTATTTTATTTCATGCTCGCTAAACTATGAACAAAATCCATTATACAAAAATGGAAGGGAGAGAAGTTTTTTTTCTATGTTGTATAATGGTAGTTTTATGCCACCCTTTACCATGGCACTTGTCTGAGACATTCTCTTGCAATTGGCATTTTTCAGGATTTAGAGCCACACCATTAGCTTGAGTTGAGAAAGTCTACTATTGACTTAGTATATCACTCGATTGGTTACCCTTCGAGTCTATGAGATGTGGTGATGCCTTATGTATCACCATTATGTATGTTTGGTATTATTTAGTCTATGCTACTAAGTTCATATTTTCATCATGTAAGTATTTGTTCAAGGAAAATCCTAGCTAGATTCATCCATCTGCATCTATCATTATAAAATTTTCTTCAATGATCCCTATGTGAGATGTGCATCAGTTCCTGCACTGTTATTATTAGAGACCTCATCTTGGTGTTTGTTTCGTGTAAAATGATAGGGGAAACATCAAGCATCTCCTTCTATTACTATATTCCCATCGTTGTGAAAACCTTATCTATAATGCAGATTTAGAAATAATTTAGTACCTTGGAGATTGAAGTCCTCCGTGGAAAACCTCCCTCTGGTTGATATTGTGTTTTCCTCACTGGCCCATGTTGACCAATTCTACAAGTGCTCGATATCATATTATTTATTTGGACTATGTACATTATGCTAGGTACCTTGGGAACCATTTTCATCATTGATGATCTCACTCGCATTTCTAAACAAGAAGCCTTAATGCTTGGTAATTATACAATCTCTCTACATGGTCGACATTAGCTCATTCACTTGCATGTAGTCAAGTTGTACTATCAAGACAGGTTGAATACCTTAGGGTGTGGAGCTCCCTCACTAATGCACATTATCTCCCCCAAGGTTCATTGGAGACTTTATTATGTACTTTCAGGTCCATCATTGGGGGAAATCACATCAATATATACCCCCACTAATATGTATTGTGCCAAAAATCTACAATGTATCATAAATAGTCCCCTATGACATGTGTCTGCAGTATGTTTTGTGGGTGTCCATTCTGTATTCTCCCACTACCAAGTATAGATATGCCTACCTTGGGGATGTACTTTATATGCATATAAATATGATGTTCATACCCTTTGCTAGTTTTTTGTCCATGGTCCCTCCCTTAGCCTCAATCATTGTTTTTTTTATAATGTATTTCGACCATAGTATTCTCTAATAACTTCATAAATTAGGGGCCATTTGTTATATCTTGAAAATTAACCCCATTGTGTCTACTAGAAGTGAACACCATAATCAAAATCAATATGAAAAAATTGAGATGTGGAAAGCTCTAAAAACACACAATTAGAGCCTTCAATGGCTCCTCTACCATTACAGTTCAACAATATTAGGATAAAAAATTCTCTATGTAGTTTGGATTCAAACGACAGATAGTTAACAACACCCCAGTTACATTGTGATGAAGCAAAAGAGTAAGAATTTTCATGGATTATGTTAAATTATGTCAAAGTTGATCACTAAACTATGTTAAGGATCAAAGGACCAGATGTAGTTAAAATATGTCGACATTCAATTTTATCACTACCTAGAGATATCTATAAAAGATGACTCTCATAGATCAATAAGGAGGAAAAATATCATATGTTAATGTACTACCAAATTTCAAACTTGTAAGTTTCCTTTTGATAACGCATCCATTGTTGTCAAAGTGAACAATGAGCATTAGTGGGAAGAGAATCACAGACAAAGACCACTTTGAGCCTGAGGATCTACCTTATTGTTTTTATATAATACAAAAAAAAAAATTAATGATGCAATATACATAGATATCAATGTTTTTATTTGACATTTTATAACCACCAACTAGGTCCATTGTCAATATATGAGTATGGAAGAAGAGTATTTGGAGAATAAATAACATAACCTAACAATAAGATCAAGAGAAATATCAAAACCATAGGGAGAAGAAGAGAAGGAACTATAATAATAATAATAACAATGATAAATTAGTAATGTGTAGGACTAAATAGAATTTTTTGAGTTTCAATTATTTTGAAGTTTGAAATGAATGCAATCACATTTGGGAATGATATGTTTGTCTCTGTAGGTTTTAAAAAAAAATTGAAATCTATTGCTTGTATTATGATATTAGTTGTTATATTCTCAAGTAAATGTTCTTCCTCACAAATTCCACTACAATATTTAGATGTGATTACAATGTCTAATTTTATATGGTTAAATGTATTAATTGAGCAAGGGAAGATCCATAGATATTAATGTTATTGTTGATGTTTTGGAGCCACTATAGGGTTCACTTTCAAGACATTCGTATGGAAGAAGAGCAGATCAAGAATAAATAATAGAACCTAGCAGTTAGAGCAAGAACAATATCAAAATGATAGCGACGAGAAGAGTGTTTTCATGAAATATGAATCTGCTTCTCTACTTCCATGCCCATGTCTTGATAATGGGCCCGATTTTTTTATCTGAAATGTTGAAAACAAGATTGATATCCATTGATCTTGCTTCCTTAATTAATCAATTAAACTACATAAACTTAAAAATTATGAACATGTGACAACACCTTTAAGTAAATACTCCTCTTATAAACAATTGTAACATTGTTTTAAATAAAATAGAAAAGGTTGAGATATGGGATATGGATTTCAGTGCATTGGGAGGGAGATTGATTGAGGAGGCTTATTGATTTTAAATGCTAGTGAAGGTGGTTTTTTGGGGGTTTTAATTGGGATGACTATGTTTTAAATTATGTTGGACAAGAGGAGGATAGCCATATCGCCATTAGGTGATCCCACAAGGAAAAGAGAACAAAAATATAAGGATTTATGGACTGCAGAGGAACAAGTTCACTCTAAGGTGAAATTACAAGGTCCAAAGTTTGAATCCCAGTTTTAGGGTTTTGGGCCTTAGTCACAGGCAGAACACAGGATGAAGTCAAACTCATTTGCTCACATAGAAGCTCATCCATGTGATTGGAGTCTTCCAGTCGCATGGAAAACTCTCCGTCCATGCGATTCGGAGTTAGGCTTTCCTAATCGCAATTGCTCGCTTCCCTTAGACCACATCTAACGCTAGTTTCTCACATGATAGGCTTAAAGGTGTGATTGGTCTGCTATAGTCACTCACATTACCTCCTCCATGCGACTGAGAACTAAATTATGAAATTTCAGTTTTTTGAAGATTTCTCTCAATGACTGTAGTGTTCAGTAGTTGACTGCAGACACTGACAGTTCATTATAGAATTCATAATCAGAATTTTGAGTATCTTCTTTGTTGGGTTCATTTATTGACGTTGTAGTTGTTTTGTTGGATAGTTACATAGATGAATATATGGATCATTGTACTCTTCTTTTTTGAATCATCTTCTAACAATCTAAGAAGAAGAAAAATTTGAAGGGGTTTTCCCTATAGTGGGTTTTTCCATGGTCTCTGAGAAATCGTGGTGTCTCTATGTGTGAATGCTTTTCTTCTATTGTTCCTTTATGTTTTGTTGCATTGATGATGATGATATTACATAGTTGCATATGTCATTGAATAATGATGTAAATATGAATATTGTTACGTTGTTATGGGGTGAACTTAATGTGAAATGTAATTATCAAATCAAAGAACAATATATCCCTAAGAAAAATTAGCATGGTCTTAGAGGCAGGTTGAAGAAAATTCATGGAGATCACCCCCATGGAGTCATATTTAATGGATGAAAGAGAAGATGGAGGAGAACAAAAAGAATTATAGGGTTTGAAGATAACCTTACTCGATTTGTGTATTAGGATTTGAGAGAAAACCTAGTTTATGGTAAATATTCGAGATATGAAGTATAGAAACCCTAACATGGTCAATGTGAATATGTTGAAGCACTTCTGATAGATTTGATGAAGCCCTAGATGGGATAGTCTCTACTAGTCCTGGTTGTTGATAAAGTTGAGTGAAATGGTGAAGGAAACATTGTTATATGTACAATGGACAATGATGGATTAGCTTGAAGGATAGTTCAAGAGGGATATGATAAACTCTCATTGAAGATAAGAACTTTTCCATTTATGATGCATCTCTATGTCTTTAATTTTTTTTAGACTTATAGATCTTATTATTGTTTTGATTATTACTTATGCTTTTTGTATATATATATGAGTATTTTGATGCTTCTAACTTATCGATGGTATACAATAAGTGGATCCTTCTTGAGGATCATGGCCAGTGCATGAAGAGGCATCTGATGAAAAAGGTGCAAAGCACTACAAGTTGCCTATGTAAATTAAGAAGGTGCACATGTATTTGAATATTACAAAGTATGAATGGAATATTGTTTCAAAGTTATGTTTCAATTGCAATATTATTGTTAAGATAAGTCGTAAGGTATGATGAGAATGTCTCTTTCTCAATGGTTTATGAATATGAAAGTTTGGATTCATGGTTCTTATGATGAAATGGTGCACTTGATAGTGAAAAATTATCCTAACTCTTAAATATAATGAATTTCTTGACCCTATGAAGCTACTTAATATTGAGCTTTGATATATTGGTATACTTTATGTTTAGCTAACATCTATCATTTTTTATATCTTGATTCCATGAAGAAGGGTAGAAAATTGATTCTAATAGATGGTAACTCGATACTATTGCTACTGAGAATGGTAGCCACGATGATAGAAGTGTAATAATGAGATTGATAATCAGGATCTCCTGTTGACCATGATTATGATTCGATGTGCTTAGTAATTATTACATATGGTAAAATTGAATTCCATAACTTAATGGATTGAGTTATGTGGCAAAGAAGTAATGTTGTGATCATGATTCTTTTACTATAGCTATTTGACACTAACCATTGATGGAAGATTGATGTCATGATGTAGTTGTGTGTTGTGGGGAAAAATGCCTATGCAGGACGATCCTATCCACCTAAGGTGTGACAGTGCCTTAGCAACAAACAGAGACAGCTATTCTGGTATTCTTCCTTTATGAAATGTGACAAAAGAGAGAGATAAATAGACTTATCGATGTCTTCCGTTTGTCCCTCGATCCGGTCTCTCTTCTCTTTGGGAGTTCACAGCTACTTGCCTTCTTGCTCGTCTAGCTTCAATAGATTCCTGCAAGATCACAAGAGAACAGCTACTTGCGACAAGAGAACAGCTACTTGCGACAAGAGAAGAACTCTACACAAAGACAGATATTGACATTCATAACTGATTTAGGATTAGAAATAAATCAAATACACTAATGCAATCATACATCAAAGATACACCAATGTATAGGAGAAACCAAGATAGCTTTATTGATGAATAACAAGGTTCAGGAAGAGATACAACCCAGAGAGGCCCAATCCAGCATCTCCTTCCCAGCAAATGAAATTCCTATCTTCACCCCCTTCAAAGCATTAAGCACCCAATGATCTCAGTCTCAAACCAGCAGCAATTCTTTGCAATAACAAAATTCCAGCCTCTAGATCTCATGGAGGAGAGATCCATATATAGATGTTTGGAGAGAGGATGAGTCAGCTTGAGATCTAACTAGTGTCCTCTCCCTCTGTCAGTTCTTGATTCCACTTGGAGGTTCTTGCTTCCACTTGGAGATTTGGAACCTCTTACTCATCACCAGTCGAATTCCCTGAGGCAAGTGTCATTTTGGAAGCTTCCTGGGTTTTGACACCTTGAGGAATGAACTTGCCACATGTCCAATCTCTCTCAGCGCAGGTAGCCAGTGTTGGCTTTGACATTCAGCGCAGGTAGCCAGTGGAGCCATTGACATTCAGCGCAGACAGCCAGTGGAGCCATTGACATGATCCTGAATTGACTTGTTTTTGAGCAGTTTCAGGTGGAGAACTTCTGTGAATTGCTGTGGTTTGTTAGCCTTGTTCCTCTAGGGTAGGAACAACATGTTTAGGGACTTTGGATCCCTTAGATTATGGACATTTCATGCTCAATGCTGTAAGGCACAAAAATGTCTATAACAGTTGCCCCCTAAAGTATGAGGCCGTTTATCGGGTGAAATGCTTTATCAGGGGATCCGAAGTTCATCCAATGCTAGGAGGAGACCTGTAATACAATACAATACAATACATTATTTTTCACACTGCTTTCATGATCTAGCTGAGGCGGGCATTCCCATGCTCAGCTTTATAAATTCATTTTTCTGTACATAGAACAGACAATCGTCTGATGGTAGACTGATAATTTTGATGAAATTATCATCCTTTGAGTAGGATGATTATCTGCTGCAATGATGTACATGTCAATGTCTTTATCTTTCCTGAATATATATCGCAGCCCAGATGGATGAAACTAGATCCGGGGTCTTCAAACTCGTTCGATCTTCACTCTAAGTACAAGTCGATCCATGTGAGAATTGTTCTGAAGTCGAACATGGAAAGACATCGCTTGATTACCGGTCAATGAGGTAAACCGTTAACAAGCGCGAGAGGAATCACCGATAATGATAATGACCCTCAAGGTACTGCAGTACAATTCACGTGGTGTGAATAAGGGACTTGGCGTCGAACACCACGCAAAATCTTTCGGTCGAAGGTCATTGATGTATACCTGTCGCTGGAAGTGAGAAACTTGCCATTGAGGCATGCAAGCTTCAAAGTACTGAAGGGGTTGTTCCTAGATCAACTTCTTGGATAATGAGCTGATGTTGACAAGAAGCGATCCGTCAAAGGAGGGCCTTAATGAATCCCACATCAGTGACACGGAACGGAGCTAATGATTTTAATGGAGGTGAAAACGATCTGTGACATATGATTCAGGGTGGCGGTCATGAAAGGATGAAGGATAATGTATGGCAGTGGATGGGACACGGTTGACTTTTTTGAACGACTTCTCTTGAACATGTGGCGACACTGATGTGATGGATCGGTAGCATTACCCCAAATATGGATGGTATGGCGAGACCATGGATGTGACCGGTGAATGAAACGACCCAACCCGATTGTGGTACGGAGGAAAAGTGTCATGTTCAAGAGCGACTTGCTACCATCAAAGTTTTCTTTAGTTTCTCCCAATTTTTCCCCAGTCATTGCTGACCAGTACCTCTTTATTTTTTTCAAGCTTGAGGAGGATAACATATGCTTGTTCTATAACCTGCCCTTCGGGCAAGCCCATCGCTATGTTTTAACGAGCCTAGCGATAGTGAAACTCGTTCTCGTCTAAAGACAAGTTTGTCGCTATTTAATGATTTTAACGAGTCTAACGACAAGGATAACTCGGTCCTTTTCATTTTTAGAGAGTCTGAAAAGGTACATAAAGTTAACTCCAAAAGTCCTTTTTCGTCATCTAATCCCTTAGGTCCGAAAAAGTATAAAACAATACAGAAGGGATGAGTTTTCGATAGTTTTAACGAGCCGAATAAAACAAGCGCTCGATCTTTTTGTGCAATAATCCCTCAGGTCCAAAAAGATTAAAATCTAGAGGAGGGATAGCTCTTCCTGTCCCTTTAACGAGCTGGAAGGCCAAGGACTCGGCAATCTTTTCATATTTTACGAGTCAGTTGAAAAGAGCTTAAAGAAGACTCGCCTTTTATGGAACGAGTGATAAACAGGGTTAGCAGCTGATTCCAGGTACAGGTTGGAATTTTCCAATCACGGCAGTGTCACAAGGATGGCTAGGTGAAATCACTCTTCGCAGCTGTTCCTCAAAATGGGTAAACAATCATATGGAGGTGAACGATCGGCCAAATGAAAAGTGGAGGTGATGGGCAAACATGACCAAGGCTTTAATGGCTGATGATATTACATTCACAGTGGTTATTTATCGGGATAGTTCATTTTTTAACGAGCTTAAACACGGGTGGAAACATTTGCTCGATCTTATGTTTATTTTTTAACGAGCATGAACTATGCGCTAAAACTGCTCGGATCTTGTGTTTATTTTTTAACGAGCATGAACTGTGTGCCAAAACTGCTCGATTATACCAGTCATATGATAAGAGTGTCTCATCAAGATTCTATTTTTTATGGAGCTTCATCTCACTAAGCTTTGCTCCGGATCCTTTCGTTATGCAAGTTCGGAAACGACTAATCCTACGAGTTTAAAGGGTTAGACCTATAGGTTTAAAGGGAGGACCTAAAAATTTAAAAAATAAATAGCCGCCCCTTGCTTGCACTCCAAAAGGTTTGCATGCCCCCAGGCATAAAGCAGAGTTTCAAGGTTACCTCTACTTCTTTTCCGTCAAAACATTTGTTTTAACGAGAGAGGCTTACCTCTTTCAGGTTACCCAAAGATTGTCTCGTTAATCTTTCAAACAAAACACTTCCTCGGCAATGTCTACCAAAATATACAAAGGTGAGCGACGATGCCCGCCAACTCACATAACTTTGACAAAAGAATCTTATTCTAGACCAACCCCTCTTCCTAGACGGACGGGGTACGTTCTAGTCATATTCTCCCGCGGAAACCTACCCTATACCCAAAGTTTTCCTGCCGAAGCAGACCAGGACGCATGCCCCCTGGGTTCCAGTCATATCCTCCCGGATTACTCGCGCTCATCAGGAGGACGGACCGTGGGTTGAGACACTTCTTGCGTGAATAGACCATTTAGGGATGGTTCATGACTATTTGCGATGCGTGATCCGGGGAATGAAAGTTGGTCCACGAGCTTGACCATTCTTCCTTCATGCGGAAAACACATTACTCTAAAGAGTGATGAGACGATGGCTCCCATGCAATATATATAGTCTCGTCCAAGGAGTAGGTTATAATCCAAGGGTCCTTGAACGACCATCACGTTCATTTGAACGGTCTTCCCTTTCAATGTTATGGGCACATTGGGGAGGATCCCTAAAGGTCGACTGGTTCCTTTATCAAAGCCTGATAGATTTCTCATTTCAGGCAAAAGCGCTGGCGAACCAAGCGCTTTCCAAGCAATAGAGGAAAGGATACTCACAGATGCCCCCTCATCAATGATAGTGCCAGCCATTACCATTCTGTATATTTGAACGATAATTCTGAATGGTATGCTTGCTGGCAAACGGGGTCTGCCTAGTTGGTTCCAGTCGAACGAGACAACTAGGTTGCTTGGTGGTGGGACCGAATAGACGGCCGGGTATGACCCTGACGAAGTTCCTTCCTGCGATAAAGGAATGGGCAAATTGCCCCCTTGTTCATCAGAGTCTGTGTTGATGAAGAGAATTTGGACGGTGTCGTCTTTATTCTCCTCTGTGATGGTATCATTCGAAGATAGAGCCTCTGAAGGCAAAACCGGGTCAACTGCCGCCTCAACCTTTTGACTTTCATTAGGTATGGATCCAGACGGTTCATCTTCAATGATAGGTGCTTCGGCTAACCACCTGGGCGGGCCAGCCGAGTTCTCACTAGTGAAGGACTTGGCAGGAGTTTTTGATATCCAGGAGGAAGTTGCACTGGTAAAACCGGGCGATCTTCCAAAACTCTTTTAGCCTCGTCTAAGAAGGGACAATGGTGGATGGCATGGTCGCCTTCACACAGTTTGCAGGGAAATCTAGCTTTCCCTCTCTGTCCTGTGACTTCACTTTCACTAGTTGACGGTGAGCAGTCAACATGGCTATCAGAGGTTGATCCTACCGAATTGTGCAAACGGGGAGACCAGTCCCTTAGTATCCGAGGGATGCAGGGACAATCTCTATGGAAGTGGTCTCCCTTGCATATGACACATGGCGATTTTGGCTTGGTCAGTGCTATGTGTGGATTTTTGTCAGACGACACTTGTTTGCCCCCAGTCGCCTTTGGCTCCTTCTTCCTCTTCTCTTTCTTCTTCTTTTCCTTCTTCTCCTTAGGAACTTGGTTTTTTGTTTTACCAGTTCCGTTAAGTGAAGAGGAAGGAGGAGAGGAAGATGAAGTAGAAGGCTGGTGGGTAACTCTGGCCTGGTCTAACTGTTGACTCGACTGTTCAGGAATAGTGGTGTTCTGAACGACATTGGTTGAAAAGAGCCAGACCGGCAGGCCAATTGTCAGTCCTGGAAGCGACAATGTGGCCATATGGGGCGTACCAACATCTCCCCAAGAGGAGAAGGGACTAGGATTTCCACCAAGGGGAATTCCTTGGTTGGTGTGTTCCATTTTTTCAACCTAAAGATCAACGCAGGAATAGGGGTGATTGTTCCGTTTAAAATAAATTTTTAACGACGCTTAGACACAACTTGCTTTTTCAATTTTAGAGAGTCGAGAAAAAGCTAAAGATGACTCTAGTCTCCTTCGATGTTTTAACGAGCCCGAAGTGACAAATGCTCGGATGGACTTTTTTCGTTATAGAGTCTGAAAAAGGCCAAAAGGAACTGCTATGGAGTTCTAGGCAGAGGGTGTGCCAAACTTTTCGCAAAACCGCAGAATACTTTTTAGGGTACGGGCAGTCGATCTTCCTGAATGCTGTGTTCAGTGCATTGCGATCAGTAGGGCGGCCGACACGGCTTCCTAAGGATAAAGGTTTTATGCCTATAGGGGTCTCCCAATATATACGCGACGGTACGTGGGAGCATAATCCGTACTGGCGCTGTCGTCCCTCAGGAGGAATCACCCACCATCCACGAGATCGACAGTCACCAAGCTTAACGACGTCAGAACACGTCTCTAGCCTAGACCTCTATGTTGTGCGTTATGTTGCAAAGCGTTGTTAAGTTCATTCAATTTATTTTAGGTTGATATTTTTAAAGTTTGCCTTTCAAGGTTCACCACGAGATGTATGATACAAATTCCTAAATGCAGTCTAAAGATGATAAGCAAGCTTTATATCTTCTCAACTTTGAAAATCCTAGCTACTAAGGGAAAAGAAAGACACCATCTTTTCTCAAAGAGAAATCAACACACTCTAATGCACTTTTCCTAAATCAAGCATGCAAACTATCAAAATGCAAATGCATAATGCAGGTGTTTGTTTTCCGCTTTCTTAGTATTGATGCCTACAAAAGAAAGCTTTTTGTACAACTTTGAATTTGCTTTTAAATGACAAATACAAACAAGTTTACTTTTTCGAAATCAGAGAGGGTAGAAGAGATTACAACACTTAATGATTTTCGAAATGAATACTTGTTTCGACACTTAAAAGAGACAAACTCAAACCAAATGCAAAAGCGAATGTATAATCAACTGCAAACAGCCAATGAACTCTCTCCTAAGATCACAATCAACAAATCTGAATCAAGGGCTACAGGATGATTATTTCACTCATGCAAAGGAAAACTGTAAATGATGCCACAAACACATAAAAACACTCACAGTCTTTTTGTACAAAAGGAGGCGGAATCTAAGCAGAGAAAAGGAGTTATCAGACTGGTACCTATGCTGGTTACAGGCTGCAAAAATCAGAGATCAAAACAAGGCAAAACAGAGCAGAGAACCCCAGCTGCACAAGGCCAAACTGGTTCAGCGCAACCTCAACATAGGGGTTTTGACATTCAACGTAGGTAGCCTTCACGGGAACTGCGTTGAAATGCAGAATCCCTTCACTGGGTCTGCGCTGAAGGAGAAACTCTCGTTTCCCACAGGTTCTGGGTCACAGATTGCTATTTAATTCACTGTTTCAGGCCAAATCAAAAACACAAGCAAGGTACAATCAAAGGGATGCTTTGAGGGGGTACTAAGATCTATCACAAAGGATCATCAAATCATTTGTGAGTCCATTGTTCAGATCATAGACAAATCCAGTGATTGGATCAAGGCAGCAACTGTCTACTTTGCATTTGGGAATAGCAGATGCAGTTCGATTGTTGTTTTCAAGTCTATGAAACAAACAATGATAGAAACACAAATAAAATGAATAAAACAAATCTTCCCCATCGGAGTCGCCAATTTGTTGTGGGGAAAAATGCCTATGCAGGATGATCCTATCCACCTAAGGTGTGACAGTGCCTTAGCAACAAACAGAGACAGCTATTCTGGTATTCTTCCTTTATGAAATGTGGCAAAAGAGAGAGATAAATAGACTTACCGATGTCTTCCATTTGTCCCTCGATCCGGTCTCTCTCCTCTTTGGGAGTTCACAGCTACTTGCCTTCTTGCTCGTCCAGCTTCAATAGATTCCTGCAAGATCACAAGAGAACAGCTACTTGCGACAAGAGAACAACTACTTGCGACAAGAGAAGAACTCTACACAAAGACAGATATTCACATTCATAACTGATTTAGGATTAGAAATAAATCAAATACACTAATGCAATCATACATCAAAGATACACCAATGTATAGCAGAAACCAACATAGCTTTATTGATGAATAACAAGGTTCAGGAAGAGATACAACCCAGAGAGGCCCAATCCAGCATCTCCTTCCCAGCAAATGGAATTCCTATCTTCACCCCCTTCAAAGCATTAAGCACCCAATGATCTCAGTCTCAAACCAGCAGCAATTCTTTGCAATAACAAAATTCCAGCCTCTAGATCTCATGGAGGAGAGATCCATATATAGATGTTTGGAGAGAGGATGAGTCAGCTTGAGATCTGACTAGTGTCCTCTCCCTCTGTCAGTTCTTGATTCCACTTGGAGGTTCTTGCTTCCACTTGGAGATTTGGAACCTCTTACTCATCACAAGTCGAATTCCCTGAGGCAAGTGTCATTTTGGAAGCTTCCTGGGTTTTGACACCTTGAGGAATGAACTTGCCACATGTCCAATCTCGCTCAGCGCAGGTAGCCAGTGTTGGCTTTGACATTCAGCGCAGGTAGCCAGTGGATCCATTGACATTCAGCGCAGACAGCCAATGGAGCCATTGACATGATCCTGAATTGACTTGTTTTTGAGCAGTTTCAGGTGGAGAACTTCTGTGAATTGCTGTGGTTTGTTAGCCTTGTTCCTCTAGGGGTAGGAACAACATGTTTAGGGACTTTGGATCCCTTAGATTATGGAAATTTCATGCTCAATGTTGTAAGGCACAAAAATGTCTATAACATTGTGAAGTAAGTTGATGCTAACATATATGATCATGATGAATATGTGGATATAGTTTGACTTTATGTTCTAGCAGAGCTACTGATGCATGATAGTATTATGGTTCAGTTGATGACTTGAATGAATATTAATAAAGTGCTCCCCATTTAGAGGGAGAATATCTCCATAACATCCTTAATCCTATTATCGTTGGAATTATATGTATATTTATTTACTGTTGAAGTATGATTTATGGGCATGAATAGGCCAACATCTGACGTTTTTTATGTACAACAAAGTTGTAATCTAAGAAGAGAGAGTTTTCCCTTATTCTAAGCCCCTCATCCACATGTAAGAAAGGTTAAGGGTGTGACTATAGCCTCTCGACTGCTCGTAGGGAATGCCTATGGGTGAAAATATGTCCGCAAGACACAAAAATGAAGTTTTGTGCATGAAATGAGATGTTCACCTGAAGGATGTCAGTCCTACAGACATGAAGCATACAACAAAAAGTTCTATGAGAAGGAAAGTTTGAATGTTTACAATAATATGAATATGTATACTGAACTTGTGTTTGCAAGTGACCAAGATATGCATATAGATATGTTATTATGATTTAATCTTTGAAGTTTGTGCTACAAGAATTTGACTAGATTTAGCTGATTGATATAGATGAGCAGTGCTTGGATTTTTGACATGATAATGACTTAGAAATTTGAATTGACGATAAATATGTGTTTTGGACTATATATCTCACTGTGATAGAAAATTTGGATTTTACCTGATGACTAATGATTTTATTTGACGACTGATAACTTGCCTTCATAACAATTCTATATGGGCAGAGTGACTTTCAGTGATTAATATTGGTATTCGATAATGGTGTTATAGTGGCCTCCCAGTTCTTAGCACAATGGTTGAAGTATTGAAAAATAATCTCACAATAAATGGATGGAACGTACAAGACTTATCCTTGGTATATGCATTTGCATCTAGTGACCCATATTATGATCATGAGGATGACTTGATGAAGTTTGGTTTGATATTGCTTATAACAACTTGTCAGCATGAAAATAAATAAAGTCACAACTTGATGAGAGCTCCACCTGTCACCTGTTCTAAAGAATCTAATAATGTGATATTCATGAGTTTGATATTAGTTCCGATCTAGCATCTAAACTTTGATAAGCTGACTTAGTTTATTTGATTGTAAAAAATTGATTTATGTAAGACTGAACATATTGGCTTGGTAAATTTTTATGTTGTATAAATAAATATCCTCGATCTCGATGTGTCCGTATTGACCATTATCTAGTGAAGCCAAGATGATGTGTTGATCCAAACCTCTACTTCAGAAGTTTTACAAGGCATGATTTTGATTTTGGTTTTAGTTTTATATGTTCAAGGTCTACTATTGATGAGTAGTGAGGCTCTGGTCATATAAGTAAGAGGCATGTTGCTTTTGAAGCTAAAAATACTGAATCATAGCATGATGAATCAATTTTTGAAGTTCAGAAAAGAAAATATATATTGCAAAGCTATTGAAGAAGTGGAAATGAAAATCCTTGGACAATCTGATTGAATTTAAAGAAGTTGTGAAGAGATATTGTGGTACTCAACTTGTCAACTGGCTGTTGATTCAAGCATTGATGTTACATTTTGTAGACATGTTGGTATTTATATATGACGTGCATAGGACCTAAATGAATTTATGATTGAACTGATTCATTCACATCGAGTTTCCGCCAAGCACCTTTCGAGATATTTTCATGGCATGATCTATATTTGACATTCTTCCTATTATATGTGATGACATGGATGTATTGAAGATGTTTAGATAGTTATTTATGAGCATTGTCTTAGTATGAGATCTTCCATGATGTTTTGGATGAAAATTTCATAGATTTAAGCTTTATTGAGGTTGAGTATGACATTGCTAGGATGACTAGCTATGAGGCAAGATGAAGAAGGTTTTTGGAGAGATGTTTGAGAAAGTTCTAGATATGACATGGATACATTGCAATGACAAAGAGTGTGATCTGATTGTCAGAGAGTCCCATATATAGCTAGGACTAAAATACCTTCATATATTGAGATAGTGCTAATGTACGAGACAATATTAGTTTTGTGGTTACCACCTCCTTGAGAGGGAGGATGATTATTGTATCCTTTTCTTGATATATATGATTATTTATGTTCTAACATGATATTTCGTTTGAAGACATGTATGAATATGAGAGTGATGCCATTGCAACATGATGATTGCATTGATACCAAATATGAGTATGATGAGACCATCTTTGATCGAGGACGCTGAGCCAACTCTTCCTCCTATGTCTGATCTCCCATGGTGTTGAATTGAGATACATGGCTCCTGGGGTTGAGGTAACACTAGAAAATAGGGTATCAACTCTGTGATGATGATGAAGGTCGTATAATTGACTCCCCGCTATTGTGATTTCATGTGGTAGCAGTGGTTCCCCACTGAATAGAGAGTTGTAAAAAAGCTCCCCTCCCGTAACAAAATTATTATTCTTTTAGATTCAAGAATGGTCAACATATGAGTAGGAACAATCAGGAGACAAATAGGAATAAACAAGAGATTAATTTACATGATCAATGATCATATGTGATGATGATATACTTGATATTAGATATGATTTTTTGATAGGATACTCATGACATGATGCTGGTGGAATTCTCTCTAGGTTAGAGGGAGTATAAAAATATGAAATTGAAATAAAATTACACTTTTCACAACTCATTTTATGGAGATAATGATTTCATTTGATTCCTATTTTATATAGGACCAAAATCAACCTAAATATTGCTCAAAATGGATAAGGGAAAATGTGCTTATCAAGAAAACTCCCACATGTGCATATTTGACAAGGTTGGCCCTAAAGGAGAGTGGATGCCCTTGGAAGGTTATAAATACAAGTGAAATATACCTCATTTGGAAACCATCATGAGGAACTCTCCTATCTTGGTTTTTGGGTTGCACAGGTTTGAGGCTTGTCCACAGAGGAACAAGTTCACTCTGATGTGAATTTGTAGGATCAAGAGCTCACATCTTAGTTTTATTCTTTTGGGCTACAATCGTAGGTGCAACACTAGATGAAGTTGACCTTAGCTTCTTGCATAGAAGATCATCTGCATGATTAGAGGCTTCCCTTAGACCAGATCCATGTATTGGCCTCCTTTTTCTTTGCACAATGGTTGAATTATTGACAAGTAATCTCACAATAAATAGATAGAACCTTCATGAATTATCCTTGGTATATACATTTTCATCTAGTGAATTATATTATGATCATGAGCATGAATTGATTAAGTTTCATTTCATATTTCTTATAACAACTTGTTGGCATGACAATAAATGAGGTCATGACTTGATGAGAGCTCCACCTGTCAGCTGGTCTAAAGAATATGATAATGTGACATTGATGAGTTTGGTATTAGTTCTAATATGGCATCTAAAATTTGATAAGGTGACTTAGTTGATTTGATTGTAAAATATTGATTTACGTAAGAATAATTATATTGGCTTGGTAAAGTGTTATGTTGTATTAAGAAATCTCCTCAATCTTGATGTGTCCACATTCATTGTTATCTGGTCAACCCTGGATGATGTGTTGATCAAAACCTCTACTTTAGAAGTGTTTGAAGGTATGATTTTTATTTTTATTTTTATTTTATATGTTGATAGTCTACTATTGAGCCAATGAGCCTATGATGATCTAAGTAAGTCTAGGGATGTGGCTTTTGAAACTCAAAATACCGAATCATGGCATGATGAATCGATTTTTGAAGTTAGGAAAAGAAAATATATATTGTAAAGCTATTGAAGAAGTGGAAATGAAAATCCTTGGACACTCTGAATTTGAAGAAGTCGTGAGAAGATATTGTTGAAATAAACTTGGCAACCAATAGTTTATTAAAGGATTGATTTTCCATTTTGAACACTTGTCCATATATGTACATGATGTGCATATAACTTGAAGGAATTTATGATTTAACCACTTCATTCACATTGAGTTTTCACTAAGAATCCTTCGAGAGATTTGCATGGAATGATATATATTAGGCAGTCTTCCTATGCTATGTGATTTCATGGATGTAGTGAACATATTTAAATCAGTATTGACTAGTACTACCTTATTATGAGATCTTCCATGATATTTTGGATGAAAAGTTCATAGCTTTAAGCACCACTGAGGTTGAGTATGATGTTTCTAGAATGACTAGCTATGATGTGGGATGGAGAAGATTTTTGGAGAAATGTTTAAGAAAGTTCTGGATATTTCATGGATACATTGGGATGAAAAAGAGTGGGATCCAATTGGCAGACAATCCCATATATAGCTGGGAGTGAAATACCTTAATATATTGAGACAATGTTGATATATGGGACAAGCTTAGGCTTGTGGTTGTGTGTCAATTAGAGGGAGGATTATTATGGTATCCCTTTTGTGATATATATGATTATTTATGTTCTAATATGATAATTGATTTGACAACTTGTATGAAAATGATATTGTTTCTATTACAAAATGATGATCAATTTGTGACGTGATATGAGTATGGTGAGAGCATCACTGATCGAGGACATTACGCCACCTCTTCCCCCGTGTTTGAGCTCCTAGGGTGTGGAATTGAGATAGAGGGCTCCTGGGGTTCAAGGAACTCTAGACAATAGGGTATGACCCCTATTTTTTATGCACATGGTTGGAGATACTTCTCCCCTATCTTAATATGGTCAAGGATGTTGCTCCCCTATCTTGGTCTTTGAATAATATACCCTAGTTGGCATCACACACACAACATGGGATTGTTGGGAATACTACTCATTGTTTGGCCCACGAGTAGAGAGTGTACTTAGGGTGTACAACCCAATTCAATTATCATTCAAATGTTCTACCACATCACTACTTAAATTCATCAATGGAAAAATCAACATGAAATAAGACTGGGTTGATATTTTCTCCCCTATGTGGTTCCATGTTGAGAATGAAATCCCTGATGTGATTTTAGGGTTGAGATGTGATCCTCTATGTGTTTGGATATCCTATTGAGATATGCTCCCCAATGTGGTTCAATATTGAGATATCCTCCTGGATGATATGCTCTCTAATGATGATGAAGGTCGTATAATTGACTCCCCACTTATGTGATTCCAAGGGGTAGTAGTGGTTCCTTGATTAATACAAAGTTGTAGAATAAGCCCCACTCCGATAACAAAATTCTTCTTCTTTTAGATTCAATAATGTTTAGTATATGAGTAGGAACAATCAGAAGACAAACACGAATAAACAAGAGATGAATTTAGATGATCATTGATGATATGTGATGATGAGATACATGATACTAGATATGGTTTGTTGACAAGATACTCACGACATGATGTTGGTGTAATTCTCCCTAGTTGAGAGGGAGTGTTAAAATATGAAACTGCAATCAAATACCATTTTAGACATCTCATTTTATGGATATAATGATTGCATTGAATTCCTCTGTTATATAGGGCTAAAAGTGACCTAAAGATCATTAAAAATAGACAAGGGAAAGTGTAATTATGGAGAAAAAACCCTCATGTACAAATTTGATAAGGTCGGCCCTAAAGCAAAGTGGGCACCCTTGGAAGGATATAAATAAAAGTGACCTGTACCTCATTTTGAAACTATGATTAGACACTCTTCTATTTTGGTTTTTGGCTCACACAGGTTTGACGCTCATCAACAAATGAATAGGTTCACTCTGACGCGAAATTGCAAGTTCTGAAGCTCACATCTCAGCTTTAGGGTTTTGGGCCTCATTCACAGGCACAACACATGATGAAGTTGAGCTCAGTCAATGTCTAGTCAATTTAGTGTCCTAAATTTCTCTACATAAATTATCAATCCGGGTATCGTAAACTGATGAAGCGTGGTGCATCATATGTGCTAGTTAACCTTTCTCTTGCATCTTTGTTTTATAGTTTATGTTTTTTTTGGGGGTTTTGTTTCTTATGCTTAAGGAAATTAATCTAAGAAAGAAAAACTATGCTTCTAGGTGAAAATCTCTAAATTTTAATGGTCAACCAAAATCTAATGATTTTCAATGTTAAAATCTAATTTCTAAAGAAAGGAGAAAAGGAAACAAATCAAAACTTTGAACAGTTAGATTAATCTAAGCCGGTAAAATGTCTATGAAATGAAAGAAAAAATGGATAACAGCTAAGTGAAGTGTTTTATCACTTTTCTACACAATTTTGGGAGGACTACCTCCTTGTGATAGCATTTGGAGGGATTCAATACTTCATTGTTCTAAAACTAAAAATTAAATTGCAACAAAATCTTCATCATTCTAAAAGAGGTAAACATGAAAATGCAAGGAAAAACTCCACCATTAGTAAAACATTTCACCACTTAGTCTTAGGTTCAACCATCAACAAAGGGATTTTGGAAATATCTATTTAAACCATGAGTTACTAAACTGATAAGAAAATGGCATTAAGCTATCTAACTCTAAACTAATGAACAACAAGAAATCTCATTCATAGACACAACATTTCGCCATTTAGTTTGAGGATTAATCATCAATGAAAGGCTCTGTAAATATTTGTTTATATCATGAGTGACTACGCTATGAAGAAAAAGGCATCGAAAAACAAAAAATCTCATTCATAAACTCAACATTTCACCATTTATTTTGAGGATAAACCATCAACAAAAGGCTTTGGAAACATTCATTTATGTAGTGAGTGATTATTCTAATGAAATTGAAATGGAAAGCAAATACAAAACATGTAAAGGAAAACTAATCTACTGTGTGCTCTAATGCTCCAATCACCAATTGGAAAATACTTTCTTGGACTATTTTGCTAAGCACAAATTACACAGTTAGATAATTGTACAATCAACTGGTTGAACACACTAGCATGAATTAAACTTGCATGAATGGAAAATCTAAACTATTAAACTTGAAAAAAATAAAATGACATACTTGAATGAAATCAAAGCAAAACTACAAAATAAAATCTAATCTACCTTACATTCTAATATGCTCCATGACATCTACTTCACATATCCTTCCATGTTGAGAACATCAAAGCTTTATTCAAATTCCTAAAAATTACAAAAGTTTACAAATCTCTCAAAAGCTTTCCAAAAGCTCCAAGGCTTTCCAAAACTTCCCAAAACTAAAAAAGCTACCAAATGAAGAAGAGGGGTCTCCTATTTATACAAAAATATGAAAAGTCATCTCATTAATGAAAGTCCATGAATCTCTCCCTATACCTCTAGAGTTCTAATCAAAATAAGAAATGATAAGACACATGTCTTCTGAGAGTTTCAACACAAATAGGAAATGTGACACATATCCTCATGATCCCATGATCCTCTCCACTCAAATTGAATTTGGCCTTAAGGTCCCACATAAAGGTCTTCTAAAAGCCTCCTTTTGACCTACACATGTCAACAATATTAACCCGCTTGTTAGGTATAAGCATATGCACATTATCATCTATTTTTAAACCACAAATTCACTTAAAAATGCTAAGAATTAATAACGTTTGGAAAAACATAAATGTGACCCAATGATAATGAGAGTGAGATGAATGTAGTGACATGGTAGTGAAATGAAGATGAAATGGAGGTGATATAATGGACATAATAGTGAAAGTGTAATGGAAATGAATGACAATTTCAAGACCCAACAATCACTCTCACATAAGCTCATTCACACGACTAGAGTCTTCCATTCAAATGGAAAAATTTTGGTCCATGCGACTGGGAGTTTGGGTTTCATATTCATAGACACTCTCTTCCGTCAGACCAAATCTGACCCTAGTCACTTGCATGTCAAGCTTAAGGGTGTGGGTGGGCTATTATAGTCGCTCAAATGACTCCTCCTCCATCTGATCAAGACTTAAATGATGAAAAGATTTCACTCAATGGAAATAGTGTTCAACAATTGACCACAAACAATGATAATTCATTACAAACTTCAGAACCAGAATCTTGAGTATATTCTTTGTTGGATTCATTTCTGGATGTTGTAGTTGTTTTTCTTTATAGTTGCATAGATTATGATATGGATCATTGTACTCCATTTTTCTTAATCAATTGATGAAAATCTAAGAAGAGGAATAATTTTAAAGGGTTTTCCCCATAATGGGTTTTATCGTGGTCTCTGACCAATCTCGGTGTCTCTATGTGTGAATGTTTTTCTTCTATTGTTCCTTTATGTTCCATTGCATTGAGGATGATGATATTGTTATTTCTACATAGTTGCATATACTTTCAAATAATGATGTAAATATGAATAATTTTATGTTGTTATGGGGTGAACTTAATGTGAAATGCAATTATCAAAGAAAAGAACAATATAGCCCTAAGAAAAGGTAACACCCTGTTATGCTCATATGGGCAAGTTCTATAAGCAATGTCGAGAGCAGAATGTTTAAACAATAAATGAACTATACGAGTTTATATATATGAAACTCATTGAGGCCGATAGTGGAACCACATTGGTGGAACTGCACCTCTGATTTTAATATAATTCATTGATCTCTGCACGTGGATTTCAATTGTAGGATGAAACCCAAAGATTTGGTACTTGATATTTTCAAAGGGAGGTGTAAGGAAAAAGTTCTCAGATTTAGATCCCAATGTAACATGGCAGTAGGTTCCATTCAAAACCAGGTGAAAATTGTATATTTATATGTATATGATTCTGAATGCAAAAATGCCCCAGTCCTTTGTTAAATAGTGAAAATGGCCAAAATCGTCAAACATCATTAAAATGGGAAAATAACATTTTACAAGGGCATGAGGATTTGGTGGGACCATGGCCAACATGGTAAGTGATATGTCTTCATAGTGGTAGGACATGTGTCACCAATAAGTGGAGTTTTTATGGGGCCAAATGGCTTATAAACCTTGAGGGGGCCACATGGAGGGTATGGAATTAGCATGACATCACCTTGGGCTGACATCACCCCAATGATTTATTGAGGGTCATGTTGCAGAATTCCTAGAGAAAAAGTCCTAGGCTGGGAAATGTCGGCCAAAATCATCCTTAAATTTTGGATCTATAATATCATCCCGACATTTTGGAAAGAGAGCTAAGGTAGGAAGGATTGGAATTTACATCCTAGAATGGGAAAAAAAATCATAAATTAATGTGATGGACTTTTTGTCCCACTCTTGCCACCCCATATCGTTAAGTGAGGCATGAGAGGAAAGTTCTCGGATTTAATCCTCAAAATGACATGGCGGAGTGAACCAATCTATTTGGGGCTATATGCCAAGCCACCAAATGGGTGTTATATGTATATATATATATATATACATATATATATATATATATATATATATATATATATATATATATATATATATATATATATATATATATATATATATATATATATAGATATAGATATAGATATATATATCTGTGTGTGTGTGTGTGTGTATGTCGAACTAGGAAGGTTAGGTATAATCTAAGGTACAGGGCCTTAGTGTAACCCTGATGTTTTTTCAAGAAGGTGCCTCAAATATTGCAAATGAGGGCACTGAGGAAAATCTTGACGTTTTATGCTCATGGTGATGTGGCATGGTGGTCCCATTCATGGTCTTGTTGGAAGTATACTTATGATACATGACATGTCATGTACATACATATATATATATCTGTATATATATATCTATATATATATATATATATATATATATATATATATATAGATATATATATATATATATATATATATATAGATATACACACACACACACACACATACACACATTGTTGAGGGGAGTACTCATGTATTAGAGTATGTAATGTGAATGGGGTTCACACCTAATACAAAATATGTCGCATATAGTATGTGTGGGCTTACCCACATTATGACATATATATATTACAATCCCTTGAATAGAGCTTATGAATAATGATGTGGCAAAGGCCATGGTGGTAACTGCTGACAAAAATGTGATGTGGACCACTTGGGAAGGTGACAAAAAAATGACTTGGGGTGTAAAGTTGGGAACCACATGAGTTCTAGATGGCAGGCTAGGATTACATGGTAGAGACTACTAGGCCAATATTCAAATGGACACAACTTTTGATCCAAGTGTCATATTGAGGAAAATTCCATGTCACTAGAAAGGTCACGATGAAACCATTTAGGATTTTGATAAAGTTGAAAAATTTCGACACCATTTACATAACAACGCCGCGAATACCAATTCATCATAATAGCTTCCTCCTTTAGGATATGGGTGGTAAGGGGGTATGTTACAGATTAGTACCATAGAAAATGATAAACACTAGACCTTTGGGAATAAATTTGTTTCCCTATTACAATGATAACATAGTAGAAGGTCAATGCTTGGACCTTTGCAGAGGTGTGGAGTTTTATCTAAAAGTATAATAGTTGGATGTGAATGTAATTGTATGCTGATTAAAACATTTTACTATGGATTGCATGTTGACTAATATGATTCTTTTAGCATGTTGTTTTAATGGATTCTTTGACATTGCATGGGTTTATATGATTGTGTTTTGAAGGTTACTTAGAATAATATATTGTTGCTACCTTAGATTCTTGTCATTCTTTGGTTGTTGCTTAACTACCTGTATGGTTGTGTGTTTGGATGTATGTAGTGTACCAACACTAGTGGTTAACTAGTGTGTTATTACACCCGTGGAATGATTTCACATGTGAATGTTCATGTGATGTGAATGATTTGGGAAAATCCCTATTTGACTTGTATTTGTGCAACATTGTTTCTTCTTGTTGGAAGTTGTGTGTGTGTGTGTGTATTGGGATGTGAGAATCACATGGTTTATGTATTATGTGGCAAAGAGCCTCTCTAGATCATAGGTAGGTTATTTTGTGACTCTATTAAAGAGTGATGTGTTTCAATCCTTTCATGTACGTACAAGTGGGTGCTATTGTAGCATCGTGATTGTTGGTTCTATGATGATTTATTTCTTGTGCAAGTGGGGACTAGTACAACATTTTGATTGGATGGTTATGTGTTGATTTTAAATTTCTTGCATACACATCATGCATTTTGTAGTATGATAATTATAGATTATAATGATGGAAATTGTTGAAGTTTTATATTTCTTCTAAATGACCTTATGAGATTGGAATACCATGATCTTAGGCCTTCGAAAAGAGGCTTAAATTAATGGCTATTTATATCCTTAGAAAGAAGGTTAATCTCTAAAATTGATAATGTTGGTTAAAATTTTGAAAGGGCTTATTTTCTTTAAATTTTTGAAATGGCGGTCTCTGTAAAGAGGCTTGTTTTTAATAATGTTGATGGTGTTGGTAAAAAAAATGATTTCTAAAATTTCTAATGGCATGATGGTAAACATACATACATACATAAATATTATTGGTTTTTGAAACCATGCTTATGTATATGTTTCATTAGTGTCTTGGTTTGAGATATGTGACCAATAAAATTTTGTAGATGTGTGAATAGCTACAAGGTAATGTGCTTCGATTAGCATTGAAATAAGGATGATGTTATATTTATTTATATTTTATTAATACCTAAAGAGTTGAGTCTATGTGTGTGTGTGTGTCATAGCACATAAGACGACTTCGTGGCAACAAATTAAAGTCATGGCTGATGGACTTCATCCCGAATAAAAAAGGGTGAGATCTTCTAGAAGAGTTAGGACCTTAAAATAATTGAAGGGTGATCTCAGGAGCTTGAAAGATGAACTAAATGTCTGTAAAGTAGAAATTAGGAAGCTTTCCAGGAAGCGATAAGGGATAACTATGTTGAGCTCAAATTTCTAAAAAATTCTAGAGGAATTGACAAAACGCATTTTATCCTTACAAGAGGAAAATTTTGCTGACAGAAAGAGGCCCCTGTTGGGTGTGGAGCCTGATTATCTTCTATATTCAAATATATCGCCACATTGGACCCCAGTTCAAAATGGGGGCGGCAACGCCGCTCATAAAATATTCGCTGCAGGGGGGTCCAGGGGGGGCGGCTGTGACCTTTGGGAGCCCCCCCCCTGGCTGGGGGTTTCGGGGGCACTGCCCCTGAAGCTAAAAACAAGTGTAAAATTGCGTTGTAAAAGTATAGTAATTTCTAGTCAATCTAGGCTGTTCATTAGGCGGATGATCTGACGGTAGAACTTATGTTTAGTTTAGGGTTTTTTTGCCCTAGAAGGCAACCCCTCTCTTTGTATGAGGGCATTGTATTTGAGGCTATGTGATAGATGTGTATTATGTGAGCGGGAAATAGAGAGGTGAGACTATGAGAGAAAACTGAGGATATTACAGTGGATCTGCTGTAGGTTGTGTCTCTTCATTTTGTTGGATAACAGAAAGGAAGGACTGGCTGTTTGGGGTGGACGTAGCCCAAACTGTGTGAACCACGTATATCTGTGTCTCTTGTTTTATGCGTTTTCTGTGTTTATATTTCTGCAATATTTTATGTGTTCCATTTCTCCATAATATATAATTTTCTAACAACTGGTATCAGAGCTGAAGGTCTATTTGGTTGATAAACTCGTAGGAAAGAAGGGTTCCTGGTTCGAGTGGGAGCAATGGTAGAAGATGGTAAGTTTAGGGTCGAGAAATTTAACAGCCAAAACTTCTCGCTGTGGAAGATGCAGATGGAAGATTATCTGTATCAGAAAGATCTATACCTACCATTGGGCGGGAAATCAAAGATGCCGACGGGTATGACAGACGAAGAATGGAACCTTCTCTATAGAAAGGCACTGGAACAATACGGTTGTGCCTTGCTGCGTTAGTCGCCTTCAACATTTCGAAGGAAACCACGACAGAGGGTTTGATTCAGGCACTGTCGAAACTATATGAAAAACCCTCGGCCTCAAACAAGGTATTTCTTATGAAACGGTTATTTAATATGAAGATGTCGAAAGGTGGATCTGTTGCAGACCATTTAAATGGTTTTAATACAGTTACAAGTCAGTTAAGTTCTGTAGGGGTAAACTTTGATGATGAAGTTAGAGCTCTGTTATTCTTGTGCTCATTACCAGAAAGTTGGAAGGGTTTGGTAATGGCCATTAGTAACTCCGTTTCTAGATCTAGTACTTTAAAGTTTGATGATGCTGTCGGTGCTATCCTTAGCGAGGAAATGCGATGGAAAAGATCTGGTGAGACATCGGGAAATGCTTTTAGTGCAGAGTCTAGAGGAAGAGAAATGGAAAGAGGAAAGATCTCAGGATATCACAGTAAATCAAGGAAAGGCAGATCCAAGTCCAGATTGGGGATAGTGTGCTGGAAATGTGGAAAGAAAGGAAATCTAAAGAAAGACTGTAGATCTCGGAAGGGAGACGAAGGAGATGCACAACAAGAAAACAATCACGAAGAAAATGTGACAGGTGAGGTGTTACAAGATGCTTTGATTCTTTCTTTCAAAAATATTACTAATTCCTGGGTGGTAGATTCAGGGGCCTCATTCCATGCCACACCTGATAAGAAATACTTTCATGAATATGTTAAGGGAGATTTTGGACAAGTTAGTTTGGGTGATGATAAACCCTGTAAAATTGTTGGAATGGGTAAGGTTCTTGTAAAACAGCAGAATGGAAACCAATGGCTACTAAAGGAGGTAAGGCATGTTCTAGATCTAAAGAAAAATCTGATTTCAACAGGGCAGTTAGGCGATGAATGTTGTGTGACAACTTTCACATATAAAGCTTGGAAGGTCACCAAAGGAGCCCTAGTAATAGCAAAATGAGAAAAGGTTGGTACATTGTATTTATGCAATGGCATTTCTAACTCTATTAATGTTTTAACTTCCAAAGGAGCAGATGCAGTGTTATGGCATCATAGGCTCGGACACATGAGTGAAAAGGGGATGAAGATTCCTCAGTCAAGGAATTTGTTGCCAGGCTTGAAGAATGTTGATTTGGACTTCTGTGAGAACTGCATTTATGGAAAATAGAAGAGAGTCATATTTCTCAAAGTTGGGAAAGAAAAGAAGAGCAAAAAATTAGAGCTTGTGCATACAGATGTATGGGGACCTGCTCATGTATCATCTCTTGGTGGCTCTCGTTATTATGTTACTTTTATTGATGATGCAACTAGGAAAACATGGATTTATTGTATCAAGAATAAATCTGATGTATTTGATACTTTCAAGAAATGGAAAGCTTTAGTTTAGATTGAGACAGGAAAGAAATTGAAGTGTCTTAGATCAGACAATGGAGGTGAATATTGCAACAAAGAGTTTGATAGGTACTATTCAGAGCATGGAATTCGTAGAGAGAAGATAGTTCCAAGAACACCACAAGAAAATGGTGTGTCAGAAAGGATGAACAGAACAATCATGGAGCGTGCAAGGTGCATGAGATTGCATGTAGGATTGCCTTTACAGTTTTGGGCAGATGCTGTAGATACCGTTGTTTATCTAATAAACATAGGGCCTTCAGGTTCCTTGGATGGTGGTGTTCCAGAGGAAGCATGGACAGGTAAAAAGGTAAACTACTCTATTTTAGAGCCTTTTGGTTGTGAGGCCTTTGTCCATATTGATAAAGAAAATAGAACAAAGCTTGAGGAAAAGTCAAAGAAATGTACCTTTATTGGATATGGTGTTAATTATTTTGGTTATCGCTTATATGATTACGAAAATCACAAAATCATTAGGAGAACATATGTAATATTAAATGAAAAGGTCTTGTATAAGAATCAGTTGCAGGAAAAGAAACAGGAAAATGAAAACAAGGAATACGCAGTTCTTGATGAAATCACTGAAAAAATAAAGGTGCCTGAAAATAATAATAATCAAAACCACAACAACAACAACCACCACAAGAACAACAGGCACCCAAAACACCTAAAAGTGGTGTTAGAAGATCTACCAGGATAAGTAGACCCCCTGAATGATACTCTCCTTCATTATATTATTTATTGTTGACTGATTCCGATGAACTTGAATGTTATGAAGAAGCAATGCAGGTTGAAAGCAGGAAGAAGTGGGAGCCATGGAAGAAGAGATGGATTCCTTGATGCATAACCAGACTTGGGATTTAGTCAGGTTGCCTGCAGGAAAAACTACATTGAAGAATAAATGGGTTTACAGGCTGAAGGAAGAAGATGGAGGAAAACAGAGGTACAAAGCTAGACTTGTGGTGAAGGGGTTTGCACAGAAGAAAGGTATTGATTTTGATGAAATATTTTCTCCTGTTGTTAAAATGGCTTCAATCAGAACTATTTTAAGTCTTGTAGTAGCTGAAGATTTGCATCTTGAGCAGTTAGATGTAAGGACAACCTTTCTCCATGGGGATTTGAAGGAAGAGATATATATGCAGCAGCCACAAGGATACGAGGTGAAAGGGAAGGAGAAACTAGTGTGCAAGTTGAAGAAGAGCTTGTATGGCTTAAAACAGGCTCCAAGGCAGTGGTATCTAAAATTTGACAAGTTTATGTCTGAACAAGGTTATACTAGATGTCACTCTGGTCATTGTGTTTATTTGCAAAAGCAAAATGATGACAGCTATATTATATTGTTATTGTATGTAGATGACATGCTTGTTGCAGGATCTAACATGCAGGAAATAAATGTGCTCAAAAGAAAATTTGCAAATTCATTTGCAATGAAGGATTTGGGAGCTGCAAAAAAAATCCTTGCTATGAGAATAACTAGAGACAGGAAAAATCGTAAATTAACATTATCTTAGAATGAGTACATACAAAAGGTGTTGAAAAGATTTAACATGCACAATGCAAAACCCGTTAGTACACCTTTTGCTAGCCATTTCAAACTTAGGAAGGAAATGTGCCCAAAGACCCAAGAAGACATGGATTATATGTCTAAAGTTCCATATGCATCAGCTGTTGGAAGCTTAATGTATGCAATGGTCTGCACAAGGCCTGATATTGCACATGCAGTGGGAGTTGTAAGCAGGTACATGAACAATCCAGGAAAGGAACATTGGATGGCAGTTAAATGGATTCTCAGATATTTGAAAGGTACCACAAATCAAGCATTATGCTCTGGTGGTTCAAACATTTCCCTACAAGGATATGTTGATACAGATATGGCAAGTGACAGAGATAACAGGATGAGCACTACTGGATATGTATTTACTGTTGGAGGAACAGTCATCAGTTGGGTTTCAAAAATCCAAAGTGTTGTTGCACTTTCAACAACAGAAGCAGAGTATGTTGTTGCTACAGAGGCTAGTAAAGAAATGATTTGGTTACAAAGATTTATGGGTGAATTGGGTAAGGAGCATGATAAGGGCACATTATACAGTGATAGCCAAAGTGCCATTCATCTTGCAAAGAACTCAGAATTTCATTCCAGGACTAAACACATAAGCCTCAAGTACCATTTCATATGATCAGTGTTGGAAGATGGAGAGTTGAAGTTGGAAAAGGTACACACTAGCCAGAATCCTGCAGATATGCTAACAAAAGTTGTAACCAGGGAGAAACTGAGAATATGCTCAGTTTCAATTAGTCTTCAAGGATGAAGATGAAGATGAGAAACATCCAGGTCCAAAGAGGAGTCATTGTCCAGAAAATGGAGCAGCAGTGGAGTTGCTACAATCAGTCTCCAAGTGGGAGATTATTGGGTGTGGAGCCCGTTATAGACATTTTTGGGCACTACAACCCCAAGCATGAAATGTCCATAAACCAAGGGCTCCTAAGTCCCTAAAAGTGTTTTTCTAACCCCTAAAGGAACAAGGTCAACAGATTACAGCTTCTCCCAGAAGTTCTCCATGAAAAACTGCTCAGAATTGGTCAAAACAGGATCATTTCAGCTGCTCCACTGGCCAAGTGCGTTGCATCTCACCTAAATACATTGTGTGGGTGCATTGCATTTGAAAAATCCCTTCTATGGGGTGTGATGGGCGAGAAATGATAAATGGCAGTGTCATTCCGCGAGGTGGAGAGGCAATGGAAGCTTCCAGAATCTTCTCCTGTGACACTTGCCTCTCTGAATTCGACCAAGGATGAGTAAGAGATCATCAATCTCCAAGTGGAAGCAAGAACTATCAGAGGGAAGACACTAATCAAATCATAAGCTGACTCATCTCCATTACAGATATCTATATATGGATCCCTCATCCCAGAGATCCAAAGGCTGGAATTTTGCATATTGTAAGGAATTGTTGTTGGTTTCTTGAGACAAACATTAGACTGTTGGGTGATCTAAGCTTTGTATGAGGTGAAGAGGGGATTCCTTGCTGAGAGGTTGATGCTGGGTTAGAACAACTGGTTGTAACTCCTCTTGGCTCTTTCTTGTTTATCAATAAAAGCTATTCAAGTTTTCCTCCATGCTCTTGTGTCATTGATGTTTGCTACATTTGTATGGTCAATTTACATCTGATCCTAGATTGTTTATGATTATAGATCCATGTATTTGTATAGTGTTATGCTACTGTGATCTTACAGGTACTTTGTGAAAGTGGCGTGCAAGAGAGCAGGCAGCTAAAGACTATCAAAGAAGAGAGGAATCAAATCAGGAGATTAGCGCAAGACAGAGGTTGGTCTTTTTGTTCCTCTCTATCTATAATTCATAAAGGAAAAACGAAAGTAGCTTTTCTCTGTTTGTTTATAAGGCAACTGTCACACCTTAGTGGGATAGAGTAGTTCTATATAGACGCTTTTCCCTGTAACAAAATGGCGACTCCACTGGGGAAGAATTAGTTTGTTTGTTTATCATTCTTTGTTGTCTGTTTCATAAACTTATAGGTAGCATTCGAACTGCATTTGCCATAACAAATGCAAAGTAGATAAATGCTACTTCAATCCATCTACTGGATCTGTTTATGATTTAAACAACTGATTCACAAACTATCTAATTGCCCTTGTGATAGCTCTTAGATCCTCCTTAGATCTACCCCTGATTGTTGCATTACTAATTGCTTTTTGCTTGGCCAAAACCCAAGAACTGAACTGCAAACTGTGACCCGGAACCCAAACAGAATATCGTTTCTGGCCTAGCGGAGGTACTGTTCAGAGAATCTGAACTTCAGCACACTTATCGAGTGGACAAGGTGCGTTGCATTTCAAATTCTCTGTATTACAGGTGCGCTGATCAGACTAAGCTCTGTGCAGTTTTGGTTTCAGTGATTCATTCTTTCCAACTCTATTCCTGAATTTTGCTGCCTGTGATCAATATATGTCTGTTTGAAACCCCTTTTCCTTGCTGTTATTCCGCCTCCTTTGTACAAAAGAACTGTAGATGTTTTTGTGTGTTTGTTGAGTCATTTTCATTTCTCCTTTGCAAAAGTAGCATAATCGTACTGTCGTCCTTTGATTTGAAACTGTCGCAAGTCAATCGTAGGAAAGAGTTTGATTGCTGTTGATGGTTAATTATCCTATTACTATTGTTTTTGGTCTGAATCTGTAATTTTCTAGTGTCAAGAATAAGTATTCATTTCAAAATCGTAAGGTGTTGTGATCGTCTCCATTTTTTATTTCAAAAAGAAACTTGTTGATATTTGTCGCTTGAAAAGAAATTCAGATTTGTGCATCAACTTTCTTTTTAGCATTCATATACTAAGAAAGTCGAAAACAAATTGTTAAGTTATGGTATGTTCTATGCTTATAGCAGTTTACTTCTTTTTCTTATTATATTCCACCGATTAGCAATCACATGTACATAAAGTAAAGTGTAGATATAACATTAAATGATCGACAGAAAACAAGCCAAGACAAGAGACACAAGATGTGGCGGCTAGCCAGGGACAAACCCCACAATGTGTGGGGAAACCCTTTGATCAAATCTTCTTTTATCTTCAATAATTCAGCAGAGAGAAATAGTACAATAAATCTGATTCATATCAGCAGTAGCAAACCCTAGATCAGCAGCATCAGCATTAGCGGCTTCATTATCAAACTAGGGCAGACCATATCTCACAAACCGACCGTCGGATTGACTTCATTCCACCACAAAAAGTTTTGGCTTCCAGAGGAGGTTCAGATGAACCTATAGCATAGTTCAGATGAGGAGATCTTCTAGGCCACGCAAGTCAATCTTTACTTCTGTAGTTGCAGCTTCAGTTTCAGCGGTTTCCGGCTTCACATGTGAGAGAGAGACCCATTTCAGTGCAGTAGAGAAGAGACTCATTTCTGCGCAGTAGAGAGAGAGAGAGATGTGATGAGATGAGTGAGTTCAAATGAGGAAAATTCCTCTTATATTTATACACAACGTTGGTGGGTGAATAGATGCGACTGTTGGGCTTCTAAGCCTACATGAGTTGTAGGTCGGCTTGATAATAATTCCATAATCAAAATAAATTCATATCTCCATGAATACTTATCGGAATCGGATGATCTTTATATCAATCCTACACCTCTCGACGAGAGGAATCTAATAAAAATATTATCAGCCATGAATAATATGACCCACATGAAGTTTTTCCCTAGTTGCCAATTTTAACACTCCCTCTCAACCATGGAGAACTTCATCTACAATCTGTCTATCGATCGTTACTATTCATCCATCAATGCACTGCCCTGTACAACCTGACCCTTGCCCTGTTCTGCTCTATTCTGCCTATTCTGCTTTGTCTTATTCTGCCCTGCACTGATCTGTACTATTTTTCTCTGTTCTTCTCTGCTCTTGCATTATTCTGTTCTGCTCTGCTTTTGTCCGAATTATGAAGAAGAAGAAATGATTGAGGATGTATCATACTAACTCAAAGTCAGTCTCAGAGTATGTACCACTGGTCCCAGACTAGTCTAAAACAAACCGAAGTCAATGTCATAGTGAGTACAACTCCACTGGTCCTAGACCAGTATCATCCTCCAATGACTCAAAGTCAGTCTCAGAGTGCGTACCACTGGTCCCAGACCAGTCTCAGCCGACCCGAAGTCAGCTTCATAGTAAGTACCACTCCTACCATTAGTCCCAGACCAGTATCGCAGTCTCAAAGAGTGTACCACTAGTCCCAGACCAATCTCAACCAACCCGAAGTCAGCGTCATAGTATGTACCACTCTCACTGGTCCCAAACCAGTACTGCACTGACACGAAGTCAGTCTCGAAGTATGTACCACTGGTCCCAGACTAGTCTCAACCGACCCGAAGTCAGCGTCATAGTATGGTACAACTCCTACCACTGGTCCCAGACCAGTATCATAGTCTCAAAGAGTGTACCACTAGTCCCAGACCAGTCTCAACCTACCCGAAGTCAGCGTCATAGTATGTACCACTCTCACTGGTCCCAGACCAGTACTGCACTGACACGAAGTCAGTCTCGAAGTATGTACCACTGGTCCCAGATCAATGGAGGTCATCCTAGCGTAGGGAGTACGGTAGATACAACGATGCATCCATCGGTACTACTATGGTCCCTAACTTCATTTCCCTGCTCATTGATCAGATGAGAGGTAATTCCCATGAGTCCCAGACTGCATGGGTAGGATGCCTCGACAGGAGAACTAATCAATCCTGTCCTCACAAGAGAACACATCAATCCTGCTACAATCGTTGTGGAGAACACATCAATCTAGGCTGCCATGGAGAACACATCAATCCAGGCCTCACAGGAGAACTAATCATCCTGCTACACAGGAGAGTGAATCATCCTATTCCGCAAGAGAGTGAATCATCTTGTCCCACAAGAGAGCAAATCATCTTGTTCCAGTGTGCACCACCAGGGGAGGGTGAGTCACCCTATGGTCATATGTTTCTCCAGTAGGAACCACAAGCCCTAAGAGCTCCCAGAGCTTAATGTATGCAACATGCAGGACCATTGTACAAGGGTTTCTTGCCGACTCCAAGTCGTTTGGGAAAATCACAGATTACATCTTTCCTTGGGTCTTTGACAAGGTGTATCGACCTGTACATCATCTTAATGCAATGGAGCCTCCTTGCTCATCATCTTACCATGTCCCAGATGATGTCTATCTGCTAGAGCAATCGACGAATACGGGATTCCTCAATAATCGAATCCCACCTCTGGTTGTTACAGAGAATCACAGTGGTATGTGTTCAAACAGTTCACTGAAGAGCTTCCCCAACCATGCAGCTTCATACGAGATCATACTCGTAGATATGTATCTAGTCTCGGGGGTGCTTATGGCAATCAACTTCTGCTTCCTGCTCATCCATTATATCGAAGCAAAATCCAAAGAGAAGCAGCACTAAAAAGTGCTCCAGTGATCCTCCACACTACCTGCCTATTCAGCATTCAAATAATCAGGCAGTTTCATATTTCCGGCAGTGTATCTCAATCCATGAGAGATTGTGTCCTGAAGACATCTCAGAAGACTCTTGATACCAATCTAGTGAGGCTCAACCAAATATGAGTTCATAATGCTAACTGCAAAACATATGTTTGGATGGAGGTTCACCATGAACATCAATGCGAATGAGTTTTGAGACTCAGAGGCATTTCCCAAATCTGGTCCGACATCACTACCATATAACTTCTGAAAGTTAAGATCCTCGAGGTAGTCATAGGCTTGCAGTCCACCATACCAAATCTTTCCAAAATCTTCACCACATATTTTCCTTGAGATAGGAAAATTTCCCTTGACTTCTGCCACACTTCAAGTCCTTGGTCCTTCATTTCAAATTCAGAAGCCATCTCCCTCTTACATTTGTGAATGAGAGGGTTTGCACCTGTTAGAAAGAGGTCATCCACATACAACACTATTATGAGAGGCTTGTCATCTTCAACCTTAAAGTAAAGGTTAGGATCAGCTTCACTCCTAGTGAATGCCAGCTTCATCAAGTAGCTATCGATCCTCTCATACCATGCTCGGGGTGCTTGCTTCAGCCCATAGAGAGCCTTCTTCAACCTGTATACATGAGATTTTCAATCATAAATCTCAAATCCTTCAAGTTGCTCCACATAGACCTCTTCTTTGATAGAACCATGCAAGAACGCGGTCTTAACATCCATCTGATTTAGGTCCCATCCTTGTGAAGCCACAAGGGCTATAATCAAGCGGATGGTCGTATATCTGGTAACAGGTGCAAATATCATAGTCTATACCTCCCTTCTGGGATAAACCACGAGCAACAAAATTAACCTTATACTTTTCCATACTTCCATTTGCTGCATGCTTTATCTTGTAAAGCCATTTTGAAGTAACAATTATCTTGTCCAGGGTATGGGAACTACTTCCCAGACATCATTCTCCATAATAGACTCATATTCTATGGTCATAGCATCCTTCCATAGTTAATGCTTGATGACATCTGAGAATGATGAAGGTTCATTTTGTATGATCGTGCTCATGATGGTCAGGTATCCCTGATACCTATTAAGTTTCTTACTTTGATGGAAGGTTCCTCAGGGTGCAGCATGTCCTTCAGCATCATCAAGTATCCCCCTAAACCATGAAGGCCTCTTCCTAGAAGAGGAAGGCTCATGTGGATGAGGATCAATTGGATCCATGGGTTCTTCTACATCAGGCATTGATTCATCATCCTTTTCTTTCGGTTCCCTGGTGTCGGCTTCTTGAGAGCTACTCAAAGTCAGCAGATTGTCCACCTTGCTGAGAGCCATATCTTTGTCAAAGGTGACATCATGACTAATCACGACTTCCCTTTGACCGGTGGTGAACATTTCTTCAGGAGTTTAGGAACCCAATGCTTGATGAGGGCATCGATTTTGTACATATACGGTGGTGATTGTAGTTTCAGCCCATAAAAACTTTGGAAGTCTTTGATCATGTAGCATGGCTCGAACAACTTCCATCATTGTGTGGTTCTTCCTTCTCACCACACCATTCTGCTCAGGAGTATGTGGTGTAGTAGTCTCCCTCTTAATGCCAACCTCAGGTATGCCTGAGTAAACCAATTGTAACATATCAGAGGTCTTGCTTTGAATTAAGGGGAATGGTCCCCTTTTGAGCTTTCCTTCAGCACATCCAGACATACACCTTCTTTCTCTACTTGGAATTCGGGCATCCCTGTTACCATCTGTCTTACATAGAGTAGAGCTTTGTAATGAAGGTGGGCAAACCTCCGATGCCAAAGTTCAGACTAAAGAGATGTGTCATAAGACATGACACCTAGCAGACTTCCATCGACCTGATATAATGAATCAACACGAAACCCAAGAGTAAAGGCATCTTTAACATTATTTTTCCATATACGTACCTTGCCATCGCTGAAGGTTACCTTGTAGCCTTTGTCTTCCATTGTCGAGATGGACACCAAGTTCTTTCGGAGGTCAGGTGCATTTAGTACATCCTGGAATTTCTAGCCTTCTTGAATGCTTGTCCTCTTCCTTGATTCCCAGCTCTCCTTTTACCTTTGCTATTGAATTTGTCATTCCTTTGATTGCCATCAGAGGGATTTTGATCATCATCCCGGTGTGAGTCCTTTCTATCAGGGCACTCCCTTGCATAGTGACCTGCTTTATCGCAGATGTAACATCGTCCTTTTCTTCCACCCTTAGGTCCAGCCTTTCCTTTTGATTTAGTCCCGGAATTATTTCTTTTCTTAGCATGAGAAGAAAAGGCAGCAGGAGGATCTTTAGGCAAGGGCATTTCTTGCTCTTCTACCTTTGTTTCTTCTTGAATGCATCTAGCCATTAATTCCTCGAAACCAGGAATTACATTATTGTTCAAAAGAGTAGTCCTGAACACGTACCATTCGGATGGTAATCCTCCAAAAGTCGTGAGTGCCATTTCACTGTTAGTAATAGCCTCCCCAATAGATAGGAGATCGTTCTTGACTTCGGTGATCCTTAAGAAGTATGCTTGCATACTCTCATCTTTACCCTTCTTGATTTCCCTCAGCTTATTTCTAAGAAACAAAACTTGATTTGCATCTTAACTTTAAAATAAACTCACCAGTCTATTGTAGATTTCCTTGGAGGTGTCCAGTTCAAAGATGTAGGCCACCAAGTGCTTGTCGATAGAGTCCCGGATGATCTTCTTTGTTTTGACTTCTCCATTTTTCCATTTGTTCCAGGCAGCAGTGGATGCATTTGATGGAGGCTCAACAATATTGCCTCTTACATGGTCCAGCACTCCTTGATCATCTAGGGTTAGATCGATAGACATTTTCCATCCGTGATAGTCAGCATTTTCACGAAGCTTGCCTTCGGCAGAGTGTTGCGAACCCCATAGTTCTTTTAGGATAGCCTCGCCAATCTTCTCTTCGGTGATTGCTCTTGCTCTTGCTTGGGCTTTGTCTTCACCTCAGCTCTGATACCATGTTAAGTTATGGTATGTTCTATGCTTATAACAGTTTACTTCTTTTTCTTATTATATTCCACCGATTAGCAATCACATGTACATAAAGTAAAGTGCAGATAGAACATTAAACGATCGACAGAAAACAAGCCAAGACAAGAGACACTTAGATGTGGCGGCTAGCCAGGGACAAACCCCACAATGTGTGGGGAAACCCTTTGATCAAATCTTCTTTTATCTTCAATAATTTAGCAGAGAGAAATAGTACAATAAATCTTATTCATATCAGCAGTAGCAAAACCCTAGATCAACGGCATCAGCATTAGCGACTTCATTATCAAACTAGGGCAGACCATATCTCACAAACCGACCGTTGGATTGACTTCATTCCACCACCAAAAGTTTCAGATTCCAGAGGAGGTTCAGATGAACCTATGGCACAGTTCAGATGAGGAGATCTTCTAGGCCACGCAAGTCAATCTTTACTTCTGCAGTTGCAGCTTCAGTTTTAGCAGTTTCCGGCTTCACATGTGAGAGAGAGACCCATTTCAGAGCAGTAGAGAAGAGACTCATTTCTGCGCAGTAGAGAGAGAGAGATGTGATGAGATGAGTGAGTTCAAATGAGGAAAAGTCCTCTTATATTTATACACAATGTTGGTGGGTGAATAGATGCGACTGTTGGGCTTCTAAGCCTACATGAGTTGTAGGTTGGCTTGATAATAATTCCATAATCAAAATAAATTCATATCTCCATGAATACTTATTGGAATCAGATGATCTTTATATCAATCCTACACCTCTCGACGAGAGGAATCTAATAAAAATATTATCAGCCATGAATAATATGACCCACATGAAGTTTTTCCCTGGTTTCCAATTTTAACACAAATACATTCATGTGCATTTGCATATAGACAGTCTGATTGGCTTGATTTAGGAAAGTGCATTTAGAGTGTGCTCTTTGCTCTTTGTGAAAAGATTTTGTCTTTCTTTCCTTAGTAGCTAGGATTTTCATTGCACAGAGAAGATAAAAAGTTTGTTTATCATCTTAGATTGCATTTTAGGAATTACATCTACATCTCGCGGTGAACCTGAAAGGCAAACTTCATAAACAAGATCAACTATAAAATAAATTCAATGAATCTAACAATGCTTTGGAACTTAATGCACAACATTTAGAAGTCTAGGCTACAGATGTATTCTGGCGTCGTAAAGCCTGGTAACTATTGTTCTCACTGATGGTTGGGTGATTCCTCCACTTTGAGGCAATAAGTGCCAGTATGGACTTGTGTTCCCACGTACCGTAGAGTATATTTTGGGAGACCCCAATAGGATTAATACTTTATCCATAGGAAGCCATGTCTGCTGCCTTATCGATCGCAATGCACTGAACACAGCATTCGAGAAGATTGACTGTCGTACCATAAAAATTATTCTGCAGTTTTGCGATTGGTTTGGTAATCCCTGTACCTAGATTTCCAGAGCAGTCCCTTTCGTTCCTTTTTAGACTCCTTAATAGAAAAGGTCCATCTGAGCACTTGTCACTTCGGGCTCATTAAAAATAGAGGAGACTAGAGTCATATTTTTTTTTTTCTCGACTCTTAAAAATTGAAAAAACAAGTTGTGTCAAAGCGTCTAAAATTCATTTAATTCAGAAACATACTTCCCCTTTATTTTAGTTGATCGAGTAATCCGCAATCGTGGAGGAAAGTTAATTGAAACACCATCGTTCGCGGAGGCTTACGAGTCAACCGTCTTTGTCTCCGGAATCAAAGATAGTACGGACAAAGCGAACTCATTTAATTGGTTCCAAATCTCTTGTTAAAGTTAGAACAAGTGTTCCAACAACATCAGAGACTTCGGTTACTCCAAACATTTCTGGAATCCCTGCCTCTACAGAAGAAGTTCAGCAGCCACAGAAGGACAGTAGTGCTGATCCTAGTCTGAGAGAAAACACTTGTGTTACCGAACCAGTTCCATTTACAACTGGTTCGGAGAGTCTTACTCCTCGAACATCTGTCGCTGCCGATTCCATACCTTCTTCGACACCAGAAATATTCTACGGACCCGACGGTCTCCCCCTTCCACCTGGCCTAATTTCCATAGAAGAGATTGTGGAAGATCCTCCAACTAGTACTCCATCGCAATTTGGAGTTGGGATCACTCTGTATCCTTCTTCATCAGAATTTAGTCTACCACCAGCGGAAGCTCTTGTAGAATCGCTAGGTAATCTTTTGGATAGACTAGAAATGTTTGAACAACTGCCAACATCTAGGACTGTGTCGTCTGACACAAGGACAATAGAACTCCCTACTATCACTCCAACAATCTTCGCTAGTATACCATCTGTCCCAACTAGCTCTCAACCACTAGAAGGAGCCCACTCAGGGGCTGTTTCGACAGTATGGTCTGTTCCTGTTTGTTCAGCCAGAATAATATCCGGAAACTCTTATGTTGAGTCTCAACAAATTGATCCATTTGGAGGTCAATTTGGGCAGTCTGGCCCTCGAGGGCAAACCATTCCCTTGATTTCAGGATTACCACCGTATGGGGGCCACTATGCCCTTTCATTATCCCCTCAGGGAGGACAACCATATGGGAGTTCACAACAAAATTCAGGTTATGTTGGAATTACCTCTAGCAGTTGGGTACTGATACTACCTCAACAACCAAGAGTTGTATACTCGATGCAACAATGCTTACCTATGTCAAATATACCGACAATGCCAGCTATTGTGACGGTGTCCCAAGTTCAAGCGCTGCCTGTTGTATGTCAACCTCAGGTTTCTCAGGTTGTGATGCAACATCCCCTTGACCCTGCGACTCAACCACAATCGCTGACTAGTGGAACGACACAGGTTCAGAAGGGTACAATTACCCCTCATCTTGGTCAAACTGTTAATATCGGGCAACAACACATCGCTTCACAACCATGGCTAGTACAATACCAACAACCGCAATTCCAACAGTATACCAAGGTTCTGAGCAACAAATCTTTGCAAATAGTGGGCAGTTGTATATTCAAAACGGTCAAAATCAACCATTTTACAATGGTCATGCCCACCAAACTTACCAAAGTTACCAGCATCAAATGCATTATTCCGGTATGCAAAGACCAACTACTCAGGCAATCCCATCTTATCCTGGGTATGCTTCACCTAACCTGAATCAACAGTTACCCTTTGTGGCAACTTTAGAGTTACCTGATTTAAATCGGTTAACAAACGATCCAATCGCTTACGCCCCTTGGTGGCCAGCGATTCCGCATAAACTTCCATCAGATATTCCTAAATTTAATGGAAATCCAGGTGAAGATCCATCGAATCATGTGATGACCTTTCATCTGTGGTGTTCATCAAACACCCTAAATGATGATTCGATAAGGCTTCACCTTTTTCAGAGGACGTTAACTGGTCCAGTGGCAAAATGGTACATCGAATTGCCTAGAGCTTCATTCGACAACTTCAGTACCTTAGCCACAACCTTTTTAACCCATTTTCAATTACCAATAAGGTACGAAACGGGAACGGAACTCCTTACCAACTTCAAACAGACGACGGCCACTCACATATCTAATCATATACATGAGTGGTGACGTCGTCATAGAATGGTAAAAACGTATGTTCCCGATCATCTCTTAGCTAAATGGTTTATCAAGTCATTACTACCTTCCATCACGGAAGATGTGGCAAAGGGGGGAGTCGTAATAGAAGAGCAAGTTATCGCTCGTGCACAATATTTGGACTTGAATTACACTCAGTCCGGCATGCTCTACGATAAAATACCTGACGCCCCTAGACCATAATTCTCAGTTCCTCCTCCTCCTAAATCAAACAATGACTCTCATGCCGGCAATGGCATGATTGGCGCAACAGACACGAAATCGACAAAGGCTACATCCAAAAAGGCCCGTAAGATTTCAGGTCAAAATGCAAAAGATGAACTTCTCACCTCGGAAGTAAATGTTGTATCGACAGATAAAGGAAAAGAAACCAAACAACCAGGGGGCAAGAAGAAAGGCAAAGGGAAGAAGAAGAAACAGGAAAAATCATCACCTGAAAAATATTTTGCAAACCCTCCTGGAGATAGGAAACCAAAAAATCCATGCTTTATATGCGATGAGGATCATTGGACTACAAATTGTCCACACAGAGCTGAGCTTAAAAATTCTTCAAGAATTCAAAAACCTTCGCGTGTTAACTGATCTGTTTCCAAATCAAGGAACAAATCTGGTTGAAAGTGCAAATGCTTCCCCGTCTCAAGTGCTAATGTTGTCGGTTTCAAAACAGCAAAATGATGCTTTGATATCGACAAGGAACAAAGATTATGGGAATGCACAGCTATCGAACAACAAGGATAAAGATCAACCTAGTAGTTCGACAACAACTTCGACAGAAGTTGCACTGCCCATCATTCCTGAATTGACAATAAAACCACCGAAGGAAGTAGTACACAAGTCGACGTTTAATCCCCGCGCTAGAGCGGCACAGCATTATAATATAGTGGAAGATTTGGCCCAATCGCCACCCGCTATGTCGACTCTTCAAGTACTACAAAATTGCCCATCCCAAAAGCAGGTTTTATTATCAGCCATTGGTGGGATAGACCCAAAGGATTCCAATATTGTATCCTTCGATCATAAAGGATACGATCCTCAGTTACCAGCTCAACTAGCTTTCCTTGTTCAAGTGAAAGCCCTCAACAAAACTGTTCATCGAACAATTATTGATGAGGGGACATCTACATGCATTATGTCGATGAGTTGCTGGAAAAATCTAGGATCTCCAACCTTGCCGCGATCTTCGACAAAATTAAAAGCATTCGACGGAAGGACATATACCCCATATGGTATTCTAAGTAATTTGAAAGTTGAACTAGGAGGGAAAATAGTAGAAATAGATGTTGAAGTAATCGATGGAAATCTCGATTACAACATCCTACTAGGAAGACCATGGATATATGCTATGGCTGTCGTTGTATCGACCTATTTTAGGAAGATTTCATTTCGCTTCCAAGGATGGATTACAATCGTCGGTCAACAAAACTTCCTCCCCAATGGTTCTCAAGTTACAGGAAGCATTCCCATGATCAATGGAAGCCCCCATTCACTTCAAAATATCGGAGTAGGCCTACTAAAAGACCCTATATTAATGGGAACTTTCGCCCTTCCACCTCCAATCAATCTGGTGGAAGTAGCGTCGGCAGGAACCTGCAATATGGTATCTTCTAAAAAGATCTCAGAAAACGATATCGACATGGATCATGCAATGGTTTTGGCCCCAAGCCCAACGGAAATATTGTAGCAATCAATGTTCCTAGCCTGGATGGCAAACCCAAATCAACGCTCATCAAGCATTTGGATAGATAGGTCTAAAGAATATGGTACCCCTTTAGATCCTTGGTCGCGAGTGCATGTCACCGATGAAGGAATTGTTCAATCAATGGTAATTGAAGGAGCACCATGGAATGATTCCCACCATCGTTCCCTTCTTCTAGATTGTGGAGAAGATACCCTTGATGACCTTTATCATCCTTCAGTTTTTGATTTTCTATCAAATACTATAAACATGGTGGATTCCGAGTGAAATTTGTCCAACATTGAAGAGACTATCGCCATAAATATCTCGACCAAAACAGATGTTGTAGAGAATATTTATGTCGGCAAATGTTGTTCTCCTTCAGAACTGGAAATATATGACACTCTTTTTTGCGAATTCAGAGATGTCTTTGCTTGGTCATTTAGTGAAATTCCAGGCATTGACTCAAGTATCGTTGAACATGAAATTAAGATGTATCCAAATGTCAAACCAGTACGACAACAGCTACGGCGGGTGCACCCCAAGAAAGCCGCTGCCATTAAGGCAGAAGTTGAGAAACTTCTCCATGCTGGTTTCATTTACCCGGTTCCTCTAATTGATTGGGTATCGAATATTGTCCCTGTTATGAAAAAACAAGGAACAATTAGAGTGTGCGTTGATTATAGGGATGTAAATCAAGCTTGTCCAAAAGACAACTACCCTACACCCTTCATCGATCAGATAATTGATGAATGCGCCGGATGCAAAATCTTTTCATTCATGGATGGATTCTCCGGGTATAATCAAATAAATATCTGCCCACAGGACCGGTCAAAGACTGCATTTATTTGTCCATGGGGCACATTCGCATATTGAAAATTACCCTTTGGTTTAAAGAACGCAGGGGTGACGTTTCAGAGGGCAATGAATTATGCCTTCCATGACATCAAAAACATCGTTCAACCATACCTCGATGACCTTTCGACTCATTCGCGAAAGCGGACTGATAACCCGTAGCATTTAAGAGCAATATTTCTACGTTGCTGACACTACAAGATACGACTCAATCCACACAAATGTGTATTTTGCGTCAGTTATGGTCATTTGCTTGGCTTTGTAGTCTTAAAGGACGAGATTCATCTCGACCCATGTAGGGTCCAGGCAATCATCAATTTTCCTCCACCTTCGAATTTGCTTTAGATTAAGAAACTCCAAGGGAAAGCAAACTTTCTGAGGAGGTTCATTCCAAATTACACCGAACTTGCTAAAGGTTATACGCGTCTTTTGAAAAAGGGAGTACCCTTTGTCTGGGATCAGGTTGCGCAAGCTTCCTTTGATGCTTTAAAAGAATCCCTAATGAAAGCATCATTAATGTACGCTCCTGATTATCAAAAAGATTTTAACATGTATCTGGCTGCAGCGGATATGACCATTGTAGAGCCTTGAACCTGTACCTCCTTACACACCCTCTCAGCCTTCTTTTCCCATTCATTTCCTTCTTTTCCCACTCATTTCATCCATCAAGTTTCTTAAGTCATTGTATTTTAGGACTTTTTACATGGTTTTCTAACTATGCTAATGACTGTTGTTTGGTTTAGAATTTTGGTTCAGAGTGCTGCGTTTACGTAGCCAACACAGGTTTCCGCAGCTGATCTAGGTTTCTGCAGCCAGCACAGGATTCCGCAGCTGTTTTATTAAATGATATGTTACAGGTGTCCTCCAAGAAGATGAGCCACATGGGCAAGTTACAGGAGTCAAGGACATGGGACGTGTCCCTCCAGATCACCCAGAACAGCCATAAAATCCCGCGGTCAACGAGGAGGCAAATACCTGTCAACAGAAGTGTTCAGCGGTGGCACGACTCTGCGTTGCTCTGTTTTTGGGCACGTGAAGCAAGGTGGCATCATCCTCAGCCACGGAGACAATCTAGAAGCACGAATCCAACAACCATACTCTCCAGATTGAATGAACACGCTGACGGTTACCTAGATCCGGGGACGCAGACGAATCATGTGTTTTTAAACAGCTGGTTGAATAGCATAGATCTCGTTAAAGTAGTTTTCTTTCTCCTTATAAATAAAGTGTCCTTGAACGTTGTAGAGTTAATCATTTTTGTAATCGTTTTGTATGTAATTTTGAGCTCCCCACTGTACTTTACATTTGATGTTCAATACATGAGAAGACTGTTTTGCATTTAAGTGTATAACTGCTCCTTGAACCGGCTGAAGTAGGCAGAGCGCCCCTATTTGCTGAAGCCATGTACAGTAACCTTTAATTTCTTGCATTTCTTTTTCTTGTTTGTATATTAGCTGTACAGATGTCTTTTAAATTGTTGCGTTTTTATTTCTTTTCAACATGTATATTAGCTGTACATAAACTTTGATTTCTCTTGATTTACATTTCTGCACTTTTATGTTCATGACTGATCAGTGTGTTATGCAGGTTTCTTAGCCAAGACTGGGACAGATTTCCTTCTTTTCTTTTCATAACTAGTGGCATGCGTGATCATCTTGTCTATGTTGCTGACCTTCATTGTTTTGTAGTTTTGATTTTCCTTACTGTCATTTCTTTAACTTGCATATTTACTTTCTGCTCTTAGATATCAAGTTGTTCATCTATTGATGGTTCCTTTTCCATAATAAAATAACTTTATTGGGATCCAAAATATCACTTAGTATAGCTTGATTTAGTTTGCTTTAGAACTCACATTAATTGACTTATTGTTAACTGTTTCTTACATGATAAATTCAGCTGAAAGGCAAAAGGTTAAGAGAAAGTTAAAGTATTGTGACTAATCTCTTTTATGTAGTTTCACTTAGATTTCACATTGCTTAACATTTCATGATATCTTTTCATAGAGAAGATTAAGTTGAAGAGTTGAAATAGTGTGAGATAGTTGTTCTTAATTTTAGTTGGATTTAATATAGATTTCATTTTCATTTTCATTCAGCAGCAGAGATACTGGGCTGATGTCATTAGTCCTTTATTTGATGTCTTTATTTTCCTTTAAGAGTTGATTTTATTGCAGTTGTTGTTCAAGCTTTCTTGTAGAATACTTTTTAAGTTTTGAGAAATCATTTAGAGATCACCACAATCATCCACATTTCACTTGCTTTATTACATTTCCATCACATCATAGTAGGAAAGATACATTCGAAAACAAACTTAAAAAAGCTAAAAATGACAAAAGACTAAGAAAACGGTTACCTAAGTACATATAGTACACCTCACTTCATCAGCTTACGAGCCCCGGGTTGACATTTAAAAGTTGCAATTTAGACATCACTAAATTGACCAAACATTTTGGCGCCGTTGCCGGGGAAGTGAAATTAGGTAGCCAATTTCTAAAAAAAATTAAGAAAATTTCAAGGAAGGAAAAATTGATAACCTCTCAAAGTATGCTCTCCTCTTGCACCTAGAGTGATCTGGAGGATCAGAAAAGAGAAAGTTATTGGTTGAATAGTTTCTTGAGTATGCTCTCTTCTTGCACCTAGAGTGACCTGGAAGATCAAAAGAGAATTATTAGCCCGACTTGAAGAAAAATAAAAAAAAAATGACACGCATAGAGCAAGAGATTCTAGGGGAAGGTTTTTAGCTAGAGCCAAGAGTTCGATTTTTACAAGTCCATCTACTTCAAGGAATAGACAAGAGACACCTCCATCATCTCCAATTTACACTCCTAGCCCTAGGATTCCTGGAATTCAAGAGGCAGGAGTCGACTCTCCCACACCTTACATCGAATTTGAATTAGAAAGAGATCCTTTCATTCCTTCTACAAAAAGACAAATTGTAATTGAAGAAGTAGAATCATCTGAAGAAGAAGAGGGAGAAATTCCTTCTCGTTCACCCTTTGTAGAAGAACCAGAAGACTCTGAAGTCTCTAGGGAAACTACTATGACAGAGGAAGGAGCAACTGGATTTGGTAGAGGTAGAGGTAGAGGAGGAGGAGGAGGAAACAATGGAGGAGGTAGAGGTAACATTGGGGGAAATAGGGATGGAGATAACTCATTTGGATTTCCTATAGTCGATGAGGACTCCCGAGCCACCATGAAAAATATCTCACCATCTATCCTCCCAAACTTCCATGGGTTAAGGAATGAGGACCTTGAAACATTTCTATTTGAGTTTGAAGTCATGTGTCGAACTTATGATTATCTGGAAGACTCTCAAAAACTCAAACTGTTTCCTTCAACATTGAAAGGAGCAGCCTTGAAATGGTTCATGGGATTACTCACTCAATCCATTAGGTCTTGGAATGATATGAAACAAACATTTTTGGATAGGTACCTGAACTATTGTATGCCCACCAATCACAAGGATGAGGTATTCAAAATGATGCAAAGAGAAGATGAAAACTTGGAGGATTTACTTGAAAGATTTCAATACAACCTGAAAAGAGCAAAAATGAGTAACTTAGATGAGGAGACCTTGAAAGCCCTTCTATTAAAAGCCATTAGAGATGAATGGATAGATATTTTGAACATGATGGGGAAAGGAGATATATCTCAAATTTCACTCAACGATATAGCAGAGCTATGTGTCCATCTCTCAAGAGGGAAATCTAAAACTCAAAAAGGGCCTAGAGATCCTTCTCTCATCAGAGCAAATAAATCTGCAACTGGATCAGTAAGTAGGGCTGAGATTGGCAACATGCTTGATGAATTCAAAACTGACATCTTAGGAAGTCTTAGTGAGCAACTGGACACCCTTAAGATTCACAATAAGCAGAAAGCAGAAGCTGAGGCTTTGGCCATCTTTGGCCCAAAGTGTAGGAAGAAACATGCTCTAAGGGAATGTCCCTTGGGTGAAAAAGTTGTAGAAACATGTGTAATTTGTTCAGAGAATCATGAGACCAAGGATTGTCCTTCAATTCCTGGGCTCAAAGCTGTCTTTCAAGAAGATCCAAATACAATCGAATCTCTCTGTTTTGTTGCAAGGAGACCTTGGCAGGGGCAACAAAATCAAGGGTTTAACAACCCTATGAATTTTCAACCCTCACCAAATTGGAATCCTTGGCAACAACCTTGGTCCCAACCTCAAAATCCTTTTCAATCATGGGTACAAGGTATGCAAAATCCTTATGGGAGATTTGCTCAATTTTACCAATATCCTCCATCTTTTCAAAACCAGCAAGCTCCACAACTTCCAAATCAAAATCCACAACTATCATTGCCATTTCCACAACAACAACAACCTTCTCAACAAAATCCAAATTCTCAACTCTTGCTTCCATTCCAACAGAAGTCAAATCAACTTCCTTCTCAGCCATTGCCAAACCCCAATAATAAAAACCCTCAAAATGCTTACATGATGGAAGGTCAACAATTTCCTACCTATATGATTGTTCCTCTCAATGAAGTACAACTCAGATCAGGTAGAGTCCTAGATAAACCTTCTATAAATGCTCAAAAGCAAAGCATTTTTGAGGAAGAGTCTCTTGAAGCCAATAAGGGTTCTTAATCATCTCTTCAAAACCCAAACACTCAAAAAGAAAAAGAAAAAGAATTAACCCCCACAACTCCCATAGTTGAGCAACCTACATCTTTATCCACACCTCCTTTTCCTGAAAGATTACAAATTGACAAAGGAGTGGAAAAACAAATTTGGTTTCCTGACTATACTTTTCTAGATGAATTGAAGAATGTCTGTATCAAGATTCCCTTGTTACAAGCCATTAAAGAGATTCCTATTCTAGCAAAAATAATAAAGGAGTTGAGTCTAAAAAGACCAGGAAGGAAACCAAGAGATACCAGAAGAATCCACCTGGTAGGGAAAATTGCAGATATCATGATGGGAAAAATTACTATGCAGAAATATGTAGATCCCGGTAGCCCAATTGTTAAAACACATATCAATGGGGTAGAAATACCAAATACTTTGATTGATTTAGGGGCTGCTATCAACATCATGAGTAGACAGACTATGGAACAGCTAAAACTTCCTATCTTCTTTTTACACCTACCTTATTGCAACTTGCAGATCGATCAATTATTAAACCAGATGGTGTATTAGAAGACATTCCAGTCTCCTTAGACTCTTGGGAATTTCCAGTGGATTTCATGATTTTAACTCCCAAGAGTAATCTAGGAGGACATCCTCTTATTTTAGGAAGACCTTGGCTAGCCACAGCTGATGCTTTCATAAGTTGTAGGTCTGGGGATATGTATATTTCTGATGGTAATTCGACAAAGAAGTTCAATCTGTATCCTCCAGCAAAAGCAATTACAGAAATAGGAGATAATGAGTGGGTTGATGATGAAGATACTATACAACCTGTCTTTACCATTTTTGAGATTAGTGAAGATAGTCAAATTCTGAACACATTAGAAAACTTTGAACCATCTTCAGAATATGACCACACACAATTTTAGTTGGATTCTGACATTGAGTGTATATCATCTAGAAAAATGTCTCTTTTCTCTATGGAAGAGTTTGGTAGTTCTGCATTGAGATTTTTCCAGGAAAAACATTGAATATCAATAGAAACTTGGAAAAATCACAACAGGGGGAGCTAACCAAAATATTGCAAAAACATTCTACTGCATTTGCATGGGAATATACTGATATGAAAGGTATTGACCCTAAGACTTGCATTCATCACATCTACATTGAGGAAAATAGTAGACCAATCAGACAACCTCAAAGAAGGATGAATCCAAACCTTAGAGAGATAGTGAAAGAAGAGCTCCAAAAGTTACTTAATGTAAACTTCATTTACCCCATTTCAGATAGCCGGTGGGTTTCTCCTTTGGTTATAGTACCTAAAAAGAATGGTAAATGGAGGGTTTGCATTGATTACAGGGAATTGAACAAAGCAACTTTGAAGGATCACTTTCATTTGCCCTTTATTGATCAAGTATTAGATACTTTAGCAGGCAAAATGTATTTCTCATTTTTGGATGGTTTTAGTGGTTACAATCAGATTCAGGTAGCACCTGAAGATCAGGACAAGACCACATTTACCTGTCCATGGGGAACTTTTGCTTACCGAGTACTTCCTTTTGGATTATGTAATGCACCTGCAACATTTCAAAGGGCAGTACTAGGAATCTTTTCTGAACTAATTCATGATTGTGTAGAGGTCTATATGGATGATTTTATAGTTTATGGTAATTCATTTGAAGAGGCATTAGAAAATTTGGAAAAAGTCCTTATAAGATGTAAAGAAACAAATCTTTCATTAAGTCATGAAAAATGTTTTATGATGTTTACTGAAGGGATTGTTTTAGGACATCATATTTCAGGAGATGGAATTAAAGTTGATAGATCAAAAGTTGAAGTCATCTCCAAGTTACCTATTCCAAATTGTCAAAAAGATGTTAGAAGTTTTCTTGGATTTACTGGATATTATAGAAGATTTATTGAAAACTTCACCAAGATAGCATCTCCGCTCTTCAAATTACTTACAAAAGACTGTGAATTCAATTGGGATCCTGACTGTCAATCTGCATTTGAAACTTTGAAAACAAGAATATCTGAAGCACCCATTTTGAGAGGGCCAAATTGGAAACTTCCTTTCCATATTTCTACAGATGCTTCAGATACAGCTCTAGGAGCTGTGTTGGGTCAAAAGGATTTAGTTCCTTATGCCATTTACTACACCAGTAAAAATTTGACTCCTACTGAGTTAAATTATACTGTGACTGAAAAAGAGTTCTTAGCCGTTGTTCATGCAATCAACAAGTTTAGACACTATATAACTGGCTATGAAACTTTTGTCCATACTGATCATTTTGCAATTAGATATCTCATGAACAAACCTGTTAATAATGGCAGAGTTACAAGATGGCTTTTACTTTTACAAGAATTCAATATTACTGTGTTAGATAGACCAGGTAAACAAAATACAGTAGCTGATTTCTTGTCTAGAATCCAAAATACTAACGAAGATTCTCCTGTAGAGGATAAGTTTCCAGATGAATATTTGTTTGCAGTAACTACTAAAACTCCTTGGTATGCAGATATTGCTAACTATTTGGTTACAGGGAAGCTACCTCCACACTTATTTCCTAATGAGAAAAGGAAAATTATTCAGGAGAGTTCAAATTATTCATGGATTTCTAATGAATTGTTCAAAACAGGGCTAGATTGTGTGATCAGAAGATGTGTTCGGGAAGATGAAATGCCTGACATCCTTAAGGCATGTCATGATGAACCGTGCCGTGGACACTTTGCTGACAAGAGGATGGCCTATAAAATCCTTTCTTTAGGATATTATTGGCCTTCTCTCTTGAAAGATGAAAAACAATATGTTAGAAGGTGTGACAGCTGCCAAAGAGTTGGGAGACCGACTCTTTCAAATGAAATGCCATTACAGCCACAGGTACTCATCGAACCCTTTGAAAAATGGGCTTTAGATTTCATTGGACCTATTAATCCACCATCTAGACAAAAGAAGTATATATTGGTTTACACTGATTATGTTACTAAATGGGTAGAAGCCAAGGCATTGCCTTCTGCCACTGAAAATTTGGTTGTTCAATTTCTTTTTGAGGATATTTTTACTCGTTTTGGTGTCTCAAGAGAAATTGTGACAGATCAAGGAAGTCAATTTACATCTTACTTGATGGAGAAGCTGATGGAAGAATACAAAATCAAGCACAGAAAATCTACTCCATACCATCCGCAAGAAAATGGTCAAGTGGAATCTACAAACAAATTTATTGAGAGCATCATCACCAAAACTGTTCATCTCCACAGAAGAGATTGGGCAGAAAGGCTTCTTGAAGCCTTATGGGCCTATAGAACTACATGGAGGAACACAACAGGACATTCTCCCTATGAACTTGTTTATGGGAAAGAAGTCCTACTCCCCATTGAGTTTCAAGTCAAGACCTTCAAGGTGGCAGTTCAGTTGGGGATGAATCTATCATAAGCCCAAAAGCAGAGAATGGAGCAGCTGAATGAGCTAGATGAAATAAGACAAGATGCAATTTTAAGGACTGATCTAGTTCAACACCAAAGAACTAAGTGGCATGACATATATATCAAAGAGAAAAAGTTTCAAAAGGGAGATTGGGCGTTACTGTTTGATTCCAAGTTTAAAGACTTCAAAAGGAAATTTCAGAGTCATTGGCTTGGACCATATGAGATTGATGAAGTCTTTAGCAATGGAGCAGTTCGAGTCAAGACTATTGATGAGTTTCAAACTCCTCTCATTGTGAATGGCCACCGATTGAAAATTTATCATAAGCCACTCTCAAAAGAGGACTTTGTCAAAATGTTTCAAGAAAATTCTACAATGAGGCTGGTGGAGAAGAGTCCTTCTCCTCCATCAGCCTAGTTTTTGTTTCTTTCAGTTAAAAAAAAAAAATTATATATATATATATATATATATATATATATATATATGTATAAGCCTGAAAGCCAATCTTAGATTGGCAGTCTTATACAGAAAATATAGAGTGAAACTCAGGGGTACCTGACACTCTATATTTTCCAAAAAAAAAAAATCTCTCTCTTTCCATCTTCACTCCATCTCATTCGTCATTTCAGTTCATCCATCTCATTTTCATCTCCATTCCACTTCACTCCATTTCATTTCCATCTCATTCCACTTCACTCCATTTCATTTCCATCTCATTCCACTCATTTCGTTTCATTCCATCAATAAAAGTCCCCTTCAGGACTATTTCATTTAGTTAAGTTCTTCTCTAACTATATTTGTGTAGTTAAAGGGGTGTTGTCTCAGTTTCTGCAGATGGGAACCGTTTCCGCAACTAGCACCAGTTTCCGCAGCCAGAAACGATTTCTGCAGCCAGCATCACTCTGTCTCTATAGCCAGCAGCACTCTGTTTTAAAAAAAAATCACAGTCAAAGGTTAGCATCATCATCACCAAAGGCAGCAAAGATATGAGGCATCTGCAAGATCAAAGAGCAATAATGGGTCAGAATCCTTAATCAACAAATGGCAAACTTCCAAAGGTATGATCAAAATCTCTACCAAATAACAATTTAATGTCATTGTATGCATAGTTATTAGATCATGGAAATTCCACTAAATACAATGATTTGATACGGCAAGATCCATATCACTCCTCTTCCACGATGATAATCCATCCACCTCATTTCTTTCTAACGGTCCCATAACCACTATTAATTCAAACTCGAAATGGGGCTGCTCTTTCATTTATTGGCCATACGTGGAAGAAGTGACCTACTGTACTACGGCTCTTCTCCACCATAATTTCCGCAGCCAACGTTGAGACGTGGCGTAAGTCATCCGATCCCAAAAGGACTCAGCTGTTATTATGCCATTATCACTCCACTCCTGCATGCATTGAACTCGTTTCTGTTATTTATCCTTTACTCTCTCGTACTCATACTATTTCCTACTCTCCATTTCCGTTGCAACCTCCATAGCTTTGCTCTAAACCCTGATTATAGTCACTGCATACGCTTTGCATTTCGATTACGACCACTCCACTTACCTTAAGAATCTCGTAATCAGCTCGTTTTTCCCTTGAACGTCCACACACAGTAAAATTTTCAGCCGGGGTTGAAAGCCGAGAATGGGAAAGTTACTCAGAGCTGAACCTAAGGGCCCAAAATACCTGGAGGGGTATCCACAGATGAAGGAGTCATTTAAGAAAGAAAAGTGGCTGAGATTTATTCAAAAGTTCAGAGGTTATAATAAGGAAGTCACTAAAACCTTTGCTTGGTCCTTTAATGGACACGTAGTCGAGGTAGGGGACATGAAATTTACAATAACAGAGGCCACAATAGCAGCAGCAACCAGTTTACCACAAGAAGGAGACAGATGGTTTAAAAACAGAGGTCTGGATGATCAAGGATGGAAAGTCATGCTCAAAAACCCAGGTATGGATACTTCTATATTTACTAAAGGAATTCATGTGCATGTAATCAAAGAAGAATGGTCTACGCTGTTATTACTTGTTCAGAATTTTATTACATGTGATGGTCGTTTTGGCACCATGTACATGTATCATGCAAGGATTATGATGAATTTTATGGAAGGCCATGCCCTTAATTTACCTTACTTTCTGTTAGCAAGCCTGAAGAAAATGAGCTCTACTGTTCAGAAACATGTAGGCCATATTGAATCCCACCTTTACCATCACGGGCTCATCAGAATTCTCATTGAAGATCAATTGAAAAATAATAAGGATACTTGGGAAAAGTTTTTGATCAGAAATCACTTCCAAGAAGTGACTGAAGCCTCTGCTAGCAGTTCCCCAAAAATCCCAAAAAGAAGTAGGAGGAAAGAAAGAAATGTTACAGCGCAGGACCTTCCTACAGTAGACACTCAGGAAACTGTTCAGGAGGAAGAAGAGGAGGGAGCTAGAAACAAAAAGCAGAAAAAGGACAAAGGTAAAATAACTATTCAAGAGACATATCCATCCCTTGAACCATCTGTAGAGGAAGTGTCTCAAACTCTGGCCGATAGATTAGCACATCTTCATGCTGCTGCCATCAAAAAGAGAAAACATAGTGCCCAGAAAGAAAGCAATAGTCCATACCTGAGAAGGAGCACTAGGCTAAAAGGGAAGGGGAATAAAACCAAAGAAAAACAGTCTCATTTTATTGATTTGGATAAAGAGACACTTGAGAAATCTCCAACTCAGCCAATCATTGAGCCAAGTCCTCCACGTGAGGAAAGCCCTTTTCAGCAGGAAAGAGAAAACAGTCCTCCTTCACCAGAATTTGAGTTCAGGCCGAGAAAAACACCTGAGGTAGATTCCAACCAGCAAGAAGCATATAACTACCTAGAGTCCTTGGAATAATCAGCTGCAGGACCAAGCACCACCTTGCCACTTGATGCACAAGTGCAGTCTTTAAAACAGGAAGTGTTTGAGCTAGAAGTCCTAAAGAGGCACATTAAACAAGAAAATGAAGCATTAAAAGAGCAAAGTAATGTGGACAAGATTGTCCATGACAATACCATGCTTCGCTTAGGACTGTGGCAGAAGAAGAATAGAAAGTTGAAGAAAAAGTGTAAGAAGCTGAGCAGGGCATTGATTAATTTGAAGTTCAAGTGTCTAGTCAAGAAACCAAGGACCATTTTGGCATCAAGGAGAAAGAGAAGAAGGCTGGATGTTCTTGCAGAAGCATCAGAGCACATGGATTGAGGAAAAGAACTAAGTTTTGGTTACATGAGGACATGCAACACCTTCATAGTGGGGGTATGTAAAGCCTTGAACCTGTACCTCCTTACACACCCTCTCAGCCTTCTTTTCCCATTCATTTCCTTCTTTTCCCACTCATTTCATCCATCAAGTTGCTTAAGTAATTGTATTTTAGGACTTTTTACATGGTTTTCTAACTATGCTAATGATTGTTGTTTGGTTTAGAATTTTGGTTCAGAGTGCTGCGTTTCCGCAGCCAACACAGGTTTCCGCAGCTGATCCAGGTTTCTGCAGCCAGCACAGGATTCCGCAGCTGTTTTATTAAATGATATGTTACAGGTGTCCTCCGAGAAGATGAGCCACATGGGCAAGTTTCAGGAGTCAAGGACATGGGACGTGTCCCTCCAGATCACCCAGAATAGCCATAAAATCCCGCGGTCAACGAGGAGGCAAATACCGGTCAACAGAAGTGTTCAGCGGTGGCACAGCTCTGTGTTGCTCTGTTTTTGGGCACGTGAAGCTAGGTGGCATCATCCTCAGCCACGGAGACAATCTAGAAGCACGAATCCAACAGCCATACTCTCCAGATTGAATGAACACGATGACAGTTACCTAGATTTGGGGACGCAGAGGATTCACGTGTTTTTAAACAGCTGGTTGAATAGCATAGATCTCGTTAAAGTAGTTTGCTTTCTCCTTATAAATAAAGCGTCCTTGAATGCTGTAGAGTTAATCGTTTTTGTAATGGTTTTGTATGTAATTTTGAGCTCCCCACTCTACTTTACATTTGATGTTCAATACATGAGAAGACTGTTTTGCATTTAAGCATATAACTGCTCCTTGAACCGGCTGAAGTAGGCAGAGGGCCCCTGTTTGTTGAAGCCATGTACAGTAACCTTTAATTTCTTGCATTTCTTTTTCTTGTTTCATGTATATTAGCTGTACATATGTCTTTTAAATTGCTGCGTTTTTATTTCTTTTCAACATGTATATTAGCTGTACATAAACTTTGATTTCTCTTGATTTACATTTCTGCACTTTTATGTTCATGACTGATCAGTGTGTTATGCAGGTTTCTTAGCCAAGACCGGGACAGTTTTCCTTCTTTTCTTTTCATAACTAGTGGCATGCGTGATCATCTTGTGTATGTTGCTGACCTTCATTGTTTTGCAGTTTTGATTTTCCTTATTGTCATTTCTTTAACTTGCATATTTACTTTCTGCTCTTAGATATCAAGTTGTTCATCTATTGATGGTTCCTTTTCCATAATCAAATAACTTTATTGGGAGCCAAAATATCACTTAGTATAGCTTGATTTAGTTTGCTTTAGAACTCACATTACTTGACTTATTCTTAACTATTTCTTACATGATAAATTCAGTTGAAAGGCAAAAGGTTAAGAGAAAGTTAAAGTATTGTGACTAGTCTCTTTTATGTAGTTTCACTTAGATTTCACATTGCTTAACATTTCATGATATCTTTTCATAGAGAAGATTAAGTTGAAGAGTTGAGATAGTGTGAGATAGTTGTTCTTAATTTTAGTTGGATTTAATATAGATTTCATTTTCATTTTCATTCAGTAGCAGAGATACTGGGCCGATGTCATTAGTCCTTTATTTGATGTCTTTATTTTCCTTTAAGAGTTGATTTTATTGCAGTTGTTGTTCAAGCTTTCTTGTAGAATACTTTTTAAGTTTTGAGAAATCATTTAGAGATCACCACAATCATCCACATTTCACTTGCTTTATTACATTTCCATCACATCACAGTAGGAAAGATACATTCGAAAACAAACTTAAAAAAGCTAAAAATGACAAAAGACTAAGAAAACGGTTACCTAAGTACATATAGTACACCTCACTTTATCAGCTTACGAGCCCCGGGTTGACATTTAAAAGTTGCAATTTAGACATCACTAAATTGACCAAACAACCATCGCAATGGTTTTAGTTCAAGAAGTCAACGGAATTGAACATCCTATATATTATTTAAGTAAAAACTTAAATGATATAGAAAGAAAATATTCTTATGTTGAAAAGCTAGCGCTCGCAGCTGTTCAAGCGATACAAAGATTTTGACACTATGTCCTCTTTCGAAAAACTACCATTCTGTCAGATTGCAACCCCATGACTTATATATTGTCACGACAGTTGCTGGGGGGAAAATATTCAAAATGGATAGCAATCCTACAAGAGATTGATCTGGAATTTGTAAAATCCAAGTCAAAGAAAGCTCTGGTTTTCGCAGAATTATTATGCGATCTCCCATCGTCATCCAACGATGAAACATCCGATGAAACAATTGTGGACGAAAGTTTGTTTCTGATATCTTCAAGCAATCAGTGGTATGGGGATATAATCATTTATCTCCAAACCCAAAAATATAGCCCAAATACCTCACGCTCCGAACAAAAACGTATTCGATACCACACAAAAGACTACATGATCGTCGGTGACACACTTTACCGTTGCAGTACCGATACAGTTATGAGAAGGTGCCTCACCCATGAGGAAGCCGAAAAAGTCCTGAATGATTGCCATTCGGGCACGTGTGGGGGGCATCAATCCGGTTATACTACAGTGCAAAAAATCTCATGAGAAGGATACTTCTGGCCAACAATATTCAAAGATTGCATAACCGCAGTCAGAAGTTGCCATGCTTGTCAGATTTTTGATAGCAGAACCAGAAGACCACCCTCACCTCTGCAACCAATAGTTGTTGTCGGGCCATTCGCCAAATGGGGCATTGATTTCATGACATGTAACCCCACCTCGACTGGGGGGCATGGGTATATCATAGTCGCAGTTGACTATTTTACCAAATGGGCCAAGGCGATGCCTACATTAGATAACACTGGTGAAACAACTGCCCTCTTCTTTTTCAATCATGTAGTCGCCAGATTCGGCGTACCACAAGCTATAGTCACAGATCATGGATGGCATTTTCGTAATCACATGATGGTTGAATTAGCTGCCAAACTAGGGTTGTCTTAGGACAGCTCTACTCCATATTACCCGCAAGCCAACAGACAAGTTGAAGCAATCAACAAGGTCCTGAAATGCATGCTGCAAAGGATGATTGGAGTTCACAAAAGAAGATGGCACCTAATCTTGTACTCAGCTTTGTGGGCTTACTGAACATCGGTAAGGAATGCGACCGGGTTTACACCTTTCCAACTGGTATATGGCCTAGAAGCAGTCTTACCAATCCAGTGCGAAATATCGTCCCTCAAACTCACAATTGATCTCCTCCCCGGAACTTCAAAAGAAGAATCTCGTTTCGTGGAACTAATCCAATTGGATGAAACTCGTCGTGATGCCGCTTTGGCTAACGAAGCCCATAAGAAACAAGTCAAAGCACAGTTCGACAAAAATGTCAAACCCCGTGTCTTCTCAGAAGATGACTTGGTCTCGCTTTACGACCAAGAATTTGATAAATTGGGAGCAGGTAAATTTAAGTCTTTATGGATGGGCCCCTATATTGTTAAGCGGGTGTTAGCAAAAGGAGCCTACGAGTTAATGGATGATGACGGAATTCCACTGGCGCAACTTCGTAACGGGTTGTACCTCAAGCGTTACTATGCGTAATGGTAACCTGTATGCTTTCGTTATGTTTTTATTTTTGCTAAAGTGTTTATTTTGGTCAAGTAATCCACTTTTTACATTTGTTGCAGATGTCAAACATATTGGAGTCATGTGTTGGATATGCCGACGGAGCGAGTCGTAGTTCGCGGAACCTATCTTCCGCAGCCTGGGCCATTTTTGATCCAAGTGTTGAGTTAGTAAGTTTCAGAGGGGTATGTATTGGTCAATCAACAAATAGCATCGCTGAATATATCGCGTTGATAGAACTTCTCTCTGATGCCATCACACATGGTATACACCGACTGATTGTCAGGCTAGACTCACAACTCGTAATACTACAACTCACTGGTGTCTATTCTGTCTGAAATCCAACTATTTATCACATGTTCCTAAAGGTTAAGATTTTGGAAAGACAATTTGATTTTATTCAATATCAACATATTTCCAGAAACTTAAACACATTAACTGACTCATTGGAAAATTATGTGTTAGATAGACATTTGCAACATTTATAAAAGGAAACATACCATCAATGTTTGCATTTGGATCATGTAACTTAACCAAAATAAAACTCCGAAAATCAAAAATATATATAACTGTTTATGGTTTACACATAATGTTCTGTAACCAAGACAGAATTGGTCAAATGACCAAAAAACTCAAAATGCTAGGGGGCACCCTAGTCTAATGATGCTCGTGATAGTAAGTCACAGCCTGTGCGATCATGCGTAAGAGACAAGTCCATCATCTTGGCACACCAGTAGTATTCCGCTGTAACCTCAAAGGTAGCTCGTCAGTCCTTACATCTGGAATACCAAGAGTGAGGCCCTCAACCTTCTCCTGTAATGCTATGAGAGTCTCGGCCACATCGAGGTTGCGAAGGATAGCCCTTCCATCAGCCTCTCCTGCTAGGGCGGCAACTGGCACTCTCAGGCGTTCTACAGGCAAAACCGGACCAACATCTGCATGTACACATGAGTTTGATTAATGTCTTGATAGAATAAAGCACAAGGACAATATAAATGAAAAACAATAAACAAGAATATGGTCAAAGAATTTACCAATGGTGCCCCACTGTTCGCCATTCGGCAGTACTAAATCTGGATCACCCGAGAAGTCCATGCCAACATATGGATACTCGGAATAAACCATCTCCTGACGATCAAACCACCTGAAGAAGGTATCAGAAAATGAAATCTGAGACTGACCAGCGTGCCTAGACATATGGTCAACCCATCTCTGCATACGTGGTTCAGTAGGTGAAGGTAAATCGAGTGCAATATACTGCGGCTATATCAGTGGTACCTTTTCCAAGGCAAAGGCGGTCAAAATAGAACCATACCCAAAGTTCTTCAACCTCCCGCTCTTTACCTTGGACAACTGTTCTTTCATCACAAGAAGTACTGCGTCGCACCAGTTGAACACCTTCGGTTGGAGGCATTCCAGGGCATACTGCATATAAGATCGGTTGGCTACATGAAGAGACGCAACACTAGCCATCCTACCAAAAGTAAACAGAATAGTCCTGAGGGACCTGTCAGTGACATCACGGATGATGATCTTGCCATCTTTACTCGGCTGAGATCCCTCTCTGCAATATCGGCGAACATAATCTCTCACAGATTCACCTCCTCGGACCGAACCTGATAAAGAGATGGGGGCACCCTGCCTTGACAAGCTAGTTAAGAAATAGATGTCTACTACAGTCAAGGGGATGGATTTGCCCCTGATCTGGAAAACCTGGTTGGTACGATCCCAAGCATCGAGCAAATACTGTAGTAAGTTGATCTGTTGTCTCATGCTAGAAATGCGGAAAAACATCAGCAAGCCACAGTTCCACAATGCGTTTACTGTAACCGAATCATGTAAGGAAAGCATGTCCTCTTCTTACTGCTCACGTTCTCGCCATGTAATGGTCATCTTACTCCAAAGATCTCTGAAAAACAAATAAGAGAAGAGTTAGATCCTGATTTTGGTAAGAAACAGGCAAAATTTCCATCAAAAACTGTGCATAAAATTCCTTCTCTGCGCCCATCGCACCTACAATAGTGCTCTGGGTGCATTGCATGTCAGATGGCCATTAGACAGGCCAACATCCAACGCACCTTTTGATACACAAAGGGTGCGCTGAAGGCAGAACAAGTTTTTCAAACCCCAGAGGCTCATAAAAACCAGGAATCAAGCTCAGAATGCAAAATGGAAATCATGAAATGAAAGAGCTCAAGTTTATCTCCTACCTAGTCCAAACGGCACTGAGAATCGTCCATAGAATCTCCCGAAATCAGATGATGAAAATCAAAGGGGAAAAAGCACCTCCAAAGCTCCAACAAACCAAAGTTCAAATGAAATGGTAAAATGAGTGGTAAAAACACTTTTTCATTACTTTTTACATAGTTCAAAGTAAAATATTAGTGTTCTAACTCGTTTTTCAAGCATATATTGTTCATTTCTGACTAGTTTGATGAAGCATTTGAAAATACAGTACAATCTTTGGAAGAACAAAGCTATTTATGGTAAAGTCAAAAAGAGACCATTCAATCGAGCAGTTTTAGCACATAGTTCAAGCTCGTTAAAAAATAAACATAAGACATGAGCAAATGTTTCCCCCCTGTGTTTAAGCTCATTAAAAAATGAACTATTCACCAGTAAAAAACCATTGTGAATGTAGTACTTCAGCCATTAAAGCCTTGGTCATGTTTGCACCATCACCTCCACTTTTGCATTGGTCGATCATTCACCTCCATTTGATTGTTTACCCATTTTGAGGAACAGCTGCGAAGAGTGATTTCACTAGCCATCCTTGTAACACTGTCGTGATTGGAAACTTCCAAACCTTACCTAGAATCAGTTGCTATCCATTTTATCACTCGTTCCTCAAAAGACAAGCCTCCTTTAAGCTCTTGTCAAATGTCTCATAAAATATGAAAAGATTGCCGAGCCATTGGCCTCTCCAGCTCGTTAAAGGGACCGAAAGTGCTATCTCCCCTCTAAATTTTAATCTTTCTAGACCTGAGAGATTATTACACAGAAAGATCGAGCGCTTGTTTTGTTCGGCTCGTTAAAAGTATCGAAAATTCATCCCTTCTGTATTGTTTTTTACTTTTTCGGACTTAAGGGATTAGATGATGAAAAAGGAATTTTGGAGTTACCTTTATGTTCCTTTTCAGACTCTCTAAAATTGAAAAGACCGAGTTATCTTTGTTGTTAAACTCGTTAAAAGTTTAATAGCGACAAACTTGTCTATAGACGAGAACGAGTTTCACTATCCCTAGGCTCGTTAAAACATAGAGATGGGTTTGCCCGATGGGAAAACTATAGAACAAGCATATGTTATCCTCCTCAAGCTTGACAAAAATAAAGAGGTACTGGTCAGCAATGACTGGGGAAAATTGGGAAGAAAACTTGAAGAAACTTTGTTGGTAGCAAGTCGCTCTTGAACATGACACTTCCACTCCAAGTCCGAGTCGGGTTGGGTTGTTTCATTCACCGGTCACATCACCATGGTCCCATCATACCATCCACATTTGGGGTTAATGCTAGCAATCCATCACATCAGTGTCGCCGATATGTTCAAGAGAAGTCATTCAGAGAATTCACCTATGTCTCACCCACTACCATACATTTATACTCCATTCTTTCATGACCGCCACCTTGAACCTTATATCACCATATCATTTTCACCTCCATTAAAATCATTTGCTCCATTCCATGTCGTTGATGTGGGATTCATTAAGGCCCTCCTGTGATGGATCGCTTCTTATCGATATCAGCTCATTATCCAAGAAGTTGATCTAGGAACACCCCATTCAGTACTTTGAAGCTTGCATGCCCCAATGACAAGTTTCTCACTTTCGGCGACAGGTTTACATCAATGGCCTTCGACCGAAAGATTTTGCGTGGTGTTCGACGCCAAGTCCTTTATTCACACCACGTGAATTGTACTACAGTACCTTGAGGATCATTATCATTATCAGTGATTCCTCTCGCGCCTGTTAACAGCTTACATCATTGGCTAGTAATCAGGCGATGTCTTTCCATGTTCGACTCCAGAACAACTTTAACATGGATTGACTTGTACTTCAAGTGAAGATCGAACGAGATTGAAGACCTCGGATCTAGTTTCATCCATCCGGGCTATGATATATATTCAGGGAAATAAAGACATCAAATGTACATCATTGCTGGACAAATAATCATCCAATCAAAAGGATGATTGCTCTATCAGAATCATCAGTCTACACCCAGACGATTGTCTGTCCTATGTACATGAAAATGAATTTATAGAGCTGAGCATGGGAATGCCCACCTCAGCTAGATCATGAAAATATTATGAAGATAATGTATTGTATTGTATCTTATTATAGGTCTCCTCCCAGCTTGAAAGAACTTCGGATCCTCATAATAAAACATTTCACCCGACATCAAAAGATTAACGACCTCATGCTTTAGGGGGCAACTGTTATAGAAATTTTTGGGCACTACAACCCCAAGCATGAAATGTCCATAAACCAAGGGCTCCTAAGTCCCTAAAAGTGTTGTTCTAACCCCTAAAGGAACAAGGTCAACAGATTACAGCTTCTCCCAGAAGTTCTCCATGAAAAACTGCTCAGAATTGGTCAAAACAGGATCATTTCAGCTGCTCCACTGGCCAAGTGCATTGCATCTCACCTAAATACACTGTGTGGGTCCGTTGCATTTGAAAAATCCCTTCTATGGGGTGCGATGGGCGATAAATGACAAATGACAGTGTCATTCCACGAGGTGGAGAGGCAATGGAAGCTTCCAGAATATTCTCCTATGACACTTGCCTCTCTGAATTCGACCAAGGATGAGTAAGAGATCATCAATATCCAAGTGGAAGCAAGAACTATCAGAGGGAAGACACTAATCAAATCATAAGCTGACTCATCTCCATTACAGATATCTATATATGGATCCCTCATCCCAGAGATTCAGAGGCTGGAATTTTGCATATTGTAAGGAATTACTGTTGGTTTCTTGAGACAAACATCAAATTGTTGGGTGATCTAAGCTTTGTATGAGGTGAAGAGGGGCTTCCTTGTTGAGAGGTTGATGCTGGGTCAGAACAACTGGTTGTAACTCCTCTTGGCTCTTTCTTGTTTATTAATAAAAGCTATTCAAGTTTTCCTCCATGCTCTTGTGTCATTAATGTTTGCTACATTTGTATGGTCAATTTACATCAGATCCTAGATTGTTTATGATTATAGATCCATGTCTTTGTATAGTGTTATGCTATTGTGATCTTACAGGTACTTTGTGAAGCTGGGCGTGCAAGGGAGCAGGTAGCTAAAGACTATCAAAGAAGAGAGGAATCAAATCAGGAGATTAGCGCAAGACAGAGGCTGGTCTTTCTGTTCCTCTCTATCTATAATTCATAAAGGAAAAACGAAAGTAGCTTTTCTCTATTTGTTTCTAAGGCAGCTATCACACCTTAGTGGGATAGAGCAGTTCTATATAGACACTTTTCCCTGTAACAGAGCCTGATTATCTTCTATATCCAAATGTATCGCCACATTGGACCCTAGTTCAAAATGGGGGCGGCAACACCGCCCGTAAAATATTCGCTGCAGGGGGGTCCCGGGGGGGCGGCTGCAACCTTTGGGAGCCCCCCCCTGGCGGGGGGTTTCGGGGGCACTGCCCTCGAAGCTAAAAATGACTGTAAAATTGCATTGTAAAAGTATAGTAATTTCTAATCAATCTGGGCCGTTCATTAGGCGGATGATCTGATGGTAGAACTTATGTTTAGTTTAGGGTTTTTTTGCCCTAGAAGGCAACCCCTCTCTTTGTATGAGGGCATTGTATTCGAGGTTGTGTGATAGATGTGTATTCTGTGAGCGGGAAATAGAGAGGTGAGACTGTGAGAGAAAACAGAGGATATTACAGCGGATCTGCTGTAGGTTGTGTCTCTTCATTTTGTTGGATAATAGAAAGGAGGGACTGGCTATTCAGGGTGGACATAGCCCAAACTGGGTGAACCACGTATATCTGTGTCTCTGTTGTTTTATGCATTTTCTGTGTTTATATTTCTACAATATTTTATGTGTTCCATTGCTCCATAATATATAATTTTCTAACAGCCCCATGAGGATGATAAGGAAAATAATCCCATCTCAAGTTGGTTATGTGGGGAGGAATACATGAGGAAGTATTTTCCTCGCAAAAAACATCAAATTTGAAACAAGAACTAATATAGTTACCCGTTTTTTTGAGGTAGAAAAAAATCAACCGATTTTGAAAAGTGTTGATGCATAATACATATATATTTTTTTAGAATAGTTTTTGACACATTAAATTTTTTGATGTACATTATTTTTTATAATGTTAATGATTTGTGTTAGGGTCCTATAATAATAAAATTTATAATTTTGAACTGGCTATGGTTAGTCTTGTAATACTGTACATACTTTCACTTTCTGTAAAATGCTTTCCATATTAAAAATTTAAAAATATAAAGAGGGTATGTCCTAAAAGAATAATGAAAGGACAAAAAGAAAGAGAAAAGACAAAAAAAGTGAAAAATATGAACCCCAAACAGACATAAAAAAGATCATGAAAGTGTGCAAATTCAAATGCCACTACTTTTTACTTTACTATGCAAAATAAGGTTGTGTGTAGCTTGTCATAAATGCCACAACCCATGATGGTCAAATAGCTTAATCTTGACCCATTCATGCTTTAAATTTCATGTTGATAGATAGAGAATAAATATATAGCCAAATTGTTTAATCTTGGCAGATCAGTAGTTAGGTAGAGAAATAAACATGTGCTCATCAGCTTAATCTGACCCATTGGAAGTTATAAGGTTATAATTAGATAGTTTGATTATCAAAAGAAAAGGAAATAAAGGGTCAGCAAGCTCAAATGCATCGAATAAAGTGAAGAAAAATGTTAGGATAAATAAAGGGTATGTAGAAGAAAGGTTGCAGATGCACAAGGTTGCTGAATCAAAAGCACATTTATCATGCTTAATCCTATGTTTCATGTGCAGGAGCATTTATGAGAGTGATAATATATTCACAAGCTTGTTTGACTAATTACCCCTCATTTCACTTCACCCTTACATACTTACTTGCTAATTTCCCCATTATCTCACCATTTATTATTAAATACCAATTTTCCTCTCCTTTTGACCCTTACCCCTTGGTTTCACACATTTCCCTGGTAATTACCCTGCAAAACTCACCCCTTTACCCGAAACCCCTTTTCCTTAATGTGAAACCCATTTCCCATTGCAAATATTACCTTCCCCCTTATTAACTTCCCTATTTCCCTTCAAAACCCATAAAAATCCCCTTACCTTAAGTTTTTATTCCCACCAACCCTTGGTGCAGTTAAAAAACCCCACCACAATAATGCCTGGTCCCACTCCATTAAACACGCTTCTTGTATTTTAATCCGTACCTTATTTTTTAATTAATGATAATTATTTGTAATTATATCCCAAGCCTCGCAACTCTTGGTCCTTATTCCCTCACTACATCTTGACAACGTGATAGTCGCCTAATCTACAACCCCCAGATCTGACGATGCACATCCATATCGTGCATGTTCAGCATCCGACAGATAGCAGCTCGAGAGCACGCGAGATTTGTGGTTTTGTCTGGGCACTATTCTGGTACGTGGCAACCCCAAGCTAGATGGCGTGCTTGCAAAAAATACCGCATTCCCTCCAAAAGTGGTGTGATGACCCAAAAAACTGCCTCCCCGCCCAAACCAAAAATCGCCCACTATTAATTTGTAGTTTCGACACCAAAATGTAACTGTTACCCTTTAAAAGGCTAGAAAGCCCCAATTCACTATTTTCACTCGTTTTCACTGTAACTACTACTTGAGCCATTCTGCGACACCCTGAACCTCTACGAACAAAATTGACCACTGTCTGTTGCCTGAAGAAGCTCCGGACACCCAATTTGAGTAGCCCATTCACAATTGAAGCTACCATACGCTCAACATTCACCATTGAAACCAGTTTGCAAACTAGACCGCCAATTTCTAGGTATTCTTGGGAAAACCAGAACGACCCTTTAAATTGAAAGCAGACAGTCCAATTGAAAGATTAATTAATTGAAATTAATTAATATGTTTGCCTAAATTTAAAGGTAATTTACTTGTATACACCAAACCCCTCTTTTATAGACTGTAACTACCAACCCACTATTCCAAGGCTTCCAAACCTCACTTCTACAACCACTACAAGCCTAATTTGTACCTCTACTCCTAATTATGGCTTTCCAAGCCTCTCTGGACATGAGACCTCTGTCATCCCTTACCTGGACATCAACCACCTAGCAATAGAAGACATGGATTTTTAAATAAAAGATACTGCTTCACTAGCTTACCTTCTATAGCTCCACTGCTAGAGTAAGGGCATATTCCTAAACTAGAGTGATGACATCCACCTTTGGGAATCTAATTTACCCAAGTATTTGTTTCAAGAAGTGCACCCTTTCCTAGATATCATCCATTTTTTTCATGCATGCTATATTCCTAGCCAAGGAGAGCTATTGTTGACCCTAACCAGCAATTGTTATTCACCATCACTACGGAATATATCAACAAAATGCTGCAGGTCCAACCCAGCCCTAATGAGGCCCCACTGTCTATTGGTGACTTTCTATACCAATATGTCAAACTAGACCTGGCTAAAATAGCACAAATTTATAGACATTCATCATAAAAAACCACCATAATCCCACATATAGTCCCCCTTATGCTGCCACCATTTATTCAGAGAGAGGCAGACATATAATTACCATGCTCTCTTGCATCATAGGATATACCTCAGATGAGCATGTGGATGAAGTTATCATGGCCTTTCTTTCCATATTTAGCCCAGGAAAGCCTCCTACTGTCATGTAAAACCATGCTCAGTTCATTGCAGACAAGATGCATGCATAGTTCACAAAACTGCCAACTGAAAGAGTTTTCAAGTACTCTTCAGTATTATTTCATATTTTTTTATAGTATCAATCAGATAAATTCCCTGTTAGCATCCAAAAGTTGGATACCAAGGGAAACCAAAGATAAGTTGTTTATTGGACACCCTTGATCTAGAAATACTCCACTACATTCACCTACAAGGACTTCATAGATTCATTTGTCCATCCAGCCATGAACATGCTGACTAGTAGCCGTCAACCCAAAATAAACCAAGAAATCAAAAGGGTGTTACAGTTGGCCAAGAACAGCAAGGTGGGAGACTGGTATCTGTACCAGAACCACACATAAATCAGAGTTTATGGATGCCAACTTGCCCCTTATAAATTGCCCAAATACCTCCCTATGAGGATATTTGCACTAGAATATTCTAGGCAGATCATCAATTCAAATGAGGTCAACTTCCTAGCTGCTAGGAAGAAAACCCAATTTTAAATGAAAAACCAACTAGGCCCCTTCATTTGCAATAAGAGAAAGGCCTGACCAGAGGCTGACAAGATGTTGCAACAATTGAAATTCAGGAACAACTTCATGTGGTAGTATGACCCTCATGGGCTCATAAATAAGTTTAGAATCAAGGTCAAATTGGGACCTTTCATCCACCATCCTAGACCTGATATTGAAATACATTAATTGACATGGATAGCATAGTAGTGGATGTAGAAAAAACACTGTTGATGTTGAGAAATAATTTGAACAAATTTCTTTCCAGCAGGTTCCAGAACTAGGGGAACCCATGAATATTCCTCCTCTCTTAAAGACCCTAGTAAATCAGGAGAGAAATCCAAAGAGAAATAGGGAGGAGGGTTCCGGTTCTACTATGGAGTCCAAAAATGAGCATTTTGAGCTCAGAAAAAGGTCCAAGCTGAATCCTATGACTGAACGGGAGGAAACCATTAAATTAGTGGAAATCACTGACACTAAAACAATGGTGGAAAGAAGCAAAGGCACAACTGCTTCAGGAGAAACACAACAACCATTACGATGTAACACTCAGCTGATTGAGAGATAGCTCAGTGTTGAGGTTTCTTATTTCACTAGGGTAGCAGATAAGGAAAAATATATTAAGAACGGATACAAGGAGATCAAGATCAGAAATAAGAAGTTAAAGACTTAAATATATGCCCAATACTTCAAGAACACACTAGCTAATCAGAGCAGGTTGATGTCATCTTTTGATATCAAAGAAAGCAAAATGCAGGTGTCCTTTATGCAGCGTAATATTCAGCAGCCAAAAACATTTTCTGACTACAAAAAAATTGATTTTGAAGTGTTGGCAAGGGATGTTCATCCCATTGACCATATATAATTTCAAAAACAGGCTAGAGAGATGATCTACTCCACCCTGATAGGAAAGTCCATGGCTGCACACAAGTTGCAGAATTCACTAGACTACATTACAACCCAATAAAAATTGGACAAAGCCTCCTCACAGGCCAAGGACAATAGGATCAATTCATTGGATGAATTGGTAATTAAGCTGGGCCATGATCCAAATGACATCAAATCTGCTGAAAAGTTGATCAAGAAGAAGAATAAGGATATAGAAACTCTCAAGAAACAACTAAAGTTTCCTCATTCAGAACACCCACAAACAAAAGAGGTCCTGGAGAGCGAAACAAATCACAAGGAAATGATGTACTTGGTCCTTCAATTGAGTAATAAACTAAAGGAAATGGAAAAGGAGTTGGATAGCTTGATAAAGTTGAAACAAGCTAGTCTTGAGACTGCCCTTGCCACTATTATCCCAACAGTTTCTATTGTAGTACCATCCACTTTGGCAGCATCCTTAGCTCCTACAGCTCCATTGGCTACAACACTGCTAGCTTCCACACCATCTACATCAGCAACATGATCAGGAGGTGATGAGGGAAGCAATTTGGTCAAAGGAATGGAAGACATGTCCATTCATACCACTGAAATGAACAAGATCAAGGAAAAGGTGACCATTCTAGAGATTGACTACAAGCTTTTGTAAATTATGCACAAGGAAGAAGTGCAAAAAGCCACCAGGATGAATGAAAGAAAAAAAAAAATCAGAGAAGGAATTAACTTTGAAGGAACCCCTTGGACAGGCTAACGAATAAATGTGGTCCAATATCATTGAATCTGTAAATGGTATTTGGCCATCCATCCAAGTAATTTTTTAGAAGATTGAGCTAATAAAATAGGCTACAGAATCCATATAGAGAGTAAAAGTAAAACTGGGAGACATGCTAGAGGAAGTTGCAAGGATCATTCACTTCCTCAACTCCAAAAATAAGTATGAATTGTAGGAATTAGAGAAATCTGACAGAACAGGTACAATTCTGGAAGTGAAAAGGGTCCTCACCAAGAGGAATTTAATGTTAAACCTTGAAGATATGTGCCAAACCATGCAACTGGCTATAGACAAATTCATGGTTAAGTTTGAAGTTTTGAGGCAAAAGGGTCTACCCAATCCCTTGGTAATAAATGAAAATTTAATGACACAAAAGGACTACAACAGAAAAATCGGAGAATTGGCCAAAGATCAAGTGAACACTTTATCCATGAAGGGGATGCCTACTGGCAAGTTCTTATACCAAACTTTTGAGAATTTGTTTTACCTACAGCATGAGGTGAAATACCTTTTTGTGAATAAGCCTACTTTTACCAAGTATACAGAGGCAGATGAGATTTATAGGAAGACGATGAATATAGAATTACCAGATGCTGGAACATGGGAGAAATTAAATGACTTACTGTAGAAATACACTGTCAGAATGTAAAAATGTACATTAAGAGTAAAAAGGCACAGTAAAAGGATAATGACAGGCCAACTAGATGAAACTGTATCAGATGAAAGTGTTTGAGTTGAAAGGTCAGAGTAAATAGAACATGAAACATGAAGACCAAACAGCAAAGCAGAGATTAAAAGGAAAAATATCAAAGATTAAAAACAACACAACCTAACAAACAGGGACAAAAAACAGTAGTTCAACAACTGTCTCTATCTTCTCGCATGAAGATATTTCTTTTTCCTAGATTATTTCCCAAGATAGTTCAGGATCTTTTATAAATTGTTTTGTATAAATACTTCATAAATTTGAAGTATTGACGATGGATTGCTATACATTTGTAGAGTTATTTTGATCATAAACCTAAGGGTTATTGTACCAATTTTTCAAGTCAGCAGACTGGACCAAGTAACAAAGAGATTTCATTACAGGATTCATGTGTTGAGCTACTTCAGTGAAGTATTTTCTTTTCTCAAATTTTTATTTTCTTATGTATTTCACAAACTTGCATGTTATCTAAATTGAATGAATTAACTAGAAATTTATTTCAGAATTTGTTCAAGTACACTATGTTTTGAACGATTAATCATTTTAATGTTTTCTTATGATATTCGGATTTGAGAATCCTTAATTTCTCTCCCATCCCAATTGACCTCTTTCACTTTATTAATAATCCACCTAAGGAACCCTTAATTTCTCTTTGGATCCGATTAAAAACCACTTCACCATCTAGCCTTGAGATCTGATGCAACTCTACTATCTTGCCCTGTAGACATTGTTTTTAGAATATGATCTAGTCTTGTTTGACTGACATTTGACCCCATAGACCAATGGTAAAAGACACCCCTCTTTTCATCTAAGTAAGTGATCCCACCACCAAATCCAAATCAAAACCCAAGTACAATCATAACTAGCCTAAAATCAAATAACTAAAGAAAGTTAAATAAAAAAGAGAGATCCCCCTGTGAGAATTAGGAAGGCTATATCATAATCTCCAAAGTTGGTTTGTGGTTACATCTAATCATTTCTTTCTCAAACAACACTAGAGAAATATTGGAGTGATAACATATTGTCGACCATACTATGGACTTCGATCCTCAATGTAATAATACTTTAAGGAAACCTTTAATTTCACCTTGTGCCCTTAAGGTCATTTTTAAATTGTTGTTAAAAAGTTTCATAAAAAAATTAAAAAGTTAAAATTATGGCTCCCAAGAAGACTCACGATACTAGGGCAAATACAGATCCAAACCCTTCTACCATAGTTGACGACCCAGACAGGATTTTAAGAAAACCAAAAAAGGTAGAAACTCAAGCAAGTAGTAGCCAGTTAATTAAAGAAAGTTCACTCCACAAGGAATTATCAACTTTAGGGGAAATTCCATTTGATTTTTCATTTGACCTCTCTTTTTTAGAACTAAGTTAAAGGATACAACTCATGAAACTATGTTAGACCCTAATTTTATTCAATTCATTGAGTCATAAAAGGTGCCTATATATCCAGATTTAGATAAACTTGTATTGGATACTTTTGACAAGTTAGAAGCTTTAACCTCCACATTGATAAGCCATATAGATGATGCTTACCTTAAACAATCAGTTGAATTCATTGCCCTCACTGTTGCTGCCTCTGAAACTTCTACAAAATCCTCAAACATTATAAATACATCTTCATTTACTACCACCTCACCAATTATATCCACCACAGTCCATTTCCCTAAACCAGTCATTCATTAGCTTCCTATCCAACCAAACTCCTCATCCTCATCTGGTTCATCTCCATCCATTTCAATCCCTTCCTCAAGTACCAGTACTTCACCCCCTAGTCAAACCAGAATCTCAGCCATGGAAGACAGATATGCACCTTTGGTTTTACCAGCACAACTCCAAGGCATGCCCCAAGATTATCAAAGCAAAATATTTTTGTTTGATGCTACTGGTTAGTATACTACCCAATAGCATGTGAATAAAGTGACTGACTATTTTGAGTTTCATGAGATTTATGAATTTGATGTCCAAATGAGGTTGTTTACCCAAACATTAACTGGGGATGTTAAGAAATGGTTCAAATCTTTACCTGCTAATAATATTGCAGACTTAGCTACTTTTCATAGATTGTTTATTGATAGATGGGAGAGAAAGAAAAACCCTCTGCAAATACTTTCTGAATATGATAATATTAGAAGAACTCCTAATGAGTCAGTTCAAGATTATTGTACTAGGTTCAATAGAATCTACAATGCAATCCCTGCTAATATTAAGCCTCCACCTAGCATTAATCAAATTCCTTGATGGTTTTGACACTGATATGTGATACCAGTTAGGAGAAACAAACCTTGGAACATTGGAACAAATGAAAAGTAATGTTTTTAGTGTAGAAACAAATTTATTGGCTAAGAAAGCTAGAATGATAATTGAAAAGAGAGTTGTCATTAAAGAGGAGACTTCCACTTCTAATGGTAAAATAGATAGTTTAGCAAAGAGTGTAGAAAGAATAATGGATAGATTAGAAAACATGGAAAGAAAAACTCAGTGGGAGAATCAACAACCACCCCCAATAAGAAACCCTAACTTTAGGAAGAATCCTAATATTGGAAGGAATGCAATACCATATCAGAAAATTAGACCACCCTTCCAGGAAAACTAGGTTGAGGGTTCACAAACCATGAAGGAGAGGATTACATCCAGATAAAATTATTAGGAATAAAAAATGAAGATGTTTTTTTTTATTACTTAGGAAGAACGAGAATTGTACATGCTGCAACAATTGCAATTAGAATTTGGAGTGTCCTTCGACTTTGAACAGGGCTATGAATCTACCATATATGAGGTTCACAAATAGTATAGCCTGAGAAGTAAAAAGAACAATGAAACTCCCACTAAGAGGTCAATCCAGACACAAACTAAAAAGATAACAGAAGCTCCTGTAACCAAAGTCCTGCAAATTCTCCCTAGGGAAACTCAGGAGAGTTCTAGCCCAAAAATTGTAGATATAAATTCATCTGAAACTCAAACTATAACTATTACTCAAAACATTCCAAATAAGAGAATTCAAAACAAAATTGTTGAAACATAGACCGAAGTGCCTAATATTGAAAAATAAGATAAAAACACACATACCACATTCGCTAAGGAAGATCTCATCCAATCAAGAAAAACTCAATTTCCTTTCAACATTAAAATTCAGATAGAACAATTGTAAATATCAGTCCCTTTGACTGAGCTAGTGAAAAATGAATCATATAGATCATAGATCACTCAAACATTGAAAACAGGTGAAGGGTAGGATGTTGTGAATTTGAATGATGATCAGCCTAAGTTATTGTTTGGCACTGAAGTAAATGGCACCCATCGGCAAGGGGGTATCCCTCCTTTCTACATTAGCTTGAACATTCATGACAAAATAACACATAATGCTATGCTAGACTTAGGGACGTCCCATAACTTCGTGCCAAAGGAAATCATGGAGAGACTAAACTTAGATATCACCAAACCATATAAGAACCTGTTTTCCTTTAATTCTAGCCAAGTTAAATGCCTCGGCCTAATCAAGGATTTGTGTGTATCTCTAGTCCAGTGCCCAACGAAGAGTATTCTGATGGAATAGTAGTTGCTGACATCCCATCCGTATATGGAATGTTGTTATCTCGCTCATGGGGAGAAAAATTGAAGGGGTCTTTACAATTATATATATCATATGACACCATCTCTATTTTTGGTCAACAAAGAAAAATTTATAGAGATGCCATGATGAAATACATGGTGAGTAGTGTAGAAAAACCATAGAATTTCCCTATATACTTCATGCATTTTGATATGGACTCTTTCATCTTGTACAATTAAGACCATGAAAAAAAGGAAATCACAACAGTAGAACAAAAATACAAAACCCCTGACAGTGAAAACATTTTTCATGAGTCTCTATGGCATTTAGATTTTGATGGATCTATGAATAGACTAGGAGTAGGTGCAAGGGTGTGGATTCAGAACATGGAAAATAATCATTCTGAGGGTCATGCATTTAGATTAAACTTTAAATGCACAAATAACATGGCAGAATATGAATCTATAATATTAGGATTACAAATGGTTAGAAAACTTGGAGCCAAGAGAGTTTCTATAATGGGAGACTCAGAATTGATTATCAAACAAATCAAAGTCGAATACTCTGTAAATAATCCCAGACCAAGCCAATATAGAGAGTCTATCCTAGATTTGATCAAAGACCTTTTGGAAACAAACTTTGTTGCCATTCTTGGGAAATAGAATATGCCAGCCCATAGTCTAGCGACTTTTGCTAGTAGCTACCAATTGCCTTTTCATCCCAACCACCAATACACTACAGAAGTGAGATATAGGCCTGTCATACTTGAAAATTTGAAATATTTCTAAATTTTCTCATAGGATTCCCAAATTTATGATTTCATGAATGTTGAAGGTGAGTTTCAGAATTGTACTATAGATATAGATTGTACAGTAGATAATGACATAGATAGTGGAATAGATGTAAATATTTTAGGTAGGTAAACCCACTAATTTCACTAAACTAGAAATAGATAACTTAGAAAATGTAGAAATAGAAGAAATAATGAATGATGATCGTGAAATTAATCTTAATTTATTTATTTTTCCTAAGGGATTAGTCCCATTAGAAGATTTGTTTGATTTGAACGATGTAGCTAGGAAACCAAAAATGGAGCCTTCAAGAGAAGATATAAAAGAGTGTAACATAGGAACTGAAGAAAAGCCTAAAATCATTAAAATATAAAAATCCTTATCTATAAATGAAAAGGTTAAATACATTAATTTGTTTAAAGAGTTTCAAGATGTCTTTGCCTGGAGTTATGAAGACCTGCAGTCTTATGCCACCAACATAATTCAACACAAGATACCTATCAGAGAAGATCATAAACCTTTTAAATAGAAGCTTAGGAGAATTAATCTATTTCTTATTCCATCAATTGAAAATGAAGTAAAAAGAATGTATGATGCCAAAATCATACCACCCATTAGATATTCAAATTGGGTCTCAAACTTAGTCACTACTAGGAAGAAGACAGGAGAAATCAGGCTTTGTGTTGATTTCAGAAATTTAAACAAAGTCTCATTAAAAGACAACTAGCCTCTCCCAAAAATGGACCATATTCTTCAGATGGTAGTAGGCTCATCCATAATTTCATTGCTTGATGGATTTTTTGGATACAACCAAATATTAGTTCAACCAAAGGACCAAGCAAAAACTACATTTACTACTCCTTGGGGTAGCTTCATGTATTTGAAGATGCCTTTTGGATTAATGAATGTAGGAGCAACATTTCAAAGAGCTATGGATATAGATTTTGCTAAAGAAATCCATGATTTCCTAGTTGTTTACCAAGATGACATCATAGTCATTTCCAAATCTGATAATGAACATCTAGATCACCTAAGAAGAGTTTTCATTAAATGCAAAAAAATTGGTATTTCCTTAAAACCAAAAAAGACACTATTTGGTCTAGAAGGAGGTAAACTCTTGGGACATATAATATCTAAATATGGAATTAGAATAGATCCCGCTAGAATAGAGGTAATTTTAACCATCACTCATCCTAAAAACATCAAAGAATTACAATCATTTTTAGGCAAAATTTAGGAGATTAATTTCAAATTTAGCAGAATTAATTAAAGAAGTAAATAACATGTTAAGAAAAGATTAAACACTTAAATGGACAGTGGAAGCTAAATAGTCTTTTGAGGCTATCAAACAAGCCCTTAACAAAACTCCAGTCCTTATAAGTCCCGACTTTCAAAAATATTTTAGAATTTTTTCTTTTGCTTCAGAACATACTATTGCAACAGTCTTGTTGCAAAAGAATGATCAAGGATATGAACAACCCATTTCATTTTTCAGTAAATCTTAAGAGATGTAACACTAAAGTACAACATAATGGAAAAACAAGCATTAGCTTTAGTGAGAGCTATTAAAGATTTTAGGGTGTACATCTTGTATTCACACATCATTGCTTATGTTCCCAATTCAGTAGTAAAGGACAATTTGACAAAAAATGGGCCTGAAGGAAAGAGAGACAAATGGATTGCCACTATTTTGGAATATGACATAGGAATAAAGCCTACAAAATGTATCAAAGTTCAAGTTTTAGCCAAACTCATGGTTGAATTGAACTCTCAGGCCTTAGATATAAATTTCATTGGTGCCCTATATGATCAGGAAGAGATGGCGACTCCACAGATTAGTGAAACTTTTACAGATTCACCTTGGTATGCAGATATCATATTTGTCTTACTAAACTTACAAGCTCCTCCTCGCTTATCTAGAAATAAAGCTAGATTTTTGAAAATGAAATCAATGAGATATTATATCTTCGATAAAGATAATGGTGGTATTCTATTAAACTATTTACTAAAAGATGAAGCTGATAAAATTATGCAAGAATTTCATGCAGGAGATTGTGGAGGACACTTGTATTGGAAAACTACTACTGAGAAATATGAACCCCAAATAGAAATAAAACAGATCATGAAAGTGTGAAAATTAAACTACCATTACTCTTTAATTTACTACACAAAATAAGGTTGTGTGTAGCCTGTCGTAAATGCCACAACCCATGATGGTCAAATAGATTAATCTTGACTCATTCATGCTTTAAATTTTATGTTGATAGATAGAGAATAATGATCTAGCCAAACTGTTTAACCTTGGTAGATCAATAGTTAGGTAGAGAAATGAAAATGTGCTCATCAACTTAATCTGAGCCATTGGAAGTTATAAGGTTAGAATTAGATAGTTTGCTTGTCAAAAGAAAAGGAAATAAAGGGTCGGCAAGCTCAAATGCACCTAATAAAGTGAAGAAAAAATGTTAGGATAAATAAAGGGTAGGTAGAAGAGAGGTTGCAGATGCACAAGGAGGTTGAATCAAAAGCACATTTATCATGCTTAATCCTATTTTTCATGTGCAGGAGAATTTATGAGAGTGAAAAGATATTCACAAGCTTGTTTGACTAATTCCCCCTCATTTCATTTCACCCTTACATACTTACTTACTAATTTCCCCATTATCTCATCATTTCTTATTAAAGACCCTTTTCCCCCTCATTTTGATTCTTACCCCTTGGTTTCACACATTTCCCTAGTAATTAGCCTACAAAAATCATCCCCTTACCCAAAACCCCTTTTTCCTAGTGTGAAACCCATTTCCCATTGCAAATATTACCTTCCCCCCTTATTAATTTCCCTATTTCCCTTCAAAACCCATAAAAACCCCCTTATCCTAAGTTTTTATTCCCCCACATTAGTTAATTAACTCCTTGCTTCATATTTCCCTGATAAACCCTTTTAACCCATAAACCCTTAGTATAGTTAAAAAACCCCGCCACAATAACCCCTGGTCCCACTCCATTAAACCCGCTGCTTATATATTAATCCCTACCTTATTTATTAATTAATTACAATTATTTGTAATTAAATCTTGGGCCCCAATTCCCTCTGTGCACCTTGACCACACAATAAATGTCTAATCTCCTACCCCTAGATCCGACGGTGCGCATCCATATCACGCACGTTCACCTTCCGACAGATAGCATCCCGAGAGCACGCGAGATTTGTGGTTTTGCCTGGGAACTGCCCTGCTATGTGGAAGCCCCAGTCTAGCTCACGTGCTCATGAAAAATACCACCTACCCTCCAAAAGTAGTGCGATGACCCAGAAAGCTACCTCCCCACACAGACCAAAAACTTCCCACTATTCATTTGTAGTTTCCATGACAAAATGTAACTGTTACCCGTTAGAAGGCTGAAAAAGCCCCAATTCAATCCTTTCACTCGTTTTCACTGTAACTGGTGCTTGAGCCATTCTGCGACACCCTGAACCTTTGCGACCAAAATTGACCACCATCTGTAGCCTAAAGAAGCTCTGACACCCAATTCAAGCAACTAGTTCACAGTTGAAGCCACTATACCCTCTGCATTCACCATTCAAACTAGTTTGCAAACCAGATCACCAATTTCTAGGTATTCTTGGGAAAATTATAACGACCCTTTAAATTGAAAGCATACAGTCCAATTGGAATATTAATTAATTGAAATTAATTAATATATTTGCATAAATTGAAGGGTAATTTACTTGTATACCCGAAACCCCTCTTTTACAGACTATAACTACCAACCCACCATTCGAGGGCTTCCAAATGTAACTTCTACAACCACTATAAGCCTAATTCATACCTCTACTCCTAATTATGGCTTCCAAAACCTCTCTAGATGTGAGAGCTCTGTAAACCCCTCACCTAGACTTCGACCACCTAGCATTAGCAGACAAGGATTTTCAAATTAAGGGTACCATTTCATCAGCTTACCTTCTAAAGATGCACTGTTGGAGTAAGGACAGATTCCTAAACTAGAATGATGACATGCACCTTTGGGAATCTAATTTACCCAATTATTTGTTTCCAGAAGTGCACCTTTTCCCAGATATCATCCATTTCTCTGATGCTTGCTACATTCCTAGCGAAAGAGCTATTGTTGCCCCTAATCAACAGCTATTATTCACCATCACTATAAAATCCATCAACCAAATGTTGTAGGTCCAACACATCCCTAGTGAAACCCCACTTTCTATTGGTGACTTGCCAGACTAATATGTCAAACTAGACCTAGCTAAAATAGCACAAATTTTCTAGACTTTCATCATAGAAGACTGCCATACTCCCACAGATAGTTCCCCTTGTGCTGCCACCATTTTTTCAAAGAGAGGTAGAGATATAATTACCATTCTCTCTTTCATCCTAGGATATACCTCATATGAGCATGTGGATGAGGTTATCATGGCCTTTCTTTCCATCTTTAGCCCAGGCAAGCCTCCTACTATCATGTACAACTATGCTCAGTTCATTGCAGACATGATTCATGAAGATCTCACTAGACTACCAAATAAAAGAGTTTTCAAGTACTCTTCAGTATTATTTCATATGTTTTTGTATTATCAATCAGATAAATTCCCTGTCAGCATCCAGAATTTGGATACCAAGGGAAGCCAAAGATCAGTTGTTTATTGGACACTGTTGATCTAGAAATACTCCATCGCATTCACCTATAAGGACTTCATTGATTCATTTGACCATCCAGTCATGAATAAACCAATAAATAAAAAGGATGTTATAGTTGGCCAAGAACAGCAAGGTGGGATATTGGTATCTATACCAAAACCACACAGAAATTAGAGTTTATGGATGCTAACTTTCCCCTTATAAGCTGCCCAAATACCTCTCTATGAGGAGACTTGCACTGGAATATCTTAGGTAGATCATCAATTCAGATGAAGTCAACATCCAAGGTTCTAGGAATAAAACCCAATTTAAAATGAAAAACCAATTGGGATCCTTCATTTGCAATAACAGAAAGGCTAGACGAGAGGCTGACAAGATGTTGCAACAAATGAAATTCAGGAACAACTTCATGTGCCAGTATGACCTTCAAGGTCATGAATAAGTTTAAAATCAAGGTAAAATTGGGACCTTTCATCCACCATCCTAGACCTGATATTGATAGGTTTTCCAACCAATTAGAATGGTTGGAAAATACATTAATTGACATGGATAACACAGTAGTGGATGTAGAAAATACACTAATTGATGTTGACAAACAAATTGATCAAAGTTCTTTCTTGTAGGCTCCAGAACTAGGGGAACCCATGAATATTCCTCCTCTCTTACAGGCCCCAGCAAATGAGGAGAGAAATCCAAAGAGAAATAGGGAGCAGGGTTCTAGTTCTGCTATGGATACCACAAATGAGAATTTTGAGCTCAGAAAAAGGCCCAAGTTGAATCCTGTGACTGAACAGGAGGAAATCATTGAACCAATGGAAATAACTGACACTGAAACAATGGTGAAAATAGGCAAAGGCATAGCTGCTCTAGGAGAAACACAACAACCATCAACCTCTAACACTCAGTTGATTGAGAGACAACTTAGTGCTGAGGTTTCTTCTTTCACCAGGCCAGTAGATAAGGAAAAATATATTAAGGACAAGTACAAGGAGATCAAGATCAGAAATGAGAAGTTAAAGGCTGAAACATATGCCCAATACTTCAAGCACATAGTAGCTAACCAGAGCAGGTTGATGTCAGCTCTTGATATCAAATTAGGAAAAATGCAGGTTTCCTTTATGCAGCCTACTGTTCAGTAGCAAAAAACATATGCTAACTACAAAAAAAATGATTTTGAAGTGTTGGCTAGGGATGTTCATCCGATTGGCCAGATAGAATTTCATAAATGGGCTAGAGAGATGATCTACTCCACCCTGACAGGAAAGGCCATGGCTACACATAAGTTGTAGAATTCACCAGGCAATGTTACAACCCAATACAAATTGGAAAACGCCTCCTCACAGAGCAAGGAAAACAAGATCGAGTCATTGGAGGACTTCTTAATTGAGCTGGGCCATGATCCAAATGACGTCAAAGATGCTAAAAATTTGATCAAGAAGAAGAATGAGGATATAGCAGCTGTCAAGAAACAACTAAAGCTGCCTCATTCAGAACACCCATAAACAAAAGAGGTCCTGGAGAGCCAAACAAATCATCAGGAAATGATGGAATTGGTGTTAGCATTATGATGCAGGTTTAGCGCTATGGCACAGGTGTTGTCCTTGATGGCAACTCACTCTGGTGACAGATCTTAGTTCAGGCACTCAGAATGAAGGAAAAGATATATATGCAGGTTCACCTTCACGAAGGCGCATAGACACGCTGGTTAGACGTTCCAAAGTCGTGTATGCATATACATGCACTTTCACACAAGGAAAAGAGCGTACATGTGGGAGAACTTATTTTTGGTCCATGGTATTTAGTCCTTGGTATTTGAACCTATGGTTTTGGGCCATGGTATCTTGTCAGAAGTGTTGATCCCAAGTATTGGGTCCATGGTATTGTTTTGTTATGGTTTTGGACGATGGTATTGTGAAAGGCCTAAGACTATAAAAGAGGAAGGAGATCATTTGACAAAGATCATCTGAATTATTGAATATCTGATAAAGTGGTAGATCTAGAATATTGGTGATTGGTTATGGTGCAGATCTAGATCTGAATGAAGGAGGAACCTGAGCGCAAAGAGAAGGATAAGTTCTATTGATGGGTCATAATCTTAAGGCTCGAATAATAGTATCTTTGTATGATTTTGATCTGTTATATGTGGCGCATGCTTTATCTATAAATCTGGTAATCTGGGTTAATTAATGTCTGAATATTCGAAAGAGTGAATTATCCTTTATAGATCTGTACACAGGTTCAGTGAAGCGAAGGCGCATATACACGCTAGTTCTGTGAGTAAAAACGGCGTATACGCAGGTTGGTCCAAACACAAAAGCATATGCACACAGGTTTCTGGTTATTGAAGTAGTGTACATCTCTTGAGTTGTGCTCTAGCTGCTTCTGTTTATTGTTGCAGTGTTCTGGGTTCATAATTTGGTGTGTGGTCATTGTGGCTGTGTTCTGGGTACAACTGTCAGAGAAGTGTCTACTTGATTCAGTTCTAATTGGTGAAAAGGAGATTGTTTGATGTAGAAATTCTTGATGATTGATTGATGTTCATGGATCCAGTCTGAAAATTTATGAAACATGGTCCTTGGAGGTAAAGAGAAGGTTGTAGCCTTCTACAGGTAGTAGCCTGCATACTAGTATCCCAGCTAGTACAAGAGCTAAGGGGGTTGTAGCTCCCTTCCAGGAGAAGCTGGAGATTGAGAGAGGGTTGTAGCTCTCTACAGGTAGCAGCCTGCGTACTGGTAAAAGAATGCACCAATATAGAAACATTGTAAGAAGAAGTTTCTAATTAAAAGAAGATAGAGACGAATTGCAGTAGGTGGTTTTCACCCACATTGGGTTTCCACCTTATATCTTGTGTTTTTGTGTGTGATTGTCTTCTACTCTGTTTCACTGTTTCTGGTTACTGTTTATTTGATTATGATACACAGATTAATGATCAACATCTGTAAGATAAATTAAATTATAAGTTTGCATGGTATACACAGGTTTCCTTATCTGTAGTTGCGTATACATGCGGTTTTCAGTAACTGAAGTAGCGGATATGATCTGGGTTTGAAAAAGAAAATAATTGACTTGATAATACTGATTCACCCACCCTCTCAGTATTATTTCCAATACTTGGTCCTTTATTTGAATAATCAGCTAAAGGAAATAAGAAAGGAGTTGGATAGCTTGATACAGTTTAAACAAGTTAGTCTTGAGACTGCCCTGCCACTATTATCCCAATAGTTACTACTGCAGTACCTTCCACTTTGGTAACATCCTTAGCTCCTACAGCGCCAATGGCTACAACACTGCCAACTTTTACACTGTCTACATCAGCAACAGGGTCAACGGGTGGTGAGGCAAGTAGATTGGTCAAACAAATGGAAGACATGTCCATTCAGACCACTGAAATGAACATGCTCAAGGAAAAGGTGACCAGTCTAGAGGATGACTACAAGCTTGCCCAGATTATGCACAAGGAAGAAGTAGAAAGCCATCAGGATGAATGAAAGAATAAAAAAATTGGAGAAGGAATTAACTTTGAAGGAACCCCTTAGACATGCTAAGGAACAATTGTGGGCCAATATCATTGACTTTGTAAATGATATTTGGCCATCCATCCAAGTAATTTTTGGCCAGATTGACTTAATAAAACAGGATATAGAAGCCATATAGAGAGTAAAAGCAGAACTGAAACACATGCCAGAGAAATATGCAAGGATCATTCTCTTCCTCAACTCCAAAAATAAGTATGAATTGTAGGAATTAAAGATACCTAATAGAACAGGTACAATACTGGAAGTGAAGTGGGTGCTCACCAAGAGGAATTTAATGTTAAACCTTGAAGATATGTGCCAAACCATGTAACTGGCTATAGATAGATTCATGGTTAAGTTTGAAGTTTTGAGGCAAAAGGGTCTGCTCAATCCCTTGGTAATAAACAACAAGTTAATGACACAGGAGGACTACAATAGAAAAATCATAGAAGTGGCCAGAGATCAAGTGAACACTTCATCCATGAAGGGGATGCCTACTAGCAAGGTCTTATACCACACTTTTGAGAATTTGTTTTACCTATAGCATGAGGTAAAACACCCTTTTGTGAATAAGCCTACTTTTACCAAGTATGCATAGGGAGATGAGGTTTACAAGAAGATGATGAATATCCAACTACCAGATTCTGAAACATGAGAGAAATTAAATGACTCACTGTAGAAATACACAGTCAAAATGTAGAAATGTACAGTAAGAGTAAAAAGGCATGATAAAATGATAAAGATAGGCCAACTAGATGAAAGTGTATCAGATAAAGGTGTATCAGTTGAAAGGTTAGAGTAAATAGAACATCTAGCGTGAAGACCAAACAGAAAAGCAAAGATTAAAAGGCAAAATATCAAAGATTAAAAACAACACATCCTAATAAACAGGGACAACAAAAAATAGTTCAATAGCTATCTCTATCTTCTTGCATGAAGATATTTCTTTCAACTAGATTAGTTCCCAAGATAGTTTGGGATTTTTTGTAAATTATTTTTGTATAAATACTTCATAAATTCGAAGTATTGAGGGTGGATTGCTATACATTTGTAGAGTTATTTTGATCATAAACATAAGGGTTATTGTACCAATATTTCAAGTCAGCAGACTGAACCAAGTAACGAAGATATTGCATTACATGATTCATGTGTTAAGCTACTTTAGTGAAGTATTTTCTTTTGTCGAATTGTTATTTTCTTATGTATTTCACAAACTTGCATATCTAAATTTAATGAATTAATTGGAAATTTATTTCAGAATTTGTTTAAGTACAATCTATCTTGAATAGTTAATCATTTTAATGTTTTCTTCTGATATGTGGATCTAAGAATCCTTAATTGCTCTCCCATTACGGTTGACCTCTTTCACTTTCTTATAATTCGGCCTAAGGAACCCTTAATTTCTCTTTAGATCCGATTGAAAACCACTTCACCATCTAGCCTTGAGATCTGAAGTAACTATGTTATCTTGCCCTATAGACACTATTTTTAGAATTTGATCCAGTCCTGTTTGCCCGACATTTGACCCCTTAGCCCAATGGTAAAATACACCCCTCTTTTCATCTAAGTAAGTGATCCCACCACAAAATCCAAATCAAAACCCAAGTACAATCATAACTAGCCTAAAATCAAATAACTAAACAAAGTTAAATAAAAAAGAGAGAACCCTCTCTTAGAGTTAGGAAGGCTAGATCCTAATCTCCAAATTTGGTTTGTGGTTACCTCTAATCATTTCTTTCTCAAACAACTCTAGAGAAATATTGGAGTGATAACAATTTCCACGCTGATTTTAAAAAGTGTTGATTCTCAAGCAGACCCTTTTTTTAAAAGGCTTATTTTTTGACTTCAAATTTTCTAATGTATTAAATTTGAATAATTATTTTCTAAATTTAACAATTTTTGTAGTCTTCTTCTTCATATTTTTTTTTCTTCTATTTTTTTTTTGTAGTGAGGTCATTATTCTCTTACATAATTAAAGAAAAAGGTCGATATTTAATGTTTCAATATTATACATATTTAGATATCGTTAATTAATTTTTCAATGCACATCCAACAATTGTCTCTAAACAAATAATAATTTTTAACAATTGACATAAAAATAAACATTTTGAACATAAACATAACAAAAAATTACACATTTTGATAATATTTTGCTAGAAATGACATGTCAAAATCACAATTTTTATAGGAAAAATTAACAAAAGATGGTTAAATAATACTATTTTTTATGAATTTCATGTAAAAAAATAATAATAATCACAATTTTTTTTTCATTTTTCAAAAATAATGATTCACATAAAATTAAAGAGAAAATCACATAGTACAAATATTGAACATATAATGACATTAACTAAATACTTATTCTTCTCATAAAATGTCAAAGTCAAAACATTACGATTATCACTAATTAATAGTTACAAAAAATGAGCTTGATTTCCAAGCATAACTTAAATTATCACGTAATCCAAACTCTTTACCTTCTAGAGTTTCATCATTGTCTTCTTCCACAATATTGTTTGCCTCAATTTGCTTATTTTCCTCTTTTGATGGATCTTTGATGTCTCTGAATCTCTCAATGTATGCCTTTCCAATAATTCCACCTAATGGTGGTTGAGGTTCCTTTTCTTTTTCTGCGACATGTGATTAATTAAAATCCCCTTTTCTCAACCTAATTTCTTGCATTGCATATGGAAGATATTGAAGAGAATTAATTCTTTGTTAAATTTTCACTGTACTAGTTCTTTTTAAATGGCAATGCAATTTCTTCCTTTTTGTAGGCAACATGCTAGTGTTTTACCTAATTATCAAGCACAAAAGAAATAATGAATTAAATTAGTATAATGGCATATAAATTAAGAAAGAATATATTCAAATTCAATTTTATATAACAAAACTTACCTGAGCCTAACAATAAATGCAGAACCGAATCTCCTTCATTTGAACATAAGTCTATAAGGCAATTAATCAATGACTATGGTTTTTGATAAATGTTAAATATCTATATTTTTTATTCTTTATCTTCATATGTTAGTTCTTTTACAATAACATCATAAACTATTACTTGGCTCTTTCCATCTATCCGATTAAGAAGCGTAGACTTATAGCTATCATCTTTTGTCCAAGTCTCAACATGGATGAACTCAGAATTGCTTATAATTGGTTGATCTTCATGGTCCTATAACATGAAATGGAAAAACTTCAATTAACTTTTACATAAATGAATTTTTTAACATTAATCAAACATACGATTTAAACTTCTTACCATGTAAGTTGCAACCTTGAGTTTTCTTTCCCCTTGAAGCTTGTCAATAACTTTGCCAATTGTGCCTCTGAATGAATGTCACAAATATCCATAATGGTGATGATGTGAATTCTACAAATATCACAACCACTTTACTAAGATCTTCATAAGTATAAGGGTCACTATCATAGTCAATGTTTGGGATATTGAAACCATGGGGAATATCTACAATAACTAGGGAATAATCCCTTTTAGGTATGAGTTTATCAATGTCTTCACAATCACCTTGTATTATTTGATATTGAATAGTGTCAAGCATATTTCAAATGAAATGAGTAAGAGTTGTATCAAGTTCAAAATTACTAATATGTGGCTTTCTCGGTCTTTCAATCTTAATTTTTTCAATAAAGTTTTTGAAAATATTTGGTGATCCATTTGCTTCCTTCTTCATATTTAATAAAATAAATAAATATATGTATAAGTTATAAAATAAAAATAGTATACGGATGAATAAAAACGAATGTGTAAATAAACATACCTTTTTAAATGCAAGATAAAAATATTTTAGTCTTGATGTGGAAAGTGAATCTGGGTAGTTGCATACAACATCATCCCAACTATCTTCATTCAACAATTTAACCATTGTTCTTCTATTTTCATGTAAACCTTGTTACTAAATAGATAATGTAAAAAAAGTTTATATAATGATATGTATAACAAACACTACCAACAACAATATGTTATATTTAAAATAAAAATATAATCTAGGAATAAATAAAAATAATTCAAAAAACTAACTTCTGAAATTACTCACACATTTCGTCCAATGATAATTGCCCTGACTTCACACAAGATAATATTGTTTTGGAAAATTTTTAATCCTTCACTCCTTAAAATGTTGTTGAAGTTGTGGTAGTCATATCTTTTAAAAGTTGTTTCATTTTAGGACCTGATTTACTGCTGCTACATATCAATGGTTTAGACTTTTTGGCATTCTGATTTTTAATGCCAATGTTCTCTCACATGCTAAAAATATCAGTAATCAATTCCCATATCTCTCTAGTTATAAATTCCAAATGGAAAATGTTATCAATACCTTTGAATATATCATAATGTACTTTGTCACCTTTTGAATTGATTTTTTCTTCAATTTGATAGCCTATTTCCATACAACATTTGTTTTGAAATTCTAGGCTAACCTTTGTCTTTTCCCCACCACTTTTTTCTTCAAATTCATTATGAATAAATCTAACTCTTTGGGTGAAAGTCATAGAAATCCTATACTCATTATCTGTATTATGATCCCATGTCAATAAGCTTGCTTCTGTATCTAATAAAGAAGCATAAATGATACATTTCATTGTTTTAAAACATGGGTTATTGGGGTATTCCTCCATAAATTTCCTTTGAGCTTCTATAGAATGGTTCCCCCCAAGCACATAATAATTATATTCAAAAAAATTTGACATATCAAACACAGGGAACAAAAAAAAATCCATTGCTTAGAAAACAATTTATTTATTTTTTCATTTGTCCCCAGTCCCTCGGTAGGCCCCATGCTAGGGGGTCATTGTGCCTTAGTGTCATGTCACACCTGGCTGTGGGCTTGCTTTCTTTGGGAAAAATGCCAAACAATGCCCTCACCTACTAGGAGGACGATTCCCAGAATCACCCTCGACAAGCTAGTGGGTGATTCTGGGAATCGCCCCCTTGGATCGATTCTTAGAATTGTCCCCCTGGCCTACCAAGGGAGCAATTCCCAGAATCACCCTCGAAAGTCCAGGGGGAAATTGTGGGAATTGACCCACTAGCAATCCAAGGGGCCGATTTTGAAATGAAGAAAGACCAGAAACGTGCACATCAACCCCCATGAAAAGTTGGATGTTAGGTTCATACAAGGAACAAAAAAATTTATATTCCTTAGGAAAAACATTATTTATTTTTTCATTTGTCCTTGGTCACTTAGCAAGCCCCCTGCCAAGGGACCGTTGTACCTTAGTGTCATGTTGCATCCAACTGTGGGCCTTCCAAACTACTGAAAAATGCAAAACAACCACCTAGACTACCTGAGGACCGATTCTGAGAATCAGCCCCTGAAAGGCCAAGGGGTTGATTCTGAGAATTGCCCTTAGTAGGCTAGGGAGGTGATTTCAGGAATCACCTCCCTGGCCTATTCGGAGTGATTCTCATAATCGACCCCCTAGGCTGATTCTCAAAATCATCACCCTGGCTTTCCAAGTGGTTGATTCCCAGAATTACCCACGACAGACCAAGGGGGCGATCCTCAAAATTGCCCCTGTGGGTCGATTCCCATAATCAACCCCTAGCCTACCGGGGGTGATTCTAGGAATCAGCCATCGCACTGGCCAAGGCCCAATTTCTAAGAATCGAGCCCCTGGAATACCAAGGGAATTTTTTGCAAATCAGCCATAGGGCTGGCCAAGGTGCCATTTTTGAAAATCAGCCCCCTGGCTTGCAAGGGGGCCATTTTGCATTTTTCCCAGGGCATGCAAGCCCATGGACGGGCGTGCCCACCCATAGGTAGTGCTTGTGGGTGGGTGCACTTGGCCGTAGGCATGCTCACCCACAACAAGACAACAATTTGCATGCTATTGTGCCAGGGCAGGGCACACCCACCCAACACGTTGTTGTGTTGTGGACGAGCACCCCAACAGCTAAGCTGGCATACTTTGTTGTGGGGATTCTTTCCTGTGGCACGACGATGTGCTACACACTTCCATGCCATGAGAAAAACTCCCATTGCTTGCCATGACTGCTGATATGCATAGGCTTGTGGGCAGGTCTGCCCATCCGTGGACATACCCACCTAAGGCACAACAACGTGCAACACACAACTATGTCGTGGGCAGCCATGCTCATGATTAGGTGTGCCCGCCAATAGACACTACCCATGGATGGGTGCACCCAAGTGTGGGCCTACCTGCCTTGGGAAAAACAAAAAATGACCCTTGGCCTATCCAGGGGACAATTCCCAGAATCACCCCCAACAGAAGAGGGGAGTGATTCCTAGAATCATCCCCCTCGCCAACCAAGGGTAATTATGGGAATCGCCCCATTAAACTAATTCTTAGAATTGACACCTTGGCCTGCTAGGGAGTTGATTCTCAGAATCACCCCAATAGTCCAGTGGCGATATTCTCATAATCGCCCCCCTTGGGCGATTCTCATAATCGCCCCCCTTGGCCGATTCCTAGAATTGACCTCAACAGTCCATCAAAGTGGTTCTAGGAATCGACCCCTTGGTAGGTCAGGGAGGCGATTCTGAGAATCGACCCAAGAGGGAGATTCTGGGAATCGGCCCCATAGTAGGGTAGGGGGCCGATTCTGAGAATCACCCCCAACAGGCCATGGGGACAATTCCCAGAATCACCCCCCTAGCTTGCTAAGGGTGATTCTAGGAATTAGTCCCATGGCCTGTCAAGGGTTGGTTCTCGGAATCATCCACCCGGTAAGTGAGGGAGTCATTTTACATTTTACACAGGGTTGGCAGGCCCATGACCAGGTGCACCCACCCACAAGCAGTGCCTGTGGGTAGTCGTACCGAAACATGGACATGTCCCCCCCCGGCAGGACAATGTCTTGCATGGTTCCATGCTATAGGCAAGCATGCCAATGGTCGAGCACACGATCCCATATGACTCCCTATGGGTGGGCATGCATGGTCGTGGGTGGGCCTGCTTATGGCATGGAAGCATGTAGCACATCATCATGCCGTGTGTGGGCACACCCGCCCATGACACAATAGCATGTAGCATGCCTCTGTGCCACAGGCAAACACACCCATTGCTTTGCGCACTTGCTCACAGGCGCTCCCAACCGTGGGCCTACCTACAGTGAGAAAAATGCAAAATGCCCCCTAGCCTACCCAAGAATCGACCCCCGATAAGGCTAGGGGGCGATTCTCATAATCGACCCCTTGACCTATGAGGGGACCGATTCCCAGAATCACCCGCCTCACCTGCTGGAGATGATTCTCAGAATCACCGCATTGGGATGATTCCCATAATCGCCCTCGATAGGCCAGGGGGGCGATTCCCAAAATCGCCCCTGTGGCCTACTAGGGGTGAATCTCAAAATTGCGCCCAAAGAATCGGCCCCTTGGTCTTTCTAGGGTTGATTCTTGTAATCAGCCCCTGCACAGGCCAAGGGTTCATTTTGTATTTTTCCCATGGTGGTCAGGCCCACGGTCGGGCAAGCCCACTTACAGGCAGTGCCTATGGGTGGGCACACTCGACCTACTTCTTGTCGAAAGCGCACCCACCATAGGAGTGCCCACCCATGGCACGTTGACGTTTGAACGTTGTCATGCCATGGGTGGATAAGTCCACGATCAGGCACGCCCAGGGGCTCGAGGGCCCTCGGCCTGGGTGTGCTCAATCTTATTTCAAGAATTAGATTGAGCACACTCAAGGTCCCAAAGTGTATACAAATTTTAAAAAAAAAAATTAATTTGTTTTTATAATAATTATCGTTTATTTCATAATTTTTTTTGTTCTATGGTTTTTTTATTGAGTTTTTTGTTATTTTAATTATGTTTGTATATTAATTTTTTTTTTTGTAATTTTTTCATAATGTTTTTCTTTAATATTTTTTCCATGACTTTCTTATTTTCAAGTTGTTTATTGTTTTTTATATTTTATATTTTATTTTTTTTATTACCTTTTTTTTTTCGTTTTTCTAATTAAAAAAAAAATAATTTTGAAATTTGTTTTTTTAATGTTTGTTTCTTTTTAATGTTTGTTTTCTTTAATTGTCCAATGATGCATTTTTTATTTGTTTTCTTTTTATTTTTTATTTTGTTTCTTTCATTATTATTTTTTCTTTCATCATGTTTTTCAAAAATGTGTTTTGGTTATTATTTATTTATTTTTGTTTATTCATTTTTATTTTTTATTTTTTATTTTTATTTTTATTTTTTATCTTCTATATGTTAATTTTGTTTTTCTTTTTTAACACTTTTATGATTGATTTTTTTTTTTGTTTCTCCTTTTTAGGTTAATTTTTTTTTTTTTTTTTTACATTTTCATGTTTGATTATTTCTTGTCTTTTTTATATATTTGATTCTTTTTCTTATTTTTTAAATTTTATGTTATTTTTTAATATATATTTTTATTTCATTGTTTTAATTTTTAAATTTATGATTTCATTATTCTTTAGAAATTTTAATAGTTTTCAGAGTCAAGCTAAAATATTTTACGTCATTATTTCAAAACGTTGAAATTTTATCTTGGGAAAAGGTAGACGTTATTTCAACATCAACACATCAACACTTTTCATTTTCACGGTGTTTTTTGCACAAAAAAAATTAGTTTTCACTGCCATTTTTAAAACATGTTGAAAATTTACCCTAGAAAAAAAGTGTTATTCCAGCATCGAGACTTTTCATTTTCGAGTTCATTTTTCATGTTTTTTGGTGTTTTTCTAGCTAGAGTTCTCATTTTTGGTTTATAGTTCCCGTTTCAAAGTTTATGTTGTTGCAAGTGGAAAGGGAAATAAAATAGCCCTTGTGAACCATAGAGACACGACCATTGATGCAATATGTTGAGAAGGAGGAGGGGGAATTCCCTCAAGCTCCATAATATATGCTTATATGTACTGAAAGAAACTCCCCTGGGATTTGACTTGAGGGAATTAAGACTTCAAAGTTGTTGTAAACCTTAGGAAAGGGTGTCCTGAACTTTGAGACTCATATGAATTGAATTGATTTTTGGGACTTCTTTATTTTAATGCATATGTTCCATGCTTTTAAATTGTTGGACTCATGGATTTTTCATTTCCTTCACTAACAATTTGTGCATGGCCATGCTATTTTATTTTCTGATTTTATGTTGTCATAAGTTTCTTTCTTTTATTGCTTTGTTCCTTCCTTTTGAAATTTACCTTTTTATTTTCATGCTTCGAGCCTTGGGATGAATTGGTTGGGTATGGTAGGGAAGCCACAAAGATCTTCTCAGAGGGCTAGGGAGAACCAACATAGAATACAGCTTGAAAGAGGCCTAGACATAAAAAAATAGCATGAATGAAAATGTGGACGGCCTTGAATTGGTAGTAAAAAATTGGCTTGGCCAATAAGATGTTGATAATGTTTTATTAGTTCCAAGTAATAAGGAACACTAATTGGCTGATGGGATGGAAAAGGCAATTGCTAGTATATGTTTTAGAATTTCTCCTAAATATGACAACAAGCATAAATGAGGAAATATAAGCAGTTATAATTTGATTGTACAAACAATTTTATCACAAAATAATAGCTAGGTCAAAAAGGTAAAGGGAGGAATCTAGGTAAAATAATCCATTTAACTGATTCATGCTTACATGATGATAAGGAGACATCTAAAACTTTGATTTTATTTGACATATGTTAATATATGTTATTTCCAGGACTAAGTAGATAGTGCTATTACAACTAGGTGGGTTGGTTGGATCCATCAAGAGAATGAAAAATGATACAACAACCACGAAAATGTCGCAAAGGAGGTTCTCTTGACCTTCAATTTAATTACATATGTCAATGTGTGATATGATCATGATATATATCTATATATATATATATATATATATATATATATATATATATATATATATATATATATATATATATATATATATATATATATATATATATATATATATATATATATATATATATATATATATATATATATATATATATATCTATCTATATAATATTCCATTGTGTCTGAGAGGGACTTGTTAGGCATCATCCTTGTGGAAGTGTCATTATTTAAATTCAATTGATGAATATGTGAATGGCTAGTTGGGATAACATAATGAATTTATCTAATGATATTCCTAGTTGTGTGAGGAATTAATTCAGCAAGAAGTAGCCCTACCTAATTTATTATTCTAATATCATTTGATTATAAATCTTATATTTATTCCCATTCTTACATTATGAAGAGAAAATTATGAATTCTTTATTAGTAGATAAAGAGAAATGTCATCTGCGGCATGTTGGGACAAGCATGGACAATTGAAGGAACCAAAGACTAAAGATTTGAGCTATGGTACATGTGGTAAAATCATGGGAAAGAAAATTCTCAAGTGAAGGAGAAGTGTCCTATAGATTCCTCATTTTGGGTGGAGGCCCTATATCATTTGGATTCCTAGTTTATCTCAAAAAAAGTGATGTAGTCTCTAATTTTTCAATGACATTGTGTGCATGTTGTACTATGTCATGTGTGTTTTTGTATGTGCTATGGTGTATCGTGTGTATATCTGTGCATTTTACACTATGTATGTGTGCTTGAGCTGTTTAATGTGTTGGGACAGGTAGCCATGGCACTATTTGGGTTTGTGTGTTGCATAATGTGTCAGAACAAACTTGTATGTGATGATTTGGACTAGTATTCGGATAGGTAGGCCACCTAGGATAGAGGGCTACCTAGACTGATGATAATATTTATGTCAATAAAAAACTATTGTATTTGGTAATTCCCATATTCATGGGGCATCAAATGGGCTTATCCATACATATATATCCCATATATATCCACCACTGGGTTCTTCTTACATTTGGGAAACCATTCCATTGCATGGGATTTGAAGAGAACAGAAGAGAAGAGAATGCATTAGGTGCTTGTCATGCTTGGAAACTGATCTACTATGTTTATGAGGTTGAAGTGAAGATAAGGAACTCGATGATTGCCAAATTTGACAATCGATTGATTGAATAAATGAGAAGAGAGAAGGCCAATTCTTACCTTTTTGGAAAATGATCCAATATGTATCAAGAAATAATTAGAGAAACATTGAAAGATAAGTATCAGTATTTCGTTTGATTTCATTTGTTTCTAAAGTATGAACATGATTTGATATTTTGATTTATGAATATTTAGATTATGAGCTACTATGGTTTTCTATTATAGGAAGAAAAATGAAATTGCAACTTTCACTTCATTAATAAGCTACTAATGAGTCATGATTTAAATTTATTGCAATTCCTTTATGATGAGACTCATGGATATTTGTGTGCCATGATATAGGAATGCATGGGAACTACTCAATTTGGGAAAATGGGTTGGATACAAGGTTAAATAGAATTATTAGAAAATATATTAACACATGTAGCAACATGTTGGAGTTAAATATTTTAGGAATAGAGCCATTGTGGGACACTAGCACTAACGGTGTCCATTTATTGCCATGAAGAATTCCATGATTGATATAAAAGTGTTCAAATAGGGAATTTCCCTGTTTATGATGTTCTTCATATGTGAGGAAACCTTGCCAAGGAATGGATTGCTTGAGAGACTGGGAAGAAGAGAAGAAGATTCCTAAACTTGTAAGGTGTGTGACTATATAGAAGAGGGATTGGATCACTCAAGGGAACGGGATTCATAGAAGGGGACCCCATAAATTAATTTTCTTTTATATGGGTGATGAAAATGGATGATTAGAATAAGGTGCAAATTGGGGAGCAATGGGATACAAACTATTCGCTAAAGTAGAAAGGAGCCCAAGGATAGAAATTGTGGATGTTGGAAGAAAGAAAAACATCTAGAAAAGACAAGATATCAAGTTCGATTGGGTGAAAAAAATCTTTAGGAAACTACAAAAAAGAGCCACAGACAGTGGCTGATATAATGAAAATTTTCTATGTTTGTTTAGTTGTGTGGAAAAAAACTGTATGTAAAATGTAATTATAATTCAACTCCATTATAAACCTCACAGTTATTTATGTCGGGATTAAAAATTATTTTTCATTTCATTCATGATTAGGACATCAAGGGTGGTGTTCGTGCAAGGGGGTGGTATTTATGAAAACCCCTTTGGGTAAATCCCCCTCTTATAAACAATTGTGACATTGCTATAAATAGAATATAAAAATATTGATATCTGGGACACGTGTTTCATAGATTTGGGAGGGATAATTCTTGAGGATGCTTATTGGTTTTAAATGATAGTTAAGGGGAATGGTTGGTGGTTATAGTTGGGATGACTATGTTTTAAATTTAGCTCAAAAAGAGGACAAGGGCCATACCTCCGACGGGTGATCCCAGAGGGAAAAGAGGACAAAAATTAAAAGATTTATGGACTACACTAGCATGATGGCATGATGCAGGAGCATCAAGCTCACCATGACCGGGTGAAGTCACTTCCAGGTTGGAAGGTTGTAGAGTATTTGGATTGCTTTTTTTAAATTAGTTTATGAGGTCATGAGATAGGATTTTAGTTTATTTTACTCTTAGTTGTTATGAGGTCAAAGTTAAAAATGTCAAAGTTAAATGTCGGTTAGGGTTGTTATGGTTCAACAGTAATAAACATCAGTTTAGGAATTGATCTGTCAATTTAGGAAAGAAAAGACAAAATTATCTAAAAGCAGATCTTGTAATGACAACCGAAACTGTAGTTACCCAACCAATTGTTTCTGTTCAACTGACAAACAATTGCAGTTTCAAATTAACTGTAACCAAAAGATATAAAAGCAGCAATGTAAGACAAGAGAAAGGTTCTGCAATTTCATAACAGAGAAATAAAGAAACAGAGATAGATCTTATTTCCAAAAAATGTCCATCTTTATTCATTGCCTATCTATTGTAATATTATATTTTCTTTTTATTTATCGAATTGTAATGAACAGTGTTGACAAACAGTGAAAGACCACGGTAAGGTCGTATTGTTTTTGTGTTCTCGTCGAATAAACAAACTACAGCAAATTCATTTAAATGTATAGCCACAGAGTGAAGGACCAACGAGATGAAGCACAATCCGAATAGGGAGTTACAGCCAAAGGATCGAGAGCAAACAGAATTGGAAACAGAGTGCCAGAGAAGCAAACCACAGTTAAGGTAATTTTGAACAAGTCCTCATAATTTTTATAAATCAAACAGATATCACAAAACCATGTTCTCATTGCTATTGACTGATACATAGATACATTACATTCATTGATAAATAAAAACAAGTACCGCGTCTAGAGTGGACAAACCATAGCCTAGGGTTTGGGAACAGAAACCCAAATAATCAGTCAAACGAATGACTAACCAGAATAGGAAACTACAACTAGGCAGAAGCCTCATCTTTGCAAGGGAGAACGACAATATACAACAAGAAAAGACGACAAAACAAAATATATAGAAAACCCAAAGATCTAACAGTGCATTGATGGATTAAAGTGCTAGAGCCTACCGGTAGAGGTTCACTACCATTGGAAGACCGACTCCCAGAGGAATCCGCGTACCCAGGTCGAGCCATTGACTTATACACACAATAGAGAACCGTTAATACAGTTGCACAGCAAAGAACTGAAGCCAAAGCAACCACAGAAACAGGAGGGTTTCATATATTACTTGAGCAAGCCAGACCCAGGGTTTGAGGAGCAGAGTCGTGACCAAATCGACAAAGCTGAGACAAAAGGAGCGTTTCTGGTTAGCATCAATACCATGAGAAGGCCAAATTGAATCAGGGAAGGAGTCAATACCTGTTTCAGAGCCACGAGAACCTACTAATTTGTTGCCTGAATCCAAGGACGATGGAAGTTAAACCATTTTGCGCATACAACAGTGACCAGAGATACCAATAATAGTAGTAGAGGCACCCATACGAAAGCAGAGGCAATAGAACAATAGCAAGGAGCAGTTAATGGATGAGACACCAAGTTCTCCAACCAGGCTAGAGTAGAGTAGCAGAATGAGACTAAGAAATATTACCATGTGAAAAGGATCCAAGCAAGCACACCACCAAAACTAGAATGGTTTTGAGCCACCAGAGAAAAACACTGACAAACTCATAACCAGGATTGGGAGACCGATACTCACCCACAATCATACCTAGAGAAGAACTAGGGATTTCCATACTCGCCAAAGCAAAAACCACACAACAAACTCTCGTAGCAACTTCACAGGTGAACAGAACAATCTCGAATGATTGGGAAGCCAAAGTGTTTTTGCCAAAGAACCAACGGAGGAACCACACCCGAGGTGTGTAAGTAAGAATTGAATGCAGAATTAATTTCTCACAATTGCCAATCGAACGTTCACTAATCACCTTTGCATGTGACCGCCAGAAAAATCTAACATGTTGTAAAGTCCGGCAACTGTTGTAAAGCCGAGGACACGTGGAGTTGTGGGCCAGTGTGGCTGGGCTATGTTAGAGTGGTATTAGAGCAGTTGTTTATGTTAGTAGGAGGAATGGAGAGAGGAAGGTGAGGTCGTGGCAGAGGTGCTCGAAGATTGTCAAAGGATTGAGAGAGGAGATCAGAATTCTTGCTACCCATTTGGAGGCAGTAGAGGCAGGTACACAAAGAGATCCAGAAATAGATGATGACAATGAAGAGGAAGTTGAAGTAGCACCAAATGGACCAGAAGGTGAATCTGTAGAAGTGATATTGTTGAGATCTATTTTAGTAGCAAGCAGTAAACCCAATCCAAAACTCCTGACGTATGACGACAGCTTGTCTATCGAAGTTTTATTGGAATGGATTAGTGAGATGGATAAGCACATTGAGTGCGAGGAAGTCGGTGAAGACCGCAGAGTTAAATTTTCTGCGACAAAATTGAAAGGACACACAACCCTATGGTGGGATAGTTTCCAGAACGAGAGGAAGAGATTGAACAAGGCACCGGTTAAAACTTAGGCAAGGATGGCGGCTAAGTTAAAGGGCAGATTTCTACCGAGGGACTATCAAATTGCATTACATAGGCAGGTGAAAAGTCTGAAACAGAAAGGATTGATTGTGAGGGAGTACACGGAGGAGTTCTATCGAGTGAATTCGCGAGCCGGATATACAGAGGATATAACAGAAAGAATAGCCAGGTATGTTAATCGGCTAAGGTTAGATATTTTGGATGAAATCCATGTCTTGTCTCCGAATAACACTGAGGAAGCATATCAGAGCACGATGAAGGCTGAGGAGAAAATTACCAAAAGGTAGAATGCTCGAAGAGGACGAGGAGCCAGCAGAGGGAAAGGCCAGTCCTATGACAGGGGCTGAACTGCTAACAACAATGAGGAAGGCAGCAGTTCTAAAGCTTCCGGAACAACAGACAGAGGTGATAGTGCGAGAGGCGGTAGGTCATCCCAGCAAGGCAGGGGAAATGGCCAAGGTAGAGGGGCTGGTTATCAGTGTTATAGGTGTCATAAGTGGGCGCACCAATTGTTTGAATGTCCAGAAGCATATCTAGCTGGACAACGGGGTGCATATGTGGCGCAACCAGAGGAAGCAACAGCACCTCCCCAAGAAGCATAGAATGCTTTAGAGATATTCGAAGCTCTGGTGCTGCACAAGGTGTTGTTAAAACCAGTCAAGGAGGTCACTGAAGAGACACAACAGAAAGCTTTGTTTAGGAAAATTTGTAACTCACGAGGTAAGTGTTGCAAGTTAATTATTGACAGTGGTAGTATGGATAATTTAGTGTCCACAGAGATGGTGGAAAAATTGGAGTTGAAATGCTCGAAGCATCCCAACCCTTATAGAGTTTCATGGCTGCAAAAAGGCCATCAGTTGCTGGTGGATGAGCAGAGTGAGGTCAAGTTTCAGATAGGTAGATATAAGGACAAAGTTGTTTGTGACATCATAGCGGTGGATGTATGTCACATACTGCTTGGAAAACCTTGGCAGTATGATAGGAAAGTGTTCCACGATGGATTGATGAACTGTTATAAATTTGTGAAGGATGGAATCAAGCATATGCTTGTACCCATCAAGGAAGAAGGGACAACAGAGACTAGTGAACCAAGAACATTGTTGGTCAGCGGCAAACAGTTTTTAAAATAGGTTGAGGACAGTGAGATAGGTTATGTAGTTGTAAAGAAAGCAAGGACAATATTGTTGCATACAGAGGTATCAGATTTACCTATGGAGATCCAACAAATGTTGGAGGAGTTTACAGACATAGTTGTAGATGACTTGCCAGACAAGTTACCCCAAAAATCGATCATAAGTCATCATATTGACTTCATACCCATAGCCAGTTTGCCAAACAAAGCGACATACCGAATGAGCCCCAAGGACAATGAAGAAATTGGGAAGCAGGTGCAAGAATTGTTAGACAAGGGATTGATAAGGGAGAGCTTAATCTCTTGTGTTGTTCCAATGGTCCTCGTTCCCAAGAAGGGAGGAGAATGGTGTATGTGCACTGACTCAAGGGCCATCAATAAAATCACCATTCGGTACAAGTTTCCACTACTGGAAATGGACAATATGATGGATTGATTAAGTGGGGCAGCTTATTTCTCTAAGATAGACTTGAAAAGCGGGTACCATTAGATTCAGATACGAGAGGGGGATGAATGGAAGATAACCTTTAAGATGAATGAGGGGTTGTACGAATGGCTGGTCATGTCATTTGTGCTGAACAATGCACCCAGTACATTCATGAGGTTAATGAATGGGATGCTGAAGGAGTACATTGGGAAGTTTGTGATTGTACACCTAGACAACATACTTATTTTTAGGAGAACAAGGGAAGAACACCTTCAACATCTGCGTAAGGTGTTGGAGAAATTACAACATAATAAACTGCTAATAAACTTGAAGAAATGTACTTTTCTACAGAAGGAATTGATTTATTTGGGGTTTGTAATAGCAAAGAATGAACTAAACATGGATTCGGAGAAGGTGGCAGCGAAAGTGAATTGGCCATCTCTGAAAAATTTATTTGAGGTACGTTGCTTTCATGGATTAGCAAGTTTTTAAAGGAAATTCATAAAAAAATTTAGCAAAATTTGTGCGCCCATGCTAGACACCATCAAAAAGGCCAGCCAGCCTTTTCGATGGACAGATGCAACAAAGAGAAGTTTCCAATTGTTAAAGAGAAAGATTACTGAGAGGTCGATCCTGAGATGCCAACGAGACAGCAATTGGAGCTGTACTCAGTCAGGAGGATAAGCTTGTAGCACTCTTCAGTGAGAAGCTGAACGAGAGTAGATAGAAATACTCATCGTATGATATGGAGTTCTATGTTGTTATACAGGCATTATAACACTTGAGGCATTACCTATTGGGAAATGAATTTGTGTTGTTTTCAGATAATTCTGCACTATAGTATGTAATGCAGTAGCACAAACTAAACCACAAACACGGAAAATGGGTGGAGTATTTGTAGAGTTTCATTTTTGCATTGAAGCATATTAGCGGGCAAGCAAATAAGGTAGTGGTGCGTTGAGTAGGAAAGCTCTACTTTTGCAGGAAAGCATTGTGTAGGTGCTGGGTTTTGACCACTTATAGGACTTATACCACATGGATACAGATTTTAAGGAAGCCTATGAGATGTGTCAAAACCCTTTAATGAGAGATAATGGTCCTTGGTTGGACTACAATCTACAGGAAAAGTTGTTGTTTAAGGGAGGACAACTGTGCATACCTGACTAGTCGATGAGAGAGACCATTATTCGATAGAAGCATAGTGGAGGTTTGGCCGGACATTTCAGCATGGATAAGACCCTCGAGCAGCTTAGTCATTTTTACTTTTGGCCCAATATGCAGAGATATGTACAATAGTTTGCGGCCAGATGCAAAGTGTGCCAGTTAGCGAAGGGTCATAGTCAAAACACAGGACTGTATACAACGTTACCTATTCCAGGCAGACCATGGGACTCAGTCATTTTGGAATTAGTCTTAGGTCTACCCAAGACACAGCGAGGATATGACTCAGTAATGGTAGTAGTGGACAAATTCTAAAAAATGGCACATTTTATTCCTTGCAGAAAAACCAATGATGCCACCCACGTGGCCCACTTGTTTTTCAATGAGATTGTCAGGTTACATGGATTGCCTAAATCTATCCTTTCGGATAGGGATGTGAAGTTCACAGGACACTTTTGGTGTACCTTATGGAAAAAATTGGACACACAGCTAAGCTACAGTTCTCCATATCACTCGCAAATCGACAGGCAAATAGAGGCTGTAAACAGGGGTCTGGGAAACCTGTTACGAGGCTTGGTCGAGGAGAATTCGTGGATGTGGGATCGAGCGCTAGCACAGGCAAAGTTTGCTTACAATGACTCGCCTAACCACAACATAGGTTTCAGTGCATTTAAGATCCTGTATGACATGCATCCTCGTGGAGTGTATGAACTACTACAGGAAAGGCATAGCGCGGATAGGGAATATTTCGCTAACACAATGAGAGATTTGCATGAACATGTGAAAATTAAATTATAGGACAATAGCTTAAAGTACAAACAGCAAGTAGATTTGAAGAGAAGGGAAGTACATTTTGATGTGGGGGACGAAGTCCTCGCGCATTTATGCAAAGAACACTTCCCTAAAGGTACGTACAATAAATTGAAGTATAAAAAGATAGGGCCTTGCAAAGTCCTTTGCATGTTTTTAGCGAATGCCTACGAGATCCAGTTGCCACCCGGAATAGGCATTTCACCTACCTTTAGGGTAGAAAACCTGTTCCCTTACATGACTGACCCAGAGGAAAAGGAGGAAGATGGAACCACGCAACCTACACAAAGTACCCAGGAGAAAGGAGAAGCTTGGAAGAGACAGATGCCTTATGTTCAGCCTCTCGAGATTGAAAGAATTCTCGACACTCAAGTGGTTAAACAAACTCGGTGGAAGGAGTATGTCCAGTACCTGGTCAAGTGGAAGAACCATCCTATTGAGGACAACTCTATTGGCATTATGATACATATGTTGTACTTGATGGAAACCCACTCATCTCAGATAATAAATTATAATGTAGAGAAAATTTCACGCACTTATATGCAGCCAAAAGTTTATTTCATGTAGAGAAAGGTTCACGCACTTTTATGCAGAGAAAAGTTTATTTCATGTAGAGAAAAGTTCACGCACTTTTATGCAGAGAAAAGTTTATTTCAAGTAGAGAAAAAGTTCACGCACTTTCATGCAAGGAAAAGCGCGTATATGTTGGAGAACTTACCTTTGGTCCATGGTAGTTAGTCCTTGGTATTTGAACCTATGGTTTTGGACCATGGTACCTCATCAGAAGTGTTGATCCCAAGTATTGGGTTCGTGGTATTGGTTTATTATGGTTTCGGTCCATGGTATTGCATGTAGAGAAAATGTTCACGCACTTTCATGCAAGGAAAAGCACGTATATGTTGGAGAACTTACCTTTGGTCCATGGTAGTTAGTCCTTGGTATTTGAACCTATGGTTTTGGACCATGGTACCTCGTCAGAAGTGTTGATCCCAAGTATTGGTTCATGGTATTAGTTCGACAGTTTTTGATCCTATGGTTTTGGCTCGTGGTATTGCATCCAAAAGTGTTGATCTCACGCACTTTCATGGTTGGTTCATGGTATTAGTTCGACAGTTTTTGATCCTATGGTTTTGGCTCGTCGTATTGCATCCAAAAGTGTTGATCTCACACACTTTCATGGTTGGTTCATGGTATTAGTCCAACAGTTTTTTGATCCTATGGTTTTGGACCGTGGTATTGAGAAAGGACTAAGGCTATAAAAGAGGAAGGAGATCATTTGACAAAACATCTTCTGAATTATTGAATATCTGATAAAGTGCTAGATCTGGAATATTTTGATTGGGTTATGGTGCAGATCTGGATTTGAATGAAGAAGGAACCTGAGCGTAAGGAGAAGGATAAGTTCTATTGATGGGTCAAAATCTTAAGGCTAGAATAGTGGTATCTCTATATGATTTTGATCTGTGATATGTGGCATATGCTTGATCTATAAATCTAATAATCTGGGTCTGAATTATTGATGCATGTTTTATTTTACACATGTTATGATCTGGGTATGTCTGATGTATGAACAACTGCAAAGTTATAAGGAAATATTTGCAGATCTGTATGCGGGTTGGCTTTGGTGAAATCAGAGATTGATGATGCAAGTGTAGTTGATATTTTTTTTGATGTTCTTGGATCCAGTCTGAAAATTAATGAAATGTGGTCCTTGAAAGAAAAGAGGTAGGGGGTTGTAGCTCCCTTCCAGGAGAGACTGGAAAACGAGAGAGAGAGTTGTAGCTCTCTGCAGGTTGTAGCCTGCGTACTGGTAAAGTACTGCACCAGTACAAAATCATTGTAAAAGGAGTTTCTTATTAAAAGAAGATAGAGAAATATTGCAGCAGGTGGTTTTCACCCACATTGGGTTTCCACCTTATATCTGGTGTTCTTTTGTGTGGCTATTTGCTTTTCTTTTTCCTGCTCATTATTTTATGATTCTGACATACAAAGTAATGATCAATATTTGAAGAATTATTCAAAGTATAAATAAGGAAGATATATTGAAAAGAATTTGATAATACTGATTCACCCCCCCTCTCAGTATTATTTCCAACAATTGGTATCAGAGCAGGTCCTTCTGAAGAAGCTTGATCACTTGAAGGAAGATCTAACATCATGAGCAACTACGAGAGGGAAGCATCAATCAGGCCACCGATTTTTGATGGGACAAACTTCGTATATTGGAAGGTAAGAGTTACTGCCTATCTTCAATCTTTGGGTACGGAAGTATGGGACATTATAGAAACATGGTATACTTTTCCATCAGCTACTCCTACAGATTCAGCTGAGAAGAAGAAATATGAAACAAATGCAAAGGCGGTTAATACTCTTCTAGGATGTCTATCTCATTCTGAATTCGTGAAGGTTATGCAATATAAATCCGCAAAAGAAATATGGGACAAGATTGTTTTGAGCTATGAAGGAGATGAACAGGTAAAATGTGCAAAACTTCAAACCCTCAGGATTCAGTATGAGAATCTCAGAATGTATAATGATGAAAGTGTGGCTAACTATTTTCTTCGTGTGGATGAGATTGTTAATTGTATGAAAAATTTGGGTGAAGAAATAAAAGAGGCTGTTGTGGTTGAAAAAGTTCTAAGATCTTTGTCACCTAGGTTTGAATCTAAAGTTTCCGCTATAGAAGAAAAGGAGAATCTACAACATCTTAAAATGTCACAACTACATGGAATTCTAACTGCTTATGAAATGAGAAAAGGAGGTCCATCTGACAGGAAAGAAACTGCCTTCAAGGCTTCAGGTAAAGGAGAGTACTATGAATCAGGACATGGGTCAGAAGAAGAAGAAGAATCAAATTTTGTCAGAAATCTTGAACGGGGTGCTGGACGGTTCAGAGGTAAGTTACCCTTCAAATGCTTTTCTTGTGGAAGAGTAGGTCACTATGCTGCCAAATGTCCTCATAAGGATAAGATCGACAAGGGAAAGGAACCTATTAGATGGAACAAGAAACAGAATGCAAATAAGAAAAGCTACTACACTCATGAAGACAGTGATGGTCTATCAAATAGTGATGAAGATGAACGAGGTAATGACTACAAACTTTTAATGGCATTTGAAGATGATGATTACATGGATGCTATAGATGTGGATAGGTTTTATGAAGAGATTTCTAGACTTAAGACATGTATAGAAGAAAAGAATATGATCATTGATACTCTACAATTTCAAATTGATGAAAAAGAAAAATATCTTGAAAAGTTAGAAGGTGAAATTGTTGGCCTTAGAAAAGAAATTGAGAAAACAAAGGCTATTAATCTTAAGTTTGTCAAAGGATCTGACACTCTGGATGAGATCATCAATGTACAGCGTTCTCCGCTAAACAAGACAGGTCTGGGGTATAATGGAGAAACATCTCAAGCATCCACCTCAAAGAGTTATCTTGATGCAGCAAGAAGGAATGAGCAAAAGCACAACGGAGATCATCAGGTAAAGCAGGGACGAAATACATCAAGAACGAACAAAGACTATCAGGTAAACCAGGGGCAATCTGTCTTAAGGATGAACAAAAGCTACAACTAGCCACAGGTAAAATCTTCTCAATTTGCATCAAGAATGGATGACAATAGAAATTACAATCATTTGGCCGGTAGATTTGATAATCGCAGAAGTTTCTTCAATGGGCAATGTTTCTCTTTCCATAACTTTGGTCACAAAGTAGCTCAATGTGTTGCATATAAAACAATCATGACTAGAGAAGCTCAAAAACAAAGAAGTATGATCGGGATTACAAAAAGGACCTATAAAAACTTTTCGGCTCTTGAAAATGAAGTTGAATGTTCTATTTGCAATAACTTTGGTCATGAAGATTCTGAATGCAGGAGCAGGTTTCAGCAGACAAAGGAACAAGCCTCAAGCACCAGAACATGGAGAATAAAGGAACCACAAACATAAAGATGTGGGATAGCCTTTTATGCAGAGGGACAGGAAAATCTATGGTACATCGACAGTGGATGTTCGAAGCATATGACAGGTGATAAAGAAAAACTTGAATCATATTCTGCTTTAGAAAAGGGAAAGAAAGTTTCTTTTGGAAATGATACTCCAACAGCTATAAAAGGAAAAGGCACAGCTCAGTTAAAAGAAAAGGTTAAAGCTGGAAATGTTTTGTATGTTGATGGCTTGAAGCATAACCTTCTGAGTGTCAGTCAGATGTGCGATCAAGGAACCGAGGTAATATTTCGATCAAATGGATGTAGCGTTCGTGATCTTGATACAGGGAAAACAGTGATCAAAGGTAGAAGAACTCCAAATAATCTATACATATTTGAAGAAGGACAACAACAATGCTATTTGAGCAAGGATGATGAACATTGGTTATGGCACCGGAGGTTGGGGCATCTACGCTTTTCACAAATAAGGAAGGCATGCAAATATCAGGCAGTTCGTGGTCTTCCAGATATCAAAATTCCAGACAACACTATATGCAAATCATGTCAGTTTGGTAAGCAAACCAGAACCAACTTCCCGGAGAAGGAAGGATCAGTCAGCAGGCCTCTTGAACTAGTCCATATAGATGTATGTGGTCCTTTCAGGACGAGGTCACCTCGAGGAGAAGAATACTTGATATTCTTCATTGATGATTTCTCCAGCTTTGTTTGGTTAGGGCTTTTGAAGCACAAAGACGAAGCATTCGAAAAATTCAAATCCTTCAAAGCCTTGGTTGAAAATGAATCAGATTACAAAATTAAGTGCCTCAGGTCCGACAGAGGTGGGGAGTTTACCTCAAATGAATTTTTCGATTTCTGTGAAGAACATGGGATAAGAAGGGAATTCTCTACAGCTATAACTCCTCAGCAAAATGGAGTGGTGGAAAGGATGAACAGAACAGTCCAACAAATGGCCCGTGCTATGCTTGATGAGTCCGGAACTCCCGCAACTTTCTGGGGTGAAGCTGCATATGCTGCGGTTGTTATTCTCAATAAAACAAATGTCCGATTGAACAACACTCAAACTCCTCATGAACTCTGGTATGGTGAGACTCCTTCGGTAAAACACTTCAAAATCTTTGGGAGCAAATGCTATATTAAGAATACTGATGAGCAACTTGGAAAACTTGAACCTAGAACAGATGCAGGCATTCTTCTTAGTTATTCTCCACACAGCAAAGCATATAAGTGCTACAATAAAAGACTTGGAAGAATTGTTGACAACACTGATGTAGTGGTTGATGAAAAAGGATACATTCCTAGGCAAGTAAATCATGAAAATATCGAAGAAGATGAAGACTACCCTCAAAGACAGAATGATGAAGAAGAAGAACCTCAAGAAGCACCAGAGGAACAGATAAGGGTGGAACAGAAGACTCAATCCAGGTACGTTTAGAAGAATAATCCAGAATCTCAGATTTTGGGGCAAAAAGAAGCATGTGTACAAACAAGAAGAACAATTGCAGAAGCTTCAAGCTATTTGGCATTACTCTCATCCACTGAACCGCAAAATATAAAAGAGGCATGCAAAGATGAATGTTGGGTCAAAGCAATGGGTGAAGAACCTGAGCAGATCGAAAAGAAAAACACTTGGGAGTTGGTTCCTAGACCAAAGGATAAGAATGTTATAGGGACAAAATGGGTCTTCAAAAATAAGTTGAATGAAAATGGGGAAGTAATTAGAAACAAGGCCAGACTTGTTTGTAAAGGGTATGCACAGCAAGACGGAATAGATTTTGAAGAAGCTTTTGCTCCTGTTGCAAGACTTGAGGCCATCCGAATGTTCCTTGCTCTCTCAAGCTTTCAAAAGTTCAAAGTATTTCAAATGGACGTGAAATCAACCTTTTTGAATGGAGACTTAGAAGAAGAAGTATACATTGAGCAGCCAGATGGTTTCATTCTTGTAAATGATCCAAATCTTGTATGCAGATTGAAAAAGGCTCTCTATGGTCTTAAACAAGCTCCAAGGGCTTGGTACTATCATTTGGACAAATATCTTCATCAACAAGGTTTTTCAAAAGGATCAGCAGATAGCAATCTTTATATAAAAATTGAAAATGACAAATTGCTGATACTTGTTGTGTATGTAGATGACATTATCTTTGGCAGCAATGAAGAATCTATGAGTCAAAGCTTTGCCTTGGTGATGCCGAAAGAATTCGAAATGTCCTTGCTTGGAGAATTGACATATTTTCTGGGCTTGCAAATCCAACAAAAGGAAGGAGGGATCTTCTTGTCTCAAACCAAGTATCTCAAGAAGATTTTGAAGAAATATGGCATGGAAGATGCAAAACCAGTATGTACACCCATAGTCACAGGATGTAGCCTCAGTGCAAATGATGAATCAGCAGCAGTACATCAACCAACCTACAGATCTATGATTGGAAGTCTACTTTATTTGACAGGTACCCGACCAGACATCATGCATGCAGTGGGAATAGTTGGAAGATTTCAGGCAAATCCAAAGGAAACTCATCTTTAGGTAGTAAAGGGAATCTTCAAATATCTTCAAGGGACTCAAAATTATGACTTATGGTATCCTAGAGATACAGATCTCACACTTCATGCTTATACTAATGCAGATTGGGCCGGAAGCGTGGATGACAGGAAGAGCACAAGTGGTGGTGCATTCTTTATGGGTTCCAGATTAGTATCTTGGTTCAGCAAGAAACAGAGTTCGATTGCCTTGTCTACAGCTAAAGCAGAATATGTTGCTACTGCATCTTGTTGCACTCAACTCCTTTGGATGATGCAGACCTTGCAGGATTTTCAAATCACTTGTAAACCACCCATCTCCATCTTATGTGATAATACAAGTGCAATCAGCATTTCAAAGAACCCAGTCATGCATTCAAAAACCAAGCACATACCAATCAAGTATCACTTTCTCTGGGAACATGTGCGTGAACAAAAGGTCAAGTTGGAGTATGTTCCTTCTAAGGAACAGGTTGCTGATATACTCACCAAACCATTGCCTAGGGAGACCTTTGAATACCTCAGGCAAAAGCTAGGGGTGTTGATGCATCATCTTGTTGTTGAATCTCTTCTGATTTTTGGTTGTACGCAAGGTTCATTTGAAGTATATGCATACATGTGCTGGGTTGCAGATTGGTCAAAGATCGAATGGCACAGGTTCAGGGGGAGCATATCATGCATTGTTGGCATTATGGAGGAAGTACAGAAGGAGATCATGGATGCTGGTCTGAATATTGCTGCAATACGTCTCTATCTCTTTCATGGTAATGGATTATGGTTCTTCTTTGCAGATCTGGTTTATAGTCAGGGGAGCATGTTCTTAGGGGGAGCATAACCCTTTGCCCTTGATGTCGAAGGGGGTGAGTGATTGGTTGTTGTTGCCATCAAGTCCAAAGGGGGAGATTGTTGGCATTATGATACATATGTTGTACTTGATGGCAACCCACTCATCTCAGATAATAAATTATAATGTAGAGAAAATTTCACGCACTTATATGCAGAGAAAAGTTTATTTCATGTAGAGAAAAGTTCACGCACTTTTATGCAGAGAAAAGTTTATTTCATGTAGACAAAAGTTCACACACTTTTATGCAGAGAAAAGTTTATTTCATGTAGAGAAAAAGTTCACGCACTTTCTTGCAAGGAAAAGCGCGTATATGTTGGAGAACTTACCTTTGGTCCATGGTAGTTAGTCCTTTGTATCTGAACCTATGGTTTTGGACCATGGTACCTCGTCAGAAGTGTTGATCCCAAGTATTGGGTTCGTGGTATTGGTTTATTATGGTTTTGGTCCGTGGTATTGCATGTAGAGAAAAAGTTCACGCACTTTCATGCAAGGAAAAGCACGTATATGTTGGAGAACTTACCTTTGGTCCATGGTAGTTAGTCCTTGGTATTTGAACCTATGGTTTTGGACCATGGTACCTCGTCAGAAGTGTTGATCCCAAGTATTGGTTCATGGTATTAGTTCGACAGTTTTTGATCCTATGGTTTTGGCCCGTGGTATTGCATCCAAAAGTGTTGATCTCACGCACTTTCATGGTTGGTTCATGGTATTAGTTCGACAGTTTTTGATCCTATGGTTTTGGCCCGTGGTATTGCATCCAAAAGTGTTGATCTCACGCACTTTCATGGTTGGTTCATGGTATTAGTCCAAGAGTTTTTTGATCCTATGGTTTTGGACCATGGTATTGAGAAAGGACTAAGGCTATAAAAGAGGAAGGAGATCATTTGAGAAAGCATCTTCTGAATTATTGAATATCTGATAAAGTGCTAGATCTGGAATATTGTGATTGGGTTATAATGCATATCTGGATTTGAATGAAGAAGGAACCTGAGTGTAAGGAGAAGGATAAGTTCTATTGATGGGTCAAAATATTAAGGCTGGAATAGTGGTATATCTATATGATTTTGATCTATGATATGTGGCATATGCTTGATCTATAAATCTAATAATCTGGGTTTGAATTATTGATGCATGTTTTATTTTACAAATGTTATGATCTGGGTATGTCTGATGTATGGAACAACTGCAAAGTTATAAGGAAATATTTGCAGATCTATATGCGGGTTGGCTTTGGTGAAATCAGAGATTGATGATGCAAGTGTAGTTGATATTTTTTTTTATTTTCTTGGATCCAGTCTGAAAATTAATGAAAAGTGGTCCTCGAAAGAAAAGAAGTAGGGGGTTGTAGCTCCCTTCTAGGAGAGACTGGAAAACGAGAGAGAGAGTTGTAGCTCTCTGCAGGTTGTAGCCTGCGTACTGGTAAAGGACTGCACCAGTACAAAATCATTGTAAAAGGAGTTTCTTATTAAAAGAAGATAGAGACATATTGCAGCAGGTGGTTTTCACCCACATTGGGTTTCCACCTTATATCTGGTGTTCTTTTGTGTGACTATTTGATTTTCTTGTTCTTGCTCATTATTTTATGATTCTAACATACAAAGTAATGATCAATATTTGAAGAATTATTCAAAGTATAAATAAGGAAGATATATTGAAAAGAATTTGATAATACTGATTCACCCCCCCCCTCAGTATTATTTCCAACAAGCTCGTGGTTTGATGCCAGACAAATTGAACAAACAGGTACTTTAGTCGAGAAGCTCATCGATGGGAGTCATGATTCTTTTTGCCCAGGGAGCCTGATGCAGGAGCATCTAGCTCACCATGATCGGGTGAAGTCTCTACCAGGTTGGAAGGTTGTAGAGTATCTGGATTGTTTTTTCTTAATTAGTTTATGAGGTCATGAGATAGGATTTTAGTTTATTTTACTATTAGTTGTTATGAGGTCAAAGTTAAAAATGTCAAAGTTAAATGTTGGTTAGGGTTGTTATGATTCAATAGTAATACACATCAGTTTAGGAATTGATCTCTCAATTTAGGAAAGAAAAGAAAAACTTATCTAAAAGCAGATCTTGTAATGAAAACTGAAACTGTAGTTACCCAACCAATTGTTTCTCTTCAACTGACAAACACTTGTAGTTTCAAATTAATTGTAACCAAAAGATATAAAAGTAGCAATGTAAGACAAAAGAAAGGTTCTGCAATTTCATAATAGAGAAATAAAGAAACAAAGACATATCTTATTCCCAAAAACTATCCATCTTTATTCATTGCCTATCTACTGAAATATTATATTTTCTTTTTATTTATCGAATTGTAATGAATAGTGTTGACAAACAGTGAAACACCACGGTAAGGTTGTATTGTTTTTGTGTTCTCGTCGAATAAACAAAATACAAAAAACTCATTTAAATGTACAGCCATAGAGCGAAGGACCAATGAGTTGAAGCACAGTCCGAATAGGGAGTTACAGCAAAAGGACCGAGAGCAAATAGAACTGGAAATAGAGTGTCGGAGAAGCAAACCACAGTTAAGGTAATTTTGAACGAGTCCTCATAATTTTTATAAATCAAACAGATATCACAAAACCATGTTCTCATTGCTATTGACTGATACATAGATACATTACATTCACTGATAAACAAAAACAAGTTTCGCGTCGAGAGTGGACAAACCCTGGCCTAGGGTTTGGGAACAAAAACCCAAATAATCAGTCAAATGAATGACTAACAAGAATAGGAAATTACAACCAGGTAGAAGCCTCATCTCCACAAGGGACAACGACTATATACGACAAGCAAAGACGGCAAAACAAAATCTACAGAAAACCCAAAGATCTAACAGTGCATTGACAGATTGAAGTGCCAGAGCCTACCGGCAGAGGTTCGCTACCATTGGAAGACCGACTCCTAGAGGAACCCGCGTACCCAGGTCGAGCCATTGACCTATACACACAACAGAGCATTGTTAATACAGTTACACAACAAAGAACCGAAGCCAAAGCAACCACAGAAACAGGAGGGTTTCATATATTACCTGAGCAAGCCAGACCCAGGGTTTGAGGAGCAGAGCCATGACTGAATCAACAAAGCTGAGACAGAAGGAGCATTTTTGGTTAGCATCAATACCATGAGAAGGCCGAATTGAATTAGGGAAGGAGTCAATACCTGTTTCAGAGCCGCGATAACCTACTAATTTGTTGCCTGAATCCAAGGACAATGGAAGTTAAACCATTTTGTGCACAGAACAGTGACCAGAGATACCAATAATAGTAGTAGAGGCGACCATACGAAAGCAGAGGCAATAGAACAATAGCAAGGAGCAGTTAACGGACGAGACACTAGGTTCTACAACCAGACCAGAGCAGAACAACAGAACGAGACTAAGAAATCTTACCATGTGAAAAGGAGCTGAGCAAGCACACCACCAGAACCGGAACGGTTTTGAGCCGCCAAAGAAAACCACTAACAAAATCATAGCCAGGATTGGGAGATCGGTACTCACCCACAGTCATACTCGGAGAAGAACCAGGGATTTCCATACTCGCCAGAGCGAAAACCACACAACAAACTCTCGCAGCAACTTCACAGGTGAACAGAACAATCTCGAATGACTAGGAAGCCAAAGTGTTTTGGCCAAAGAACCAGCAGAGGAACCAGGCTTGAGGTGTGTAAGTAAGAATTGAATGCGGCATTAATTGCTCATAATTTCCAACCCGATGTTCACTGACCACCTTTGGATGCGACCGCTGGAAAAATCTAACGCGTTGTAAAGTTCGACAACTGTTGTAAAGCTGAGGACATGTGGAGTGGTGGGCCAATGTGGCTGGGCTATGTCATGGTAGAGAAGAGAGGACAATAGGTTGAGGGAGTGGTCTAAGTAGTTGGCATAATAACATATCTATAATCACATGCAAAAAAGGGCCATTGGTTGAAGGTTGGACAATACATCCATGCAAAAGAGGATGCAAGTGTAATGGTGGTAGTAACAACTGTGGGGTAAGGCTTCTCAAGAAATAGAAGGAAGGGTGACATTTTTCATTGTTAACTCATGAAGGGAGCAGGAATCAGGGCAAAAATAGAAACAAACATTATAAGGGAAAGAAAATGGCATGCAAGAATAAAAGAAGGCAGCAAGAGGAAGGAGGCGTGATAACCTTCCAATCAACTATAAAACAACATAGATAGGTATGGTATATAAATTACAACAAATAAATTCATCTCATATTACTAGTTTTGTAGTGTTCCAATATCCTATGGGTTCTTGGTTGAAGGTAGGGGAACTGGGCTATCTAAGTATTTCATAGCTGGAGAGGAGTGTTAGATATCCAATTCTCTAGGAGTATTGGTTTGTTGTGTGGAGAGAGGTGGGTCTATGAACTCCCAGTGGTGTTGGTTGTAGGATAAATCGCTTGAGCACTTATCCTTGGGCTTTGAAATCTAGCTTGAGGGTGATTAGTTTAAAGAAAGGCTATAGTGCAAGCCAATCTATGGTTGGGTGGAGAATTCGAGTCCCAATATCAGTTGCTAGGTTTTTCATTATTAGATAACTGCTCATATAACTTGTTACGCATTTAGATCTCATAAACTTACTTACTAAACTATTTATAAGCCATTATGAGTGTGTGGAATGGTTCTTTCTTAATCAATAGGAACGATTTAATTCTTGTTCTATGTATTTAATCATGGCTTAAGATTTAGCTTATGGTAATTTATGAGAGGGGGTTGAAGCTATGTATCCAATTAAGTTGTATATTATGAGCAATAAAATATCAATAGGGATCTTCTATGTAACTGTTGCAAGCAGAATGTCCTCTATTCATTGAATCTTGTTTATGGATAGCTAAGTACCTATGGTGGACTTAATCACTAAATTAATGTGTTTATCTCTATGCATGAAGTTTTTTTAATTTCCTAAATGTAACTAAAATTATTTCTGTATCATTAGGAGCCTAAAATTAATCTATCTACCGAAGTATGAAATATGGTAGAATCCTCATCTTGAAATGTTATATGTGTTTCACTAATTTTCAGATTTGGCATGGATAAGGCTAGAAAATCATAGAAGGGATAGGCCTTTGTGTATATATATATATATATATATATATATATATATATATATATATATATATATATATATATATATATATATCTAGAGAGAGAGAGAGAGAGAGAGAGAGAGAGAGATTATTAAGCTTATTCATCATCACACTATCATGTGCATTTACATATACATAAATCTTATGTTTTAAATGCCAATCTAGGATGAGGAATAGTTGAGCTTAGGAAGAATGGATCTATTTTATACATTTGTATATATGCATATAGGCTACACTGAGGGAAAACAATGAGGATAAATAATGTAATGTTCATTTATATGTATGCGCATATATACAAATCTATGTGTATACATGTATATAAATGTTTAAGGACTAGGTTGAGTCCTTGCAAGCTAAAGAGAATTAACATGAAGGAGCATTATATTCTTTTATATATGGATTGTGCAAGTTGGGAAGCTTTAGTCTCTGAGAGGGTCATGTTTTGAGTGTTCTTGTGCCCATATTAGCAGGCACTATAACCAATGCCAAGAAGGGTCGAAACAATGCTTAAATAATATAATATATATATATATATATATATATATATATATATATATATATATATATATATATATATATATATATTTATTATATATATATATATATATATATATGCAAAGTGTGAAGTCCCATAGTGTAACCAGACTAGTGGAACAATGCCTCTCATTTTAATATAGGTCATTGATCTCTCCACACTAATTACAACTATAGGATAAACCTCATAGTTTTGGTACCTTAGAGGTTTCAAAGGGAGGCATAAGGAAAAAATTTTGGGAATGAAATTCTGAGTTAACGTGGTAGTAGGGACCATTTCCAATTAGGAAAAGATCATATATTTATATATATGTACGTCTATGCCAAATTATGCGCATCCTTTTTAAAATAGTGAAAATGCCAAAAATCACCAAACTTTGTTAAAATGAGAAAAAATCATTTTACAAGGGGTGGAAGACATGGTGGGGCTGATTTTCAACATGGAAAATCACATGGCATAGGACTCATGTTCTACCATGGTGACAAGACACGTGTCACTAAGAAGCAGATTTTTAGTGGGGTCAAGTGACCTATAAATGTGTGGCAAGTGGTACTCCCGGAGGGGACCATGTGGAGGGTGTAACATCTGCATGATGTCATCTTTGGTTGACATCACTACGATGGTTTTTGGAGGGGCATGGTGCAAAACTCTAGGGTTGGAAATGTGAGCCAATGTCATCCTAGCATTTTGGATCTGTCACATCATCTTGACATTTTGGAAAGTGGGTGAAGGTAGAAAGTATAAATATTTACATCTCAAGGCAGGAAAATGGATAATCGATTAACATGAGAGACATTTTGTCTCTCTCCTACCACCATTGAGATCTTTAAGTGAGGCACCAAAGGAAATTGCTAGGATTTAATCCCCAATATGACATGGCAAAGTAGTCTATTCTACTTGCAGTTCTACACTAAGTGGCCAAGAAATCTTTACATGTATATATATCTGTATTTCAAGTGTGGAAGGTGAGGTGTAATGTAAGGTACAACCTCCATGTAACCCTCATAGTTGGCCTTGATAAGGTTGAAAAACATTAGGAGGGATAGGCCTTTGTGTTATTTATATATAATTTGTCCTTGTGTTATTTGTATATATGTATATATGTATATATATATAGATATATAGATATGTATATATATATATATATACATATTCCCTCACCATAGTAAGGAAACAAGCTCAGGAGAAATAGCACAATGTTCATATACATGCATATGCATATATAAATATATGTATATACATGTTTACATAGGCTTAAGGGTCAAAAAGAGTTTAGGAAAGCTCAGGAGGGGTAACTCGAAGGAGTGTTATATTCATTTGTATATGTATTGCAAAGGTTGGGAACTTTTAGGTTCCCAAGGGGTCAATATTCGATCCATATTATTCGCATATGGACATGTGCTATAATCAAATCCAAGAGGAATGGAAATAATATTTAAACAATAAATTAATTGTATATGTTTATATATATGCAAAGTGATGAGGCGCATATTATAGCAACACTATTGGAACCATGCCTCTTTTTTCATTATAGGGCATTGATCTCTTCATGCTAATTACAATTATAGGATGAACCCTAGAGGTTTTATACCCCGAGGGTTTCAAAGGGAGGCATAAGGAATAAATCTAAGGATTTAAGTCCCAGGGTAATGTGGGAGTAGGGAACATTTGAAATAAGGTGAAAAGTGTGTGTTTATATATATATATGTATGTATGTATATACATGTATATATGGCCGAAAGAACCAAAATGACCTAATCCTTTATAAAATAGTGAAACACCAAAAATTACCAATCATTGATAAAATTGGAAAAGAGTGTTTTAGAAGGGGCTAAGCACCTAGTGGGGCCTATTGAGAGCATGGAAGATGAAATGGCCTAGGTGTGACATGCAACAATGGTGGTAGGACACATGCCACCTTGAACTGGATTTATAGCAAGGCCAATGGGCCTATAAATGTGCAACACATGGGACTTCTAAAGGGAGGCATGTTGACGGCATGACATCAACATGATTTCACATTAGGCTGATATCACCCTGGAAATTTTTGCAGGGCATGGAATAAAAATCCTAGGGAATACATCCTAGGGTGATAAATTTAAGCTGACATCATCCCAACATTTTGGATATATGATGTCATCCCGACATTTTGGAAAGAGGAGAAAGGTTGAAAGGATAAAGACCTATGTCCCAGGATAAGAAAATTGATTGTCACTTAATGTGAGGGACTTTTTGTCCCACTCTTTCGACCATAGAGATTTTTATGTGAGGCATCAGAGGAAATTCCTGGGATTTAATCATTGGAACAATGTGGTAAAAAAGGCCCTTCTTTTTGGGTTATACATCAAGAGTCCAAGCAGGTATTATATGTATATGTATGTGTATTTATAGCAAGGAAGGCGAGGTGTAATGTAAGGTAGATCTTCCACACAATTATAACATTTTTGTGAGAATGGGCCCTAGATATTTCAAATGATGGAACTAGAGAAATTCCTAGGATTTTATTCTTGGGGTGATGTGGTTAGGTCATCCTGTTGGTGGTAGACTTATGATACATGACATGTCATCCTTATATATATATATATATATATATATATATATATTGTTAGGTCCCTATACTACTAGTATAACCCCTTATTGTTATTAGTGAAACACCTTTATTATATTTTTCTACCAATTTAGTCCCCATATTGTTATTATTCTACCCCATAGAAACCCACTATTACTATTTTTGTGCCCTTACATTATTATGGTTATATCAGCTCTGATTATATTATGAACCCTTAGACTCCTATATGTAGAAAGGAGGTCTTGTCATTTGTATCATCCAAGAATTGTTCATTTTTGTAATGTAAAGGAGGTTTCCCCTTCAAAGAACCTGATTTTCAAGTCGTTTATCTATCACTTCTATCTTTTTGTGAGTTGGTTCCATAACATTTGGTATGAGAGCTTTGGATTCTAGGGTTTTGCTACTCCAAACAGGTCATCGTGGTATTTTCACTATAATGTTTTATCTATGAAGTGTCAAAAGCTAAGAAAAACACCCATTTTCGATTCAATCATTCTAAACATTGGGTCTAAATTTCAGATCTTGTCTTGCTATGTTTTCGGATATATGATTTGAGGAAGTTAGGGTTTTTACAAACTCCATAATTCCATCTCAAACAGGTCATCGTGGAATTTTCACTATAAGTTTTCTTCTACAATGGTTCAAACTAGGAAATTAACACCCATTTGAAATCTTGATGAAGCTTGGAGCCAAATTTCAGATCTTGTTTCCGTATATTTTCGGAGATATGGTCCAAGACATTTAGGGTTTTTCCAGGCTCTTGAATTACATCCCAAACAGGTGATCTTGGGAAAATTGTCATACCCTTCTCTTTGAGCATCAGATTGAAATTTCATAAGAAGTTACAGAAAGAGGATAGAATGTACTTATTTGTTATCATTTTCAGGTCTGAAGGTTGAAATAATGACACCTGGCACTTCCTAAAAGTTAGCTCTACTGAAAAAGTATATAATGATGTCATCTTGGGAGATTGGACATAACGATTTTTTGGAGAATCCAATTTCGATCCAACTTGTGGCATTGGAAGGAGGACCTAGAGGGATACCACATGTCACAATTCGAGACCTTGGAGATCTGAACTCTAAGAGATACAACAGATCCAATATTGAGTTCCTAAAAGCAAGAAAAAGAATGACTCGAATCAAGAAAATAGAAACACCTAGCAATCGAAATTGGATTGATGATCTAAAGAATGTGATTAAAGATAAGATAAATAGTTTATCTATGCCATGGAAGCTAATATCGATGGTATGAAAGATATTGGAAGAAAGGCATGAAAGATTTGAAGAAACACATGGAAGGTTTGAGGGAAGGTGGGACATAGCTACTATAAGAAAGGCCTCCTAATGGCGAAAAGGTAGTAGATGAAACTCATGATGAGAACAAAAGTAATTTTAATCATGATTTCATAGAATCTAACATTGGATTGAAAACCTATCACATTCCAAAGATAGATATTAGGAATTTTGATGGCAAGGATCTCGTAACATGGATATTGCAGATGGAGAAATATTTTGATCTACATAATGTGCCAAACACACAAGAGGTACGTATTGCATATTTATATTTAGAACTGAATCAATTTGTATGGTATAAAGGGATTTTTTCTCATAAAAAATTTGTCACCTGTTCAATTTTCATGGAGGAAATGTTAGCAGATTATACAAAGAGCAACACTTTCTTTGGCCAATTGATAAATCTCAAACAAAAGGGTTCAATGGCAGAGCACATTAAGGACTTCCAAAAATTGAGTATAAGGGTAAATAATAGTCTATAGAAGCAGAGGATTGATGTCTTCATAGGGACTTTAAAGGATAACATTCAACATGAGCTTCATCTTCGGGAACCTAATTTATTGGAGGAGGCATTCAGGTTGGCAAGAAAAATGGAAAGAAAAATTATGGCAACATGGAAGCCTACCACTCACAACTATAAATATGGAAGTGTTGTTGCCCCTAGCCTTCCACAACCTACAAGGTTGACACCACAACAACTGGAAGAAAAAAGAGAAAAAGGGCTTTGTTACATTTGTGATAGAAAATACACTAAATGTCATAAGTGTGCTGAGAAGAAATTATTTGACATAGATTGTGAAGAGGAGGAAGAAAAGGAACAAGGAATGACAAAAGAAGAGGATATACACTCGGAACAAACCATGGAGAAAGAAGAAATGAATCCATCCATATCTTGTAACGCATTGGCCTAAATTACCACTTCTCAAACTATCAAGATAGAAGGACATATCAAGAAGAAAAAGGTAATAGTGTTGATTGATTCGTGCGTTACCCAAAATTTTATACATTGTAACATAGCCAAGGAATTGAATTGCTTCCTATATGTAGCACCATAGTGTTAGGTGACAATTTCAAGTGTAGGAATGATAAAATTCTCTGCAGAGGGCCATAATATCAAGCTATCCATGGGATAATATGTATTGAATAGCCCAATTCCTTCCATTCCAATGGGTGGTGTTGATGTTGTACTAGGAGTCCAATGGCTACAATCCTTGGGTACAATAGATTTTAATTTTCAAAAACTTTTCATGAATTTTTTTTGGAAGGAAAGGAAGTTGAATTAAGGGGTGTCGCATGGAAACCAGGAAAGATAGTCAGCTCTAACGGAATGAAAAATCTTCTAAAAAAATAACAATGAGGGGTAATTACACAATTATGTTTGCTAGAGGTTCCCACATCGAAATCATCTATTTCTCTAGATCTCCAAAAATTCATGGAAAATAATGTTGGCATTATGATGTATGTATTGTACTTGATGGAAACCCACTTGTAGTAGAACAACTCTCTTGTATATGGTAACTAGATGAAGCTACAAAATAGATATCAGATGTGACAAAATGCATGACAGGAGTATTTACAAATGTGATGAAATGCAGGGAAGCTTCAAGGAATCAGTTCAGAAAGAAACTGACTCAGATAACAAATCACAATACTACAGGTTAACATCACAGAATTGTAGATCAAATTACACAGAATGAAGAAAGAGAGGTATATGTAGTTTCACCATTGACCAAACCACGTATACATGCAGGTTCACTATATACAAGTTGCGTATATGCACACACACACTTTCACAAAAGGAAAATTGTGTATACCTTGGAAAACTAAATGTTTGGTCTGAAGTACTTGGTCCATGGTATTTTGATCCATGGTATTGGTCCAAGCTATCGGGTCCGAGGTATTGGCCCCAGGTATTTGGTCCAAGGTATTGGTCCTAAGTGGTTTTGGACCATGGTATTGAGAAAGGCCTAAAACTATAAAAGGAGGTGAAGATCATTAAGCTATGGTGTGAAGGTATCGAATATTTGATATAGTTTAAGATCTAATATGCAAGTTACTGGCTTACGGTGTCATGCTTGATCTGAACCGAGGAAGAACCTTAGTGCTTGATGAAGGATAAGATCTAATGATGTATCAGGATCGTAAGGCTTGAAGTGAATTATCTTTATGTACTTTGATCATGTATTTGAATAACTAGTGCATGTTGTAGTCTGTAACTATGATGATCTAGGTATGATTGAAGTCTGGAACTGTTGTTATGTTTAAATCATCTTTTACATATCTGTATGCAGGTTCACTCTAGAAAAGAAGTGTATACACACTGGTTCAACATATTAAAATAACGTATACATCATAAATTTGATTTTCAGATCTGCACGTTGGTTCGCTTCGAGGAAAGCACGCATGCACGGAGGTTCAACACATGGAAGTAGCGTCTACCTTATAAAATATGTTTTAGTTGCTTCTGTTTTCTATTGCAGTGTTCTAGGTTATTGCTTAGGTTCTGATTATTGTATTCTGGTGAGAACATTCTGAATGATTAGAGTGATTGATTAATTCGGTTGTGGTTGGTTCAAAAGGAGATTGGTTGATGTAGATATATTTGATGATTGAATGATGTTGTTTACGGATCTAGTTTGAAAATTTTATGAAACGTGGTCCCTTGATGAAAAGAGAAGGTTATAGCCTTCTGTAGGCTGGCACCTACGTACTAGTAAACATATTAGCTAGTACAAGAGCTAGGGTGTTATAGCTCCCTTCCAGTAGAAGCTGGAGAATGGGAGAAGGTTGTAGCCTTCTGCAATTAGAGGCCTACATACTAGTATAAGACTGCACCAGTACAAAAATTGTAAACATAATTCTCTTATTATTGAATGAAGACAAAGACGATTGCAACAAGTGGTCTTCACCCACATTGGGTTTCCACCTTATATTTTGGTGTTCATGTGTGTTTCCTATGTGTGATGATTTGTTTTGTTTTTACTGCACCTAGTTACTGTTTATATTGTTCTGATGCACTAATTAAAGATCAATATATGATGAATTAACTGAATCATAAGTTTGTTAGATATACGCTAGTTGCACTAAACACAGTTGCATGTACACGTGAGTTCCCTTACTAAAGTACCTTATATGAATCTGATTGTGGAAATGAAAAATTATTAGTTTGGTAATACTGATTCACCCCCCCTCTCAGTATTATTCTTGACAATTGTAATCAGAGAAGGTCCTTCAGAACAAGCTTGATCGCTTGAAGGAAGATCCATCATCATGAGTAATCAAGAAAGTGGGGGATCCATCAGACTACCAATCTTTGATGGGAGCAACTTTATTTATTGGAAGGTAAGAACCACAACCTATCTTCAATCTCTTGGAACAGATGTCTGCGAAATCATGGAAGGAGGATATACATTTCCATTAGCAATTCCTACACATGTAGCAAGTAAAAAGTAATATGAAACCAATGCCAAGGCTGTGAATACATTATTGGGAAGTCTATCACAATGAGAGTTCATCAAAGTTATGCAGCTCAAATCAGCTAAAGAAATATGGGACAAAATCATTCTAAGCTATGAAGGAGACTCTTAGGTAAAATGTGCTAAACTGTAAACTCTCAGAATTAAATATGAAACTCTCAAGATGCACAATGATGAAAGTATAGCTAGTTACGTCTTATGTATAGATGAGATTGTTAATTACATGAAGAATCTAGGTCAAGAGATAAAGGAAGTTACCTTAGTTGAAAATTTTTTAAGATCATTATCTAATAAATTTGAATCAAAAGTATCTGCGATAGAAGAAAAGCAGGATCTACAGACTATTACTATGACATAGCTTCACAAAATCATAACTACCTTTTAGATGAGAAAAGGAGATCCATCAGATATGAGAGAAGCCACATTTAAAGCTTCAGCGAAAGGAAAAGAAGAACTCAATGAATTAGGACATATTTCAGAAGAAGAGGAAGCAAACTTTGTCAAGAATCTTCAATGGGGTTTCAGTAGATTCAGAGGTAAACTACTTTTCAAATGTTTTGCCTGTGGTAGAGTCATTCATTATGCTGCCAAATGTCCTAACAAAGATAAATATGATAAAGGGAAGGAAACTTCAAAATGGAATAGAAAACAAAGTGTAAGTAAAAAGAGCTACTATACTCATGAAGATAGCGATGGTTTATCAAATAGTGATGAAGATGAAAATATTAATAACTATAGACTTTTGATGGCTTATGAAGATGATGATTTTTTGGACACTTTAGATGAAGATGGCCTTTTTGAAGAAATCTCTAAACTCAAAATCTATTTAGAAGAAAATAATATGATTATAGACACCTTGACATACCAACTTGATGAAAGAGAAAAAGACAATGAAAAGCTAGAATGTGAAATTGTGGGTCTAAGAAAGGATCTTGAGAAAACAAAAGCTCTCAATCTTAGATTTGCTAAAGGATCAGAAACCTTAAATGAAATTATCAAAGTGCAATGCTCTACTCTAATAAAGATAGGTCTTAGATATACTAAAGAAACATCTCAATCATAGAAGTCGTCAACCTCCACTAAAAGCTATCGTGATGTAGCAAAGAGTAGTGAACATTTCGATAATCGTCAACAAAGGCATAAAGTAGATCACCACTTGAATCAGGCTCAATTGAATTCAAGGATGAAAAGAAGCCACAATCAACCTCAGGTAAATCATAATCAATTTTCTTCAAATAATATCAATCAACAGGTTACGAGGAGGAACTTCAACTACAATCAACAAGTCAGTAGATTCGATAATCGTAGGAACTTCTTTAATGGTCAATGTTTATCATGTCATAATTTTGGACACAAAGCTGCACAATGTGTTGCTTACAAAAATATCATGACTAGAGAAGCATGAAATCAAAGGAATGTGATAGGGATCAAGAAAAGTTCCTATAATAACTTTTCTCTTCTTGAAAATGAAATAGAGTGCTCAATCTATAACAACTTTGGCCATGAATAATCTGAATGCAGGAGTAAATTTCGGCAAATAGCTCAAAAAGAGAAAACTCCATTAAATCCCAAAATATGGAGAAAGAAAAAACCGCAAACAAAAAGATGTGGAATAACCTTGTATTCAGAAGGACAAGAAAACCAGTGGTACATCGACAGTGGATGCTCAAAACACATGACAAGTGATAGAGAAAAACTAAAATCATATAATGCCTTAGAAAATGAAAAGAGTGTCTCATTTGGAAACAACACTTTTATTTTCATAAAACGTAAAGGCTTTGTTTTCTTGAAAGAAAAAGTTAAATCTAGGAATGTTATGTATGTTGATGGCTTAAATCATAATCTGTTGAGTTTGAATCAAATGCGTGACCAAGGAAATGAAGTAGTTTTTCAATGAAATGGATGTGTTGTTCGTGAGCTTGATACAGAATTAACCGTTATTAATGGGACAAGAACTCCAAACAACCTATACATACTCAAGGGAGGACAACAATAGTGCTATCTAAGCAAAAATGATGAAAACTGGCTATGGCACAGAACATTGGGACATCTACTCTTTTCTCAAATAAGAAAAGCATGCAGATTCCAGGCTGTTCATGATCTTCCAAATATCAACATTCCTGAAAATACTATATGAAAATCATGTCAATTCAGTAAGCAAACCAGATCTCAAATCATGAGAAAGGAAGGGTCAGCTAGTATGCCTCTTGAACTTTCTCATATTGATTTATGTGGTCCATCAAGGAAAAAGTCACTTCGTGGAGAAAAATACTTTATATTGTTCATTGATGACTTTTCCAGAATGTGTTGGATAGGTCTTCTAACGCATAAACATGAAGCATTTGAAAAGTTCAAAGCCTTCAAAGCCTTGGTTGAAAATGAATCAGATCGAAGAATCAAATGACTCAGATCTGATCGAGGAGGGGAATTTACCTCAAATGAATTCTTTGACTTTTGTGAACAACATGGAATAAAAAGGTAGTTCTCCACCACAAGGACTCCTCAACAAAATGGAGTGGTAGAAAGGATGAATAGAACTATTGAACAAATGGTTCGCGTTATGCTAGATGAATTTGGAACTCCTCCAACCTTCTGGCGTGAAGCTGTATTCGCCACCGTCACTATTCTCAATCAAGCAAATGTTCTGGTAAACAACACTCAAACTCCACATGAAATTTGGTATGGTAAGTCTCCTACTGTAAAATACTTCAAAGTTTTTGGAAGCAAATGTTATATCAAAATGACTAATGAAAAACTTGGTAAGTTTTAACTCAGAGCAGATGAAGGTATTCTTCTTGGCTACTCTTCCTGAAGTAAAGGATATAAATGTTACAATAAAATACTTGGGAAAATTATTGAAAGTATTGACATTGTGGTTGATGAAGCATGCAAAAATCCAAAACAGATAAAAGCCGAAGATTATGACAATGAAGAAGAGGAGGATCATTTTCCCACATCAAATCACACTGATTCTGAAGAAGAAACCAATGAAGAACTAGAAGAGGAGATAACGATAGAAGAAAAGACTCCATCTAGGTATGTTCAAAAAAATCATCCAGAAGCTCAAATCTTGGGAAAAAAAGGGATAGGTGTGCAGACTGGAAGAACCGTTGTTGAAGCTTCAAGCTATCTAGCATTACTATCTTCCACTGAAACTCAAAATGTAAATGAAGCATGCAGAGATGAATGTTGGGTCAAGGCCATGAATGAAGAACTTGAGCAAATTGAAAAGAATAATACTTGGGAATTAGTTCCTAGACCTCATAATAAGAATACCGTAGGAACTAAATGGATATTCAAAAACAAGTTGAACGAAAATGGAGAAGTTATTAGAAATAAGGCTAGACTTGTTTGTAAAGGATATGCTGAACAAGAAAGTATAGACTTTGAAGAAAAATTTTCACCTGTTGCTAGACACGAAGCCATCAGAATGTTTCTTACTCTTTCTAGTTTTTAGAAATTCAAAGTATACCAAATGGATGTAAAATCTTCCTTTCGTAATGGAGACTTAGAAGAAGAAGCCTATATTGAACAACCAGAAGGATTCATTCTTGGAAATGATGGAAAACTTGTATGAAAACTCAGGAAAGCTCTCTATGGTCTAAAACAGGCCCCAAGGGCATCGTATTACCGTCTTGACAAATATCTCCACCTACAGGGTTTTTCAAAGGGGTCAGTAGATAATAATCTATATACAAAGATGGACACTCATAAATTGCTAATAATTGTTGTGTATGTTGATGATATTATTTTTGGTAGCAATGAATGATCCATGAGTCAGAATTTTGCTTCAGTAATGTAGCAAGAATTTGAAAAGTGCTTACTTCGTGAGCTTACCTACTTTCTTGGTCTACAAGTTCAGCGAAATAAAGATGGTATTTTTCTCTCACAAACCAAATATCTCAAACATATCCTGAAAAAGCACGGCATGGAATATTCTAAGCTAGTATGTACTCCAATGGCAAAACGATGTAGTCTCAGATAAGATGATGAATTTGCAACGGTACATCAACCAACTTACAGATCGATGATTGGAAGTCTTCTTTATCTAACAGGTACATGATCGAACATCATGCATGCAGTGGGAATAGTTGGAAGATTCCAAGCAAATCCAAAGGAATCTCACCTTCAAGCAGTCAAAAGGATCTTAAAATATCGTCAACGAACATAGAACTTTCATTTATGGTATCCTACAGATACTGATCTTACATTTCATGGATATACAGATGCAGATTGGTTAGGAAGTGTTGATGACTGAAAAATCACTAGTGGGGGTGCATTCTATATGGGTTCCAGGTTGGTGTCTTGTTTCAATAAGAAACAAAGTTAAATTGCATTATCTACAACTGAAGCAGAATACGTGGCTACTGCATCTTATTGCACACAATTACTTTGGATGATATAAACCTTGCAGGATATTCTAATCACATGTACTCTGCCCATCTCCATTCTATGTGATAATGCAAGTGCCATTAGTATTTCAAAAAATCTAGTCATGCACTCCAAGACCAAGCACATACCCATCAAATATCATTTCCTGTGTGAACAAGTGCTTGAACAAAAAGTCAAATTGGAGTATGTTCCCTCCAAAGAACACGTTCCTGATATGTTCACTAAACCACTGCCCAGAGAGACATTTGAATATCTTTGACAAAAGATGGGATTAGTTTTTGCATCATCCTGTTGTTAAATCATGTTTTTCAAGGAAAGGTGGTTATACGTGAGTTATTTGAAGTGTAGTCGCACACATACATGAGTTTCTATGGACACAATCATGTATATGTTGGTTTGAAGAAAAAAAGTGGGCTAGACTCAGAAAAAGTGGGTCTGCTATGGTTCTGACAATTATCTGCTCTATTTGATGATGATTTCAATCTGTTGATATATTGGTCCTCATAATGTTATTGATCACTTGATGTATATCTGATTGATGATGGTGCTTTGATATCTCTTACTAACATATGCAATGATCAACGAAAAGGTGGCACAAGTTCAGGGGGAGAACATGGTTGATGATATTTTGGGAACTATTGATGGACATATACACGTTACTGGCCTGGATGCTGTTGAAAAATGCTACTGATGATAGTTGTCGAAGACTATCATGGTCTTTTTTAAGACATTTGGTCTCTATTATATATGTCATGTAACGACATAATTTGTAAGCTCACTATGCATGGGATGAATGATGTAATGTTTCTTGTTTTTTACTTGTATAAACAATTGATATATCCCCACTTGGTTGGGAGAAGGATGCATGTATGATTCATTGGTGATAGGAAGGTGATTTGTGATGTATGTATAGATTCATGTTCTTCTTTAAGAACATATTTTTTTCAGACTTTGCTTATGCTCAGGGGGAGCATGGACTCAATCATGGGAGCTCAATCAACGCTTCAACATATCAAAGAATTCAACATGCACTTAGGGGGAGCATGACCCTTTGCCCTTGATGTCAAAGGGGGAGAGTGACATGGTATGTATGTTGCCATCAAGTCCAAAGGGGGATATTGTTGGTATTATGATGTATGTATTGTACTTTATGGCAACCCACTTGTAGCAGAACAACTCTATTGTATATGGTAACTAGATGAATCTACAGAAGAGATATCAGATGTGACATAATGCATGACAGGAGTATTTACAAATGTGATGAAATGCAGGGCATCTTGAACAAATCAGTTCAGAAAGAAACTCACTCGGATAACAGATCATAGTACTGTAGGTTAATAGCATAGAATTACATATGAGATTACACAAAATGAAGAAAGAGAGGTATACATAGGTTCACCATTGAACAAGCCGTGTATACACGCAGGTTCACTGTATACAAGTCATGTATATGTACACACACACTTTCACAAAAGGAAAAGTGTGTATACCTTGGAAAACTAATTGTTTGATTCGAAGTATTCGGTCAATGGTATTTTGATCCATGGCATTCGTCCAAGGTATCGGGTCCGAGGTATTGACCCCAGGTATTTGGTCCAAGGTATTGGTCATAAGTGGCTTTGGATAATGGTATTGAGAAAGGCCTAGAACTATAAACGGAGGAGAATATCATTAGGCCATGGTGCACAAGTATCGAATATCTGATATAGTGTGAGATCTAATATGCAGGTTATTGGCTTATGGTGTCGTGATTGATCTAAGCCGAAGAAGAACCATAGCGCTTGATGAAGGATAAGATCTAATGATGTATCAAGATCTTAAGGCTTGAAGTGAATTATCTTTATGTAGTTTAATCATGTATCTGAATAACTAGCGCATGTTTTAGTCTCTAAATATGATGATCTGGGTATGTTTGAAGTCTGGAACTATTGTTATGTTTAAATCATCTTTTACAAATCTGTACGTAGGTTCACTTTAGAAAGAAGCGTATACACGCTGGTTCAGCATATCAAAACAGCGTATACATCATAAATTTGACTAACAGATCTGTACACTGGTTCGCTTTGAGGAAAGAGTGTATGCATGTAGGTTCGACACATGGAAGTAGCGTATACCTTATAAATGTGTTCTAGTTGCTTCTGTTTGTTGTTGCAGTGTTTTGGGTTATTTCTTGGGTTCTGGTTACTGTATTCTGGTGACACAATTCTGAATGATCAGAGTGATTGATTGATTCGATTGTGGTTGGTTCAAAAGGAGATTGGTTGATGTAGATATATTTGATGATTGAATGATGTTGTTGATAGATCCAGACTGAAAATTTTATGAAATGTGCTCCCTGGATGAAAAGAGAAGGTTATAGCCTTTTGTAGGTAGAAGCCTATGTACTGGTATAAGACTACAACAGTATAGAAATTGTAAACACAAATATCTTATTATTAAAATAAGACAAAGATGATTGCAGCAGGTGGTTTTCACCCACATTGGGTTTCCACCTTATATCCTGGTGTTCATGTGTGTTTCTTATGTGTGATGATCTATTCTATTTTTATTGCACCTGGTTACTATTTATATTGTTTTGATGCACTAGTTAAAGATCAATATATGATGAATTAACTGAATCATAAGTTTGTTGGATATACGTTAGTTGTACTAAACACAGTTGCATGTACACGCGAGTCCCCTTAACTGAAGTAGCACATATGAATCTGTTTATGGAAATGAAAAATTATTAGTTTGATAATACTGATTCACCCCCCCTCTCAGTATTATTTCCAACAAATCATTCTAAGGTATTTGAGACTCCCAAAGGCCTCCACATATTCGTGATCATGATCATGCTATTCATTTGATTCCAAGAATTGTTCCTCCAAACATCATATCTAGCCTAATGGGAAGACACTTAAAGGTAAAAAAAGGTCATCATAATCTTAAATATTTTTAGAACAAATGTTATCTTCAGAAGAACAAAAAAAATTGGCCACAAAGATGTTCGATTATGACTTTGAAATAATCTACAAAAAAGGGGAGAAAAATGTTGTTGCAGAGGCACTCTCAGGAAAGGATGAGGATGTAGAAGAAAAGGATGAATGGAAAAATGATGAAGAAGTGCGAGAACTCATTCAAAACTTGCAGAATATCCCAGTTCAAACAATATTTCTAGAACTTGACAGAGAAGGAAAAATCAAATTGGAAACCAAAGCAGTCACAAAAAAAAAAATTCGACAGCTAAGAATCGACCAATTTCAGAGTATCTCATCAAGTGGAAGAACATGCCCGATAAAGATTCCATATGGGAAGAAGAGAATTTTATACAGAAGCATCCAAAACTACTCAAGCATTCAGGACAACAATTTTTGAAGGAGAGGGCAATGTTAGGTCCTTATACTACTAGTGTAACCCCATATTTTTATTAGTGAAACCCCCTTACTATATGGTTGTGCCCATGTAGTCCCCATATTGTTATTATTGTGCCCCATAGAAACCCACTATTATTATTGTTGTGCCCTTATATTATTATTTTTATGTCGGCTTTGATTATATTATGACCCCTTAGACTCCTATATATAGAACGGAGGTCTTGTCAATTGTATCATCCAAGAATTGTTCATTTGTGTAATGTAAAGGAGGTTGCCCCCTCGAAGAGGCTGATTTTCAATTCGTTTATCTATCTTTTCTATATTTTTGTGAGATGGTTTCATAATATATATATACATGACATGTCATGTATCATAATTCTACCACCAACATGACCACCTTGCCATATCACCCAAATAACAAAATCCTAGGAATCTCCCTAGTGCGACACACACAGACATTGTCGATGGCCATATTCATGCATACAAATATGTAATGGAAAGAGGGTTTGACCTAATATAAAATATTTGGAATATAATATATGTTTCTATCACCAAGGTTGGGGGGTTTACCCACATTATTACATTTTTATATCATAAGGCATGGAAGGGGTTTGTGAGTAATGATGTCGCATGGGCCATGGTACCAGCTACTGATAGAAATCTAAAGTGATCCCCTTAGGAAGGTGGCATGGAGATGACTTGTAGAGCCACGTAGTAGGTCATGATGACATGGTAGAGACTAGTAGGCAAAATTTCAAATGTCGATAAAATTTGATCCGAGAATCAGATTGAGGAAAATTTATATCACTAGAAAGGTATCGACGTGATGTATGGAATGGTGACATATCTTTTAGGTTTTGAGGAGTTCAAAAAAGTGAAAAAATTTATACCCCATTTCCATAACAAGACCTTACAGGTCAGGTCATCATAGTGACTTCCTTCTTATACCCTTAGTGTGGTATGTAAGAGGGTATGTTACAAAACACAACATGATTTTCCCCCACTATCCCATTCCCTTATATTTATTTATTATGTTTAAATGTTGATTATGGATATGGTTATATGCTAATACCATCATTTCTTAGAGGGAATAGATTTTGGTGAATAAGTATTCAGGAGCTTGGACAAGAGAAAATATATCTACTAATTTCCCTAAAATGGCTACAGCAACTAAGAACCTTCTCATGATACAAAGGTATGATCTCATTTCTCTCTCTTTAATTTCTCATATAGCTTTGTATGCATTGGGATTGGCCTATGTGACATTTTGAGTACAAATCTTACCATCTAGGAATGTCTTGGGCAAGTTTGCTAGGTTAAGTTAGCTTGTTACTATAAGTGTAAGTTCACCGTAAACATGGATGTCAAGGTTGAATAGACCTCTATTGAAAATTATCCCTTGACAATGTGAATTTTTCCATATAAATATCTCTACAATTACATACCTTAAACTTTTTTAATGACTTAACAATTCATATATCCACTTATAATCATTCCCTTGTAGTTATGCTCACCCATAAATATTATCAAGGTAATGAATTCCCAATTTCATTCATGAGCACTAGTCTACAATGGTCTAAGTTAAATTTCTTGGTGGCTAGTGAAGAATATTTTGCTGTGTACATGTAATTTGGCATTTACACCCTGTATCCTTGTAAACCACACCAAGTTAATGGAACCTCACCTAAAAATGAGGTCAATGTTTGGAGGAAAGAGACCCATCAAGTGAAAAGTAAATTTCACATCGAATATAATAATCTTGATCCCAAAATCACTAGTGTCATTATAATGAAATACCTATGCAAGTTAGCAGTAGAAGCATTTACTCTAGTTGGTTAATCCAAAGAAGGGTATGAAAATGAGATATTACTCTACAGGTAGGAAATTATCTAGTTTTCTCTTAATCTTGTTGTTGGGTACAATTACCTTAAAGAGTATCTATAACGTTGGACTTGTCCATGTCACTTGAATTGCAAATAGAAAGGTCCTTAAAGATGCTATATTCACAACACAAACTTGTGAATGGAATTTTATTATGAAAAAACTATAACGACATACTTTATATGTTCCTTGGGAAGTAGGGAATTGATAAATTTCTCACATAATTACATGATGGATCTACTAGAGGATACTTTTATAGTGAATTTGTAGTCTAATATATCTTGAGGGTTTAATAGTATTAGCTAATAGTATATATTGAATGTCCCACTTATTCCTAGAAATGAAAGACATGTCAAAAGAAAACTACTTGAAAAAACATACGAAATTCTCTTCCTAACTAATGTTTGTTGAATAAACATTTCATAAGTGATGAGTAGATATCATTAATAAAATAAATCCACATTCTTCCATAAAACATTGTATATTCTAACTACAAGAGACAATTTCACATGATAGACTAAACATTCACCTCTAATTAAGGTAAAAAATATGATATAAGCCACTTTTGTTAGAGACATTTAATCACCAAGTCTAATGTTCAAAACACTTTTTTCATTTTTAATGATACTTACTTTTCTTCTTTGCGATTATCTATCTTTAACTCATTAATGATACATTAATTGTGGCATGGTATTTTTATCCCTAGTTTACAACAACAAGGATTTGGAAGTTTTACATCCATTTCATGATTCAAAATAGAAATTCCAGCGATGATGACTTGGATCCTTTCGAGGCTTCACTTGTTGAGTGAAATGTTTCCATATTTATTACTATAGTTGTTTATGTAATGTTAGTAGGATGTTGAGATCCCAATGATTATGGGTTAGAAATTTGATAACCTTATATTTCTTATTGAACACCTTTTAATTATCCTAATTCCTATAGTTGTTAGTATAAGGTCAATAGAATGTTAGAGTTCAATGAATATAAGTTAATAGGATGTGTAGTTTTCTTGATTAGTGCATGACCACCATACTAACGCTTATAATTTTCAATGTAACATTAGGAAAATTTTAGAAGCTTGAAGATTATGAACCAAGACTTTCACATGCATACTTTTCTTGTTCAACATGTTATCACCATATATATAGGTATAGTTATTAGTGTGAGAGTAGTTATATATGAGAAGTGTGATATTCAAGGGTATACAACAAGTAGAAAAATAGATAAATAAAACACAATCCTAAGACTCATTATATTATAGAGAAGGACATTTGTAGCATTAGTTTTAGCTCTATACTTATGATTGCAAGGTGTTCGTTCATGAATATGGTGTGTAATGACCCATCTCGAATGATGGGTAACTTAGGAATATTAGCATGCATCAAATGCACTGCACTAGCATACATGCTAATTGATTATGAAAATGTCCAGGTAAAGGATAAATGAAATAATTAATGAAAGTACTAAGAAGGTACATAACTCTTAAAACAAGCAAGACATAGTATATTGAGTGGGTTATTTAATGTGCATACACTCATCATAATAAATAACTATAATATATTATACAAATAAAGAATAAAGGTGATGTATCATACATTTAAAATGGGAATTATAATATATATGCATTATATAAACTAAAAAGGGTTTATATATATCGAGAGAGAGAGAGAGAGAGATCGAGAGAGAGAGAGAGAGATCGAGAGAGAGAGAGAGAGAGAGAGAGAGAGAGAGAGAGAGAGAGAGAGAGAGAGAGAGAGAGAGAGAGAGAGAGAGAGAGATAGAAAAAAACAAACATGATGTAAACAAACTACAAGGATATTAATGAACAATACATTATAATAATCTCAAGCTAGCACATTAAAAATCAAAAAACAAGCATGATGTAAACAAATTACAAGGATATTAATGAACAATACATTATAATAATTTCAAGCTAGCGCGTTAAAAATCACATGAATACATGTAAATGGATCTACATAGACGATTGTCACTACTAAAGCCAAGTCTATTTATCATTAGAGTTAGGTGGACCAGAAATTGTCTCAAAGGAACTTAAAGGCCATTAATAGAAATCTTATTTGACAAGTAGCTGACGGGGATTAAGAAATTAATTTTTGCAGAGGCAGTGGTGGAATGTTTTACAGGGAGGAAGAAACCTATCCAATATAGGGAGGGAGAACAGACTGAAGAAGGGGTCATTTGGGCAAAGGAGGATAGGAAGAAAGGGAGAGACATAAAGTTTATGGAGAGACTATTCAAAGGTACGAGTCTCGCACTCAATTTTGAAATGAAATTGGGAAACTTGAGTGGTTCTTGGACTTTTGGGCATGAGGGTCAGCGTACTTCGATCTCGAAGTCCTTTGGATTTGGTAACTGGAGAGGTTGATCCTTGATAGGCAAGGAGGAATCAATTAGTTTGGTAGTGAGAATAGAGGATGTGGAGAAACACGAACCAAGATTGACATCATCCAAGAGAAACATGTACATACTTGTGTTTACTTTGGTAAATTCTACATAACATTTGTTGCTATATTTTTAATGAATTTGTAGGACCCCTATAGTGAGATGGAGGAGTTTTTATGAAACTTGCATGGATCAGTGATAAATATTTTGATCAATCACATTTTTTGTTTATCTTTGTCTCACTTTGTAGTGTTCATTGAGAAACCATGTTAACATGTCTTACTATGTAGCTATATTTTGACTTTGAATAGTATATTTGAATGACAAGTTAATAGAAGTGTTAATGTAATTTTCAAAGAAAACCTTGGATATGGAGTTATCAATTTAATACTAGAAATCTCTAAAACGTGACATTTCACAATAGATTTTCAGGTCTATTATATCGAAATTCATATTATGTAAAAACTAAATATTTAAATTAAAATAATTTTCATGTGAGTGTATGGTTTTTATCTATATGTAAGAATGTGGTATTAATACATTCCCACAATGCAATTTGAATAAACGTGTTTTTTTGTGGAGGTTCAAATCTATTGTACTTATATATAAATATGAGTTTCCTTTTTGTATTTTTTCCTTGTCAATTAAAAATGCATTACCTCAAAATTTCAACATATATCAAATCTTGGTCTTAGTATTCCACTAGGGGAATCAAATCTATTGACCGTTAACTCGAGTTTAGGTAATGCAAAAAAAAATTATTTCATACTTAGAAACTATTGAAAACTATCATATACTAGACTATATAAAGAAATAAAACAACTACCAGAAGGCATAAAATGACATCAAGAGTTTGAAGAGCTAATTGAAGCTAGGTCCTGAGGGCTTGTACCGACTAGAGTACGAGGTTTTATATCATTCGAAAGATGAATTTAAAGGTGAGGTAGTTGGGCATCCATAATTGCAAGATATGATCACTGATATCATTGCACCCACTTGATTTTATTTAAATAAGAGATAATATCATTACAGCCTTCATGCTTCCCCTTCAAGACCTTGTCCAAAATATTTTTCATCTGCCAATGGAGTGTGACAAATTTTAGGTACTAACTCCATTTTCCCCTAGTATGGTTAGGGTAAGGAACCTAATTGGCTATGTCCTCTTGTATTTTTGAATATGAATAAGCTTATAAATCATAGAAAATTAGAGCTTCGAGTTAACAATTTCCATCATGATTTTTAGGATAGGTGGAAAAATGGTTGTAGCTTCTAAGCATGAGCTTGACTATATAGTGGGCCATAAGGGCCTATACCCCCAGCCTCCCAGTGGTTTTGCATTCACCTTTGAGTGATATGTCACCCAAATATAAATATCTAACCATGATAGGTAGCCCGCAAAAACTCGATACACAGAGGAATAAGATCGAGGAAGCTAGAGAGGCAAAAACTAGGGGGTTAAGGGAATCTATGGTGGAAGTTGCCAACAAATAAAAGAGGATAGGTGAAAGGGAATGAGAGATGAAAGACTTCTGGTAGGGAGTAGTGCTCACTAGAAGACACCATAATTCATACCTCTACCCATCAAATTTGAACTTTAAACAAATCGATCTAGCATCTACGAACGACAAACAAAACTAGAGAATGAAATTATTGAACTACAAGAGTTAAAAAGTATCCTAAAGTAACTAATCCAACAAACATAGACCGACGAGTTCATGGGAGAAAGAAACATTAAGGCCATTGGCTCCCACCACATTCAATTCCAATGTAATCGTCATAGTCCCCTACATGCCAAAAATTTATGATTTGACCATTTCTCAACTACCAATGCCCATGTCAAGAACCTCCAAAACACATAGGCCAATTTATCTTGCATATAGACATAAGTCAATTCAAATCCATAAAAACATGCTAGAAACTAAGCCTGATAAAAGGTCCGCTGACTATGCCATGTCTCTGCATGTTTTCCACTGCATGTGAGCCTTCTTTTTTCATATGCCTAAGGGAATTGTCCCGCTTTTGGTGGGGAGAATCTCAAGCATACGAAACAAGTTGGAGAGCAAGGAATTCCCTCTAGAAGCAATTGAATAAAGAAAGTTTGGAGTGGGAATTGATGGGCCTCCAAATTGGAAAAAAATTAAGGCCCATATAACCTTTATTGGGCACATAAAATCTATATTAAATCTCTCCTTATACACTTAATATTGTTTTTTAAGATAAAATATGATCTTAGGAAGGTTTAGAGACAATAAAACAAGTTTCTGAAAAAATCGTGTTAATAATCTTTAAAACACCTCATGTTTCAGGTGAACCTTTCACTCATCATCATGGACAAGAAGCAAGAGAAAATATTAAGAGAAATATAGACCAATCCTTTTTAAAAGCAGTGCTGTCGAGAGAGATGTTGGGGATTAGATGATAGAATTTATTAAAAACATTAAATTTATTTATTTGTTATTATTATTATTATTATTATTATTATTATTATTATTATTATTATTATTATTATTATACCATTAAAATAGGACCCTAATTAGAATATAAGTTAAAGAATAAATAATACTAAATTGTTAAAAAATAAATTATAAACAATAAAGTAGTAAATTATTAAGACCTAATAAGACTAGTATTAAATATTAATATATTAATAAAAATAACAACAAAAATATTAGAGCCTAAGAAGATCAATTAACAATAACAAAAAAAATGATGATTATTAATTTATAAACAAGTAAATAACTAATAAGATTTATAATTGTTAATTTTGAATTAAACTATGAAAGAAATTATGACCTAACTAGGAAAGATTATTAATGAAAACAATTACACAACTGTTAATTAATTGAAAGGAAAAGCTATTATTATTAATAAATAATATTGAATTTATGAGGATGGTTACTATATTAATATTAAAGCTCGTCGATATTATAATTATTAGAAATTAATGTTATAATTAGATATATATATATATATATATATCCATTTGGTAAGTAATTAATTTGTAATATAATTATTAAATTATCTATATTATCATTATATTAATATTAAAGATTTAGATATAATTGCATAGTATGTGCCTAAAATTATTTATTTTTGCATGATATTGAGAGAATATTGAGTAAATTTTGAATGAGATAATATAGAGACTTGCTCCCAACTCCATCATGGACCAGGATTGTATAACAAATGAACAATATATTATGAAACTATTGAAGACATTTTGGAGTGCGACTCATTCAAAAAATCTAGGAATGTGTTCCCTACCATTAAATGAAGATTCTTTTTGTTGGGAACCAGATCCACTTTTTGAGACATTTTGGCCAGGAAAACTACCTTATTTTAAGGATGATGCTTCTCAACCAATTTGTTTAAGTACAAATTATAATTTTCCTCTAGGGGGATGCATTTCTTAGTCTTCGTGTGGAGAAAACATGTTATTTAGTAGCCACACTTTCATTTCTAGCAGGGATGTACTTGGATTGATTCAAATATTGAATTTTGCTACCATCTTTATCTTCTAAAGCATGTTTTCTATAATATGATTATCATTATACTTGGCCTTGGCCATCCCAGGAGCCTCACAGCCCACTTGTACAATTTATTTATTTTTCTGAATGCCTTTTTCACTTGCATCTCTTATTTTTGCATTTACTATTCATGCTTCTTTTTTTGTAGGTCATGTTGGTTGAATGGTTGAAGTGAGTTATTTTTAAGGTTATTTATATGGTTAAAAGAATTATCAATCCTTAGATTAATAATAAAAAAAAAATCATATTCTTCATTGAGCTATTTGGATTGGTTTTCTAGTTCACAAATCTAGAATATTTGGAAGTATCTTGTAGCAAGATAGTAGTAATTTTATGTTATTTTTAAGCACATTTTAACAAGGATATTTTTAGTTTATTACACTTTTATTTAGCCCTAAAAAAATTCAATTTAATAAAAAAAAATTACCCCGTATCATTTTCACTTAATTAGGTTAGCCTTTTGGTAGGTTAACTAGACCACTAATTCTTGAATTTTTAGTTTTTGTAGTAATTTTCTATTACTTTTTAACACATGATAAAATGGGTATTTTTTATTCATTTCATTTTTATTTGAGTCATATGAAATATTAATAAATAAAAAAAATGACCCCATCTCATTTTAATTCGATTTTATTTTTCATTGGTGAGAAAACTCACAGGATAGACTAGTTGGGAGACTAGGTATTTAGTCTTTTCAAGTATAAAAATCATAATTATTTTGTGGTGTGAAGGTGCTAGTGTGGATTTTCAAGGTTATAATTTACATTGATACTCCTTATTATACCACCAAATTCTTCTTTGTACCTCAACAACTCCTGCAAAACATTGTTCACCGAGAGTACATTTTTGGTTTGTTGAAGGCCACCATGTGCATTATTCCTTTTGAAAGATGGGCCCCTGAAAGGTACTAAGCTTGGAAGAATGTAAAATATTATCCTACCTTTCAATACCATTTTACACGATTATATAACCTTTCCCTCCCTCATAATGCTCATGGATCCAATCCTATAGCAAAACACGGTAATCCTATAGCAAAATAGAGCAATCTTGAAGGAGTGTTGTAGCATGCTATAGCATTGTCTAAAATTCACTAGATTTGATTTAAGAGATTGAGTTTTGTACCTTGGGATTGAATAATTACATTCATACTTTGAATCCATGGATGGGGAGGGACAATGACCACTTTATACCTATCATTCCTTCACTGCAATTACATAACAACAATTAAAATTAGTAGACAAATTTTGACATTTGCATCCCAAAGGTTGTTCTCTTATGTAATGTGTAAGGAATTTCTTAATAAAGCTAAATTATATTGAAATTAGTGATAATAAGATAAACTCTTCAATGCAAGTGGAATATACCTATTTTTTAAAGTTATGTTCTTAGATTTTCCAATCATATATTTAGATCAACTTGTCTTTTTTAATCAATTTTTCACATTTTGCAGGTAGAGTAATGGTTTACATTCTGCAAGTAGGATATAATATTTCTTCTCTACAATTAGTACATTATTTTACCTTCCTCGAATTGTATTTAGTTAGTATTTAGATTTGGTTCATGCTCTTTACTTTATGAACTTAGCATAAGATTTGATTTCCTTGTCTTTATAAGTTAAAATTTCCATTTCAAGCATTTCCATTTTTGTAATTCATGATATTCATTCCATTGTATCATATCAACAAAAGAAGGACATATTGGATGTTGCACATATAGTGTCGACACCTCTTAAGTTTGTATAAACCTCAGGTTGAAAATTTATGTTGGTAGCCTTACGAGTTGCAACATACTTGTTGCCATACTAGGGCTCATCACATTTTTCATGTCATTAGAAGGTGTCAAAGCATGCACTATTTTCTTACCTAGTTGATTCATTTCGTCTACTTTTTACAAAAGAAAAAATTGTTAGGCATATTTCACTGCATTAGAATTATTATTCAATTTGTTTTTCATGAAAAGAGAAAAACTACTTATCCAACACTAAAAACCCCCCATTTGACCTTGTAGTGCAATAAGAACCACGTCACCATCCACTTTTGCATGTTGAAGAAAAAGAGGTGGTAGAGAAGGCAGAAGAAATGGATGAAGATCATGACAATCATGAAGATCCTCTTTGATTTCCCATTCAAGATATTTATATCAATGTTCATATGAAGAACACCCCTCCATATTTCCTTCCCAACTTCTGTGGTATGAGGTTAGAGGATCCAGAAACCTTTCTCTTTGAATTTGAAATACTTTGCAGATCTTAAGGTTTCTTATTAAACACTTAAGAAATGAGATTGTTTCTAGAAACATTGAAGGATATAGCTCTTAAATGGTTCATGAGTTTAGGGACTAATTCAATAAGATCATGGAATGATATGCAAAATATATTTCTAGAAAAATATAAGTATCGTGATCTTAAAGAAGAAATATGTAGAATGAGTCAAACAAAACATAAGAGCCTTGAGGATCTAATAGAGAGATTTATGTATAATGTCAAGAGGGAAAAATTACATCATTTGGGATTTAACACACTAAAAACCCTCCTACTTAGAAAAATTAGGCATGAGTGGATTGATCTCCTTGATCTCATGAGTGGAGGTGATGTATACCAATTATCATTTGTAGAAATTTGTGAAACATACAAGCACATAGGAATAGCAAGGGCAAGAATAAGTAAATCAACATCGAGATCAGTAAGTCAAGTTGAGCTTGGAAATTTTCTTAGTAAATTTAAAACAAAAAATCTTATTAATATAAGTGAATAAAGAGATGTGTTAATAATTCAAAGAGGGAAAAAAGAAGATGCTGAAATTTGTTTTATTTGTGCAGAATCGCATGCTACTGAAGATTTCCCATCCTTACCAACATTTAAGGAAGCTTACGAGGAGGATAGTGGATCAAGTCACCAAACCAACTTTGTTATGTAGCTCCAAGAAGACCATGGCAGCTTATTCAACCTGGTTTAGTGCAAGAAACTTATTCACAATTTCAAGGTTATGCACAACCATATCAAAGTAATTAGATTACACCCTTTCCTTGGAAAGCTTGGTCATCTCAACCCAAAAAAGAATCTTGGAAACAAGGTTGGAAAGGGCCTTATGGGAGAAATCCACAATATTCTCAATATTTTTCTCAATATCCTCCATACTGAACTCCATGTGATCCCTACCAAACACCTCCACCATAACCACATCAATCTCAAAGATGCACTTCCACTCAACTACCTATACCACCATTTCGAAACCCAAACAATGAAGTAGTTGAACCCACTTACAATGTTGAGGTACAATACTTCTAAACAACTCCTCTTGATCTGAATGGTATTCATTTTAGCTCAGGAAGAATATTTCAAAATAGAGATTCGCTTGATGTCATTAAAGGAAAACATTCAAATGAGGAGACCAAAAAATCATAGGTTTCACTTAATGGAGAGAAGACCTTAGAATGAAATATTGAGAAAGGTTCATCATGTTTACTATCAAATCCTCTATGTGTTCAAGAAAATAATCAGACAAAAAGAAGAATATTTGAATGTCATGGTAGAAGAGGACACAAATGTGAAAGTGAACTAAGGGAATCATAGCTATATTGAGCTTTGGATCCTGACAATCACTAAGCAAGAGCACCACTCCTTCAAAAATGTTTGGCATCATCAAACTCAAAGCAGTTTGTCTCTCATATTCAGGTACATGTCAAATCATATGTTTCGAGCCTACATGTGATTTTATCTATCATATTGTAATATGCACATGGTTCCATTGGAAGTATTACTTTACTTGAAAGAGATTTTGTTTTTTTCAGGTAGAGTAGGATAAAAGAAAAAAAAAAGGAGAAAGAGAAAATAAAAAAGAGAAAAAAATAAAATCTTAGGTGAAATTCTCCTTGACGGGCCTGAGATTGGCTCACTAATTGAAAACCTACATGAGGTGATTAGTGAGTTGGGAGAAAAGATAAAAGATAGAAAAATGATGAGATCCTAGGTGAAAAGCTCTTTTGAGGTGCCTAGGCAGACCTACTAGTCCAAAACCTCATTGAGGCAGCTACTAAGCCTAGAAAAAAAAAATGAAGAAAATATTATTTTCCTCGGGTATCTCTCTTTAGTGAATGCAGGTGCTTTCCAACCTCTACAAGTAACAAGAACAAGTTAGCACCATGAGAAAAATATAGTCAAAAATCTTGTCAAGAGAGGTCAATGTTAAGCTTTCACCTCCTTTTCCTAGATGCTCCAATAGGAATAAAGCCATGTCAATCCATTATCCTCGTCCATTTCCAACATCAAGGCATCATTCTCAAGACTTTCTGATTCATTTTCCTTGTTTCCCTGAAGTGCTACAGGAAAGTTCTATTTTGCTACAAGATTGTCAAAATACGCAAGGAAGAATTTTTTTATACCGTATCTCAAAAATTATGTATCCATTGGCCAAGATGTTTCATTGGTAGATGTATAGGGATGATAGTAACATGCTCATGAAATTTTAAAAAATTTAAGTGCATATTTCTTTAGAAATCGAATGCCATCTCCTACAACCATTTTTAAATTTTTGTTGAGGTTCGTGCATCCATTTCCCAAGATGTTTTATGGGGATATGCATAAGCATGATGGAAACATGCTCAAAAAAATCCAGGTGAATCCAATTTATGAATTTTGAGATATGGATTAAATAATTTTGCTACAGGATTGTCATGAAATGCTACAAGAATGACCATACTTGCTATAGGATTGTGATCAACATAGAAAAAGTGTTTAGATATTATGTTTTTCATCTAAGAACAAGAGGAGAGATCCATCAAACCCTCATCATCCATCCTCCACACCATTTAGCCACTTCTCCATGAAAATAATCATCTTTGTCCATAAAAAAAAAGCATTTTTAACACTCCTTTCATTATTTCCACTACTACCAAAGCTTATAATGCTTGTCCATGAGTTTAAAATGAATTACCGTAGTTTTTGGATGAATTTTTTAAAGGTTATTTTGATCATACAGGGGTCTATGTGACTGCTATAGGAAATAACCCAATCTTGTAGTCATTTATACAAACTCTTCAAGACCACAGTCAAAATAACTTGGAAGCACCAAAATGAAGAATTGACCACCATGAAGCATTGAGGAATCATCTCCTTGTCCTTGGGAAGAAAAAAAACATTTAGAAGGTCCCCACTATAGTCTACTTCCTCTTCCTTATATTCAAAGTAAAATAAGAAGGTCCCTACTATAGTCTACTATACTTAATGCATACTTCTAACAATGACTTCAGAGGTGAATGAGAGGTACACAACCTCATGGAAAACATGTGATGACTACTAGGTCCACAAGATCAATGGTTTATGATCTTAGGGGTAGTTATTCTTATGTATTTGGATCATGATTTCATATGTTGTTATTCTTTTATTTTACTAACATCGCATATGATGAAGTAATTGTGAACAAAAATACAAATGTCATGTTTAGGGGGATTTGTGGTTGGTAAAAAACAAAATTTTATATTCAGTACACATTTCTCATGAAGGATAGTCATGTGTATACATTATTTTTTGGTATAGATAGTCACACATTCTTCTCTATGATGAAAAATGTGTGGCATAGATTCAGGGGAGCTTCTCAGATGCTCCCATCAATTACCATTGGCATTCTGATTTTGATAATTTGTTTATTGCATAATATTAATGATAACCATATGTTGCTTAAGAATGATGTTGGATCATGATGACTTTATGAGTTGTTGCAAAATTTTATATTGTTGCTGATGAAATGGTTTTCTGGAGTATTTTCCAAATGATGAGATGGAAATAATATCATATTTGATTATTAAAAGGTTGGCACATTTTAAGGGTGATCATATTATTTACTTCCAATGGTCCATTGTTGGCATTATGGTCTCTTATACAACACTATTTATCTAACATTAATTGATGATGATGAGTTGATGATTTACTCATTGTTTTCTGGAATCTTTCATTGATGGGAAGACATATATGTTGTTGTCATTGTGTTATAAGTTATCATGGATCAATTGTGGCATTTCATGATGTTTTCAATGGTGCACTTGATAAGGAAAATATGTTTGTTATGGTCTTTGAAGGTATTGATTGATGATCAGTTCAATTCTACTTAATGACTTATCATGCTCGAGGTACTCTGTATTTTCTCATATATTGTTAATGCATGTACATGCTACCTATGGCATTCTGGTTCAAAATATTGATGCCTATGGATTATGGCTCTTCCTATATGTGGAGAGAACATGTTGACCCTCATGACATGAGGTCAAGGGGATGTTTATTGAGAGAGATTTATTGCACAATCTTATGCTTCTACTACAGTTTCCTATTTATTCTTAGAAACATTTCACATTTGTTCATGTGTTGATGATATTTGAGAGATTGATGCTACACCATCGTATCTGCTTATTGCTTGTCGATGATGACAAATTTCATGTTGTTATTATGTTACTGCTATCATATCATTATGTTGCAGATTCCTATATGACATATGGTGGTTGTTGCTAATTATAAGGTTTTAAATCCTTGATTATGATTATGAATGTCATGTATGTCTCTTGACGTAAAGGTCATGAAACAAATTATGTTGTAATCATTGTAACATTCAGTAATGTATGGGCTATTGGGATCATGTCATGTCATGTATGTAACCCCATTCATTTGGATAATTGATGTAAATTTAGGTCCAATATGTAACCCCATTATGTTAGGTGATCGATGTAATCATGGGATCATAGATTCATTGGTGATAAGAAAGGTCATATTTGTTTGAGCCATATAGCCTTGTACTTTTGTTGTATATTTTAAGAAGGTCCAACATATGTTGACAGGGAGCATGGTTAGTATGAATATTTTATTTTTCATATCAGTGGACCAGCTTTACAATATTGACCACTACAAGGGAAATGCTTCATTCAGCCTAGTTCAAGCCTTTTCCCTTAATGTCAAAGGGGGAAAGAAGAATTGGTGTTTGGTAGAGAAGACTTGGTGCTTGCAAGTGGTGTTCAGACACTGAAGTGGTTTCTATCAAGTCTAAAGGGGGAGATTGTTGGCATTATGGCTAATGTGTTGTCCTTGATTGCAACCTACATGAAAAATATTTCCTTGATCTCAACATTAAGATAATATGATTATTGTGGAACACATGTAGATATCAGGGATATTGGTATAGATTCTATAAGGGATATGGATAGAGAAACACAAATACAATTATAGATGGATGACAAATGTAAATATTGAGAAAGTAAATGCGGTTCTAGTGAAAAAGGCTCACACAAATACACAGGTAGTATGAGAAAAATTCATGTACATAATCCAAACCATGGAAATCGAGATATCAGGGATCAATTCCATGGGATTTCCCCATAGTAATTGGAGTCAAAATGTTTATTTGATCTCGTCAATTAATACTAATGACATGTTGAAGGTGTTAGAGCCACCAACAAATGGGATCTCCCCAGTATCAAGCCCTAACTAAACCTCACACAGTTTGGTGTAGGAGTCCCATCCAATATGATGGCCCAGTTTCCATTATCTTAGAGATTTTCCTTAGCTCTTGTTGTTTAGAATATGAGAGTTTTATTCTTGTAACTTCAAGAAATTGGGCTGAGTATGCATGGTGAGTGCGTAATGTAACTTTGTGTCTAGGTTCTCTTACTATAAAGGAGAGGGTAGAAGTGAGCCTCTAGATAAGAGGTAGTAGTACCACGCAGGGAGAGACACACATGAAAAAAACAAGGGTCTATCCGACATGGAGCCGAATAGTCCACAACATATGCAATAGTCGTTAAAACCAAAGTGCAAGGGAAAAAATGTACATCCCCTAGTGGAGTAGTCCAAACAGGGGTGACGATCATTGAAACCAAGAAAACACAAGAATAGTTTGTCTAATGTCGGGCAGAGTAGTCCACATGGAAGAGACAACAGTTATAAAAAATATAACACATATTCAACAATATAATTACTAGAATAACCGAAGTAGTTCAACTATATTAGTACAAGCTAAGAAAACATGCATTACAAACCTTTAAAGAATAGTATTACAAACGGATACAAAACATGCATGAAAACATGTTGGTCTTAGACAAGCTTCTGAATTAAGAAAAAGTTCTAAGACACATCTGTACACCATACATCACTAGCCTTAGTAGTGGGACATTGGAGCCACTCCTCACTCCTCAAAGAATAGACTACAAACTCTCAAGGCTATGTGGGGGTAGCCAAGGTGAAAATTCCTTTTCTCATACAATCAGGGGATATATATAGAAAAGGGTTATGCTTAACCCTTGTGTCTCTTGGACTTCCCTTATGGCCATTCAACTTCTAATGACTTTTCAATTGATGCGACTCTTCAACTTCATATGTGTGTCCATTAGACTTTCAATTTACATTACATTTGATTACAACAGGTATGGCCCATAGTAGTGATGTGGCCGAGACAACTCATGACACTACTAACATGTATTCGCTGACTGTGGTGTCCATGTCAGGCTTCAATTCTACCAAGTGATGGATGTACTCTCAGTATGTTACGTCTTCACCCCCGCATGGATAAGTGTCATGGAGACTTCGATGATCTTAGTGTTGCTTAATGGTCCCATGCATGTATTCTTTCACTTGCTACTTGATGTGACGTGTACATCCATCTAGCTACAAGAAAGTCTTCTAGCATGCACTCCTTCTTCATATCGTTCTTTATTGCACTATGTTCAATCAACGTACTTGTTCCCGTAATTCACTCATGATGGAATGACATCAAATCCAAAAATATCCTAGTCTAGCATGATGCATTGTTTTCAGTTTTGGATCTAGGTGATCGAGGGAGAGGAAAAAACACTGAAACTGCACAAAGCACAACTCAAGCTAGGATGAGGGGTTTCAGAGTAATGTAGGGAAAAAATGTGCAAAGGTGACTGGGAGGAAAAATTGTGCAATTAGGGTCAGCCACTGACAGCTGCTAGGTGAAACCCATCTAGGTAGAATCTGCACAATTCCTTGGGGGAAGAAAAGAAAGGGTGTCCGAGGAGCTACTAAACAGTTCTGCACAATTTTTGAAGGGAGACATAATGGAGCAGAAGGAGGCACTACAAAGATAGTCTACCTAATTTTCCATAGAAAGGCATGATCGGGCTTCCAGAATTTTCTTGTCACAAATGTGTATTTTTTAAAGACAGTGTCGGACAAACATCCAAAGGACTGCCCAGGAAAATTTGTGCATTTTTTGGGCTCAGTGTGGGACAGGAAACCCGAGGGACTGTTGGGAAAAAATTTCTTTTCTGAGAGAGAGTGAAAGACAAGTAGCTCAAGGACTGCCAACCAGTTCTGTGGATTTCCTAAGCACGGTGAAAGATAGGCAACCTGGTTGCTTGCTGGGAAAATCTATGCATTTCTTAGAGGCAGAGCCGAGTAGGCCAATAAGATTCATCTGGAAAGCTATGTACAATTGTTGGGAACAATGCAGTGGGACTGCAAATGACTAGCTGGGCTTCTCTCCACATTTCTGAGGAATAGTGTAGTATTAGGATGAAGTGCACAGAAGATTTTTGGTAAACCAGAGGGAGGCTTGATAGTTGATCTTGCAAGAAACATATATTAGATCAGGCTTGGAGGAAACTTTTGTGCTATTCTAGGACACAAACAACCTCCTCACTTCCAAGATTGTGCGGTATACCTACCTAGGGGCAGCCTCAAGAACTACGCATTTCTAGGTAGTAGAGAAGGTCATTGAGATCAGGGTCTGGTTGAAGGGGTTTGTCCAATTGATGGATTTTTAGGAAAAATGGCTAAGTGTGAGAGTAAGTTAAGTTGTGTATCCATGACATTAAGATCATACACTTAGCATATTTTGATAATAAGACAACAAAGACCAACAAGAAAAAACATGTGCTCAGTGAGACTAACTTAAAGCTAAGAGAAACAAGTGCGACACTTGAGATAGACTTTCATAAGACCATGATGAAACTTACTTGACTGTGCTTGCAACTTCGCATGTGAGTGCAACAATTTTTCACATAGTGAATACAACTCGTGGACACAAAGACAAATCTTCAAAATTGCCAGAAAAATATCGCAAGCATGACAAAGAATTATGTATGCAAGAAGATGACTGCTGGTGCAAAAGGCGAAAGGGAGCAAGATTATACTTACCCTCCAGATGGTTATGAATTCAATAGAGTTTTCATGCAGTACCAATCTTTTATCATAACACGGTTCCTTGGTATTCCTCCTCAACTCCTTGAGAGTGATCTAACATGTCATCTTTCCTTGTGGTCATTAAGAGATAGATCAACGCTGTTTCAACCAACAGTGACTACTGCAGGGATGAGTCCCTCGAAGGCACATCTACATAGTTTCTTAATGCAAGGCAGACTAGAAATTTGGGACAATACTACATAGTTTTGGGATTCAAGAGACTATTGTGGGATGGGGTCCTGTTGTGCTCTACAACAACCCCCATTTCATATCATTATTTATTTAGGAAAACTATCATATGAAATGGGTCCCTTTAGTTTTGATTGGTATCAACATTGTATTATTCAAAAAAGGTCCGAAAACAAAATGAAAAAACATTATGAAAACCTTTTCGATAAACCCATTTTGATCTTAATAATACAAATAATCAATCTTTTATCATTGCGATAAAGTGATCGCAAGATCGCATATCGCAATGACATAGGAAGCATACTTTAACGGCCCATTCATTTTCCCCGATGCGATATCGCTATCGGCGATCAGAAATATACTATGCATGTTCTTAAAGCACCCCAGGAATTCACCCGATGCGATGTGATATCGCTATCGGCGATCGGCAATATACTATGCATGTTCTTAAAGCACCCCAGGTAATACACTCGATGCGATGCGATATCGCTATCGGCGATTGGCGATATACCATCCATGCGTCCGTAAAAGTGCTCACACTCCTGATGCAATGCGATATCGCTATCGGCGATCGGGGATTTCGAAAGGTGTCAATATAAGGAGTTAAGATTTCCCCGACGCCCGATTGCGATAAAGCCAAGAGCGAAAATTTCAAAAAAGCCGTTAAGATAGAGGGATATTACGATCAATTCATATTAGAAGCTTGATCTGTCGAACAATGATTTACCTGCGCTCAACCGCCAAAACATCCAGGCACGCTTAAACAAATCATTCAACCGATTAATGATATGATGGGCATTTAAAGGATTGGTAGGTTCTAAACGGCCATTTAATGTAATTGTAAGTCCTAAAATCTTCCCATAGATTATATCCGCAGCCACTTTAAAGTTAATCCCTCATCACGCATTGATCAATATATCTCTCTCATATTCGATTTTCACTACCAATTCTCTGTGTTACGCTTATTTTCACACCTGTACAGAATTCTTCCAAAGTAGAAAACTCAAACAGAATGGGGAAGAAGTCTAAGAAAACCATAATCGCTTCCATTGCGCCAGCCACAGGACAAGCCGTCGCTAATCCAACTAATAAAAAGAAAGGATTGATATCTGATACTACATGTTCTGGTCTCGGCAAAACTACTTGGCAAAGTACCTACAATTTGATTGAAGCGGAAGAACCTGAAGTGACAATAGTACAAGCCTCTGCAGATTGAACTCGGAAATCTAATGGTACTTTAAAGGACTTAGCTGACTCCTTCCTTCATTAAATAGCAGCTCGGGAACAAATTCTCCCATATACGGATGTAGTACGGTGGGCAATTGAGGAAATCCCAATCATGGACAGAACCTTCTACACCAGAGACGGGAGAATTTTCGGGTCATTCAAGGCTGATGATTTAAGGCAAAAGTATCATTTGCCTTAGCCAGAGAAGAAGTACAACAAGGCGTTCTTGGAGAAATTCCGAAAAGAGAATGAAATTGAATCCGAACCCATCCGAGATTGGAGACAAAATCCGGCAAAACACAAACATGAATCTTCTGGTAAGTACTCGGTTGATTTCCTATGTTCTCCTTATTGTTATGCTGGAATAATGATGTGTAGATTGTGGGGGTTGCACGATTCCGCTAATTTCACTATAGAAATGGTTCCCTTGATGGAAGCGTCAAGCAGTAACAGTGAAATAATGGATTGGGCAACTATACTCTCAGATAAACTAGCAACAACTGTTCTTGAGTTTAGAAATAAGACCCGCATTACTGAAAGGTTAATTCCCCCATTCTACTACAGTGCCTATATTTTAGATACCTTGTGTTTTAATTCTGAATTTCCTGTGCTCAGCTGGAGGTGGACATCACAAGACCCCATGCCTATTCACATATACCATCAGAAATTGTGGAAATCTTCTTATAAGCACCATTTATACCAAGTCTGCAATGGCTTTATGTCACCCATTCATTATTCTATTTTTGATAAACCTACTCCAAAGATTTCCTACCAAGGCGGGATTGACTTAACATCAGTAGGAAGATGGTTCGGGGAGGAAAAGTTCACTTATATAAGAGTTTTAGGTAGCCAAGCCGAACCTCATGTCCTTCCCTTGTACATACCTGATAAACTGCTGGCGATGGAAATAGCTTATCAGATCATTGCTGAGGGAGTCACACAGACCCTCAAGAAAAATAAGAAGCAGGGCTGGCCCTCTTTTCCTTTTAGATGTGGTGTCTACACGTTGCATGATTTCAAACATGCAGAGAAAGAAGCTACAAAGATAAAATCATTAACTCTAGCAACTCTCCCTAATAGGCAATTTGATCCCAACAAAGTCGCCTATAATGCACTTGAACAGGCCAAATTGGCAAAGTTTGATCATAAAGAAGATATGTTCGATGACCTGTTCTCCTCGGTCGAGTCAATAATGCAGGTTAAGGCATTTGCCAGAATGAAATATCAAGATGAAGGGTTGGTTGAATTCAACAGACTTAGAGAACAGAGGTTGCAAACTCTACCTCTAGATCTGTTAGCAACAACCCCAACAACATCATCAAGCGAGCCTGAACGGGAACAGTCAAAGGAACCTCCGGTTACAACAAAAGAACAAGAAAAACCACAGGAGGAAATTCAGACTAAAGAGCAGGAGAAAGTGCGGGAGGAGACCCAGACTAAAGAGCAAAAACAGACCAACATTGAAGTAAATGTGGATACTCATATTGATCCTAAATTGCTCCAGGAATGGCAGCAATTTGATTCTATTATCAGCAGTCTGGAATGTTCAAAGAACATTGAAACTTCGAAAGCAGCAGACACACAGGAAACCACTTCAGAACAGGTTCAAAGTGGAACCAGCGGCCCACCCATTTCAAAGGAAGTAGAAATAATACCAAAGGACCCCTCTAATCAAATTATTTTGCAGGTAGAAGAGATTCCTCCCTTGGATGTCTTCTACAGCCCAAGGCATAAAGCTGTAGTAAAACGACAGAGGAGGAGAAGAAGGACTGATCAACCTTCCTTTTTCCCAGAACAGACGGTCACAACCAATGTGGTTTGGAAGGAGGAATTTGACCCCTCTGATGACCTGACAAAACTGTCACAATATGCTGGAGCCTATTCAACAGCAACAATAGACAAGGCATCAGAGGTGAGTCTTTTATTGAAAACAAAAGACTAGGAAATCTTCTTATTACAGGCACAGCTAACTGAAGCAAAGCAGAAAGCGGAGCAGGCAGAACAGCAGTTGTTGACACAACAGCAAGTGAACAATCAACTAACTCAACAATTGCAGGCAAAGAAACAAAGGATTGACCACAGCGCAATCCAAAAGCAGAAAAAATTGTCAGAGGCCTTGGCACAACTGAAGGCAGCAAATTAGAAAATACTGAAAACAAAAGATGAGCAGATTGCTCAACTATCAGCAAAGCTTGAGAAAACAAAGGGCGTTCCACAAATAACTGAATTCATAGTAGAAGCACTACAGATAAATACGACATTAATAACACAAATCAAACTTCTATGTCAACAAATCACCCAGGCAGAGCCACTATGTGAGTTAACAGCATCAATAAGTGAGAAATTAGAAAAGGCTAGGACGGAATTGGATCAAGCTGAAGAAACAATAACTGCATTTCTTGACTGGCAAGATACTGACCAAGGACAAGCGGCGAATTTACCAAGAATTTTAGAGTCACATAAAGATATATTATTTATAGAATGGCAGTCCCAGTTAATGAAAGCAGAGAGGGCAGTTTCAAGGTGCAAATCAACTACAAGCAATTTGGTTGAATTAGTTAATAACACTCTCTACTTGTCAAACATGATTTCCCAATGCACACAGGAAAATTGACAGCGATGAAAATATTGGAGCAGTCATGTTATCCAGATCTAGAGGAAAAGGGGAGATTAATTGCTGGAATTAATAGTTTAACATGGGACACCTATTGGTTCTTCTTGGTAAAACCACACACTCAAAGATCCGCCCTCAAGTGCCTTACAGATGCAATCGGGTATATTATCCCCGATATTCAGGATGCCACCTATGCTGCCCAGCTTAGCTCTCGCCTCAACAGACCATCCGAAGTGGAGCTGATGCTTGCGATAAGTCAGCTCAGATTCAAAGGCAAACAACCTACTTGATGAGTCATGCCGCCGACTGCCAGATTGCTGAGAAAAATATGATCATAATTAATTGATACCAATTAAGTAGGATTTCAGTTTCATAGTTAGTTAGCTTAATTAAGTATTTATAGACCCTTTCATGTTTTTAGAAAGGGTCGTAAAGTTTTGTACTTGCCTTAAAGACTGAAGTTGCACTATTGTGCTTCAGCCATATTCTTTTATAAAACTGGACCAGTTATTCTAATTTTGACAAGGAAGCTTTTATGCAAATGTTCACTACTGTCTTTGTTTGAAAGTATTTCTGCGTTGGAAGAAGAATCTCAAATAGCGATTGATATTGGGAGTGTTTAGCAGCTCATATGGTACTATTATCTATGTCTGAATGCATTATTTTCATATGAATTGTTATTTGATTGCCTTTGCTATTATTGAATATATGTATGTGTTTTAACAACATTTCTCTATTCCTTCCACTATTGGATGTTTATGGGATGCTTTTCCTTTGACCATATATGTATCGATGATATATAAAGTGTAGCAATATTGCGCTAATCCTTTTGTTTAACAATTTAAGCAGAGTAATTCTTGAATGAATAAAAGTCCATGTTTATTGAATAGAGTCATCTACATGCTTGTTTATAAACATAGATCATCAAGCGCTACACTTTAAAAAATACAATAGTTCCCGGGATTAGTAGTATTTCTTTTATTTCACCGATAGATTAAGTTATTCGCCTATCATTAGATTAGTCAACCAATCATTCATTCATCCCGTTTATCCATTACTGGGAAACTGGTCCCATTATCCCCAGTCGGAGCCACCATTCCAAACGGAAAAGGAGCTGTACTAAGGTCCGGATCGGGTGGTTATCCCCCAATGTTGATACAACGATTTTCGGGGCATCAAAATTTTTGGCGCTAGAAGGAGGGCCCAACTGTGAATGGCAAGCAAACCCAAATTTACAGGCCATTCTAAGAGTAATTCTCCCTCCGTATCACCTCGTACTTCCCAATTGCATGTTGGTTCTCCAGTATCCAAGCAAGAAGAAGAGGAAACAACTACCACTACTCAAACCCATCATACTCCAGAACAATTAAGTCTTGAATCCCCTAAAGTCCAGTCTCTTATCCACAAACTTCAGAGCTTCTCGATTTCACCACAGAAATCTGAGGTATCACAAAGCAGTGCGACTTCGCAGTTCAATTTATCTCACCCTCTCACCAGACTTCAGAGCGAAAAGCTTGGTAATGAACCCACTGAGTTCCCTTTACCCAAAAGGAAAAAGGCGAAGAAATATACTGAAGGATCTGACAGTGAAGAGCGTTCATCCACATCCTCCATATCACTCTCCCCTGTGCGAAGTCAATCATCCACTCCCCCATTACATATTGTTGTTCATCAGGGATTAGGAACTTTAACATCCCAACCTGCTCACTCCGCAATATCATTTCCTTCCCAGACATTTGGAATTTCAACAGTAATATCATCTACTACTGCTGTTATAATAGCAGATCCATGGACCAGGCCTGGTGCAGTCAACATGCCTGCACCATTGCATGCATTACCTGATGCTCCTGAAAAATGGCTACCCAAGTTTAACCCAGATGATGGGACCGAAGCTGAGGAACATATTAATAACTTCGTGTTGGCAGTCAACTTGAAAGGAGTAACAGAACAAGATGTTGTTGTTAGACTTTTCCCTTATACCTTGCAAGGATCAGCAGGATCCTGGTATTTTTCTTTACCCTCTGGTTCCATTACCAGTTGGAACACTTGCCAAGAGCAGTTTCTTACTAAGTATGGAGATGATAGGTCTTTGGCTACATTAATAAACGATCTCTCCAATCTTAGGATAGAGCATAGGGAACCGATTAAGGAATTTAACGCCCGATTCAATAAACTCTTGAATAAAATCCCAACGGCCTCCAAACCAAGTGAGCAAATTGAAGCGAATGGTATATAACTGCCCTACCTGCCAATATAGCTATTTTTGTAGACAGGGCTGGGAAACCTACTTTAGCTGAAAATATGAAAGAAGAACTTGCTGTGGAGAAACACATTAATGCTCTAGAAAAGAAAGTTGCTCTAGAAGACAGAAAAGCCAAAAAGGTTTCTTTTAAAGATGATTCAAAGAAGAAAACCCCAAAAGATCCATATGACATGGAGGGTCTGCAAAAGGTCCTCAAGACTTTGTCAAACGAAATTGTTGAAATCAAAAAACAGGTAGCCGAAACCTCAACCAAAAGACCCTTTAGAAATTATAAGAAAAATGAATCAAAACCACCAAATGTTATATCAAATGTAGATTCAGATCTTGAAGAAGGAGAAGAAGAAACAATTACACCTACTGATGAAGAAGAGGAAGTTTTTGAATGTCATGGAATGTGGGATTTCATACTGCCTAACTCCGATACAGATAATGAAGAAGAAGCATTTCCTGTCACTACTAGGAGTAAAAGTACCTCCGAACCTGTTCAGGCAACTTCAAATAAAAGGAGTGCCGGTGCTGCTACAACAAAAGAAAAAGTATCTACAAAGAAGCCACCTACAACAGTTCCTCAAAACCAACCTTCAACCTCAAATACTCCTTTAACATCTAAAACTTTGGTGGTATCTGATTCAATGGATTACAATATTGTTGATGATATGAAGAAAACTAAGGCAAACATTACCATGTTTGAACTTAGCAAGTTAAAACATCAGCAGAAATTTCTTCTCAAAGAATTAAATGCTATTCCCACTTCACCTCTTCCCAGTGCTAAAGCCGCTAACAATACAGGTCAACCACCTTCTGGTATGGTTGAAGCTACTGATGCAGTCCTAATAGGAGATAGATCAAATTCTCATACTCCACCTTTTCTTCTAACCTATGAGATCTACAATAGAAACCTGCACAACTGTTTGATTGACTCAGGGGCATCTTCTAACATAATGCCAGCTTCAGTTTGTTCCAAACTGAACATTGAACCCCAGAAGTCTGCTATTCATATTGTACAGCTGGATAGGACTAAAGTACAGGTTTTAGGAGAAATTAATTCCGTAACTATCAGGTTATCTGCTGATCCAAGAATAGTACAAAGGATTGTTATCCTAATAGCCGATATACCTGAATTTTATGGTTTAATCTTGAGTAGGGATTGGTCTGAGAAACTACATGGGTATATTTCTATTTGTTGGTCACATATGTGGCTTCCCTATAAGGGTAAGCCAAATCAAATAAGGATCGATCGAGAAAAACATATGACCCATACAGTTACTGAGTTTGAGCAAGAAAACCAGCCAATAGCATTTAATAACAACATTTTGGGGAATTATTCATCAGAGTCATTCTTTGGCAACTTCGCTGCCCAGCCATCCCCTTTCTCAGTAAACCATTTTACATCTCAGATTGAAAATTTTTCACAAACAGATAGGTCAAGATGTTTCAATGGTACTGAGAAAACTGTAAATAAAATTGTTAATACTTCTTTATTTTGGTCGTTATATTTCGATGGGTCCAAATCTAGTGAGGGCTCAGGAGCAGGATGTATTTTTATTAGCCCACAAGGGGAAAAAACAATGCTGTCCTGTAGGTTAGAATTTGAATGCACAAATAACACAACAGAGTATGAAGCCTTAGTCCAAGGACTATATAAAGCCATCGGCCTTAAGGTTCAATATTTGAAAGTGTTCGGAGATTCTTAAATTATTATCAAACAGGTAAGGAATACAATTCATTGTCTTTCCACCCATCTCAAGCATTATCAATCGCTGATACAGGAACTCACCTCCCACTTTTTGGCATTCAATATTTCTTCTATTCCTAGGTCTCAAAACTCGGCAGCTGACCTGCTAGCCAATGTTGCTTCCAAGCTCCTACCTTCCGAAGACTACAGCCCAGATAGATTTTCAGTAGAATTGCTTTTTAGGCCATCAATTACTGACAGTGTCACGAATTGGAGAGTGTTCAACCATGATGAAGACATCTTACAGTTTTTAACTTTCGAAAAGTCCTATGATGATCAAATCATCGAGGAAAATGAGCATGACCTTCAAATGAGAGGTAAACCTGAGGAAAACTCAATCCCTAAGCCTGTGGTAAAGCTTGAGGATCTTTATGATATTAAAGACAGGTTTAAACCTGTGACTAATGTAAAGCTCCAAAGTTCTACCCTAAGGTTTGAATTGATAAATCTTGGCACTGAGCAAACTCCTCAAAACATTAATTTAGGATTAGGACGTTCCTTGGAAGAGAAGGAGGCATTCATTAGACTGTTAAGGAAAAATAAACAGGTTTTTGCTTGGAAGTATGATGATTTAAAGACATATGATACATCCATCATCCAGCATACCATTCCAATGCTTCCCGATTAGAAACCAATTCAGCAGAAGTTGAGGAAAATACATCCGAACTTAGAGAGTCAAATAAAATCTGAACTTAACAAACTCTTGAAAGCTAAGATTATTTTTCCCGTTCGGCACTCAAACTGGGTCTCCAATATGGTGCCAGTCAGAAAGAAAAATGGCGACATTAGGATTTGTATTGATTTCAGAAATTTGAACAAGGCGAGCTTAAAAGATAATTTCCCATTACCTACTATGGAGCAGATACTCCAATCAGTAGCAGGCTCTGAGTTAATGTCCTTTCTAGATGGTTTCTCAGGATATAACCAAGTTCTGGTCCATCCTGATGACTAGCTTAAAACCACATTCAGAACAAAATGGGGAACATATGCGTATCAGAAAATGCCTTTCGGACTTATTAATGCAGGAGCGACGTTCCAAAGAGCGATGGATATAGCCTTTAAAGGGTTGATTAATAGAACAGTAGTCGTCTATCTAGATGATATTACTGTATTTTCTAAGGAGAAGTCCAATCATTTGCATGATCTAAATCAAATCTTTCAACACTGCAAAAGATATGGTATTTCTCTTAACCCTAAAAAATGTTTCTTCGCTCTGGATCAAGGAAAACTCTTAGGCTTTATTGTGTCTAAAGATGGCATTTATATTGATCCTGACCAGATCAAAGAAATCTCTGAAATCCCTTTCCCTCATAATAAAAAATCCATGCAGTCATTTTTAGGCCAAATCAATTTTGTCAAAAGATTTGTTCCAGATTTTTCTCAAATTATTTTGCCACTTCAAACTATGATTAGGAAAAATGCAGTCTTTAAGTGGGGATCAGTAGAAAAGGAAGCATTCGATTTAATCAAACAATCAATAATCAATGCCCCAGCCCTAAATACTCCTAATTTTTCTAATCATTTTACATTGTATACTATCGCATCAAACTTGTCCTATGCAGCAGTACTCACGCAACTCAATGATCACAACGTGGAAGCACCCGTTTCATTTTATAGTTCAAATCTTCAGGGTGCTGAATTGAATTACTCCGAAGTAGAAAAACAAGCCTTTGTTGTATATAAAGCTGTGAAACATTATAGACCCTTCCTTTTAAAAACCCACACAAAAGTTATAGTTCCTTTTCCTGCAGTAAGGCAACTATTGATCCAAAAGGAGCTAGGTGAAAAAAGGGCAAATTGGGTTACAGCACTTAAAGAATATGACTTAGAAATTAAACCAGCAAAGATTGTTAGAGGCCAAGGCTTTTGCAGGTTATTGGCAGGAGCATCCAACATTCCAGAATCAGGTGATACAGATCAAATCGAAGAAATCAACCAGATAAGTATTACTGATTCTGAGTCACAATATGCTGACTTAATATTTTATTTGAAAAATGGATATGCACCTCCTAACCTGTCTTACAAAAACAAAAGGGCCATTAGATTGAAAGCAAAAAATTTCACAATTATTGATGATGTGCTTTTTAGGCGAAATTATGATTCAATCTTATTAAGATGCCTAGAAAAACCTGAAGCACAAAAGGTTTTGCAGGAATTACATGATGGACCAGCAGGAGGACATTTTGGAGCTGACACAACAGCCCATAAAATCATTCATGCTGGCTATTATTGGCCCACTCTGTTTAGAGATGTTCATGAATATGTAAGGAAATGCCAAAATTGTCAAACTTCTACTGGAAGACAAAGAAAATCAGCTTTTCCTCATCAGCCAGTCAACATTGAACAGCCATTTGAGCAATGGGGATTGGATATCATTGGGGAAATTACTCCGCATTCTTCCAAACAGCATAAGTATATCCTTACTGCTACCGATTATCTTACTAAGTGGGTTGAAGCAATTCCTTTGAAGACAACAAATTCTGAGGCAATCATTGAGTTTATAGATCAATTCATCATTACCAGGTTTGGTGTCCCAAATGCTCTTGTTTTTGATAATGCATCTTACTTTTCAGGCAATGCTATGTTTGATTTCACTATTAAAAGAGGATTTAAATTAAAATATTCCGCTAATTACTATCGTCAGGGTAATGGTTTAGCAGAGTCTACAAATAAAAATCTGATTAAAATTATTAAGCGAACTATCGAACAGAACCATAAAACATGGCACAAATCCTTAATATTCGCACCATGGGCTGATAGGATAACACAGAAGGCTTCCATAGAATCTTCTCCGTTCAATCTTGTGTATGGAAAAGAAGCAGTGTTACCAACAAATCTTGTTCTTCCTTCCTTAGCCCTAGTTCAGTTTATTGAGGAAAGCCCTTCTTCTTCTATTCAACTTAGACATGACCAAATTCTAAAATTAGAAGAGGAAAGAGAAAATGCCAAGGTTATTCATGCAAAACATCAGCAAATCATCAAGTCATCCTTTGATTCAGTCTCATCCGGTTCAAAACAATTTCAAGTCGGTGATTTAGTTCTGAAATGGGACAAAGCCCATGAGGACAAGGGAAAACACACCACGTTCCAGAAGATGTGGCTTGGGCCATTTCAGATCTGTGAGAAGATAGGCCATTCGACCTTCATATTACAAGATTTATCAGGTTTGAGAGATTCTCTCCCTGTTAATGGCCTTATCTTAAAGAAATTCTTTAATTGAGGAGGTAACCCCTTCTCCTTTTTTTAGTTTAATAGAGTTTTATAGTTTGTAGGACCATTAGAAAATAAAGTTGTAAGGTATCTTCCATTGACCTTTGCTGTATTTGAAAGTTGCTCCACGGTAGTAGTGTGGATATTTACTTTTAAATAATAGAAGTCTTACATAAGAGGGATAATTTCTAGGAAACTAGGTATAATTGCATTCCAAAATCACAAATCAATTTTTGTGAACCCTTCTCAAAGTTTAGAAGTATTGTAAATCATTTTATGTTTTCAGATTGGCCACAAAAAGGGTTATCAATATCAGAACAGAAACTAATCCAACTTCAGCATCTGTAACTCTTACCTTGTCATCCATTTACTCTTAAGGAGAAAATTGTCCATCCCATTCACCAAAGTTTATGGTTACTCAGAGTGTAATTCTAAAAAATCTGATATTAAAGATAAGAGGTCTTATTACAAGCCTGCTTACCATGTTCATAGGGAAATAGTTTAACCGACATTACCAATACTGCATACCAAAACAGGGTAATGGCTTAGAATTATAAGACAAGGGGTCTCATCACGAGCCAGCTTGTTCGGTTAGATTACTACCAGTGAATGGCATTGTCGATAGCTGGCCACCAAACGAGGACAATGGACTTTTATCTTAGCAATAACAGAAAAAGAAAGGAAATACAAAATGTGAAAACATGTTTTGAATTCATTCTGTTAATCACACTCTTAAATGGATGGGACAATGGATAATAATATGGTTTAAAGGTATCCCTGTCGAAACTATGAACATTTGTTGGCAGCAGAGGCTCTACCTATGACAAAGGAGTCAATTCTAAAAGTTGATTTGGAAAGGTTCTCTGTTTTATCATTATAAACCAATAAACGCCAATTTAAAACTTAGAATGTATCTAATTTTAAACAAGAGAGGAAATTAACAAAGATAGATTCATTTTATTTAGAATGCATATATACCTAGTTATATTAGAATTTTCCCCTTTAATGAGAACTCTGTTTTGAAAAAGTTTAAGTATTTCCATACTTTTCAGAGATAACTGTTTCTTCCAACAAATCACCAATTGTTGTGCTCTACAACAACCCCCATTTCATATCATTATTTATTTAGGAAAACTATCATATGAAATGGGTCCCTTTAGTTTTGATTGGTATCAACATTGTATTATTCAAAAAAGGTCCGAAAACAAAATGAAAAAACATTATGAAAACCTTTTCGATAAACCCATTTTGATCTTAATAATACAAATAATCAATCTTTTATCATTGCGATAAAGCGATCGCAAGATCGCATATCGCAATGACATAGGAAGCATACTTTAACGGCCCATTCATTTTCCCCGATGCGATATTGCTATCGGCGATCAACAATATACTATGCATGTTCTTAAAGCACCCCAGGAATTCACCCGATGCGATGCGATATCGCTATCGGCGATCGGCAATATACTATGCATGTTCTTAAAGCACCCCAGGTAATACACCCAATGCGATGCGATATCGCTATCGGCGATCGGCGATATACCATCCATGTGTCCGTAAAAGTTCTTACACTCCTGATGCGATGCGATATCGCTATCAGCGATCGGGGATTTCGAAAGGTGTCAATATAAGGAGTTAAGTTTTCCCCGACGCCCGATTGCGATAAAGCCAAGAGCGCAAATTTCAAAAAAGCCATTAAGACAGAGGGATATTACGATCAATTCATATTAAAAGCTTGATCTGTCGAACAATGATTTACCTGCGCTCAACCGCCAAAACATCCAGGCACGCTTAAACAAATTGTTCGGCCAATTAATGATATGATGGGAATTTAAAGGATTGGCAGGTTCTAAACGGCCATTTAATGTAATTGTAAGTCCTAAAATCTTCCCATAGATTGTATCCGTAGCCACTTTAAAGTTAATCCCTCATCATGCATTGATCAATATATCTCTCTCATATTCGATTTTCACTACCAATTCTCTGTGTTACGCTTGTTTTCACACCTGTGAAGAACTCTTTCAAAGCAGAAAACTCAAACAGAATGGGGAAGAAGTCTAAGAAAACCACAGTCACTTCCGCTACGCCAGCCACAGGACAAGTTGTCGCTGATCCAACTCATAAAAAGAAAGGATTGATATCTGATACTACATGTTCTGGTCTCGGCAAAACTACTTGGCAAAGTACCTACAATTTGATTGAAGCCGAAGAACCTGAAGTGACAACAGTACAAGCTTCTGCAGATTCAACTCAGAAATCTGATGGTACTTTAAAGGACTTAGCTAACTCCTTCCTTCATCGAATAGCAGCTCGGGAACAAATTCTCCCATATACGGATGTAGTACAGTGGGCAATTGAGGAAATCCCAATCATGGACAGAACCTTCTGCACCAGAGACGGGAGAATTTTTGGGTCATTCAAGGCTAATGATTTAAGGCAAATGTATCATTTGCCTGAGCCAGAGAAGAAGTACAACAAGGCATTCTTGGGAAATTCTGAAAAGAGAATGAAATTGAATCCGAACCCATCCGAGATTGGAGACAAAATCTGGCAAAACACAAACATGAATCTTCTGGTAAGTACTCGGTTGATTCCCTATGTTCTCCTTATTGTTATGCTGGAATAATGATGTGTAGATTGTGGGGGTTGCACGATTCTGCTAATTTCACTATAGAAATGGTTCCCTTGATGGAAGCGGCATGTAACAGTGAAATAATGGATTGGGCAACTATACTCTCAGATAAACTAGCAACAACTGTTCTTGAGTTTAGAAATAAGACCCGTGTTACTGAAAGGTTAATTCCCCCATTCTACTACAGTGCCTATATTTTAGATACCTTGTGTTTTAATTCTGAATTTCCTGTGTTCGGCTGGAGGTGGACGTCACAAGACCCCATGCCTATTCACATATACCATCAGAAATTGTGGAAATCTTCTTATAAGCACCATTTATACCAAGTCTGCAATGGCTTTATGTCACCCATTCATTATTCTATTTTTGATAAACCTGCTCCCAAGATTTCCTACCAAGGCGGGATTGACTTAACATCAGTAGGAAGATGGTTCGGGGAGGAAAAGTTCACTTATATAAGAGTTTTCGGTAGCCAAGCCGAACCTCATGTCCTTCCCTTGTACATACCTGATAAACTGCTGGCGATGGAAATAGCTTATCATATCATTGCCGAGGGAGTCACACAGACCCTCAAGAAAAATAAGAAGCAGGGCTGGCCCTCTTTTCCTTTTAGATGCGGTGTCTACACGTTGCATGATTTCAAACATGCAGAGAAAGAAGCTACAAAGATAAAATCATTAACTCTAGCAACTCTCCCTAATAGGCAATTTGATCCCAACAAAGTCGCCTATAATGCACTTGAACAGGCCAAATTGGCAAAGTTTGATCATAAAGAAGATATGTTCGATGACTTGTTCTCCTCAGCCGAGTCAATAATTCAGGTTAAGGCATTTGCCAGAATGAAATATCAAGATGAAGGGTTGGTTGAATTCAACAGACTTAGAGAACAGAGGTTGCAAACTCTACCTCTAGATCTGTTAGCAACAACCCCAACAACATCATCAAGTGAGCCTGAACGGGAATAGTCAAAGGAACCTCCGGTTACAACAAAAGAATAAGAAAAACCACAGGAGGAAATTCAGACTAAAGAGCAGGAGAAAGTGTGGGAGGAGACCCAGACTAAAGAGCAAAAACAGAACAACATTGAAGTAAATGTGGATACTCATATTGATCCTAAATTGCTCCAGGAATGGCAGCAATTTGATTCTATTATCAACAGTCTGGAATGTTCAAAGAACACTGAAACTTCGAAAGCAGCAGACACACAGGAAACCACTTCACAACAGGTTCAAAGTGGAACCAGCGGCCCACCCATTTCAAAGGAAGTAGAAATAATACCAAAGGACCCCTCCGATCAAATTATTTTGCAGGTAGAAGAGATTCCTCCCTTGGATGTCTTCTACAGCCCAAGGCATAAAGCTGTAGTAAAACGACAGAGGAAGAGAAGAAGGACTGATCAACCTTCCCTTTTCCCAGAACAGACGGTCACGGGCAATGTGGTTTGGAAGGAGGAATTTGACCCCTCTGATGACCTAACAAAACTATCACAATATGTTGGAGCTTATTCAGCAGCAACAATAGACAAGGCATCAGAGGTGAGTCTTTTATTGAAAACAAAAGACTAGGAAATCTTCTTATTACAGGCACAACTAACTGAAGCAAAGCAAAAAGTGAAGCAGGCAGAACAACAATTGTTGACACAACAGCAAGTGAACAATCAACTAACTCAACAATTGTAGGCAGAGAAACAAAGGATTGACCACATCGCAATTCAAAAGCAAAAAGAATTGTCAGAGGCCTTGGCACAACTGAAGGCAGCAAATGAGAAAATACTGAAAACAAAAGATGAGCAGATTGCTCAACTATCAGCAAAGCTTGAGAAAACAAAGGGCGTTCCACAAATAACTGAATTCAAAGTAGAAGCACTACAGATAAATACGACATTAATAGCACAAATCAAACTTCTATGTCAATAAATCACCCAGGCAGAGCCACTATGTGAGTTAACGGCATCAATAAGTGAGAAAGTAGAAAAGGCTAGGACGGAATTGGATCAAGCTGAAGAAACAATAGCTGCATTTCTTGACTGGCAAGATACTGAGCAAGGACAAGCGGTGAATTACCAAGAATTTTAGAGTCACATAAAGATATATTATTTACAGAATGGCAGTCCCAGTTAATGAAAGCAGAGAGTGCAGTTTCAAGGTGCAAATCAACTACAAGCAATTTGGTTGAATTAGTTAATAACACTCTCTACTTGTCATACATGATTTCCCAATGCACACCAGGAAAATTGACAACGATGAAGACATTGGAGCAGTCATGTTATCCAGATCTAGAGGAAAAGGGGAGATTAATTGCTGGAATTAACAGTTTAACATGGGACACCTATTGGTTCTTGTTGGTAAAACCACACACTCAAAGATCTGCCCTCAAGTGCCTTACAGATGCAATCGGGTATATTATCCCCGATATTCAGGATGCCACCTATGCTGCCCAGCTTAGCTCTCGCCTCAATAGACCATCTGAAGTGGAGCCGATGCTTGCGATAAGTCAGCTCAGATTCAAAGGCAAATAGCCTACTTGATGAGTCATGCCGCCGACTGCCAGATTGCTGAGAAAAATATGATCAAAATTAATTGATACCAATTAAGTAGGATTTCAGTTTCATAGATAGTTAGCTTAATTAAGTATTTATAGACCCTTTCATGTTTTTAGAAAGGGTCGTAAAGTTTTGTACTTGACTTAAAGACTGAAGTTGCACTATTGTGCTTCAGGCATATTCTTTTATAAAGCTGGACCAGTTATTCTAATTTTGACAAGGAAGCTTTTATGCAAATGTGCACTACTGTCTTTGTTTGAATGTATTTCTGCGTTGGAAGAAGAATCTCAAATAGCGATTGATATTGGGAGTGTTTAGCAGCTCATATGGTACTATTATCTATGTCTGAATTCATTCTTTTCATATGAATTGTTATTTGATTGCCTTTGCTATTATTGAATATATGTATGTGTTTTAACAACATTTCTCTATTCCTTCCACTATTGTATATTTATGGGATGCTCTTCCTTTGATCATATATGTATCGATGATATATAAAGTGTAGCAATATTGCGCTAATCCTTTTGTTTAACGATTTACCGAGAGTAATTCTTGAATGAATAAAATTCCATGTTTATTGAATAGAGTCATTTACATGCCTGTTTATAAACATAGATCATCAAGCGCTACACTTTAAAAAATACAATAGTTCCCGGGATTAGTAGTATTTCTTTTATTTCGCTGATAGATTAAGTTATTCGCCTATCATTAGATTAGTCAACCAGTCATTCATTCATCCCGTTTATCCATTACTGGGAAACTGGTCCCATTATCCCCAGTCGGAGCCACCATTCCAAACGAAAAAGGAGCTGTACTAAGGTCCGGACCGGGTGGTTATCCCCCAATGTTGATACAACGATTTTCGGGGCATCAACAGGTCCTAGGGAGGAAAATTCTACATAATTTTCCTAATAAATATTGTTGTACTCCTCTGTGCATTTCTGGAGAGAAGTGTTGGCTGCCTACCTACTCTGCACATTTTGGAGAGTAGTGTTGGTTGGGTAGCTGAGGAACAATACTGCATAGATTCTGGACACAGTGGGATGTGACTGGAACTAGAGAATACCACCACTCAGTTTTGGATGCCAAGGGACTTTGGGGTTCCTGCACATATCATAGTTCCAATAGGCAAGGAAAATGACCTAAGGGTTGCAGAAGAAAAGCATGTAGTTCCATAAAGTTGGATGAGGTTAGGCTACTCGGGAAACTGGCTAAATGTGAGATCAATGAAACTGATGTATACAGTGATAGAACTTGTCTATGATCATATAATGGAACACTTAGTGATATAACTTAGACCATCTAGAACATATGAAACATACTCTACTTGATGCAATGGTCTTTGTCACATGAGTACAAAAAGTGAGTGTGAAACATGTCTATGTAATTAGAACAACTCATGCACACAAATCATTCTCGTTGCAGCAGAACAAACTTCCCTTTACATGACAAACAATAATCGCCATGCCCAAATATGACACATGCTGCATAAATATGGGAACGTGGAAAACTCTCAAGATCAAGGATGTAATGTCCCTTAATAATAAATAATAAATAATATAATATAATATTAAATAAATAATAAACAATAATTAAAAAAATAGTAATAGTAATAATAAATAATAATAAATTAATTGCATGCTCTAAATAAATATAAATAAGAATAAACAAAAAAATAGTAAAAATCAGTAAATCTATCAAAAAGTAAAAAGAAAAGAAATAAAACAATAAATTTGCATGTTGACACATGGAGTGTGTCCGTGTGCTTCCCCTTCCAATTTTTTTCTCTATTTAATAAATGGGGAGGAAGATGAGAGGCATTCCATCATCCATTCTCTTGGGAGAATAGTGTTGTGAGACAAAGGATTCCCTGGCAGTAGTACGTTGATTGAGAGCTCAGGGTTGGCCAGTTGTAGCAAGATTTTGTGCAATTGAGCCTGTGGTTGGGTGGAGAGTCATCCCCAAGACTTTGTTGCAATTAGCAGAAGAATTCAACTAGTGTTCCACAGGTATTTAATGTTGAATACTCATGATGGATATGATATGCATAACATGGCATAGGAATTATGATGCTATAATATGAGGTTTATTGACATGTGGTTCATTTATTATGTGAAGTCATGATATGTCTTTGATGCAAATATGTTGATGTTATAACTTATGATGGTATTTCATGAGGTGAAGCATGTGATAGTTATGTACAATTTTTTGAAATGCATGAGCATGCAATTCGTTATTATTCATAATGTTGCGATTAACAATGATGAATGTTCTCATGATGACATGCAAGACTTGGCATGTGGATTATTTTCTATGATACTATGATGGTATAGCTAATGCATTGGTTGCATTTTGAGGTGTGATGATTGACAGAACTCCGCAAATGGGCTAAGAGGGCCGGTTTATTTGATGATATCGTGCAAGCCCATATGCACCAGGGAGAATAAGTAACACCATATGGGCTGGGGACAAACTCAATCAACATTACATATGCCAGATGTTCCTTTGTATTGTATAGCTCTTGATGGATAGCTCCTAAGGGCTATGGGACCATCTTGAGGGGGCCAAGTGCCTGATATTGAAGGCTAGCTGCCTAGTATTGTATTGGGATGCCGAAGTCTGGTAAGGTGTAAGGACTTCGATGCCTGGGATTGTGCGCCTTAGTGAGTTGTGGACGAAGTGGGCCAACCTTGCGAGATGCCTGGTGACATTAAGCACTGTACCGAATGCCTGCCTTGGGGCAGATGAGGTCCGAGTCAGGCATGATCCTTGGGGCCAACCTTGGACCAGGATACAAACCGAGAAGGCTTATGCCTGATTCTGAAAGTGGGAAAAAGCATAGAGATTCCTTGGGATTTCCCAGGTGTTTTGAAACATTCGATGCTTGCTGGTTATACTAGTTCAGTAGAGGGTGTCGGGATTGTTACATGAAGTACTAAATAAAAAAATAAATGTAATGTCCCTTGATAATAAATAATAAATAATAAAAACATAACTTCGGCACGAAGTTCATTAAAGTGGGGGAGTATGTAATGTCCCTTAATAATAAATAATAAATATTATAATATAATATTAAATAAATAAATAAAAAAAATAGTAACAGTAAATAAATAATAAATAATAATAAAACAATAAATTAATTACATGCTCTAAATAAATATAAATAAGAGTAAATATAAAAATAGTAAAAATCAGTAAAGCTATCAAAAAGTAAAAACAAAAGAAATAAAACAATAAAGTTGCATGTTGACACATGGAGTGTGTGCATGTGGTTCCCCTTCCAATGTTTGCTCTATTTAATAGATGGGGAGGAAGATGAGAGGCATTCCATCATTCCATGATTCCATCATCCATTCTCTTGGGAGAATAGTGTTGTGAGACAAAGGATTCCCTGGCAGTAGTACGTTGATTGAGGGCTCGGGGGCGGCCAGTTGTAGCAAGATTTTGTGCAATTGAACCTACGCTGGGTGGAGAGTCGTCTCCAAGACTTTGTTGTAGTTAGTAGAATTCAACTAGCATTCAACCCTAAAATCATAAGTGAGAAACATCATCACCACAGGTAAGTTGTCTCTACTCATATTTTTTGAAATTTAATGTTAATTAGTTGATAAATTGCGTGTTGATTATAAATCACATGATTAATCTAATTAATTACATGTTTTTATTTTGGGGTTGTTACAAAGGAGGGGGCTTCATATCATCAACTTACCAATCAGTGACCAAGGAACGATCGATCAAAGGATCCATGATAGGCTCCAAATTTTGGATGCAGGCTAAAATTTTGGAGGATATTATTGCTGCTACAACACTTGGTGACACACTGGTTGAATACCAACTTCTCTGTTTTCGTTCATTTTAGTGTAGGGCCTTGGTATTTAAAGGAGCATTGACTCGTTCTGAAGATTGCTTTAGATTACTCACTTAACCCATGGATAGACATGGTTCACCCTATACAACTCAGTCAAAAAAAGAAAAAAACTTCAACTAGATCACAATGTTTCAAAATTGGGAATGGTAGTTTGGCTCGCGAGCTTAAGATTTTCAGAGTATAAGTTTTCATCTCTATTGTTGCTCCACTGCCAGCAAGCCTAGACAATAGCGCGATAGAGTCATGTAGGAACACAAGCATTTCTCCATTGCCAGCGAGCTTGGTTAGTACCCTGGTGGAGTTGCGTACTTCACCTCTCTGCGCTGGAAGCCTTTCTCTTATTTCACCTTTATTTTTTAAAATAGGAATGTGCATAGGAACTTATTTATTTTGGGGGCGGAAGAGGGATCCCGACTTATTGAGAGAAGAAGAGGTTGTTCCTTAACAAAAGCATGTAAGACCTCTAATTCAGGTTTTCTTATTTCGATTTTCCCCTTCTCCATTTATACTAGTTGGATAAGGTTGAACACACAGAGAAAAAAACTAACTATAGATGTGAGATTTGCCAAACTGGACACGGGTTCATGGTTCTACTGAAAATTTCTTTACAAATAGATCATATTTTCTGTGAAGACTTCATCGGCCAGAATTTACAACCATGCACAATGAAGATAGACACAGGACTGGCCATGCACTGCAGTGTCACAAGACTCCTTGAACTTCAACCACATATCAATGAGAGACTAGAACACAGTGTGGGCACAACACTTATTCTCGTAGTGCAGACAAATCAAAAACTCAACATGAAAGGAAAAACAAGATGAGAGGGAAGGAGTGCACAACAAGTAAACAAAACTAGAAGACAAGAAAGCAAAATGGTCAAAGAAAACAAGATGTGAAACCGGGATAATAAAACCATGATGGACTATGAGTGCAAAATGAGAGCAAGGAAAGGAAAGCTAAGATGAAAATAATCCTACTCCTACCCTAACAACGAAATAGTGAGGACTACATGAAATGAAATTTCCATTGAAGCCATCGTAAACTCTCCTGACCTTCATCAACAAAGATACAAATGATTAAAAAAAATTAAAAGTAGTGTGAAACACAAAATAAAAAAGCTTGACCGAGTTACACATGGAAAATAAGGTCTTCCCTATGGGTATAAAGGTGTGTCACAAGCACCTAATACACGTGCTTGCCTTTTTATGGATACCCTTTCTAAACAAACCTCGAAAATATCTTGCGGGTGTGTCCTCATTTCCACTGAGCTTCTCAGCAAGCACGAGGAAGGATTGAAGCTTGTTACTTGCAACAGAGCTTGCCAATTATTATTGTTCCCACCATTCAACAATTGGATCATAAGATTCATAATGGTTGTTTGGACAACTTCGAGATTTGTGAGATGATCAATTTTTTATTTGACAGATGGGGTCATGATGGGAACCTTGTAAGAAAAAATGAATCTGATCATTCTCAACAGTCATGCCAAGACAGCGAGGACCTGACATAACCATCAACATAGGTTGAAGTGCCTCACCTTCTTGAAAAAAGTCTAAAGGGAAAGATGGTGAACAATGAAGATCAGAGAACATGAAGCAACTGCCATTGGATATGTCATTGGGAAAATTATGAGCTAAATGGTAGTCACCCGAGATAGAGAAATGATTAGATGAGCTGGGTGAGACATCATATTCCTAGTTTGCAATTTGAACAATCTTGCAAATGGTATACACAATCAAACCAAGTTTGTTGTGAGCTAAAAATGACAGATGGATTTGGAGTGCAAGGTTCGCAAGAAGGCCAAGGATCTGATCATGAGAGGGAAAATTTGATAATAATGATTGTGAGAAAAGACAATCTTTGAGGTGATCAAATTCCGAATTCCATGATTTCATGAGAGATGGACATTCCCAACCCGAGTTTGATGTAAGAGACATGCATGAAGACGAATGCATTCTGACAGGGTTGTATATTCGGTCATCAATGAAATTTTAAAAATTTGGAAGATCACACCCGGAATACCAAACATTCGTTACATGGGGATCCACAACAAATGAAACCATGTAGATAGACGAATTGTGCATGGGAAACCATATATGACTGGGTTCCCAGGGCTTACCCAAGTCGCAAGGTCCTGACACAACCATCAACAGACATTGAAGTGCCTTGAATCCCTGGTGTGCCCTAGAACTTTTCAAAAATAGAGAATCACATTTTGAAGTATGAAACATATCATGCATGGCTTGAGGGTGGCTGTTGTTGCTAATCTCAAAATTGTTGTCAAGATGGAAGCCATCTTTGTCATAGGTTGCACCATATTTTTCAAATTCAACAAGCTAACTTGAAGAGTTGTCTTCATGCAAGAGAAGGGATGTTGATGGGTGAGAAGAGTCATGTGCGATTATACTATGTTCATCATGGACAACCTCATTCCCTTGTGTAAATTGAGAAGATAGCTCATTGGATCAAGAGGCAAGAGGACATGGAGTATCTCTGACGCATGTGGATGCATTGTGAATGGTAGGACACGCAGGCAAGTGAGGTGAAGAGGAAGTTACGATATGAATGCCTTATTTTCCTGGATCAAATTCCAAATCAGGGTTAGATTCTTCCTGAGGGAAAAAAATATCACATGATGTGCTTATGAGTTCGTCACAACAAATGGAAACATGGGAGTGGTGACTGCCCGAGACTAGGGGTTGATCGAAAGAATTAATTGTACAGGATGTTCCATTAAGATTAGCAGATTTAAAATCATTTAAGAATGGAAGCTCATTGTCTTGATGCACACAATTTTGAATCAAAGAGGGATGATTGATAGTGTCCTCATCTTTATTCTCCTATGCCTGTGTGATGTGACTTCCTTGCGCCTTATTGCAATTTGAGATAGCATCTTGAGAATCAAGAGAATGTGAACAATTAGTTTGTGAAACAGATTGAGCAAGTGAGCCATGGTATAAGAAGTCATGGCTCGTAGATGATGGAGGATGGCAGAGATGCAAATCAGATTTGGGACTTGAGTTGTGAATGGTAACATCTTCTTGCAGAATGGAGGAATGAGTCTTCACTATAGGCTTCCTTACCCATTATGGAATTTCCTCCAGTGAAGCAGGAGATGAATGAGAATATGGGCTAGGGAAATGCTGCAGAGATCCTCAGCTTTGTAATCACCAAAAGGGGTCACCCACATCGGGACCAAAAAAGGAGGAGGACATGGAATATACAGGGTGTTGGGCTCCACCTCTACAATATGAGGTGACTCGTGATCCACAAGATGTGGGCAGAAGGGAAATCAGGGGGTTCACGATATTGAGAAACATGAACCAATCATTTAAATTATTCTCTCAAGAAATTGAAGTTCAAAAGATGTTCAGAAATTTCTTAATAGAGGTGAAGGAAGAAATTAGCAAAGTCCTCAACTGATTTGTGAGGCTCCATTCATAAACGGGAATTTTTTTAATGAAAATCCTAGTGGCTATAATCATCGAACATTTTAGTCATCATTTCGAAAAGCCGACCAAATGAATCGATAGAGGCAAAGGGTAATGTGTGACATCACTTCTTAACATGACCTTCGAATCTGAGGCTGAGTAATATAGTCCAGACATATTTGTACTCTATCTTGTGGTGTAGGCAAAAGTTTATAACTTGACGCATAATTGGATGAAAATATGGTTCACCCTGACCACTGAAATTTAACTTAGATAGGGCATGGATAAGTTCCACGGGGATGGTACATTTAAACTTTGTAGAAAGACATCCTGATATTATGATGTCAGGAGAAGCTATTTTTAAATAATATATTCAAACCAAACTCTACAGGCATAGCCTATCTTCTAGCACTCCTTCTAGTGCCATGTTGTTGACGGTACTAGACCCACCAACAAAGGTGATCTCCTCGGTATAATGTCCCAACTATACCTGCCACCATTTGGTGTAGGAGTCCCATCCGATACGATGACCCAATTGCCATTATCTTAGAGATTTTCTTTATCTCTTGTTGTTCAGCATATGAGAGGGTTATGCTTGTAAGTTCAAGAAAGTAGGGTCATTATGCCTGGTAAGTGCATAATGTAACTTTGTGTCCGAGTTCTCTTACTATAAGGGCGAGGGCAAAAGTGAGCCTCTAGATGAGAGGTAGTAGTACCACCAAGGGAGAGACACATGCAAAACAAATAAGGGTATGTATGACATCCAATGGAATACTCAACAACAGATGCAATAGTCATTAGCACCAAAGTGGAAGGGAAAACGCATACACCATCTAGCGGAGTAGTACACATGTAGGTGGCAAAGAAGTCCACACGAACGAGACAATAGTGATAAAATGTACAACACATCTTCAATAATGTAAGTAGTAAAATAACTAATGTAGTTCAACTATCTTAGTATAGGTTAAGGAGACATGCATTACAAACTGTTGAAATATGGAAACAAGAATATTCCAATTTAATTTTTCCTTGAATTAAATTGTGAACTAAAATTGAATTTATTCTTAACAGCTACTTTAAAATAATTAATTAACTTATTTTAAATTAATTGTTTGGAGAAATTCAAGTTAGAATTATTTCTGAAGTCATGCAAGAGTTATCCCTTAAATTAAGGATATAAGATTGAGTTATATTTGAGTTGTAATTAGTTAACTCAGTTTATTGAATTAAGTCTAGTTAAATTAGTTCCAAACTGTTTGAGGAACTAATAGTGAGTTAATAGTCAGTTGATGCATTAATGAACTCAATTACTGCTACTCCAGTTAACTAAAGATTCCCTCATCAGAAACTCATGCATGTCTATTCTGAGAAAGACCCAGTTGAGATTAATGTTCAAGGACATTATACTGTCAGTTGCATGTGTTTTTTCATGGAGAGAACTCATGCATGCAGTCAATGATTCATCCTTGAGGATTGCGTAGTTTCAAAGGCTTGGTTTTCCACTTGGTAATAGGAAAAATCATCCACAAGGAACAACGCAAGGAACTAGGAGCTTGGAGGGCGAGAAGGAAGGCTGGAGAGAAGCCAAGATTTCTTGTGAGCATCTGTGAGGATTGCATTGAGAGCTGGCTAGCTGTGAGAGCTAAGGCCATGTATAATTCCTATGTATTTCCACCATGTATGATAATACAATGGTGTGGTGTTTTTTATTTGAGGATTTCCCCAAAGTATTTTCATGTGTATTGTGCCATTGATTGTTCTTCTTCTCGTTATGTTATTCATCTCAATCTTTAAGCTTTCACAAAATTGGTAGTAGAAGTAGGTTATAGTATTATTATTTGATTTATATTGCATTATCGAGTTAACCTATCACAAATTTTATACATGGTATCAGAGTTGTGAATAGTATACTAAGAAGGGAATTCGAAGTTTGAAGTTCAGGGTTGTAGGTGCAAATAGAATTCATATCACAGTTCAAGGTTGGCCAATGGTGTTATATGGCTTGAGAATCAAGTATGCCTTGGAAGGTAGCTCGAATTACATAGCATGGAAAGATAGAATGGAGACTGTATTAGAAGACAATGGCTTGAAGGAATTCATTGGTCAAGAAATCCCAAAGCCATCTTCAACTAATGCACAAGAGTTGGCTAACTGGAAGTAGTGTGTGGAAAAGGTGAGATGGATCATCCTTGAAGGATTTCGAGACCATATCGTCTGAAGTCTCCATGGGAAGGATACTCCATTTTCAATTTGGAAGACATTGAAGAACCTCTACCAGAACAATAGTGACCATAGGAAATTGGCACTTAAGGATAAGCTTTGAAGAATCAAGATGGAGAAGGGCGATACTATCTCCACATATTTGAACAAGCTCAGCACCTACATATATGAGTTTCGTAGTGTGGGAATAACTACTGTTGATGATGATATGGTTAGCCTCACTCTCCTTGGCCTTCCAAAGAGTTGGAATAGCAACGAGGACTCTATGAATGGAAGGGAGAAACTATCGGATTGGGAATGATTGTGGTTGGACCTTATGTAGGAGGAGATTAGGAGGAGCATACGAGATGGTTCTTCATCCAAGAATGACGATGAACAAAATCTTACCTTAGCAAGTAAGGAAAGGAAAGGGAAGGGGAAGGATTCCCATTTCAAATTGAATTATTCTCATGGAGGGAAGAAGGGAGACATGTCTAAAGTAAGATGCTTTAATTGTCACAAGATGGGACAATTATGCGACTAATTTCACATCAAAGAAGTCCACTATGGGATCCTCGAAAATATAGGAAGGTGAGGCATTGGCCTCTTAGCTCGAAATGGACTTTACCCTCATCACATGCATGGTGTCATTGATGATGGGTTGTGTCTGGTATCTTGACAGTGGAGCCTCATTCCACATGACCGGTGATAAAAATTTATTCAGTGCCTTGGAAGAGAAAGACCTCAAGATGCCCATAGAGATGGGTGACAACGAAAGGTATAATGTTTCAGGAGTGGGCATGATTTCTTTTCATAGGGAGCATGAAGCACCTCTCACCTTAATAGATGTGATGCATATGCCTAGACTGAGGAAGAACTTGGTATCAGTCGCGATGTTGGAGGAAAAAGGCTATGATGTTGTCTTCAGTAAAGGAAAGGCGTTCCTAAGACACATAGCCATGGGTCAGACCAAGAGGATAGGGATTTGGGTGAAGAATCTCTATAAATTAGAGGTATACGATTATGAAGCATTGAGTGCAAAAGCAAAATTAGTGCAAAAAAAGACATTGGCAAGTTGTGGCACAGGTGGTTGGGCCATTTGCATCATGGGGCTTTAAAGATAATGCAACAGATATCTACAGGACTTCCCAAAGGTAAACTTGAGAAATTTGACACATGCAAAGGTTGTACCTTGGGAAAGTACACCGAGTCTTCCTTTCATGATCAAGACAGTTGAGCAGAGGATATCTTAGAGCAATTTCATACTGATTTGTGTGAACCATTCTCGACGAAATCCACAACGAAACAAAGGTATTATGTGATTTTCATTTATGACTATTCTCATAAATGCTGGATTTATTTCATACAGAAGAAGGACCAAACTTTCACAAAGTTTTGTGAGTTCAAAGCTTTGGTCGAGAAAGTGTTAGGGAAGAAGATCAAGGCCCTGAGAAGCGACAACAGTGGAGAATATGTCACTAAGAGTTTAAGGAATTCTGTGTAGTGGAAGGAATTAAACGAGAGTTGACAACACCTAATATCCCACAGCAGAATGGGGTGTCCGAGAGGAAGAATAGAACTATTGTAGGGGTAGCATGAGTAATGCTATATTTCCAAGGCCTACCACTTCACTTGTGGGTTGAGGCATGAAACATAGTGGTCTATTTGAAGAATAGAAGATGGCATTGCATACTTGAGATGAAGACACCGGAGGAAGCTTTCTCTGGTAAGAGACCAAATGTGGGTCACTTTAGGATCTTTGGCTCATCGGTATATTACCATGTGACAAAAGATGCATGGAAGAATCTCGAGCCGACAATAGAGTTGGGGATATTTGTGGGGTACACTGATACACCTCACAACTATTAGGTGTACTTGCCTACCAGGTGAAGGATAGTAGTTAGTAGAGATCTCTAGTTTGATGAGCAGAAGGCCATGCGAGTTTCCCTTGAGAGAGAGCTCCAATGACAGGCTATGGAGGAACTGTTGGTTCCTAAGGAGGAGGAGCCTCAGACTAATGTAGAGCAGCCGCATGCAGAGGTTCCAAGAGTGGAGACATCCACTCAAGCAAAGTCTTCTAGAGATGGACGGAAGCGAACAAGATAAGCTGACAGATTGTTGGAGGTTGAGAGAGAGAATGTTGGAGCAACATCTTCTCAGTGCAGACAGAGGAGGTCACCTAAGAGGTACACTGGATACATGGCCCTTGTTGGGGAATGTGTTTAGACCGGGCTATCTTCCTTTGAGGAAGCAGTGCAGTAGCCGATTTCGGTTGATGCTATGGCAAAGGAGTATGACTCCATAGTTCGTAACAGTGTTTGGGATGTGGTTCTGAGACTAGAGAACAAGTCTGTTGTGAGTTCGCGTTGGCTTTACAAGGTAAGCAAGCTGCTGATGGTGGTGTGGAGAAGCATAAGGAAAGATTTGTTTCTAGTGGCTTTTCACAAGTCGAGAGGATCATCTTTCTACTGTATATTTTGACAGAGGAGTAAGATGCTGACATTTTGAAAAAGGCATTGTCATAGTGCAAATTCGAGTTCCATAGAGACATGATCGAGGTGGAAGATAAGCCCTTTATTATTGAGAGGGAATGTTGAAATATGGCAACAAGAATATTCCAACTTAATTTGTCCTTGAATTAAATTGTGAATTAAAATCGAGTTTAGTCTTAACAGCTACTTGGAAATAATTAATTAATTTATTTTAAATTAATTAGTTGGAGAAATTCAAGTTATAATTCTTTATGAAGTCATTTAAGAGTTATCCCTTAAATTAAGGAGATAAGATTGAGTTATATTTGAGTTGTAATTAGTTAAATCAGTTTACTGAGTTAAGTCTAGTTAAATTAGTTCCAAACTATTTTAGGAACTAATAGTGAGTTAACAGTCAGTTGATGCATTAATGCAGTCAACTAGTGCTACTCTAGTTAACTAAAGATTCCCTCATTAGAAACTCATGCATGTCTATTATGAGAAAGACCCAGCTGATATTAATGTTCACGGACAGTGTACTATCAGTTGCATGTGATTTCTCATGGAGGAAACTTATGCATGTAGTCAATGATTCATTCTTGATGATTGTGCAGTTCTAAAGGCTTGGTTTTCCACTTGGTAATAGGAAAAATCATCCACAAGGAACAACACAAGGAAAGACGAGTTTGGAGGGCAAATAGGAAGGCTGGATAGAAGCCAAGATTACTTGTGAGCATCTGTGAGGATTGTACTGAGAGCTAAGGATTTGTATAATTCCAATGTATTTCCACCATGTATGATAATACAATAGTGTGGGGTTTTTTATTCGAGGATTTCCCCAAAGTATTTTCATGTGTATTGTGCAACTGATTCTTTTTCTTTTGGTTATATTGTTCAACTCGATCTTTAAGCTGCCTCAAAATTGATAGTAGAATTAGGTTATAGTATTCTGATTTGATTTAAATTACATTATTGGGTTAACCTATCACAGATTTTCTACACAAACATTCAAATAATAGTCTTACAAATGGATACAAAACATGCGTGAAAACATGCAAGCCTGAGACATGCTTCTCAATTAAGCAAAACTTCCAAGACACATCTGTACATCATACATCAGTAGCCCTAGTAATAAGGAATTGGAGCCACTCCTTGCTCCTTAAAGAACAAACTACAGACTCTTAAGGCTATGCAGGGGGAAGCCAAGTTGAAAAGTATATTTCTCATACAATTAGAGGGTATATAGCGAAGCGTGACTTTTGACCCTTCTAACTCTTCGACTTCCCTCATGACCATTCAACTTCCTATGAATTTTCAATTAACGTGACCCTTCAACTTCATATGTGTGTCCATTCGACTTTCACTTTACGTTACATTTGATTACAAGAAGTATGGCCCATAACATTGATGTGGCTGAGACGACTCATGACACTGCTGATATGTATTGGCTGACTGTGGTGTCCATGTCAAGTTGCTATGCTGCTAAGTAATGGATGTACTCTCAGTGTGTTGCTTCTTCACCCCCTCATGGAAATGTGTCACGGGGTCTTCGATGGTCTTGGTGTTGCTTGATGATCACATGCATGTATTCTTTAACTTTCTTCTAGATCTGTTGCGTATGTCCATATAGCTACAAGAAAGTCTTCTATCATACACTCCTTACTCATCATGTTCATCGTCGCATCATGTTCCTACAATTCACTCATGACGGGACAACATCAAATCCAAAAATCTTTTAGTCTAGCATGATGCATTGTTTTTAGTTTCAGATCCTACTGACCAGATAGGAAAAGGCACTAAAACTATGTAGAGCATACATGAGGCCAAGATGAGGGCTTTTGTAGTAGTTTCAGGGAAAACTGTGTAGAGGTGAATGGGAGGAAAATTTTCACAATCAAGGTCAGTAGTGTCAGCCACTAGGTGAAACCCAGCTGGGTAGAATCTGCACAATTTATGGGAGGAAGACAAGGCAGGGTATCCGAGGAACTGTTGAATAGTTCTTCACAATTGTGTTGAGGGATATAGAGTGGGGTAGCAGGATGCACTCGAAAGAAAATTTGCACAATTTTCTAGAGCAAGGCATGATGAGGCTTCAAGAACTTGTTGGTCACAACTGTATATTTTTGAGCAACGGTGTGGGACAAACATCTAGAGAACTGTTGGGGAAAATCTATGCATTTTCTGGGCTCTGTACGGGATAGGCAGCTTGACAGATTGCTAAGAAAATTTGTTCTTTTCTAAGAGACAATGCAAGAAAGCCAACCCAGGATTGCCAGCTAGTTCCACGGATTTCTTGGTCACAATGGAAGACAGACAGCCCTGGGGTTTGCTGGGAAAATCTGCACATTTTGTGGAGACAGAGCCGAATGGGCCAATAAAAGTCATCTGGGAAGCTCTATGGAATTCTTGGGAGCAATGCGCAGCGGGACTGTAGATGGCAAGTTGGGCTGCTCTGTGCATTTCTAGGGAACAACATAGTTCGGGATCAGAGTTCAGAGAATATTTTCGGTAGACTAGAGGGAGGATTGATAGTTAATCTTTCGAGAAACACAGATTGGATTGGGCTTGGAGGTAACTTATACACCATTCTAGGAAACAGACAACCTGCTCACTTCTAGGAATGTGTACTGCAGTGGCTTGGGGCAACCTCAAGCACTGTGTCACTGTGCATTTCTGGGAAGTAGAGCAGGGTCACTAAGATTGAGGTCCAGTTGAAGGGGTTTGTTTGGTTGACAAATTTTTAGGAAAAATGGCTAAGTGTGAGAGAAAGTGAACTTGTGTAGGCATGACATTGTGATCATACACTAAGTATATTTTGACAACAAGACAATACAGACCAACAAGAGAAAACATGTGCTCAGTGAGATGGTCTTAAAGCTAAGAGAAGCAAGTGCGACACTTGTGATAGAGCTTCAAATGACCGTGATGACACTTGCGTGACTATGCTTCCAAATTTGTGTGTGAGTGAGACCGATTTTCACAGAGCAAAGACAACACATGGACACAAAGAAAAATCTTGAAAATCACTAGAAAAAGATCAGAAGCATGACAAAGCAATTTGTATGCTAGAGGATGACCACTGGTGCAACAAGAAAAATGGAGTAAGAGCATACTTACCCTCCAGATGGTTATGCATTCTATAGAGTTTTCATGTGGTCCTGATATTTTATCATAACATGGTTCCTTGGTCTTTCTCCTCAACTCCTTGACAGTCATCTAGCATGTCATCTTTCCTTGTTTCAGTAAGAGATAGGTCTACACAGTTTTAACGGCTAGTGACTGTTGTCAGAATGAGGCCCTAGGAGGCACATCTATGGATTTTATGAATGAAAGAAAAGCTAGGTAGCTGGGACGATACTGCGTAGTTTTTGGATGCAAGACACTATTGTGGGATGGGGTTCTGGGAGGAAAATTCTGCATAATTTTCCTAAGCAAGGTTGTCGGACTGATCTACGCATTTCTAGAGAGAATTGTTGGTTGCCTACCTGCTCTGCACATTTCTGGAGAGAAGTGTTGGCTGGGTAGCTGAGGGATAATATTGTGCAGATTCTGGAGACAGTGGGTTTCGGCTGAGGGAAGGGCACTAGAGGAGACCACTGAACAGTTTTTTATGTGAAGGGAGGTTGCGGTTCCTAAACATTGCGTAGTTCCAGTAGGAAAGGAAAAAATCTTGAGGGTTGCAAAAGCAAAGCGTGTAGTTCTAGAAAGCTAGATGAGGCTAGGTTTCTCGAGAAGCTTGTTAATTGTTAGATCAATGAAACTGATGTAAACGGTGATAGAAATTGTCTATGATCACAAACTGGAACACTAAGTGATACAACATAGACCATCCAAAACATATAAAACATACTCTGCTTGATGCAATGACCTTTGTGACAAGAGTGTGTGAAGTGAGTGTGAGACATGTCTATGTAATGAGAACAACTCATATGCACAAATCTTTCCCCTTGCAGTAGAACAAACTTCCCTTTGCATGACAAATGATAATCCCCATGCCCAAAGATGACACATGTTACATAAATATGGGAACGTAGATAAATCTTAAGATTAATGACGGGGGTTGATATCATCAGCTTACCAATAAGTGACTAAGGAATGATCGATCACATGATCCATAGTAGGCTTCAAAATTTCGATGCCGGCCAAAATTTTGGAGGGTGTTGCAGCCGCTACAACACGACATTACCAAATCATTTACCTATCATATTGGATAAGGAAAAAGCTATATAAGGAGGTGAAGATTAAGGCGTTAAGTGTGCAAGTAATGGATTTTTTTTTAGTGAACTGATCCTGAACAAGTATGCACCAGGGAGCAAGTAGAATACTCCAATCTAAATGATCTGAAGATATGTTGATATATATGTTTGATAAATTTTGTTGTTGTAATTGTCTAAGTAGTTAACAATAATAGATTAGTGGTTATAGTGATTTTGTGATCTAGATGTGTTTTCAAAAGTCTGTAGTTTTAACAATGAAGGTTGCAGAATGTGAGTTATGTTGGAAGTGAAAGTATGTTTCAGTAATTTAAGATATATACGTTGGTTTTCTTCTAGATAATTGCATGTATATACAAATCTATCTCTCGTTAGTCATGTATATATTCTAAGATGTGTTTTTCAGTATATTGAGACATGTACACAAGTTTTGCATGTGATATGTGTGTATATACGTAAGTTTGCTTAATAACAATCATGTATCTATTCTGAGTTATATCTGGTTAGGGTTCTTAGTGTTGCTTGATGATGACAATTGATGTGTATTTGTTGTTGTTTGTCAATGATGTCTTGATCTGGATGGTTTTTATTTGCAATGGTTTGGTTGTGCATGGATTTTATCTAGTTGTAACTTGATGTTTGAGTTATACAATTGGTTTACAGTGTTTTGGGGATTCAGAATTTGAGATTCGTTTTGGGCTTATTATTGATGTGGGTCCAATGTGAAAAATTGATGAAAGATGGCCTACAGGTTGTTATGTTTTGAGGGATGTGGATCCAGTATGAAAAGTTATGAAACATGGTCCACGAAGGATGTTGAGGGTTGGAGACTTCAATGAGGAAGTCAAAGCTTCCTTCCAATGGTATCTAGTAAATCTGTTCAGGGGGTAGGAATTTCCTTTCGGTAGGAGCCAATAAAAGAGATCAAGGCATTATATCTCCCTTGCAGTGGATGCTAGAGAACGAGTGGAGGTTCTGGCCTCCTATAGTTGGGTTTTTGCTTGCTAATAAGAGCCTATAACTGTACAACATGTAATGAATATTTTCTTTATATAATAAGAAAGAGGATAGAGACGACGAAAATGGTGGTTTTCTCCCACATTGGGTTTACGCGTAAAATCTTGGTGTTCTATGTGTTTTTCTTATGTGATGTGAATTACACGCTCTTTACTGCATAATGAATGGTTAATAGATTAATAATGGAATGGTTAAGTTATCTCACTCATGGAAGTTATGACAAAATAAGTAAATTGGATATACATCGGTTTCCTTCACTAAAGTCGTGAACACATGCTGGTTGCATAAAGAATAATAGTGTACAAAATCAGAATATGAAATGAAAAGAGAAAGTGAATTAAAAGTACTGATTCACCTCTCCCCCGACCTCCCCCTCTCAGTATTTTCCTAAGAGAAATGATTTTTAATAATGAAATATTATTTTTTTTACGAAGTTTAAAATAAATAAGAAATTTAATAATTTGAAGTTGGGAGTTTTTATATATTTTGTATTGTTAATTAATACTTCAATTAAGATAAAATAATTGTCACCAAAAAATTAATAATTGTACACACTTACAAAAAAACAACATTTTGCATATAAATATAATTTAAAAATACATATTTTGGAACCTTTTATCTATAATGACATGGTTTTTAGGGAAATAATGGAATAGAAAAAAGCTGATAAAATAACACATTTTATGAATTTTTTTATTAATGTTACATTCAAAGATGATAATATTTGCAGTTTATTTTTGGGAAAAATATATATATATTATTCAAAGTAAATTTTAAGTAAAAATAAGAATATAAGAAATGTTGTTTAAAAAAATTAAAAAGTTATGTTAACAGAAGAAAGAAAAAAGAAAAGAGAGAGAGAAAGAAAAAGAGGAAAACAAAAACAAAGCATTTAAAATAAGAATTAAAGAAATAAATCAAAACAAAAATGAAAAAATAAGAAAAAAAACTAAAAAAAACATTTAAAACAAACAAAAGAACCATTAAAAAGAAATAAAAAATAAAAAGTTAAAGCATTATAAACTAGATAAAATTAGTAATTATTAAAAACAAAAAGTTAAAGCATTATAAATTAGTTAAAATTAATAATTATTAGAAATAAAAAGTTAAAGCAATTATTAAAACAAAGGAACAATAAAATAATAGTAATAATAATAATCCACTAAAAAACTATTAACGATTATAAAAAACAAAAATAAAATAAGACAAAACATTAAAAGAATGTTAGTAGAAATATATATATATATATATATATATAAAATGAAAATGAAAATCAAAATGAAACCAAATAAGAAAGTGAGAAAATTAAATTTAAAAAAAAATAACACAAAAGAATTCAAAAATAAAAGTAAAAATATTATTTGTAAAAAATATATTAAAATATAAAATTAAGTAAATGGGGTGGGCCTTGTGGGTTGGGGTTAGCTGATTCAAGAAATTGACCAAGCACAAGAGTTATGTGATTGTTGGCCGATTACCATAATTGCTCGATCTTTCGTTTGTTTTTAATCGGTTAATTTTTTGTTATAAATATTTTTGTAATTTTTTTGCTATAAATATTTTTTTTAGTTTTTATTAATTTATGTTTGTTTTTTTATTTTTTTATAAATTAAATTTTAATGGTTTTTTTATATGGGTTTACAATTTCTATAATATTTTTATTTATTTTTTATCTTTTTAACTTTTTTTAATATTTAATTATTTTTCTACCATTTATATTTCACTATAAGTTTTGAATTTTTGAATTTCTTTAACAAAATTATGTAATATTTCTTTAATATTTTTTTTCTCTTTTCTCCACACGTGATTTCTTTTTTGTGTGTTATTATGGGTTATCTTTTGTTTTTTTTGTTATTTTATATTTTTTATATTGGTTTTGTATTTGAATTGTTTTTATTTTTTCCTTTTATTTATAATTTTATAATTTTTGATTGTTTTTAATTTTATTTGATTTAATTTTTGTAGTTATTATTAGTTTTTTAAATTATTTTTGTTCAGTTAAATTATTTTTTAATTATTTTTTGTTTTTTTTAATCTTTTTTTGCAGCATTGATGCTTGACTAGAAACCTGACTCCGCTATGTGTAACTTGATAGTTGATACATGAGTTTTTGTTACACTGGGTCAGTTTTGCCACCACTACATGCCAATTTGATGATTGATTTTTAATTTTCTTTGAAATGAGCCAAGTGCACCCACTACGTGTCACTTTGATAATTTATTTTTAATTTTTTGTTGCAATGTGTCAAGTTGCCTTAGGCTAAGATTTTAGTATCATTATACTTTTAACATTTGGTATAATGACTATTTTATTTAGATATTCATTTTTAAGATGTTTTTTAGTCATGATTATTGGTCTCGATATATGTTGAAAATCTAAGGTTTTTTAGAGCCATGATATTTGGTTTTAACTTCATGTCTGAAAGATGTCGAAATTTTAAGGTTTTTCAGAGCCATAATGTTTTATCTTTAATGAAATTGTTGAAAATTGTCAAGAATTTTAAGGTTTTTTCAGAATCATGATATTTATCATTAACGCCATGGTTGAAAATTGTTAGAATTTTTAGGGTTTTTGAGGTTGTGATATTTTATCTTTTATGCTATCATCAAACTCTTTTGGTTTTTTAGGCTTTTTCGGAGTAATGCTATTTTGTTTCTAATGGAATTGCTAAAAGATGATGGAATTTTAATAAAAGACAATGTTGATGCGATAAGCATGAAAGAACACCTTGAAATCAAGAATTGTTAATGCGCCATCAACACCTTTTGATTTCGAAGTGTTCTTTCATGTTTATTGCATACAAATTTTAGTTTTTAATGACATTACTAAAAAAGTGGAACTTAAACTCAAAAAATAAAAAAGAGTGTTGATGTTGTATCAAGCCACATCAACACTCTTTGTTTTGGGGTACTTTTTCATGTTTATTCCACAAAAATATTGGTTTTTAATGTCTTTTCTAGACATAATTTTAAATTTTAACCTAAAAAAAATAATGTTGATGCAACACCAACACTTTTCTTTTCCACGGTGTTTTTTCTTTTTTTAGTGCAAAAATAAGGGTTTTACGATCTAGAGTTCTCCTTTTGAGATTATAGTTCTCGTTAAGTTGGTAACGGTTTTTAACACAACACATTAATTATCACATTAATGAGATAACACTTAAATTTATGTTCACAAAGATATCCATTTTTATTTCCCTGTTCTTTTTTCTTTATTCATGAATAAGCATATAATATAACACTTGCTCTCTAAATTTGGTTTGGGATTTGACTTGGCTGGCATGGTAATGAAGTTTGTCATATATTTTTTATTCTCTTAATAATTTCTTTAAAGGTTTAGGGTTATGGTCTATGTTAGATATATCATCTAGGTGACGTAGCTCCACCATAAGGCAAGGATATTGAATATTGTTATGTTCTCCTTAGCTCATATCTCAACTCCTATGACATTATATTGACATTTATCCAGCCATATTATAACTAAAAATTATAACATAATACCATATTGTATGCATGGGTTCGCATCCAACTTATTTTCGAATGTTTTCACATTATATAAATTTACGCTTGAGTAGTTATGGATGCTTCTGTATAAAATTCTTATCCTCCCATGTTGAATCTCCAGCAAGTAATTTCTTCCACTTGATGAGATACTCTGAAATTGATTGATTTTGCAGCTATCAATTTCTTGTTTCTATGATTGCTTCAAGTTCCAATATGAATATTGCTTCCTCATCAAGTTCTGGAAATATTGTTTGAACTGGGCTCTTCTCACCTATAACCTTCTTTAAGAATGGAACATGGAAAATTGGGTGCACTCTGGAAGATGTAGGAAGCTCTAATTTGTATGCCATAGTACCAATCTTTTGTAACACCTTGTATGAACCATAATGCTTTGGTGATAATTTATTAACCTTCTTAGCTTGCTTGAGGGACATTTGTTTGTATGGTTATAGTCGTAGAAATACACAGTCACCTACATCTAAACTTCTTTCACTCCGATGTTGATTTGCTTGTTGTTTCATTCTATTTTGTGCCAAAGTGAGGTTATCCTTTAAGAGTTTGATAACTTCACTACAACAAAACCCTGTGGTTAGCATCCCTTTTTTCTTCCTTTTTGCACCTAGAGCCCATTTTTGGTGCTTTTTGTGCCCATTTATCAAATATGGTGCAATAATTGATGCAAAGTTTGCACCAAGTTTTTCACCAAGTCTTACACCAAGTTTTGCACCAGGTATTGTAATAAGTTTTGCATCAAGTTTTACACTAGGTTTTACGCCAGGTTTTATGCCAAGTTTTATGCCATCCTTTGTACTATGTTTTGCATCAATTTTGGAACCTAATTTTGTTTTGTCAACTTTGGTATCATTTATTGCATCAACTTTTTGCGCCTACACTTGCATGAACTTTTCAATGATCTCTTGCATCCTCTTTTGCATCATTTTTTGCAGCATTTTTTACATCCATTTTTACATCACTTTTTGCATCCCCTTTGCGTCAAGATTTGCATCAGGTTTTGTGTCTCATATTGCATCTACTTTTGCATCGAATTTTGTTGCATCAAATTTTGCATAATATTTTTCATCCATTGTTACACCCATGTTTACGTCCACTTTTGCATCCCTTTTTGCATCTTATTTTCCATCTTCATTTGCTTCTTTTTTTGCATCTATCATTACATTCACTTTTGTTGTGACACTACTTGTACCATGTTTTGTACTTACTATTGTACCCATGTTTGCTTCCAATTTTGCATCCATCTTCACATCCACTTTTGCATCAAAATATTGCATCTATTTTTGCTTCCACTTTTGTGTTGAGTTTTGCATCTCATTTTGTGTCTTCTTTTGCATCTACTTCCATTGCATCCATATTTTTCATCCAATTTTGTTTATGCTATTGCACCCATGTTTGCATCCACTTTTGCATCCCTTATTGCATCCTTGTCTTACATCCAAGTTTGCATGTTTTTTTGTGTTTCTTTATTACATCCACTTTCTCATCCACTTTTTTTGTGCCATATCTTGTGCCTATCATTGAAGCCCACATTTTCTTCCAATTTTGTATCCACATTTGCATCCTCTTTTGTGTCCAAGTTTGCATCAAATAATTTTGATGTTTTTTTCATCTACTTTTATATCCACTTCTGATGCGTACAATTTTGAATCTAATTTTGTGTCCACTATTGCACCCATGTTTTTTCCATGTTTACATCCATTTTTTAATCCAATTTTGCCTCCTTTTTCATCCAAGTTTGTGTCTTTTTTTCGTTCATTGTTGTATCCACATCTATTTGACAACAATTCATGCTAAGTTTTATGCCTACTATTACACCCATGTTTTCTTTCACTTTTTCATCAATGTTTGCATCCTATTTTGTGTCCATGTTTGCATCAACTATTGCATCTACTTTTTCATCCACTTTTGTGTCAATTTTTCTGTCTTGTTTTGCATCTACTTATGTTGTGTCCACTCTTCATCCAATTTTACGTCTATTGTTGCCCCCATTTTTTTTACTTTTGCATCCATTTTCCAACACTCATATTTTTTGCATTGATGATATTTCTTATGACATTAACAATTATGAACAATTGATGACAATGTCGATAATTATGATGATGATGATAATGAAGATGATGACGATGACATGAATTGTGATTATTATGATAATCAAAATGATGATAAAGATGATGGGGGTTATAATGACAATGATGATGATGACAATGATGATGGAGATGATAATGACCTTGGAAAATATTCCCAATTTTTAAATGTTGTCATGTTCATAATCATAATCATTATCTTTAGAGTCATCTTCTAAGTCATCATCATTATTTTAATCTTGGTCATAGTCAACAACAATAATGGCATGAATGATGATTATGATGTTCATGGTGAAGTTGACAACAATGATGATATAAATTACATTAATTATGATGATGGGGATGATGAAAATTATAATGACGATGGTAATGGTAGTGATGATGATGATCATCGATAATCTCTACAAAATAAAGTTGTCATTTCTCTTACATATATCAAGTGTCCTAACAACCCTTTTTGAGCACTCGTAATATTTTTGGGTTGATGATATTTCTTATGACACCTATAATTATGAACAATTGACGACAATGTCCATAATCATGATGATGATGATGATGATGATGACATGAATGGTGATTATGACGATAATGCAATGATGAGATTGATGGTGGTGATGATGATGATAATGAAGATGATGACACTCCCTCTAAACTAGGGAGATACTCATAATGAGACAAAAAAGTACTCTCAAGTTGAAATATTCAAATAAGAAGGGATCTGGATTGATAAGCATCAATGATGATTTACATCATCATAGCCAACATTGTCAAAATAGAAAGGCCATGACTAACAAGTTATATCTCTTCATTAGATCATAGCACAATGTTGGGAGGCATAAATTTGGACATCACTCCCTCTTTAGGCACTTACCGCACTAGGATGTTCATCAGGCATGTCCTCACATGATCATTTTCTAATCCATTGTCATAATATTTGACACCAGGAAATGTCGATCCTCGTGACTATTCTTATCTTGGATTAATGTACTTGACTTATGGCGATTAGTCCTAGTCAAAGCACAAATTCTCAAAGAATATTAGTCCCAAATGTTTATCTAATCCACCATTCTCCCTACTGGTGTCTTTAGTAGGCTTACAACTATTAGTATCGACCATAGTACATGACAAATGGATAATATGGTGTCAGTTCTTGCTCCCTCTCAACCAAGGAGGAGACATCCACAAGAATAAGCGTTTCTCAAGAATACCCATCATTTTCATAGGGAATAACATCATTAATTTGTTTTCATTGCATGATGCCTTTATGATTAAGCATTCATAGATTTGTGGCAAAATATTTCCCCTTTTGTAACTTGTGATGAAAGAAATCAAAAAGTGAAAGCCAAAATCATTAAAGGTACACTATAATGATTTATCTAAGTCTAAACTCTAAGGTTAAAGTGAAAATTTATGTAAATATTATATCTATGAATTGTTCAAAACTTATGAAAACCTTATTCCCTAAGTCCTATATATAAGAAAAATCAAAAGAAATAAAATGAGGCCCAATGAATGGTAACGCATGTATTGACTCCTTCTTTGGAAAACATATGAATATATACACTCCTAGCCACACTTGATCACATGTTTGTGATGGTTTAATCATGAAGTCCTCTTTTCCCCTTTCATTTTCACTTCATCATTTAAGCACCTATTTAAGGATCTAGGGAATTTTTCTTGCCTAAGGGTTTCGTATCTACTCTTGGTTTACTTATGTCACACTACGGTCAATCATGTGACGGAGTGAAATACTTAAGTTTGTGGAGTTATTAGAACAATGTATTAAGTTAGTCACCACACACACATGTATTACATCTCATTGATCCACATGTGTGGGTTGGAGACTCATTGCTTGAGAACTTTAATGGATACTACTTTAGGGCCTTGATGGTATATCTTACAAAATCTCTTGGTAAACATTGTGATTCATCCTTTCTTTTCCTCGAGACACTTGATAATATTGAAGTCACTCCCAATAATCGACGGAGATGGGAAGTATAAACTACTTGTGCTGGAAATAGAATTGAGAAATAGAGGTTTTCCATTTGTGATATTGGAGTCATAAACATTGGATACATGGTAGTAGTCCTCGATGTCAATTAACTAAAATTATATTGTCATAATGAGAAAAGAGGTAAACATATTGGTAACCTTGATGTCTTGATCATTCCAAATAATAGCCATTCCAAACAAATATATCTAATCACCAATCACTACTACTTGGAAATTCCTCCTCCATTTTCTAATTATATGAGGTAGAACCTCACTTAATATTTTTATTTCTTATATCAATATTATTGATGGGTGCTTTGCGTACCATTTTTCTTTTAGGAGTATTTGTTTTCCTTTACTATTGAGGTCCCTCATGTTCCATGAGACTATTCTCATGGAGAATTTACACAGAAAGGAAGTTTAATATGACTAAAAAAAACATGTTCCAAGATTTAAGTTACTGGACAATGCCACTTCATGACTCATATATTTCCCTACCCTGAGACTGAATGGTGAACTTGATAGCCTTAAGGGAAATTAAGCAATGAAAATATCAAAAAGAGGTGACTTTTGACTTTATCACATACAAGTTAATATACTAAAAAAAATATCCATAAAAATTTCATCAATCAATGAATCTTTAAAAAAAATATCCAAAACAATTTCATTAAGCAATGAAGCATTACATTATAAATTACAATCTATAAACCGTTTGGGAACTTTTTGTTAAACCATGTTCAAAACCAACATATTTAATATTAATATTTAACAATAATATGGAAAATAACACATTTTCATTAATTAAATAACATGTTATCAATCATAAGAAATGTCACTAACATAAAACTAAAAAGCATGCAACTAATGGGAGTGACCACTCAAGGCCACCATAAGACAATTAATTTATTAAGACAAGGATTAATGGGGAAAGAAATCTACAAAGGACAAAGGAAAACCTATTTTAGCTTTATTGTTTTATTAGGTGGAAGTTGAACATCTCAAGATATAATTAAGAGAAGAATTAATTTTATTGCATTAAGAAAACCCAAGCAATTCTATAACTTAGCAAGGAAGAGATGTATAATACCCATCTCAGTGACACCACACATGGCATTAAGTTACTTTTTTATATATAATTTAAAATTATATCATAAAATCACAAATTTAGCATGAATGGATGTTTAAAATCCATTTTTATAAAAAGAATATAATTTTTGTTATAAAAAAAACCAGAAACTGAATATATTTTTTAGAAAATAAAAAATACTAAACTGAATATATAGTAAAATCAAAACTAAACTTAAGCAGATAATTTTTATTTTTTTATTTAAAATATTTTTTAGAATTTTTTTAAACCCTTCCCTCCATTATAAGAAGCAAAAATAATAATAGAAATAAGGACAGACCAAAAATATTCCTTTCCTTGGTAAGTGTTTCCCACCATTCATTCCACTCACTCGAGTTATTTCATAAAACAAAGGTAAGTGTTATTTCATACTCTTTTGGCAAAGCCTATTGAGCTTCTCTTATGATATATATATATATATATATATATATATATATATATATATATATATATATATATATATATATATATATATATTCCTTGATGGATTCCTTGATATATTGATCAAGTTTTGATTCCTTGGAGATTAATTAGAGCAAAGAAAACATGAGTACTCTTAATTCCAAGTTCAATGCCTCTAATGGTGGATACAAGGCAAGGGAGGGGTTGCTATCATTGTCATAACTCCAAGTTCATTATCTATGATGGTGGGTGAGGCAAGGGAGGGGGTTGTGGTCATGGACGTGGTCGTGGAGTTTTCTCTTTTACATTATATTTAGGGAGTTCAAAGCAATTTGAATGGAATCATTGTCGTCACTAGGTATAATGGATTAAGTGTGATAATGGATAAAATGAAGTAATTATTTGTGAGCATTTTTTCTTGAATGAAAATTAGGATACATTTTATTATAGAGAAAATTACGTGCATTAAAAATAGCTCAATATTTCATGTGACATGCATATTGTATGTGACTTATTTTTCATTAAAAACAATTTACTTTATCACGTGACATTCTTTTTTTGTTAACATTTCTTCTATTTCTAATCTGAATTACAATTGTAATTTGAAATAAAGCTTCCAGTAAATATTAATTTACCAATTTTGCATGGAAATCATAAGAAACATTCACAATATAATATGAACAAGAAATGGGTACCTACTTCATATGGATTAAAAAATGCTTCTACTACTTAATGTGAATTACAAGTGTAATCCTAGCTAGATCTCCAATATATCTTAAGCCACATTTTCATTTTATTTTTAGTACTATTAAATTTTATTGTGTCATACCTCATTTTATTGTTAGCATTGTAACAAAAATATGCATTTTGCTATAGAAATGGTACTTGCATGTAATATTGATTTTTTTTCTAGAACGCTATAGGTAATGACCACGAAGATGATGATATAGACTATGTTTATATTAAATCATATATCAGATATGATAATGATGAGGATGGCGATGGCATTGGTGATGATTATGTGGATGATATTATCAGGATGGTCGGGATGATGATCATAGAAATGATCATGAGGATGAGCTTGACTATGATTTTTGTGGTGCTAGCTAGCCATGCATTATTTTTTATATTTAGTTGGATGTCTTAATATGGTAATCATACATTTGAATTTTAGTTTATTTGAATAATGATGATGATACTATCAGTAATATCTTGTTACCTTATGAATATGTTGAAAATTGCTTACATTTTTTTTATGAAGAATTATTGTGTATGATGAGATTTCTATCTTTTTATGGATGTTGTGAATTTATCTTAGCATAATGATATCTATGAAACATTTTTATTTGGTAATATTACATTGAATTTTAGTTGATTTGATTAAATATAATGACGATATTATCAATTTTATCTTGTTATTTTATGTATATATTGAAATTATCAGCATTATTTTGATGGAAAATTATTATGTATGATGATATTACTATCTTTTGATGGATGTTGTGAATTTACCTTAGAATAATGATGTTCATGAAATATTTTGATATGATAATCACACATTTCAATCTTAGTTGATTTTATTAAAGATGATGAGGATATTATTAGTATTATCTTGTTACTTTATATATGTGTTGAAACCTACCAATGCTATTTTATGGAGAATGATTATGTATGATGATATTACTATTTTTGGATTTAATGTTGTGAATTTACCTTGGAATAATGATATCTGCCATAAATGTTGATTTAGCAGTAATATATGTATATTGAAAATTGTCAATGTTTTTTTGATGGAGAATTGTTATATATGAGGATATTGCTATATTTTTTATGAATGTTGTCAATTACCCTTAAATTTGTTTACAAATATTAAGTTATGAATTTGAATTGTGATATATTCTTAAATGTGTTATACATGAAAATACCTCCTCATCATCTTGCAGGAGAATACTATGTTGTTGGTTGAAATACCCCTTTCCCCTAAACTATATAAGCCTATGATACAAGTTATGTACCATGAGGACCACGGTATCCTAGTCTATAACAAGTTGTCCCCTTCATCTAACTTTTTTTACCAAAATTCTCACATTCGAGGAATTTTGAACTCAAAAAATAACCACATAAGAAAAAAATTAAGAAACTAATAAAATAATGCCATGTAGACATGTTTTTAATATATCATTTTTATTGTTCTTTTACCAAAATTACCCAAATAAATGTCACATTTATCGAAATAATTGTATATGTATTTTTATATTTAAATTAATATATTAGCACAGGATTTAATAAAATTTAAATTAAAAAAAGAAATTCAAAATTTAAAGGAAATTTAATTTTAAATTTAAATTACCCATATAAACGCCACATTCATAAAAAAATAACCATCTAAATGTATTTTATATTGAAATTAATTTATTAACACAAGACTTAAGAAAATTTAAATTTAAAATATAAATTTAAGTTAAATTTAAATTTAAGTTACCCAAATAAATGCACTTTTATCAAAATAACCATATATTTATATTTTATATTTAAATTAATTTATCAATACAAGATTTAGTATAATTTCAATTAAATTTAGGATTTAGGATTTTATATTTAAATTTATTTATTTAACATGCCAGATTTACCCTTTATTAAAAATCATCTCAATATTCTAACTTTTATAGATTAAGATATTAATTTTATTTTTAATATTTAATATAGTTTTGGGTCACTTAGGCACCATTTACAGTTAAATTAGGTAAGTTATATTATTAAAAAAATCCACTGCCTAGTCACACCTGTATGTCATTTAAATTTTAAAGGATTTTGATTGGCTTACACATTATGACATGGAAATTTGATGTTAACATTTTAAAATGAAAAGTCCTCAAAAAGCTCGAGTTAACTAGAAGTTAACACTCTTGTTTACTTTCGGAAACTCATATGGTGGAATGTGATCTCTTTATCCTCATATTTAGACTTTTCCTAAAAAATAAAAGCATACAAAAGTGGGAAAGAGAAATAAACCAGGGGGGAGATTTTTCCTAAGCACAAAAGCATCTAAAAAGTGGGAAATTCCATTTTTATATGAGGAAACATTATTCACCCAAAAGCTTTTGCCAAAATTGAACTAATGAGGAATTTGGGAAATGTTCATAGCCTTCACTTTCCTATATATTGGAGGCTTGGCCATCGAGGAAATGATGGGAATTCATGTATTGTCACGCTGCTGATATCTATCTTGAGAGAGAGAGAGTTTTGGAGCTAGAAGTTGGGGGAGGTGTTGTTGCAACTGCATCTCATGGTTGTTACTTTCTTCAACTCCTTTATTAATATAGATTAGTTGTTATTCCTTCCATATGCTACTACTAATTCTTTACTTACCCTATTTAACTAATGAATGTATGGGATTTTAGTTTATATTTATTTATTCAGTAATATTTATATGTTTATGATAGTTTCAATTATCAAAATATTATGTTGTGAAGTTTTCTTTGTTCTCTCTCTTGTGTGTAGGACCAAGATTTGGAGCTATCTAGGAGCACTTCCCAGCTACACCAAAAACTCTAACAAGACATGCATGCGAGGACTCACATAAATTCATTCTTCTTTTCTTAATCTATACTCTACATCTTGATCTACTAAGAATCCTGAGCCTTAGAACAAACTTTCTCTTAATTAGTCTATATTAGGTTTCTGGGATAAACTGAGAGAGTTTTATGTTCATCTAACTATGCATTAAATCCTACAACAAAATGATATTTAGAAACTATAATATATTTCATTGTGTAATAAAATTAGTAAAATGGAAGTAAAAGTAAAACTCTAAACAAGAAGCCAAAAGTGGATGTAACCATCGATGCAAAATTGGGAGTAGAATTGAATGTTAAATTAGCCATCAAAACAAGATGCAAACAATGAGACAAAAAGGGTTTTAAAGTAGAATTAAAAAAGGGTGCAAAACTAGACATAAATAAGGGAACAAAATAGGGCATACAAAAAGATATCGAATTGGGCAGAAACAAGGATGCAAAAATGGAGACCAAAATGAGAATGCAAAGAATGGTGTAAAATTAGGATGAAAAATTGGGTGCAGAAAGGATGTAAGAAAAGACACAAAACAAGAAGCAAAATGGGACTAAAAAAGGGTGAAACTAAGGATGCCAAAAATGATGCATAACTAGATGAAAATTCAAATTGAAATCTAGGTGCAAAATGAGATGCAAATGTGGACACAAAATGTGGCAGAAAAAAAGGATGAAAATTTGGATGCCAAAAAGGATGCAAAATTAGACACCAAAAAGGATGCAAATTGGACATAAAAAATGGTGCAAAAATGGGCATAAAAATGGCTCAAATTTGGATGCAACATTGGATGCAAAATGAGGTGCAAAAAATGATTCAAAACTTGGTGCAAAAACAAATGCAAAAGCAGACAAAAAAAATGGCTCAAAATTGAACGTAACATTAGACACAAAATGATCTTCAAAGGTGGATGCAACACATGGTCCAACATAGGGTGAAAATTTAGATGCTCAAAAGGATGAAAAATTAGATGCACAAAATGTTGTTAAAAATGATGCTAAATTGGATGCAACAAATTATGCAAAATTAGGTGCAAAATAGGTTGCAAAAAAGGGAGACAAATGAAATGAAAAAGTGGATGAAAAAAATGGTGCAAAAATGGATGAAAAAATTGGCACTAAATCAGATTCAACATATGGTGCAAAATTAGATGCAAAAAATGGTGTAAAAAAGGTAGAAAAATTGCTGCAAAAATAGATGTAAAAATAAGTACAAAATTAGAAGCAAAAAATGGCATAAGACTAGATGAAAAAAATGGCACAAACTCGATGCAAAAAAATACACTAAAGCAAATGCAAAAGATGGTGTAAAACTCGATGCAAATTACAACACAAAAATAGAATCAAAGAATGACACAAAACACGAACCAAAAAATGATGCAAAAATAGATGCAAAAAATGGCACAAAACTTGTTGTAAAACCAAGTGCAAATCTTGATGCAAAATATGTTGAAAAAAATGATGCAAAATTTGGCATAAAAAAAGATGCAAAATTTGGCACAAAAAAGGACGCTTTAAAAATTATACAATAGAGCCAGATTTAGCACCAGGTTGCTCATCCCAATGATGAAAAAAAATACACTAGAATATGGTGCTAAATCTGGCGTAAGTTGCCTGTTTTGTTGTAGTTCTTGTTGTTGATGCTCGATGTGATCTTCCACTTCTTGAACCTTAGAATTTTCTTTTAGATGTGATGGATGGTGGATGATATCCATAAAGTGTCATGAATGGGGTCATTTTTGCTACAGTATGGATGGAAGTGTTATACCACCATTCAACTAGAGGTAACCACTTCAGCCACTGTGTATGTTTATCAGAAATAAATGGACGAAGATATCCTTCCAAACATTTGTTTACTATCTTAGTTTTCCCATCAAATTGAGGAAGATAAGATGAGATCTGAGCTAACTTAGTACCCAGAGAAGAAAATAATTTTGTCCAAAAATTTCCAATGAAAATGGGATCTCTATCGGTTACAATAATGTATTGGTTTCCATGTAGGTTTTGAATTGTTTCCATAAATGCAGTAGCAAATGTACTGGCTTTAAATGGATGAGATAATGCAAAAAAGTGTGCAAACTTTGTAAGTCTATCAATTACCACCATGATGACACTCTTTCCTTTGGACTTGGGTAAACCTGTGATAAAATCCATTGAAACCTCCTCCCAACATTGATATTGAATGGATAAAGGTTGTAACATACCTCGGTCTTAATTGTCTCAACATTATTCTGTTGGAAATCCAAACATTTTGCCACAAAATTTTGAATATTAGATTTAAGTCCATCCAAAAAGAAATCTTTCTTAACCCCGTGGTAAGTTTTTAAAAATCCAGAGTGCCCTCTTAAGGGAGAGGTGTGCAATTCCAGAAGAATCTTTTGTTTGAGTTGGGAATTCTTATAGTGGTATAAGCGATCTTTGCACTGTAACAAATCATTTTTCGATCTAAATGTATCAAATGTATTGGGAAGTTACTGCAAATTTTGAATGAGTGTCCACACTTCTTCATCATTCACCCATTCATCCCTTTCTTCATTTATCCAATCTGGTTGGATAATAGAAATGGGACAAAATGATGCTTCCACATCCTCGTCCTTTCTTGAGAGTGCATCTACAACAACATTTTTCTTCTCTTTTCTGTGGATGATTTCAAAGTCATAACCCAACATCTTTTTGAGCCATTTTTTATGCTCTTCTGAAGATAATATTTGTTCTAAAAATTATTTAAGACTATCATGATCTGTTTTTACCTTGAAGTGTCTTTTGATTATGTAAGGTCGCCATTTCTTAAGTGCATGTAGCATTGCCAACATTTCCTTCTCATAAATAGCATTGTGTAAATAGTTTCTTTTGATTGGACCACTTTCTAAAGCAATGGGTCTTTCTTCTTGCATTAATACAACACCAATTCCATTTCTTGAGGCATCACATTCCACAATAAAGGCTTTTGTGAAGTCTTGCATAGTTAAGACCAGTGTTTGGCACATTTCCTCTTTAAGATGTTCAATGGCCTTCGTCACTTCTGGAGTCCAAGAAAATGCATGTTTCTTTAGTAATGTTGTTAAAGGTGCTTCTATTATCCCATAGTTTTTAACAAACTTGTAATAATACCCTGTCAACATGAGAAATCCTCGAATATTATTTATGGATGTGGGAATTTTCCATTCCTTAGTGGCTTTAATTTTGCTAGGGTCTACCTTAACACCTTCATGAGATACAATATAACCCAGATATTCCACCTCTTGTACTGCAAAGAAACATTTGGAGGTTTTTGCATATAATTGTTTCTCCTCCAATAGTTTGAGAACCCTATCAACATGTTGAACATGATCCTTTCAAGAATTGTCGTATATTAGTATATCATCAAAAAATACTCACAAAAAATTTCTAAGGGTTTGAAAATGGAATTCGTGAAACCTTGAAATTTAGAAGGTGCATTGGTAAGGCCAAAAGGCATGACCAAAAATTCATAATGACCCTAATGAGTTCTAAATGATGCTTTTGGAATGTATTTTGTCTTCATTCTGATTTAATGATATCCTCAACGAATATCCAACTTGGTGAAGTAAATTGCTCCATGTAATTCATCCAATAATTCATCAACGATAGGAATGGGAAATTTATCTTTAATAGTGAGCATGTTGAGCTCCCTATAATCTAGACACATGCACCATGATCCATCCTTCGTGTGTACCAATACTACTGGAGCAGAGAAAGAACTTTGACCAGGTTGAATTATACCAGCCTCTAACATTTCTGCAACAATACGTTCAATTTCCCTCTTTTAGGCATATGGATATATGTAAGCCTTGATGTTTGGGGGAGCACTTCCTGGAATCAAATGAATAGCATGATCATGATCATGAATAGGTGGGAGGCCTTTGGGAGACTCAAATACCTTAGAATGACTATCCAAAACATTTTGGAGATCTAGAGAAATAGATGATTTCGATGTGGGAACCTCTACTAAACATAATTGTGTCTTGTTGTTATTTCTTTGGAAGCTTTTTCATGTTTTTAGAGCTGGTTATCTTTCCTTCTTTCTCTGCGATACCCCTTAATTAAACTTTCTTTCCTTCCCAAAAAAAGTTCAAGAAAAGTTCATGAAAATTAAAATCTGTCATACCCAAAGGGTGTAGCCATTGGACTCCTAATACAACATCAACACCACCCATTCAAATGGAAAGCATTGAACTATTCAATACATATTCTCCCATTGATAGCGGAATATTATGGGACTTTCCAGAGAAATTTATGGTTCCTCCATTTGCAACCATCACTTGACACTCTAGTGCTTGATATAGGAAGCAATCCAATTCATTGGCTATATTAAAATAAATAAAATTATGGGTACTACATGAATCAATCAACACTATTACCTTTTTCTTCTTGATATGTCCTTCTATCTTGAGAGTTTGAGTGGTAATTCCTGCCAATGCATTACAAGATATAGTTAGATTATTTTCTTCTTTCTCTAGGGTTGGTTCCTGGTGTATATCCTCTTGTTTTGACGTTTCTTGCTCCTATTCTTAGTCCTCCTCAGAATCTATGTAAAATAATTTCTTCTCATCACACTTATGACCTTTAGTGTATTTCCTATAACATAGTTACTGATCAAATGATAAAAATACCTAGTACCTATTTTTTTGAAGTAGAAAAAAATCACTTGATTTTGAAAAATGGTGATTCAAAATACACCTTTTTTTTTGGACCATATTTTTTCCACTTTAAATTTTTTTATTATCAAGTATGAATAATGTTTTTAAATGTTAGTGTTTTTCACGTTGATTTTGAAAAGTGTTGATGCAGCATCAACACATTGTTTTAAATGTTAGGGATTTTCATGTTGATTTCAAAAAGTGTTGATGCAGCGTCAGCACATTTTTTTAGAGGACTTCTTTTAGACACTTTAAATTTTTTATGTATCAAGTGTGAACATTTTTTTTTTGTTAGTGATTTTCATCTTGATTTTGAAAAGTGCTAATGAGCATCAACCCTTTTTGTTTAGATGGCTTAGTTTTTACACTTTAAATTTTCTAATGAATTATGTGTGGATAATTTTTTTAAATGTTGGTGATTTTCATAATGGTAAAAAAACATAAAAATAAAAATAAAAAAACATGACAAAAAAAATCAAATACAAATATATATATAAAAACAAAAAAAACAAACCCAGATGCGGGTGTCATCGAGGTTCATTTAAGACGGAGTAACTCTCCACCGGTAACTGTCCCTGCACCTGGCAATCTAGCACAGCTCCCATAAACCCAGCGTAATTGATATGAATGCCAAGGGGTACAGAATGATGGTCAAGCATTCGAGAATGAATGCGCACCCAGTTCGAGAGCCTGCGTAGGTCGTTTTATTCATGGCTCAGCTTCTGGTTTCTGCTATCGCTCTCCTCAGCTCCTTCCATGTCCGTCTGCATTTTTTCCCACACCCCTGCTTCGTTCTGGCCACTTGGGAGTTCATCCGGTATCTGGTTTCAGCCTGGTTCACCTACTCTCGACCCTATTCTATCTGGTCCTGCTTATTACCCTTCCCAGGTCTCTCTGTTAGTTCGAAAATGGTGCGACGTCGTGGTGTTTCTCGTCGTGGAGGCACCACTGGAAATTGTGGCCGCGCCTTCAGTCTGCCTCCCAAAGTATAGTTCCACTGGCCTCAGCCTCCCGTCCTCTTTGCCTTCTAATCATGGCAGGCCCTTCCCACACAATTCTTTCCAAACCACCCATTTCAAATTCCACAGTAGGCTCAATAAACCCGTTCTGTCAGCGAGTATTACAATGATCCTAGCTGAGGAGGAGGATAAGCCCAACAGCTCTGTTCATACCACTACGTCTCAATCTCAGGATGATAGCGTTCTTCAGGGAGATGTGGCTGGTGTCGTGTTCAATGGTGACAATATGCAGGAAGAGGGGAATGCACCTAAAGCTCCTCAGCCTCCAGTGGTCTCTACACAACACAATTTGCCTGCGGTCAAGCCAAAGCATTCCCGGTGGCATTCTAAATTTGGAAACTCCTCCAGGTGGCGGCGACATGGGAGATGAAGACAATGCGGTCGTCACGTGGATGGGCTCTCCTAGCCAGGTGGAAAAGGATGCTCTAGACTCTCAGAAACATGTTTGATGAATTTGGTACAATGCCCACTGCTGGCATTCTCTCTTCTGGTCTTTTCATCTTTCTGTTATGCTTCTCCGGATAATGGTAATTCTGTTTTGTTTGAGCTCCTGGTTTGGTAACGATACTCGCCATTATAGTATTATGAATTGTATCAGTCATGGCTCAGAAAGCTATTGTTTTTGTCAAATTTTGTATATGGCTATCAAGGCAGAATGATAATCAGTAAAGCCATAGTCGTTGATAGTATTGCAGTGATAATCACAACTTTGGTTCACACATTTGTCTGTAAGGGATTTCAAAAATGTGTCTTAAGTTTTCTCAATCCTGGGATGGTTGTCACAGGGGTTTATGTGTATCAGGATATCTGGCTGAGGGATGGCTTTAGCCCTCTCTGAGGTCTTGACCTCTTTGTACATATATTTTTCTCTTTTTTAATAGAATTAGTCTTTACGCTAAAAAAAAAAAAAAAAAAAAAAAAAAAAAAACCCTATAAGAATGTAAAAAAAAAAAAACCAAAATTAACTCGAAAAACTAGAAAAATTGAATAACAAATTAATGAAAAACAATAAAAAATAGATAAGAAAATGAAAATTTCTCAAAAAAATTATATAATTTAAAGAAAAATAAATTTAACTAAAAAAAAGATCTAAAAACATTTTTTTTAAGTTAGAAAAACAAATAAATAAATTAAAATTAAAAATTAAAAAATATTTCAATTAAATAATTTAAATGAACAAAATTAAAAATTAAAAATTAAATTAAATTAAAATTTAAGAATTATTTTTTGAAATTTAAATTATAAAAATAATGAAATAACATAAAATTAAATTAAAAGAAAATAACACAAATAAAAATTTACAAACAAAATAAAAAAGGGGGAGAGGGGGTGGTGGGGAGGGGAGGGCTGGGGACGGAGCGGGTGGGATGGGGAAGGGAGCGGATAGGGGAGGACAAGGGCTGAGGTGGGGGTGGATTGGGGAGCGAGGGGGTGGGATTGGGGTTCGGCGGAAGGGAGTGTGTAATTTTTTCGAAATTGCTATTTTAAATATATTCCTTTAATTATTTTTTAATATATATTTTTAATTATTTTTTTAACATTTTAAATTTAGATACTTTCAATTTTTTTTAATTGCTTTGATTTTTTTTTTTTTAATTTGAATATATTTTTTAATTGTTTTGAATTTTTTTTTATATTAATTAATTCTTATTTCTTATTTTCTTTTTAAATTTTGTTTCTTAATTTTATAAAAAAAATTAATTTAAATACTTTTTATTTTTATTTTTAATTTTTTTATAATTTAAATTTTATAATATACATTTTTTTAATTTTTTTAATTCTTTTTGATTGTTTTGAATTCTTTTTATTTTTATTTTTATTTTTAATTTGATTTTTTTATTTTCTTTTACTTAATTTTTCTTCTGGTAATTATTTAACTTTTCTTTTTAAATGATGTTCTTGTTTTCTATTTTTTATTTTTAACTTGAAAGTATGTTTTTTTTTTAATTTTTATTTATTTATTTATTTTTCTTAAATTATATATATTTTTTAATTTTTTGTTTTTTGTTTTATATTTATTTATTTATTTTTATAAAAAAAATTCATTTACAAGTCAATTCTAATTTTTTTTACATTTTTTTGTTTTTATTTTTTTTTTTTATTATATTATATATTTATATTTTTATTTATATATATATATATATATATATATATATATATATATATTATCATGAATTGTCCCCTTGGCACCCCTGATCAGTTGGGCCTCGTGGTGGGCAGGGCAATATTTTTTTTTATGTTTTTAATTTTTTTTAATGTTGTATTTTATTTTTGTAATTTTTTTTTTGTAATTTTGTGATTTTTTATTTTTCTTTTTTTATATGGCTTTTATTTTATTTTACATTTTTTTTGTTTCTTATTTTGTTATCTTTTCTCAATTTTAGATGGTAACTATGTTCTATCAAAACTGTAACAAATACCATTTACTCTTTTCCCTTCCAATTGTTGTGGAGTCAACCTTGTAGGTTGCGGAAGGCTAAGGGAAACAACACTTCCATCTTTATTATTATGAGTGGTAGGCTTCCTTGTTGCCTTCATTTTTCTTTCAATTTTCCTTTCTGACATGAATGCCTTCTCCAATGAATCGGTATCCCATAGGAGAACCTCATGTTGGATGTTATCCTTTAAAGTCCCTATGAACACATCAATTCTATGCTCCTCTAGAATATATTTTACCCTTATATTCAATTTTTAAAATTCCTCAATGTGCTCCACCATTGAACCCTTTTGTTGAGATTTATCAATTGGCTAAAGAATGGGTCGCTTTTTGTATCCTCATAATTTGCTATCATTTCCTCAATAAAAATTAATCAAGTGACAATTTGTTTACAAGATAAAATCCATCGATACCATACAAATTGATTGGGTTATAAATATTAAGTTGCAATGGGTACCTTTTGCTTGTTTTCACATTATGGAGATCGAAATATTGCTCCATCTATAGTATCCATGTTACGGGATCCTCACCATGGAAATTCCTCATATCGATCTTTAAAACATGCTGGGTCTTCAATCAAACATTAAATTCTATGGAATCATTATTAACGTTTATTGGTTTCTCATCATAAGTTTCCTCTACCACATTTTCACCATTAGGAAGTATTTCTTGAAGCAACTATTCTAAGCCTCCTTTCAAACCTTCCATGTATTTCTTCAAATCTTTAATGTTTACTTCTAAACCATCCATCTTAGGTTCCATGCTATCAATCTTAGCTTCCACACCATTCACCTTAGCTTCCATGCCATTCATTTTAGCTTCCACACCATTCATCATAGCCTCCATGCCTTTCTTTAAACCATCCATCTTAGCTTATGTTACTTTTTGTGAGAGTGAAACTTGTTGCACTTGCTCTCGTAATTTTGATATACCATGTTGCATTTCTTCCTCCTCTTCATGAGTCATGCTAGAGATTTCAGGTTGCTTACTAGGTGTTTCCATTTTCCTACTTTGGGGCATCAATTAATGATAATTATGCTGCACTATGTGCTTTGAATTCCTTCAAACTAAGTTTTCAAATCAAATTTATGTAAAAAAACTTAAAGGACTACACATCCCTTTTCACTTTATAGGAGCTCAATATTGAATCTATTGTATCTTTATAATTTTGGATTTCCAAGATCTGAAATTTTGTGTTATGGTATCCCTCTAAGTCCTCTTTCCAACCCCGCAAGTATTATAAAGATTATATTCTCCAAGAAATAGTTATGCCAAATCTCTCATGATGACCTGATTATAGACTAGCTCAGTAGAGTGAACTTGTACGAAGTGCTATATATCATTGTTTCAACCTTTATAGAGGGAAATGATACAATGAAAACTATAGTCCGACATATTTTTGTACCTTTTTAATAAATTTCAATCTAATTCTTAGACAAAAAGTTATGATCATTGTCCCCAGGTCACTAGTTTGAGATATAATTTAGGAGTCTGCAAAAAATCTACTTTACTTAGAACATATCTTTCAAAATATAGCGATACAAGATCTGGAATTCATACCCGAGGTTCATCAAGATTTCAGATTAAATGGGTTTTAATTTCAACTTCTGAAACTTCATAGAAAAATTTTACAGCGAAAATTCCACGTTGACCGGTTTGAAGTAGTAAAACCCTAGAATCCAAAGCTCTTATACCACATGTTATGCAACCAGCTCACAAAATAGAAGAAAATATAGCTCAACGACTTCAAAATAACCCTCTTTGAGGGGGAAACCTCCATTACATTACATAAATGAACAATTCTTGGATGATTGAAATGACAAGACCTCCATTCTACGTATAGGAGTTCAAGGGGTCTTAATACAATCTAAGCCTACATAACAATAATATTGTAGGTGTTATGGGTAAAGTCACCCTAGGGTCTTGCGTTGAGAACCCCAACACAATTAAGGGCTTACAACATAAATAGGCATATAAACAGGAAGTCCTAATACTTAAACTACTGAAGTAGGAAGAAGAGGTGTTACGTGGAGGTCCTACTTTTGAGGTCGTTCCTGTAGGGTCGAAACCCTCTCCTTCTTCCAATGCTTTATAACCTACAACTCACACAAGAAAAGCATATACAACATCAGTAATAGAAAGCATGTTCATGATGTATGTGTTAGGTAATATAATCATGTAAGAAAATAATCATTAATATAATATTCATAAGAAAATCATCACATAGATTGATGCATTAAGACCTTAAATATCGGGAAAAAAACACCTCTTTATTGATTTAAACTAAAGAAAGTATAGAAGAAGTACAACCTGAGTCGTCCACTGGCTCCAAGTGAAACCTTCCACTGGATTTGTCCTACCCAGGACTCAACAATCCTCCTTCATAGGTATACACAAGGATGTCATAAAGGGATAAAGGACATCGAAAGAAGGAAACAAAGGTTTCCTATGTCTTGGGAGTGTAGAAGGCACAAGGATTTCTTCAGACTTGATCAGGGATGTAATCAAGTATAATATCAATATCCAATATTTTATCCTCCTTTAGGCCTTCCCATGGAGGTCTATTTATACTTCTCCAAATTAGTTTTTAAGTAGGAAAATAGTTGGGCCACGGGCTACAGTAGGTGAGTAATAGGTAAAACCCATAAACTCTACCCAAATTTAAGGAGATTATATATTTTTTAATGTTTTAACACATATACGTGGGTTGGGTATAGACTGAACCACGTGTAAATGGGTTTTACATAATGAAAAATAGCATATGGGATTTAAAACATTGATTTTTTAGAATTTGGACCAAGTCTGGAAGGGAAGGGTTGCCCTAGGCCATAACATAGAGAATCAAATCTACCAATGGTGGTAAATGGTGCTATAACAGTAGGGGCACAACAATCACAATAATGGGCTTCTATGGGGCACAATAATAACAACATGGGGACTACATGGGCATAATAGTACAATAAGGGGGTGCACTAATAAAAATAATGGGTTACACTAGTAGTATAGGGACCTAACAAATTGTTTATAAATTAGAATTTCAACCTTACCTTGGCAAAGGTTTAGATCATGTTGGTCTTGAAGGTTTATTAAGACTTTGTTCATGTAGAAATCCCTATAGTCGCAACTATAATATTTGTGTATGTCCTTTTGTTAAGGATTTCCATCCTTTTGATAACTCATAGCTTGTACCCCAATATATGACTTATGGTTGAAGCTTGTATGGTCGAAATTCAAATATTTCCTCTTGGCTACTAGGGAAAAACAAATTTTATATTTCCCTTTGAGCTTTATCATGCTAATATATTGATAATCATGGATTATCTTCCCTTACTATATTTATTCTCCTTTTGTTTCACTATTCATGTGCAAAATGATAGATATTTTTGTTCTCATTTTTCGTTTCATGACAATTCTTTAGTGTTTATGACAATAGCATTTTCTTTATTTATTATGCATGCATGCAGAATATCGTTCAATATATTTTAGTTATTGAATTGAAAGTAACTCTATGTCATCTCTTTAATTGTTATCTCAATCTAGTAAGTCTGGAACTAGGCTAGAGGCCTGGCAGACTCTTCTTATTTGGAGCACCAAAGTTTCTCCTTAGTCCCTATTATTTCCTTTTCTTCAGAATTATTGTCCTTTCAACAATCAACAGAGTTCCTTTCCTTGTCATGGTATGTAATCACTAACTTGGGCATAACTTTCCACTTTTACTTCAAATTCATTTTTATATGTTTATAATAGTTCTATTTTGCTGCCATATATATATATATACACACCAGGTCACAATTCTTACCATAATAAACAATGTAATTTTTCAATGCAACTTGTGTCCATATTTTTTTTTCTCTACCACATGAATATTCTTTCTACCTTTGTCACATCGTCATGGCTTTCTACTCATGTCCGTTTATACAGTAGGTGCCATAGATGGTCCATCGAAAAGGTTTTTTTCTCAATCGTTTACAACAAAACACACTTAATATTATCTCATGAAACCTTTACCTAATATCCCCTATCCATGAACCTTCAACTTCCTGCAACAGATTAGTGCACACACACACACATTTGTGATTACATTCCTTCACAAACATGTTAGAAAAAATCCTCCACTCACTTAATGAAATACATCTACAGAAAGACCAGGAGCTACATGAGATTTCCTACTTAAAATGTACTCATATATCTAAACTGTAGAAAGAGCATATTTATCTCAGATTCCTTTTGATGCAGTCATATATACTTATATAGAGAATCCTTGAAAATATATTAAAGGGTTCCATGTTCCTCCCAAACATGAGCTAATTTTCTTAATAGTCCCCCCCACAAGCTATACTTCCTCCTGCCAATAAAACAACACAAAAATTCTTCTTCAACTTCACCTCCTTAACATTTTAATTGCATCCTACAAACTTCTAGAATCAAGTCTAGTCTTTCTCTCCCACTAACCTATTTTTTTAAATTGATTGTCTTTATATCCTGCAGTACTTTTTCATAGCTATCATGTTGGCTTAAGGGAGCCTGGCCCAAGTTTAGAGTTAATTGCGCCAACAAACAAAACACTAACTGTTGGCCCTTTCAGAAACAACCTACATAGTGTAGGATGCAGTCTCATCCAAAGCAGTATTGGGGGATGCTGGAACCAATTTTCTGCATCCAGAGACCATGTGATAAGTGACCTTAAGCTCTTGTCACTCAGACCTACCTTCACATAGATCTATGTGTTCTTATGATCCATTACTGCAACTCTATGAAAACAATTCTTAGACCTTTGTGAAGGTCTACGATTAGACTTTACAGGCCTAAAAGAAGCAGAATGACTACTTTCGCACACTAAATAATAACCCTAGATCCTGCCTTCGTGATGATCTACCCGATTCAATAGAAGTAATAATAAATTTAACCATTACCCTCGCTAAATCAAATTATTACTTAGCTCACGCATAGATATTAAAGATTCAATAGGATCGCTCAACAATTATACTTCATTCCATGGAAAACATATCATTAAGCCATACTGCATAATTTTAACATAAATGAGAATAAAATATAGAGTCAAGATACTTGTTCCAAAATCAGTCTTTATCAGATTCAATGATCAATTTACAGACTCTTCCACCCTATGCACCCAGTTGCAGGGGTCTCTTCACACATAGCTGTAGACTTGTTAGGGTCTCTACACACTAAACTGTAGGATCCTTCCCCTTCACCTATGTACAGGAAATAGAGCTTTCCTGCCTTAGCACTTGTCGAAAACAATAATCCTCTATCTTAAATACTTTCCCTAAAATCACTATGACTCAAATATGTAAATAATTTTTGCTTACAATAGCATGGCTTGTGGCCTGTGGGTGAGTCTCAAAACCAACTTATCACTTACCCAATCAAGGGGCTAAATCCCCTTTGACTCCCACTTAGCTACGTGCTCTGCTTCCACATTTCACGAATTCTTTACATTATTTACAAAATTCTTCTCAAAAACAGGTTAAACTAACCCAAATTTGACCTTGGGGACCCTATCCCAATAGGCCCCCAACACAAATATGGTGACTCGCCCTTGAGTCACTCAGCTGGCGCCTCGATCTTGTTGTGTAGGCCACTGAACTCGACTTGCAATGTTGCTATATCAAAAAAACTCCGTACTGCGGCATGTTGCACTTCATCTTCCATCTTTTCTATCGTTGGGCCTTCGACTACAAGGTTCATCATTCTATATGTCTCTTGAAGTGTCTTTAACTTCTCCTGAACTAACAAAGTAAGCTGACAGGCTTCCTCTATCAATGGCTGTATTCTAGATTTGAGAAGGGCCTCTTTCGTCTGTAGCTTTTTGATTTGTTATTGCGGTTGTTTTCCTTCCTGCAATCATGTGAGGCATTGGATTGGTGCCAAAGTACGCGCAGTCACCCTGACTTCATCAAACTTGTGTTGTGTCTCCCAGATAATTGTGTTCAGCTTCTGAAGTTTTGGGTCCTCCTGCAGAGTCGTCCATAACTCCATGGCCTGATCAAATATCATCGCGCAGTCTATGCCTGTTGTATCCAAAGTACCCATGCTTTCCCTGATAGCTTCTCCACGTTGCTCCTGGACCTCTCACAGAGTAGTCCATTGGAATTTTAGCTATAGATCTGAGATTTCATTTAGAATTCAAACATGACTTTTCCGATCTCATCCTTGGATGCATTAACCACAACATCGAATTTCTTGATTTTTGCTGTAGCTATGGCATCCTTCGAAATGTTTAACTCTGGATGTGAATGACACACCTATGTTATTTATGCCTCTAGGCTATGAATTCGTGCTTGCAATTCCTCCTTTTCCTCCAGAGCTTGAGCTTTCTCCATGAACATCTGCTCATTTTTTACTTTAAATTCACTGATCACTGTAAGCGCACATTGCTATCTGATCCCAAGCTCGTCCGAGACCCCATTATGCAGCGCATGGAGAGTCTAAAGCAAAAATGTGGCTAAGTTCACCCCAATGTCCTTGATTGTGCTTAAGAGAGCACAGTCTTCCTCTAATTCCTCGCGAACTGATCCTTCTGGTAAGCGTATGACTCTGAGGTCTAGAGTCTATTCCACCTCTACTACTTTCTTGCTCCATTACACCAGGCTCATTTGCACCTCGCTCACTTGCCCAACGCTCACTTGAATTCAGCCTATTTGGATCTGCAACTCACGTAGATCCTTCTGGATACTCCCTAGCATTTGCATGTAGGTCTATTAAAATTCTTGCCATAACTCTCTTGTGGTGTCTCTGACTTTGTCTCTAATTCATCTAAATCCCCTTCTGTGAGGAACAATCTAAATTTTAAAACGGAACTATAAACTCAAAAAGGGAACTCTGGCCAAAAAACCCCCAAAAAACATAAAAAACAGTGCTAAAAACAAAAAGTGTTGATGCTGGAATAACACATTTCTTTTTCTTGGGTAATTTTCAACATGTTTTAAAAATGGCGGTGAAAACCATTTTTTTGCGCAAAAATTATCCAAAAAACACCCTAAAAAACGAATAGTGTTAATTTTGGAAGAACACTTTTTTTTTCAAAAGTAAAATTTCAACATTTCAAAAAAATGGCGCAAAATATTTTATCATGACCCCGAAAAACATTAAATTTAAAAAGAATAATGAAAACATAAAAAAAAAAAAAAAAAAATTAAAACAACGAAAAGACACAAAATCGAAAAAAGGTTTAAAAAAATAAAAAAAAACATAAATTAAAATATATAATAAAAACAAAACATAAAATAAAAATATAAAACTTAAAAAAAATCAAATATAAAAAAAAAAATATCAATCATAGAAATGTAAAAAAAAAAACAAAATTAATGGTAAAAATTAAAAAACTAAAAAAATTTATAAATTATAAACAAATAAATAGTAAAAAAAAAAAAAAAAAAAATCTTGTAAACTATCTAAAAATTGGAAAAAGAAAAAAGAAAAAAAATACGGAAAAGAAAAAAAAAACATTTAAAACAAACTAAAAATTAAGTAGGTAAAAATAGAAAAATAAAAAAAAAAAATAAGAAAAGACAAAAAAAAAAAAAATTAAAAACAAACTAGATTTAAAAAAAAATAGAAAATTAACAAAAAAATAAAAAATACTAAGATTAAAATGTTGATTACTTAAAAAAACAAATATAAAAATATATATAAAAGACAAAAATAAAAAATAAAAAAAGTTAAAAAAACAAATATCTCACAAATCAAAAACGAATATGGAAAAAAAATTAAATTTAAATATATATAAAATTAAGTAAGTAAAACAGAGAAATTAAAAAAAAAACATTAGCAAAAACTGGGAAAAAAAAAGAAAAAGAAATTAAAAACAAACTAGTTTTAAAAAAAATAGAAAATTAATGAAAAAAATTAAAAAACTAATGAAATTAATATTAAAAAAAAACAAAAATAAATTGGAATTTAAAAAAAAAAAAAAAAAAAAAAAAAAAAAAATGCATATTTTTTATTAAAAAAAAAAATTAGTTTAATTTTTTTTAAACAATCTTTTTTTTTAACATTTTTTTTAATTTAAAAATACAAGAAATTAAAAGCATTTTAATTTTTTTCAAAAAAAAAAAAAATTTTAATTTCAAATTTAAAAAATTATTACCAAAAAAAAAAAAATCAAATTTTTTTTTTTTATTTTAACGGTTTTTTTTTTTTTTTTATTAAAAAAAAATTGCGGCACTCCACCCCCCGGCCGCCCGTGGTGGCACAGCCGTGGGCAGAATGTCCTGCTGCCATCACCCTCCCGCCCCTTAGCCACCCGTGGTGGTGCGGCCGTGGGTGGAGGTGCCTGCCAGCCAGCCCTCCACCCACGGCTGCACCACCAAAGGCGGCCAGGGGGCGGAGGGCTGCAATTTTTTTTTAATAAAAAAAAATCTGTTAAAAAAAAATTAAATTTTTTTGTAGTAATTTTTAAATTTGAAATTAAAAAATTATTTAAAAAAAAAAAAATTAAAATGCTTTTAATTTATTGTATTTTTAAATTAAAAAAAAAGGTTTAAAAAAAATTATAATTTTTTTTAATAAAAAAAGTTTGTTTAAAAAAATGTAATTTTAATTTTAATTTTTTTAAAATAAAAATTTTAGGTTTAATAAAAATAATTATTATTAACCTTTTTTTTTTAAATCAAAAATATGCTTTTTTTGGGTTTTTTTTTTAATTATTTATTTTTTTTTTTTTTTTTAATTTGATTTTTTTTTAAAACAAAAAATAGGTATTTTTTCATAAATTGTAAATGTTTATTTATTTATTTTTTTATTTTTTTCATTTGAAATGACATATATTTTCTGCCATTTTCATATTTTTTGGGTTTTTTTTTATAATTTGATTTTATTTTTGTGTTTTCTAATATTAATTTTACTAGTTTTTTAATTTTTATTTTTTTTTCGTAGTTTTTGCTAATGTTTTTCCTTAATTTCTCTATTTTTACTTACTATATATATATATATATATATATATATATATATATATATATATATATATTCCAAATTCTTTTATGGTTTATGAGATAAATTTTATTTAACATTTTTTATTTTTTATTTTGGTCTTTTTTATATATTTTTTTATTTTTTTTTAGAGACAATTATTTCATTTGGATTGAAAATTTAATTAACAATATATAAATATGTAGAATATCGAAAATGAAAAATATCGACCTTCTTCTTTAAATATGCAAAACAATAAAAACCTCACTACAAAAAAAAAAAAAAAAAAAATAAGATAATATGAAGAAGAAGACCACTTCCAAAATTATTAAATTTAAAAAATAATTATTTACATTTCATAGAATAAAAAAATTTAAAGTCAAAAAATAGGTCTTTTAAAAAAAGGGTCTAATGCAGAATAACCACTTTTTTAAATCAACATGAAAATCACTACCATTCTAAAACGCAATGTACATAAAAAAAATTAAAGTGCCAAAAAGTATGCTCTAAAAAAAACATGTGTGTTTTGCATCACCCCTTTTCAAAATCTAGTCACTTTTTTGCTATCTTTACAAAACGGATAACAGTATCAGTTCTTGTTTCAAAGTTTACATTGTTGAGGATCATCTGGTCTATGCATGCTTATTTATCGGATGTGTGCTTCTTCCTTGGCCTCGAATTTATCTCCTTACTATGCTTTCTTAATGTGAAGGCAGTTATCTTCGCCTCTCCTCCATATCCGCCCTGTTCTGACTGTTCCTTCTCTTCAGTATGTTGAGAAGTCGATCCTTTGACTCCCTCTGTGTTGGTGTGGTCTATCATGGCATGCTCTTTCACAATGCACCCTTTTTCCGTAGCTTCCTGAGCAGTAGCTTCGTTCTTTTTCTGCTCCACCAATGCTTGTGCTACTTTATGTGCTACTTCTTTCTGCTTTTGTATAGTGGTCCTCTATGCGGTAGAGCTTTCAAAACCTTTACTGGTACTTTGACCAATGTCTATGGGTTTGCTCTACTCTGCTGGCCAACTACCCACAATCTCCTGCACATATGTCTCTGAGACTAAGTATGGAATCTTATGCAATATATTTTTAGGGTCCCTCCTCGCCTTGATTGATACGTTATGGAAATTGGCCTTGAACTCTGCGAAGGCCCTCAACTACTCGAACAAGGTTGGGGACAACCTTGGCCACCGATTGGTTACTGTACGAACATCCATTTCCATTAATATCCTGAAAATCTTTGATTCTTTGATCCTCTCTATATCCTTTGTTGAACACATCAAAACGAACTTCGTTGCGTGTGGTAACTCTTCTTCCTATGGAGGAAACTGACTATCCTTTGGCAATTATCATGCGACTAAGACAATGAGCAACATGATCCATGCATAATGAAAGGGATTACTCTCTTCGCACATTGGGCAGCCAATGACACTACTGGCATCAGAACTTCGTCCATGTGGCATTTCCTCATAATCTTCCCTGCCAAGAATTCGGTAGAAAAATGCACCACCTGGTCTTGAATGGAGCAGATAGAATATCTCCGCGACTTCTTGACTAAGCCAAATTCATCCTTCATCTTATCTTCCAGCTCAGTTTCTCCATTTTTCCCTCCAAACTCCTTGGAAGGGTCCACCCCTTTATAGGTCAGCTTCATAATCCAATTGACGAGCATATCCATGATAGGGATGGGCTCACCAAGCTAGAATCACCCATCGTGCACTAGCATGAGTAGCTAGCACACACACACGGAGTGTTGATAATTGAGTTGTGAAATTGTGGTACATAAAGCATGTGCAGCAACCCGGCCTGCTCAACACCTCTGACCCATTTCATGGGTTCCAACGACGTAACCCCAGTTTCTTTGTAACAGATATTCTTCATGTATTTTTGGGTAGCCAAATGAGGTAATATCTCATTTTCCGTGAGATCCCAATCCTCCATCTTCAGCACCAGAATGCCCGCTAAGACCTCACCTTCAAATTCAACCGTTCCCTCCAATTTCTGATCATAAATGTGTCTTTGACAGCATATCTCCAAATATTTTCGCCATAAATGTCAGCTACTCGCTCCTCTTAACGAAAAATTTTCCATAAAATTGTGAATAGTAACTCCAATGACTACATTTGGACCAATCAACGTGGTACCAACCTCCATGGCATAGCTTATCCAACACAACCTCACTTGGCGCACTCCTGCATTCTATCCCATAGCCTCCCTACAATGTGTTTCTCCTCTTCGGGCAGTGTAGCTTATAGTCTTGCAATCCCTTGCAAATGCTTGGATTACTAAGATTTTCCTGCTACCATGTAGTCATTATGCAGAGGCAGGATCCCCTATATACAACTTCAACCTACCTCCATTCACTTTCCTATGGAGTGGTTCCCCATTCATCTTCATGAGTTGAACTGCAGCACCATATGTGATCTCCTTAACAACATATGGCCTCAAATAGTGCATTTGAAATTTCCCTAGAATTTTTGTGAACTTGTTGTCATATATATGCACTAAATTATCTATCTTAAAAGTGCATAGCTTAATATGCCTATGATGCCATGATTTTTTGCGTTCCTTTTGCACTTGCTAGTGAAATCCTACAAGAAAGCGATCCTCTTCTAACTGTATTAGCTGCATGATCTGTTCCTCCAAGGTCTCGTGATCCGCCATCTCTGTTAACGTTGCAATACATGAAATTGGCACAATATACTCCATAGGCATCACTGCTTCAATCCCATAGACCAACCTAAATAGTGTTTGTCCTATCAACTTCATACATCTCATCTTATATATCCATAGCACTACTGGTACATGCATATCCTAGCCATTTGTCAATGTGTTGCATACCTTCATCAACGCATTCTCCATGATTTTTTTAAATTCTTCCACCATTCCTTTCGCCTGTGGGTGATAGGGTGTGTTCTTTTCATGATACACCTGGAATTCCTCAGGCATAGTGCTGATCATTTCATTCAAGAAATGTGTACCCCTATCACTCATCAACACCTTAGGGCATCTAAACTGTGTTAAAACATATTCAAACAAAAACTTCGAACTGGTGGTAGTTGTACAATCCTTCACTGGCTGCACTTCTACCCATCTATTTAAATACTCTGTTGCAGTAATGATATACCACATGCCCATATTTTTTCCTGGTGGTTTTATTGGACCTCTGAAATCAATGGCCCACTTATCAAATACATACAATGAAACTTGAGGATTTAAAGGCAATTCATCTCTTCGTGAAGGCTTTACCGTCTGTTGGCAAGAATTGTACGCCTTGCAGTATGTCTTAGAATCCTTATTTAATTTCGGCCACCATAACCCAATGCAGAAAATCTTCTGCACAGTTGCTTTTCCTGCGTAGTGTCCTCTTGCCACTTCTCCATGTGCTTCAACAAATATACTAGCGCGTTCAAACTCATGAACATACCTTCAGAGTATTTCATATGTTCCCATCTTATACAACTGACCTGTAATCACTGAAAAATATGCGGAGCAAACTACTAATTCATTCTTCTATTGAGTGGAATAACATTTTGGAGCTGTACTCATAGTTAAAAATTGAATTATATCAACAAAATCACCATCTGCAATGCGCACTGCAAAGATATGCGTATCTATCAATCCTTCCAAACTATTTGATTCTTCACCCATTTCAATCCTTGACACATGGTTAGGTCCTACATTCAGCCTTCGAGGCTTCACAATCACTTCAAAGTCATATTCTTGGAACAAAAATAACCATTAGAAGGTCTTCCCCCCCAAGACAGGCTTATTGACCAGGTACTTCAACATGGAGTGACCTGTATTTTAAACTGTCCACCCAACAAATAATGCCAAAATTTTTGCAGTGCGTAGACCATCTCCAGCCCTTCGTGCTCTATAGTGGAATAATTATCCTCAACCTTGGATAACTTTATGCTCACAAAGGTTATTGGATGATCACTTTCTCCTTCACCTGCCTGTGTTAATATGCATCTAACGCAATGCAAGAGGCATCTACATGCACATGGAATTCTTTCTTCCAACATGGAAACACCAAAATAGGTGCAATTACAATCTTTTCCTTTAATACATCTAGCTTTCAATGAAAATCTTCATCCCAGCAAAACATCGCATCTTTACTCAATAATTTTTCCGTCAGCATGGTTATCTTAGCATAAGCCTTGATAAAACTTCTATAAATATCCAGCATCTCCCAATGTCGCGCACAACTATTTTACATTCCTAGGAGCTTCCAAATTGGAAATGACAATGATCTTAGTAGGATCCATCATCAGTCCCTGCTTACATATGACATGGCCGATAAAAATTCCAAAGGGCACATAGAATATGCACTTCTTCAAATTTAGCACGATCTGATATCTTTGACAGTTATCCAGCATAAGGTGCGAACTCGCACCATGGCACTTCACCAATCCAAAAAATGTCCAATCATCGAAATAAACCTCCAAAAACTTCTGGATAAATTCCTTAAACATCGCGATTACAACTCGGGAGGAAATTGCAGGGAAATTCTTCAATCCAAATGGCATTACTGTATATTGAAAGAAACCCCACTCTGTCACAAAGGTTGTCTTGCTTCGATCTTCCTGCGTGATATTTATTTGATGACCTCTTGAAAAGCCATTAGTAAACGAATAAGCCTCCTCTCCTCTAACATTCTCTAATACCTCATCTGTAAATGGTGTCGAAAACAGATCGTGCACACATGCATCATTCAACTTTCTTAGATCTACACATATTACCTTTCTGTTTCTTCTCTTGGACTACCATTGGACTTAACCAATCAGATTCCTCTATTGGTTCAATAATATCGTCATCCAACATGTTATCTAGCTTTTGGTGCACCTTTTTTTTATAATTTGGAATTAACCGATAAGATCTCTTCTTAACGGGCTTCACATCTCATTTCAAAGTAATCTTTATAACACCTAAATATCGAACGATCCCCTTCAAATCTGAAAGCTTTGTTGGGAATAGATCCTGGTATTCACACAATAGTTCAGCTACCTTATCGACTGTATCGTTGTCCCAATAGTCTCCTATATTTACGAACTTAGGCTCTGCTTTGGATCTAATATTTACTTGTGCAGTTTTCAAAGGTTTTGATATGTCCGGGTTCGCAGATTTTGGTCGTTCGACTTCACTATCCTTCTACCTCTGGAATGTTAGTATTATGTGGGTCTTCTTCTTCCTCTTTAGTAGTCACATTGTAACACTCTAACGCATGGCACAATTGTGTGCTCCAATCCAGTTGAGCCCATTCTACTGGTTCCTTAGGTGTTTGGAATATAGCTACTTTCATCTCCTGGAGTGCTTCATTAATGCACTCAAACCCATCCGCAATGTTGAAAGTGAATAAGAAACTCTCCCTTAATTTTTCCCATTTAGTTGTTCCATGGTGAAGCTCCATCTCCAAATACCAGTTCATTGGAATTTTATCTAAGGTATGACAGAAAATGTGCACTGATTCTGGTTGTGGTTTCCTTCCCCAGGCCTTAGTCCATCGTGCCAAATGATCTCGCAGATCATCCTTCTTACTGTATTTTTCTATTATCCAGGTATTAGAATATCTAAACCTTAATTTCATCATCCTTCTATTTTCCTTCCATCTAGTGAAGCTCTCCTGCTGTAGACCCCACCAACAGGCAAGCATAGTGCTAATTCCAATACCTGGAAGTGATTTTATTCTAGTACTTCCCTTTCAACTTCATCTAAAAACAAAGAAACATTAGTCAAAACATCATAATGCGAAAGCTTCTTACCTCTGTCGAGACACACCGCATTGATTTGGTCATCATATTACAAGGGAGTATAGATACTTCATGAAACCAATTCTACCAATGTTCAAGCTCTTCATCTGAATCTGAGGTGCAGGAGCTATCCCTGTCCCACATAATTTTTCCATCAATTGTAGGATTGATCCAATCTTCATTTCATGTTGTGATCTTTTATATTTGATCCAAATCATCATCACTTTCCACAAAGTCACGAATAGGTTCAGTACAACACACTCCTTCAAAAACATCTAGTGGTACTACAACCCTAAGTGAGTTCCTTTCAAATGTCATCTTTTGCTTCGTCAAGTTGATTACCGTGTCCATATCAAAATCCCAGTCAATTCCTAGTAATGCAGGGTATGGTTTACTCTCGTCCATTATTTCAACAACTCAAAGTTATCCAACGCCCTTGCGCCTTCAATGTCCACTGTTACACCATATAAGCACCCCATCAGAATAATATTCTGTTGATTTTCCATTCACAGCTGAATATGAGACCACTGCAGTGCTGGTCTCCCCATCCTTTCCAATGTCTGCTTAGGTAGGACGTTTGCATCAGATCCTAGATCCAAGATTACATAGTACATTTCATATTTTCCTATCTGTGTGGCCAACCTCATATCGCGCCCATTCGCTTCTTGTGCATACCAATTTTCTTCACGGTGTACTATTCAATAGGGGTCTTCTTTTTATTTGTTCACTTTTCAATTAACTCTTGCAACCCTTCTACCACTTTCTTATCACGCAGTAGCTTCATACAAGTCTTCAGAAAAGTAGATAGTATCGAAGGATCTACCTCTTGCGTTGCACTAGTTTCTGAAATTTTCTCCTGGATTCCTGAGGTGGAGGCCTCAACGAAGTTCTTCTTTACTTCCATGAAGGTATCTTTAGTACAATTAAGGGCAAAGTCTATTTCCTTATCAAAATCCTTGCACACCCACCTGTCATCCTTAGATTGCTTGCCTTTATCTGCACCAGTATCCATACCAATTCTTGTCATTATATTTATGTTATGACATTCTTCATGGGGTTCTTCCTTCATCATTTGAATTTTTTGCGTAGGTTGATGGGGTTGCACCATATTTTCCTGCATCTTCGCCATAAGGACTGGACATTCTTCTATCACATGGTCAAACTGTCGACAATACTGACATGATGGGTGCATGGGGTTTTTGAAATCTCGCACAAAGTGCCCTGCTTCGCCACAGTTGTAGAAAATTACCTACCCTCGTCCTAGACTAGTTCCGCTCCCTCTTCCTCGTCCTAGGTCTTGGAATCCTCCACGCACTGATCCTATGCCCTAATCCTGAGGCCAATTCTCTGGCTGCATTCGGTAGTTTGGGTTCTATCCATCATCAGCTAATAACTCCTATAATGGCATTCATCATGTCCCACTTATTTACATAAATTAAAAAACAAATGCTGTGGGGTTTATAAAAAAATTTGTAGTAATTGGAAATTATCAGTTGCATATTGTCCAATAACCTCAAAGATAGTGCACCATAACGTAGCTCCCGCGCATGGCCCAACATTATTCTCTAGGTTCAGTGGAGTAATCCCTCCCCCCATAATATAGTTCTTATAAAGTAGGCATTGGTCCTTATCGTGTCAATGGCTCTCGCACTTCAAACACCAGACCTCCGCGTGCACCTCCGGCTGGGCTTCCTTTCCTTTCTTTAGGCTCTGCAACTCCAAGTGCAGGATTTCTAGCTGTGAGTGAATTTGTTGTGCTCCAAGGTTTGTATCATGTATGGACGAAGCATCCAACCTCATCGCAATTTCCAAAGCTTCTGCTTGCATTGCTACCTTTTGTTGTTAGAGAGGAACTCTTAAGTGTAGCAAGAGTGATGCTATATACCAATTGCGATGCAAGGAGTCTGTAATCAACATGTTGGCTTGCTTGATTATGGTTTCCAAACTTTTATCAAAATCCCAAGTTGTCTCATCTACCTTATGTCAAATTTCTTTAAACTCAGCCACGGATTGCACCTTTGAGTTAAGCTTTCTGAACTCCTTGTTCAGAGCTTGTCGAGTCTCAGCAAACGTCGTGGTGGGGTTATCAGTGCAATACTTGATGTACCATGTCAATGCTCAATCTTGTAAGGTTGTAACCAGCTGCGCTTTCTTAATGCTATCATCCATAATCTGTTGTGTCGTCCATACAACTATGGTGATAAACCAGAACTATTTAGGATCTTTTCTTCTTACACCTCTAAAAATTAGCATCTTCATCGCATTCACCATGTTGAATGGTGGTAATGGATATGGTGGAGGTGAATGTGTAGGTGTATGAGGTGGAGGGAGAGGTGGAGAGGGCAGATGAGGTCAATTAACTGAACTACACTCTGTGGCGTAGACAACACCATCCCTTCATCGTCACTTGAAGGAGGTTCAGTGAGTGGACTATATTCTAAGCTTGATCCTTTGTTTCTTCTAAAGAATCTCCCACTTTTCGTAGCCCCAAACATCAAGGTAACAACATAACCCTCTCTCCACATAACAACATTTTAATCCAAGTCTTTAGTGACTTCAAATATTTACCTCGCGGTCCCTTAAAGAGCCTTGGTTTCACTTCGCTATAGTTGATATCTCTATTAATCGCGAAATAAGTCACAAAATTCCCAGTGTGCAATCAATCCAATGATCCACAACCCTCGTGATATTGCTTCCTGATGCCTCTAGACATTGTACTAGTTCAAGAGTCCACAATATAGGGTCGTCAAGCCTCAACATCCCTTGACTATTGGCCAATTTAGATAACCACTTGTGTAGCTCATCAGGGAAGAAACAATAGAACATGTCGGTTTCGTCTATGTACAAAAATCTCTGCAACCACTATTCCTCGGATAATTTAGGGCTCTTGTTCTCTTGAGCCACAAATGCATACATGTTTCAAGCAATCCAATTTTCAATATCTTTCTTCATAGGAAACCATTTATCACACATCTCTTAGATAGATCCTGGTCCCAGTAGTGGAACCATATGTTGGCTTCTGGGGGCTTGACCGAGGTTCAGAGTTAATCACACCAACCAAAAAAACCCTAACTGCTGGCCCTTTCGGCAACAACCTGCATAGTGCAGGATGTAATCTAACCCGAAGCAGTATTGGGGGATGATAGAACCAGGTTTCTGCATCCAGAGACTGTGTGATAACTGATCTTAAACCCTTGTCGCTTAGATCTACCTTTGCACAGATCTATGTGTTCTTATGGTCCACTACTGCAACTCTATGAAAATGCCTCTTACACTTTCATGAAGGTCTATGATCAGACTTTATAGACCCAAAAGAAGTAGACTATCTACTTTCATCCACTAAATAATAACCCTAGATTTTCCTTCATGCAGATCTACCCGTTCAACGAAAACCATAATAGATTTAACCATTACCTTCGCGAAATCAAATTATTACTTAGTTCATACATAAATATTAAAGATTCAATAGGTTTGCGCAACAATTATACTTCATTACATAGAAAACAAATCATTAAGCCATACTGTATAACTTGAACAGAAATAAGAATAAAACACAAAGGCAAGATATTTGTTCCAAAATCAGTATTTATTAGATTCAACGTTCAATTTACACTCTTCCACCCTTCACATGCAGCTGCAGGGGAATGTGCACTCAGCTGCAGACTTGCCAAGGTCTTTGTGCACTCAGCTGCAAGATCCTTCCCCTTTTTCCTATGTACAGGAAACAAATCTTTTCTACCTTAGCACTTGCCCAAAATGATAATCTTCTATCTTAGTTACTCTCCCTAGACTCGCTATGACTCAAATATATATATAGCATTTTTTCTTACAATACCATGGCCCATGACCTATGGGTGAGTCTTAAAACTGACCTTTCACTTACCCAATTAAGGGGCTAAATCCCCTTTGACTCCTACTTAGTTACACACTCCACTTCCACATTTCACGAAGACTTTACATTATTTACAAAATTCTTCTCAAAAATTGGTTAAACTAACCCAAAACAAACTCTGGGGACCCTATCCCAACATATCAACCAAAGACATTTATCTCCAGTCATGAAATTTTGGTGGTCTACTTTAGAGAACAATTCCACTATGTGGAAAAAAGTGATACTCTTTCTTTTTTTCATCCTGCCTCTTCTTTGACATAAGCGATTCCCATTGTTTTTGTGACAACTAGGAATCTAATGTCACATAATAATGTTTAGCATATTTTCAAAGATAATAATACATAAAAGCAATTTCTCTTATTAATACTGATCAAAAATATATTTACATTAACATGTATCATATCAGTGGTCCCACTTTAGCTTTTTAACCGTATATTTAATATAAAAGCCATAAAAATACATTTAAAAAAATTATGATAATTTTTTTTCTTTTAGATATATATATATATATATATATATATATATATATATATTTATTTTAAATTATTTAATTACGTGTACTCTCTATCTAACCTATTGAATCTTTTAATCTTAATTGTAATTTTGTATCTACATTTTAATTTCCATTTTCCATAAACATTTTGAATTAGAAATTGAGTATTTTTCTTTCTGCTAACCTAATCTATAACAAGTAAATGGACCCTCTCTCATTTTTCAATTTAATTATGGAATGTGGATTTTAAATGCAAATATTACAATTTTATCGAGAAAAGGAAAGATTAAATTTAAAAACAAATCAAATATAAGAAGTTATTTATCTTAGTAATTGAGCATTTTTTTTTAACTGCAAAATATACATATTATTTCGATATTTTTAACAAGGGTTACATAGTAGCTAGTACTTGCCGCTTAGCTTAAATATAACTTAATTAAACTAAAAAATAATAAAAACTGATTTCATCACAAAATAAAACAACTAATAAAATATTGTAGTGTTGAATGTCATCACTAAAAAATAAGAAATATGATTAACTAATATTGTTTATATTAATATGTATATTTTATTTTTTATTAACATATATAAATTTTATGGTTAAATCTAATAAAATATTTTTTAATATAATAATAAGTCATCTTAAATTGAAAATATGAAGAAAAAATTATAATTCATGAAAATCGAAATAATAGAAAAAAATAAGAAAATTAAAAAGAAATAAAATTAAAAACCAAAAATTAGTAACTAATAGAAATGGAAGTTACTAAACAATCCATCATAACACCTGAACCAATCATTTTAAAGATAAATAAATTTAAATAATAATAAAAAATAACAAAAACTGAATTCCTAAGATTAAACTATGGTTAAGATACATAAATGTTTGGTCAAACACAAACTAATACACAGTCAAAGAAAAAATTGAATGGTAATACCATGCTTGCGTAGAAGTATAATAAAAATATTATAGTTTTATTGAGAATAAATAAATTTAAATAATAATAAAAATATCTTTATCATATTTTTATTCTTCATTATCAAATTTATATTTTAAATGGAAATTTAAACTTATTTATTTTAATTTTTTTAACTAAATTTATTTTAATTTATTACATTAAATTTGAGGTGAACCTCATTAACATGATAGTCGTTTACTTTATATTGAAATCTGAATTTTATATAATATAATTTAATAAAAAACTATTCTCAATATACTTTTAAATTTCATTTCTTAAATTTTAGGAAAACATAATTTTTTTACACTTGCTTTGCGTTTTTTCTTTTTATAATAAATTAATGGAAAACATTGTGAGTGTAACACCATACACACCTATTAATACCGAAAATGTGAAATAAATTGCAATATTAAAAACCAATATTATTATTGATTATATATGAGGTGGTGGATGCAGACTTTAATGGTAACATAATCTGATATAACCATGTTAATATATGTTACACAAATATTAATGTTGGATCTTCCTAGCATTAAATTGTCACATGGCTCCACTTGCAGTGTTGGACCTGTAACTAGACTCCTGATTAAATGCCCTTGGTACACCAAGGCACGCGGCATAACCATGGCCTATTCTACTACGTGCAAGCGTCAGCGAGTTAAGTCTATCTGCGACAACTGGCCTAGCTCTCACCCGTTGATCTATGGTAGGTGATCTGACGGTGAGGAGGGTTTAGGGTTTTTCCAACTACCCACTTCATCATGTCTAGCTAGTTGGGAGGTCATTCGTTGTTGGATGCTTGAGGTTTCTGTCGCTCTACAACGGGGTAGGCCTTCGGGTTTCAGGTTGGCCCATAACCTTTGCTACTGCTTTCTCTGGCGATATCTATCATTTTGTCACAACAAGTTATCCACAACCACTTACCTTTGCACTGTTTGTGTTTACTACGTGACTTGAGCTTAGTTTCTGCTTCCATCTTACACTTGGTTTGGTGGTTAACGGATGGGTTTCACCGTCAACAGGTGGCTGGAGGATTTTTTGGCTCTACGGGAGGTAGCTGAGTCTGATACTGGTCTACTAAAGGTAAGCATGCAATTCTTGACTTCGATGGTTTCTCCTTACAGTTCATAGTTTTTATTCTATTTCTAGCTTTGGTTGTTTGATAACCTTTGCTGCAAGGAAGGAAGACCACCATCTGTTGGAACCCTCCAAGCTCAGGTAATCTGAAGCCCTCTGGGTCATCGTCTTTTCCGACTTTCTTAGCAGGTTTTCCCTCCTAATAGCTTCGATGGTCAATGGTGCTTGATTGGAGGTAATCTTCTGCCGCTGCCGAGTTCTGCTCATGGTTATGATAGGGTATGCTAAGAATTTTAGAGCTTACCAAGTCCATGGTTTTTTATAGGCCAGGAAACACCTACCTTTGGTTCACCATGTTGATTGTTTATGTTAAATATTGTGTAGAAGAACTCATTGTCGGCAGAGGCTTATGCAAAAACTTGCTGAGTTCTTGTCTCATTTAGATTTCTATCTATAAATGCTAAGTTTGTTTTTCTTGGCATGCACAAGGGTTTCAACTGTAGATAAGTGTGGATAAGATTCAGTTATGAGTTTACATTGTCGCCTTTTCTCTGAAAGACAATGTTGAACAGGGTTTTCTATGATATATATATATATATATATATATATATATATATATATATATATATATATATATATATATATATAGATATATATATATATATATATATATATATATACTCATAGGGTTATGAATTTGTGTGTTTGGTTTTATTTAATAGTTGGGCACATTCAGGATTCTGAGTCGTTTTACAGTGGAGGATGTAATTTATTCTTACAGTTAATATACATGAATAATCTTTTGTTAAAGGAATGGACATATATATATATATATATATATATATATATATATATATATATATATATAGTGTGTTTCTTTATCGTCTATTCTTGAATAAATGATAGGTTTATTTCCATTTCCTTTTTAATGTAACAGCTTGGTGACAGATAGTCATTTTCTAGAAGTTAGACTTGGTTTCTTATGCTATCTCTTCATAATTGCCAGACATATTGTTATAAAGATCATTCTTTCCTCTGTTACATTTTATCGGAAGAAAACACTTTTACAGTCTAATAGTGTGTGATGTAACTGTTTAAGATAGGGAAATACTCTTCATACATTAATTGTATATTTATTACATTTTATAAATTACTGTAACATTTATTGTTTGCTCCTAAATTGCAACTTCTACCCTGATTTCTATTCTAATATACTTTCAAGGAGTTTCTCTCCTTACTTTATTCCATTACTTTAAACGAGTAACTTCTATAGTCCCCTATTATTTCTTAAATGGAATCTACTTTACTTATCTACTTACTGCTTGCAAATATATACATCTAATTATATCTAGAAATTCTCTCCTCCTAGCTGCAAGCCTGGAAATCACATCCAGACTCTCCCCCGAGCACTTTTGTTTCTTCATAGTTAGAATATATCTAGCTACTGTAGGGTACCTTGGGCCTCAGGGTTGAGTTTCCATCCTGAAGTCTTGTACCTTTTCAGACTGTCTTTGAGTATGTTCCCACTAGTTTATTCCACCTAGCTCCAGGATCACTCATTGGACTCTTTCCCCATCTATATCTCCCCTTCTAGCGAAGATGGTAACTGTTTCTTGATAAATTGTTTCTTTTAACTACTGAAAACCATTTTATTTTTGTTAACATATATAAACTCCTAATTATCCATTAATTAGGTAACCAAATGTATATTTTCCTTCCTGCCTCATTCATTATTATTTTAACAACATAAAGTAATAATTTAATGCAGTAAGATAAAAAATTGAAACTCAGTAACTAAAATAATTTTTATGTAGCCTGGGGTTTTACTTCTCCCCCTCCATATGAGGAACATCTGCCCCAGTGTTCTTTTGATTTAAGAAAATAATGTCCGGTAAGCTTCTCGTAGAAATCCCTCTTCTTCCCAGGTGGCCTGATTCAGGCCAAAGTGCTTCCACTACACTTTAACCTAGGTGATGGATCGCTTCTGCAAGGTGGTTTCTCTCCAATCGAGAATATGAAGAGGTTCTACCATAAACTCTCCTTCCAGTTCGACCTACACATACACAATTCACAGTCATAATTTCTTCAAAATAGTTCATCCAAAAGTTAAGTATTCTCCTTAACTGATTACCTGAATATTTTCCAATTCAATTATATGTTGTGGGTTTTACACATATTTTTTTAGCAAAGAAACATTGAAAAAACTGTGGACATGAATATGGCTTGTTAATGCAAGCTTATAGGCTACTAGTTCAATTCATTCCAAGACATAAAACGGTCCATAGTACTAGGGTGCTAACTTAGCACAACCCCTCCATTGTAAGGAACTTTTCCACGACTTCACGCTTAGATATACATGGTCTCCTGGCTTAAATTCTCTGTATGTCCACTTTTTATCTACGTAAATTTTCTGCCTATCTTGGGCAACCCTTGGATTTTGTTGAACTTTTTTAATAGTCTCCTCCATTTCTGCTAGCATATCAAGACCCAAGGCTAGCTTATTAATTGGACTATTCCAATCTATGGGCACCCTGCACCTTCTCCCATACAACATCTCAAAGGGGATCATGCCCAATGATTCATGATGTCAATTATCATATGCAAATCCCACTACTTGTAGATAGTCTGCCCACTTATGTGGTTATTTCATCACAAACATGTGCAACATGTCCTCCAGAACATGATTTACCCATTCGGGATGTCCATCCGTTTGAGGATGGTAAGTTGTACTAAATTGTATCTGGGTACCCAATCCAGAAAAGAGGGTCTTCTAAAATGTGGATATAAATTTTACATCCCTATCAAAGATTACCACCATAGGTATTTTGTTCAGATGGAATATTTCCTTCATAAATATGTCTGCAATTTCCATAGTTTTGTAAGTGGATTTCACAGGTATAAAGTGAGTTTCTTTTCTAAATTTTTCCACCACCACCATAATTGAGTCGTGCTACTTCTTGGTGCAAGGTAAGTCGGTGATGATGTCTAGAGATATGGTCTCCCATTTCCACTTCAGGATGGGCAATGGTTGCAACAAACTAGCGGAATGTTGATGTTCCACCTTCACCAACTGACATTCCAAACATTTGGACAAGTACTCAATGACATCATTCCGTAACTCGGGCCAAAAACATCCTTTCTTGATGGTTGAAAATAATTTTTGGTATCCTTGGTGACCCACACATGGTTTCCTGTAGAACTCATCTAATATCAATTGTTTAACCAAGTTTTGGTTAGGAACATATATTCTATTTTTGAAGCTAAGGATTTCGTCGAAATTTATTTCAAAATCTGTTATTTTTCCTTTCAAAGGAGCTAACTTTGTTTGCTTCCAAAGAAAAGTCGACTCTGGATCCTTGAGGGAGGCTTCCTTTATGATTTCAAGGATTTTTTAGCGTACCTAGCAGATTTGGACCTCATAAATATAATTTACTTTCTATCTCAATGCGTCGGCCACTTGATTTTCTTTCCCTTTAATATGTTTCATTTTGAAATCAAACTCACTTAGAAATGTTGTCCATCTGGCCTGCGAAGCATCTAACTTAGACTGGTTGAAGAAATTTGTAAGGCTGCTATGATCCGTTAATAGCACAAATTTCTTCCTCAACATGTAGTGTAACCACATTTTAACTGCATGGACTACTGTTGTTAATTCAAGGTCGTAAGAAGAATATCGCTGCTCATACTCTAGTTTATGTGATTTGTAAGAAATAACATTCCCCTCTTGTGTGAGCACTCCGCCAACACCTTCTTTACTAGTATCCATGCAAACCATGGAAGATTTCTCTAGATCCACTATCTTTAACACAGGTGCAGTGGTAAGTAGGTGTTTTAGTCTTTCAAAGCTTTGCTAACATTCGACAATCCATTGGAAAACAAGTCCCTTTTTCTAAAAAGAGGTCATTGGGAAAGCAGTTTTTTTAAATCTTTCAATGAACCGTCGGTAGTACCCGGCCAAACCCAGGAATGACCTAATATCACCAACATTCTTTGGAGTGGTCCATTCCATAATGGTTTTGATATTTTCCGGGTCTACTGCTATTCCATTTGCTGATATAATGTGACCCAAGTACTGAAACTGATCTTTGAAAAAGTCACACTTGCTATATTTAGCATATAACTGATTTTCCCGCAGGGTTTGCAAAACTATCCTCATATGCTCTTTACGCTCCTCCTAATTCTGGGAGTATATTAAAATGTCATCAATAAAAAATAGTATGAATTTATCAAGATAAGGCTGGAAAAAACCGTGTATCAAACTCATAAAGGTAGTTGGGGCGTTTGTGATGCCAAATGGCAACACCACGAACTCGTAATGACCATAAGGAGTTCGGAATGCAGTCTTGTAAATGTCCTCCTCCTTTATCCTTATTTGGTGGTAGTCAGATCTTAAATCGATTTTTGAGAATACTTTGGCTCCTTACACCTGAACAAATAAATCATCAACATGGGGGAAGGGATATTTATTTTTTATGGTTAGTTTATTTAATTGATGATAATCATTGAATAATCTCAAGGTTTCATCTTTTTTCCATACAAACAATATGGGGGCTCCCTAAGGATACATGTTGGGGCAGATATACTTTTTATTTGGAAGCTCCTATAGCCGCATTTTGATAAGGGGCCCTAGATATAGGGGATGCACCCAGAATTAGTTCGATGGTGAAATCAATATCACACTTGGGTGGTAATCCAAGAATGGATTTAGGAAATACATCATAAAATTCCTAAATGATAGGAATGTTTTCTAAGGAGTTCATTTTACTTTTGGAGATCGTAAATCCCACCTAGACAACATATATGTGACAACCATTCCTAATACATCTTCCTAGCTGACTAGTAGTAATAGGACACAATTTGGTATTTGTCTTGATTCCTTGAAGTTCCTTTCTTTGTCCTGATTTAGTGATAAAATTGATTGTTTTCTGCTTGTAGTCAACTAGTGACCAACACCTTTCCAACCAATCCATCATGTTTAAAATGCCATATGAACCCAAAGGGAATATATTAAGGTCAACGTGAATGGGTTTTCCTTAAATTGTTATAGGACAACGTTCTGTTTTTGTAACTACCCTTCTTTTTGCCCTATTGGTTAATTGAACTAACCATGGTTTTGGAAACTTACTCCTCTACAGTTAACACTTTTCTACCACCTTAGGACTAACATAGCTTAGGTTAGCACCGGGATTAAACAAAAAAGAGACAGGTTTCTTAACAATCATACCTTCACATTTCTTCATGGTGGGCCAGTATTCTGCTTGATGTTCATCCAAATCAACATTAATTCTGGGCATGCTCCTCGCCACTTCTCCGACCGTGGATGCTTCCTGCATATTTGATAGTTGTTCCGTCCTTTCCTTATGCATACAATGTTTGTAATAGTGGGGTTCTCCGCATTCCCAACATTGCAGCAATGGATTTGACTGCTAGGCATTAACATATTTATTAACTGCTTCCACCTGTCTATTTTCAGAATATAAAATTTTGGGCTGGTTCCTTGCTGGGAATTTAATGAGAGGTTTTTGCTGTATATTTCTACCATTAGCAAATTTTTCTTGTCTATTTGCGATCAGGTTCCTTCCATTCCTATTCAGTGCTCCTTTAGGTCCCTATTTTTTCTGTTTCATTTGCTGGTAGAAGATGCGATCTTTCTGCATTGCATCATCCATTGTCCTTAGGTAGTCAAACTCAAGCTTCTCCATCATAAAATTGGGTAGGCTACTAATAAAACGCTGAATTTTGGCCTTTTCCTCTTGCATATAAGGCACATGGCATAGTAGGGAGGTGAATTGTTTCACATATTTTTCCATGGTTAAGATTCTGAATCTTAACTCGTGAAATTAATTTGCTTTTTCATCATAATAACCTTGGTCGATGGGTGGTGCTACGTCCAGGAAAAAATCTGGGATGATCAACCCCAAAGGGAATCTAGCCCCTCGGCCCACTAGCTAGGCCTAACCCCAAGGGCTTCGAGGAGAATGGACCCTATGACCTCCCGATTGCGAGGCACTGATTTTGACCAAGTGAGCTAACCCTTGGGGCTTTCGGTCAGATACTTATCCTTGAAATTCTTTTGAAATTATTTCCACCTAACCTACTCTTTGTCAATTTTCCTTACTGTTTTGATTTCTTCCCACCAAAGGGTAGCCTGACCCCTTAACTGATAAACTGCAAAATGTGCTTTCAGTTTATTAGTGTAATCATAAATCTGGAAATATTTGCTCATACCAATTAAGCAAGATTCAGTTGCTTCTTCTGATTCCCCTTCAAATAGTGATGGTTTAATCTTTTTAAATTCTCCTTGTAATTCAGATTTCTGGCTTTTTGTCCTGCACTGGTCAGAAAAGTTGTTTGAGCATCCTTCTTCATCTTCCCCATATTTTTCAGCTAAAATCAACATCTTCTTCTCCATGTTGAGCCAATGGGGTCTTCTCTTTGTCTTCAGCACTTGGGTCTAGATCTCGTTGGTTCTGTTGATTGGATAGACTTTTGAGAATTATCTCCTATTATAGTTGTAGTTGTTCATTGTCTGTTCTTAAATTTGTCATCTCAACATGCAACTATTGAATGGTTTCGAGTAAAATAACATTAGCTTAACGAGATTCTTCTTCCAGGTGTATCCAAATATCAGGGTTAGCATTCACATAAGTTGTTTTTGGCAGGTTTGGTGGTTCTGGGCTCCTCTGCATTCAGACCCTTTTTATATTGTTGTGGGTCTTTGTTTTCACATACATATTTACTTGTTTAATTTTAAAAAATCACATTCATTTCATATACATAAAATTACAAAAGAGTCTTAGTGTATGAACCTAAGCTCTGATACCATTTGTAACACCATACACAACTATTAATACGGAAAATGTGAAATAAATTCCAATATTTAAGACCAGGATTATTATGATTATATATGAGGTGACGGATGGGGACCTTAATGAAAACATAATCTAATTTAACTGCGTTAATATATGTCACATAGCTATTAATGTTGGATCTTCCTAGCATTAAATTTTCACATGGCTCCAATCGGGGTGTTAGGCCTATAACTAGACTCCTAATTAAATGCCCTTGGTACACCGAGGCACGCGACATAACCATGGCCTATTCTACTGCCTGCAAGGGGTAGCGAGTTAAGACTGTCTATGATAGTTGGCCTAGCTCTCACCCATGGATATGTTGTAGGCATTCCGATGGTGAGGAGTGTTTAGAGTTTTTCCAACTACCTGCTTCACCACGTCTGGACGGTTGGCAGGTCATTTGTTGTTGGATGCTTGAGGTTTCTGCCACTCTGCAATGGGGTAGGCCTTCAGGTTTTAGGTCAGCCCATAACCTCTGCTATTGTCTGCTCTAGCGATATCTATCCTTCTGTCACATCAAGGTATCCACAACCATGTACTTTTGCATTGTTTGGTGATGCAAGAGAATTTAGACCTAGTCAGTAATGTGATGTAATGATCACATGTTGTGACTAACAAGGGGTTGGAAGACAATAGTTTAGTTAATTTTATTTATTTAAATGTATGAGAGTGTTTATTTATTGTCAAATATGAGGAAAGGCATAGTGGCTGATTGATCCTCCCTGTGTGGAGATCAGGCCAAGCAATTAGATTTGTTTGGTTTCGAATAGGATATGATGGATTTGAAAGCTTAATTTAGCATTTGTTTTAGAAAAGAGTGGAGTTGAAGAGACTCCTTAGGAGATAGCGAGAGATTTCTAGATCTAAACCAAAATTGGTTCATGAATCCACTTTTGTATAAATATAGTCTTTTGTATAATTGAGAGGTTAGCTAGGTTAGATTCAAATGGAAAGATAGGATGGATGAGCAAGGGGAGAATGAAACAGTCGAGTGTGACTATTTCCTTGTAAATATTATAATACCAAATAGTGTGAATTATGTGGTAAATATGTATCTGTATCTGTTTTAATAAACCTATGGTGTATTGACTGAGAACCTGAGAAATACTACGAATTCTCTGTTGAAAAGCATGAATGTATGATGGAATTTTCCTTTACACGATTACTAGTTAATTGTTCAATAAGCCCTGTTTTTAGGCATGTAGAAATCGGGATTCCTTATTGAATGAATGGGAGAATCAGCTGGGAGCGAGTGAAATTGGGTTTTACAGTAACTAGAAGATGATCAAGAATATCTTCCGAATCAGAAAACACAGACTTTTCCCAAATTCCTAAAGGATTATAAAGAAACAGTGAACGCGAATAGATGGTGAGGATTAAATCATATCATTGAAACTAGAGGATGGGTGACCCAGATTAAGTGCCGATAGCATAGTTTCCATAAGTGATAATTGGGTTCATCAGGTGAAATCAAGGTTGTAAGTGGTATTTAGGGCTGATCACCCGCTACCATTCATCGAACGACATGTGGTAGGAGTCTGGAGAGAGAAAACTACTTTATCGGGCGAGTATTCCTCTCACAAGTTATCCATATGAAATCAATATCATTCGTCAGATCAAGTGGGGTTGATTGAATGATGGATATCATTTGATCAGTTCTGATGATTGGGTGAAATTTGGACTGTTGGATCGGAAACTAGTTGATGATCGAGATTTAATCGCTGATCACATTTCGGGAAGGTTAAGTGATGGCGTGGTGGAATGTCGACATGCAATGGGCCGACGTGCCGATAGCAATGAAGAGCAATAGGAGATCAGAGGAGTAGCACTACAGAAAGGGTTTGAAATACACAAACCTAAATGTTTATAGATGTAAGTGTAATTCCATTTGAGATCCAGCCATAAGCTTCTGGTTAGATTTCTCATGTGTTTCAGTGTATTTCTATGTATCACGAAATCATAGTTGTCTCAGGGTTTTAAAAGGAAAAGTCTTATGAAGGAGCAAACCCAATGAGATTTACGAATGCAGGTCTATGTATCTTGAAGTCTGATTTACGTGATTGGAGTGTGGTTTTCCCGTGTATTTCCTATGTTCTTGATAAAGTGAATGGGTCTAGAATTGTCAAGAAAAATCGATTATAGTGTTGTGTCCCAGTCTATTAAGGCTAAAGTGATAATGAGCACTTCTGATGAAAATGTGGGCCTGACTCATAGGCTACACGCAGGGTTTTTGGAAACGACATGATTTCGCTGCGTCATTTTTGGTATCAGAGCTGGATCAATGCTCTGTAGAGATTGAATGAGAGACTGAATTTTAATTCTAGCATATTTAATTTCATTGAAGTGAATTGAGATAGATAGGGATTACATTACAAAGGACACTGAGATCACAATAGGGAAGCAGTGAATTTTCTGATGAAGGTCTGGTAAGAATGTTTATTTTGATAATTTTGCAGAGATGTGTTTTGAATGTCTAAAGAACAACAAGGGACTGAAATTTCAAAGGAGAAGATGTTTTCCTTTTAGGAAAATGACATTTCCATGTAAGTTGATTGAATGATTGGTTTGATTAAAAGGTAAATTGAAATGAATTGTTTAGTAGCTAAATAGAAGAGTGGTTTTCTATGGCATTGAATTCATTTAAATGATTTAAGGAATTTTGTGAAAACTGAGAATGATTGAGGATTGCTTAAAGTATTATTGAAGACAATGATATTGATAGATGAAGGAACAATTAGACTGAAGGTTGGGTTGAATAGATTTGAAAAGAGAGTCATTACAAGGAATGAATTTTGAAATTTGTAGAAGAAAAACCAGATTTTCTTACAAATAGGTTATGAAAAGGAATTGATAGTGTTTGTCATGAACTGGTAAAAATAATTGAAATTCAGATCTAATCTTAATTGATCTTGAAAGTTGAGGAGTCCATTGTGAAAAGTAAAATGGGAAATAGTTGTTGGTTGTATGGAGTCTTTTGAATGGAATGTCTAAATGAAATAGTGAACAGATGAATCTTTTGGCAAGGATTTAGCTGATGGAAAGGGAATTAGTTTTAAGACATATCTAAAGGAAAACTTGTAGGTTTAAAAGGTTACTTTGATGTATCTCGGGATAAGATTGCGCAGGTCAATAAAAGTAGTGGAATTGCTGAAAGGTAGAATGAGTTATACCAACATCATAGCATATGAGCTATGTTAAAGAAGATAGAGCAAGAAGAACTCTCAGATGAGTAAAGGTGATAGTACTCAACAATAAATGAAATTACTAAATGAAAGAAGGAAGTGAGCAATTGAAGATGTAGAGCCTAGAGTAAGGAGTGTTCAAGAGGAGATGAGAGCAACTTCCAACTGTCGTTAGGTATAAGTTGTTGAGGCAGCTCCACAATTCTGATTCTGGCTAGAGTTGTCTTAAAGATAACAATTCCAGCACGAGGAGTGCTGGGTAGAATTGTTAGTCAGTGAAAGGTTCGAGGAAAGAACCAATAGGTGCCAAAAGGCTGAACTCAGGAAAGTTTGGTGATGCATGAAGGAGACTTGTTACCGATGAAAAAGGCTAGTTGCAGCTCATTGGTGAACAAGGAAAGTTCACCAGAGGAAGAAATGGAACTGATTATTGGTAGTTATGATAGGGGTACAAAGGAAAGTCAGAGACAGAGGAAAAAACCTACTGAAGCAACTGGACTCAAAGGAATGAGTAAAGAAGAAAGGAACATAGAGTTGCCTAAGATGAAGATAGAACTCAGTGGTTTGAAGAATTTGATATTGAAAGGAATTAGAGAACAATGGGAACAAGGATTTTATGTGGGAAAAAGAGTTAAATGGCCTGTCGGAGAATTTTTTATTAAGAAATTAATACTCTGAACAGCTGAGGATGAAGGAGTCGAATACATCTATGAACTAGAGAATGGATATCTCCTTGGGGAAGGAGACAATGATGACAGTGATGAAGAACTAATCTATGCAGATCAGAATGAGAGGAATGTGTTGGTAACATCTTCACAGACAAGAGAATCTCATAGATTTGGGATTAATTATTTCTGTAAATGTAAAATTGCAGGTATGCAGCCTAATGAATCTGAACCTGTGTATGAAAAGGTGAAAGAGGCAGAGGCAAGGAAACCACAAAAGGAGATACATGAAGACTTTCAAGACTTCAATTGGTGGAAGAAATTAAAAGGTATGAGTAAATGGTTGTGTCTTCTCTTAGTGAAAACTTATTGGATCATGTTAGAAGGAATTTTAGCAAGGATAGAATACCAAGGGGAAATGGAAAAAGGAAAGGAAATAAATGCATTGCAGATTTGTGAAATGAAGAGAAGAAAAGATGACACCAAGAACTCAGCTGAAGAAGTTAAGTCAAGGAAATATTTGAAAGATCAAAGTCTTATCATAGAAAAGGAGGAGACATTGTTATCTTATTTGGATAAACTAAATGCTAGAGGAAATTGTGTAAGGTAGGAAGGTATTCTACAAACTGATGATGAAGTTGCCAAGCATAATCAAGAAGTTGCAGTCCCAAAAGTGTTCTTTGATGAGGAAGAAATTAGAGATGTTGAGGAAGAATTTCTCAATAACTTAGTGAACTATCATAATAGTTCAGAGAAGCATGAGGAACTGATCACTGATGCTTCAAATGAAGAGCCTTGTATTTTTGAAACTAACATGTTGTGTATGTTTTCAAGTTTGACAGGTAATTAACAACAATTGGACAATTTTCTTATGCATGTTGATGAAGAAGTGAGATTACTGGAAGAGATGGCTGAAACATAAAGATATTTTGAGCATGTATTTAATAATTTTGAGAATGATGGTATTGACAGGGAAATTGTCATTATTAAAGAAGCTAGAGATAAGAAAATGAAAGTTTGTGATGATAACTATAATGAAGTATTTTCAGTCAAGAATCAAAATCGAAGGACTATTGAAATTGTGGAGTATAAGATGATGTTGACAAATACTGAAGTTCAAGAATTCTGTGATTTTAAAGTGGATTATTTTTATGAATCTATAAACCATGAAGAAGATTTAAAAAACCATAATTTTGTTTCTGATGTAGGAGAAGATTTAACAACGTCATTTTGTTGCAATACTACAAGTATAGAAGAGGAAAGGGTACTTCATAATGATATGCTCCAAGAAATCCTCGCTATTGAATTGTTAAATGATAGTCTTGTGTCAGAACAAGGAACACTGTGTAATGCAAAGGAAAGTATTGAAATGAAACTTGATGACAATTTCATAACTTTTGCAGAAGGACAATATAAAGATTTGATGGTAGAGTTATCTATGAAGATTGAAAACCATAGCTATTTTGAATTTGACAATTATGATGGAAATTATATCTTATACAGGAAGGAGGAGTCATATGCAAATGACATGCTTATTGAATATGAAGGAAATGGCATTTTGTTAGAAAAGTTATTAGATGAACCTGATAACACAGAGGACATGATTATCTTTAATGATAGTGGAATAGAAGCCGTAGAGTACAAACAATAGTTTGTAAATGAAAGGAGTGAAGCGGAATTGGACAAAACTTTAATAGTTTCTATGGTAAGGGAGAATGTACAGTAGACAAATGTCAGTGGAGTTCAGTTAAGAACAAATTGTAAAGAGGAAGTTGAGAAATTGTGGAAGATGAAGACAATTAAAAAGAGGAACAACAAAGAAGAGAAATTAACAAAAGGAATTTGTATCAACAAGGAAAGAGGACAACAACAAAATAAGATTTGGAAATATGGAAGAATAGAAGTGACAGTGGCAGAAGAATTGAATCAGCGACATGATGAAAGTGATGACTAGTTACAAATTAGAGTTTGGGATACTGGATGATCAACAAAAGAAACACATGGCAAGGAGGTCATGAAAACTTTCAACTTTGGGAGTCTGATGAAGGAGAATTTAGACTGAGTCAGCAATTTGATGGAATGATCACATGTTGTGACTAAAAAGGGGTTGGAAGACAATATTTTAGTTAATTTCATTTATTTAAATGTACGAGAGTGTTTATTTATTGTCAAATATGAGAAGAGGGCATAGTGGCTGACTTATCCTGCATGTGTGGAGATCAAGCCAAGCAGTTAGATTTATTTGGTTTTGAATACGATATGAGGGATTTGAAATCTTAATTTAGCATTTGTTTTAGAAAACAGTGGAGTTGAAGAGATTCCTTAGGAGAGAGCAAGATATTTCTGGATCTAAACCAAAATTGGTTCATGAATCCACTTTTGTATAAATAGTCTTTTGTACAATTCAAAGGTTAGCTACATTAGATTCAAATGGAAAGGTAGGATGGATGAGCGAGGGGAGAATGAAACAGTCGAGTGTGACTTTTTCCTTGTAAATATTATAATACCAAATAGTGTGGATTTGTTTGTATTATGTGGTAAATCTATATCTGTATGTGTTTTAATAACCCTATGGTGTATTGACTGAGAACCTGAGAAATACTGTGAATTCTTTGTTGAAAATCATGAATGTATGATGGAATTTTCCTTTACGGGATTAGTAGTTAATTGTTCAATAAACCCTATGTTTAGGCATGTAGAAATTAGGATTCCTTATTTAATGAATGGGGGAATCAGTCGAGAGTGAGTACAATTGAGTTTTACAGTAACCAGAAGTAGATCGAGAATATCTTTTGAATCAGAGAATGCAGACTTTTCCCAAATTCCTAAAGGATGTAAAGAAATAGTGAAGGTGAACGGATGGTGAGGATTAAATCATATCATTGAAACTAGAAGATGAACGGCTCAGATTAACCATTGATAGCATAGTTCCCATAAGCGGTAAGTGGGTTCATCGGGTGAACTCAAGGCTATAAGTGGTATTCAGGGTTGATCACCCGATACCATTCATCGACCGATGTGTGGCAGGAGACTGGAGAGAGAAAACCGCTTTATCGGGCGGGTATTCCTCTCTCAAGTTATCCACCAAAAATCAATATCATTGATTAGATCAAGCGGGGTTGATTGAACGACGGAGATCTTTTGATCAGTTCTAATGATCGGGTGAAATTTGGACCATTGGATCGGAAACCAGATCGATGGTCGATATTTAATTGCTGATCACATTTTGGGAAGGTTAATTGACGGTGTGGTGGAATGTCAATATGCGATGGGCCGATGTGCCGACAGCGATGAAGAGAAATCAGAGATCGGAGGAGTAGCACTGCGAAAAGGGTTTGAAATACACAGAACCAAAAGTTTATAGATGTGGGTGTATTTGCATTTGAGATCTGGCCATAAGCTTCTGGTCAGATTTCTCATGTGTTTCAGTGTATTTCCGTGTATCGTGAAAACATAGTTGTACCGGGGTTTTAAAAGGAGAAGGCATATGAAGGAGCGGACCCGATGAGATTTCTAAATGCGAGTCTATGTATCTTGAAGTTTGATTTACATGATCAGAGTGGGGTTTTCCCGTGTATTTCCTATGTTCCCAATAAAGTGAATGGGTCCAGAATTGTAAAGGAAAATCGATTATAGTGTTATGTCCCGGTCTATTAAGGCTAAAGTGATAATGAGCACTTCCAATGCAAATGTGGGCCTGACTCATACACTACACGTGGGATTTCTGGAAAAGACATGGTTTGGATGCATCATTTGGGTTTACTACATGACTTGAGCTTAGTTTCTGCTTCCATTTTACCCCTGTTTTGGTGGTTAACGGATGGATTTCACCGTTCAGGGGTGGCACAAGGATTTTTTGGCTCTCCGGGAGGTAGTTGGGTCTGATACTAGTCTATTGAAAGTAAGCATGCAATTCATGACTTCCATTGTTTCTCCTTACATTTATTTACAAATTGTTTTCTAGTTCTAGCTCTGACTGTTTGATAACCTTTGCCTCAAGGAAGGCAGACCACCATCTGTTGGAACGCTCCAAGCTCAGGTAATGTGCCGTCCTCTGGGTCATCATCTTTTCCAGCTTTCTTAGCGATTTTTCCCTCTTGATAGCTTCAGTGGTTGATGGCGTTCGATTTCAAGTAATATTCTGCTACTGCCAGGTTCTATTCGTGGTTATGATAGTGAATGATGAGGTTTTTAGAGCTTACCAAGTTTGTGGTTGTTTACAGGTCGGGAAACACCTACCTCTCATTCACCATGTTGATTGTTTATGTTAAATGTTGTGCAAAAGAACTGATTGTTGGCAGAGGCTTATGTCGAAACTTGCCGAGTTTTTTTCTCATTTAGATTTCTATATATAAATGTTAAGTTGGTTTCATTTGGCATGCACAAGGATTTAAACTGTGGATAAGTTTGGATAAGATTCAGTTACGAGTTTACATGACTTTCTTTTCTCTTAAAGACAATTCTGAACAAGGTTTTCTATTATATATATATATATATATATATATATATATATATATATATATATATATATATATATATCCCGATAGGGTTACGAACTTGTGGGTTTGGTTTTATTTAATAGTAGTGCACATTCAGGCCATTGAGCCATTTTACTGTGGACATAATTTATGCTTATAGTTGATATACATGATCAATATTTTGTTAAAGGAATGAAGACACACACACACGCGTGCACACACACACACACACACATAGTTTTCTTCTTTATTGTTGGTTCCTGAATAAATGATAGGTTTATTTAGAGTTCCTTTTTAATTGAATAGCTTGGTGATAGATAGTCATTTTCTAGAAGTTAGACTTGCTTTCTTATGCTATCTATTGGGAATACCCAAACCTACTATTATAAAGATCATTCTTTCCTTTGTTAAAGTTTATCAAAAGTAATTACTTTTACAGTCTAAGAGTGCGTGATGTAACTATTTAGGATAGGGAAATACTCTTCGTACATTACTTGTATATTTATTACCTTTTATGCATTACTCTAACATTTATTGCTTACTCCTGAATTGCTACTTCTACTCTGATTTCTATTCTAATATACTTTCAAGGAGTTTCTCTCAATTTATTCCATTACTTTAAATGAGTAATTTCTATAATCCCCTATCATTTCTTAAATGAAATCTATGTTACTTATCTGCTTACTACTTGTAAATATATAAGTCCAATTATGTCGGGAAATTCTCTCCTCCCAGTCATGAGCGTGGAAATCACATCTAAACTCTCCCCCGAGCACTTTTCTTTCTTCACAGTTAAAATATATCCAGCTACAGTCGGGTACCTTGGGCCTTAGGACTCACTGTCCAGCCTCAGGTCCTCTACCTTTTCAGACTGTATTTGTGTATGTTTTGACTAGTTTATTCCACCCAGCTCTAGGATCCCTCACTGGACTCTTTCCCCATCTATATCTCCCTTTCCAGGGTAGATGGTAACTGTTCCTTGATAACTATTTCTCTTAACTACTAAAAACGGTTTTATTTTTATTAACATATCTCAACTCCTAATTATCCATTAATTAGGTAACTAAATGTATACTGGGCTTCTAGCCTCAGTCATTATTATTTTAACAACATAAAGTAAGAATTTAATGCAATAAGACAAAAACTGAAACTCAGTAACTACAATAATTTTTATGTAGCCTGGGGTGTTGCAATGAGGATGATGGCATGTTTCTTTTAATTTATTTTCTCATTCATTTATTTTTATGGAAAGAAAATGTTTTTATTTGTAATTAAGATTGTCAACTATTTTACATATCACATTAAAATATATAACATATACATAGTAATTATAATTTTAGATCTATTTTTCCATATAAATTAAAATAATGATTTCGTAATTATATTTAAATTTAATTAATAAGCACATAAAAATGTAATTGAACTATAAATATTCACTATTTTTTTGTATGGATATTATTAACTTCTAAATAAGATTTTCTACAATAATATGAGTCAATACCACAAATTATTAATACCACATGCCTAAAAAACATAAATGACATTTTATAAATTAAAACTTAATACTTATAATAAATTTAGAATAAAATATAATTTTTAACCATTGATATTTACCTTCATTTTACAATGGTATTATTAATATAACAAGATTTTTAACCATGCATATTTACCGTCATTTTACAATGCTATTATTAACTTGCAAATAGACTTTATTACAATACTATCTGCTAGTATCATGACTTATGAAGATCGTTTGTCCAAAAACCATAATTAAATCAAAATTAAAATGTTTTATAAATATTTTATTTTAATTATATTTTTTAACATTTTTTAAATTAAATCTAAAATAAAATAAAAAAAGTATAGAGAGATGCAGTTGTGATGTTACATGTGGGTTCAATTAAAAAATAATAAAATGTTAAAAATATTTGTTTGTAGAGACACTCTCCGACCCAATATCTAGAAATGATTTAATGCCAAGAAAACATTTTGACTAAGTCCATATAAAATAAAAAATAAAAAATAAGATAATAATCATAATTTTTAATAAAACCTTTTGGCTATCCTACTCTTAAAACGTTAAAATATTTAAAAAAAAATTATAAATGGGATTTTAATAATATAATAAAAAATAAATATCATAATTTTCTCAACTTAAAAGAAAAATATTTATTTTTTTTAATTTTTTAAATATTTGTGTTTAAATTTATTAGCATTTTAGATATAATAAATTTATTACTTAAATTGGTCTCTTTTCACTTATCTAATATCAGTAACTTATTGTAATTTTAATTAATATTTATTTATTTATATATTTAAAATTAAATAATAAATCTCTAACGGGGTGGTGGAACATCGTTGTAGCAATAACACATCAGTTGGCGAGTGCACCCTGCCTTTAATGTGGAAGATACATGAATATGTCGCGTGACAAGTGTGGCTCATGGTTGGAAGGATCTAGAGCCTTTAGTGATTATGGTAAATACATTATAGCCTAGCAAGGGTCAATTTTATGGCACTTAACCTTGCTCATGGGCATTATTGGTAGTTGTTGGTAGCTATAAGTGGTTGGATATGAGTGCATAGGTTGGGCTCCTGTGTACTCTATAATAGTGCAACTACATTACAAGGTTTATTTCTATGCGTTGGAACTTCACTTCTGTGTTGGCTGGGGGATTTTGTATTTCACGGTTGGGACCCTAGACCTAGTGCAACTCAGCAAAATTGGCAACTTCATTAATAATTGGCATACCTTGTCATGGGTTGTTTCGGTCCTATCAAGAATTGTTCATTAAAGGTGGTTTTTGTTATATTTTCTGGGTAAATCCCTTACTTACCTCTGCTTTGGACTTTTAGTTGGTAAGGGTCTAGCGCTGATGTACTTACGACATTGGTTCTGATATCCCTCTTATTCTTATGTTTCCTGGTCGTCAGTTTTGAGTGTTGCTTTATTGGTGTTGATGTGCTCTAGGTAAGTCTACCTTTCATTTAAGTTGCCAACAAGGCTATGCTAAGTTATCGATGTTGGAAAAAAAACATTGTTGTGGAAAAGCCCCAATTTCTTGTGTCATTTCTCTATAGCGAGTGTTGATGTGGTTAGTGTATTGTCTCTAGGGGGGTCCAGTTGGTGTTGGTGAGATATTTTCTTATCTGCTAAAAGTAATTTAATATTTCTGGGTGATGGGGTTCCGAGGTCCTTTATGCCCTTTGTATTATTTTGTTCCTCCTCATTTCCACTTGGTAGGTTCTCCTAGAGGGGCGATGCAAGCCCATTGAATAACTCATTTGGATAATAGTATGCATTGTGTGTTGTTGTGTTTGTGCTCTAAATTCTTTGTGGTGAGTGAGAGACCTCAATGGAATATGTTGCGTAGTCAAGTGAAATGGGCAGAGGCCATCTAGGGAGGCTTGGCATGGCACAATGTTTGTGAGAGGAGAGTCGAGGACGAGGATGGCGAGGAGGCAATGTCAGTTAGTGACATTCCTTAGGAGGTTTTTCCAACCCTTGCATCCATGGTGGCTCCCATACTCTAGAGTTTATTACATAACAAGTCAATCATATTGGTGCTCTTATGGTGGACAAGAGTAGGAAAATGCTAGAGCATAAGGTTGAATCAATGGGCCTTATGGAGGACATTCAGTAGGCCCAATAGGATAGGCTCGATCATATAGTGTCTCTCATGCCTAATTAATGTCACCACCATGCTCATTTGGATAGGCTAGAGGACCAAATAGAACACCTTGAGTATCATGCTCATGGGTGAGCGCGCCCTCCTTGTAATCCTAAAGTTGGTCATGTTATAGATCATCTTGGTAATTTGTAATGTTGTTCGATTTTTTTCATATCCTTACTATTTTTTTGAACCTCAACGATTGTGTTCTTTTGGAATCTTATGGATTTTGGAATGCTGCTAGTTGTATCAATCTTCTTCTCTTGACCAACAAATCTCTCTCGGTGGGTCTAGTAAGGGTTGGTGAGATATTATATTGTCTGCTAAAAGTAATTTAAAATTTTAGTGTGACAGGATGTTGGGTTCCTTTAGGCCGTTTTTATTATTTTCTTTCTCCTTGTTTCCTCTTGGTAGCTTCTCTTAGAGGAGTGGTGCAAGCCCATTGAACGACTCATTTGGATAATAGTATGTGCTATGTGTTGTTGCATTGGTGATTTAAATTCTTGAAGGTCAGTGAGAGACCTCAATGGAATATGTTGCGTAGTCAAGTGCAATAGGTAGGGGCCATCTATGGAGGCTTGGCATGGCACAATATTTGTGAGAGGAGATCTGAGGATGACGTTCACGAGGAGGCAATGTCGGTTGGTGAAATTTCTTAGGAGGTTTCGCCAAACCTTGCATCCACGATGGCTCCCCTACTCTGGAGCTTATTACACAACAAATCAATCGTATTGGTGCTCTTATGGTGGAAAAGAATAGGCAAATGCTAGAGCATTAGGCTCAATCAATGGGCCTTATGGAGTACATTCAACAGGCCCAAGAGGACAGGCTCCACCATATATTATCTCTCACACGTAATGAATGTCACCTCCATGCTTGACTGGATAGGTTAGAGGCCCAGATAGAACACCTTGAGTATTATGCTCATGGGCGAGCTCACCCTCCTCATAATTCTAAAGTTGGTCATGTTATAGGTCATCTTGGTAATTTGTAATGTTGGTTGGTTTTGTTGGTATCCTTTCTATTTTTTCGAACCTCAACGATTGTGGTATTTTGAAATCTTATAAATTTTGACATGCTTCTACTTGATCAATCTTTTTCTCGTGACCAACAAATCTATTGGAAATGAGACCAAGGTGAGGCCGAGAGAGAAGAGTCATCCAAAAATATCATACTCTTTTAAAGCATTAATGAAAAATATTTCATCAAGAAAAATAAATTGAATAATAAAATCATTAAATTCTAAATCCTTTAGTGCTCTCATATTACCACCACGTACTTTGGAAGGCTGCAATCTAATGACATAATTTAATTAACCATTCTCGTGAACTCCAAGCCTATTCAAATAGATTTTATAAAAAAAATTATGATCCTATTACACGAAGTAAATTAGCAAACAAATTAAACATTTTTATGGTCATATTACACTAAGTAATTTAGTAAACAAATTAGAGCTTTTATAAACGTTTTTATGATCCTATTACACGGAGTAATTTAGTAAACAAATTAAACATTTAGTCATATTAAGTAATTAGTAAACAAATTAGAACTATAATAAATATTATGTTTGCAAATAAAATAATAAATATAAAATATAGTGTTTTATTTAAATGTTTTTTCCAATGAGTATTGTTGGCTGAAAGGTGTATTGTAGCTCAATATCGAAGAGATATTGTCATGTCATGTAATATAAAAATTTTGACTTGATCGAATTATATAAAAATAAAAATAAAATAAAATAACAAAATCAAATTAATAATTAAAATAAATTTGGGATAAAAATTGTTGTGGGAAGTTGAGGTAAATTTGAAAAAAAATAACTATATGGTAAAATACATTATTTTGTTATTAATGTTTTTGGGTAGTTAAGATAAACTTGACTTAAGTTACAAAAGCTTTTGAGTTCTAGGTTCATGATAACCCATGGTGTTTACCATTGTATTCATGTGGAATAAAAATTGAGATAAAAATTGAGATAAAAGTTGAGATAACAATTGTTGTGGGAAGTTGAGGTAAATTTGAAAAAAAAAACTATATGGTAAAATACATTATTTTTCTATTAATGTTTTTGGGTAGTTAAGGTAAACTTGACTTAAGTTACAAAAGCTTTTGAGTTCTAGGTTTATGATAACCCATGGTATTTACCATTGTATTCATGTGGAATATAGCATGTTTGAAGTGGGGAATTAAGGTGTCTAAATCCATCTTAACCCTAGATCTACCAAGCCAAGAGAGATCAAATCTCTGATGCAAATATCTTAAGATGCAAAAAAATTGATCCCTCTCAACACTTGGTAGATACATAGTTAAGATGGATCTTTGTTAGTTATCTACGTTTTATATTTTGTTAGATAAAATAATAATAAATTAAAATTATTATATAAAATTTTAATATTTTTGTGAAATTATTTATTAAAAAAAGAATTGTAATCTTGGTAGGTCCTTCCTTTTTCATTAATATATAAAAATCAAGTTACTTCCACACACAGACCATTAGGTGGCCTCAACTTTCCCAGAGGGAAACCAAGTCTTTCAGTCACCTTTCCTAGAGGGAAACCAAGTTTTTCAGTCACCTAACAATGTGCTATGACATCCATTAACAAAAAACCATAACTATCAGGATACTAAAAACTAAATTCTTTTCGCATACAGAAAAGAAAAGAAAACTGAGAGACCAACTATCAAACTACTTTGCAGCATCAGGACACACATATTCCACCAGAGCTTGCTCCTTAGCATTGGATCCTAGGAGTTTTATATATGGGAGAATACAAGGAAGATGTTCTTCAATATGACGAAGCCGTCCATCATGCTTTTGCATTTTAAACTGGAGCTTCTGAAATTCCTGTTTGTATTTAGGAAAATCTTGTACTACTATTTCCATACCCCCAGAAATCGGTTCCAAATATTTTGCTAGGATACTCTTCATAAATCAATACAAGAACAGAGTGTGTTTATATTGAGTGAAATGACCTTGGGTGTGCCCTAGGTCTGGCACCATAGCTCGCCAGTCTTCTGCGTCGATTTCCATCATGTTGACCTGTCTGTTCAAATATGCTTCCCATTCTTCCATTAAATACCTAATTTCTTCCAATGCGCCTTCATGATAGGTTGTAGCCGCATTATTTACGATGTAGGAGACTAGCTTTTGGCCCCTCATTCTACCCCCAGAGGAGTTGGGATGCCCTGCCACTGAGGCTCCCTGGTTCTTCTACTGTGGCCCCTCATGGATGTGCTTCTTAGCTTTGTTGTCGTCCACTAAACCATTGCCTCATTCTGACACTTTTCTATGAAGGCTATGGCTAATCTGGTTACTTGCACAGGTGGTATCCGAAGCCCAGAAGCTCCCAACTTTGAGGAGACATTATCGACCCACACACTTGTCATAGAAGAAACATTAACCAATAATTTCCAAAATAGAACCCAAGGGATCTCCCCCCTCCGCTTCCATTGCTGACATCCCTTACTGACCGACTAGAACAGAGATGTGACCCCCATTTCCAAGAGCTAGCTAACATAACAATTGATAATTGGTTTGGAGAAAACACAAAATCTTAATCCATAGAAACAAACCATGTACCCAAACAAGAGGTGACGCACAAACATACACCATAGACAACATCCATAGGGGCAGAGACCATAGAGCGCACAAAGACAGAACCCATAGAGATTAACTCTACCCCAATACATCTAGAGGAAAAACCCTGACCTTCCCCAAGGAAAATAAACAAGACATAACCCAGAAACGAACCTGAGACCTGCCATTCCCCAAGCCCTTTCGATGTTGGGTCAAGACAAGATGTAATCCTAGACACAGAACCAAGAGACAAGCTCCTAGTACAACCCCATCCTATACATAAAAATCCGAAAAATAATAGACACAGAAACAATAAGGCGAGTGGATCTAATTCAAATGCCATACGTTCATGCAGATGCATGGAGCCTCTCTACCTTTGAAACCTCAGTGGTTCAAAACCATACATTCTAAATTCCATCAAACAGTTCAACTGATGAATGGAGGAGAGAAAAAGATGGCAAACCACATACCTGTTAACCACCGCGGGAAGAAGGCAAGGTCGCCACCTCGCCTGCTCTAGCATCGATCTACAGAGCCTAGAATCCCCACCCTTCAACAATCCTTCACCATACACTACACGATTACCGACTTCCCCCGCAGAGCAACTTACCAATTTCCAAAAAGAAATGGCATTGTCACCTTTAGCGAGAACCTTAATACCTCGCATGCACATAGCCACCACACAACATGCCTTGAGATGTGGAAGGTGGTGGGTCTGTACCTCGAGAAGACCCCATTAATTTACCATGATGACATTTCCCTCTAGCTCTCACCCCAATCGTGGGAAATTATTTATAAATTTAAATAACACATGATGTTATAATTATTTTTATATATGTTTCTTGGAGATAATTTAGTTAAGCAAGAACTAATTAAACATGTTAATTATTCCTAAAAAATAAGCAATTCAATTCACTTCAAAAATATAACAATCATTCCTCCTTAGCATTGGAGCTATATCCAATTAATATCATATAATAATTGATTGAATATGTGAAATAAATATTTATTCAATTAAATGTATATAAATCAGAATAGTTTTTAAGTGCGATTTTTTTGGAGGTATTGGCGGATTTTAGGTGGGAATATCTAAAAAAGTTGTGGTGAAATCTTGATTTATATTGTTTAAACTAGTTCCTAGGGCACTTCTATTGTAAAAATTTCACCAAGAAAATTTGTGAGTTCAATGAATCCCAATAAATTCTAAAAAAATAGATTAAAAAATAAAGCTAAAAACTTTCCAAAAATAACATTTAAAAACTACTCAATATAAATCTAAATTGCTAATAATTATGTGATAATGTATATAAATCTAGATTAATATTAAATATAGATCTATCATATATAAAAACATATAAAATGTTTTTTTGAAAATCACGTAATTATTTAAACAAATTATAAATTGAAAAACTTTTCACATTTCTGTGTCAATTTCAATAACATTGTTTTTTTGTATTTACACCATTATGCCATAAAACTGAATCAGAACAAAGTAGTGTATATACAACTTCTCTATCAATTAAATGCCTAATAATTAATGATGAAGACTTTTATTTCATAATTATGTCATAAAGCTGAATCAGAACAAAGTAGTGTATATACACCTTCTCTATTAATTAAATGCGTAATAATTAATGACGAAGACTTTTATTTCATAAATAAAACCATATAGATCAATTAATTTTATATTTCTTTTTATTGTGACCTTAGATTAAATCATTTGATTTTCTTGGAAATCTCATTCACCATTGAAAAATTTCCCATTGATCCTATCATGCCATCATCATGAGGACTTGTCATAGGCTTTACAGCATCACTATCGAACCAAGGTGCATTGGGAATGATCTCGAAAAGCATCCAAATAACAATATTATCAAATTCTTAATTACCATACACCTAAAAGTAATTAAGTTTAATTACCTTAAAAGAATACTAAGTTTACATTTACACAACATAACAGTTATAAATATTAAAAATCATCTACAAAAAAATTAAGAAACTTTTCAATGAATATAAAAAAATATTTGCACACTTTTTACATGGTTAAATTTATTTTATGTATATGATGTAATTATTAAATACATATTTTCTGCAGTTATCATAAAAGTTTCGTTTCATCATTATAATGTAAATACATATAACATGAAAAATAGCAAATGGTGATGAGGTCTACTGGTGGCTGTGATCGATCTTAATATTGAGCGATTAAATATCCCTACTCGTGGATGACGATTTATCAGCAAAGTAACCAGAAAAATTATTATCAAACTTACTTATCGTTTTTATCATTTATATAGAAATATATTTGTTCATGGAATTCCGATTTCATATGACATTTCTACCTTCAGGAGCACGCAACACTAAAATGCTGTGTGTATATTTTAATATTTAATTGAACGTCATCCGAACACCTCAGGATTGCCTATAAATTTTGATCGCGTGTCAGATTGACCACAATTTTACATACAGCGACCAATCAAAGGATTAGTTTAGCATACCACGCCCGGAAAAATTTCAAATGCGATTCTGAACTTAGAGTTGCATTCGTTTGTGCGAATATAGTAACCTCGATTTGAAAATTATTTCACCTTCATAAACTAGTATCAAAATTAGAGCACAAATATTAAATCAGATGATGATATATCCTCCCAATAAAATCTAACCACAATAAACTAAGATAAAAAATATAAAACAAATATTAAATCAGCTAATTATATACCTGCATGACAACTTGCAGGGTCTACATGGAAGACATTGGTATATTGATGCTTATTACAGAGTAAGGTAATACACTGATTACAAGGTCGTGGCGAACCTCATGTGGCAGCAGAAGAAAACAAACCCTAACGTGCAACATATACTTCCCGGCGAACCTCATGTGGCAGCAGAAGAAAACAAACCCTAACGTGCAACATATACTTAGATATCAATAGGAAACTGCTTGGTGGCTTAGTTGGAGAGGCTGCCACAAGCAACAGGCGCAAACGACAGCATGTTTTTTCCGTTGTCATAGAGCATTTGGTAATTCTGCTGTTGCAGATTCCCAAATATGGAGAGGTCAGTAATACCCTCATTCGATAACATTGTAAGGCACAGCACGCGACTGCCAATATCGGTTAAGTAGTTATCTTTGGAAAGAACAAAATCTGCCCCCTTGAAATGGAATGTCACAGTGGGAAAGCTTGAATCTGAGGTGTCCTGTTGGAAGCAGAGGTCCAGGCCAACGCTAGAGCCATCAGCGTGTGGGAGATTAATCGATGAGTTCAAGGTTTCCTTCACAACATCATAAGCATTCTGTTTCAGATAAGTGACAGTCGTTCCAGAGTCTACGATAAGTCCACCAGAGCCATCAGATTGAAGATCAAAAGTACCAGCAGGAATTGCTAATAATTTGTCATTAACGCTGATTCCTGCCAATGAAAGATAATAGTATGTTGGATTTGAAGTACTTTGAATAATAGGAGTCGAACTGACATCACCGGCATTAATTGTAGCGCTGCTGCCTAATAACAAAGAGCTCGTTTCGGAAGAACTAAAAGAGACGAGACAATAAGAAAACTTGTTTCCCATGGATGGACCGAGCTGAGAGACCAAGGAAAGAGGGCCTCGTCCAAAGCCTACCAATCCACTTGCTTGTGCGAATGCAATTCCTGAATTATTGTGGCCGCAGCCAAACACAATATGCGAAACAATTTGGGAAGAAAGAGTAAAGGTCTCGTATGAAAGCATCCCCTTCGTAAAAGATTTGTCACCATAGCCATAGCTGTATTGACACTCTGCATTAGAGCAAGAAAAGCTACTACACAGGGAGTTATCGCAAGGGACTGGACTGTATGTCGAGGATTTGGAAGGATCATAGATTGGAGTTGGTTGATTATAACAATCAGTGCAGGGCTCGCACTGCGTCCATATTAGGTCACTACCCGTGTCCAGAATTGCAGGATAAGATATAGATGGCGTTCCAATCGAGATGGTCATGAGAAATTCTCCATCTCCTGACTTTACTGAAGCCTGGATATCCTTCATTTGATCATCAAGCTGCAATTTATTAGTAACTGCAGATATGATTTGCAGTTTTTCAAGTCTCTCATAACTGCGTTGAACTGCTCGCTTCAGACGCTCAGCGGATGTAATATGTGGAAAGAGTACTGAATCTTGATGGACAAGATCTATTCTCAACCCATTCAACGGTTTGCATTCTATCAAAGGGAGGAATACGACTACAGACAACAGTAACAAAGGAATCGACAGAAGAAGCTGGTGCTTGCAGGTGACAGCAGAATATGTAACAGCTGATTGCCCAGCTCCAGCCATATCGACCAAGCGATATTATTTTACAGTGGGAGGAGAGGGGAGGAGGAAGAAATGCTCTGCTGCACAACAGTGAATGGGATGCTTTGTATTTATATTGACTGGACGTAAGTAGATGCCTTGAATCATTCATTTTATTGACCGAGTAAAGCGCCGTTGATTACGGAGGATAAAGATCGTTCAATTCATATCGATTATTGTAATTGGAATCTTATGAGTGATGGTGGTTATTTCAATTGAAAATATGATAGTTATGGTGGTTATGAATATCGGCTTGTTCTAATGCTTCCAAGTGATGGTTTTCTGGTCAGAATTCTCATTAATTCGTTATTGAGAATATGTTACCAATAGAATGTTTTAAAATATTATTATTAAAAAACCATTGCAATTCTCTATTTAAAATAGGTTATCCAGGAAAATAATATAACAGTATTATGGATACAGGGATACACAGGAAATATGATTTGAAAACACAGACTCACACGATGACGAGGAAAGAATATATTTGGAGAACATTTTGAATTTTGCAAAGCAGTTTTCTTTGTTACGGGGAAACTATTTTTTTGTTGTATTTTTGTATATTTAATGTTATTAATCTGATCTGGTTTTTAGTTATAAGAGGTTAATGGAATGTTTTAATCTGTATTTTTGTATTTTTTTGCTGGAGGTATTAGTCTCGGCATTTTGGATCTGGAGTAGGTTTGGTATCATAAGCTATATTTTGTGGAATGCTGATGGAAATAGAAACATAAATATGTAAATTTTCTCATTATTTATGAATGAAAGCATAACATTCATGAGTTTTTTGTTTGAAAAAAACACAATATTTTAAAATATTAATATTAAAAAATTATAGTTTTCCCTTAGTGTTATTGCTGAAGGTAGGCTTACTCATTACTACTCTTGATGTTACTGTTAAATATAGATTAATTTATTTATTATTATTATTTAAAGAAAACCAGACCATCTAAAATTATTCTTCTGCTATAAATTATTCTTCTGCTAATAATTTATATAGACACGACTTTTCACTCTTTCTAGATGCTTCTGAATCTTAAACTTTTAATGCCTCTGAGAAAAATAAACTCTTAAATATAGCAATTCAGAGAAAACAAACGCCCAAAATTTTATTATTATAAAATAGTTTTTGTTATAAATAACCAACCTAGTTGATAAATAATTTGAAGGAAATTACACGACATTCTTCAACGTAAAAGGTTTTGAATTTTTCCAATGAACGGTCAACTTAAATAACTGCATTTCTGAGCGGATCAATGAAGAAACACGCAGGCATAATTCGCATCGCACTCTGCATCTATCTTTCATCAAATCCGATACGCTAATATGGAATATAAATTATTATTTTTAATCCCACCAAGGACATCGAAATATATCTCCACGCAGAAAAAAAAAGAAGTTACTAACCATTTATGCGTCAAGTTGATCAAGAACGATCAGATACCGCGTATATGTAAATTTGATTAACATCGAATACCGTGTAATGCAAATTTGATTAACAACGATCGGATTGGATGTTTTTATTTTTATAGACTGGTTCAACATTTTTAGTCATGGATAGCGTCTCTTTATTTGTCCGGTGGCACGGGGACCTCATCAATGTCGTGTTCTGTGTCTCCATCCGGAATGCGTTTCAAGTTGCCTTTGTTGATAAAAAGGCACAACGCTTGCGGACCAATTAAATCTGAAGACTCTGCTTATGGTCTATATCTCTTTTCTTGTCCTTTCCCCAAGGAGTCAAGGTTTCCTGGTCCTTTTCCCATGGAGTCAAGGTTTGCCTTTCTATTTATTGGAATCTTCTACAATTTGTGGAAGAGCTTCACGGGCCTGTGATGTGTAGATATTCCACAAAGCATTCACCGATTCATCTATGTTGGTTTGAATAGTAGTTATATCACAAACAAAACTGTCCAAATAAAATTGTAATTGGAGAGAAAGGTTTAGGTAAGTAAAAGTAATATATAAAAGTTTAGGTAAGCAAAAGTAATATATATAAAGTTGGTGTATGAGATTTTTTTGTTTGTGGAATAATGGATTTATTGGTTTGAATAGTAGTCAAACCGAAAACAAAATTGTAAGTGGACAAAGGATTGTTTGTAACTATTTGAGGTTAAGTCTACGAAGGCATACATACTCTACCCCTCTTGTTTTGAACTTGGACTTCTTAGGAGCAAACACATGTTCTTAACCATTAGGTCTGTATGTACAACAACAAAATATGTTTTTGCTATTTGTTTAAATAGTGTTGATGGGAGCCGCTTAATTTGTCTTAGCAAAAATATTAAATATATAGGTAAAGGAAAGAAGGAAAAGGTAACATTATTTTTAAAAGTAACAAAGAATTTAGGAATATTTAATATGAATTTAAACATTTAATATCTATATTAAATAACATAATTTTATAAAATGAAATAATTTAAATTAAATATTTTTAAAATTTTCATTTTCCACCTTTTGGAGATGTATGTATTTATTTCATATAATTTAACATATACATTCATGATATATAAGGAGAGGGGTAGGAAGATAGACAAATACACAAAAATACACATAACATTTTAAAAAATATTAATAACAAAAGTAATTTAATACATATAGAAGAAAGTAGATTTTCCTCTTCTTTCTTCATTTGAGGAAGAGGTATGTAGTACACTAAATCCTCCCAACCATTTATGATACATTCAATTGACAATTCAATACATATAAAGAGAGGGGTGGGGGAGCAGAGAGGTTCATTTTACAACCTAGTATGAAAGCGATGTGTAATTCCATTCGTGGTCAATTTGGAGTTTACATATCTCCCTCAAAAAATTAATTAATTTGGAGTTCACATATCTCCCTTAAAAAATTAATTTAAAAAAAATACTTAACATTGCTAGCTATAATAAAAAAAATAAATGATTCTACATATTTGATTAGTTTTACTTAAAATTATTATTAAACTTCAATAATGGCATTCTAATTGTGTTCACTTAGGTCATTGTTAAATTACAATCCAATATGAAAAAATGTGATAAAAATGTAGCATTTTCACTCTAATATTTATAAAGAAAATATTTTGATGCCTATATTAAATAATATAAGTTCTATATCTTTTATAAATGTTTCAACATAAAAATTAAATAAATTGTTTGAATATATATCTCTTGACATAAAAAATATATATGTATCTCTACATGTAAGAAAAATGTGCTCTATAATAAAAATAGAAATGAATATACTTCTTAGTCAGATTTAGTTAAAAACATTATAAAACATTAATAATCTCACTTCCTTTTAAGTACTAAACTTTGTGAAGGCATACCTATTGTACCTCCCTTTGGCATTGAATCTATGACATCTTGGGAGGAAACACATGCTCTTAATATTAAGCCCACTCAAGTTGTTAGCTTAGACGGTTAGCTAAATTGGTCTACAATGTATCATTAAAGCACATTTTCTATTGAGGCGTGAGGGGCTAAAATAATCCAGAAATTTTTTAATAAAATAAAAATAAAGATGTTTAATGAAGTGGATTTGATATGTAGCATTTAAAAGATATTAATAATAATAAAAATATTCAATGTTATCCCTAAACAAAATATATTAATTCGATATTGCCTAAAATATTTCAATTTCATTTACGCATATGTATAGGTTACATAACGAAATTTAAAAAAAAAATCAATTTTTGTGGTTACAACATTATAAAAAATTTCAAGTACTCTTGCAATTTTACATTTTGGTTATATTTAAAGCTTTATTTAGTCTAAAATCTACAAAAGATTTGTTGAAATCCCAATTTTAAGTTGTGTAGTCTACATAGTTCAAGTGTCTAATAAGACTTTCAAGCTATTGCATCCATTTATCCATTTTAAAATGTCAATTAAATAATGAAAAATTACTTGCATCCATTTATCCATTTAAAAACGTCAATTAAATAATGAAAAATTACACATGGTGTGTAAATATTTATATATATATATATATATATATATATATATATATATATATATATATATATATATATATATATATATATATATCCATCTTAGCCATGAGAAGGATTAAGTTTCTTAAGGTGTTTTTTTTTCCATGTTTGGTACTCTAAAAGAGGTTTTCACATCAAGATGATCTCTCTTGGCGCATCGTAGATTGATGGTTGAGATGGAACTACACTAGTTTAAATATCAATAGTTATTAAGTGGATGAGAAGTGTTTAACATAAGAACAAGTGTCATTTTAAGTGAGTTATGGCTTGTTAGGCATGTAGTATTGATAAGAAATGGTATTAGCCATGACATTGTAGAAACCCCTATTTACTGACTACAAATATTCATGGAAAAATAGGATAATGGTTAGAAATATTGTTCCATATATATATATATATATATATATATATATATATATATATATATATATATATATATAATTGATGCATAATGAAGTAAGTGTTTTGATGTTTATTATGGATTCATGCCTATTAGCATTTACCAATCATTTGATTTATATGGTTGTGATAGTTAAACAAAAATGTTATATGAACAAGTGTTATATAAAATGAGTTATGGCTTTTTGTACATGTAGTATTCACAAGGCATGGTATTTGCCTAAGGTATTGTAAAAAAAACTATTTATAACAAAGTGGGATTTCATATCCATGATTAATAATATTTTTACATGTTTTTAAAATGGATATATGTTTAACTCATCTGTTAATTATTTTTAAAGTTTATAATAATAATAATAAAGTTATAATTTATTTAATTTTGATGATTTTTTTGTCTTGGAAACTAAGATGTATTAAGAGGTCAACAATAAAATACTTATCGTGGATTGATTCCTATAAGTGTTTACCAATAGTTTAATTTATATGGTCGTGTCAATTTTAATAATATTTGATATTATAAAAACATCATGAATAATATAAGTGGATATTTGGAGATGATTACATTGAGCCTCTTTTTACAATCTAGTATGAAGTGAATATGTAATTTTTTTTAAAAAATTGCCATATAACATCTAAAAATATGTTAATAACAAAAATATCATTTCTTTGTCAACCATAAATAAAATAATATGGTATTCACATTTAAGTAAAACATTATTATGTTAGCTATAAACACATAAATATAGTGCAAACATTATTATTTGTCTTGTAGGTATTTTCTTCTCAGAGTATGAAAGAGATGTGTCATTTTATTTTATTTTGTTTTATGTTTAACATGAAGTTGTCATTTCACATTTAGAAAAAAAATATTAAGAAGAATTTTTTTTTTTTTTTTTTTTTTCGCATAAATTAAGTATGTCAATATCCATTAAGTGTATTAATTAACAATTGAGTAGTACATGTACTTCATTAGGATTGATGGGAGACAATGGGCAGGTAGGGGTTAGTGTTTTTTCAAAAGGCTTTGAAGGGATGACATCTATTGGGGTCTTCAATTAGTGTAAGTAATGATAGTAGCACAAGGACCAATGATGGATCTAGGGGAGGATACCTTAGAGGGGGGAAAATAGTGAAAGATGTGGTGATGGGAGGGTCAAGCTCAACCTAAATGGATAAAGAATGGAAAGGGAGGGCAAGAAGGCCATAGTGGAGGACAATACAAAAAAATGTGAGGGAAAGGAAGAGTGAACAAATCAGAAGATGAAAAATCGGTATCTTGCAAATACCATAGATAATATCACATATTCAATTGCATCATCAAATATAAGTAATCATATTAAATACATGCAATATCATATGATAGTTGGAATTTTTTTTGAGCATCTAGCCATCAAAGGAAGCATTAATGAGATGGTTGGACACCCATATCAAACGAATGTAGAAACTATATACAAAGTTGTAGTTACAGGTTACGCTTTATTCAATTCAACTAGTTTACACTTAAAATATTGGACTGAAAGGTTCTCGCTACATGAAGTCTTTATTGAATCCATTTAATAGATGTAGATGTACTCACTAACCTATGAATTTGATAAGAACGAGATATTAGAAGGATTGGAAGGATTGGAAAATACACTAGGAACATTTGTAAAATTCTCAAAGGTGACAAAAATGGGGTGTTACAACTCATATGCCACAATATGTGTACATATGGATGTAGATTGGGCTCTTCAAGATGAAATAATAATCTCCTATTAGGAAAATTAGTGGATCTAGAATTTAGATTATGAAATGTTCATAGCTCTCAAGTGTAGGAAATTACATGAATGTCATACCACAAGAGTGTAGAGAACTTCCTTCATAAAAAAAAAGAAGAGTAGGACACGGATGGGCTCACAAACACTTTTAGAAAATGAAAGTAAAGAAGGAAACCAAACAAGCCAATATCCTAGTCTATAAGGTCAATATTATTAATTGCACTCAAAAAATGTCACATTTAAATATGACAAAATTATCTTGAAAGTAGGTGGTATGGAAGCTAAATTACAAAAGATAGTAGATTCAATTGTCCTTTAAAAGAAGTTGGATGTCATACGTATGCAAAATCAAGGAAAATTATCACAAGTGAAAGCATAAAAACACTTTTCGTACCAAGAATATTTTCAAGAAAGATAATAATATTTACATTAACATTATGAAGGAAGAAGATAGAATAATAAACGAGATTTATGGGATCTCATGTCATAGAAATATTGTTTGGAAACAAGTTATGAAAATAAGATAACCACAATAAATTGTAGAAGCCATAACAACAGTACATAGAATCAAAATATAGAAAATGACACAACAAGTTTTGAAGGTCTTGACGGTTTTGGACCCGCCAACATCAAGGGGTATCCCAGGTATGAAGTCCCAACTAGACCTCACACTGTTTGGTGTATGAGTCCCATCCGGTACGATGGACCAGTTTCCATTACCTTAAATATATGCCTTAGTTCTTGCTTGTGAGCATGTCAGAGTGGTCTTCTTCATATTTGAACAACAAGGTTTGTGTCCTTGGTGAGTGCTAGTGTTACTTGTGTCAAGGTTCTTTCACATCAGAGAGAGAGGGTGGGAGTGAGTCTCTAGTAAGAAGGGAGGAAGTCCCAATTATGTTAGAGACACACAACACAACAATACATGCACAACCTCCAAAGGAGAAATCCACATGAATGTGGTAGTCGCAATAAATAAGGCAATATAACACATACAACACCGAATGGGACAGTCCACGCGAGTGCAACAATCATTATAAAAAGTTTACATGAAATGTTTTGTCTGATGTCTAGGCAGGTAACCAACATGGGCAAGATGACGTTAACAACTTATACAACACATTTTCATCAATATATGTATTAGAACACTTGGATGAGTTCAATTGTTTAACACAGGTTAAAGCAACATGTATTACAAGTGTTCAAGATTAATATTACAAACAATTACAACACCTGTGAAAACGTGTCGGCCTGTTATCAGGCTTCTGAATTAAGTGAAAGTTCCAAGATAGATTGATATAACATACATCACTAACCCCGTGGGCGGGGCATTGGTGCCACTACTCACACCTCAAAGAAAATATTACAGACTCTCAAGGCTATGTGGGAGGAGCCAAGGTGAAAATTCCCTTGCATGTACAAATGAGGGCTATTTATATCCAAGGGTAAAACTGGCCCTTGTGACTGTTCGACTTCCCTCATGACTATTTTACTTTCATAAACTTTTAATTTTACATGACTCTTTAGATGAAAAGTGGGTCTCTTGGACTTCCACTTTTCATTACATTGATTTACAACAGTATGGCCCATAGTAGTGATGTGGCCGACATGAATGGACATGACAGTGCTTGTATGTTCATGTTGTTGGTGGTGTGCATGTCGAGTTGCACTGCTACTGAGTGATGGATGTCCTCTTGGTGTATCATAGCTTCACATATGCATGGAAAGGTGTGTGGATTCCACGATGTTCATTGAGTTCACTTGATGTTGCATGTGCATGTTTCTCCTTGCTTGTACCTTAGCACGCTTGTCATGTTCATCTTTTCGCAAAAATATCTCCTCGCATGTTTATTCGTTCATCCATCCATGAACACATCCTCACATGTTTGTTCATTCACCCATTTGCAAACACATCTTCGCATGTGCCGTCCATTCTTAAAACGTTCTTCTTGCATGTTTGTTCGTTCACTCGCCCACGAACACATCTCTTTGCATGCATCATTGGTTTGTCCGTTCGCAAACACATCCTTTTGCATGTAATCTCCTTGTTCATCTCGTCTGTCATCATGTCATGTCTATTCATGTACCAATGTTTGCAATCAATTAGGATGAGACGACATCAAATCCATAAACCTCCTATTCTACCATGATGCATGGTCATTCGCTTTTGGATGTAGGTGACCATGAGAGAGGACAAGTTTGCAAAACTACGCGAGGTAAGTTTCAATTTTGGATGTGAGCTTAGGGCACTACTGGTGAAAAACGCACAGAGGTCACTAGGAGACTAAGAAGGACAATCTGGATCAGCAGTGACTGTCTGCGAGATCTGGCTCGACTGGAGGACAGATCTATGTAACTTTTGGAGGGAAGCAGTGCAGGCAGTAGACGACCTTGGCAGAAAAAACTACACAATTTCTCGAGGGAGTTGGCTGTGGGCTGCAAGAGGCTTGGGAGCAAAAATTGTGTAATTCCTTAAGGGAGCTGGAAATGGGAGTGCTGGAGACAAAAACTGTACAATTTCTAGGAGGTTAATGTTATGAAACCAGCACAAGAAAAAGATAGAAAAGATAGATCAACGCCTTAAAATTCAGCCTCTTCGAGGGGGAAACCTCCTTTACATTACATAAATGAAAAATTCTTGGATGATACAAATGAAAAGACCTCCTTTCTATATATAGGAGTTTAGGGGGTCATAACATAATCAGGGCCGACATAACAATAATAATGTAAGGCCACAATAACAACAATAGTGGGCTTCTATCGGGGACAATAGTAACAATATGGGCACTACATGGGCACATCAATATAATATGTGGGTTATACTAATAACAATAAGGGGTTACACTAGTAGTATAGGGGCCTAACATGCCCCTCTCCTTCAAAAAACGTTGTCCTCAATGCTTGAGTAGTTCTTGATGCTTCTGTATAAAATTCTTTTCCTCCCATGTGGAATATTCAGTGGGTAAGTTCTTCCACTTGATGAGATACTCTGAAATTGATCGATTTCATAGCTGTTGGGTTCTTGTTTCTGTGACTTCTCCAAGTTCCAATATGATTTTTCCTTCCTCTTGAATTTCTGGCAATATTGTTTGAATTGGGATCTTTTGCAACTTTTGAATAAGTGGCCGTACTTTTTGTACTTCTTCCATTCATCCCTTGCTTCGTTTATCCAATCTGGTTGGATAATATAAATAGCACAAAACAATGCTTCCACATCCTCATCCTTGAAGAGTCTTCCCATTCGGTAAGGTCACCATTTTTTAAGTGCATGTAGTATTGCCAACATTTCCTTCTCATAAATAGCTTGCTTGAGATGTAGCAGTAAAAATATCCAATCACATACATCAAAGCATTTTTCACTAGGATGTTGATCTACCTGTTGTTTCGTTTGATTTTGCACCGAAGTGGTGTTATCCTTTAAAAGTTGGAGAACTTGTTGTTGATGCTCAATGTGATCTTTCACTGCTTGAACCTTTTTCTTCTTGATATGTCCTTCTATCTCTAGAGTTTGAGGAGTGGTAATTTCTTCCAATCCTTTACAGGATATGGTCAGATTCATTTCTTGATGCTCGATGTGATCTTTCACTTCTTGAACATTTTTCTTCTTTATATGTCCTTCTATCTTGATAGTTTGAGGAGTGGTAATTTCGAACAATGAATTACAAGATATGGTTGGATTCATTTCTTCTTTCTCGATGTGATCTTTCACTTCTTTCACCTTTTTCTTCTTGATATGTCCTTCTATCTTGAGAGTTTGAGGAGTGGTAATTCTTGCCAATGCTTTACAAGATATGGTCTGATTCATTTCTTCTTTCTCTGGGGTGGGGTCCTGGCATATATCTTCTTCTTTTGATGTTTCTTAATCCTTTTCTTCCTCCTCTTCATATTCTATGTAAAATAATTTCTTCTTAGCACACTTATGACCTTTAGTGAATTTTCTATCACAATTGTAACAAAGTCCTTTTCTCTTTTTTCTTCCAATCGTTGTGATGTAACCCTTGTAGGTTGTGGGACGCTAGGAGAAACAACATTGGATCCTTGCCATCAAACTTCCTCATCTTGCTTTTTCTTGATTTTAGGAGCTCGACCTTGAAACGACTGTAACTCTGTACTTTCGGATCTTTAAGTTCTAAATTGCAACCCATAGTAGCCCTCTATGTCCTCTTTCCAATGCCACCAGTCTGATCCAAATTGGATTCTCTAAGAAAGAGTTATGCACAATCTCCCAAGATGACCTGATTATAGACCTTTCCAGAAGAGTGAACTTGTATGAAGTGCCACGTGTAATTGTTTCAAACTTTGGATCTGAAAAATGCGTACAAGAAATTACAGTCCGCCCTCTTTCTGTACCTTGTTATGAAAGTTCAATCCGATCCCCAGAGAGAAAGTTATGACGATTTTCCCTAGGTCACCTGTTTGGAATGTAATTCAGGAGTCTGCAAAATGACCAAATTCCTCAGATCATATCTCCGCAAATGTAGCGCAAAAAGCTCTAAAATTCAGACCTGAGGTTCAGCGCAATTTCTTCTCAAATGGGTTTTTTTTGCAACTTCTGAAACGTCGCAAAAAAAAAGTTATAGCGAAAATTCCACGATGACCTGTTTGGAGTAGCAAAACACTAAAATCCAAAGCTCTGATACCAAATGTTATGAAACCAGCTCAAGAAAAAGATAGAAAATATAGATCAACGCTTTAAAATTCAGCCTCTTCGAGGGGGAAACCTCCTTTACATTACATAAATGAACAATTCTTGGATGATACGAATGAAAAGACCTTTCTATATATAGGAGTCTAAGGGGTCATAACATAATCAGAGCCGACATAACAATAATAATGTAAGGGCACAATAATAACAATAGTGGGCTTCTGTGGGGTACAATAGTAACAATATGGGCACTACATGGGTACATCAATATAATATGTGGGTTATACTAAAAACAATAAGGGGTTACACTAGTAGTATAGGGGCCTAATAGTTAACCTGCTAAACACCTCTACATAATTTTTCATTGAGCGGCATGCTGGGAAGCTAAGCACCTTGCTCATGAAATCTACGTAGTTTTCTGGGTGAGTAGCTGACCGGCTGTTTGGGTGGCTGGTTGGAAAAATTGAATAATTTCTAGAGGGAGATAGGATGGGCAATGGATGTTTGTCCAGCCTGTTTGTGAAATTTCCTCAATCATAAGAGCAGGCAAGGTCTACAGTTTCTGCACAATTTTTGAGGGGAGTGAGTCCTAGGGTGACTACCTAGTCAAACTCTCTGGTTGAACAACATGAGGGTTGGTTGATTTTCTTGCAGTTAGTGTAGATTGAGATGGATTAATAAGGAACTTTTGCACTGTTCTGGATGACATACGGTCCTCTCGATTTTAGTATTCCACAATGGAGGCTTCTTGGGAGACAACCTTAATCTCTGCGCAATTCTGGGCAGTAGTACATGTTCACAGAGGCCTAAAACTATGCAAAGCAGCTCGGCAAATGTCTGACTATTGGAGGGTCATACAGTCGTCAAAATTTCGGCAGAATGACTAAGTGTGAGAAACTAAACTTGTGCATACATGACCTTACGAACACACACTCAACGTGAATCGGCAACAAGAAACCTCAAACCATCAAGACAACATATACTAGGTGTGACCAAGGGTGTGACTGACAAGCATGACACTTATGATAGATCGTTGAAAAACCATGACGATGCTCGTGCAATAGTGCATACAACATTGTGTATGAGTGTGATAGATGTTTACATAGTGAAAACAACCCAAACATAACCTTCAACATCACCAAAATGAGGTCGCAAGCATTACATAGAAATCAACATGCAGAAGACGACAATTGGTCAAGTAATTGAAAAAGAAGCAAGACATGTAGAAGAAACACATAACATGACTTTTCGTGTTTGCACACATGCATGTTACTAAGGACAGGGTGATATGACAATGACAAGCAATCCTGCAAAGTCAAGTAACAAGTGTACTTTGAAAGATGTTCTATACTTACCATACTTACCCTCAAGATGATCATGCAGCTGATGAAGTTGCATGTGGTCCTGATATTTTCGATTACTCGGTTCCTTGGTCCTTCTCCTCAAATCCTTGGAAGCGATTTCAACATGTCACCTTTTCTTGTAGTCACTGGGAGGTAGATCTGCACAATTTCAACAGACAAGGGCTGCTACCCGAATGTGGCCTTAGGAGGTCCGTTTATGCAATCTTTGCTTGCAATACCAACAAGACAACTTAGAAAACTCTGTGCATTTTTTAGGTTCAAAGCACTGCTGTAGGACATGGTTCCCGGGAGGACACTTCTGCACAATTTTTGAGGGTAGTACAACTTGACTGCTCTACGCATTTCTAGAGAGTATGGTTGGTTGGGGCCTCTATGGGCTACAGAGTTTTAGCAGGCAAGGAAGGTTGTTATCTCTGCACACTATGGGTTTTCAATAGGTAAGGGAGGAATCTTGATGGATGCATAAACAAAACCCATAGTTTCGGGAAGATGGATGAGGCTAGATTGCTTGGGAAAATGGCTAAGTGTGAGATTAGTGGAACATATGCAATCATTGATAGGACTTGAATGGGATCACACACCGACACTTAGTGACACAACGTAGACCATCCAGAATACATAAGACATACTTTTCTTGATGCAACAACCTTCTTGATATGAGTGCTTGAAGTGAATTTGAAACATGTCTATGTGATGACAACCACTCATATGCACACAATTCCCTTGAAGCAACACAACATCCCCTTTGCATGAAAAACAACAACCCTTGTGCCCAAATATGAGACATGCTACATGAAGATGAGAAACAACTCTTAATATCATGGAGGGGTGCTTGAAATCATCATCCTACTAATCAAGTGACCAAGGATAATCAATCACAGGATCTGAGGTAGGCTCTGAAATTTGCATGCGAGAGAAAATTCTGGAGGGTGGTTGTAGCCACTACAACACACGGTGCCACACTAGTAGAACTCTAGCTCTCTGTATGGACCTTGTTTTGTGAAAGGTTAGTCTAACCCTTCTGAAAGTATTGTTTGGTTCTCTGATTAGCGTAGTTCTCACACGAGCTTGACTTAAAGATGTAGTCCCTACCATTCTCTTGATCGTTCAACACACATTCCAATCCAAGTCAACCCAGTTGTTTCAATTGTGGATGAGGGGTATATTGGTGCACAAGTAATATGATAGTGAGAGTTTAAGTTTCATCTCTCATGTTGCTCCACTGCCAGTAGGCCTAGAAAATACCCTGACAGAGTCACGCAGGAACACAAGCATCACTTCACTGCCAGTAAGACTTGTCAGTACCCCGACAGAGTTACTTGCATCACCTCTCTGCGTAGGAAGCCTTTCTCTTCTTTCTCTTTATTCAGTTTTTCAAAAGATTTCATATTTTCATTTTTCAAAGAACTATGCATATGTACTTATTTATTTCAAAGGCAGAAGAGGGATCACAACTTATTGAGAGCATAAGAGGTTGTTCCTTCAGAGAAGTCTGTTATGTATACTTCTTACATACTCGTTAAGGGTTTCCACCTCACCTTACTCTACTCGACTGAGCTAACAAGGGTTAACCCAAAAATAACAATTAGAGTAGGTGGTGCTAGTTAGAGTGAAAGCATTGTGTTGTCACCAAGACTCACTCTGAACAGACGTATTTTCCATCAAGGCATCACCGACTGAAAACAACAAGTGCGTCATAAAGACAGAGGAATATAGATAACCAAATGTTGATAGTTGTACAAATCCTCTTAGATTTGTTGAGCTTGTCTCGAGAGCCAAACACAATTTCAGAATAGGCTAACCTATAGGTACAAGCAAGCAAAGAAAGTAAAAAGCAAAAATTAGAAGTAAAGCAAAAGAAAAATAGGTAAGAAAAGCAAGAAAACCAAACCAAGCAGGCAAGCAAACAAACATGCAAACCAGAAAGCAAAGAAAATAAAGAATGAAAGACTACTCCTACTACTACGCTAAATAGTGCATAGGCCTATTCATATGAATTCATATTTCCAATGAAGCCACCAGCGCATTGACTGGCCCATGTTGGTGAAGGCATCGTTCACGAGAAGCATAGTCAAGCGAACCAGGAAACACAAAAGATACAACAGTGAACACAAACATGCTGCAAGTCGTAAAACATCCATAGAAAAGAAAAGAGTGAATGCATAAGATAGACATTTTGTAGACTTAACATGGTTTTGTGACACAATACGCATAGATGATAAACATATGCAGTCTCTTGACTGTGGAAGATAATCAAACATGAGAAAAATAGACAACTTAATCCTTTCAAGTGTGCTTGATGTGAATTTCTCCTCTTGTGCATAAGAGATGGGATCATATGATTCTGGTGGAGGAAGAAAAATATGTGTGTTGGATTGATCTTCAGTGCATACAAATGAGTGATGAGGAGCCTCTGTTGTTTCACAAATTTTCTGATCAGAAGTGGGACTAACCTCAGGACAACGAGGGCCTGACATAACCATCCACTCGGGCTAAAGTGCCTCGACAGCCTATGGGTTTTCCACTTCATCAATAGATAGATCATCATAGACCAATGGCTTAGACAAATTAACAATGCGTGAATCAGCATCGTGATTAGCTGAAGAAGTACAGAGATCACAAGAATCATGATCAGAGAATTCAGGATGTTTGTGAGCATCCTCGTGATTTGATGAATCATACAAAGGGGTAGATGAGAAGTAATAATGTTCACCCGCTATATTGGGGAAAAAGAACATGAAATATTAAGTGAATTTTTAATGATCCATTTTTCCTCTCTGCTATCAAATAATGGACTGACATCAGGTGTGTTATGCGAATGATCGGAAGTAGATGCATCCATGGATAGATTAACACAATAACAATCATAGATAAAAAAATCACCGACAATGTCAGGAAAAAGCATAGGAGGCACAGGGAGAAGGAGGTCATCCTTCACCATGGGTTCATGCTCAGATGCTCGGTCATACTCTTCGTGAATGAAAACGTAGGCTGGTTGTTCAACATCAACTGCATCGATGGCTTGATCCTCATTCACAATAGGTGTAGCGTTCAGAACGATATAACACAAGACACTGCAATCTGGAGTATCAACAGAACAAACAGATGGAGGTTGCAGTAACAAGTGTGTATGACAACCCATGGGCTTCCCAACCAAATCTATGTAGATATTTAGAGTAGTGAGGGTAGGAGGATGTGACAGTTGAACAGACATGTGCACATGTTATCCCACATCACTCTATGGTGGTGAAGCTATTTGGTGAGGGCAATGAGGGTAGTCACTTTTGATGGTGACTGTGTCAGCTTCTATTTGCACAACTCCATCACCAAAGTATGCCAAGCGGGGGTTGAAATTCAACTTCATCTTGGGACATAGTGATTTGGTAAGGAAATATTCAAACATGTCCATGAGATATTGGAATTTCATCTGACTTTTTGGAGCTTCAAACATGAATAGACAAAAGCACTGTGAAAAATACATAGGTGATTCATGCGCGACCTTCCATTGTTTTAGTGATTTTTTATCAAGTGCTTCAAGATCAAAATGGTGAAAAACAGATTCAATCAAATCACTGAACTACGTGAATCAGTGCACGGAGTTATGAGGTAGTATGCTACACCATCACAATGGGTGGTTGTGAATTATGTATGCGAGAAGAGAACATACCTCTATTTCATTAAAACCTTCCACCTTCTACATGAGTGCATGGAAGTCATCTAAGTGCTCATGCAAGGCCACTTCACCTTCACCATCATACGTGATTTGTGACAAGTCATCCCAGAACTCCCTCTCGAAATGAAAGATATGTCCGTTGGAGAGACATTTCGGAGAGTGAACTGTAACAAACTCCATGACAGATGTGTAAAGATTCAACATAGATTGTGAGGACTCAACTTGTCATCTGGCCCTCCTTCTAGTGCCAAAATGTTGACGGTGTTGGACCTGCCAACATCGAGGGATCTCCCTGGTATGAAGTCCCAACTAGACCTCACACCATTTGTTTTAGGAGTCCCATCTGGTACGATGGCCAGGTTCTCATTATCTTAAAGATATGCCTTAGCTATTGCTTGTCATCATGTGAGAGTGTTCTGCTTCATTTTTGAACAACGAGGTTACGTGCTTGGTGAGTGCTAGTGTTACTGGTGTCAAGGTTCTTTCACAATAGAGAGAGAGGGTGGGAGTGAGTCTCTAGTCGGAAGGGATGAAATCCCAACTCTGTTAGAGACACACAACACAATAGGACATGCACAACTTCTGAAGGAGAAATCCACATGGATGCTATAGTTATAACACATAAGGGAAGATAGCACATACAACATCCAGCGGGACATTCCGCACAAGTGCGATGGTCGTTATAACAAGTTTACGTGAAAGGTTTTGTCTGATGTCCATGGAGGTAACCAACACAAGCAGGACAACATTAATAACTTATACAACACATTTTCATAAATATATTTATTAGAACAACCGAATGAGTTCAATTTCTTAACACGGGATAAAGAAAAATGTATTACAAGTGTTCAAGGTTAATCTTACAAACAGTTACAACACATGTGTGAAAACGTGTTGGCTTGTTATCGAGCTTCTTAATAAAAAAAAAGTTTCAAGACACATCAATACACCATAGATCACTAACCTTGTGGGTGGGGCGTTGGAGCCACTACTCGCTCCTCAAAGAAAACATTACAACACTCAAGGCTATGTGGGAGGAGCCAAGGTGAAAAGTCCTTTGCATGTACAAATGAGGGCTATTTATAGCCAAGTGTAAAACTAGCCTTTGTGATTGTTCGACTCCCCTCATGACTGTTTTACTTTCATGAAATTTCAACCTTACATAACTCTTTAGATTACAAGTGGGTCTCTTGGACTTCCACATTTCATTACATTGATTTAAAAAAGTATGGCCCATAGTAGTGATGTGGCCAATACGACTCAACATGATAGTTCTTGTACGTTCATGCTGGTGGTGGTGTGCATGTTCAACTATAGTGTTGTTGAGTTATGCATATCCTCTTAGTGTATCACAACTTCACCTCCACATGACAAGGTGTGCGGAGTCCTCAATGGTCATTAGGTTTGCTTGTTGTTGCATGTGCACATTTCTCGTTTCTTGTACCTTGGCACGCTTCACATGTTCATCCATTCATGAAAATATCTCATCGCATGTTCATTCGTTCATCTGTCCACGAACACATCCTCGCATGTTCATCCATTTGTTCGTTATTGAACACATATTTGCATGTTTGGCCATTCGTGATAAGGTCTTCTTGTATGTTCGTTCGTTTTCTCGTCAATGAGCACATCTCCTTCCATGTATCGTTCATTCGTCCTTTTGTGAACACATCCTTTTGCATATTCTCTCCTTGTTCATCCTGTCTATCGTCATGTCATGTCTATTCATGTACCTGTGTTTGCAATCACTCATCACAAGATGACATCAAATCCTTAAACCTCATAGTCTACCATGAGGCATAGTCGTTCGCTTTTGGATGCAAGTGACTACGAGAGAGGACAAGCCTGCGAAACTGCACCAAGCAAGTTTCAAGTTGGGATGCGAGCTCCGGCCACTACTGGTGAAAATTATTCAAAGGTTACTGCGAGACTAATAAGGACAATCCAGATAAGCAGTGACTATCTGCAGGATCTTGCTCGATGGGAGGACATACCTATGCAATTTCTCGAGGGAAGCAGTACAGAGAACAGACGACATTGGCAGCAAAAACTACACAATTTCTGGAGGGTGCTGGCTGTGGGCTGCAAGAGGCTTGGTAGCAAAAACTGTGCAATTCCTGAAGGGAGCTAGCAGCGGGTTCCAGGATTTCTAAAGACAAAACTGTGCAATTGCTGGGAGGCTGACCTGTGGAACACCTCTACTTAATTTCTAAAATGAGCGGAATGCTGGTCAGCTGAGGGGCTTGCTCATGAAATCTGAGCATTTTTCTGGCTAAACAATCGGTCGACTGTCTTGGTTGTTGGCTGGAAAAACTACGCAATTTCTAGAGGGAGACAGGGACAGGCACTGGGTTGTCCAGCATGTCTACGCAATTTTCTCAGTCAGCGGAGTGGGCAAGGTCTGCTACTTCCACGCAATTTTGGACGGTAGTGAGTCCCAGAGTGACTACCCAGTCAAAATATTTGGTTGACTAGTAGGAGGATTGGTTTATTTGGTTGCGGGCAGTGTAGATTGAGATGGCTTGTTGAGGAACTTCTGTATTGTTTTAGATGACATTCGGTTTGGTCAATTTTAGGATTGCACAATGCAGGCTGACTAGAAAACAACCTCAAGCTCTTCGCAATTTTGGGCCGCCGTACATGCTCACTGAGGGTTGAAACTACACAATGCAGCTCAATAAAGGTCCCGTTGTTGGAGGGTGATCTAGTTCTCAAAATTTCGACAAAATGACTAAGTGTGTGAGAAACTAAACTTGTGCATACACGACCTTACGAACAAACACTCAACATGACTCGACAACAAGAAACACCAAACGATCAAGACAACATATACTCAGTGTCACTGACCGATGGTGTGACTGACAAACTCGACACTTATGATAGATCATTGAACAACCATGACGACACTTGTGCAATAGTGTATACAACATCATGTGTGAGTGTGATAGATGTTTACATAGATAACAAAAATCAAACACAACCTTCAACATCACCAGAATGAGGTCACAAGCATGACATAAAAATCAACATGAGGAAGATGACAGTTGGTTAAACAAGTGAAAAAGAAGCAAGACATGTAGAAGAAACACATAAGATGACTTTTCGTGTTCATGCACATGCATGTTACTGAGGACAGGGTGATATGAAAATGACAAGCAGTACTGCAAACTCAACTAACAAGTGTACCTTGAAATATGTTCCATGCTTACCATACTTAACCTCAAGATGATCATGCATCCGATGGAGTTTGCATACAGTCGTGATATTTTCTCGGCCCTTCCCCTCATCTCCTCGAAAGCGATTTCAGCATGTGACATTTTCCTGTAGTCACTAAGAGGTAGATTTGTACAAATTCAGCAAACAATGACTACTGCCGAAATGAGGCCTTGGGAGGTCCATCTGCGCAATTTCTACATGCAAGACCGACCAGACACCTTGGAAAACACCAGGCAGTTTTGATGCTCAAAGAGTTGCTGCAAGACAGGGGTCCCGGGAGGACACCTCTGTGCAACTTTTAAGGGTAGTGCAACTGGATTGCTTTGCGCATTTTCGGAGAGAAGGGTTGGCTGGGGCCTTTGTGGGCTGTGGGGCTTCAATGGGCAAGGGAGGCTTGTGTCTTTGGTTTCAACAGGCTAGAGAGGAAGCTTGATGGTTGCAGAAACAAAGCACACAGTTTTAGGAAGCTAGATGAGGCTAGGTTGCTTGGGAAAATGGCTAAGTGTGAGATCAATGAAACATATGCAAACATTGATAGGGCTCAACTATGATCACACATGGACACTTAGTGACACAACGTAGACCATCGAGAATATATAAGACATACTTTTCTTGATGCAAAAACCTTCGTGACGTGAGTACGTGGGGTGAGTTTGAAACATGTCTATGTGATGACAACCACTCATATGCGCACAATTCCCTTGAAGCAAGACAACATCCCCTTTGCATTGAAAACAACAACCCCTATGCCCAAATATGACACATGCTGTATGAAAATGAGAATGCGAACAACTCTTAAGATCAAGGATGGGACCTTGAAATCATTAGCTTACCAATCAAGAGACCAAGGATAATTGATCACAAGATCCGAGGTAGGCTTTGAAATTTTCATGCGAGCCAAAATTTTGGAGACTGGTTGTGGCTGCTACAACAAAAGGTTTACCTAAAAATTATTAAATTTAGACTTACAAATCAACATTACTGGTAGTAACAAAATATGAATATAAAAAAATCCTATTGTTGGGTTACCTCAAATGTAAATCCTTTTCAGTTACGCACATGAGTGCATGGTTCAACGGTCGGGGCAGTGGGCTAACTTGCACCCCGCCCGCGTTCGATCCTCCATGCTGTTGCTACACTGCAACCTATGTTGTTCCATTGCAAATGTATTCCGGTTGATGTGATGGTTTGGATGTGACAGTTGTCAGCTCGTCTGATATGTATATATGTACAGAAAAAGAAGGCACAATATCGCTTCTTCTGGGAACTAGCCCCTCCCTTCTTTAAAAATCCTTTTCAGTTTGAATTCTTGAAGATTTAACCATTTGAACCATAATATATGAGATATCCCAAAAAAAAATTATATATGGTGTTAAATTTATATAATATGATAATGAGGAATATATAGAGTTGAATATACATGTAAAGGTGTAAATGTATACATGATAGTAACAAATAGAATAAATCATTTCAGTGAACACAGATATAACTATATATAAGTCATATACTAATTATCGTGGGGCATGTGATTCATGTACCAATATATTGGTTTATTTGGAGTATTTATCCCATTATTTAAGATATTAAGTAATTTCCCTTATATATTTTGTAGGTGTGCTGCACATTTTCTGACTATTACACATATCAGAATTTACTATGTGATCTTAAGCATTTGTTGCATAACTAAAACTCAATAACTCATTTCCTACCGATACTAAAAAAATTCAAACTCCATTCCTTTCCCTTATTTTTTACCACACCATAAGCGCGCACACTTGCAAACTCAATCCCTTCTCTCTCGATCAAAGTCAAACTATAAAAAAATAAGAAAAAACTCAAGTTCAAACACCAAAACTTTGCATGGTAAAAAATCTGTATCTTTAGCTCTATCCACCGAATTTCTACTCCAGATTGGGCTTATGTCAGTGTGGGAGTCTCCTTAGTGCAAGTTGGGACTACGCCGACATGTTGAATTGTTGAGATGACTTAGCTTTCAAACCTACACGGATTAACTAAAATCCATCTACAAATCTAAGTTAAAAAGTTTTTGAGTAGGTCCATCGAAACACATTAATAATACACCAAACAAAAGTAAGGACGAAATACTTTTCGTTCTAAAATCTCACCAGTTAGACATTATGACATAAATATCCTTAACAAGCCAGTATGACTAAAGAACAACCAAATGATATTGATTTTCCCACGACGCTAAATTTTGAGAGAATTTGGATCCACAAAACCAAAAATATATTGGACAAAGTTACCTACATCAATTCCATATATATATATATACTTATGCTCAACGGAAAACCTCGTCTCAATCTCGAACTTGAACCTAATCCTGACCAACCGAACTTAAACAATAACGATGTGAGATACGATATAACTCTTTACCCAATGGTACTTCCATATCAAAATGGTTCAACTATTATGTAAACATTAAATTTTATAATCTACAAAACGTGCAATTATTTAAGCGACGTATAGGATACTCTACATTTGATTCATTTTTGAGAAATGAGTAGTCAAATAACTTAATCTTAAAATAATAATTTTCGTAAACTACATAAAAGATCTTGTATCATGTATTATGTTTGAAGCGAAAACTATATGTACATTCTTATTAGCTTTGTCACGGTAGATCTTGTATCATGTATTATGTTTGAAGTGAAAATTATATGTAAATTCGTAATAGCTTTGCCACGGTAGAGATTATAGCATTTGTTTCACGGTTAAAATATGTTGATTTTATTTATTTATTTATTTATTTTTTTTGTAATTTTAGTCAAAGTTTCTAGAAAATGTTGAATATTTTTATTTTCCCATAAATTCAAAAACATTTTTTTAATTTATTAGAAATCTTATTTCTAATTTCTAATTGTCTCAATGAAATCTAATGAGATATAATTCCCTTGGTGAAAGGCATTTTACTTTCGGTTGTCATTTTCTGACATCCCATTTTAAAATTAAAAGAAAACGCTAATTTTTTCACTGGTCATTCCATGAGTGAGCACTCTGACACAAACACTAACACTAACATTGTTATGTTATTTCTCTTCCTAATGATGACGGAACTAATGTGATTGCAAATAATTTACATAAGCAAGTGGGGGGAAGGGGGTGTGCTGAACAAATATCCATAAGGTTGATACATGATGTCGAGTGTGGAGGCGTGGAGGAAGAATAATATTTCACCTAGGAAACTAAGAACCATAGTTGTAGAAGCATATTTCATTATGTGGAAAAAGCTTGTCTATGTTTCAATTTGAAAAAGTTCATTGTGTGAAGCTTTCCTTCTGCGAAACTTTCAATGAAAGATTTCATTGTGCAAAGGAAGCTTCATTCAATCAAAGCTCTGTGCATGGAACACTCTACTTAAAATATATAAACCTAAAAATCATAAATATAAATTAAATTAATTTAAATTAGTGTAACACAAACTTTTTATCAATTGTGAAAGGCAATTAATATTATTATAAAAGAAATTCAATGTCATTTATGAATACATGCAAGGAATCCAAGGTTACAAGGATCAGTGTTTCATTGTGGTGCAGTGGAAAACAATGGATTTAATATAAACACACAAGTGGATCTATAAAACCCAACAATCACCCCTTTTCACACAAATATAATCCCTCTCTCCTATCAGAACCAAAAAGCCTTAAAAAAGCTTAAAACCAATGGTGTTCCCTTTCAGGATCCAAAATACCTTTGAAAAGGCTAAAACCAAGCTTTTCCACCCTTTACACACTTATGTGGGCTTTTACTCCAGATCCAAATTTGATCGATCAAACGGTTAGGAACCAACCGCAATATCGACTATCGACGGGAGCAAGGCTCTTATATCGGCGCTATCCCTTGGTCCGATGCAATATCTCTGATTGTTATCAGCGATTTGCAATGGCGCTTAACACTTAATAAACTCCGCTCCCGATGTGTCGATGCGATATATGTCCCGGATCTAATAGGATCCAAAAACTCCAATGCATAATATTTCGAGTTCCTTTCTTGAATCTGCTAAGTGTTTTAGAGTGATTTCCCTTTATAAATGGCTTTCGACAATACCACAGGGTATATACACTTGGGCGATGCGATTTGGATTCTATGGACCCAATAGCATTCAAAACCTCTGTCTAAAGGACTTCAGAACCGGATTCTCGATCCAAATGTGTTTTACGCCCGATACTTAGTGTATTTGGGTTTTATGTTTGCGAAACCAGAACAATGGAATACACTCGCCAATTGATCCTCTAACATAAGATTTCTATTCTAAAGTATGTAAAACACATGGAAGGCATTAATATCATCCAAATCAAAGAAAAGCAAGCCTTTGAAGTCCTCCACTACTGTTTAATACACTATGCACGCAACACTATTGTATTTTCAATAAACAATACAGAGTCTCGGCCTTAGGCCATATTACACAGGAAAAGACCTTTATCTTCCACAAAAATGCATTCCACACACTCTCTCTATGCTCTCACTCCACTCATCTCTCACTCATTAAATTTTCCTCTCTTTTATCAATCGATAAACAGTCTAACAATATCTAACATGAAATTTCTATTTTTAATAGATTTAATAGCAATCTTCTAATTCCTAGCCCTTCTTCACACCTATGCTAACAACTCTATCTCTGAATCTAAAATAAGATAGTGTCTAACTTATTACAATGATGAATTATAACTAATTTCTTGAGAGATCCAACCCTCTCAGTAAAAACCGGTTTTGACCAATCAGTCAATGAATTTCAAACTGTTTAGCCACAACATGTGAACAAGTTTTCACATTGCTGGCTAAGTCCTGATGCTCCCACATCACATTGTATGGAGATTCATTGTGTGGAGCTTTCGTTATGCAGAAGAAGTTTCTTTCGCATAGTGAAGGCTCCTTCTACACAATGAAAGTTCCACTTCAAAAACTATAAACCTAAAAATCATAAATATAAATTAAATTAATTTTAATTTATGGCCAAATCATTTTTTTAATGATAAATTTTATCCTCCACAGAATGAAAATTTTCATTTAAAAACTATAAACATAAAAATCATAAACAAGAATTAAATTTACTTAATGTAGTGTAAATGAAATATTTTACGAATTGATAAAAACAATTAATATTAATATGAAATAAAATTCAATGTCATTTATGAATACATGTAGGGAAGCAAGAGTTGCAAGGATCAATGTTTCATTTTGCAAAGCTTACAATGAAAGCTTTCATTGTGGATAGGAAGCTTCATTTTCATCAATTTGATACATTAGGTAGAGTGTGGAAGTGTGGAGGAAGAAGAAACTTTCACCTAGAAAATTAAGAACCATAATTGTAGCACCATGTTATATTTTGTGTAGGAAGCTTGTCTATGTTTTAATTTGAAAAAGTTCATTGTGTGAAGTTTTCCTTGCGTGAAACTTTCAATGAAATATTTCATTGTGCAGAGGAAGATTCCTTCACATAGTGAAAGCTCTACAAAAATAACACTCTTCTTAAAAAACAATAAACCTAAAAATCATAGAAATAAATTAAATTAAATTAAATTAGTGTAACAATTTTTTTTTTATCAATTGTTAAAGACAATTAATATTACTATGAAAAAAAATTCAGTGTCATTTATGAATGCATGCAACGAACTTAGAGTTGCAGGGATCAATGTTTCATTGTATGGAGATTCCTTGTGTGGAACTTTCATTCTGTAGAAGAAGATTCTTCCACATAATGAAATCTCCCTCTACAAAAAAGCCATAGATATAAGCCTAAAAAACCATAGATATAAAATAAATTAATTTACATTTATGACTATATCAAATTTTTTTAATAATAAATTTTATCTTCCAGAAAATGAAAATTTTCATTAAAAAACTATGAACATAAAAATCATAAACAAGAATTAAATTTATTTAGCGTAGTGTAACTAAAATGTTTTATTAATTGATAAAAACAATTAATATTATTATCAAGGAAAATTCATTGTCATTTATTAATACATGTAGGGAAGCTAGAGTTGTAGGGATCAATGTCTCATTTTTTATAGTTTCCTTGTGCGGGAAAGCTTACTATGAATAGGGAGCTTCATCTGCATAGTGAAAGCTCTGCTTAAAAAACTATAAACATAAAAATCATAAATAAAAATTGAATTCTTTTAACTCTATGAAACAATGAAATTTATTGAAAAATAAATTGTACTATCCCTACAATGAAAGATTTCATTAAAAAACTACAAACCTAAAAATGAAAATGATAGATTAAAACAAGCTAACACAATGTAACAAAAAGTGTTTATCAATCTCTAAAAATAATTAATATCATCATGAAAGAAAATTCACTGTTATTTATGAATGCATGCAAGGAAGACAAAGTTATAGGGATTAATGTTTCATTGTGCAGAGCTTTTATTGTGTGAATATTACAATTAAAGCTTTCATTAAAAATCCATAAACCTAAAAATCATAAATATAAATTAAATTTATTTAAAGTAGTGTAACACTTTTTTTTTATCAATTGCAAAAAAAAATTAATATTATTATGAAATCAAACATTGAATATAATTAAACAAATTTATTTAATAATAAATTTTATACTCCCAAGAAATAAAGCTTTTATTAAAAAACTATAAACCTAAAAATCGTAAATATAAATTAATTTTATTTTATTTTATGACAAAATCAAATTTATTTGATAATAAATTTTATCAATTGCTAAAAACAATTATTATTATTATGAAATCAAATTCAATTTCATTTATAAATGCATGGAGGGAAACAAGAGTTGCAAGAATCAATGTTTCATTGTGTACAACTTCTTTGTGTGGTTCTTACAATGAAAGTTTTCATTGTGCAGAGGAAGCTTCCTCCGCACAACGAAAGCTATGCAGAATGAAACATTGTCTACATGACCAAATCAAATTAATCTTATAATAAATTTTCTAAATTTCTAAAAATAACAAGGACTTATGATACAACACATTATTTTGTTGAAGTTAAAAGCATAATATAACAATACATTAAATTATGGGTTTTATTTTTCAAAGCATTGTGAATGTGTCCATATTCCATTTTGCAGTAGTGAATGTTAAATTAATATTCGTAATTAATCAATTTATATGTGTATGTTTTATTTTCTTATAGAAAATAATAATTTAAAAAACTCATGCTAGAGTCTATATATACATATTTTCTCTGCACATATATAAAATGTTGTCAAAGTTCAAATTATTTATTTAATAACTAAATATTTAACTCGTCAAAGTGCATGTGGAGAATACACATTGTTTTTATGATCGTAATCATTTAATGAACGCATGTATGGAAGCAAGAGTTTCACATATCAATGTATTATTGTGCAAATATTTTTTGTACAAAGATCTCTTGTGAAGAGATTTCATTGTGTGAAGGGAGCTTCCTCGACATAATTAAAGTAATAAATTATTCTACAATTAAAGATCCATGTCTTTACCACTAATTAATTTATTATGGCCATGCTTTTTTTTGGGGCCGTATTATTTTTTTTTTGACAATGTGAAGTTATTCGATAATTATCTACATGCATTATCTATTCGCTCAGTTCTCCCACACACATTTCTTCCGCACACCGAAGTAAGTAATACGATAGTGGAAGAAGTTTTCACTGTGCGAAGTGCAAAGGTTTCCTTATAGATGTGGTAATCTATCTCTTACATAACACTTCAATCCTAAACAATAAAAGCTATCTTCTTCAACAATGTAAGCTCCTTTTCTCTATCACTAATTAATTGATTAAGGAAATGCAAGGTCTACATTTTGTCATTTTTCAAGAATTTTGCATTTTTGCAATCGTCTCTACAATCTGTCTAGCATGAGTTCTTCAAAGTCTTATTTTCTTTAAGAAAATAAAATGTACATTTGTATAACTAAATTAATTATGAATACTAATTTAGCATTAACTATTGCAAAGTGAAGTATGAATTTTTTCACAATGCTTTGAAAAACAAAACTGTCATTTAATGTATTACGAGATTTTGCTTTAAACATTAACAAAATATTTTTTTGTATCATAAGTCCCTCTTGTTTTCAGAAATTGATAAAAAATATTATTAAATAAAATTGATATGGTAAAGTCAATGTTTCAATTTGTGGAACTTCCTAATGTACGAAACTTCCTTATGTGGAGCTTTCACTAGGCGGAGAAGGCTTCCTATCCATAGTGAAAACCTTCATCGTAAGATTTACGCAATGAAATTTGTTCACAAGGAAGATCTACACAATGAAACATGCATCCATGCAACTCTAGCTTCCGTCCATGCATTCATAAATGACACTGAATTTGTTTTCATAATATTATTAATTATTTTTAACAATTGATAAAAATTGATATGAAAAATTTCGATTTTTACATAAAGTTACATTAATTTAATTAATATTCATGATTGTTATGTTTATAGTTTTTTAATGAAAGTTTTCCTTGTGAGCATAATAAAAATTGTTATTAAATAAATTGTATTTGGTCATAGTCAATGTTTCATTTTTCGGAGCTTTGCTTGCGCATAGCTTTCACTATGTGGAGGAAGCTTCCTCTACACAATGAAAGGCTTCATTATAAGCTCCCACAATGAAATAATGATTATGCAACTTTGCGCTCCTCACATGCATTCATAAGTGATTGTGCTAAATTTTCTTTCATAATAATATTAATTGTTTTTAGCAATTGATAATTAAAAAATGTTACACTATGTTCAATTTATTTTATTTCTATTTATGATTTTAAGTTTTATAATTTTTTAATAGGAAATTTCTTTGTACAGAGCTTTCAATATGTGGAGGAAGTTTCCTCTACACAATGAAAGCTCCACAGAAGGAAGCTCTGCAAAATGAAACATTTATTCCTGGAACTTTGATTTCTGTGCATGCATTCATAAATAACATTATATATCTTTTGTTAGGAAACCAGCTCACAAAAAGACAGAAAATATAGATCAACGCCTTAGAATTCAACCTCTTCTAGGGGGCAACCTCCTTTACATTACACAAATGAATGATTCTTTGATGATACAAATGACTGAACCCCCCTTCTATATATAGGAGTCTAAGGGGTAACAATATAATCAAGGCGACCTAACAGTAATAACATAAAGGCACAACATAACAATAGTGGGTTTCTATGGGGCACACTAATAACAACATGGGGACAATAGGGGCACAATAATAACAATAACGGATACAATGGCAATAATAATGGGGGAATCACTTGTATTATAGGGACCTAACATGCCCCTCTCCTTCCAAAAAGCATTGTCCTCAATGCTAGAGTAGTTCTAGATGCTTTTGTATAAAATTCTCATCCTCCCATGTGGACTCTTTAGTAGATAAGTTCTTCCACTTAATCAGATAATCTGAAATTGATCTATTTCGTAGTTGTTGAGTTCTTGTTTCTGTGACTGCTTCCGGTTCCAATATGATTTTTCCTTCCCTGTCAAGTTCTGGCAATATTATTTGAATTGGGAGCTTGTCACCTATAACCTTCTTTAAACATGAAACATGGAAAACTGGGTATACTCGAGAAGTTGCAAGAAACTCCAATTTGTATGCCATAGTACCAATCTTTTGCAACACCTTATATGGACCATAATAATTTGGTGATAATTTATTATCCTTCTTAACTTGCTTGAGGGATATTTGTTTATATGGTTGTAGCCGTAGGAATACCTAGTCACCTACATCAAAACTTATTTTGTTGCGATGTTGATCTGCTTGTTGTTTCATTCTATTCTGCGCCAATGTGAGGTTATCCTTTAAGAGTTGGAGAACTTGTTGTTGATGCTCGATGTGATGTTCCACTGCTTGAACCTTAGAACTCTCTCTTAAATATGATGTGATGGATGGTGGATGATATCCATAAAGTGCCATAAATGGGGTAATTTTTGCCACAGTATGGAAGGAAGTGTTATACCACCTTTCAGCTAAAGGCAACCATTTGACCCATTGTGTTTGTTTATCAGATACAAAGCAATGAAGATATCCTTCAAAAAAAAATTTACTATCTCAATTTTTCCATCAGATTGAGGACAATAAGATGAGCTATGAGATAACTAAGTATTGAGACAAGAAAATAATTCTATCCAAAAATTTCCAGTGAAAATGGGATCTATGTTGCTTACAATAATCTTTGGGTTTCCATGTAGCTTTTGAATTGTTTCCATAAATGCAGTACAAATTGTGCTATCTTTAAATGGATGTAATAATGCACAAAAGTGTGCATACTTAGTAAGTCTTTCAAATACCACCATAGATCAATGCCTTAAAATTCAGCCTCTTCGAAGGGGCAACCTCCTTTACATTACACAAATGAAAAATTCTTTGATGATACAAATGACTAAACCTCCCTTCTATATGTAGGAGTCTAAGGGGTCACAATATAATCAAGCCGACCTAACAATAATAATATAAAGGCATAGCAATAACAATAGTGGGTTTCTATGTGGCACACTAATAACAATATTGGGACAATAGGGGCACAATAATAACAATAAGGAATACAATGACAATAGTAATGGGGAATCACTAGTATTATAGGGACCTAACATCTTTCTCTTATTTTTGGCTCCTCCTCAAGAATAGGAGCTTTGAGTTGATAGCATGAATACCCTATCAAATGGCCAGTAAGTTTTTCTTGTTTGTTTTTTGAGCTCAATATTTTTACACTGCATTATTTAATATGCATAATACATTTTGTATATATATTAGATTCGGTTTCCTTATACAAAAATTAGAATAAAAATGCTAATAAAAGATAAAGTAAAAATGTTAAAAAAAAATCATAAGAAGCTCGTGAAAACCAAGCTGATAATCACATTACATATAAAATTTGGTTATGAAAGCCATAACAACTAGATAAATATAAAAATAGAGAACATATATACTATATACCAAAGAAACTAACAAACACATACTTTTAATGGAATCTTTCTTAAGAAAGACCATGAGATTAAGAAGCTAGAGCAGGGTGCATTGGTGGACCTAGATGATGTGGGTCTCTATCACTTAGTAGAGTTTTTTCGATTCTCTAAATCCTTTCATTGATAATCTATTCAAGAAAGTGGAGCTCTTCCATGCAAAGGAGGAGTTTATATATAATTTTGTTGTGGTATGTTAAGACTTCACCCAACAAATTTTTGACATGACAATACAAATCCATTGTATGCAAATATTGGTTACAAGGTGCCCTTAGACTGCCTAAGTATACAACCTAGTTTTCCACTTTTGCCATAATCTTGGAATCTGATAATTCATTTCTTTAATCCACGAGTTCCTATTTACTGTCTGAAATCTCATGTTGGACGACTAATGTAGTGAGTTGAAGACATCGGTCTGTCGAGACCTCGACTTGGGCTCTGGGTTGGGAGTTGCTATGTTGACTAAAACCCCCATTCCTTGAGCACTTTTTCTACCATCCAAATCATTGGAAAGAATGCATAATTAAAAGTGAGCATGCAGGGGATGAGAACTATTGGAAAATGTATTTACTACTTGTCTCAATTGTGACTTTCTATGTAAAGGAGTATGTTCCTATTCTATAGGAGTGGTTATATCTATATGTCCATAGTTTCCCTATCTTAAGACAACACTTCTTATAATTGATTAATAAACATTATTTTCATTATCAAATTTTATATTGGTATCACAGGCTATCTAGACTTAGACTTAGACCTTGGCCCCTTCTAAGCCCAGGGAAATGGTATCGCAGCCTGTTGATACCTGTCTAGGCCTCGACCTTGGCCCCTTCTGGGCGAAGGGAAATAAAGAATTTGATGGGTGTTTTGTTTGTTTTCCCTTTGCTTGTTTTCCATCCTTTGTTACGGCTATCTAACTGAAGATACGAGAGTCGCCGTTGAGACTCGTTAATGAGAGGTGAGATTCTTTGTTTTGTGGCAGATGTCGCAAGTTAAGTGGTGCATTGAATTTTCCGTTGACGAGTTGTTATTCACTGTAAGCGGAGATATGGAACACTGAGCAAAGAGATCAGTGAGAAGGCCACCATTGTCTTAGAGCCCGGGAGAGCCAAGTAGTTATTATTTTTGTTGTCGGGCTTGCAGATATTTATCTCTCCGCTAAATTGAACCTTGGTGCTGTTGTTGGAACTGTGGAATGTAAGCAGAACTGTGGAACATTGTTGCCGAGCTGTGGAACGCTTCTATGGAAGGTAAGCGGAGTTGTGGAATGAAAGTGGAGCTGTTGCAAGCTGTTGTCTTGCTCACCAGCGGTGCTCTACTATACCATCCTCTCCTCACAACCCAGATCTACATGGACGCTGTGAAGCCAAGGTTATCCTCTACTTCTTTTTCCCGCTTCCAGGTGAGCAACCTTTTCTTAAGGATCTGGATTGGATTCGATCGGATCGACTAGAGAAGATTTGCATGGTATGAGTCGTGGAGTTGGCGCAGGAGAAGGCAGCCTCAGGTGCAGAGTGGTTTAGTGGATCAAGAATGTGTTGTTCATTCCTATGCATGAGGGAGACGGTGTTGGTGCTTGTGTAGATCAGAAAGTGTGGTCCGGCTATTGGGATATGTGTAGCGGATATATGAGATGATCCGAATCTGCATGTGGTGAGATGAGTAGCGGAAGTGTGAAGTCTTCATGTTCGTGTTAATGTGTGCTCAAATCTTGTGCAAAATTCGATTTTTTCAGTCTCCTGTGAGCGGTGAGAGGTTATCTTATCCCTCTAAGGATTTGGAAGTTGAGAAAGAGTTGAATGATCTTCGAAGGAAAACAAAAGAATTTTGATATCTTTATTGGCCAAGTCTGTACCATATATTCAAAGTATGATTACAGGGCATCAAGTCTCGATGTGCTCCGGCGATGACTTCCATCGTCATAGATCGGCCCACGCCTTTGATCTCTGAAAGGTATCTCAAGGGATTTGTTGTTTATTGGAATCAATGAAGGGACGCTCATCTGGGTGCTTGACGCAAATTTGAGGGAGAATGCGTCTACCATTGTCGACCAGATCGTGTCGCAAAGTTGTTGGTTGATGACGTGGAAGATTTGTTGGAAAGCGTCAAAGTCCGTCCAATGTGTGGACGACATGGATCTATTGTGTGAATCCATGGATTTTTATTGTCGGTCCCGTAGAAATTCGATCTTCCGACGTGGGTCCTGGAGAACAGGGGTTGTTTGTTACCGAAGATGTTGAAGTTGATACGCTCTTGGTGGTTTCCAAGCCTGTTACCATATCTAGGGGTATTCTGCCGGAGAAACTTGCAGAAAATGCAAAGATGATGATTTCCTTTTCTGTGGTCATCCTGATGCCTAACTAAGCATGTGGAAGATAGGAGAACATAAGAAGATTTATGCACTTGCATTAATTAATGGATCTCAGTGCTCCCAGCATAATGCCATGTAAAATAGAATTATTTTTCCATCGTTTAAATTTTATTTTTTCTAGAAAGTGTTATGTTGGTGATGTAATTATGGTTAAAAGCATATAGGGCTATTTATTTTGGCCAACTATTGTCACACATTTGTGTCTCTGTTGGAACTAATCATTCCAACAATAGAGAAATTTATTGGCAGGAATGATTAACAATTAAATATGGTGAAGACATGACAATGGGTATGGTATTAGAGGATGGTTGGAGTTGCATCAAAGATTAAAGGATGATGGACGACCAATTAAATTGTGTGAGTTTGTGGAATAGTGAGTTTGTGGAATAGACCCATGATCATGATATATTATGAGTCACGTATTGTAATTAGAACAAGTCTACCGTCATATTCTAAGTAAAAAAAATCTAAAACTATAATGGCTGGGAAGGGTAGAAGTGGCGAATGAATGAAAAAACCATATGGAGAGACCTTGGAAAGAAAAATAGAGGACAAGTATTGGGAAACTAGCTGATGGAACCATAATTAACAGGAATAGAATGCTAAAATGATAACCAATCTAGAAAGGAAAAATAAAAATAAAGATGGTGACTGAATACCTCAAGCCAAGGTAATCTAGGAATTGCATTGTTTAATTTGTTAGCATTGATCCTCATGCAATTACAACTAGCAAGGTTAAGAGAGCTTAGTCTTTCAACTTGTGCAGAAACAATTACGCCACGCTTTGGGCTTTTTCTTTGTCTGACCTAAATGCCTACCAGAAAATTGGCATAAAACATATTTAGTGAGACGAACATTCTTAAATAAATCCTATATTGCTCGTAAGTTGCATTGAAAACAACACCATAATCATCGACGACCTCGATTCCTCTTAGTGCTAAGGTGGACGACCACTCAATTGATCACTCGAAGCTTGTTCAATGCAATGGACTGATATTCCTCCATCTAACAAAGGTTGTCGCACCTGCCACCAGCTGAACTCCAACTATCAGCCAATGGTAACCTCGTCATACACTCTAACAAAGGTTGTGGCACCTGCCACCAGCTGAACCCCAACTATCAGCCAATGTGAGCCTCGTCATGCACTCCTTCCTTGACTCCTTGAGTGCCCATAGGGATCGAATGAGGCAGCCCCATCGATGGTCGTAGGATTGCTTATGGTCATCCTCGCTTGATTCTCTATAAATTATACCTCCAGTGCAAAGAAATATTTGTGGTTTCTACCTCGGATGCAAGGAAAATCAATTAGCTGCAGCGTCGAGTATGCTGCTATTGAATTTTTGGTATCAAATACCTTGCATCAATCTGATACCCCAATATGCAACATACCTTTTCTTTTTAATCCCACGACCTTGCAATATATCTTATGTAATATGGACTGTATATGTTAAATTGATAATATAAATAATGTTTTTGACTTTATATATCTTATTGACTTTGTATATGTTGAAGTGATAAATAATGATTGGATGGCATATTTTCACTTTTATAAATTCGTGAATCAATTTTAAGTTTTCAATTTCTTTCATGGATTGTCCTTTATTTGAGGGGCCAAAAAGGAATCTTATCAAAGTCTGTGTCTCTAATCGTACTGAAGGATACATGATAATTAAATTCGAAGACTTTGCTAACGGTCTTCACCTACTTCATTGTTTTTTCAGGAAAGGGTCACGCCTTCCTTGTCTTTTTCTCAAGGAGTCGCGCAGCGTGCTTTCTTTTATTTACTTATTATGAAGAATCTTGTTACCCGCCTGTGGTATATATAGCTATTCACGCGCTTTAAAGTCATCAGCCATTTCGGTTTGAAGAGACGCGAAACTTAAGACAAGAATGTAGATGACATTATCCACGACGTTTAAATATGTAGTACAATTGTACGATAAAGACTGAACATAGCAGGGGAAGTACTAATAATGTAAATCACCGAGTTTTCTAGGGTTAAATTGAACGTATGTTATTTTAATTGTCCATGGAGATTGGAAAAATAAGATGGAAATCTCCGATCTTAGAGAAAGATGGATGCATGTTTTTGCTTTTTGCCTTTTTTTCTTTAAATAATGTTGCATATAATACAACTAATTATGGATAATATAAGTGGGTATTACCCATTCAATTTTTTTATTGATAATATATAATTTAGTATTAAGTGTTGATTTTCGTTTAATTTTTTTATATGACTTTAGTGTAGAGGAGATGACTATTTTTTTTAATACTAGTATGATATACTAAGAGATGTGTGATATTTTTGAGGTTTAATATGGAGTTAGTATGTGTAAATTTTTTTTTAATAAATAAGATATTTAGAATATATACTTTAATTGTGTGTTTAGAAAGAGAGAAAAATAGTCTTTTAATATGAGTTCTTCAATACCAGTATGAAAGAGATGTGTTATTATTTTCATGGTTAACCTGAAGTTGGCATGTATGATTGTAAAAAATATTAATAGATGAAAATTTCAATTATAGACTAAAAGTAAAATATTTTAATATCTATCTTAATTCTTTCTCTCTCTATATATATATATAAGGATATTAAACAATAATTGAAATCGTATGAATTTTGTTGAGAATGATGGGAAGTGGTGTAGTTCAACAAGTATGGTTTGGTGATGATTCAAAGGAATGACATAAATCACAGTTCTAAACAAATATAGTTAACAATGATTACTCATGGGCCAACAGTGAGGATGTGGGAACCTACCTAAAATGGGGTAAGGGGTTGTAGGGGGAGGCGTTGAGAACATTCAAACGTGTGTTCATGCCCAATAATGTATATTCTTGATAGAGGAAAACATTCAAGCATGTGTTGATGCCAAATAAGCATCATCTTAATGAGTAAATAAATAAGTAAAACTAGGAAAGGAAGTCAAGATGGATGATAATGCTAAAACTCATGACCAAAATATCCTATATTGAAAAATGGGTTCCTTGAAAAGATCATAGTTAATCCCATATGATTACATACCAAATATAATTAATTTGATTCAATACATGAAATTTCATTTGAAATAAAAAACTTGTTTCCATCTAACATTCAAAGAAATTATTAATAGGGTGAACACTCATTTGAAGCTAAAAGGGAAAACACGTCTAAAGCTTGGGATAAAGTTTAGTTTAGTTTTTTATTTTTTTTATATTAGACAAAGAATGGATTTTTTAAGAGGGCCCTATATAGATAGTTTGATGTGTTTATCCTTCAAACATTGAACTGAAAATTTCACACTAGACAAGGAGGACATTTATAAGACACTATATTAGATCAACATGTGCTATTTACCTTATGGACTTTGGGGAAGAGCCATTAGACAGATTAAAAAATACTAAAGTTTTAATGTTGGAAAATATATAGTGCTACACATTATATGCTATGATATGAGTGCAAGTGAATGTAGTTGAACTTCTACAAAGTTAATAACAAAGTTATCAACATATGAAAACATTACAGAGCCCTTATGATTTTAGATGACACATTTAGTGGTGATTTTTATGTTCATTTTGAAATTTCACACGAGACAAGGAGGACATTGATAAAACATTATATTAGATCAAGTTGTACTATTTCTCTTAGGGACCTTGGGGAAAGAGCCACTAGAAAGATTAAGAAGTACTAAAAGTTTTAATCGTGGAAAATATATAGTGCTACACATTATATACTATGATATGAATGCAAGTGAATGTAGTTGAGGTTTCTACAAAGTTATCAACATACGAACACATTATATGCTATGATATGAATGCAAGTGAATGTAGTTGGGGTTTCTACAAAGTTAATAACAAAGTTATCAACATACGAAATCATTAGAGAGCCCTCATGATTTTAGATGACACATTTTATGGTGATCTTTATCTTCATTTTGAAAAGAAATACTACTAATAGCACTCTTTTATTGTTATGGGGATAATTTTTTGACATTTTAAATATTTTTCTCTATAAATTATTCATATTTATTTTTAATAATATTTTTTAAACATTTTTCAAAATTGTTTTTTCATTTTTCAAATGTTAAAAAATGAAAAAAAATCTAAATTCATTTCTAATATTTCAAAAATAATAATTATTCATATTTATTTTTAATAATATTTTTTAAACATTTTTCAAAATTGTTTTTTCATTTTTCAAATGTTAAAAAATGAAAAAAAATCTAAATTCATTTCTAATATTTCAAAAATAATAATTTTTATATAATTGTGTACCATTAATTAATTTACAATGCCATACTTTATAAATATAATATAAAATATCAATTTTAATACTCATTTATCTCTATATCAATACACATTGAGGAATTGCCACTAGAAACTTATTACTTTAAACCTCTAACATAGGAATATGGATATGATCAAACAACACATTTTTTAGGCTTTCTGACTTAAAATGGCATGTCAAATAAAACAAATGTACGAGGATAATTTAACCAAACAAAAATTAAATAGTTTTTTTTTTTGAAAAATTATAAGTTTTAGGTTAAAAGATTATAACATTTTAAGGTTTTTTTTTTAAGTAATGATTGATATAATATAAAAGAAAACATGGATAACTATAATAATAATAAAAATATTGTATATATTTGATTAGTCTTAATTAAAATTATTATAAAATATCAATAATGGTATTTTCATTGTGCTCGCTTGGTTTCTGATTAATATTATAATTCATTATGGAAAATTTGTCATAAATATATGTCATTTCATTCTTGTTCAAGTTCGAGTTGCTAGATGTCCCTGAAAAAATATTTTAAATAATAATAAAATAAATTATTATACATATTTGAATAGTTTTAATTAAAATCATTATATAACATCAATAATGGCATTTTCATTGTGCTCACTTGGTTCATTGTTAATATTACAAGTTGAATGAAAAAGATGTGTTAAAAATATTTCATTTTTACCCTCGGAGTTATAAATAAAATATTTTGTTGTCTATATTAAATAATAAGATTTTATATATTTACAAAGATATAGTAATTAAAATTAAAAAAAAACCTATATTTCTTATAAATGTTTCAATTTAAAACTTAAATATTTGTTTGAATATATTCTAATATGATATCTTTATATATGCACACAAAAAGGATATATATGCGTATATACATGTATTAATGTTTACCTTAGTAAAATATTTGAATGCTCAAAATGAAAAAATAATTAAAAGTAAAATAATTCAGTTACTTATAAGTAAAAGGAAAATGTGTAATACATTCAATTTTTACTATAAAATATTATTAATAATAATTTATTCAAAAATACAATTTAAACAATGAAAAATTACACATGCTCTATAGAGAGAGACAAAAACTCACTACAAATCCATCATAATAACGGATTTAACAAGCACTAAAAAAGATTAAACTTTTGGCATGTAAATAATTTTCCAAATTTTACATCATGAAATATTTTGAATGAAACTTGACAGCAACACATGTAACTTTTTGAATGAATAGAAACTTTCCACTTACACAAAAATAGTAGCTCTCTCTCTATATATATATACATATATATTCATTCATTTAAATGTTTGAAACAAAAATGGATTTATTTTGATATGTCCATAGGTGTGTCTATTTTGCAATAAAGTTTTCATAATATTAATTTCCCTAATAGGTGAATTTTACAAAATGTATGCTATAATAAAAATAGAAATGAATATACATATTTATTTAGTTTTAATTAAAAACATTATAAAACATAAATCCCACCTTCACTATGCTCTTATGCCCTAGCATGAAGGTGGTGGTAATTAATATCACAATATGGAGGAAACATGGTAAAAATATTTCACTACAAAGTACCAAGGAGATATGATAAAAATATTTCAAGTTCACCATTGGAGCCACAAGTAACATATTTCAATGTTAAGTCTTTAGATAGATAAAGTGGTTAAACAAAAAAATTTACATTTTCCTCTGATATTTCAATATAAAACTTAAATAAATTGCTTAAATATACATGCTTATTAATATATTTTAATATAATCTCTCTCTTTATATTCAGTTTGATCCATAAATAAAATATCTTAATTCCATTTTATGTAAAATATTTCAATGTCATTTATGCATATATGTATATGTTATATAAAGAAATTTAAAAAAAAAATGATGGTTAGAATATTAAAAAAAAATCATGTTTTCATGCAATTTTACATTTTAATTATGTTTAAAGGTCAATTCAGTCCAAAGTCTAGCAAAGATTTCTTGAAATTGCAAATCTAAGCTTTGTTGTCTACATAATTCAAGCCTCCAATGAGACTTTCAAGGTATTGTATCCATTTATGCATTCAAAAATGTAATATAAACAATGAAAAGTATACATGGTGTGTGTGTGTGTGTATACATATATATAAACCATGAGAGCGATTAAGCTCTTGAGGTGTAAAACTTTTTCCACGTTTTCCACTCTAAAATAGGCTTGCATATCAATAGATTTGATCCATCTGGGTGCAATGTAGATCAATGGTTAAGATGGAACTATACTATTTTAAATATCGACAATTATTAGGTGGATGAGAGGGATTTAAAAAATCAAAGGTTGAGATTTATTTCCAAACTAGTTATGCATTTTTTGCTATTTTAACTAAATTGATTAGTTACCCCAACAGTCGTATCTCTATTTTAGATTAAGGCTCCTACAATTTTAATTTAATTATCAATAACTATTAGATGGATGGTAATATTTAACATCCACACAATATTCTAGAATGTTCTTATTAATATTACGCAAATCAAATGTTGAGATTTATCTCCAAAGTAGCTTTGCCCCATTGACACTTTTAATTAAATTGATTAATTAAAAAAATATCCTAAGAACAAGTGTCATATTAAGTGAGTTATGGTTTTTTGAGCATCTAGTATTGATAAGCAATGGTATTGGCCATGACATTGTACCAAAACCTATTTACAGATGAATAATTTCCATTGAAATTGGGATAAATGGTTAGGAATCTTGTTCCCTTTTTTTAAAATGTAGATATGTTTAATTTATATATTAATTTTTTTATATAATTGATGTATAATAAAGTAAGATTTTTTATGTTTATTATGCATTGATGCCTATTAGCATTTACTAACCATTTAATTTATATGGCCGTGATAGTTAAATGAAAATTACATATGATCAGGTGTTATGTAAAATATGTTATACGTTATGGTTTTTTAGACATGTAGTATTCAAAAGCCATGGTACTGGCCCAAGATGTTGTAAAAATAACAATTTATTAGTTAAGAATCTCTATAGAAAAGTTGTGTTTCTTCTCCATGATTAATAATCTTGTTACATGTTTTTTTAATGGATATATATTGAACTTATATGTTAATTCTTTTTGAAGCTCATAATGATAATAGTTATTTAAAATAAAGATATAATTTATTTAATTTTGATGTTTTTTAAATCTAAGTAACCAAAGATATATAGATGTATTATGAGGACAACATTGAGATTCTTATCATGGATTGATTCTTGTAGGTATTTACCAATCATTTAATTTATTTGGTTGTATTGATTTTAATAATGTTTGATATTATACAAAATACCATTAATAATATAAGTGGATATTTGGACTTTACATTGATCCTCTTTTCACATCCTAGTTTGAGGGAAATGTGTATTTTATTCACGTAAATTTTACATATAGCAACTAAAAAAATATTAATAATAAAAATATCATTTCTTTAACAACCATAAATAAAATATTCCAGCATTCTGTTTTAAAGGAGTTGTCTTTAGTGTGACTTTTTGGAAGCTTTTCCGGTGGATTTTTCCAATCTAATTTCTCTAAAATCTTGGAGGAATTCATTGAAATCACAAGAATGAAGGGTAAACCTTGCATAATAGAAGTGCCCTAGGGGTTTTTCATGGTGCTAAATCCATATATACAGTCAAAAAAACTAGTTTAAATAACACAAATCAATATTTCACATAAAAAATTTCACCGGATTCAGGCACTAGAAACTCCAAAAAGTCTCACTATAGACAACTCCTTTAAATAATATGTTTTCATGTTAACTATAAATATATAAATAAAGTATAAACATTACTACTTTTCCAACAATTATTTTATTCTCATAATATTGGAGAGGTGTGATTTTTATTTATTTTAATGTATAACATGAAGCTAACATGTCACATTTGGAAAAATAAAATAAAATATATTAATATGATTTTTTTTTTCCATAAATTAAATATTTTAATATCCATTAAGTGTACTAAGCAATAATTTAACATTCTATGTACTTCATTAGGAATTATGGGAAACAATGGGTATGTAGGGTTTAGTGGGTTTTCATGAGGCTTTCTAAGGAATGACATATATTAGAGTTTTCAACCCATATAAGTAATGATAGTAATACAAGGACTAATGAGGGAGCTAGGGGAGAATACCTCAAAGTGGTGAAAATATTGAAATATATGGTGATGGGAGGGTCAACCTCAACCTAGATGGATAAAAAAAGGAAAGGCCAAGAAAAGAGGCCATAGTGGAGGACAATCTAAAAATTTGTGAAGCAAAGATGTAGTGAATAAATTTAAAGTTGAAAAATGTGTATCCTGCAAAGACCATAGATAATCTAAGATATGAGATTACATCGTCAATAAGTAATCATATTAGATACATGAAATATCATATGATAGTTGGATTTTTTTTTTAGCATATATCGCTCAAATAAAGTATCAATGAGATGGTTGGACACCCATATGAAATCAAAGTGGAAAATAGATACAAAGATGAGGCTATAGGGCATTATTTCTTCAATTCAACTAGTTTACACTTAATGTATTAGATTGAAAGGTTCTCATTAGATGAATCTATTTAATAAATATAGATGGACTCAATACCCTATCAATTTCAGAGGAATGAGATATTAGAAGGATTGGAATGATAGGAAAATACACTAGAAAATTTTGTAAAATTCTCAAAGGTGACAAAAATGGGACACTACAACTCAAATGCAACAATATATGTACATATGAATGTAGGTGGAACTCTTCTAGATTCAATAATAATATCTTACTAGGAAAATTACTCTTGATCTAGAATTTATATTATGAAATATCCGTAGCTTAAGTGTTGGAAATGATTTGAATGTCACACCCCAAGGATGTAGAGAACTTCCTTTCAGAAAAGCAAAGGAATAGGAAAAGGATGGGATCACAAACATTTTTAGCAAATTAAAGTCAAGAAGGAACCCAAACAAACCAATGACCTATTCCATAAGGTCAAATTGCACTCCAACTTCAAAATGTCAAATTTAAATATGATAGAATTATCTTAAAAGTAAATGTTATGGAAAATCAATTATAAAAGATATTGGATTCAATTGTCTTTTAAAAGTAGTTGGATGACATAGGTATGCAAAATGAATGAAAATTATCACAAGTGAAACGATAACAACATTTTTCATACCAAGAATATTTTCAAGAAATATAATAATATTGACATTGAAATTAAGGAAGAACATAAAATTGTCAACAATATTTATGGAATCTCACATCATAGAATTATTATATGGAAACACAATATGAAAAGAGGATAGCTACAATAAATTGCAGAAGCCACAATAACAATACATACAATCAAAATATAGAAAATGGCATAACTAATTATGAAGGTTTACCTGCAAATAATTATATTTGGATTAACAAATCAACATCAATTGGAGTAACAAAATATTAATGTAAGAAAATACTATTACTTCGTTACTTCAAATGTAAAGCCTTTAATTGTGAATGTTTGAAGATTTAACTATTTGAGCCCAAGTGTTATGATATAACTCCAAAAAATTATATATGGCGTTAAATGTATCATACGATATGATAGTAAAAAAAATATATAAAGTTAAATATAATGTAAATATATATAATAATCACAAATAAAATATATCATTGAATGAATATATATATGTAGGTCATGTACTCATTATCGTGGGGCATGTAATTCAGATATCAACCCATTGGTTTATTTGGAATATTTATCTTATTATTTAAGATATTAAATAATCTCCCTTATATATTTTGTAGTTGTAGTTGTGCTACAAAATATTAGAATTTACTGTGTATATTATAATTCACTGCATTGGTTACATAACATAAACTCAATAACTCATTTTCTATAGATATAAAAATTGTCACTTATTCTCTACCACACTATCGTGCACACACTATGGCGAACTCAATCCCTTCTCTTTACTGTAAGGCTTACTTAATTTAACTTGTAATCAAAGTCAAGTTATAAAAATATAAAACTTAAGTTCAAACATCAAAATCCGGCTTAATCTAAAATCTTTAACTCAGACTCAAAATCTATAGCTTTGCAACTAGAACCCCACTCAATTTCTACTCAATATTGGGCCTATCTCTTAACTGTCCGAGTCTCCATAGCGCAAGTTGTGACTACGCAGGCGTGTTGAATCGTTGAGGTGACTCAGCGTTCAAACCTACACATCAATATTTTATTATTTTATTACTGGTAGGTTAACTAATATCTATCTACAAATCTAAGATAAAAAAAGGTTTTAGAGTTGGCTCATTGAAACACATTAATAACACAAAACAAAAGTGAGGGCGAAATAATTTTCCTCCTCAGAGCTCACCCATTAGACATTATGACATAAATATCCTTAACAAGTATGACTAATTAACAACAACCAATTCCCACGCCCCAGTTCCATGCCAGTAGGGGAATTAGGCAAGGGGACCCCATCTCTCCGTTTTTGTTCATCTTGGCTATGGAAGGATTAGGTAGGAAAATCAAGAAGGAAGTTCTGGACAGAAGAATCAGAGGTATAAGACTGTGGGGACATAATCTGATTCTCACACATCAACAATTCGTTGATGATTTAATGTTATTTGGCGAAGCATCGTTAAAGGAGGTGAGGAACTTCAAGAGGATCCTTGAAGTCTTCAAAAATGCAGCAGGTATGGAGATTAATAATGATAAATCATGTACTTTCATTTTTAATTCGCATGAATCTATTAAATCCCATTTAACCAGAGTTTTAGGGTTTAAGAGGGGGGAGCTTCCCACGAAGTATTTGGGCATTCAACTGGATGCAAACCCCAATAGGATTAAGAACTGGCAAAGTTTGTTGGAACGAGTTAGAAACAGGCTAGATACTTGGACATTTAGATTGCTGAACTTACCAAGTAGAATTGTCTTATTGAAATCTGTCTTATTATCTATTCCAATTTATCACTTGTCGATTATGCCTGCTCCAAAAGCCGTCTGTAGTAAACTGCGAGAAATCTTTGGTAAATTTTTATGGGGTGGTCCCAAGCAGCAGCGGAAATGGCCACTAGTATCATGGAAGAAGGTAATTATGCGGAAAGAGGAAGGGGGCCTGGGTGTGCGAGACCCGGAAATTGTCAATAATATCCTTGGAGCAAAACTATGGTGGCGATGGGTTCAGGGAGGAGATGATGTCTGGAAACGAATATGGCAATATAAATATCGAATGCCTCAGTACCCTGTGGAACGATTACATTTACAGGCTACCCCTAGGGGTTCACAGATTTGGGATTTCGCCAATAGAAATAAGGCTTTAGTGCAGGACTATGCCTTTTGGGAAATCCGGGATGGAAATTCCGCCCGGTTTTGGGAAGATAGTTGGCAACAATGGAGTATTTTGAATAGATTACCAAGTTTGCAAGATGTACAAGGAATAGCGCAAAGAAGAGGGATGCATTACGTTAAAGATTATTGGAAACGTGCGCAACAGTTTGATATATGGCAAGAATGGCGAAGACCGGATGAATGGATGGATAACCTGGGACAAGAGGCGCGACAATCTTTTGATCGGATAATAGAAATGCGGAAAATAAAAATTCGCGAAGGTACTGATATCATGCGATGGGGTAAGGCAATGATTGGAATGTTTACGGTAAAGGAAGCATATTATTGGGCTACGAAGGAGGATAGACCGGACGAGCCAGTTGCCTGGAAACATATTTGGGGATGTAAATGGTGGCCTAAGGTTACTTGCTTTGCTTGGCTGGTCTGTAGAGGGAGGATCCTCACCTGGGATAATTTGCAAAAACGAGGCATGATCGGTCCGTCCTGTTGCCATCTATGTAATGAGGCTTTCGAAACCCAGGAGCATTTGCTGAATCACTGTATGTATACTCTCAGCATTTGGGAGGAGATCCGAGTACTTTTCGGAATGACGAGGAGGGATCCTGGTAGTATACGGAATACGTTATTTCACTGGGGCAAAGGCAATTTCCAAAGTCCTGTTGTAAGAAGACTCTGGAATCTCGCACCCGGTTTTCTCATCTGGGCGATCTGGAAAGAAAGGAATCGACAAATCTTTCGGGATACCTATAGGCAAAGGCAGCAGCTTTGGGAGGAGATATGCCGATCTTTGAAAGAAACGGTGTTAGCAGAAGCTTGGGATGAAGAGGATTGGCGTCTGAACCTGGAGGAACAGAGGATCATACTCCAACTAAACTTGGCGTTCCAAATGCTTTATCCCAGTCCTGACCGGCAACTAAAGAAAGAAGTACCAAGCCCTAACAATTACCGAATGCCTGGTGAGCGAAGATTGAAGCTTAATTTCGATGGTGCTTCCAAGGGTAACCCGGGGCAAGCAGGCTTTGGGGGTCTGTTCAGGGATAATAGTGGTCATACAAGATGGATTTTTGCTGAAGATGGCGGAGAGATGACAAACAATGAAGCGGAGCTCTGGGCAGTTTATCATGGCCTCAGAATAGCAGTTCAAAATGGTTATCTGGGGTTAGAGATAGAGGGTGATTCACTCATTACTGTTGACATGTTGAAGAAGTTAAGAAACAGAAAGAGTTGGGTCTCTGTCTCCAAGAGTTGGCGGACAGCTGCGATCCTGCAGGACATTGAACAACTCTTGCGTAGGATTGAATACATTCTGATTACTCATGTGCTACGTAATGGCAACCGGGCAGCCGATCTATTGGCTAATTGGGGGGGTGGAGGGCCGAGTAGGAGAGTGGATTGCAGTTGGGCATCGGTACAAAATGATCCCAGCTGGCATGACTTAGATATAATCATACATCAAGATTACGTTGATGCGGTAGCTTGGCAGAGGAGCTCGGTGCAATGATTTCATTATACCTAGGATATGATGTTACAACGGTTTTGCAGCGGATTCATTCCACATCTGGGAAGGATACTCTGCAGGCGGAAGGACAGCGCATTTAAGCGGCGATCATACTATACAGCATTTCGATCTTATGTGGTTAATAACCTTAAGGAGGGTAGCATGCCACCCAGGGGGAGATTGAGAATCCCAAGATGCAATTGGGCTAAGGTACCGAGGCGACGTTCACATTACGACGGCGGAGTACTCCTACTACCCTCGCATAATGGCGGTGTTACAGGCAGGGATATTAATGATATAGCCAGATCGTGCTGGGCTTTGATAGCAAGGTGGCAGGATCTTGGGTCCTTTAGTATTGCATGCAATTCCTTTAACCTCCCCCTGCATTGCATTAGAGTAAGGAATTTCGCAGCCCAATTCTATAAGCCGAGTGTCTGTAGGCTGATGGAGTATCAGGAGAGGCGTGGAGGTAGGATTACGCGTAGTCAAACGGCGAACCCAATGGAGAAAGGCAAGAGCCCAGTGGGGGAAACCATGAAGAAGGCTTTCATTGACTTTCAGGGGGATTCGGACGAGGAATTGGATGTGACGAAGAGTTTTGCAGAGGAAGCACCTCGCAGAGGAGGGAGAGGTAAAGTGGCTTTGGGGAAGCCCCTGATGCGAACAATGGAGAATAGTGAGGACGACAGTCAAGACTGGAGTGATGCTGAACGAGGTCGGAGTGGGGAAATGCGGGGGTGACGGCCACAGCGAGGGAGAGGGCGCCCAGCGGGCTGAGGCAGTCGCGGCCATTAAAACGCAAACCAGTATGAGGATACAGGGGAGGGAGCAGCCAGTGAGGGACGAGGTCACAAGCGGGGGAAGAAGGATCTACGGAGGCGTCTGCAAGAGGCAGAAGCTGCGTATGTGCTGGATACTCATCCGAATATCCGAAAGATGATAGAACAAATGGAAGACGAAGCTCTGCAGGGGTATTCGGAGCCAGAGATGGATGATTGGGAACAATACTTACCTGATCCTGGACACACCCGCGGTCGAATGTCACTATACAAACAGTCGTTGCATGTGTATTGGAGGATGAAACGTTTATTAGCTAAAGCCATGGAACAGGTGGCTCTCGGGATGGCAGAGCTGATTCAGGGAATTCCCACTACGAAAAAGGAGCTGAAAAACATTCAACTCATTCTCATGATGCAAGAAAAGAAGATGGATGATATTGTGCAGCTGTTGCAGGCGGGAGGTTTGGGGGTCAAGCTGGAGAAGGAGGGGCAAGAGGATCCAAAGCAGTAGCTTATAGTAGCAGCAGTCATATGTTACAGCAGCAGTGCAGCGGCTTTTTTCAGTATGGTTGGTTTTCTATGTTTTGTTTATATATATGCTGATGGGCAAAGACTCTAAATTGTTAGTAAAACTGGATGTTTATATTGCATGGATAGAAAGACTGGTTACATTTTGTTTTTGGATGGCTTTCAAACATTTCAGATGGTAAGCCTGGTTTCCCTTAAGGGCGGGCGATGACCTGTCCATGTTTTGTAATTTTCAAATGGTTTTATAGTAATGGCAAATAGAGTACCGCACTAGCTTACACAAAAAAAAAAAAACAACAACCAATTAAAATTTATCTTCCTTACTCTGCGAATTATTTTAGAGAAATTGGTTCCACAAAACCAATAAATATATTTATTGAGCAAAGTTACCTACATCAATTTGAAATAATTGTATATATATATATAAATAAAACCTTGATGTCAAAGCTCGTCTCAATTTTGATGAAAAAGCTTGAACCTAATGGTGACAAACCAAAGTTAAACATTAACGACGTGACATAAAATATAACTCTTTACCCAATGGTACTCCCATATCAAAATATTAGATTCATCATGGATTTAGTTATGTAAACGCTAAATTAAATTTTTTAATCTATCAAACGTGCAATATTTTTAAGGGACGTATATGATACCCTAAATTTGCTTCATTTTTGAGAAATTAATGGCCAGAGAAACCTAATATTAAAATGTATGATTAAACTTAAATTTTTTATTAGTTCTTGTAATGTTAGGGAGTATAGTATTTTTTGTTTTGTTTAAAGTGAACGCAATTTCTATTATTTTTTTTTATCTTTTTTGCAATTTTAATCGAAGTTTCAAAAAATTGAATATTTTGATTTTTTTTTTGTAAATTCAAAAATAATTTACTAATTTGTTAGGAATCTTATTTTTAATTTTTAAATGGTTTAGTGAGCTCTTATGAGACATAATGCTAGGCCATTTTATTTTTGGAATTTGTCAACCTGTAACAATTCATTTTAAAATAAAAATAAAAAGGCTAATTTTATGAGTGGCCATTTCGTCGATGATTGTTCTCACACTCACGTATTATGTTACTTCTCCTCGCAATGAGGCTAGAACTGACGAGGTTGCAGGTCCTTTATGTAGGAAAGGGGTATGAACAAATATCAATAAATTTGATAGATTGGGCGGAGTGTTGATAAAGAAAAAGCTTTCACCTAGCAAACTGAGAACCATAATTGTCGCATCATGTTTCCTTGTGGGGAACTTTCCTTGTGCAGAAGATTATCTTTGTTTTAATTTCAAGTTCATTGTGTAAAGCTTTCTTTGTGTCAAACTTTTAGTGGAAGATTTTATTATCCAGAGGAATCTTCCTCTGCATAGTGAAATCTCCATACAAGGACAACTTCACTTAAAAAGTTATAAACCTAAAAATCATTAATATAAATCAAATTACTATAGCATTATGACCAAATAAATTTATTTAACAATAAATTGTGCCCTCCACACCATGAAATATTTCATTAAAAAACTATAAACCTAAAAATTATAAATATAAATTAAATTAATTTAACAGTGTAACACAATTTTTTTATCAATTGCTAAAAATAATTGATATTATTATGGAAACAAATTCAGTGTCATTTATGAATGCATGCAAGGAATGGCAAGATACAGCGATCAATGTTCCATTTTGCAGAGATTACGATCAAGGCTTTCATTATGCAGAGCAAGCTTCCTCTGCATAATAAAGGTCCGCACAAGGAAAACTCCACTTAAACAACTATAAACCTAAAAATTATAAATATAAATTAAATTAATTTAGTAGTGTATTATTTTTTTCTTATCAATTGCTAAAGACAATTAATATTATTTTGAAATAAAAGTTGGTGTTATTTATGAATGCATGCAGGGAAGCTAGAGTTGCAAGGATTAATGTTTCATTTTGCGGAACGTACAATGAAATTTTTCATTAAAAAACTATGAACCTAAAATTCATAAATATAAAGTAAATTAATTTAACAATAGAAACATTTTAGCAATTTCTAAAAGAAATTAATAATATTTTGAAAACCAATTCAATCTCATTTATAAATGCATGCGGGGAAGCGAGAGTTGCATGGATCAATGTTTCATTGTGTGGAGCTTACAATGAAATATTGCATTGTCCATAAGAAGCTTCATGTAGAAAGTGAAAGTCTCGCACAAGGAAACTTCTACTTAAAAAACGACAAATATAAAATAATAGATATAAATTAATTTAATTTAACTTTATAACCAAATAAAATTTATTTAATAATGAATTTTATTCTCCACACAATAAAATATTTCATCACAAAACTATAAACCTAAAAATAAAGAATACCAAATAAATTAATTTAATGTAGCGTAATGCAAATGTTTTATCAAAAGCTAAAAGCAATTAATATCATTATAGAAGCAAATTCAGTGTCATTTATGAATGCATGTAAGAAAGCCAAGGTGTAGGCATCAGTGTTTCATTGTGCGAAGCTTCCTTGTGCAGAGGTTACACCAAACATTTTCATTGTGAATAAGAAACTTCCTCTCCACCATTAAGATCCGGATAAAGAAAGCTCTGCGTAAAAAGATATAAACCTAAAAATCCTAAATATAAATTAAATTAATTTAACATAGTGTAACATAATTCTTTTATTAATTTCCAAAAAAGTTAGTATTATTAAAAAACAAAATTTAGCGTTACTTATAAATGCATGCCATGAAGCCAAAGTTGTAGGGATCAATGTTTTATTTTGTGGCACTTATAATGAAACCTTTCATTGTGCAGAGGAAGTTTGTTCTGCACACTGAAAACTCCACACAATAATCATTGACTATGACCCAATCAAATTTAATTAGTAATAAGTTTTATCGTCCTCACAACAAAAGCTTTCATTAAAAAAAATATAAAACTAAAAATAAAATAATTAATATTATTATGAAAGAAAATTTATCGTTATTTATGAATCCATGCAAGGGAGCGAGAGTTGCAAGGATTAATGTTTCATTATACAAAGCTTCCTTTTGTGGAGATTTTATTCTACATATTTTACAACGAAAACTTTCATTATGTAGAGGAAGCTTCCTCGAGAGAGTGAAAGCTCCTCACAAGAAAGCTTCACAAAATAAAACATTGACTATGAAAAAATAAAAATTAATTAATTAATAATAGCTTCCTCAATTTCCAAACATAGCAGGGACTTATCATACAAAAATTTATTTTTCTGAAGTTAAAAATAAGATTTCATAAACATTAAACTATGGATTTATTTTTCAAAGCATTGCGTTGAAAAACTCCAGATTTCATTTTGAGATAGTCAATGCTAAATTAATCTTTGTAATTAATTTAGTTATACATGTGTACATTTTCTTTTCTTAAAAAGACTACAAATTGAAAGAACTCATGTTCGATTAGGTATATAGATATCTCCTCTACACATATAATTATTCCATGATGAAAACCATATTCTTCCACAATTAAATCTCCTTGCCTTTACCGCTAATTAATTGATTAAGACAATGCAGGGTTCACAATGAAACTCTGGACAAGCAAGCTCCACTCAATGAAAGCTTTGCGCAAGGAAACTCCACTCAATGAAACATTGATCCTTACAACTATGGATTCCCTGCATACATTCATTAAAATATTATGATCACAAAAACAATGTCAATTCTCCATGTGCACTTTGACAGGTTAAATATTTAATTATTAGATAAAATTTAAAATCTTTGATAACATTTTATATATGTGAAGAGGGAATATGTATATAAAAAGTGTAGCACAAGTTCTTTAAATGCCTATTTGCATTAGGAAAATGAAATGATCATATGTATAATTAAATTAGTTACAAATATTAATTAAAACATCATGAAAAATAAAATTCATAGTTTAATATATTATGATATCTTACATTCAACTTCACCAATGTAATTTGTTATATCATAAGTCCTTGTTGTTTTTAGAAATTCATAAAATTTGTTATTAAATAAATTTTAATCCGTCATGGTCAATGTGTTAGGCCCCTATACTACTAGTGTAACCCCTTATTGTTATTAGTACAGCCTCTTTATTATATTGTTGTACCCATGTAGTCCCCTTATTGTTACTGTTGTGCCCCATAGAAGCCCACTATTGTTATTATCGTGCCCTTACATTATTATTGTTATGTCGGCTTTGATTATATTATGACCCCTTAGACTCCTATATATAGAAAGGATGTCTTCTCATTTGTATCATCCAAGAATTTCTCATCTGTGTAAAGTAAAGGAGGTTGCCCCCTCGAAGAGGCTTATTTCTAAGGCCTTCATCTATCTTTTGTATCTTTTTGTGAGATAGTTTCATAAAATTTGGTATTAGAGCTTTGGATTCTAAGGTTTCGCTACTCCAAATAGGTCATCGTGGAATTTTCGCTATAACATTTTTTCTGCGACGTTTCAAAAGCGAAAAAAAACCCATTCGAGACGAAATCGCATTGAACCTCGGGTCTGAATTTCAGAGCTTGTCTCACTATATATTCAGAGATATGATCTGAGGAAGTTAGGGTTTTTGTAAGCTCCAAAGTTTAAGCTAAAACAAGTCATTATGGTATTTTAGCTATAAGTATTTCGCTACAAAGTTTTAGAAGCTAAAACAAAAACCCATTTGAGAAGAAATTGGTCTGAACCTAGGCTCCAAATTTCAGATCCTGTCTCGCTATATTTTTGGAGATATAGTCTGAGGAATTTAGGGTTTTTGCATACCCCCAACTTACATGCCAAACAGGTTCCCTTAGGAAAATCGTCATAAAATTCTCTCTAAGCATCAGATTGAAATTTCGTTAGAATTTATAAAAATAGGATGGACAGTAATTCCTTGTATATGTTTTTCGGATCCAAAGGTGAAAACAGTGACATGTGGCACTTCATACAAGTCCGCTCTTTTGAAAAGGTATATAATCAGGTCATCTTGGGAGATTGTGCATAAATATTTCTTAGAGAATCCAAATTCGATTAGACTGGTGGCATTGGAAGGAGGACATAGAGGAATACTTCAGGTTGTGATTTCAGAACTAGAGGATCCGAAATTACAGAGTTACAGTCATTTCAAGATCTAGCTCCTAAAATCAAGAAAAAACGAGATGAGGAAGTTTGATGGCAAGGATCCGATAAATTGGATACTACAGATGGAGAAATATTTTGATCTACATGGTGTACCAATGTTACAAAAGGTGTGTATTGCATCTAATTATTTAGAATCGAATTAATTTTTATGGTATAAAGGGCTTTGTTCTTGTAAACCACTTGTCACATGGTCAATTTTCATGTCGGAAATGATAGCATATTATGAGGATACAAAGAGAAACACCTTATTTAGCCAATTAATAAATCCTAAACAAAAGTGTTCAATGGCAGAGCACATTGAGGACTTTCAAAAATTGAATATAAGGTAAAATGATATTCTAAAGAAGCAGAGGATTGATGTCTCCATAGGGACTTTAAAGGATAACATTTAACATGAGGTTCGCCTTTGGGAACCTAATTCATTGGAGAAGGCATTCGGGTTGGTAGGAAAAGTGGAAAGCAAAATTATGGAAACAAGGAATTCTACCCCTCACAACTATAAACATGGAAGTGTTGTTTCTCCTAGCTTTCCACAACTTACAAGGGTGACACCACAACAATTGAAAGAAAAAACAAAAAAAAGGGATTTGTTACAATTGTGATAGAAAATGCACTAAAGGTCATAAGTGTGCTGAGAAGAAATTATTTTACATAGATTATGAAGAGGAGGAAGAAAACGATCAAGAAACATCAAAAGAAGAGGATATACACAGGAACCAACCCCAGAGAAAGAAGAAATGAATCAAACCATATCATGTAAAGCATTGGCAAGGATTACCACTCCTCAAACTCTCGAGATAAAAGGACATCTCAAGAAGAAAAAGGTTCAACAAGTGAAAGATCACATCGAGAAAGAAGAAATGAATCCAACCATATCTTGTAATGCATTGACTTGAATTACCACTCCTCAAACTATCAAGATAGAAGGACATATCAAGAAAAAAATGTTTAAGAAGTGAAAGATCACATTGAGCATTAAGAAATGAATCCGACCATATCTTGTAAAGCATTGGAAGAAATTACCACTCCTCAAACTCTAAAGATAGAAGGACATATCAAGAAGAAAAAGATTCAAGTAGTGAAAGATCACATTGAGCATCAACAACAAGTTCTCCAACTTTTAAAGGATAATGCCACTTTGGTGCAGAATCGAATGAAACAAAAGGTAGATCAACATTGCAGTGAAAAATCTTTTGATGTAGGTGATTGGGTATTTTTATGGCTACATCTCAAGCAAGCTATGTATGAGAAGGAAATGTTGGCAATACTACACGCACTTAAGAAATGGCGACCTTACCCAATGGTAAGACACTTCAAGGTAAAAATGGATCATGATAGTCTTAAATACTTTTTAGAACAATTATTATCTTTATAAGAATAGAAAAAATGGGTCATAAATATGTTGCGTTATGACTTTGACATCATCTATAGAAAAGGGAAGCAAAATTTGTTTGAAGATGCACTCTCAAGAAAGGGTGAGGATGTGGAAGCATTGTTTTGTGCTATTTCTATTATCCAACTAGATTGGATAAATGAGGCAAGGCATGAATGGAAGAAGGATGAAGAAGTGTGGCCACTCATTCAAAAGTTGCAGAAGATCCCAATTCAAACAATATGGCAAGAACTTGAAGAGAGGAAAAATCATATTGGAACCTAGAGCAGTCACAGAAACAAGAACCTAACAGCTACGAAATCAATCAATTTCAGAGTATCTGATCAAGTGGAAAAACTTACCCATTGAAAATTCCACATGTGAGGATAAGAATTTTATACAGAAACATCAAGAAATACTCAAGTGTTGAGGACAACAATTTTTGAAGGAGAGGGGAATGTTAGGCCCCTATACTACTAGTGTAACCCATTATTGTTATTAGTACAACCCCATTATTATATTGTTGTAGCCATGTAGTCCCCATATTGTTACTATTGTGCCCCATAGAAGCCCACTATTGTTATTAGTGTGCCCTTACATTATTATTGTTATGTGGGCTTTGATTATATTATGACCCCTTAGACTCCTATATATAAAAATGAGATCTTCTCATTTGTATCATCAAAGAATTGTTCATTTGTGTAATGTAAAGGAGGTTGCCCCCTCAAAGATTCTTATTTCTAAGGCATTCATATATCTTTTCTATCTTTTTGTGAGCTAGTTTCATAACACAACATTTCGATGTGCAAAGCTTCCTTCTACGGATTTTTCACTATGCAAAGGAAACTTTGTTTGCACAATGTAAGCCTTGAATGTAAACTTTGCACAACGGAAGCCTTGAACATAAAATTTGCATAATGAAAGCTTTGCACAATGAAATGTTGATCCCTGCAACTCTCACTTCACTCCATACATTTATAAACGACATTAAATTTGATTTCATAATAATATTAATTATTTTTAACAATTAATAAAATTTATTAGTAAATAAATTTGATTTGATAATAGTCAATATTTCATTGTGTGGAGATTTACTTATGCACAACTTTCACTGTGCAGAGGAAACTTGTTTTGCACAGTGAAAACTTTCATTGCAAGCTCTGCACAATCAAAGCCCCACAAAGAAAAATATTTATCCCTAACACTTTGGATTTCGTACACGCATTCATAAATGCCACTAAGTTTTCTTTCATAATAATGTTAATTGTTTTTAGCAAATGATAAAAAGTATGTTACACTACACTACGTTAAATTAATTTAATTTATATTTATGATTTTTAGGTTCATAGATTTTTACACAACGCTTTCCTTGTACAAAGTTTCTAATATGTGAAGGAAACTTTCTCTTCACAATGGAAACTTTATTGTAAACTTCACACAGTAAACCCTCCACACAACAAAGCTCTGCAAATTGAAATATTAACCCTCACAAGTTTGGCTTCGATGCATACATTCATAAATTACATTGTAAACATTTTCCTTATCTTTGGTTCCTCCTCAAAGAATGGGAACTTTGAATGGATAGCATAAATGCCCTATCAAATGGCTCATAACTTTTTCTTATTTGTTTTTTTACTTCAAGATTTTTATATTACACTATTTAATATGCATAATACATTTTGTAGATATATCTCTCGATTAGTTTTGGGTTCATTACATTACGTACAAAACATGGTTTTGAAAGCCACAACAACCAAATAAGTATAGAAATAGAAAACAAATATAATGTAAACCAAATTAAGTAACAGCCTTATCATTAATTACATGATGCCTAGGAAATACAATGAGATTAAGTAGTTCAAGCAGGGAGCATTGGTGGACCAAGAGGATATGGGTCTCTATTGCTTACTATAGTTGTTTCCAATATCTACATCCTTTTCATTAATAATCTAATTAGGAAGGTGGAGCTCTTCCAGGGAAAGGAGGAGTTTGCATATGCCTCTGTTGTGAGCTGTTAAGACTTTACGCAACAAATTTTTGACATGCTAATACAAATCCATTGTATACAAATATTAGTTACACGGTACCTTAAAGTGCCCAAGTCTAGAAGCCAATTTTAAACGTTTGCCATAATCTTGGAATATGATAATTCCTTTCTTTAATATAGTAGATCTTGTTTAGTGTTTGAAATATCATGTTGAACCACCAACAAAGTGTGTTCAAGGTATGCGTATGTCGAGGCCTAGGCTTGGCCTCTCGGTTGGGAGTTACTATTCGGACCAAAGCTCCCAACCCGTGTCAAACGAGCAGTTTTTGCATCATCAAGACCACTGATAAAAATGCACAATTAAAAGTGAGGGTGTAGAGGATGAGAAGCAGAAGGGCTGAGGGAAGGGGAAAAGATGTGGAAAAAAGAGGAAACCACACGGTGAGATCTTAGCAAGAAAGGGATACACTGAAAGAAGACTAGGAATGGGAAACCATCTAATATGGAAGCATAATTAACAAAAATGTAGTACAAGATAACCAAATCAGAAAAGCGAAAAAAATGGACATGGTTACCAAATACTTAAAGCCAATTCAATCTATGAAATGCATTGATTGAGTCCTCAACACTGATCTCCTGCAGCTGCGACTAGCAAGACTAGCTAGGGACAAATTCTGACAAATGAAACAAGCTCTTTACCTAAGGGACCAATCTAGGAGCACCTTGTCCTTCAACTTGCGCAAGACCAATTGCGCTACGCTTCGGATTTTTTCCTTGTCTCACCCAGTTGCCTACTAGAAGATTGGCTTAAATCCTTTTTAGTGAGGGAAACATTCCTAAAAACAAAGTCATATATTGCTCGCAAGTTACATTGAAAATAACCCCATAATCATTGACAACCTCCATTCCTTTTGGTGTTAACGTGGATGACCACTAGGCTTCTTCAATGCAATGGACTGATATTCCTCCATCTAACAACCGTTGTGACACCTCCCACCAGCTGAACTCCAACTATCCGCCAATTGGACTTCGTCATGCACTCTTGCTTAACTCCTTGAGTGCGCGTTGGGAACGAATGAGGCAGCCCCATCGATGGTCTTAGGATTGCTTATGGTCATCCTTGTCTCCAGTGCGAAGAAAGATAGTTGTGTCTACCTCCGATGCAAGGAAAATCTAGCTGTCGCAGCTTCGAGTCTGCTGCAGTTCAATTTTTGCTATCAAATACCGCCCATCAATCCTATACCCCAATATGGAGCATACCTTTTCTTTTTAGTCCCACGACCTTGAAATATATCTTATTAACTCTTTATATGTCAAATTCATAATATATCTTATTGAATATATATATATATATATATATATATATATATATATATATATATATAATTGATAAATAATGATTGGATAGGATATTTGAAAATTCGTTAATCAATTTGAAGCGTTGAATTTGTTTCATGGATTGTCCTTTATCTGACGGGTGACAAAGGGACCTTATCAAACTATCTGTCTCTCATCGTGTTTGAATGATCCATAAAAATTAAATTTGAAGACTTTGCTAAAGGTCCTCATCTACATCATTGTTTTTTCCTGAAACGATTGCGCTTCCCTTCATTGGCTTTTTCTCAAAGAGTCGTGCTTCCCTTCATTTTTTTATTTTGAAGAATCTCGTTACCCACCTTTGGTATCTATAGCTATTCACGCGCTTTCAAGTCATACGCCATGTCGGTTTGAAGAGTCGCTAAAGGTAAGACAAGAATGTAGATGACATTTTCCATGACGTTTTAATATGTACTGGAATTATACGATAAAGACTTAACATATCATGGAAAGCACTAATAATGTAAATCACTGAGTTTTCTATGGTTAAATTGAATATAGGTTATTTTAATTGTCCATGGATATTGGAAAAATAAGATGGAAACATCCGATCCTAGAGAAAGATGGAAGCATGTTTTTTTTGTTTTTTGTTTCTTAATAATGTTGCATATAATACAACTCATTAGGAATAATATAAGTCGGTATTACAAATACAATTTATTATTGATAATATATAAATTATTAAACGTTGATTTTTGTTTAATTTATTTTATATCATTCTACTTTAGAGGAGGTGATTGATTTTGTTATATATAGAGAATGAGAAAAATTATATTTTTAATCAGAGTTTTTTAATATTGATATGATATAATAGATGTGTAATTTTTTCCATATTTTATATGGAGTTAGTAGGTACAATTTCAATTTTTTTAATAAATAAAAGAATTGAATATATACTTTTATTATGCGCATTAAAAGGGAGAAAAATAGTCTTTTAATAGGATTTCTCTAATGCGAGTATGAAAGAGGTGTGTTATTATTTTTTTGATTAACATGGAATTGGCATGAACTATTGTAAAAAATATTAATAGATGAAAAATTCAATTTTCAACCATAAGTAAAATAATTTAATGTCTACCTTTATTAGATATAAAATTTATATAAAACAACATATTAAACAATACTTGAAATCATATGGACTTTCATATTTATTCAATATAAATTATATAAAACAAGATATTAAACAACAATTGAAATCATATGAACTTTGGTGAAAGCGATGGGAAGGGGTGTAGGCAGCGAGTAGGGTTTGATGATTATTCAAAGGAATGACATAAATGAGTGTTCTAAATAAATATCGGTAACAATGATAGCCCACAGGCCGATGGTGAGGAAGCAAGAACATACATAAAATGGTTGAAAGGGTTACTAGGAAGGGGCTGAGAACATTCAAACATGTGTTCATTCCAAATAATGTATGTTCTTGATGGATGAGAACATTCAAGCATGTGTTGATGTCAAATAAGGCTTCATCTTGATAGGGAAATAAACATAAAGAAGTGGGGGAGGAGGCCAAGATGACAATGCTAAAAACTATGACCAACAAATCTTATATTAAAACGGGTTCCTTGAAGAGATCATAGATAATTCCATTTACATCATTACATTACCAAATACAATTAATATTATTCCATACATCAAAGTTCTTTTGAAAAATGGAAAATTTATTGGCATCGAAAATTCAAAGAAATCATTAATAGGGTGAACACTTGTTTGAAACTGAAAGGGAAAATAATTCTAAATCTTGGGTTAAAGGTTTTTTGGATTTTGATTGTTCCATGTAGGACAAACAAGATATTTTTTTAGAAGAGCCCCAGATAGTTAGTTTGATGTGTTTACACTTCAAACATTGGACTTAGAGTTTCGCACTAGAGAAGGAGGACATTGATAAAACACTGTATTAAATCAATATGTTATCTTTAGCTTAGGGATTTTGGGAAAAGAGGCACTAGAAAGATAGAAAACACTAAAAGTTTTAATGGTGGAAAATATATAGGACTACACCTTATATGCTATGATATGAGTGCAAGTGAATGTAGTTAAGGCTCTTTCAAAGTTAATAACAAAGTTATTAACCTAACTAAAACGTTACGCAACTCTCACTTTTTTAAATGCCACATTTACTGGTGATTTTTATGTTCATTTTGAAAAGTGGTGTTACTAATAACACTCATTTTTTTAGGAATAATTTTTTAATATTTTGAATATTTTTATCTATAAACTATTCACATTTTCTTTTAAATATTGATTTTTTTACATTTTTCAAGCCTAACTTTCATTTTTTCAAATGTTAAAAAACAATAAAAATATAAACTTCATTTCTAATATGTCAAAGGTAATATTTTTCATATAATTATATATCATTAATTAATTTACAACATATTTTATAAATATAATATCAAATATCAAATTTAACACTCATTTATCTTTATCTCGATACACAATGAATAATGGTCCCTAGAAACCCATAACTTTAAACATTTAACAAAGAAATATGGATATAATCATTCAACATATTTTTGGAGGTTTTCTTCCCTAAAGTGACATGTCAAATAAAAAAAAATGTCTAGGCGATAATTCAAACAAAAAAAAATCAAATAACTTTCTCATTGAAAATTTTATAAATTTTATCTTAAAGGTTAATAATGTTTTAAGGTTTTTCCCAAGTAAGGATTTATATAATGTAAAAGAAACCTAATGAAATTTGTAATCATAATTCAAAGACAAATATATACTTGTTTGTACAATATAATGTCAAGTTCAAAACATTACAAATATAATTTATAAACATGTTTTAAAATGGGAGTTGTTTCAGAGGCACAAATTAAATTAATCAGAAATATTATAGATGCCAAATTTATTATCCTCAAAAACCCAATCAATATTTTCTACCATGGTTTTCTTGTGCTTATGTTGGTTCATTGATGTGGGGGCATTGATATGCCACGTAATTTGCGTGCAATAGGAGTGTGTAAGTGATAAGTTGAATGAGCACACATTACGAAAAAAATGCGCACATGCACCTTTATTTTTTAGATTTAGTTGTTGCATAAATTCTTTGTTGGCTAATGTGTAAAGATAGTCTGAACACAATATTTTTTTTTAAACATACATGTGTTTTTGTAATTCGTGTGTACTCTTTAAAAATGTGTGTGCGCATTCTTCTATGCATTAAAAAAAAATTGGCATGGGGTCGCATTGTTCCTCGTCAACCCCATAGAACTCACAACTTATCCAAATGCCAACAAAATATTAAATGCATGTTCATGGCCCAAAGCTTACTCATCGGATAAAGGAAAGTTGTTCTTAATTAGAAAAAAATAATTTAAACACAATGACTATACCTAAAAAACCGAATCCCAATCTAGAGCCCAAAAAACCCAATCCCAATCAAGAGCCCAAGAGACCCAATCCCAATCTAGAGCCCAACCCCATATAGAAGCCGCGAGAAAAAATAAATTCAGAGTCATACCTCAATCTAAAAACACAAATTACTAATGATTTAAGTGAATTAAGAATAGTTATTGAAGAGATCAAGCATGTAAGGTAACCATCACGATCCTCATAACCATGTTCATTAACATTATTATTTTCTCCATTAATCAGGTTCATTCTGAGTTGTCCATATCACTAAATATAGGGCTACAATGAGAGAATTCCACTCTACTCGCATTAGTAAAGAACATGTTTAAGAATTGAATATCACCAAACAAGTGAATGTGGAAATATTTATTAACCCAAGAACCAACAAAATACCTGATCATAGGAAGAGATTTATTTTGAAGGATTGGTATACACTCAATACATGGAAAAAAATTTGGATGAGTCATTCATTTATGGTTTTTGATAATCATCTCCACAACAATATGGATGTTCCATTATATTTAATTTATAAATTGTGGGCCAAGTTCATAATTGGTTTCTATGTTAACTATTTTTCCATGAGTGAGTTCCATAGGGTTGGTATTTTCTTTACGCAAGATCTACCAAATAATAGGCATAATCCATTGAGAGACCCACTTGCTCCTAGTTGTAAACCCATCTCCCTCTCGCTTTGTCCCCCCACATGAACTTCAACCTTCAGATCACCTTGTTGTTCATAGAACATGAACATAGATAGATTTTTGTTCCCGGTTCAAGTTGAGTGATACCACATTTACACTCCGATTCTATGCATACTTTCCATAACCCAAGGGAGAATCCTATTTTTAGGTGACTTATGGATCATGGTAGAATGGTTATTAATTGACATTAAAGTAATGGTTATAAATTTGGTTGTAAAATTGAAATTTTGAACTAATGGAACCTAAAGCACCTCTCTTTTCTGAACATGTACAAAATTTATGAGAGGATATGCCACCATTTAGATGGGAATATGTTAGTTCTCCCAACGTAAATGCAACTATGGATAAAGCATTTAATATTGTGGCACCCCAAACATAAGCACTTAAATGTCTTTAAAATTTTGATTTTTTGCAAATGTTCAAGTCATTTGGTAGAAATTAATCTTATTTTTTTTCTGTTTCCATAGGCTTCCACTGCAGGGATGGAGAAACCAAATCCACCTATGATTATCATATCACCTACCACCTAGGTAGCATATGATATATTATATCTAGTTTTAATGCGACTTTCATTATCATAGTTTAGTTGAATTTGATTTTTTATATATTACAAGAAATTTTAATCTAAAAGTGGCCTCCCAATGAAAAATCAATAAGTTAATTAAAAAATGCAATGTAGACAATTTCTAATATTACTATAGTTTTATCAATGTTCCACAATATTTATTAGCATGAGATTTAATAAAAAATAATAATATACTATTTCTATTTTTTTACTTATATTTAATCCCTTAATATATGAAACTTACATATATATATATATATATATATATATATATATATATATATATATATATATATATATATATATATATATATATATATATATATATATATATATATATATATCTTTTATGTTTAACTATTTTTTCTGTCTTTCGAATGGCATTGTCCACTGAGGCCAAATTCCACCCTAAATATAGTTTTTGGCTAGAATGATACATTTTGGATTGCAAAATATTAAATATTTGGTGTTCAAATCATAATTTTAATAGTAGAGATGCATTCGTCATCACCAACAACCATTGTGTAATATCTCTTCTCCTTAGGTTATAAAATTACTCATTGATTTGGAACTTTACATAGGAATATTATATCTATATATATATATATAGATATCTATATATATATATATATATATATATATATATATATATATCTTAAAAGTTTGAATTTTTACACTATTACAGTTTTATTAAACTTCTAGATCTGTAAATTTAACTCTAATTACTGCATGCATGCAAATGGAAAATATATAGAAATGTAGATAATTGCAAAATATGCTTACACGCGCACACACCATAAGAAACAAGATATGCTATGGGAAACCCTTTCAAGAGAAAACCCAGTTGTAAGGTGATGTCCCTTCACTCTCTTTCTTTGTTTGGAAAATAAGACTATAGGTACAAAGAAGTAATGTTTGTGGCTTGTGAGTTGCTATACCGCACATATCATCTCTGTGTTCTCTACCTCCTATATCTCATGGCTATATTTTATCAACTATGGAACAAAATGGTCCCGAAAGAATGAAATGCATCTTCCTCCTAGTGGCCCAGTTATAACACAACCCGATAGCCTATTAGTGGTTAAGTTTGACTACATCAACTCTTAACTAGAGTTACAATATAGACTCTTATAGATTCTTTTACATCAAAATAATATGGCTAGCCCCTTTTCCATGAATAATGGGGGCTGACGCAATATCATCCCCAACTATAGGTGTCAAAACAAGAAGGTCAACTTGTGAGTGTCATAACTTTTGCATAAAAACTCTGGTTGACTTGCTTATTGTGTCGTTTGAAATATCTATCTACGTATAATAGCATGAGGAGGTTTAGCACTAAAGAAGAAAATATTTTCCCCCAAAAAACATCGTTTGATACTTTAAAATGGTCCAGGAAAGTTTCAGGCCTGTTTTTCCAAACTGGGTCCCAATGCTAAAAATGGTCCTGTGAGATTATTCATCCACTTTTTCCACTCCGAACACATTTATATGGATGGAAAAATATATAATGATCCAATCTGAATCAAAGGGAGATAGATAAAGAGCAATATTTTCTAAATCATCGTTCTTCTCAATTAATAATTTAAATTAATATCTTTTACCTGTGTACAAAGGTATTCATTATGGTCTCACTCACATGGTCTTAAAACTTGCTAAGCTAGCAAGAATTGGTCTTTACATTTTTTTATTTCTACATGATCATATCTATATCTATCTATCTATCTATATATATATATATATATATATATATATATATATATATATATATATATATATATATATATATATATATATATATATATATATATATATATATAGATATATATATATATATATATATATTTGTTACCATGGTTTCACACAACTAATAAGAGCAAGAGAGAGAGAGAGAGAGAACACCATTTTCTCAATCATTGTTCAGTTCATTTAATAATTTATATTCATATCTATTACCTTCGTACCAAAGAGATCATTATGGTCTCACTCACATGGTCCTAAAACTTGTCATCTTCTAACATGGTAAGAATCCATCTTGATATTTTTTTTTTCTAGATGATCCTTTGTGTGTGTGTGTGTATTTCTTCTTTGTTACCATGGTATGCCAACACTCTTTTCACAAACATATATTGTTATTGCATATGGATTATTGAATATGAAATATTTGTAAATTTAAAAATTTGGGAATGTATACCCATATGCCTATATGTAAAGAGGATACATGTAGGTATGGAAATATATTATATGCCCAACCCATTCTTTTGAATCATGTTCTATTATATTATTTTTCATATATTGATTTTCCGTAACTTTAGTCCTATAAAAAATGGCCATACTTATATAAAATAGGACTATTGTCCCTTTATAATGGTTGTTCAATTCGTATCTTTCCTTCGACTTGAAAACTTATCATGTGTTCTCTCTCTGAAACTGTATGAGTTCGCTTATACATACGACCTAGGTTATCACTTTAGTTTATCTATTATATGACATTCTCGAAGATTATTTGATTTCCATGTCACATGATTACATGAATTTTGAGGAATGTGGTGTTCCAAACACTAAAGTTGTCACCTTCAACAATTGGGATTAAATCATGGTTTTTAGACTGGATATATTATGCAGGAGGGGGTTAGGGTAACCATCCTACTCAGCCTCTACAATAGACCCTCATTCCTCATGAAGCTTATGGAGGAGAGATTTGGAAATTCTTTAGTTACTCTGCAAACCCTAAGGGTTTCTCACATGGAATTGGATGAGCATTGTTTGTCAACAAGGTTGTAAGACCTTGGATTAGATATTGTAAGTTCTTATACACACCGACACACTCAAAATACCCTTTTTCTAGTAATTTTCTCTAGTTACATTTCTTCAAACTTTTCCAGTTACACAAAAAGTCTTCACAATAGTGAAATTTCTATCTTAACCTAGAAACTTCCAGAATAAAAGATGTACACCAATTATCTTCTGCAAAAAAATTTATTCTATAACAATAATTTTCGTTCATATAGATACAAGTATCCTAAATTCTCACATGATCATCAAACTTCTATTCAATATATTTATTTTCTTAGTTTATCAAGAAATCACAATTAATTAACATCTACTTCTTGAAAGATTAACCAACACTTACCTAAATTCCTTCCAAGAATAGGTTAAAGACCTCCATTATCAACCCAACCTTGAACTAACTCTTATTGTTAGTTCCCCCAAATCTTTTGTGTGTTTGTCAAGAAAAAACTATGTGGAAGTTTAGTCAATATTTTCACCTCCTAAACCCTTAGCAGTGTCGTAAAAATTCTCTGGGTGCAACCAATCTTTCTCTCTCCATTGGTAATATTTCATAAGAACTATCTTCATCTCCCATAATTCTTTATATAGAAACCTCCATACGAAATTTCTCTCTATCCATATATACATTTAGTGTGGTTTTTTTTCTCTACCTGCTCCTTCCTTTTACCTCTTCCATATTCAAAAGGTCTCTTTTTTTGTTTTTTTGATGAAAAAGAATGATAGAAGGAGGAATTTTTTTTTCCACCTCTAGGCATAACTAAATCCAACTGTTTATTCCTAATAGTTAGAGGTTAATCTCTCATTTTAGCCTTTAAACTTTTCCGAAGAGGATTAAAACATTAAAATAATTTATAATTTCATTAATGCAATTTAATATTACACAGGATATTTATCACATGTCAAATTTTAATTTATTTAGTTAATAATTAAATAAAATTGACTATGTAAGTCTTTCCACCGGTATTACAACTTCTCTCCCCTTAAAAGGGACACCGCCATTGATGTTTTTCCCAACCTCCAACTTTATAATAACATTGTAGGAAATTTCTTTTTCATTTCGTCTTCCATTTCCCATGTGGCCTCTTCAACCACAAAGTGCTTCCATTACACTTTAACCCGGGTGATAGTTCAATTCTAGCGTATAATATCCCTTCAGGCAAATAATTGTAGTTCTTCGACCTATAATTCTCATTTCAATTGACTTGTACAACATTCCAATCAATACATGACTTTCCTCATGCACATATTTTTTTTAAACATGCACACATAATACATTACCAATTTTAATATAAGATGGTAATGCCAGATGGTAGCCTACTAGCCCCACCTTAGTCATTATCTCAAATGGCCCACAAAACCAAGGGGCTAGTTTAGAAGAACTTCACAGAGGTAAGGAGCTCTTCTTAGGTATTACTTTCACATAAAGATGTTCTACTATTTGGAACTCCTTATGTGTCCTTTTGAAGTCCGCATAATGTTTTTGCCTATCCTGAGCTACTTTTAAGTTTTATCCGATCCTATTTACCATTTATTCCATTTCTCGTAACTATTCTAGTCTTATAATCAACCTATGTTTAGGATGACACCAATTTAGCACAATGTGACATTTCCTTCCATACAAGGCTTCGAGGGGGCTCATTTTTAGTGATGTCTAGTAACCAATGTTATAGGTGAATTCTACTAAGCGTAAGTAGTCATCCCACTTAATGGGATGATTCATAACATACATTTGTAACATGTCCTCCAAAACCTGATTGATTCTTTTTTTTCCCAGCAATTTGTAGATTGTATATAGTACTAAAGTTTAGTTGTGCCCCCATTCTAGTAAACAAGGATTTCCATAAGTTCAAAGTGAACTTCATGTCTCCATCAGATATCATTATTTTGGGTATCCAATGGTGTCAAAAGATCTCCTTCATGAAAACTTCCACTAATTATGCAACCATGTAGGTAGATTATAGAGGGATAAAAATGGCCTCTTTTGTTAATTTATCCACAACTACCATGATGGATTCATGTTGCCTCTTTTTCTGGGTAATCTTGTTATAAAATCTACCATTATAACCTCCCATTTCTACTTAGGTACAAGTAAGGGTTCAACAATCCTGCTGGGTGCTAGAGATATACCTTCAACAACTAACATTCTTGTCATCTTGCCAAGTATTCTACAACATCCCTCTTCATTCCTCGCTAGAAAAATTCCTTTCTCATAGCAGAAATAATTTTTTGATATCCCAGGTGTGCTTCATATGTTTTTCTTTGGTATTTAGTCGAAATTAATATTTTAATTCCCTTTTCATTAGGAATAGAAAGCCTATTTTTATAAACTAGCATTCCATCCTAATTAATTTTGTATTCCAATATTTTTCTTTGTGCAGTTTCACTTCTTAGTTTGTCACAAATCAGATTATAATTATGATCATTAACTACAACCATTTTTATATGTTCAAAAAATTATGTTCCAATTTTACTCACCATTATCTCACACAATTATTTTAAATTCCAACTCAATGCATCAACCATTTTTCTCCCTTCCTTTAATATGTTTTATGTTAAAATTATATTCGCTTGAAAATTTCGTCCACCTCGCCTCCCTCACATTTAAGTCAGATTTGCTAAAAAAATATTTCAGACTTAAGGGTAAAAGCATGGTGTTGGATTAAACATTTTTGCAAGGGAGGGCGTGTTTAGGTTAAAAAAGAGAGCTATATCGAGCCACTTTATGCATTTGATTGAGCCTTTTTTAAGTGCTTGATCGAGATCCTTGAGTGCTAAAAAATAGCTCGATCAAGGGTTAAAAACAAATCCTTAGTTGAGGTTTTGTTTAATCCGAAAATAGGAGCTCAATTGATATTTAGGCCTCCATTTAAGATTAGAGATCCATCGAGCCCTAAGACTCAATTCAGCCCCTCTTTTATATTAAAAGGTATGGTCGTAGTCTACGAAAATCATTTTTGCGCTGACCACAAAAAACAAAGCTCGATTGAGACTTCTAGAGCTTGATCAAGACTTCTAAGGATTGATCGAAGATATTAAAGCTTTAAAAATGGATTCAACCATGTAAAAACCCAACTAACCTTGCCAAAAACCCTGCTGATGTCCTAGATGCTCAAGCCAAGTTAGGTTCCTTACCTTTTTTTGTCTTCTATATTTATTTTTTCTTGCAAAATTAAATAAACTAATTAAGAAAAACATAAAATACAAAACAAATCAAAACCACCATGAAAACCCAAAAATTCACCAAAATATCCATTCAAAACAACAAAAAACAACTTGTAAAACCCCATAAATAACATAGAAAACCACAAAAAACAACCTAGAAAACAACATAAAACCACCAAGAAAATGATACAAAACTACCAAAAGAACTATAATTTAGGTTTCAAATATTTTTCTTACTTGCAATGGTAGCATGTTTAATATGAATATTTTTCATATTTTGAGTGGTAGAAACTTTAATATAGTCTAATTATTTTAGCTTTTAAAGTTTTTCGCTAGGAATTTAGTAAAATAACTTTTCAAAAAAAAATCGTTATTTAAAATTCTTTTTAAAATTCAAACAAATATGACCGAAAACATACCCCAAATAAAATAAAAAATAGAAACTAACCAAATTCTAACCAATAAATAAATAAATTAGGAACTTGGAGATCACTAGATGAACATGGTTGCTTATGGTAAATCTCTATTTAGAAATAAGCAATTTTATTTCATTGTATTATTTTAAATTTAAATTAATTTATATTTTAAATATTTTTTAATAAGAAATATATATGATTAGTTTTAAAGAATTAATTAGTAAAATAAAATATTCATCTTTAAAGCAAAAAATACAAAAGAACATTTTTGCTATATATATATATATATATATATATATATATATATATATATATATATATATATATATATATATATATATATATATATATATATATATATATATATAGATATAAAACATAACATTATAACTATTTAAAACATAACATGTATATAACATTTAACATAGTATAACTATTTGATAGATACATTGAATCCATCAGGAAATGTGTATTTAAAGTGAATAATTTTTTTTTGACGATTTTGTAATTTGTATCATATTGCTTCATTATGTAGTGTGTTGTACCAAAAGCATTGTCTTCATGTCCTTTCACATAGTACATGTCAGGTGTCAAAGTCAAATATTATAAAAAATTATAGTATATTGTAGTAATTTTTACTAGTTTTGAAAATAGGTTTATTTCAAATTTTTACATATTTATGCCCTCTGAATAAAATGTATTATTTATAAATGAGAAAAAATGTGAAGGTAGATTTGATCACCTCTTTCGATTGTGTTTACATGGAAATCAATACTTTGGTTGATAAATTATAAAAGACTGGACACTAAAGCCTAGGACTTTACGGTAGATTATTCTATTTGAATTTAGAAATTGTTTTCTTGTCAACATTCTTTCTAAGTCAATATTTGTTTCTTGGATTAGTTGATATGTATGATATGTAATAGTTTTATATTACATGTAATAGTTTATTCAGCATTTTTTTTTTAGTTTATATGTATTAAATATGAATTATATGTAATATACATAGTGAGCTCCTATATATCCTGCAATGACAGGTCGTCAGAGTGTGGTGGGATCTGTTATACATGGTCGGGCTCATGATAGATCACACAGCCCAACCAGATTACGAGTTCCACTCATAGACCTTGGCATCGACACCAGTGATAGTGTCATAGGAAATGTTTCTATATCTATTGATTATCATATTACAGATAGTGGACCATCTTCACCTGCTATAGGTGCATTTTTAAATCTCCTTTAAACATTATGTGTTTATGTCTTCAAATTGTATTTAATTTTTAAATCTTCTTCAACTCATGTATTTTAATTTAATGTATATGTTATTATGATTCTAGTTTGCTAAATATATATATATGTTGAATTAGGTCTATGATTTACAGATCCTTAGTAGGGCGAAGCTAAGGATCATAATGCAGCGTTGATCTCTCCGTGGGATGATGCTACAACTAGTATCACATTGGAGGATGTTATGACCCAACATATGTAGATCACACTAGAGTTGGGTAAAATCCATGGTAGTTTATCTACTAGGTGTAGTTTGTCTTTGATGTTGGATAACTCCAATAGGTTGATAAATACATACTAGAGGTTGGGCCTATAGAGCTACCTCCTACATTCCATACAGTGGATGATAAGGCATTAGGTTATAATCCCACATACTTGGAAGGTGGTGAAAGAGACCACTAAGAGCATTGATGTTCATGGGGAGTTGTTTGGAATTACTCTAGAGTGCCCTACTAGACATAAAGTATGATTCCAGTCAGATATTTTAAGAGTGTTGATGTAACATGTTTTGTTTATGATCGATTCATCAGAGCTTGGGGCTAGTTCACCGACAATGGCTAGGCCCTCTTTTATTTTGCAAAGAATATATATGAAGAGTTCATGGTACATATGAGGCCAGATTACACTGATATCAATCTGATTTTTATGGACTTGGATTGGGACATACATATGATCTTGATGGGCCTCATAGGGACCCTAGGTATATACCACCACCTCCAAGATTGTTGCCACTACTGCCTTGGAGCATGGTTTTGTTGAGAGAGCTAAAGGAGTCATCGCGTTTCAGTAGTGATACCAAGGATACCATTGCAGATAGCATCTAGATGACATTGGCTAGTGTAGATGTCGCAATCCATGGAGAGATGAGTAGACTCCAACTATTTCATCGTGACCTGCTAATTCCATTACATGATGATTAATTTTTCATGAGTCTACCCATTGACCATGTTTTTTCGTATTCATATATGTTTTGTGATGCCATTTATGATGCTTGGAGGTTGCATGACCAACATGACACAGGTCAGGTACATATACACATAAAATTTTGAATCTTGTCGTCAAATTATGCATAATTATTTATATTAATTTACTTTTTATTATATTTCATATATATTAATAAATTCATGATAACATGTAGACACAACCCAACTACATGGATGAGCTTGTGAGGTCATCTAAGGGGGTAGTTGATCAACCAGACCAACCTCTAACAATGCATATTTCCATGCATTCTTCTCCACCTCCACTATCACCTCCACCTCATAACACTCATGTGGAGCAGAGTAACTATGTACTACCACAAAGACCATCAACTGAGATAAACTATTTTATTCCTAAGATTTCAAAATTTTGTTTTCAAGTTACATGCATGCTAATTAATTCATAGACTAATTATAATTTTTCCTTGCCATTGTGTAAAAAGGACCATATGGAGATTATTTTTGATGTTGCAGTTATGTGGACTCATGAGTGGGATGATGGGTATAGAGAAATTAATGATGCATGTCCGTCGATGTGGGGGCACCAATCTTTGAGCCATAGGTAGGGAAGCACCACACCTAGATTCATCATACCCCCATCCTAGATGACTTCCATTTGGACTCAAGTGAGGATAGTAGATTCATATATGTAATTAAAAATGTGGTTAAAAATAATCTATTTCCATATTTGTATTTTGTACAAATAAATATCTAATCATTTTGAGTTTTAATGTGTTCTATTGTTGTACCAGATTATGGATGCTTACTTTGCATAACGAAACTCACATTGTAGTTCTGGTGGTACTTAGTGGATATTTTGTATATTTTCAGGTCCATTTCATAAGGAAAATTCTCATGTGAATTAGACTTGTATATTTTCATACATGGAAATTTTACGGATTTACATGAACATTATTTTAGTTTGTTGATATTCATGTAACATTTGTAATTTGTATATATTTTCATATGGACAGTTTATTGATACATTCATTCTTTTAGTTTATGGGTTTCTATTAATATTTTTTATGGGTGTTCATTAATTTTTGAATTTTGTGTATCTAATAAAATAAATTCTCTAGTTTAAAAAAAAAATCTGTATGTTATAACTTTTATTAAAAAAATATAACAATTTTGATTTCTAAAATATATGATGGTTGAATTAAAAAACACAAATTGTATTGAAATAAATTTTAAATTAAATAAATAAATAAATCTGAATATTAACAAACTAAGTGGAGATTGGCTGACCTAATTTCCTAGATTAACTCCTTCATAACCTATATATATATATATATATATAACTTATAAATATATAGCTCATGAATATATCTAGAATATATAGAATATCTATTGTCGCATCCTCTGATGATGGACTCACTTGGTAGTCTGAAATGTTGGGCTCACAAAACTCTATAACATGTCATTCCTCCTCTATTTAATAAAGAACTTTTATCCATTTTTATTTCCTTTGAGGTCATCTACAAGAGTTTGGTCATAACATGATATTTAAGTCACATGTATTGAATTTCAATATACCAAAAAGGATTAATAATATATTTTTCTATCATTTTTTATATAATTAAATATGAACTTTCCTTAATTTAATTATCTATCTCAAGGTTCAATTAAAAAGAAAAAATGAAATGAAATAATTTTTATTGTATTTTAAAAGATGCCTGGTAAACAAGAAATAAGTTTTATTCAATTTTATTTCTTTTGGGGTCATCTACAAGATATTAGTCTTAACATGATACAAGTAAAATTATACTATGATGCAAGTCACTTTGATAGTTAAAATAAACTAAAATGTATCATGTATCAATTTAATATTGAGAATGGAAAGAATTACAAATATGCTACATATTGGCTTGTCGAAAGTTCCTTTTAGTGAAATCAACATGTATGTTATTAGAATGGTTCAAAAAAGAAATTATTTGAATTCTAAATTCATCCATATTATAATTTGAAAAATCTATATATGGAAAATTTTGCAACCCACCCCTATACCATTGGATGACCAACTCCTTTAAGTATATTTCAATCAATTCCTTATCTCAATATTCAATTAAAACACAAATACGATTGCAATAAATTTTATTGAAATTTAAAAGATGCCTTGTAAACAACAAATAAGTTAAAGAGTGACTCCATATAGGTTGGTTGAATTTCACAATTTATGGAAGAACCTGTTATTGTTTTATAACCAATGTTTCAGACTAACTAAGTGAGTCCATCATCAGGGCTTTAAACTGCAAGTTTGAGAAGAGATCTTAGTCATAACATGATATAAGTACAATCTTACTATGATGAAATTCACTTTGATAGTTAAAATGAACTAAAATATATCATGTATCAATTTAATATTCAGCATGGAAGGAATTACAAATATGCTTCATATTAGCTTGTAAAAAGTGTCTTTAGTGCAATTAGCATGTATGTTATTACAATTCAATTTTAAAAATAAGTTATTCAATTTCTAAACTCATCCACATTATAATAAAAAATCTATATATGATATTTTTTGTGACCCACCTGTATACCATTGCGTGGTCAACTTTCTTAAGTACTTCAATCAATTTCTTATCTCAAGGTTCAATAAAAAAAAGCAAATATGATTGAAATAAGTTATATTCAATTTTAAAATATGACATAAACAATAAATACATTTTAATCAATATTATTTATTTTCAGATTATCTACAAGAGCTTAGCCATAACATGATATAAGTCAATCGTATTGGAATTTAATATAATTCAAAAAGAAATATATGATATCATTTCTATAATTTTATATAATGTTATCAACTCTCCTAAATTTTCTTACCTATTCAAGTATTTCAATCATTTCCTTATGATTCAATTAAGTTTTATTCAATTTTAAAATATGTGGAGATGTAAAAGTTACAAATAAGTTTTATTCGATTTTATGTCATTTCAGGTCATCTAGAAGAGCTTATTCGTAACATGATATGTGTATGTGTGTGTGTTTATATGTTCTATTTGTTTCACTTTTTACAATCCAATATGAATCATGGAAATGAGAAAAATAAGAATGTAGTTAATTACGAATAGTTTACAGTTTGAATAAGCAAACATTTCAATTAAGTGAACATTTTTATTTGAGATGAAATTTCAAATATTTTATTTATGGTTTAATAATTGTAACATATAAATCAATGCATCTCATCAGATTTTTTGTGTTTCTACTAAAATCAATGCACAATGTTAATCTAATTACCTTGAAATTAATGTACACTATACATGTAGTTACATAAAATTAGAAATCAAAATATTTACTGAAATGAATGCATCTAATGCAAGAAATCAAATTGGATTAGAAATCAACATCTACACTAAAATCAATCTATCTAGTGCTATCAGACAAGTAGGATTAGGAATCAACATCTACACTAAAATCAATGCATTGAAATCAATCCATCTAATGCAAGAAATCAAGCAATTATATTAGAAATTAACATGTTTAATGAAATAAATTCATTGAATTCAAACAATCAAATAAAATTAGAAATCAACATCTACATATAAATCAATGCATATAGTACAAGAAATGAAATATGATTAGAAATCAACGTCTACACCGAGATCAATGCATCTCATGCAAACAATATTCTTCCCTTTCTCTCCCCCCTCCATCCATATCCATTTATCCATCCATTTCTCCTCCTTTGTCTCTCTATCTCACCCTCAAATAGCACACACACTCTCTCTCTCTTCATATCTATCTATCTCTTCTTCCCTCTCCCCCCGTTCAATCTATATCTCTATCTCCCTTTGTCTATCCTTCTTTGTATCTCTATATCACCCTGCAAACATACACATTGTTTCTCCATATGTATTTCTATCTATGTTCCTATCCCTCTCACTCTCTCTCTCTTCCCCTTCTCTATTCTCTCTCTCTCCCCCCCTTTGCTCCCTCTATCTCTTCTTCTATCTCTCTCCCAGGCTCCTACTCTCCTCTCTCCCTCTCTCTTTCCACCTTTCTCTCTCTATGTATTTATTCTGACCTCCCTCTCTCCCCCCTCCAACTGCATCTCTACCTCTTCCTCCATCTCTCCTTCTCCTTCTCAAGTCCTCTCTCCATCTCTCCTTGGTCACACCCTCTCTCTATCTCTCCAAATTAATCTCTATGTATTTCTTTTTCCCTCCCTATATCTTCCTCCAACTGCTTCTCTCTCCCCCTCTCTTTCTCCTCCACTCTCTCCTCCTCTCCCTCTCTTCCTCACATTATCTCCATCTCTCCCTTGCCACTCCCTCTATGTCTCCACCTCTATCACTCTAGGTATTTTTTCTTGCTCCCATATATATTTGGAGCTAATATACATCCTAATATATTAACACATATTATAATATAACAAGTTTTATATTATATTAAAGTTGATATTATATATTAATCCAAAATTAATAAATTTAATATTAATATTAATAATAGTAATATTTATTTAATATTTATATTATATTTAATCAATTTTTAACATGACATAATAACAAAAATTATAATAAAATATGGAAATTTAATGTGGTAAAAACATTAATTTTAATTTGGAATTTTAATGTGGTAAAAACTTTTGTGGAAGGTAAATTTATGATCCACTCAAATTGAAGGTACATAGTAAGGTATATTTTGAGCATATACATACATACTTACACATTTCCCCCATACAGGGTTGTAGAATCGACCTCTTCGTGCAATAACGTAAAAAAAATGTAATGTTGTTCATAACTTAGATTAAGTTGCATTTTATTTTTTAGTAAAATAATATCATATCAACTTGGTTAAAGTATTAATAGATTAAATTTTATATCTTTCTTTGATCTAAAATCTAAATTATGGGATAATGGGATTCACATAAGAATCTCAAAAAAATATTTTTATAGAGGCTCGATCAAGCCCCTGGTTAACCATGTAAATGGCTCGATATGTGGTTTAATAAAATCTCGATCGAGATATTTGAATTTAAAATTTAAGTGGTCGATCAAGCTTCTAATATCCTAAAAACCACAATTTTAGCACCCCTTCTGCACATTTCTCTGCAACACCATTTTGTAACCTAGCGGGCTTAGGGAAAAATCTGTCCTTAGGTGGCGGAGTTGATCATGTTCGATTCATGAAGCAAACATCTATCCAAAGACATATGAGTTTGAGATTTTCGAATTGATGTTATATTTTTCAAGTAATTTAATTCAACCATTTAGTTTGATTTTTTTTGGAAAGTTTCAAAAAGACGAAATAAAAAATCAATAACATAAAATATACACATTGAAAAAATTAAAAAAAAAACACTATCTTCATTTACAATTCCTCTTAAAAAGGGTACTCTCGTTGTTTCATTTTATTTGAATAGTTGAAAAAAATCTTATGCAAATACATGTGTCTACAAAATGCAATTGAAGTATTACTTTGGAAACATCGAAAAAATAATAAAAATATATAATTTTGCATAAAAAAATTAAAGTTTTAATATGACAAATGTATTTCTCTTCGTGTAGATCATACTATATATCTATATCTATATATATCTATATATATATATATATATATATATATATATATATAGATATATATGAAAAGTGACATATTTTGGACTAAGTTATGCTACGCGAACACACACATAGCTCTTAAGATGTGTGGATGTTTTTCAAGGAGAAACATTTCATTTAATGAAAAATTGACATATTATAAGACACTAATATTTTTTGGAAAAAATATCATTGGGACAACAACATAATTCTCTACAAATTGTCTTTTTACTCAAAATCAAAATCCACAATTCTTATATGAAATTTGAGGGATTCAATTCGATAAAATAGTAAAATTTGGAAATTTCATCGCCACATTTGGACCAAAAGTGTAACACATATTCATGCATTCACCCTTAAATGATATGTTACTAGCATATGTTTCTTACCCATTAGGTAATGTCCCCACATCTTAAGGGCATGAATAATTGTTTCCAATTCAAGGTCATATATACCATAACTTTTTTCATGTTCCTTAAATTTTTGAGATTCATTACCTACCATGTCTCCTTCTTGAATTAATACTCCTCCAAGACCCTTTAAACATGCATCAGTACACACAATAAAATCTATATTTGGATATTTTATCTTTAGTATTGGGGCTAATGTTAATAGATATTTTAGTTTTTAGAAACTTTCCTCGCATCTTTGTGTCCATTAAAATGTAAATCCCTTCTTTTGCAAGGAAGATATGGGATATGATATCCTTGAAAAACCTTCTATAAATCTATGGTAATACTCAATAATTCCCTTGAACAACCTTATGTCTTCCACATCCTTTAGAACTATCCAATTTTGTATAACTCTCACTTTCTTAGGGTCCACAACTATGCACTATTTGGATATGACATGACTGAGATATTGCATATTGTTCTTCTAAAATTCACACTTGCAAAATTTAACATATAGACATTGGTGTTCACATAGGGTATATTGAGAGATCAATGACTATAGGAATTAGGGTTTTATTTCTCTTTCTTGATAATTACTTTTGAATTATGTTGACTGCTTTTACATCTTTACTAGTTTATCTTTCATCAAGAAGTTACCAAACTAAATTTTATGAATACCACAAGAAAAAGAGACACAAGATTTAGGCACTCAGATAGGGAAAAACCCCTCCAAAGCGAAAACCCAGTCCAACCTTCCACTAGCATATTCAAATCAATATGATACAATCCCAGAATCTTTAGACCTAGATAAAGACCTTCTCTAGTCACCAAGCAATCACTTCCTTCCAACAGAGGTTCCTTGTCAAAGTCTCTAAGTGACAACTAAAATCAAGAATTTTGAACCCTAGCTATAGCTTTTCGGCCCCCAGCTACATAATTTTGGACCTACAGTAGATCCAAAACTTCGTCCCTAACTACAACCTAGAAACTTCGCATGTATCAGAGAAAGATTGCCTAAAAACTCGATTTAGGTCTTCCCAACTTCTTGCTTACTTCTCCAACTACTGCTCTCTCTTTTTCTGATTCTCTTTCTTGTACATCGAACTTTTTGAGTGAGTGGCTCAAATAGGTTGAGCTACCTCTCTATATATAGTGTTTTTGCTGGGTTGAATTTCCCTAATGTAGAGTGACTTCATGGGGACAAGGCTGACTTGGTGTGGAGGTGACAAAAAACCTTTTTGACGCAAAAATATTTCTTTTTACATGATACAAAACTCCAATAAGGATATAATAAAATTCAAAATGATTCTATTGACTCAAGATAAAACTGAGCCTTAAATGGACACTTTGACCTAGAAAATATTGACCCAATCGTGAAACCCATGCTTTAATAAGTGATTTGATTTAATAATAAAATTTCATTTGAAAAATATAATTATGAGTACCAATAGTAGTGACATTCTTCAACACTCTCTCTTTTTTTTTCCAAAGAAAAAATTGAAATTTTTATTATTAAAAATAAAAAGTTACAAGTATATGCGTTAAGCATTCAGATTGGCTGTATGAAAATAGATCATACAGCCCGTAGGATACAGTCCTGCCTACAAGCATAAGAAAAAAGTGGCTCTCCTATTATCCGGAGTGCAGCCCACAAAAAACCAGATGTCCTAAGTCTTCCTGCCCTTCTTTTTCTCCACTTTTCGCCAACCATTCGTGTTGTGAGTGGAGTCAATAACGGCTAGCTGGTTTTCCACTGTGTTCATTGGTTGTTCCTTATCTAAATCCAATCCTTTAGGACCGTGACTTCGTTTATTACCACTTATTTCCAGCTGGAGATCTTGTTCCTTTTCCTCATTAATCTCTTTATCCTTATTTTCCTGATCTTTATCCTTTGTTGTATTGTGTTATTCCTTCTTTGTTGTAGCTGCCTTTTTAAAAGCGACATCTATGTTCTGTCATCCTTTCGGCTTCCTTTGTTGTGGCTTGCTCTTATTGAGGCTTGGACATGCATTGTACAGATGCCTTGTTTATTGACATCCCCGACATCTGAAAGTTGTATTCTCATAGTCCAAGGGTTGTTTCCACTGTGTATTATTGAAGTTTAGGATTATGCTTTCAGGTAGTCCTCGGCTGAGATCTACCTCAACACATATTCTGGCAAAGGTAAATATTCCTTTTAGATGTCTCTCTCTGTATATCTTTAACATTCTCCCCAAGGTATTTCCAATAGCTATTAAAGCCTTTGAATTCCAAAAATGTAAAGGAAGGTTATGCAGCCTAACCCATACTTGCATCCTTGATACCACCATGGTGTTGGCATCAAAATCAGGAAACCAAGCAGTAACAAAAAGTCCAGCACTGCCCCAGAACCATGGCCCTTGGTTGAGAACTGTTTCCTTTTCTTCTTCTGTGTGAAAGCATACTATAAAGAACCCCGTAGGGTGTAGGTAGATTTGGCAATTTTTTTTCCAAACCATGTGGATCCATTGATACAATGCATCAGTTATAGGCCAAAAGCCATTGAATCTACAAATAACTGCATTTTTTTGTAGATCTAAGTATATATTATTTACCTCTGGTATGTCGATGGAGATGGATGGGCTCTCCAGCATTTGATCTATGATATCCTGCCCTGGGGGTTCAGTGACAGCTCTGGGTTCTTTCCCTTTGCCCTTCACTGCTTCCTTAAAAGACCCTTTTCTTTGCGAGCTAGTTCCGGCGCGTTCGGCACCTCCTCGTAGTCTCATATTGAGAATGATTGTAGATCCTGCCTTGATGTTGTATTCTTGCATGGTTCTGCATTCCTGCAGCGATCTACCCTCATATAAAAGGTGTTGTTTCTCAGCCGGGTAGCCAATCTGATCATCAATTTTGTTTTGCAAATCTGAAACCCTGTCACTGTCAAAAGTCCAGATCACAGTTGTGTTTCCTTTTGGCGTCTTTACAAAGATTTGCACACCGGGCCTGGCAATCTGGGATGGCTCGATTCTTGTCAGATCTGAGCCTTCCAAAACCTTATCCGATCTGTTGAAAACCTTAGTTTCTTGAGCATAGCTTTGGATCTCACTTGCCTTACGAAGATCCTTTGTGCCTGAAAAGGGATCCGTGGGAAAAAGATTTGATTTGTTCCCTGATCCATACTTTGGTTCTGCTCACATCCCAAAAAATCCTGCAGCAACTTCTGAAAGACCATCAGATTGATGGCGTTGTTTTGGAAATGGAAGTCCATCTGCGGGCCAGCGGCATCGATCTCATGTACTGTGGTATGCCAATCCTAGTTGTTTGCACTGAATGTTGTTCCAATACCTCGATCTACCCCAAAATGGGTTTCCAGATCTGACCAGTATAGGGATCGTCTAGCAATCGGATGTCTATAGAGGTGATCCTTAGACTGGATCTATTCATCAGGCCTCAGATCAAGGGGAATGGTGCCCGAAAAGGCGATCGCTTGAACCGTTGAATGTCATGATCTGTGTCATAGTAATGCAGGTCTAAAAACTAACATGCAAAAACCTTGAAAATTTCTCCATGGCAATGAATGCATTTTCCCAATCCACGACTTCCATTTTTACTCGAGCCTGCACGCTCGCTGAGCTAGGCCGCAGATGTCCTCGCGTAAACCCTCACCATTCTCGCAGAGCTCATTCTCAATTGTTCAACATAGTTACTCAACGCTCTCTCTTACCTAGGGAGGTATTCATAATTATATACACATAAAATTACATGGAATATCACAAAGTGATATGAACTACGTAGAGTTCCAGCACACATAGTGCTAGGGAATAGATACCTGACCAGGGTACTCTAATTATGTGGGACTAAGGTGAACTCAATCTTTAGCCTCTTTAGGTAGCATCAAGATTTTAAGCTCTATCACGAACCAATGGATCTAGGTTTGTATCTAAGGTTAGAGCTCCAGGACCAATAACACCCTCCCTACTTCGGGATCTAGACATCAACACATAGGTTGGCCAGATGTCCTCCCAAGAGTTTTGTTATCACAAGATGATTCAACTCTCATTATGAAATAAATATGTAACATCAACAAAATCAAATCATGCTTATGAAATATTCAAACTTCTTATTTGGAAGAGATTTCATCAATACATCAGCTACATGTTCATCTATTAGAATATATTGTAGCTTCACAACCCCATTTTGTACCAAACTCCTAATGTAATAGTAATTATTATTGATATGCTTCATCCTAGCATGGAATATGGGCTCTTCAGGAAGTTGTTTTCATTATCACAATTTATCATTATAGGATCTAGAGGTTTTCCAAACAAATCTGACAAGAGTTTTCTTAACCAAACAACTTATTTTCCTACTTCACATGCAACAACATATTTTTCTTCAACACTACTTAATGCAACATGATCTTCTTTTCTACTCTTTCATGAAATCATTACACATTCCAAATTGAAACAACTATTGGTAGTGCCTATTCCATCAGTCTCACTAAAACCCTAATCATAATCGGTAAAACTTGTTAACTTAACTTCCTTTCCATCATAATTCATGCAATGTTGAATTGTTTAATGTAGGTATCTCAAGATATGCTTGGTAGCTATCCAATGGTCATGGCAAAACTCCAATTGAAATTGGCTAAGAACATTTACTTCAAAGAATATATTAGGTCTCATATTCATCGAGTACATCAAGGAGCCCACCAACTTATGATAGCTTGTAGGATTAGCGAGACCAGAGTCAGAGCCTCTCAACTTCTTGAGATTTGTGATCACGGGAGTAGTCACGAGCTTGGAATCCATCATACCAAAATTTTTTAACATCTTCATTATGTACTTACCTTGACCACCACATATCGAACCAGGTTTCTCCTAGACTTCCAACGGCCAAGTAATAGTGCATGAGTACCAAATATGTCATTTCAAATTTTGTTTCCATAATTTTCTTGCGTTCTTGAATTCTGCACTCCACACTTGTAATAAACAAATCATCCACATATAGCAGTATAACGACTCGTTCATTATTCACTATATTGATGTAGAATTTTTCATCGGAAAACATTTTGGCAAACCCAATCCTTAAGAGGTATGCATCCATCATTGCATACCAAGCCCTAGGAGCTTGCTTGAAGCCATATAGAGCTTTCTTGAGTGTGAAAAAATATGTATCCCTTATATTTATGTCAAAACCTTAAAGTTGTTCAATATATACTTCTTCATCAATGGTTCCATTTAGAAATGTTGTTTTTACATTCATTTGAAGGATATTCCATCCCATAGTAGTAGCAAGTGAAACAAAATATCGAATAGTAGTATACCTAGCAGTAGGGGCAAAGGTTTCCTTATAATTTATTCCTTCCTTTTGTGCGAAACCCCTTGCAACAAATATGGCTTTCTACTTTCTATTCTTCCATCAATGACATGTCTTATTTTGAAAATACATTTGGAAGTGACAACTGATTTATCATTAGTTCTAGGAACGATTTCCTAAAGCCCATTCTTCATCATGGATTGATATTCTTCCCATGCTGCTTTCTTCCATTCTTCTTGATGAGAAGATTTTTCAAAGGTAGTTGGTTCTTCTTTGATTAAATTCTTCATACATGTGGCACATGTATCTTGATTATCTCTTTCTTCTTTTTCTTTCTTTGAAAGTTCCTTTAGGTGCTCCATTTCCTTCAGCATATTCAAGGGTAGGTTTTAACCAATTCTACCCCTTCTTTGTTTTGAGAATGATTATAGGTTGAATAGGCTCACTTGGTCTATTTTCTTCTTCTTCTTGGTTTGTAGGTACCTTTCCATGATACTTTTCTTCTTCAAATAGTGGCACTTATTCTTCATTGGATTTGATTGGTATATCCTTCAATCTTTTGTAGGCATAATTTTCATCAAATATAACATCCTTGTTAGCTTTGATTTTTTTTCCTTCCATGCTATAGATTCGATAAGCCTTTTATGAAAAGATATAACCAATGAAGATACCTTTTTCACTTGTCTCTAGGAACATGGATGTATGTGGGACACCCAAAGATTCAAAGATGGTCTAGTGATGGTTTCTTCCCTGTGAATGCTTCTATCGATGTCATATTATCAAAAATTATATGCATAATTCTATTTTGTATATATACTATTGTCATGGTTTCTTCTCCCCATATAAATTTTTTTATATCTTGATCAAATATCATAGTCCTAGTGCATTCTTCAATGGTTCTATTATTTATTTATGCTACTCCATTCTGCTCGAGGTTGTAGGGAACAATGAGCTCCCTCTTTGTACCTTCTTCTTTACAATATGAAATCATTTATTTTGAATTTTATTCGCCTACATTATCATATCTAAAATTATGTATCTTTTTTTAAGATAATGTCTCAACTTCAGATTTAAATTCCTTTAAATTTTCAAATACTTCATATTTTGTCTTGAGAAGATAGAGTCGTGTATTTCTAGAGTGATCACCAATGAAGGTCACATAATAAATATGGACTCCAAGATATTTATTAGACATTGGCCCACACACATCGAAATGAATGAGGTCTAGTATTTCTTTAGACCTGGTATTACTGCTTATAAAATTTTTCCCATTATTCTTTCTGAAAGCACATCCCTTGCATACTCCTTCATGATCTTCCTTGATTTTGGTATGCCTTTTATGATTTGTCGAAGAGAGGGTATTATCTTGTAATTAATATGCCCATATCTTCTATGCCTACATTAGATAGGGTTGAGATCCATGTGAACTAGGGCTTGAGGAGATGGTTTTATAACTCTATATAGTCTTCCTTCACGAACACCAACAACCTTTACCTTTCCAATACTTTAATCCTTTCCCCAAACAAAAACTCTACCATCTACAAAACAAACCCTATCTCCTTTATGTGCTAAATAGAAAATGGAAAGTAAATTATTTTTCAAACATGGGACATAAACGATGTTGTTGGGGTGTAGCTCTACTCAACTTCCCACCTTCCATCTTCAATGATGTAGATCCAACGCCCTTGACTACTTAATCATTGTTGTCTCCTAACTCCACATTTTCCCATCATATGTCTTGAGGCTCTACTATCAATATCCATGCATTCTCATCATCAAGTGTACTTGTCACTGCAACCAAGAATCCTTCACTCTTGACTCTCCTAGTTATAATGTAGATGATTCTTCCAATCCAGCTTTATGTAATTCTCAAGATATTGACTCCCATATTCAAATAACTTGTCGTAGAGGGAGTAACATTTCCTTCCAAATGATAACCAACAAAGTGATCTTCAACTTTCTTTGACCTTAACTCTGATACCATTTTCAATGCTTATAGGAATTAGGGTTTGATTCCTCTTTGTTGATAATTACTTGTGAGTTATGTTGGCTTGTTTTAATTATTTATTAATTTATATTTCATCAAACAATTACCAAATTAAATTTATATGAATACCAAAAGAAAAAGAGACATGAGATGTAAGAATTCATCCAGAGAAAAACCCCTTCAAGGGGAAAACCCATTCCAACTCTTCCATTAGTGCGTTTAAGAATTTATGTGATTGCAACAATTTATTGATTTACAAGGATCATTAGTGGCAAATTGTCACCATGATCTACTAAGTAATGAACATAACACTGTGGTAGGTTATCGGGGAGGTTAATACTCAACCTAGCCTTGCATAGTGTCATATACAACCTCAAACATATGTAAAAAAATATATGTAATACTAGAAGCACAAACATGTGAGCAAGTTTTGTCATAAAACTGAAGCAACAAACTTTCAATATTAATCTCTATAGTAGGAAAATTTACAAACAATTTTCAGTGTTTTCGGCATCAAAATATGAACCTTTTACATTACAAATGGAACAATATATAGGAAAATCAATCTTCAAAATTGTTACAATATTCCTGGAATTAAAATATAAACAATGCACTAAAAACAAATAAAAATCTTAAAATACCTGCAACAAATCTGGAGATGTTTGCAAGAAATCATAAATTGATAGAGAGTCTTCCACCTCCAAATCTAGAAATTGGTTCACTGATGCTGATCCTTGGCCTCAAATATCGAATGGTTGAAGTCATACTATTCGCTGGAAATTTGCCAAGTACCCTTTAAAAGAGGGTCAATTCTGCCACTTTTCTTAAACAATTGTCTCTTTATGCTTTTTAGGAATATTTTATTCTTCACCACCTATTAACCTTCAATTGTTATTTTCTTGAAAAAATATTTGAATTAATGTTTCCATCCAAAGAACCACTCGTAAATAATTCTAGCTAGAAAATAACAAACAAATTTTAACAATTAATGTTCAATCATCAATATTTCTTAATGAGTAAAAGTTGCCTAAAAAATGCTCCTTGATTCCTTTTTATTGCTTGAAATCTTAAATTCTCAATTTGATACCTTAGATGGGAAAAAATGTTGTCAACTGCCTAGAATAATCTCTTAAATTCTGAAAGTAACTTCTTGGGTTTCTAAATTCTTCCTTTCCTGCTCAATTTTTTGCAAAATATTGTGATAAGAATAGTCAACAAAATAATGGAATCAATACTTAAACTTCAGACCTCTTCTTCAATGGACCCATTCTCCACTTCGGGTACACAACCAAAAATCCATTCTCATTGGATTTGGAAATAAGAATCCTCTAAGAAAGCGAGCAATAGACTTAATCAATATATGTCAATTCAGGATGATTTCCCCTTAATATAACTGAAAATAGTTTCATGATTACACCACTTTCTTTGACTGAACTGTTCAAATATATTCTTCCTTTTATACGACGGTTACAAGATTTTTTGTAACATTTGAGATCTCATCCATGTATATAATGATCTACTTACGCCCTCCATCTTCAACTGGATTTTCCTTTAATAATGAACTTCAAGACAGAAGAGAAAAGTTCCTTCAATTCATTATTTGTTTGATGTTCAAGCTTTCAAGATTCAAAGCACTACAGATAAAAAAACTAGTCCTTATCATTAGCACTGTCTTCGCACAGTTCCACCAAATCCATAAGTACCCTTACTTGATCATCCTTTTCAATAAATGCGGGAAAAATAAGTAAATTGATTACTAAATGATATTGATTATAGGAAATTACATGGCTCCTTCCATTACATATCCATAGCTTGGTTGTGGCTCAGCTCCTTGCACAATTGTCTAATTGTCATATTTGATAAAGCTGTAAAACTGGATTCTTGGAAAATCCCTTCATATGATAATGGTTTCTTTAGACAACTTTTATACAAAAGGATTCACTAAAATGTCCTTTATCACTGAAACTTGAATTCACACCATCACCAAATAGGAAAGCCTTCGTAGAAGATGACTGCAAGCCTGGAAAAGTTATAGATACTTTTGCAATACCCATTTTAGATAGTTTATTTCTTGAAAATTGATCATGTAATATAGGGACTCTATTAAAAATACGAAGATGGTACAAAACTGGATAGCTTCCAAACATGCTACAAAAATATGTGGAAATTACAACTCCTCTTTGTTTGATTTCAAGTCAAGGAATGGAAATGCACAACAAATTTAGTATTGTAAGAAAAATGAATATTTTTCCAGATTGTAGCCTATAGGATTAATTCTACAGTTGAGCATACATTTTCAATACATGCTTCTAGTATGACCCTCGAGTGGAAAACTATGCACCAAGAATAAAAATGAAATGGAAACACTCATCCTTTTAAAAATAAAATAGTCGAAGTCATTTCTGAAGCTTAATTAACTTCCGAACAAGTAATGGAAACTTTATCACCATCTTTGGTAGCTCGAACCAATTTTTCCTCAACCTCAGCTAGTTGCTCCATCTAGACTTTGCATTTGCATTCATTTCACTTTGTGCACCATATATCTATTGATACATCTTGTTATGTCTGCTTGCAATAGCTTTTATAGAGAGAAACTATTTTTTATATTAAATTCTCATATAATTTAACTGACTGGTCCCAATAAACCAACTTTGGAAATAGTGTGTCACATGATAGATTAGCAACTAGAAAAATAGTTTCCTCATTGTGATTCACCATATATATTTTATTACATTTCAACTTAAATGCTTTCTTCTCATGACTTTTTTTGTAAATTTGCTATTGATCCCAAATTTCTTTCTCGATTTTTTTTAATATTATCTTTGCAAACAACCCTCCAAAAATTTGCCTCAATTCTTTTTAATATCGTCTTTGCAAACAACCATCCAAAAATTTGGCTTGAACTCTAGGATGGTCTCTCTCTAAGAACATTGAGTCAACAAGAACGAAACAAATTATACACAATGTTTATATTATTTCTCACTAATTCAACTACATACCTGTAAATAAACCATTAGACGCATATTTTCTATAATAAGACTATTTTTGGGTTCCCTGGGAACATTGGATTCTCTACAATCTATTTAAGGACAATCTTAACTCTTTCATGGGTATAAAAACCGAGTAGGTATAGGAAAACATTTGCCTCTTCTTTTGTCAACTAAAATTTACCTGTTACCATAATTAAATTCGTATTGGTACAAACATGGTTAAAATCATATATCTGCCCAATAATAATTAAACTAGTTTTCTACTTCGTCACTATTTAAAAATTGATGCAACATTGTTATAGCTCACATCCTTTGATCCTAAATGTGAACGATCACCCAAGACTTTCCATTTCTCCATCACGAAAATTGAAAAATATACAATTGGAATAACACAATGGCCACTTAGAAAATGTGTTTCCATGTTTATCCCTATGCCATCATTAAAACTAGAGATAGATTGTGGTAGGGGTCCCTGGTGGTAACTAATTTTCGATGAGGTGGTGTCGTAATTCTCCACAGAATGCCCGGTGTAAAGAAGCGGTTTTAAAAATCAGCCGATTGCAAACCGATACTATCCATTAAACTTCATAAATTAAATGTGTCACACATTTAAACTGGAGCCATTGATGTATTAGCTCTAGTCTCCATCATTCAACATTTCCTCGACTTCATTCTTACAATAGGTCTTCGTGGAAGATGCCATTTCTGAAGTGTTGAAGCAACAAGAACGCTTTGGAGAGCTTAAATAAATTATGTATCTTTATATCTAATTTAACAGGTGCTCGATCCTTGTCCCAATGGCCTACATTCCCCACACAATTTCCTCTAACGCATTGTGCACAATATATATATCCCTCTTCCTTTGGCATTTCCTCTGTATAAAACTTGTTGTGCGTGTTTTATATACAACCATATATCCTATTGAAAATGAATGGATCAAAATTCACTTAACATTTGTTTTAGGTTCTCTCTTGACATCTAGAATTTATCTTTTGACGACTTACTACTGGCGTTAAATTTCATTTTCTGGCGTATGTTCTCCTTTGTTTTGTGTTCAAAAATATCCCATATGGAATAAGCTAAAGTATTTTTACCATTTTTATATAAACCATCACATTTGATCTATCTTGACATGTTATACAATGATAATGTTCCTGGTGGGATTGGCATTTAATATGTTGGTCTCTGACCTCAAATTTAGCCAGGAAACTAATTAACAACTTTTGTAAATTTTTCGTAACATTTCTTGGATAAGAAAACGTTACAATACAATATAAGCATAGAAAATTTTAGGGGCGAATCTTAATCCAAGGGTGAAATTTAAGGGGTTTTATATTTTGGAGGGGTGATTTTTTTATAATACACCTATTTTCTATAGTTAGCCCAACATTCATTTAAAAAATAATTATTTATTACATTTTAGCCTCTAAAAAAAGGTGGATAAACAATGCAAAGTCCAATTACCTTGGTTTGGGAGGTTGGATTTGCTTGCAATCACCCGATATCCTCGGTTGGATGTTGGATTTGGTTGCAATTGCCCTGATTTCCTCGTTTGCAAATTGAGGGCAAGGTTGAATTCGGCGCATTCGCCTATATAAATTTTATAGTCTCCATTCGCGAGTTTTACAAGGTCGTGACTCATTTAGCAAGAGACTTAGAGTCAATTGTTGCTAGTTGTGGCTTGTTTTCAAGCCTTTGTTCCAGCACCAATAGCTATAGTCTATGTAGTCGTAGAGGTAGAGGCAATGCCAGTAGTTGCAGAGGCAGAGGCTTTACCAATAGCACCGGGGTAGTGGGGTTATCACATCTCCATTCATGCAGGTCGTGACTCATTTTTGAGTCTTCGTTGGAGCACCAATAACTATGATTTGTCAGTCGATCTAGTGTAAGTAATCACATAGTCAGGGGCTTCACCAATAGCACCAGTGTAGTGGGTTATGCTTATGATTTTCTCTTGCCTTAGGTGGGATCGAGGTTGTGCATAAGAGCAAGTGAATTCATTGTTGTGGTGGGTTGCTTGCTACATTATTTCCTTTCAGTTGGCCTCTCAGTTTCACCCAACTTACCAATATCAGTCTCCATTCGTATAGGTATTTCCTAGCCCTTGTACTCAGTTAATTTTTTGTGGAAAAGATTCATTTTTTTAAGTAATTACTATTGGCTAATAATGTTAGGATATGAGCAGGAGTGCCCCCAGTGAGGGAAGTTGTAATTATTTTTTTTTAATTCAAGAAAAAAATTATATTTTTAAATAAATAAACCTACAATCGTAAACCTATAATATCAGGTGGGGGTTTGTTGTTATCAAATAATTGAAATGTGTCCCTTGTTGCCTATAAGTTATTCACCAAAAGTTAAAACCCATAGGATTGTGCATTTTTTTCTGCCTCACCCATCGTTCTCATCACTTGTTTCCCTTTGATGTTGATGTCGGGACTTGGGATTTGGTGGAGGTTACCATGCCCCCTGCGGTTTGCCCGCATATAATAGTGCGTGAGGGGTCTAGCCCCTATGAGTCTTCTCTTTTCTTACTGAAGAACTAACTGAAATGGCTTCATAGAGGATGGGCTTACGACTTTAAGAAAACAAGCTTCAGCCTTTTGATTTATAGATAAAGGTGGACCTTAAGAAATATATATGTTTTTTTACCATTTTCCATATTGTTAGTTCATCAACCTAGTTATATAACCCAGGTCTTAAACAAATCCTAGCATACATCATTTATCTGAGGAGGTCTTCTAAAATCATATTAACCTGTCATCAAATACAAACCCTGAGATATATTGACTCCTCAACAGATTCTGAATCTTAATAATATATTTTATTCAAGCTGAAATATGAGAGATGAAGGTATTATAGTCTTGTCAAACTAAAGCCCCTACATCCTCAAGATGTACCCTAACTGTCATACATAATCATACTAATAGTAACAGATTATGACTTTTTAGGATTTCAAAGAAATTGCTTTAATATTCTATACAGATGTAGGCATACGGAAAATTATTTGAAAACCTTGGTAGATTTTCTTAAGCTATCAAGCAAACCTTCAAACTTCTAATCAGGAAGTCTTCCATCTTTCATCTTCTGCCGCATACATCTTTCGATATGATTTACCAACGTTGTAAATCAGATATACATAATTTTGACAAATCTTACTCAAAGTCAAATCCTACGCAACACCAAGAACATCCACTCTCAACCTTGATGTGCATTATAATACCCTGCAATCATTATTTCACAACTGTTTATTTAGTAGTACTGACTCATTTATAGTGATTCTGATATATCTCAATGTCAAGTCTTCCATAATTCCCAGCCTTTACAAAAGGCATACAACACCCGCTCTCAACAAATCTAACTATTTGAAAGTGTTGTCAATAGAATATCTGTAGAAACAATTGAAGCGACCTTTCGATCTATTACTTTAGAGAGTGACTTGATATTTTAATCTCGAGAATGGATATATCAAGATTCAATACTATTAAGCCACCAATAAGTTATGGATGATCAAGTGAACAATGTAATCATCATAGTGTTCCAAGGGCGACCTCCACAAGATGAAAGTCTTTTGACAAATTCCCTCAGCTTACATTCTTTATATTTGAGCCACAAAGGTATTTCAACTAATAGAATTAGATCTTCAAATATTGACGCATTGCAAGGGTTTGATCAACTTAAACCTTATATGACTTTATGAACCCTTCTGTCATTTATCATCACCCTGAGGATTGTGCCACTTATTTTTACATCATATACTAGCAACTATAGGGTTTACTATCCTACAGACTTAACCTTGTCAACATCACTTCTATGCAAGGTTCTTCTTAGATTATAAGCCATATCTAGGAGGCATATCACAACTACTGATTCCAGGGCACTGCGCTAAAGCTGTATTATAGGAGCAAGTTGCCTTTGACTATATTGTAGTTCATACTGCTTCAAATAATAATCACAGGTGCGAGCTTGATTACTAGTAACTTAATGTCATCTGAATTATGTTATACTACAAGGTTACAATAATAAAAATATGTTATAGTTCAGAATTGTAGTCATTGTCATGGGATTGGTGGAGTATCATTGTCCATGTGTCATATCTTATGCATCATATAATATCCAATATGGAGTTTGAACAAACTATGTTACATATCAAGCTCTTGTGTAGACATAAGGAGTAACTATCATGCCACTGGAGAGATATGTAGAGATTCCTATCAACACCAAGCAAGCCAGAGCTTATAGAATGTGAATCACAAAATGTGAGTCATAGGAACAATGTAGGTCAAGGATCTTAGAGGGCCGAAATGCTTTTGTGGTGATGAACCAAGACAATTCCATTTATTCAAAATTGGACTATATGATGATAAAATATATGTATATATGGTTTGAGGATGAATCATTATACTTGGATCAGTGTATATATGATGCTACCATACATCATACTCAAATAATAGTGTTGGAATTATACTACCAATATTATAGAGGACACTTAAATGAGGTGAAGATATATAAATACTCTAACTCAATAATGCATATATCATATATATATATCCTAAAAGCATCTGAGAGATAGAGAGTGGTCCTGAAAACAATGCAAAAGAGTAGAGTCAACATAGTATAGACCTGTAATTAATACAAAGGAGTATAGTCCATTTCAGGATTCCATATCACTATGCGCTATGCCAAGAATTGCAAAACTGTGCCTTCATCTTAAGAGCTAAAATGAGCTAAACCTCAAGGCCTCTTCAAATCAAACCTACTGAAATATTCTGTCAGCGTAGGGAGGGAAACTTATATTTTGAGCCCAATAGAACGAGTTTCTGAACAATAAACTTGGCTTTGTGTGGGCTATTCAACAACCCTTTGGTTTTCCAGATCAGGGTTTGAACGCCCCTGTAAAGTCTTCATTCTCATTTTATAGGATTTCGACCTAGTCTACCCAGAATTTGACAAAGAGCTCGATCTTAGAACAGTGGTGTTCTTCTTTCCTTGCAAGGGAAGAATTGTCACCAAATCTTTTAGTAATTGATTTTATTCTTTCTTGGGTTTGACCTCTCCTAAGCTGTGATACCATGTTAATTTTGAGTTAAAATGTTATTTTCCTAGGTTAGCTACTTCAATATTCCATATTAGCCCATTCGTTATTCCCATTAGAAAACACAAGATTATTATCATATTGACAGTAACTGAAGAATGAACATATACAAAAAATGCATAAGACAAGCCAACACAATAGGACAAAATAATATGGCTCAAGCCAGGGAAAAACCACAAGATGGGAAAAATCCTTGATCAATTATTCTTATTATTAATATCAAATGTTCAATAGAGGTTTCTATAGGGATTAATGCACTAGTGATTGTGGTGCAAATACCCTCAATGATCTTCCTGAGATCCTTGGTATACAGATCATATTACCTACAACTGGCACAAAGATACATGCATATATTTGTATCAAGAAACGATAATCAAAGTAAGCAGGAAGATTGTTACCTCAGATATGGGTGCAGTGTTGTTGGAGAACTCAAATATTAGAGCAGAAGACATCTCAGCTAGCTCCTAGATCAATACCTACACATAGAAAAGATGACGAGTAATATCAAAACATATAACTTTGATAATCAATAAAAGAATACATAGGGATATCTAACTACACATACCTAAGCTACTAATAATCAATAGTGTTGCATAAACATGTAAATAAATCACAATAATAATGTCATGGAGTAGACAACACAACTGCAAGCCTATATTAATGATAGGAAAGAGTGATCACAACCATTAGTTGCATGAAGCTTCCGAGATGCCTCCAGCTCCTCTCTCTCTCTCTCTTCTTAACCTCTTGATCAGCCAATGTCCAATGCAAATCTTCGACAATCAATAGGAAATCCTTTCAATACTTTTGACCTCTGTCAAAATGCCCCAATCCTGAAATATATAGCATGGGAGGATAAGCCTTGCCAATTGCTTCATGAGCTTTTTTAGGCAAAATCTGGTATGTTTCCATGCTTTATCGCTCTTTCCCTATTTGTTAGAATGCGTTAGGAATTGTAATTCCTCAAATAGGTTGAATATGGATGTTTCCCTACTTTATGGGCTAGCATATGAGTGAAAATTGGGATATTATTTCGTCAACCCACTCCTTTGACCTCCAGAAACTCACTAACGCACATGATTCATGGCTAGGAAGCTTTATAAAGCACCTTGCTAGTTCTTGGGGAGTGTTAGCTTGGAAAATAAGCCTATGAAATTGTTCAATATTTTAGTCATCTTTTCTTTCTCCTCTGAGCTTATGTGGAGGTCATTTTCCTGTATAACAGATCCCCCCTAAAGTGTGAGATCAAAGGTGAAGATGATGGCCGAAATACTTTATAAGTGTTGTGTTTGGAAAAAAGAGAGAGTGGATCAGAGCTTGGGGACTATGAGAAATGTGATACAACCACATATATCTAAAATCTAAAATCATATCCTAACTCGGGCATTCCCATGATCAATAGCTATGTCAGAGTGATTTCTCAATAAAGAGATATGACGATCGTGTCCACTAATAAGCACAATGTGGAACTTGTGTCATAATAGGATCATCTTGACAAGTTGTCTCCAAAAACTGATATACGCAGCTTGGAGAGGAAACTAGGCTAAGTGATGTAATCCTCTGCCCAAGGTCTTGATTGTCGCTTCGTCTTAACAACATATTTCAACACATGTGAATAAAGGCATTGAGGTTGAACTTGTATGAAATTGTCTGATTACCAAGCAATAATGAGAATTGTTAACAGACTTGAGGGTGGCCACTGATAATTATGATGGTCTCCAATATGTGTAGTACAATTGGGTGAGTGTGAATAATGTTTTTGTCCTATAACATTCATAGAATCATTCAACTAGGAGCCAATAATGAAAACCCCTGATCAAACAAAAGGTAACCTGCCACTAATGTTTGCAAGTTCCAAGGATGTAATGTGTTTCTGGATCTCATTAGCGGAATTTTGAGGTCTAAAATGGGCCTCCTAAGAAAAATGTACAACACAAATAAACTTTATTAGAACCAATAGGATTCAATATTATTATGTCAACCACGGGGATGATTCACCATTTTTGGAGTAAAAAAGTAAAAATATTAAAAAATAATAAAATAATAAAACTACTTTTTCGACTCTAATTTTCAACTTATCTCCCTAAGGTTTACTCAAATTTTGTGTGGAAGTGCTTGTTGAGTGCAAAATTTAATTCCTCTTCTAAGGAGTACCCGTATTGCATACTCTCGATGGACCCTGCTACACGAAAAATTAGATATACATGAAAAGACGTGATTACAATCATGTTTTTCATGCATTTATGATTTTTTGTGTAGAAGAGTCCATCGAAAGTATGAAACATGGGTTCTGTTTGGATGAGGAATCAAAGTATGCATCCAACGAGTGTTTTTGCTCAAAATTTGAGTAAATTTATAGGGAGATAAGTTGAAAATACGAGTTGAAAAAATAGTTTTTTCCTTTTTTCCCTCTAAATTTTGATGATGTAATCTAATCTTATTTTATTATTTTCACTATTATTTTAGAGTTTCCTTAGGAGGCCCATTTTAGAGCTCAAAAATCTACTAATGACTTCCTAGATAAAGTGTTGAAGTCCATAGGAAGAGACCTGTCAAAAGGTAGGAAATAATGTGTCCTACATCAGTCGAGACGAAACGAGACAAGAATGATTGTTTTTTGAAGAATAGTTTGGGCATTGTGTCAAATCGACGGAGGGCATGATGGAAGTATATGTTTTATGGTTTGATAGAGGAAACATAGGATAAAGGGATCCCTTGAACAATAGAAGGCATGACACAAAGGTTTTAACTAGGCAATGCTAGACTCACGAACACCAAAGAGTGTCAGGATACAAATATGCAAGAACATCAGGGTATATAGACTAAACAAATAGGATGTTAAGGTTCATTTTGGGAGGCTGAAAAAAGGAGGTTTTGTTGAGGGAGTGCCATGTTCAAGGGAATGATTGCTGCCAAAAAAGTGTTTCCAAAATACTGACATAAAGCAATTGTGCTGTCCAATTTCCCCATCTGATTAAATTTAATGAGTCCTGTCAAAATTGGAAACCAGGGCAAAACTTCATGTGGGTCATCTTATTCATGGCTAATAATATTTTTATTAGATTCCTCTCGTCGAGAGGTGTAGGATTGATATAAATATCATCCAATTCTGATAAGTATTCATGGAGATATGAGTTTATTTTGATTATGGAATTATTATCAAGCCGACCTACAACTCATGTAGGCTCAGAAGCCCAACAATCGCATCTATTCACCCACCAACGTTGTGTACAAATATAAGAGGAATTTTCCTCATTTGGAATCACTCTCATCTCATCACATCTCTCTCTCTCTACTGCGCAGATATGAGTCTCTTCTCTACTGCACTGAAATGGGTCTCTCTCTCTCACACATGTGAAGCCGAAAGCTGTTGAATTTGAAGTTGCAACTGCAGAAGTAAAGATTGACTTGCGTGGCCTAGAAGATCTCCCATTTGGAACTATTCTGTAGGTTCATATGAACCTCCTTTGAAAGCCGCAACTTTTGGAGGTGGAATGAAGTCAATCCGACGAACGGTTTGCAAGATATCGACTACCCTAGTTTGAAGCCGGAAACTGCTGAAACTGAAGCTGCAACTGCAGAAGTAAAGATTGACTTGCGTGGCCTAGAATATCTCCTCATATAAATTGCGTTGTAGGTTCATCTGAACCTCCTCTAGAAGCCGAAACTTTTGGTGGTGGAATGAAGTCAATCCGACTGTCGGTTTGTGAGATATGGTCTGCCCTAGTTTAATAATGAAGCCGCTAATGTTGATGCTACTGATCTAGGGTTTGCTACTGCTGATATGAATCAGATTTATTGTACTATTTTTCTCTGCTGAATTATTGAAGATAAAAGAAGATTTGATCAAAGGGTTTCCCCACACATTGTGGGGTTTGTCCCTGGCTAGCCGCCACATCTTGTGTCTCTTGTCTTGGCTTGTTTTCTGTCGATCGTTTAATGTTCTATCTGCACTTTACTTTATGTACATGTGATTGCTAATCGGTGGAATATAATAAGAAAAAGAAGTAAACTGTTACAAGCATAGAACATACCATAACTTAACATGGTATCAGAGCCGAGGTGAAGACAAAGCCCGAGCAAGAGCAAGAGCAATCATTGAAGAGAAGATTGGCAAGGCCATCCTAAAAGAACTATGGGGTCCTCAACACTCTTTCCTGTCGAAGACAAGCTCCGTGATAAAGCTGACTATCACGGATGGAAGATGTCTATCGATCTAACCCTTGAAGATCGAGGAGTGCTGGACCATGTAAGAGGCAATATTGTTGAGCCTTCATCAAATGCATCTGCTGCTGCCTGGAACAAATGGAAAAATGGAGAAGTCAAAACAAAGAAGATCATCTGGGACTCTATCGACAAGCACTTGGTGGCCTACATCTCTGATCTAGACACCTCCAAGGAAATCTATGACAGACTGGTGAGTTTATTTAAATTTAATGATGCAAATCAAGTTTTGTTTCTTAGAAATAAGTTGAGGTAAATCAAGAAGGGTAAAGATGAAAGTATGCAAGCATACTTCTTAAGAATCACCGAGATCAAGAACGATCTCCTATCTATTGGGGAAACCATTACTGATAGAGAAATGGCACTCACAACTCTTGGAGGATTACCATCTGAATGGTATGTGTTCAGGACTACTCTTCTAAACAATAATGTAATTCCTAGTTTCGAGGAATTAATGGCTAGATGCATTCAAGAACAAACAAGGGTAGAAGAGCAGGAAATGCCCTTGCCTAAAGGTCCTCCTGCTGCTTTTTCTTCTCATGCTAAGAAAAGAAATAATTCTGGGTCTAAATCGAAAAGAAAGGCTGGATTTAAGGGTGGAAGAAAAGGACGATGTTTCATTTTCAATAAAGCAGGTCACTATGCAAGGGAATGCCCTGATAGAAAGGACTCTCACCGTGACGATGATCAAAATCCCTCTCATGGTAATCGAAGGAATGGAAAATTCGACAACAAAGGAAAAAGGAATGCGGGAAATCAAGGAAGAGGGCAACCATTCAAGAAGGCTAGAAATTCCAAGTATGAATCTAACACTGTTGACGATAAGCAGGCTGAATATTATCTACCAGCTGCTCTATCTACCTCCGCTCCTTCAGACTCAATGAGAATTTGGCTCATTGATAGTGGTACCTCAAGACACTTCACTGGTTACAAAGAAGTACTCTATAATCTCGTAGAGAAAGAAACTAACCTGGAAATTGTCCTTGGAGATGACATGAAATACCAAGTGAAAGGTGTAGGCAATGTTTCTCTTAAACTGAATCAAGGTAATGTGATTCACTTACAACATGTATTATATGTACCTGATCTCAAAAAGAACCTGGTATCCATCTCGGCAATGGAAGACAAAGGCTATAAGGTAATCTTCAGCGATGGTAAGGTACGCATATGGAAAAATAATGTTAAAGATGCTTTCACTCTTGGGTTTCGAGTTGATTCTTTATATCAAGTCGGTGGAAGTCTGCTAGGTGTCATGTTCTGTGATACATCGCTTCAGTCTGAACTTTGGCATCGGAGGTTTTCCCACCTTCATTACAAATCTCTACCCGATCTAACACAGATGGTAACAGGGATGCCTGAATTTCAAGTAAAGAAAGAAGGTGTATGTTCGGGATGTGCCGAAGGAAAGCTCAAAAGGGGACCATTCCCTTCAAGTCAAAGCAAGACCTCCGATATATTACAACTAGTTCACTCACACATATCAGGTATGATGCCTGTGAAATCCTTGGGAGGATACTCATATTATCTCACTTTTACAGATGACCATTCTCGAAAGACCTGGATATACTTCTTGAAAAAGAAGGATGAAGTGTTCCCTTGGTTTCGACACTTCAAAGCCCTAATCGAGAATCAAACCGAAAAGAAGATCAAGATCTTAAGAACTGACAATGGGACTGAATATGAATCTAATGAGTTCCATGATTTTTGTAAAGAGGCTGGCATCAAGAGGGAGACTACTACACCATTTACTCCTGAACAAAATGGTGTGGCAGAAAGGAAGAACTGCACAATTATGGAAGCTGTCCGGGCCATGCTACATGATCAAAGTCTTCCTAAGTTTCTATGGGCTGAAGCTGCAAACACTGCCGTATATGTACAAAATTGATGCCCTCATCAAGCATTGGGTTCCAAGACTCCTGAAGAAAAATTCACCGGTAAGAAACCTGATGTTTCTCATTTTAAAATTTTTGGAAGCCCTGTATACTTTCATGTGCCTAAAGAGAAAAGAAATAAATTGGGAGCATCTAGAAAGAAGGGAATTTTCGTGGGCTATGGTGAAAATACTAAAGGCTATAGAATCTATGTAGCCAGTCAAAGGGAAGTCATAATTAGTCATGATGTCACCTTTGACGAAGATATGGCTCTCAGCAAGGTGATCAATCTTTCGACTTTGAGGAGCTCTCAAGAAGCCGACACCAGGGAACTGAAAGAAAAGGATGATGAATCAATGCCTGATGTAGAAGAACCCATGGATCCGTTTGATCCTCCTCCATATGAGCCTTCCTCTTCTAGGAAGAGGCCTTCATGGCTTAAGGGGTTACTTGATGATGCTGAAGGACATGCTGCACCGCGAGTAACCTTTCGTGAAAGTAAGAAACCTAATAGGTGTCAAGGATACCTAACCATCATGAGCACGATCATACAAAATGAGCCTTCGTCATTCTCAGATGCCGTCAAGAATCAAGTATGGAAGGATGCTATGACCGAACAATATGAGTCTATCATAAAGAATGATGTTTGGGAAGTAGTTCCCAGACCCCAGGACAAGACTGTTGTTACTTCCAAATGGCTTTACAAGATAAGGCATGCAGCAGATGGAAGCACGGAAAAGTATAAGGCTCGTTTTCTTGCGAGTAACCTTTCGTGAAAGTAAGAAACCTAATAGGTGTCAAGGATACCTAACCATCATGAGCACGATCATACAAAATGAGCCTTCGTCATTCTCAGATGCCGTCAAGAATCAAGAATGGAAGGATGCTATGACCGAACAATATGAGTCTATCATAAAGAATGATGTTTGGGAAGTAGTTCCCAGACCCCAGGACAAGACTGTTGTTACTTCCAAATGGCTTTACAAGATAAAGCATGCAGCAGATGGAAGCACGGAAAAGTATAAGGCTCGTTTTGTTTCTCCCAAAAGGAAGGTATAGAATATGATGAGATATTTGCACCTGTTGCCAGATATACGACAATCCACTCGATCATAGCCCTTGCCGCTTCACAAGGATGGAACCTACATCAGATGGATGTCAAGATTGCATTCTTGCATGGCTCAATCAAAGAAGAGGTCTACGTGGAGCAACCCGAAGGATTTGAGATTTATGATCAAAAATCTCATGTATGCAGGTTGAAGAAAGCTCTCTATGGGCTGAAGCAAGCACCCCGAGCATGGTATGAGAGGATCGGTAGCTACTTGATGAAGCTGGGATTCACTAGGAATGAAGCCGATCCTAACCTTTAGTTTAAGGTTGAAGATGACAAGCCTCTCATGCTGGTGTTGTATGTGGATGACCTCTTTCTAATAGGTGCAAACCCTCTCATTCACAAATGTAAGAGGGAGCTGGCCTCTGAATTTGAAATGAAACACCTAGGACTGATGCACTACTTCCTAGGACTTGAAGTGTGGCAAAATCCAGGAGAAATTTTCCTATCTCAAGGAAAATATGTGGTGAAGATATTGGAAAGATTTGGAATGGTGGACAGCAAACCTGTAACTACTCCGATGGAGCTTGACTTCAAGAAGTTAAGCGGTAGTGTTGCTGGACCTGTTTTACGAAACGCTACCGAGTATCGGCAACTCGTCGGAGCATTAATGTTCTTAGTGAACTCCCGTCCAGATATATGCTTTGCAGTCAACACGTTGAGCCAGCATATGGTTGAACCCCACCACATACACTAGATTGGTGCCAAGAATCTGCTCAGATATCTTCATGGCACTATCACTTATGGGTTAAGATACATTGCCAGAGATGTGAGACTATTTGGATACGCAGATGCTGACTGGGCAGGCAATGTGGAGGACCGTAAGAGCACTTCCGGGTGTTGTTTCTCCTTGGGATTGCTTCGATATCCTCGATGAGCAGGAAACAAAAGTCGGTGGCTTTGAGCACCACCGAAGCAGAGTATATTGCTACTAGCATGGCTTCTTGTGAGGCAGTTTGGTTGCGAAAGCTCTTCAGTGAGTTGTTTGGATTCACATTGGATACCACTGTGATCCTTTGTGACAACCAAAGTGGAATTCGTTTGTCAGAGAATCCTGTATTCCATGATCGCTCCAAGCATATTGATATCAGATACCATTATATTCGAGATATGGTGCAACGGGGAGCTATAAGGCTCCATCATATCAGTACAGAAGAACAGGTCGCCGACATTCTGACAAAACCCCTTGGGAAAGTAAAATTTCTGACTTTCCGTGAACAACTTGGAGTTGTTCAAAGACCCTCCAATTAGGGTCATGTATGATGCATTGAGCTCTGAGAGCTCCAGGGGGGTGCGGGGTGCTTCTTGGAGCAGCATATGACCACAGGATTATTCACTATCCCCTGGTGGTATACATGTACACCCCGTGGCGACATAGTAGCAGGATTGATGTGTTCTCCTGTGAGGCCTGGATTGATGTGTTCTCCATGGCAATTGTAGCAGGATTGATGTGTTATCCTGTGAGGCCTCGATTGATGTGTTCTCCATGGCAATTGTAGCAGGATTGATGTGTTCTCCTGTCGAGGCATCCTACCCATGCAGTCTGGGACTCACGGGAAGTACCTCTCATCTGATCAATGAGCAGGGAAATGAAGTTAGGGACTATAGTAGTACCGATGGATGCATCGTTGTAACTACCGTACTCCCTACGCTAGGATGACCTCCATTGATCTGGGATCAATGATACTGGTCTGGGACCACTGGTAGGAGTTGTACCATACTATGACGCTGACTTCGGGTCGGTTGAGACTGGTCTGGGATCAGTGGTACATACTCTGAGACTGACTTTGAGTCAGTGGAGGATGATATTGGTCTGGGACCATTGGAGTTGTACTCACTATTACGCTGACTTTGGGTTGGTTGAGACTGGTCTGGGACTAGTGGTACATACTCTGAGACTGACTTTGAGTCAGTATGATACATCCTCGATTATTTCTTCTTCTTCATAATTCAGACAAAAGCAGAGTAGAACAGAACAATGCAAGAGCAGAGCAGAATAGAACAAAACAGTACAGATCAGTGCACGGCAGAACAAGACAAAGCAGATCAGGCAAAATATAGCAGAGCAGGGCAAGGGTCAGGCTGTACAAGGCAGTGCATTTGATGGATGAATAGTGACGACCGATAGACAGATTGCAGATGAAGTTCTCCATGGTTGAGAGGGAGTGTTAAAATTGGAAACCAGGGAAAAACTTCATGTGGGTCATCTCATTCATGGCTAATAATATTTTTATTAGATTCCTCTCGCCGAGAGGTGTAGGATTGATATAAAGATCATCCAATTCCGATAAGTATTCATGGAGATATGAATTTATTTTGATTATGGAATTATTATCAAGCCGACCTACAACTCATGTAGGCTCAAAAGCCCAACAGTCGCATCTATTCACCCACCAACGTTGTGTATAAATATAAGAGGACTTTTCCTCATTTGGACTCACTCTCATCTCATCACATCTCTCTCTCTACTGCGCAGATATGAGTCTCTTCTCTACTGCGCTGAAATGGGTCTCTCTCTCTCACACATGTGAAGCCGTAAGCTGTTGAACATGAAGCTGCAACTGCAGAAGTAAATATTGACTCGCATGGCCTAGAAGATCCCCTCTTTGGAACTGCGTTGTAGGTTCATCTGAACCTCCTTTAAAAGCCACAACTTTTGGTGGTGGAATGAAGTCAATCCGACGAACGGTTTGCAAGATATCGACTGCCCTAGTTTGAAGCCAGAAACTGCTGAAACTGAAGCTGCAACTGCAGAAGTAAAGATTGACTTGCGTGGCCTAGAAGATCTCCTCATCTGAACTACGCTATAGGTTCATATGAACCTCCTCTCGAAGCCGAAACTTTTGGTGGTGGAATGAAGTCATTCCGACTGTCGGTTTGTGAGATATGGTCTGCCCTAGTTTGATAATGAAGCCACTAATGCTGATGCTACTCATCTAGGGTTTGCTACTGCTAATATGAATAAGATTTATTGTACTATTTCTCTCTGCTGAATTATTGAAGATAAAAGAATATTTGATCAAAGGGTTTCCCCACACATTGTGGGGTTTGTCCCTGGCTAGCCGCCACATCTTGTGTCTCTTGTCTTGGCTTGTTTTTTGTCGATCGTTTAATGTTCTATCTGCACTTTACTTTATGTACATGTGATGCTAATCAGTGGAATATAATAAGAAAAATAAGTAAAGCGTTATAAGCATAGAACATACCATAACTTAACAAGTCCAGACAGGTAAACTCGGTGGTCTTTTCATATTTACAGAGTCTAAAAAGATCATAAAGAGTGACTCCAGGGGGATCCCTTTGCCATAGTTGTTAATCGGGTGCGACAAATGTTTAATAGTATACCCGACATGGTTCCTTTTCCATAAGTTAGTCTACTGAGTCCAAATAAAGTGACAAACCTATGCTAATAGATGTTTTCCTCATTTTATTATGAGTACGACGGGATGGAGTAAACTCGATATTCGTCATGAAATTTTAATTAGTCACACGATGACAAACTCAATAGATATTCATTAACTTCTAATGAGTCAAATGAAGAAAACTTGATGTATATTTTTCAATTTAATGAGCAAGGAAAAAGATATAATAAAACTGTTCAAGCCTTAATGAGTTCGAAGAAGGGAAAAACTCAGGGATTTTTCAATTTAAGAGAGAGAAAGAGTCCAAAAAAAGAAGGCACTCATATCGTCATCGTAGGAGTATTACGAGCTTGGTGATGAAAAACTCAGGGACTTTTCAGTTCAAGAGCTATAAAAGATCCCATAAAAGAAAGCACTCATAGTGAGTCGAACATGGTTTTTTCTACAATGTTGCCCTGAAACCCCTTCATCAAAGCATGAGTAATATGGCATATGAAAAACAACATTGGAAATGAAAAACTTTAATTTCAATGACTAAATAAGGTGATTCATACCTCGAGAGTTACTATAAGGAGATTTTGGAGTCCCCATTTTCACCATTTGACTGTTGTGAGAGTGAAAGAGGAGTAGATCTTTCCTCGGCGATTACCAGCAATCGAGGCAACCATTTGCCATACCATTCATTCCACATAGATTTCCAAACCTTTCTCTTGCATTATTTAACCTTTTTCAGCTGCATTAGGGGTGTAGTTTTTCAGATTGGGGAAGCCTAGCTCATACTATGCACCTAATGCTCTCGTCTAGGTCTAAAGGAGTGTTAAACACATTTCATAACCTGTAGGGGTATGTTAGCACGCCTTGTGGGCCCTAAGGGGGACATTAGGTAGCATGGGTGCACTTCCAAACCCCAACATATGAATTGTTTGTCATTTATCCATCATTTTCACTATTTTTTAGTTGTTTTTATGTAGTTTTGGAGCCATAATCATGAGTCTGAAGAGAGAAGGAGCTCATGATAGCCAAGAACTACAGATGCTGAATGATTCAATATGCATACTTGCACTGCAAATATGTGGCTTGATTAAGTATGCAAGGCTTGACCTAATGAACGGTCAGGAATAACTTCTAAGTTGGATAATTGGGATGAACACAAAGGTGTGTTCCAGATCTAGGATCACAAGCTCTCGATTGATAGAGATGATATCTATTTTTGATGGGTTTTTTGTGTAAGGGCGCACATGAAAACTTGATTGGGGGCAGGATAGATCCTTTGTCCACCCTCGAGTTGGTCCAAACTTACTGTAGGTCTGAAAAAAGCTTAGTGAGCAACATGGTCCCCATTGAGCGGATCAAGTCAACGTCCATGAGGGCCATTTTGTGGATGATCGTACACTTTGTGGGGTCGAAGAGTCCTCATGTAGCTACGAAGGCCCAATTTTTACTTGTTGTTGACTGTGTAAAACCTCAAATATTCAATTAGTGTGAGGCAGTTCTTCATCATCTAAAGGCACAGTTCACATCCTACAAGACTTGTACCCAAATGAAATTTGGGTATGGTACTCTCATTGTGTCCTTCTTTCTTGAGAGAGTACCTTTGATGAGACCACGAATGAGTGTGGGTTAGGATGATCCTAGCAAGCCAAGGCAAGGGCAATGGTCTTCACTGGATCCTCATACTGGTGGGGGACCAATTCGTCATTTCTTCAAAGACTAATTCTTTGAGTGGATTAGAGACCAGATTCAGATTATTGATGACTATTCCTATGAAGGCATGGACTTTAAAGGAGATCCAGACTTGATCCTACCACTTGGCACACATTGGGGGCCTCAAGGTAAGAATGTTTTTTTAGATTACTTAAGGTATTTTTCGGCTTTTGAATATTTATGTAATGTTTTTATTTTTATGGGTGAACAAGTACTGACATGAAGTGTTTGCTTGACACAAATGTGGCACCAGTACGACTTGCAGGCATGCCCCGCCAAGTGAGGCAGGGTACCAACTACTTAGAGCTGGCGTGGGTGCGGCAACTGTTGAAGATGTAGATGATGCACAGAGTCTCTATGAGGTTTTGAGGAACCTCGAAGGCCTCAACATGGGCATTCCTCCTCTTCCCATGAGGGAGATTCTCGGTCATATGCAGCGACACACCGTCAGTGTGCCTGAGCGGTTTCTAGTTCCTCTTTGGAGGATAGCTAGAGTTGTTCTAAGTTTTCATGAGCACTATTCTCTTAGCAGTATCCTCATGTAGCGAACAATTGTTATATAGAGGCTTAGTATATCCATTTTGTACTTAAAATGCCCAAGTTTTGGGAATTTTCTGATGTGAAAGACTAGATTCGATATAAATATATGTACAAATATTTTGGCAATTTCATGATGTAAATGTTTCTGCAAATTTTTAACTATGTATATCTTTGCTTTCATCCATGTATCTATAATAAATGAGACAGATTCCAATCTAATACATAGTTTGCTAATGAGTCAGCAACTGCATTAAATTCTCAAGGAATGTGTTCATATGTAATAAACTCAAATTGATGTTCCAATAGTCGTACCCTTAAATAATGACGTAACAAGATTGGATTGTGAATGTGATAATGATTTGTCAATTGCATAACGACAAGTTGAGAGCTTAACCTGAACACGAGATTGGAGATGTCCTAAGATGGTGCTTCAGTGATAAGTGAAATTATAGACATATACTCAGCAATATTGTTGGTGGCAGTACGAAGAAAGACTCCCCCAAAACAAAGTAGTTTCGACTCAGTGTGTAAATATACCAAGCAAATGATGTAGTGTGTGATGACTGACACCATCCGCATATCCTACGTATGGTAAGGGTAATGAAGACATCTATACAAAAAGAAACATTTATGAGACAAAATACCCAAAAAATGCCAAAAATCTAGTTATAGAAAAAAGAAGCAAAACTTATAAATACATAGAATTACAAAGCACATTCCTAGTGCAATGCTAGCGATAATATTTTTTCAGTTAGAGCTCATTTCGGGGCTCCGCGAGCGGGACTCCTTCATAGTCTTGAAGTTCATAGGGCCCTTTTGAGAGGGCCTTGGTGATGACATATGGATCGATCCATAATGGTGAAGCATTCCTACCCACAAGAGGTCTTGTTTTCATCATAGAGTAAAAAAAGATCGCCTTCTTGGTAAGAATGAGGCTTGACCTTTTTTTCATATTGGGCTTTGGCCAGACGCTTGTGAGCTTTGAGTGCTAGTGTGGAATCACGACGGGTCTCATCCAGTTGATTGAGATATAGCAAGCGCTCTTCTTCGACAGTGGTGCTGGGCAAGAGGTCAACAACAAGTATTAGGGAAGGAATCTAGCACTCGATAGGTAGTACCACTTCCAGGAAATAAGCAAGTTGGAATGGTGTAAAGCCTATAGCAGTTTTGACTAAAGCTCAATATGACCATAATGTAGGATATGACATGCGGTGCCAGTGGGTTTTATGATTACCTACTTACTTGTGGATCATGGTCTTTGAGATGCAATTAACGGCTTCCACTTGGCTATTATTGGTGGGTTGTGTTATATTCTTTCCATGACTAGCCCACGTAGTTAACTGGGGGGTTAGAAGGGGGGCAGATCCCCCCCTTCGTTGCATCGATTACGTAGCGAGGAGAGTCACAAGGGGTTTGAGGGGTGCATGTAACCCCACTCTATGGGGTCCAGGGTAGCGCCCCGGAAAATTTTGGTTTTGGACGCTATATTAGGTTAGGCGGAACTTCCAATGGTTTTGTGCATGTTTTTCATACATGTTTTTGGACGCGATGGTTTTCAGGTATTTGCATGGCATTAGTGATTATGGTTTATGCTACCAAGGAAGACCAAGATTGGATAGAGTGTTGGATATTCATGGCTTTTTTCATGTAGATTGGGCTGGAGATCTCGATCAGAGAAGATCTACAAGTGGGTTTGTGTTTAACCTATTTGAAGGTGCAGTCAGTTGGATGAGTAAGAAACAATCTATAGTGGCACTATCAACTACAGAGGGAGAATACGTGGCAGCCACTCATGTAAGCAAGGAAGCAGTTTGGTTGCAGAGATTGTGTTCAAGTATGGGGTAGCACAGGGAGCTATAAGGATAGACTGTGACAACCAAAGTGCAATTTTCTTGGCAAAGAACCCTGCATATCATTCAAATACAAAACACATTGATGTTCATTCTCACTTTGTGAGGGATATGATAGAAGACAAAAAGGTTTTGCTGGTAAAGGTGGACACTTTGAAGAATATTGCAGATGTATTGACAAAATTTGTGAACTCTGGGAAGTTCTCATGGTGTAGGGAAACAATGGGTGTTGCAGGGCTAGATAAATTACTAAGCTCTCTTATATTCGCTTATGCAAAGAAAACAACAAGTGGGAGAATGTTGGGTTGTGTTTTATTCTTTCCATTACTAGCCCACATAGCTAACCGGGGGCTTAGAAGGGGGGTGGAGCCCCCCCTTCATTGCGCCGATTGTGTAGCGGGGGGAGTCACAGGGGGTTTAAGGGGTGCAGGTAACCCCACTCTACAGGGTCTAGGGCACCGCCCCAGAAATTTTTGGTTTTGGACCCTATATTAGGTTGGGCAGACCTACCTATGGTTTTGTGCATGTTTTTCGCACATGGTTTTGGATGCGATGGTTTTCAGTCCATGGTTTTGGACGTGATGGTTTTTCCATCCATGGTATTGGATGCTTCAGCATGTATAAATATGTATTGTAACATTGAATGGAACATAATGAAAAATCAAGCTGGTAGTCCCAGTTTTGGGATCCAGGGGAAAATCTCTATGTATATGTGTTTTATGTGTTATGCTCTCGCATTGTTTATTTTCTGTTCTTTAGAATTCTTATGCAGGTAATTTCTATATGGGGTTAAAACCTACAATTATCTTAGGGGTAGTAGGAGGGAGATTGTCACTCACGAAAATTGAGAAATGATGTTAAGTTAGACATCATGTGGTTCTGAAAGTGAGACCCATGCTCTGTAATGATCATGCGAGGCACACTAAAACAACAGATCACCTGATTGAAAATAAATAATGCTGTAGTTTCTCCATTGTCAAGGAAAGAGGGAATGGCTTCGAGCCATTTTCTAAAGTATTCCACAAAAATAATAATGTAGTTGTGTCCATGAGAGGAAGTGGGGTTGCATGTGACAAAGTCAATACCCCATTTGGAAAACGGGCCGACAAAGATAACCGGGTGTAGGGAGCCAGGGGTGCACTCATTTTCTTTGTAAATACTTGACAAGGGTGACACTATTGGATTGCCTTGATACAATCTTTAAACAAGGTTTGCGAGTAGTATCTTGTGCCTAAAATTTTTTGGGCAATAGATATGCAAGAAAGATGACCGCGACATGCCCCAACATGGGAGTCATTTAAAATGTGTTCTGCCTCGTCATGAGTGAGGCAACTTCAAAGAACTGTATCAGTGCCATGATGATATAAAGTATTGTTCAACACTAAATAGTGTCAAGCTTGGTGGCGGATGCGATGATGGTCACCTGATGATAGTTCAGGGCAAATTTGTTGTGCTTGGACATAGATTATAATGTCACCATACTAAGGGTCAATTGAGTCAATCAGATAGACAGATTCATCCAGAAGAAGATCGTGGCCTATCTCATTTGGATCAACAATGGGAAGATCCGACAATAGTTCTCTGAAGACTAAGGATGTTTTCGCCTTGGGAGTGGTGAAAACCAAATCTAATTGCTGGAGGATAATAATTCATTTGGAATATTTTCCTCCAATTACTTGACGAGACAAAATGTGTCTCGTGGGATTCCCCAAAGCGATGACAGTAGTCTGTCGCAGCAGATATAGTGTCAGAAATGATTGAAAACAAAGACAACTACTAAGGATAGCTTTTCCACATGTGAATATCTGAGTTCATGCCCAGCCAAACCATTCAAGAGTTAATAGATTACAGGCTCACTAAGATCATCATGATTTTGGGCCAACACCGTTCCAATAGAGGATGACAAGGCTGCGAGATAGAGGGGAAAGTCGCGTGAATAGTTGGGAGCAATAAGTAGTGGGGTAGATATAAGTGCATGTTTCAAGGCATCCAATGATCGTTGGGCTTGATCATCCCACAAGTGTGGTACTCCCTTCTTTAGGAGGTGCATAAATCCTTTCATCAACTCAACATAGTTTATGATGAATCATCGTAAGATGTTTTCTTTCCCTTGCAAATGTTGGAGTTGTAGAATGGATTTTGGTTCGGGAAATTGAGTAATTCCCTTTACCTTATCGGGATCAACCCTAATCTTGTGTTCAGAGACAATGAAACCAAGTAGGTATCCAGACTCGAAAAGGAAAATGCATTTGTGTGGATTTAGACATATGTTATAGAACCTACATCTAAGAAAAATTGCTCGTAAATGAACTAGGTGTTGAGTTCACTTCTTGGAATGGGTTGGAAGGTCATCCAAGTAAGCTTGAACAATGTGTCTAATATCATGGAATATGTAGTCCATGGCCCGATGAAATGTTGCTCCAACATTCTTTAAACCGAATGGGAGTTTTCTATATGCAAATATTCCCTAAGTGAAAATGAAGGTGGTTTTGTGCTTGTCTGTGGGTTTTATGGCAATTTGGTTATAGCCTAAGTAACCATCCATAAATGAGAAGGATCCACAATCGGCGCAATCATCGATTATTTGGTCGATGAAGGTTGTCAAATAATTATCTCTTGGACATGCAGTGTTGAAATCCTGGTAGTCGACACAGACGTGGATGGTACCCTGTTTTTTTATCTATAGGGACCAAATTGGAAACCCATTCTGTTAAGGGAATAGGGTGAACGAAACCAACACGTAACAATTTTTCCACCTTAGTCAATGTGGTTACAATTTTTTTGGGGGTGGAAGGTCGAAGTCGTTGGTAAATAGGTTTGGCATCGTCATAAACCTTGATCTCATGCTCAACAATAGATGGATATATGATGGGCATTTCCTCGTAAGGCCAAGCAAATACATCACAGAATTCCTTGAAAAGGAAAGTGAAGCTTGAAATTTCTTCAGGAGTGCAATCAACTCTAATCTTTATGTTTTCCATGATGTCTGTCTGGAATGAAATATCAATGAGTAGTGCCTTTGAAAGATTACCCATGTTCCCTTCCGAATCCAAAGTTTGGATGATTTTATAACTTAAGGGAACGATCTCAGCTGTTTCAAAGGATAGGATTTGTATAGGTGTCACACCTGACTCAAATATTGAAATGTGATGGTGATAGCTTTCCCAAGGTCTCTCCTCTATATACATGATCTCTTTAATAATTTCATTCGAAGGTAGGACTTGATTGAGGAGATCGTTAGAGGGAGAAGTTGTGGGAGAGGAGGTGGTACCATCATCTGTGACCAAAGTGACTCGAGAATCAGATGCATATTGAATGGCTTGATAGGGCAATTCATCTGGTGACAACGACATTTTTTCTCCATAAGAGTCAACGTCTGAAGGGGCCAAGAGGATCGAGGGATCGGTTGGGTCATGAGGAATTGATAAGACCATAGAAACTGTCTATGGAACTGCAGGTGGTGGGAGAGGAAAACAACCCATCAGGGAAGAACCCTTTGAAAGACTAGTATCGATACTGACATAAGAGTTAGGTATCCCACCCACGAAAGGTACAAAGCCTCTAGTTAACGATGAGTAATATGGGGTGAAAAAGGAGAGTTGGTCCACTATGACTTTCTTTCCATCCAATGGAAATAGGATGATACGAAAGACAACAAACACAACAATACTCATGGAATAAGTCTAACTGTGACCCAACAATAGTTTATAGTCGATTTTTTGATCCAAAACATCAATGTCCACCGTTACCATTTTCCCACTCAAAGTGATGGGTAGCTGGCAAGGTAACCTTTTGGGATGAAGGTGTGGTCGTCAAAATCGTGAAGGGAGTTCGACGATGGGGAAAGGGTTGGAGAACCCAAGGTGATCCAACATGAATTCGACATGATGCAGGTCGAAGAACCTTCGTTCATGACTGTTCTATGTACCCCTTGTCCTTTAAAAAAAAAATCACCTGAAATGCAAGCTCGTGTGAAAGGGGAGGTTTACGTTTTTCCATGTCGAATATTGCTATCATGGAATCTTGAGGGTCAACCACACCAATAGTTGAAAGTAGAGCTTTCCTTTGTGTTGGCCAAGTTTGCAATACTTCGAGCACCGACATAGCTAATGATGCTTGCCCCAAATCTTCTACAATACTGTAGTTCTAGGTGGCACGTGCATATGTATTATGTGTTGTGCGACAAAGTGCCCCTTTTGGTGAGTGAATCACAATACCAATAACTAGTTTCTCGCTATAAAGATTGTTGGGCAATAGTGGGTTTGAACTCGAGGAAGCTTCCTCATCATTAGCGACTAGAGCTACATAACTTTTGGCTCTTGTTTGAAGATCGACCGTTTCAAATTTGTAAATGCTGGATGGTCCTCCACCAGGTGAAGGATGATGTGAACCATAGTTGTCCCCTTGCTGGGGTTGAGGTTGGTTTAAAATAAGATGTTGATGCTGCTAAGTAGGTGTTGGATTGTTGGGGCCTAACCCAAGTTCAGAGTTAATTAGCCAAACAAATCCCTACACTACTAGCCCTTTCGGCATCAGCCCGCGGTGCACAGACTGAAGTCTCACCCGATGCAGTATGGGGGGATGTTGGAACCAAGTTTCCGCACCCTTGAGATGTTAGAGGTGTCGATTTAGTCCAACGGTGCTTGCCTTCGTGCAGGTCGGTTCACACACTATCCTGACCTATGAGACCTTCACGATTTGTTAGGATCTCCTTTCGCACAGCCCTAACTAGGGGCTGAGATGCTTTTGCACTGTTAGGGTAGAAATCTGCACTATTTCCCCAAGTTACACAGCGTATCTTACTTATCTTCTTACAATGGTTAGTTAACTTCACATAAATAGATACTTTATCTCACATTTACTTAATCAACACAATCAGATATGTTCGCGCAACACATAAACAACAAGCATGAAATTTATACCCAATATACTCAATGCAGAAAACATGAAATAATTACACAGAATTGATACGAAAACTTCTCTTTATTAATTCTTCCATGGTTACAGACTCGACTCACCCTATGCACTCAGCTACAGGGTTTTGCGCACTAAGTTCTAGACTACTAGGCCTCTGCGCACTTAGCTGTAGATCCTTCTCCTACTCTAAGACCCAAAGACTTGAGTTTTCACTTAGATATTCCGCTATGCTTATATTCCATCCTCATTCATTGTGCTTTTTACAACTTAGAGCCTCACTCTATTTATACAATCCCATGGTCCGTGGACCATGGGTAGATATCTAAAGCTAGCATTACATTACAAAATTGAGGGCATACAACCCTGTGACTCATTTATAAGCTTCGTGCTCCGCGCCCACAAAATTCGGAGACATTACATCAAATTTACGACTTTTAACCAAAAACTGGGCTTTAAGACCTAAAAATTTCCTTGGGGGATCCCGCGCCCAACAGGCCCCCAACGCAAACATCGTGACTCACCCTCAAGTCAATCTGTCGGTGTGGATATCTTTGCATGGAGACTTCCCAACTCTGCTTGGACCGCTGCAAGATCGGCAGCGCACTGAGTGGCTACCTAGTGCACTTCCAGGACATGCTATTCAGAGAGCGTTCTAGCTGAAATTTTTCCCTGCACTTGTTCCTGTGTCCCCTACATCTACGTGAGATTTTCTTCAATAGAGGTGGTAATGATGAACACCTCATCGATCCACGGTCGTATGCACACCTTCAAGACAACTTCCTTATGTCACGCATCGTCTACCTGATCCTTGAGCACTTTTGCTTGTTGCATCCACACGAGCCTCTGTGTAAGGGCCACCATTTGCGTGGTCCCTTTTAGTTCATTGTACTGTTGTTGTAGCTTGCGCACCTCTGTTTCTAGACACTGTATGTTCGGGTCGTCCTGCAGACTAGTGAGAACCTTGAATGACTCGTCAAATAGATTTTACACTCGTTCATTGCACTGTTGATTTCTATTATTCCAGCTGTAATGGCACTCGCGCACTGTTCCTTCACCTCAGGTAGAGTTCAAGGCTGCGCCTTCAATTGCAGCTCAATTATCTGAAGGTTCAGCTCTAGCTGAACCTTAGCCATTTCTTCTTTTGCCTTGTGCAGCCCTGGTGCTAGTCTCCATATGCGCGCCTCTGCTAGTTCCTCTGCTAGGATGGCCAACTCAGGGACCATTTGGCAGGCTTCCTCGTCACACTGCATGCTCAATTGTTCAATATTAATTCGTTTCTCGCTCGTCACTTGGAGTATGCGGCCCTCCCTGGCCCACAGTTTTGTTGTCATGCCATACTGTAGAACATAGAGCATATCCTGAGGGAGAGTAGCCATGCTTATCCCAACTCCTTTCAATGCACTGACCATAGGCTTGTCAGCCTCATTTTCTATAACCAGTGCTCCCTCTAGCAACAATATAGTGTTGGTCATGTGGGCACATGGAATTTCCTCAACCGTGATCGTCCCCACTGCGAGGCTGGTCGACAGAGAACCAACCTAAGGAGTGTGCACCTGCAACTCCTATATCTATTCCCGGAGGGCCCCCAACACCATCTGATTTTCCTTTGCGAATTGCTGGGGGGCCTCCATGGTGACTTCTCACATCAGCTCCCCTATGTCATGGAGATCCCCCTCAGTGAGGTTGATCAGGTTGAAAGAAGTCTTGTGGGCCTTCGACTTCTTTCGCGGCACCACCTGCTCTCTCGGGTGCTGTTGCTTCAGCTGTGTGGACACTGTCTGTGGGTCCATGCCACCTTCCTCTGTTTATGTCTCCTGTTTAGGTGAATGCAACTTCTATGCCTCGTGCTCCTTTATTGTTGCCTTTTGATGTTATTCTACTACCTTCATGGCATCCTACGCCTCCTGCACCTTTTCTATTATTGCTTCATTCCTTCTCTTCTCTGCCAAGTGCGCCATCCGCATTTCTGCTTCCTTCTTCTTCCTCTGTGCAGCGGACTTCTCTCATTCCACCGTAGAGCTAGCTGGAGCACGTACTTCAGCATCCACGATTCAAGCACGACGAATATGGCATTGTCTATGGCCAGGTAAGGGATCTTGTTCCATTTCTTCGTGGGGTCCTTGCGTGTCCTGATATACACATGATGGAATTCCACCTTGAACTTCGCGAAGCTTTGTAGATTATTGTAGACAGTAGGCAATAACCACTGCTTGTGGTTAATCCCCATTCTGATGTTCACCTCCATGAACAACCAGAATATCTTATTGTCTCTGATCCTCACCACATCTTTAGTTTCCCACAACGAAGCGTACTTCACTGCCTCCGACAGATCCTGTGCAATTGTGGGGAACTGGTTTTCCTCAGGCAATTCTCAAGCCACCAGCACTATCGATAGCAGAAGCCATGCATAGTGGAAAGTCTTCCCTTGTTCCTATGCCTCGTGATAATTTTCTAGGAATTCTCACCACAAGTAATTCGCCCAGTTAAACTAGACCCCCTTTGCACACTACGCGGCAAGTGCAACCATTGGCGCAGGCACCTCATCCACGTGCCGCTTCCGCATAACCTTCCTAGCCAGTATTTGTGTTGCAACTCTGACTGTAGCGTTATTAATACTAGAGATCTCGTACCCTCTCTTTTTCTTCTCCTGCTTGAACTTTTTCTTCATGGCCTCCATGATGGCCAAATCATCACTTTTAGCCTCGAATATATTTGCTATATCCTCCCCTTTACAAGGGAGCCAGGTAATTCTATGAATTAGGTGGTCCATGATGGGGATGGGCTCCTCCAGCCATAAACACCCATCATGCACCAGGAAAAGAAGCTGCCTAATGACAAAGATAATTACTAGGGTGCGATGGTAATTCGACACCCAGAGCAGGTTTAACAACCATACCTTCTCTACTCCTTGCAACCACTTGCGTAACTCCAAATCTATGAATCCCACCATTGTATTTTTCTTTGGTCACATTAGCTACATAGTTACCAAATGTGGGAATTTTTCGTGGTCCACGAGATCCCAGTCTTCAAATTTTAGAACCGGCACCCGTCCCAAGTGCACTCCATAAAAAATGATATCATCAGGTAGCAGCAGAGTCTGCAGAAAGCTGTTGCTCTCATCTAGGTCCTTGGGCACCCTTGCTTTCCCTTTTCGCGAAAGGACATATGCGAGAAACCTGGTTAGAGGGTCTGTAACCTGGGTTTCTTCCTCATTTCTACGTCCTCCCCTTCTTCTACCAGGATTTCCTCATGGTCTTCTTCCTCCTCATCGGCTTCCAAATTTATCGCCTTCCCCTTTTCTTCTATGGTATGTTTAGTACTCAGCAGGTTTGCAAGGGACATGGGCATTGGAACCATAGGCTGCTTGCCTTTCTTGGATCTCAGTGCACACGATGATTTAGGGATTTCTGCGACTATCTTGGTGCTTTTCGGGGCATCTCCTATCGTCATGGCCTGCACAGCCTCTTCATTGGTCATCTCTCTCATATCCATGGCTTCTTCAGTTGCTGCCATATTGTTGTTCCTCAAATCTCTCAATGGCTCAGGTAATTGCTCAAACAATTCCTTCGACTTCAAAATATCAAACAAATCTGGGTTCATAAATCTCTGGGCGCGCAATTGCTCAATCCTCAAATGGCCAAGTGTTGTTTGTTGGGTAGCCGTTCGTAATTTATAGTGCCTTTTGAAATTGAATTCGACCGTTCCGCCCAAATCTGCTCCAGTAATGCTCCCTTGGCGACAGATTTTCCTAAATCTAGCCGATAAAGTTCACCTTAAATTTCTACCACCTGTTGTAGCATTTTCTGGTTTTTATAAGATAGAATAAAATAGTTAAAAAATAAAAAATATTTTGAAAAAATGTTAAGTTAGGATATGGACATAACAATAGTGAGTAAAATGTTAGTGAAAAAAATATTGATGATGATGTCCATATCAAAGAAAATGTTAGGTAGATGTCCTAAAAAATAAAGACAAAAAGAAAATGTTAGCTTAGAAAGAAAAGAAAACAAATAAACCCTGAAATTGACCAAGTCTAAATGCCACTACTATTGTTTCTGCAAAATAATGGTTGTGTGCAGCTTGTCATAAATGCCACAACCCATGACAGTCAAATAGTTTAATCTTGACTACTTCATGCTTTAAATTTGATGTTATAGTTAGAGAATAAATATCTGGCCAAACTATTTAATCTTGGCAGATCAGTAGTTAGGTAGAGAATAATAAGGTGCTCATCAGTTTAATCTGAGTCCTTGGATGTTATAAGGTTAGAATTAGATAGTTTTCTTTTGTAAAATAAAAAGAAAGGAAAAGGGTTTCCTAGCTTAAATGCACCCATTAAGTGAAGAAAAAATGATAGGATAAGCAAAGGGTAAGTAGAAGAAAGGTTGCAAAAGTTTGATGATTCATTGGACAAATGTACATTTATCATGTTTTACCATATGTTTCTATGTCCATGATGCAATTACACAAAGAAAATGAAGGTCTACAAGATAAATTAATTAACTTCCCATTCATCTCCATTCATCCCTATGTTCACTAAATTTCCCTTCCCACCTTCATTCATTCATATCCATTCATTTTCCATAAAAAAAACCCCTTTTCCTAAGGTCAAAACCCTTTTTTCCTAAGAAAAGTGAAAACCCCATGTAAAATCCCTTTTTACCCAAAAAAAACCCACAAAAAGGTGTTTACCCTAAGTATTGATGCATATATGAAAAGCAAATAACTCATAAAAAACATTATACTTAGTGTATTTCCCCCTTCCACTTATATTTCATATATTTCCCCTTTTCACGTATATTTCCCCTTTCCGCTCATATTTAATATTAATTCTAACCTATAGTATTAAACCCTTAAAATTTCCTTTTCCCATATATATTAACTCCCTTTATTAAATAACCCGAAACCTTTAATTTTATTATAAAACTATGTATTTCATAAAATATCGCATCCCAAGCATTGCAACATATATGCACCCTCCGCCATTGCGATATGCGAAGCGCAATAGACCCATACCCGATGCATATATAATTCATATTTCATTTCCATATCACATCCGCCTCCATCGTAAGTCTCGGCTAAATCATTACTCTCCACCATTGCGATCTCCAATTGTGATGGGATCCGAGACCCGATCGCAGTATTAACTATAATATATTTCCATGTCGTGTCCGGCCCTTATCACATTCCTTGCGATGGGCCTTCCTCCGCTAAATCCCGATTGTGATATGAAATATGAACCTCAATCCGATATCATTTATTTGCCCACATTAATATTATTTAAAGTCCGCCATACCATATTTTGCGAACGATTAATTTGTTAAATTATTTTTATGATTTAAACAAGGAACCCCGTAATCTCAGTTTTAACCCATAAATAAAGTTATTCCACCATTATTAGTCATTGGGCACCTCCGTACTACTCTTTCACTCTGCCATCGTCTGATCTAATGCATTCAAATCCAACAGCCCACGACAATTTTCGGTTGGCTCTCTGTACGGGCATTACCTACCGGAAAAGTGGTATTCCACTGACCTCCCTTGCTACGTGTCAAGCTCAGATAATTTTGGGTGGCCCCCTTGAAAAAATACCCATGCCTTATAAGCGATGTGATGAACACCAAAACTGCCTCCCACATAATGACAAAATAGCCACTGTTTATTTTGCGCCATAATTCAAATAGAAGACTGTTCTTCCATTTAAACACAAAAATTACCATTTTTCTTTGTTTTGCCTATCTTCAGAGTGAAACCTCCATAAAGCCTTTGTGACAAATAAAACCATCATTTTACCTTCCAATACACTTTGGACTCCTCCCAATACCCCTTCAACCTCTATAAAACTATTGAAGACCTTCTCTGTCACCTATGTTTTTCTTAACAATTTCTATGTTTTGCAGGTAAAGACTCCTATTCTAGGCTTACAAAGGGAAAAAGCCTGTGTACAGTTGGAAGACAAATACGAATATCATATCAAATTACTTGACCATGTGACATAAAATCTAAAAGTATTTACTTTTGAAAAACATAGTAAAAACCTGAAATTCACAGTAAAGGTAAAAGAACACAGTAAAGGTTACTCAGCAGGGTCAAATGATTTTCACAGAGTTTAAAGAGTATTAGATGGAAGATCAAATGAAGAAATCAAACAAGCGTAAAGAATTCAAACAGTCAAAGAAACTTGAAGGGCAAAAGATCAAACAACAAAGCCATCACAACCTAAATAAAAGGGATAGAAAGAAGTAGTTCAATAGCTACCCCTATCTTCTTGTATGAAGCTCTTTCCTTTCCTAGAATAAATCTTAATCAGTTTTAGGATATTTTATTAGTTTCATTATTGTATAAATAACTCTCTTCTCGAGTTGTTAATGGTTCGATGTTCGAGATTCATTGCTCATTTCTTATAAAGTCTTGACTGTTCATTCTACTTTGAACCTGGAAGCCACCTTTGAATGAAGCTTTTGTAGACACTTGATGTACTCAGTCTTTCTGGAACCTTAATACAAAGCAGAGGATTTTGAATTTGGTTCTATATAGTTTGTGTTATCCTGTAAGTTTTTCCAGTTATCATTATGTTTTTTCTTCATATTCTTATGACTTATAGAGATATCTAGGTAGGAATAATTGTGTCTCAATTTATTCTTATAAGCTCCTGAAGTGATCATCTATTAACATAATGGATTAATGAACTGCCTGTTTAGCTAATCTCCTCTAATCAATAAATCATCAGCATCTTATGTAAGATTAAGTATATTGCCTTGAACCTTTGGAACGTAGTTTAGAAGGTTTTCCTACTTATGATTGTTCTGTTTTACAGTCTGGAAACTATGATAATCATATTATTTTCTGCCTTCTTCTCACCACTATTTTTGATCTATATCCCTGTGTAAATTTTTATAGCAGCCCTTTGTTGAGATATTAATATAACCCAAAGGATTAATTACTTAAATTCTACATCTGTCTTCATTCATTGGTCTTCCAAAACTAAAACCAAAAACCCCAAAACAATTATTTTAGATGCTTTGGCCTTGGTAGCTGACGTACTACTATCTCAGAGGTACAAAATCAGACTGACGCCGTTGCCGGGGATTCAAAATTCCCTTAATTTTCCCTTGGGACAATGATATTCATTCATTCCTTTCCTTTAAAGGTGATTAAATGGCTTAGAAAGGTTAAAATCATTCACCTAGGTGACTCCACACTCCCAAGTTGGCACCTTTTAAACATACCAGATCTCGTTGAGAAGCTGACATAGTTAGTCCTCTGTCAGATCCTGAAAGGCTTCTGAGAAAAGCTAGTTCTAAAAGGGTACACCAACCATCTTCTTCTTCCTCTTCAGTACTATAGTCTTAAGAATTAGAATCATTTGACCCCTATAGTAATATCCCATCTGATCCTGATTACTCCCATTTATCACCTAGGGTTGCTGAACTTCTAGATAAAGGAGTTGATTTTAAGTCAGCCTACCTTATTCATTCATTACAATCTTATCCAATACCCACACTACCACCAAGATCACCTAAAACTGAATTTGATTTGGGTGTTAATCTACCAGAATATAAACCCACAAATTTCATATCCCCTACCACTTATCATTTTCCTTCCATTTTTGACCGACCTGAAGCTTCTTCTTCTGAACAACTTGAAGAGACCTTCTCTATATATTATAATCCTCTTTTTGAAACAAAATAAGGTATTCCTTTATAGGTCCCAAAGTTAGTTCTTAAGACTCCTTTGAAGTCTTTCAGGAGATCTCCTCCTTTACCTCCAACTAGTTCATCAACCTCTGAATCACCTTCTTCCTCTACTTCTTCTTCATCCTCTACATCCACACAAACACCTTATACCTCATCTGGAAAATCTCATACACCTCAAGCACCTCATACACCACTTGCTGTCATGGCTTTCCGACCTATTGTACAGGTTAGATATGCTGCCTTAGTCTTACCTAATAACCTTAATGCATTCCTGGTTGGATACTTAAAATACCTTCCCAAGTACAATGGAGAAACTAGTCCCTTAGTTGAAGACCATCTTCAAGCTTTCCTAAACTTTGCAGACAACATGAATACTGAACAAGAAAATGTTTATATGAGATTTTTTGTACAGTCACTTGAAGGAAATGTGAGGATTTGGTTTAGGAAATTACCAACAGATTCCATTAGAAATTGGGAAGATCTTACAAACATATTTAAAAATCAATGGGGTGTGAAAAAGGATCCTCTTTAATTCCTCACAGAATTTGAAGAGCTTAAAAGGAACTTCAATGAACCAGTATCAGATTTCATCAAAAGATTCAATAAACACTATCACAAAATGCTAGTTGATTGTAAGCCCCCTGTAATAGCAACTATGTCTAGATTTTCCAAAGCTTTTGATGATGACTTTGTTGTTATGCTATGAGAGATAACTTCAAGCACTCTTGAAGATATGCAAGCAAGCACTATAGAAGTAGAAGCAAATAAGGCAGCCTAAACTTCTTTAAAACTTAAGGAAGAAAAGGCCCAAAGAAAACTAAAATCTGTTCAAGAAGCCTCTAGTTCCTCTAAGACTAAATCAGAAGACTCAAAAATAGATGAAATAACATCTCTTCTTATAAACCTATCAAATAGGATTTCAAAAATTGAGACCCAACCTAGGACAATACAGCAAACAGTTACTAGACCCCAAAACCAAAATCAAGGTCAGTGTAAAAGAAATCCACCACTATAGATTCTTTAGAGACCTACCAATGATCAACCGGTTCCTACTCCTTTATTGATAGATGACCAACAACTTGATGATAATACTATGAAAATTACTAAAGATATTAATAGTATGGATTCTTCTTCCAATAAAACAACCATCTTTCCTCTCTCACAACAAAATAAGGTTCAAGAAGATCAGGAAGCTTCACAAGTCTCTAAATATCATGCTTTCTCTGAATTTTTAATTGTAGAGTTAAACAAGAGGTATGATCTTATGCCTAGAGCTGGTCTTGGGAGACCTCCAAAGGAAACTACAGTAATTGAACCACGTACCAAAATTGCTGAAGCTCAAACAACTCTTATTCAACCCTTAGATCAGTCAATTGATACTACCCAAATTGGTAAAAACATTTTAACTGCATTTAATGTTGAACAAGAATTAGAGAGTGTTAAGATCCCAATTCCACTGTCAGAACTTTCTAAAAACCCTTGTTACAAAATCCAAGTTACAAAATGGATACAAAATACCTTAGTTGATGTTGAAGGTGATGTCATAAGTTTGCAAGATGAAAACCCATCAGTAGTTTTTGGCCCTAGTTCAGACATGATAGATGAGATAGTGCCTCCTTTCTATGCAACTCTTAAAACAAATGATTCCATGTTGTATAATTGTATGTTTGATTCAGGATCATCACACAACCTTATGCCAAAATCTATGATGGATCATTTGAAACTTGACAGAACTAAATCCTACCATGGCCTGTACACCTTTGATTCTAAAAGGGTTCTTTGTTTGGGATTGATCAAGGATCTAGTGGTTACTCTTGCCCAAATTCTAGTGAAAAGTGTAGTGCTTGATATTGTTGTCACAGATATCCCTCCCAAGTTTGGAATGCTCCTTTCTAGGTCTTGTTATGCTAAATTAGGGGGAACTCTAGACTCTAGACTCTGTGTGGATTTTAGAAATTTTAACAAAGCATCATTAAAATATAATTATCCTTTGCCCAGAATGGATCAGTTACTTCAAATGGTTTCAGGAGCACAAAGACTTTCTATGCTTGATGGTTTTTCAGGTTACAATCAGGTGAATGTTGATATAGCAGACAGAGAGAAGACAACCTTTAGTACACCCTGGGGTACATTCATGCACACTAGGATGCCATTTGGCTTAACCAATGCTGGTGCAACATTTCAGAGAGCTATGGGCATAGATTTTATGGGTCAGGTAAATAAATTTCTGGTTATTTATCTTGATGACATAACTGTTTTTTCTAAATTTGATCAGAAACATCTAAAGCACTTGATGAAGGTTTTTGACACATGTATAAAATTTGGAATATCATTGAACCCTAAGAAGTCCTTGTTTGCTGTCAAAGAGGGAAAACTATTGGGCCATATAATTTCAAATGAGGGAGTAGTAATTGACCCCAAGCGAGTATCTGCCATTGAAACATTGACCTTACCTAGAAACAAGAAGGAGATTCAAGCTTTTCTAGGCAAGATTAATTTTTTAAGGAGGTTTATTCCAAATTATGCAGAGATCGTAAAAGATATAACTGACATGCTCCGAAAGTACCATGAAGTCAAATGGACTCCCTTTTATAGGCATGCATTTGAACAAATAAAAAAGGCTATCTCTGAAGCTCCCACCTTAGCCAACCCGGATTATACTAAGCCATTTAGTATTTTCTCTTTCGCCTTTGAAACAACCCTTGCTGCTATTCTATTACAGAAAAATGAAGATTCCCATGACCAACCCATAGCCTTTTTCAGCAAGGTTATGAGAGATGTTGAGCTTAAGGATGACATCATTGACAAGTAAGCCTTTCTCCTCATTCAAGCCTTAAAATCATTCAGAATGTATATCTTACATTCACCTATTACTTATGTCCCCAATAGTGTTGTGAAAATTTTCCTAACCCAACCAGACATTGATGGGAAGAGAGGTAGATGGATCACTCAAATTCCAGAGTTTGATCTAACTATCAAGACTACCAAGCTAGTAAAAGGTCAAGGATTAGCCAAGCTTCTAGTTGAATCCAACTCCACTGTACTTGGAATCAATTCTATTTTAGAAATACAAGCGAATAATACACATGAACCTTCTCTCCTTGCACAAGGGAAGAATCCACAAGAAGCTTCTCTCCTTGCACAAGGGGAGAATCCACAAGAACCTTCCCTTTATCCTAAAGGGGAGAATTCACAAGAACCTCTACCTTCAGAGCAGATTAGTCCTACACACATTGATGAAAACTTCTTGTTGTCAAACCGGTATCAAGATATTGTAAATTTCTTGATTCATTTTGAGTGTCCAGCATCATTCTCCAAAACCCAGTGTAAAACCCTTAAGTTAAAATCAGCCAATTACTACATTATAAATGCAAATTTATACTGGAAAGATCCAACGAATATTTTGTTATTATTTTAATAGAATCATAAACTGAAGGAATTATTCATCAGTTTCATAAAGGATTTTCTGGGGGACATTATGCTTGGAGAGAAATAGCATACAAGATTCTGAGGGGAGGATTTTATTGGCCCACATTGTTCTTACAAGTAGGGGAAAAAGTCAGTGGGTGTGTTGCTTGTCAAATGTTTGCTGGTAAACAAAAATTAGCAGCTCTTCTACTTGTTCCATCAATAGTTTCAACACCTTTTTCTCAATGGGGATTAGATTTTGTTAGAGAGATTCACCCCCCTTCAAGTAATCAACATAGATGGATCCTCACTGCAACAGACTACTTTAGTAAATGGGTGGAAGCAATTCGAGTTAGAAATGCTACTGATTCAATAGTAATTAAGTTTATTGAGGAGAATATATTATCTATATTTGGTTTCCCAACTCAAATTGTCACTAATAATGTAACAACTTTTTCTAGTGTTAAAATGATTGACTTTTGCCATAAATATCAGATTCTGTTACATCATTCAGCTCCATACTACCCTCAAGGTAATGGCCTTGCAGAGTCATCAAATGAATGTCTGGTAAAGGTAATCAAAATGACTCTAGCTGAACATAAGAAGAGTTGGGATTCAAATTTGATTTATGCAGTATGGGCAAACAGAATTACTCCAAAAAGATCAACTAGAAAATCTCCATTTTAGTTAGTCTATGCGAAAGATGCAATTTTCCCTACCAATTTGGCCTTCTTTGTTTTAAAATTCTTGCAAGATTCAACAAATGAACTTGATGATTTTTTAAGAAGAATAAATCAGATTATTGAACTTAACGAAAACAGAGATGAAGTTCAATACAAATTGAATAAATATCATAATAATATGAAGGCCATGTTTGACAGAAGAGACAGGGAAAGGGACTTTAAGGAAGGTGATCTAGTTCTAAGATGGGATGCCAGGAGAGAAGAGAAAGAAAAGCATGGCAAATTTGACAATCTATGGTCTGAACCTTTAGCAATTGCTGAAGTCAAGGGTAACAACACTTTTGTGCTGCAGAATCTTGATGGGCTATATTCCACTTATCCTGTAAATGGAAGGTTTCACAAACATTACATTCAGTACTAAGAAGTTGAAATATTTTTCATTGTAAATACTCTGGTTTTCTTTTACCTTTCAAGATGTCAGTGTGACTTTCTTTACAGCAAGGACTCTATAGCCCGAGGAGAAGGCAAATGGATCTGCAGGTTCTCTGCATTCTACAGGAGAAAGCAGTCCCCAGTTGGAGCCAATGTTGTATCATTTTTTGGTTTTGATAAGATATAATAAAATAGTCAAAAAATAAAAATTATTTTGAAAAAACGTTAAGTTAGGATATGAACATAACAATAGTGAATAAAATGTTAGTGAAAAAAATCTTGATGATGATGTCCATATCAAAGAAAATGTTAGGTAGATGTCCTAAAAAATAAAGACAAAAAGAAAATGTTAGGCTAGAAAGAAAAGAAAACAAATAAACTCTGAAAGTGAGCAAGTCTAAATTCCACTACTACTGTTTATGCAAAATAATGGTTGTGTGTAGCTTGTCATAAATGCTACAACCAATCTAAGTCAATAGTTTAATCTTGACTGCTTCATGCTTTAAATTTGATGTTATAGTTAGAGAATAAAGACACGGCCAAACTATTTAATCTTGGCAGATCAGTAGTTAGGTAGAGAATAGTAAGGTGCCCATCAGTTTAATTTGAGCCCTTGGATGTTATAAAGTTAGAATTAGATATTTTTCTTTTGTAAAATAAAAGGAAAGGAAAAGGGTTTTCTAGCTTAAATGCACCCATTAAGTGAAGAAAAAGTGACAGGATAAGCAAAGGGTAAGTAGAAGAGGGGTTGCATAAGTTTGATGATTCATTGGACAAATGTACATTTATCATGTTTTACCATATGTTTCTATGTCCGTGATGCAATTACACAAAGCAAATGATGGTCTACAAGATAAATTAATTAACTTCCCATTCATCTCCATTCATCCCTATATTCACTAATTTCCCCTTCCCACCTTCATACATTCATATCCATTCATTTTCCATAAAAGAACCCCTTTTCCTAAGGTCAAACCCCTTTTTGGCTAGGAAAAGGGAAAACCCCATATAAAATCCCTTTCTACCCAAAAAACCCACAAAAAGGTGTTTACCCTAAGTATTGATGCATATATGAAAAGTAAATAACTCATGAAAAACATTATACTTAGTGTATTTCCCCTTTCCGCTTATATTTCATATATTTCCCCTTTCCACTCATATTTCATATTAATGCTAACCTATAGTATTAAACCCTTAAAATTCCCTTTTCTCGTATATACTAACTCCCTTTATTAAATAACCCGAGACCTTTAGTTTTATTATAAAACTATGTATTTCATAAAATCTCTCATCGCACGCCTTTCAAAGTATATGCACCCTCCGCCATTGCGATATGCGAAGCACGATAGACCCGGAACCGACGCATATATATTTCATATTTCATTGCTATATCGCATCTCCCTCCATCGCATGTCTTGGCTAAATCATTACCCTCCACCATTGCGATCTCCGATTGCGATGGAAACCCAGAACCAATCACAGTATTAACTATGATTTATTTCCATATCGCGTCCGGCCCTTATCGCATTCCTTGCGATGGGCCTTCCTCTGCTAAACCCCGATTGCGATATGTGGTATGAACCCGGACCCGAAATCATTTATCCACCCGCATTCATATTATTTCAAGTTCGTCATACCATGTTTTACGAACGATTCCTTTGTTAAATTGTTTTTATGATTTAAACAAAGAACCCGACTAATCTCAGTTTTAACCCATAAATAAAGCTATTCCACCATTATTAGTCATTGGGCCCATCCATATTAATGTTTCTCTTTACCACCATCTGATCTAATGCATTCGAATCCAATGGCCAACAACGATTTCAGGTTGGATATTTGTACGCGCATTACCCACCCAAAAAAGCGGTATTCCACTAACCTCCCTTGCTATGTGTCAAGCTCAGATCATTTCGGGTGACCCCCTGCCAAAATCGCATACGCCTTATAAGAAGTGCGATGAAAACCAAAACCGCCTCCTGCATAACAACAAAATAACCACTATTCATTTTGCTCCATAATTCAAATCGAAGACTGTTCTTCCATTTAAACGAAAAAATTACCATTTTGCTTTGTTTTGCATGTTTTCATAGTGAACCTCCATAAAGGCTCTGTGACCAATAAAACCATCATTTCACCTTCTGATATGCTCTAGACTCCTTACAATATCCATTAAACCTCTATAAAACCATTGAAGACCTTCTCTGTCACCTGTGTTTTTCTTAACAGTTTATGTGTTTTGCAGGTAAAGACTCATGTTCCAAGCTTACAAAGGAAAAATCCTGCATACAATTGGAAGACAAATACAAAGATCATATCAAATTACTTTACCATGTGACATAAAATCTAAAAGGATTCACTATTGAAAAACACAGTAAAAACTTGAAATGCACAGTGAAGGTAAAGGAACACAATAAAGGTTACTCAGCAGGGTCAAATGATTTTCACAGAGTTTAAAGAATATTAGATGAAAGATCAAATGAAGTAATCAACAAAGCGTAAAGAATTCAAGCAGTCAAAACATCTTAAAGGGAATAATATCAAACAACAAAGCCAGCACAACCTGAATAAAAGGGATAGCAAGAAGCAGTTCAACAACTGCCCCTATCTTGTTGTATGAAGATCTTTCCTTTCCTAGAATAAATCTTAATCAATTTTAGGATACTTTCTTAGTTTCGTTATTGTATAAATAAATCTCTTCTCGAGTTGTTAAGGGTTTGAAGTTCATGATTCATTGTTCATTACTTCTAAAGTCTTGACTGTTCATTCTACTTTGAACCTCGAAGCCACCTTTGAAGGAAGCTTTTGTAGACACTTGATGTACTCAGTCTTTTTGGAACCTTAATACAAAGCAAAGAATTTTGAATTTGGTTTTACACAGTTTGTGTTATCCTGTAATTTTTTCTAGTTATCAATCATTATTTTTTTTCTTCATATGCTTATGAATTATAAAGATATCTAGGTAGGAGTAATTGTGCCTCAATTTATTCTTATAAGCTCCTGAAGTGATCATATATTAAGAGAATGGATTAATGACTGTCTGTTTAGCTAATCCCCTCTAATCAATAAATCATCAACATCTTATGTAAGCTTAAGTATACTTCTTTGAACCTTTGGAACGTAGTTTTGAAGGTTTTCCTACTTATGATTGCTCTGTTTTACAGTCTGGAAACTGTGATAATCATATTATTTTCTGTCTTCTTCTCACCACTATTTTTGATCTATATCACTATGTAATGTTTTATAGCAGCCCTTTGCTGAGATATTAATATAACCCAAAGTATTAGTTATTTCAATTCTACATCTGTCTTCATTCGTTGGTCTTCCAAAACTAAAACCAAAAAACCCAAAACAATTATTTTAGATGCTCTGGCATTGGTAGCTGACCTACTACTATCTTAGAGGTACAACACCGCCCACTCCATTTGGTCTCAAACCAAGCATCTCATCATGAATAGTGACTATAACGGTCACTTTCCCACCAACCTGCGCATCATCACAACTGCCCTTGCGTTGTCGCGGACGCTGTGAAACCTCACTACTGGGTGCAATCCTGACATCGCACAGCTCTCGGGTAGAGTAGTTTATAGTCTCACACCTCCTTCCAGCTACCTGGAGCACTAAGACTATGCTTCCTATGGCTAGTCAGATGGCCAGGCCACCTGTATACAACTTCAACCGACTACTGTTTACTTTTCCTAGGAAGAGTTCGCCATTTAACTTCACCAACTACACCACGCCACTATATGTGATCTCCTTAATAACATACAGTCCCATCCAATGCATTTGGAGCGTCCCTAGGTATTTATCAAACTTACCATCATATAACAATACTAAATCATTCACCTTAAAGGTGCGTAACTTGATATGTTGATCGTGCCAAGCCTTTTCATGTTGCTTTTCTACTTGTTGATGGAATCCATCCATAACTCGTTCTTCGTCAAGCTCCACCAACTACGCAAGCCTCTCCTCCAGGGCTGCATGGTTCATCATACCCGTGAGCACTGCTATGCGCAAACTAGGCATGATATACTCCATCGGCATTATGGCTTCCACTCCATAGCCCAGCCTAAAAGGCATCTGTCTTGTTAGTTTCTTGGAGGCTATCCTATAAGCCCATAATACTGTGGGTAAGCACAGGTCCCAATAACTTCGATGTGCATTGCATACTTTTGCCAACACGGTCTCTAATACTTTGTTAAATTACTCTGCAGTCCCATTAGCCTGTGGGTGATATGGTGTGATTTTCTGATGATACACCTGAAACCCTTATGTCAGTGCGCTAATAGTTTCATTTAGGAAATGCATACCGCAATTGCTCATCAAGATCTCAGACAATCGAATCACATTAGTACGTGTTCAAAGGCAAACTTCACAGTCGTCGTAGCTATGCAATCTTTTACTGGTTGCGCTTCTGCCCAACGTGTCAGGTATTCTGTCGCATTAATAATATATCTCTTGCATGCCTTTCCTTGCGGTTTGATAGGTCCTACAAAGTCGATTGCCCACTTTTCGAAGGGCTACAACATCATTTTCAGATTCAAAGGCATCTCACCCATCCGTGATGACTTACCTGTTCTTTGTTAGACGTCACATGCCTTGCAATGTGCTTTTGAATCCTATTGAAGAGTCGGCCACCAAAACCCTACATGGAGAATCTTCTCCGCTGTTGCTTTCCCTACATAATGACCTCCCATGGGGCTCACATGAATGTCTGCGAGGATGCTACTTCATTCAAACTCTAGTACATACCTTCGCAGTATCTCATCATTCCCCATCTTCTATAGATGCCCCGCAATGACAGAATAATCTTCTGCATGCACCACTAGTTGCTTCTTTTGTTGGATAGAGTAACCTTCCAACGTAGTTCCATTTGTTAGAAAGTGAATTATATCTTAAAAATGTCCATCCGCTACGCACACAGCGAAAGTCTACACGTCAGGAAGAACTTCCTCCAAGCTAGTAGGTTCCTCCCCTGTCTTAATGCGCAATGGGTGATCAAGTCCCACGTTCAGTCATCCAGGCTTCAAAACAACTTCAGAATCATATCCTTGGAACAATAAAATCCACCTACATATGGGCCCCCCCAACACAGGCTTATTGACCAGGTATTTCAGCGCACAATTATCTGTATACATCTTGAAGTGTCCCCCTAGCAGGTAGTGCTGATATTTCTGGAGTGCATACACCATAGCCAGTCCCTCCCATTCAGTGGTGGAATAGTTCTTTTCTACTTTAGATAATCTGCAACTCGCGAACGCGATAGGGTGATCCAAGCCATCTCCACAATCTTGTGTGAGTACTACCCCCAACGCTATACATGACATGTCAACATGAATATGAAATTATTTCTTCCAGTTTGGAGGACAAGAATCGACGCAGTAACCATCTTCTCCTTCAATATATCCAGACATTTCTTACAATCATCATCCTAGCAGAATGTGATATCCTTCCTATCCAACTTTTCCATCCGCGCGGTGATTTGGGTGTAACTTTTGATAAATTTTTTGTAGTACCCCGTATGTCCCAAGGTAGTGTGGAGCTGTTTCACACTATGCGGTGCTTCCAAATTTAAAATCACTGTAATTTTTGCGGGTCTACCATTATCCTTGTTTACAAACCAGATGCCCCAATAGGTTCCCAAAACAAATGAGGAACATACATTTCTTGAGGTTGACCGCGATTTGGTATCTTCGACATGTATCGAGAATCAAGCACAGGTTTGCTACATGGCACCTAACCAAGCAAAATATAGTCCAGTCATCAAAATAGACCTCCAAGAACTTATGAATATATTCCCTAAACGCTGCAACAACCACACGTGAAAAAATGGCCAGCGCGTTCTTCAACCCAAATGGCATGACAATGTATTGAAAGAAACCCCACTCAGTCGTGAAAGTTGTCTTACTCATATCCTATGGCGTGATTCTGATCTCGTGGTACCCTGAGAACCCATCTCTGAAAGAATATGCTTCCTGGTCGCCTACGTTGTCCAACACCTCATCTATGAACGAAGTTGGGAATGGATCATGTACACATGCATCGTTCAACTTTATGAGATCCATGCATATTCTTATTTCATCCTTTTTCTTCTTCTCTTGTACCGCCATCGGACATACCCAATTAGATACCTCCACAGGCTCGATGATGCCTGCTGTGAGCATCTTGTCTAATTCCATGCAGACCTTCTCCTTATATTTCAGCTTTAAGCGATACAGTCTCTACTTGACTGGCTTCACGTTGGGTTTTAACATGATCCTCATTACCCCTAACTCTTTGATTATTCCCTTTAAGTTAGTAAACTTGGTTGGGAATAAGTCCTGATATTCATGGAGTAGTTCAGCAACCTTGTCCACTGTCGCGTCATCCCAGTAGTCCCCAATCTTCACGAATTTAGGTTTCGCCTCCATAGCAATATTCACCTATTTAGTCTTCGCTAGTGCAGTTATGTCAGGATTCTCAATTTGTGGTCCTTGAACCTCACGCTGGACTTCTATTTCAGGAATATTAATTTCTGTGAGTCTTCATCCTCTTCCTCAATAGTTACATTATAATATTCCAACGCGCAGCTTAACTAAGTAGCCCATTCAAGTTGAATCAACTCTACCAGCTCTTGTGGCATCCTAAAGACGGTCGCTTTTACTTCTTGTAGCGCTTCATCAATACTATCCCAACCATCCTCAAAATTGAAGGTCATTACGAACCCTTCGCACAAAACATCCGATTCACCTGTCCCATGGCAGAGCTCTATTTGTATATACTAGTTCATTGATATAACATCCAGGCTGTGACAGAACAGGTGCACCCACTCAGGTTGCGGCTTTTCCGCATAGGACTACATCCACTTGGCCAGATGTGTGCACAGATCATCCTACCCATTATATTTATCTGCCAATAACACTATAGGCTTCCCAGACCATGTGCACATCATCCTTCTACATTCACGCCAATCATCAAAGCTCTCTTTGTGCATACCCCATCACCTCGTGGGCGTAGCACACAGTGCCGAATTCAAGTCCTGCAAATGTTGCTTTTCGGGCACCGCCCTTTCAAATTTTTCCAAGAAAGCATCTACCTTGCTTAACCCATCATAAGTAGGTAGATCTCTCACTTCTGTCGATACGCAGTGTAGTGATCTTAACATCATACTACAATTAAGCATGGTTACCTCGTGTAATCGTTTCTGCCATCACTCTATCCCCTCATCAAAATCCAACGTACAGGAGCTTTCGCACTCCCATGAAATTCATCCATCCGTTGTGGGATTTACCTAGTCTTGCTCTCACGTAGTTATCTTGTATATATAGTCCAAATCATCGTCACTTTCATAGTCGTGCACCGTCTCTGTATAGCGCGATCGTTCAGCAGCGTCTAGGTGTATAACTACGCATAGATACTTCTTCTAAAAAATCATCTTGCACTTCTTCAGATTAATCACCCCATTGATGTCAGTGGCCCAATCAATTCCTAAGAGCACAGGGTATGGATTGTTGTCATCAACAATCTATATCACTTCAAAGTGTGCTAGCGTGCTCGGTCCCTCAATATCCACAGTGATTCCCTTCAATCACCCCATGGGTATTATTTTCTATTGGTTCGTCATTCGCAGCTAAATAGGAAACCACTACAGCATAGGTCTCCCCATGTGCTCCCATTTCTACTTTGACAAAACATTCACGTCCGATCCTAAATCAAAAATTACTTGGTCCATCTCATATTCTCCAATCTACGCAGTTAGACTCATTTCTCTTCTCGTCCTCATCTTATGCTTTCTAATATTCCAGACTATGCGTGGTTCTCCTGGCGCGGACCCAACACATCCATTAATGAGTTCTTGTAATCCTTTTACAGCCTTACTGTCACGCAGTAACTTCATGCATGTTTCAAGGAATGTTGTAAGCATAGATGGGTCCATCTCCGACTCCAGTCTATCTTTGCTTCCTGAAGTGGAGGCATCAATGAAGCTCTTCTTAGCTTTCATGAAGGTTTCCTAAGTGTGCTCCAAACCAAACTCCACTTCTTTCGCCAAAGCTTTGCGAACCCAAGTACTATCTTCTGCATGTTTTCCCTTATCATCTCCCATCATGATTCCACTTTAGAGCACAATGTTCACATTTTGATCTTCCTCGCATGGCTCAGACCTTATCATTTGCAGGTTCTGAATTGGGGGAGGTGGTAGCACTCTCTTGTTGCGTATCCTAGCTATCAATGTAGGACAATCTTCCATCTTATGATCAAACAAGGTACAATACAAACATGATGGATGTGTTGGGTTCATACAATCATGGGCATAATGTCCTAGCCCTCCGCAATTGTACCATATTGGTTGTCTGCGACCTCTTCCAGGTCCTCCTCCACCTCGGCCTCGTCTGCGCCCCTGAAATCTTGTTTGCACCACTCATGTGTTTTGGTCTAGGGGCCATGTTTTGGCCTAAACTCTGTAGGTTGGAGTCCTATCCATCATTAACTCATAGCTTCTACAAGTGTACTCATTGTGTCCCACCGACCTACGAAAATTAGAGAACAACTGTTGCGAATTCTGCATGTACTTCTGTAACAAATGGTAGTTGTCAATAGCATGCTTTCCACTTATTAGACATATCGCGAACCACAAAGCAGGCACCACGCTAGGTCCTGCTTGTGCTTTCAGCCTTAACAGCTTTGGTCCTCCTACCATGAGGTAATTTGCGAACACCGGGCAGTGGTCCTTATCATGACCCTGACCCTTGCATTTTACGCACCACCTGTCATGTTTCAAACTTTGCATCTCAAGGCATAAGTTTTTCAACTACGCGTGGATCTGCTCAACTTCCAAGTTAGGATCTTGCATTGGGGTCTCATGAAGCCTCATCGTGATCTCTAAGGCCTCTTCCTGAGTCGTTAACTTCTGTTGTGACAACACACTCCTTAAATGTGGCATTAGTGATGCTACAAACCATTCACGGTGTTGTCCATCCATCAGGTTCATATTAGCTTCACGAATCGTACACTTCAGCCTTTGATCCAGCTCCCAAGGACTCTCGCCTAGGAGCATTGTGATATCTTTGAATCCAATGATCGACTATGCTTCTGACTTGGGCTGGCTAAATTCCTTATTTAGTGCAATTTGCATATTCATGATTCCTGCATTCAGATTATCATTTGAGTGCTTAATGTACCATGTAAGCGCGTGATCCTACAAACCGCTAACCAACGTCGCTTTCTTTATATTGTCATCTGTAACCCCCTGTGCTTCCCATATGGCTCTTACAACGAACCAAAATTGGTTCGGATCCTCATTTCCCAATCCCTTGAACACAAGAAACATTATCATGCTTGCCATATTGAATCGCAGTGGTGGCGAAGGTGGTATGAGTGAAGAGGGAGGTGACGGCGGTGAAGTCGGTGGCGGTGTGTGTGGGGGTGCTATGCACGTAATTCTCTTCCTTATCAATTGGATCTCACATCGCAGAGAGACCTTTGCAAGCTCTTCCTCGTCCCCTCGCAGAGGTGAAATCAAAGGGCTATTCTCTGGTCCCTTACTTCCTTCCTTCTCGTAGGTTTTTCCCCTTCGCGTAGCTCTGAACATCAAGGTAATTGCATAACCCTCTTTTCAAACAATAACATTTTAATCCTAGCATTTAAAGACTTTACATACTTACCTCACGATGCTTTAAGAAGGCATCGCTCTACCTCGCTATAGCTGATTGGAGTATCTACCGTGAACTCAGTAATGAATCCTCCTATAATCTGGTCGAGCCAGTGATCAACAACACACACGATTTAATCGTCCAATGCTTCCAATCTGGGCACCAACTCTGGGATCCTCACAATAGGACTGTTGAGCTTCCACCTTCCTTGGCTCTCTACTAGATTCACGATGCACTCATACAACTCAGTAGGGAAAGATGCGAAGAAGATCTCATGGATTACTATGTACAGGTAGCAGTTTAACCACTCTTCTTTTGTCAGTTGTGGATTCATGTTCTCCTATGCCGCGAACTCATGAATTCTCCTATCCAAGCAACCTTCAATTTCCTTCTTAGTTGGATTCCAATGATAAGACATCAAAATCTCTATGCAGATTCTGCTCCCAACAATGAAACCATTTTTTGGCTTGTTGGGGCGTGACCAAAGTTCAGAGATAATGAGCCAAACAAATCCCTACACTAATAGCCCTTTTGGAATCAGCCCGTGGTGCGTAGACTAAAGTCTCACCTGAAGCAGTATGGGGGGGTGCCGGAACCAAGTTTCTTCACCCTTGAGATGTCTAAGGGGTCGATTTAGTCCAACAGTTCCTGCCTTCACGCAGGTCACTTCGCGCATTGTCCTAACCTGCGAGACCTTCGTGATTTCTTAGGATCACCTTTCGTGCAGCCCTAACCAGGGGGTGAGATTCTTTCACACTACTAGGGAAATGATCTGTGCTATTTCCCCAAGTTACACCACATATCTTACTTATCCTCTTACAGTTGTTAGTTAACTTCACGTAAACAAATACTTTATCTCACATTTACTTAAACAACACAATCAGATATGTTTGTGCACTGTATAAACAACAAACATGCAATTTATACCCAATATATTCAATGCAGAGAACAGGAAATAATTACATAGAATTGATACGAAAACTTCTCTTTATTAATGCTTCCAAGGTTACAGACTCGACTCACCTTGCGCACTCAGCTGCACTCAGCTGCAGACTACTAGGCCTCTGCGCACTCAGCTGCAGAGCCTTCTCCTACTAACTACAACCGAAAGGCTCTAATTTTCACGTAGATCTCCCGCTATGCTTCTATTCCATCCTCATTCATTGTTCTTTCTACAAGTTAGAGCCGCCCTCTATTTATACAATCCTATGGTTCGCGGACCATGGGTAGATCTCTTAAGCCGACATTACATTACAAAATTGAGGGCAGACAACCCTATGACTCATTTACAAACTTTGCGCTCTGCAACCACAAAATGCGGAGTCTTTACATCAGATTTACAACTTTTAACCAAAAACAAGGCTTTAAGCCCCAATACTTTCCTTGGGGGATCATGTGCCCAACAATAGGGAAAGGGTTGTTTAGGACTGGAGGGGTTCGATCAGTGTCCTTTTGAGTAAGGCTATCTGTGAATTCCTGGAGGCACAAATGACGATGTGTCATATGATCTTTCACACAGATCTTACAAGAGAGGTTGACATCTTTTTCCTTTCCGATATGAGGTGGCATAGCATATTTCTGCTTTGGCTTGGACCGCTTGGCTGACTACTCTTCAGAAGGAGCAGTCTATTTCTTATCCTTCTTATTCTTACTTCCAGGTTTTTGTGTATACTTCACAAAGTTTATCGCGGTGGTAGGAAGAATATTCAATTAGGTAGTAGGATCAATAGACAATTGGGTAATGTGTCCGCTAAGTTTTTTTAGAACAACCCCAAAGGTAGCGCTGATAATACCATTAGCATGCACGACGGATTGCTGAGTAGCGGGAGCATTGGAAGTTCTGTGGGCATTGGGGATGACATCATATAATGTGCTAGACTGTGAATAAATGAAATATAAGTGTTGGGCACAACAAATGGATTGGTCTTTAGTGGCCGCACCACCTAAGGCAACATCCTTATCAATATGGGGGCGATGAGATTTGCAGAACCAATCTACTAATAAATAATTTGGAAGGGGCGCTTTGAATAGCCTCCGCCTACATCTCCACTCATGAATGTGATTAGAAATGTGGGTGGTCGTGTCTTGGCATAAAGTAGTGAGGAGTTCCGTCCCCGTTTCACAATAGATGGGTTTCTCAAAGTGCTTTAAAAATTTCATCGCTAAGACAGCAAAGATATTGACTAACGCGCGTGTTAACTCAATGTACCACTTGGATGCATTGCCAGTAAGGGTGCAAGGGAAGAGCTCGAGCTAGATACTATCATCAACCTTGGAGTTTGACATGCATGATAGATGATAGGTGTTTATTTTTGTACCCAAATCCTTCCCTTGTTTCCCTTCAAACTTCAGGATGTCGGTAAGAATTTTGTGCGGGATTGGAGGCAAATGTAATTTATGATAGATGGGGTCATTGGTGAGTTTGTACAAATCACAGATGTCAAGTGTTTCCAAGAAGGGAAAAGTATTTGATGCCCCTGATTCAGACCAAGGTGATGAAAAATTACTTGAAGGTCCTTGCGGTCCTCCCATCATATTGTTCCCAACATTATAAACATGATTTGCGGATAAATAATTTCCTTATGGCACAGTCATATATTGTGGTTGTCCATAGGGGTTGTTAGGTTAGGGGATATAAGCTTGATTTCCACCACGATAATAAGTGCCCCCTTGACTCATTTGAGGTTGAGAATGGGGTGCCCAAATGTATTAAGTGAGATTGGGTTGAGGGATCCTGCCATCAGTGTAGTTGCTTGTCGGCACTCAACTGATATATGGAGGATCCATGTCAATTAGTGACTGTCTAGTTTGTCCTATAAGTAGAGGGGAAATTGTAATGCTCTTGACCGATATGTGCATGCTGGAAATGGTGCCCCCAGGAATTTGGACATGGGGTTGGAACTAAACAAAGTATTCCAACCAAAGGGGTTGTTGAAGGGACCCATGCTAATCGTGTTATATGAAGCACTATATGGAGTGCTTGCCGAAGGTCCATGATTAGACACAAAAGGGGTGTAAACCGGTATGTATTGGGTTTGCTCGTGTTGGGTGTAACTAAGGTGCTCGGGCCTGGAATAGTTGGGATAGTGGGGTTTTCCATCAACAGTGTAGTACTGACTATCGACTGGGGAAGTGAGGGTGGACCAAAATTGTCCACAAAATTCCATGACCTGTTAGTCGTTGACGGGATGGTGGGTATTGGTACAAAAAAACACATAGGAGTTACAATTGCAACTTGAATCAATAATGGTCCCAATGTATTAGTGATCGGAGGATTATAAGGAGAGATGAAACCTTCAGTAAAGAAATATTTCGGTAGACTTGAACTGTGGGATGTATAGATTGATTTAGTGCTAGATACTAGAGACTAATTACCTGAAGATGGATAATCCATGTCACTAGGGCTCGGCAGATCCTTCACAATTAGTGGAGGAAGACCTTGTAGTCATCTAGATTGACAACGAGGGCCGCATGTAGCCACGATGATCAACATATTTTGTGAAAATATTTTTATAGTGATATTTGTTATAGTCTCAGTGATAACAAACTGACACCTAAAGAATAGAAAATACTCTAAACAAGTCAATCAACAAGCAGAGGGTATGAATCTATCTGATAACCACCATTTGATGGAGATGAAACCTAGTATCACATTAGATAAAAGAGAGAGTTGGAAAAATGTACAGTTACGATTACTCTTGAGCTTCACTCAAACCTCAGATTAAGGGGCCAAGTACTCTCATGAAGATGATCACCCTCAAAAACACCGAAGACAAAGTAGGTTCATCTGTTTAGGTACCAGGGCAGCCCACCCCAATCACCTTGTGTTCGTCCCTAAAAAGTATGGCCACTATTGTTACCTCAAATCACAGACACTATTGGGGGGGACATGGTCGTAGATAGTAAACTGCATGGGCAGGATACCTAAGTCCCAAACTCAGCTCCAATATCTTCGAACGGATTCCCGATACACAAAATATCCAAAGGAGATGTAATCGAAGGCAGGCTACCCTCTTTCACCTTCCAATGTTGTCCCGCATTTAGATCCACTTTGACTGGAGTGGTCTCAGATAGTAAGAGTGTAGAAGTACTTCCCTCGTTAATGACAGTAGTCTCGATTTATGATCTTGGGTAGTTAACTCACAATTTTCTAACCCAATATCTTAGCCTAGACTAATATGTGTGTTTACTCATAAAAGAGATTTTTATTGATTTTATTATGAGGTGAATTTTAAATTTACTTTGTTAATGTCTTTTCTTGGGGTGTTGACGTATGGAGTTATGTGGGATTTTTACACAAACCATGCATAAAAATGCTTTTAATTTCACTTCAACGAATGAGTTGCTTCTACAAGGAGAGGGTCATTTATACATAAATATGTACCATGCATCCAATACAGTAAAACACAAGAACAACGTATGAACATGAAATTCCCTTTAACAACTTTTAAAACCAAATAAATGCAGAATGTAACCAACTAAGTAGAAGAACTGTAAAAAAATTGTATTTTCTTTTTTGTTAAAAACATAGGAAATAACACTATTTTGCTAAAAAGAAAATAAATTTAGGAAACAGACATTCACAATTGCAGATGCTTGATTAGCCTACAAGCATCTTCCTTGATCCAAATGGATCCAAGAACACTCTCTAAGTCTTGAAAAACTAAAAAAATCATGCCAAAGACCAAAGAAAACCATAGGGGAAAACCTTTAAGAATAAGGAAAAACACTATCGGGAGCCAAGTATACGTGAAATCAGTGAAAAAATAGAGTATCCAAGGCGGAACAAATGAATGCTTAGTAGCCGTCAGATCTGGCTAATCAACGGTCCAGATCTGATCAAAAATCGCACTCGGCATAGGCAACAACAGGATATTGACGCTTAACCTATGTGTATGGTGAAGGTGATTGGCGGAGTTAGTTTGGACCGTCGATCAAGTGTGCAGATCGACAGCCCATATTACATCACAAATCGCTATCGAGGATTACAGGAGCACTTACAATGGCTGGGGTTATCGCAATATGCGATTGCGATCAATCGCACCACGATATCGCATCGAGGCAACACCATGGAGCAAGACCGGTACACATGTGTATGTGTGATCCAATGAATCGGACCTGACGGTTTTATCAATATTATTCCATAAAATTTGAGATCCACAGCAAAGCCATTTTCAATGTATTTTCGCGATTTTCATTATTAAACAAAATGCGAAGGATGAAGGCCAATGCGATAAGCCAGACCTGAAAGGGTTCCTTAAGGCTATTTTATATTGTTTCAAGTCCGGAGAAAAGCCATTTCTAATGCATTTTCGTGATTTTAACATATTTCAAAAATACAAAGGGGAGCTTTGGAGCAGGGCCATTGCGACATGCGATGGTGACTTACAGGCGGACCCGATAGGAGAATAGGGTGGATTTAAGGACTTTTCAAGTTTCAAATGAACTATGCTTTGGCGGGATTCCATAGTCATGAATGCATTTTCCTGTGTAAAACAGAAAATGGTTGGGTTTGGGAATCTGAAGGATTTCAAAGGACCGAGGCACTCTTATGTTGCAGAATCGGTGGCCACCTCCCTTTTAGGTGTTATGCCATGATTGTGTAACAATGGAAGAGGGATTTCAGTGGATAGAGGCCTATGAGACTAAAAGGCGAGGATTCAAAACAAATAGGCATCCCAGATTGGCTTTAAAGCTACAGACAAAGAGTAAACAAATAGGAAGTATTGCAAGCAAATGCTGAGACAGAGTTAGGACGGACATCGAGAGTGTTGGGGGAGTCTGTGTACTCTAAGAGGCTTGATAGGTTGAAGAAGCTTGTGCTGGATTGGTGAATGATAAATAGGTCAAAGCTCAAATTAGGAGAACGAGAACTGGTTGAAACTAACCTAGAAATTGGTAGAGTCTATCCTAGGAGGAAAATGGCAGAAGAAAATCCCTTGGAAATAGACTCTCAGTTTATGGACCGTTTCATGACCATGAGAGCCATGGTAGAAGAAATGTATAGGGAATCTAAGAAAGGCTGAAGTGGAGATTCTTCAACCTCCAAAAAAGACAAAGGAGCAGAAGAATCTCTTATAGATGGCCATTCTGAAGGCAAAGGAAAAGGAAAAGAAGCTCCTCTATCCACACCTCCTGATAGCCATGAAAATAAAAAGAGGAAAACATATTTGATTAAATTAGATGTTAAATTTGATTTTCCAATATATGATGGAGAATTAAATGCAGAGAAGCTAGATAACTAGATCAACAAAATTGATGTGTATTGCAGGGTGTAGAATATTGATTCAGACAGGAGTAAAATTCAGCTGGCCAACCTACACCTTGGAGGAACTGCCTTGGTATGGTGGGAAGGTAGGACACAAGCTGATTTGAAGAAGCATGGTAAAATTATTTCTGTCTGGAGTGAATTTGTTTCTGCAATTAAAAAACAATTCTATCCATTAGCTTATATGCAACAAGCTATGATGAGTTGGCAAACTCTTCGTCAATTAAAAGGGAAAAGTGTACAATGCTACACTCAAGAATTTAGAAAAAGAGCTTTGATTCTAGGCATTTCTTTAGACTCACCTGAAACTTTGCTGAAGTATATAGGTGGTCTACACATCTATGTGAGGCATAACATTCTCATGTTTAACCCTACTAGCATAGATGAGGTATCTACTCAGGCTACCCACCTAGAGGCTACAGGCAAGAATGCAAACCTAGAGATTGGGGGATCATCAAAAACCAGTGCAAGCAAGAACAAGGAAAAGAGGAAGCAAAAATGGAAAGAGAGGAAGGCAATGCTATACAAAAGGCCAAACCTTCATGCACTCACTGCAAGAAGGATGGACATGATGATGAACATTGTTGGTCTTTGCATTTGGAGCTGAAACCCAAGAAGTTCGATGGCAAGAAGAAGAAGACTGTTGCTACTATACAGAAAGACTTGGGGTCAGACTCAGGTAATGAAACAACAATCACAGCTACAGGTATAAAAGGTAAAAATTCTGAAGCATCTACTAGCAATTCTGCACAAACTATTGATAGTGAAGAAAATGAGAGGAAAAGACATGAGTTTTTTCATATTAGAGTTATTTCCAAGCATAAAAAGATTGATACTTTTTTTGATAGAGGCTCACAAGTAAACTCAATTTATGAAGAAATTGTTAAAAGATTGGGACCACTAACCACACCTCACAAGAAGCCATATCCATTAGGTTGGGCATGTGATAAAGCAAAGCTACAATTGACTAGACAATGTAAACTTAGGTTTTATTTTGGGTCAGCATTTGTAGATGAGGTTGAGTTAGATATCATTCCCTTGGATATATGTGGAATTGTTTTAGGAAGTCCTTACTTGTATGATAGAAAAGCCATTTTCTATAGAGATGAAAATAAGTATCAACTCGTTAAAGATGGAATTGAATACATTGTAAGAGCTCATAAACTCAAGAATAATTATACTCTCATAAACTGAAGGCAGATGAAAATAATTGTAAATTCATGCACGAAATTTTTATTGATGGCTGTGATGCTAAACATCAAGTTCATTTAGAAAAAGTAGTTTCAGAATATGATATCTTATTTCAAGAACCAAAAGGTCTACCACCCAAAAGGGAAATTGTACATGATATTATTTGTAGCAAGATGCTCCATTGCCTAACATCGGAATGTACAGGTTATCCGCTTTAGAGAATGTAGAAATCAAGAAGCAAGTACATGACCTACTCAAGAAAGGGTTCATAAGACCAAGCACATCACCATGTGGATCTCCAATCGTGTTGGTGAGGAAGAAATATGGTTCGTGGAGGATGTGCATTGATTATCGAGCACTGAATAAAATAACGATCAAGAATCGTTATCCCCTTCCTCGCATTGATGATCTATTGGATCAGTTGAAGGAAGCTGTGTACTTTTCCAAGTTGGACCTATGTAGTGGTTACCATCAAGTCAGAGTAGCATAGCAAGATGCATGGAAGATTGCTTTCAAAACGAAGCAAGGGTTGTATGAATGGCTAGTTATGCCTTTTGGCTTAACTAATGCTCCTGCCACTTTCATGAGAGTTATGAATGATGTACTCAGGCCTTTTATTTATTATTTTTTAATTTTTTATCTAGATGACATTCTTGTATTTAGTAAAACATGGGAAGAACATTTGAAGCATGTAAGACAGACTCTAGATGTTTTGAAAAAAGAAAATCTCTATGTTAAATTATCAAAATGTGAATTTGGTAAAACATCTTTGAATTATTTGGGTCATATTGTAGGGGGTGGTGAATTGGAGATAGATCCCTCTAAGGTTGCAATCATTGTAAACTGGCCTAAGCCCAAGTCTACAACAGAAGCTAGAAGCCTCCTAGGAGAAACACAGTATTGGAGAAAGTTTATTGCTAACTTCTCCTTAATTGTAGCTCCCTTACATGCTTTAACAGAATTGAACAAGGTGTTTCAGTGGGGAGGCAAATAGCAAAAAGGCTCGACGCCAAAAAAATGGCGCAAAATATTTTATCATGACCCCGAAAAAACATTAAATTTAAAAGGAATAAAAAAAAAAAAAAAAATTAAAGCAACGAAAAGACACAAAATAGAAAAAAGGTTTAAAAAATAAAAAAAAACATAAATTAAAATATATAATAAAAACAAAACATAAAATAAAAATATAAAACTTAAAAAAAATCAAATATAAAAAAAAATATCAATCATAGAAATGTAAAAAAAAAACAAAATTAATGGTAAAAATTAAAAAACTAAAAAAATTTATAAATTATAAACAAATAAATAGTAAAAAAAAAAAAAAAATCTTGTAAACTATCTAAAAATTGGAAAAAGAAAAAAGAAAAAAAATACGGAAAAGAAAAAAAAAACATTTAAAACAAACTAAAAATTAAGTAGGTAAAAATAGAAAAATTAAAAAAAAAATTAAAAACAAACTAGATTTTAAAAAAAATAGAAAACTAACAAAAAAATAAAAAATACAAAGATTAAAATGTTGATTACTTAAAAAAAACAAATATAAAAATATATATAAAAGACAAAAATAAAAAATAAAAAAAGTTAAAAAAACAAATATCTCACAAATAAAAAATGAATATGGAAAAAAAATTAAATTTAAATATATATAAAATTAAGTAAGTAAAACGGAGAAATTAAAAAAAAAACATTAGCAAAAACCGAAAAAAAAAGAAAAAGAAATTAAAAACAAACTAGTTTTAAAAAAAATAGAAAATTAATGAAAAAAATTAAAAAACTAGTGAAATTAATATTAAAAAAAAACAAAAATAAATTCGAATTAAAAAAAAAAAAAAAAAAAAACCAAAAAAATGCGTATTTTTTATTAAAAAAAAAAATTAGTTTAATTTTTTTTTAAACAATCTTTTTTTTTTAACATTTTTTTTAATTTAAAAATACAAGAAATTAAAAGCATTTTAATTTTTTTCAAAAAAAATTAATTTTTTAATTTCAAATTTAAAAAATTATTACCAAAAAAAAAAAAATCAAAATTTATTTTTTTTATTTTAACGGTTTTTTTTTTTTTTTATTAAAAAAAATTGCGGCACTCCACCCCCCGGCCGCCCGTGGTGGCGCAGCCATGGGCAGAATGTCCTGCTGCCATCACCCTCCCGCCCCCCAGCCACCCGTGGTGGTGCGGCCGTGGTCGGAGGTCCCTGCCAGCCAGCCCTCCACCCACGGCTGCACCACCAAAGGCGGCCAGGGGGCGGACGGCTGCAATTTTTTTTAATAAAAAAAGTTCTGTTAAAATAAAATAAAATTTTTTTGTAGTAATTTTTAAATTTGAAATTAAAAAATTATTTTTTTTGAAAAAAAATTAAAATGCTTTTAATTTATTGTATTTTAAATTAAAAAAAAGGTTTAATTTTTTTTAATAAAAAAAGTTTGTTTAAAAAATGTAATTTTAATTTTAATTTTTTTAAAATAAAAATTTTAGGTTTAATAAAAATAATTATTATTAAATTTTTTTTTTTAAATCAAAAATATGCTTTTTTTGGGTTTTTTTTCTTGTATAATTTTAATTTTTTTTTTTTTTTTAATTTGATTTTATTTTCGTTTTTTCTAATATTAATTTTACTAGTTTTTTAATTTTTTTTTTTTTTCCTAGTTTTTGCTAATGTTTTTCCTTAATTTCTCTGTTTTTGCTAACTTTTTCCTTAATTTCTATATTTTATATATATATATATATATATATATATATATATATATATATATATATATATTCCAAATTCGTTTATGGTTTATGAGATAAATTTTATTTAACATTTTTTATTTTTTTATTTTGGTCTTTTTTATATATTTTTTTATTTTTTTTTAGAGACAATTATTTCATTTGGATTGAAAATTTAATTAACAATATATAAATATGTAGAATATCGAAAATGAAAAATATCGACCTTCTTCTTTAAATATGCAAAACAATAAAAACCTCTACTAAAAAAAAAAAAAAAAAAAAAAAACAAGATAATATGAAGAAGAAGACCACTTCCAAAATTATTAAATTTAAAAAATAATTATTTACATTTCATAGAATAAAAAAATTTAAAGTCAAAAAATAGGTCTTTTAAAAAAAGGGTCTGATGCAGAATAACCACTTTTTTAAATCAACATGAAAATCACTACCATTCTAAAACGCAATGTACATAAAAAAAATTAAAGTGCCAAAAAGTATGCTCTAAAAAAAACATGTGTGTTTTGCATCACCCCTTTTCAAAATCTAGTCACTTTTTTGCTATCTTTACAAAACGGATAACAGTATCAGTTCTCGTTTCAAAGTTTACATTGTTGAGGATCATCTGGTCTATGCATGCTTATTTATTGGATGTGTGCTTCTTCCTTGGCCTCGAATTTATCTCCTTACTATGCTTTCTTAATGTGAAGGCAGTTATCTTCGCCTCTCCTCCATATCTGCCCTGTTCGGACTGTTCCTTCTCTTCAGTATGTTGAGAAGTCGATCCTTTGACTCCCTCTGTGTTGGTGTGGTCTATCTTGGCATGCCCTTTCACAATGCACCCTTTTTCCGTAGCTTCCTGAGCAGTAGCTTCGTTCTTTTTCTGCTCCACCAATGCTTGTGCTACTTTATGTGCTACTTCTTTCTGCTTTTGTACAGTGGTCCTCTATGCGGTAGAGCTTTCAAAACCTTTACTGGTACTTTGACCAATGTCTATGGGTTTGCTCTACTCTGCTGGCCAACTACCCACAATCTCCTGCACATATGTCTCTGAGACTAAGTATGGAATCTTATGCAAAATATTTTTAGGGTCCCTCCTCGCCTTGATTGATACGTTATGGAAATTGGCCTTGAACTCTGCGAAGGCCCTCAACTACTCGAACAAGGTTGGGGACAACCTTGGCCACCGAATGGTTACTGTACGAACATCCATTTCCATTAATATCCTGAAAATCTTTGATTCTTTGATCCTCTCTAGATCGTTTGTTGAACACATCAAAACGAACTTCGTTTCGTGTGGTAACTCTTCTTCCTATGGAGGAAATTGACTATCCTTTGGCAATTATCATGCGACTAAGACAATGAGCAACATGATCCATGCATAATGAAAGGGATTACTCTCTTCGCACATTGGGCAGCCAATGACACTACTGGCACCACCTGGTCTTGAATGGAGCAGATAGAATATCTCCGCAACTTCTTGACTAAGCCAAATTCATCCTTCATCTTATCTTCCAGCTCAGTTTCTCCATTTTCCCTCCAAACTCCTTGGAAGGGTCCACCCCTTTATAGGTCAGCTTCATAATCCAATTGACGAGCATATCCATGATAGGGATGGGTTCACCAAGCTAGAATCACCCATCGTGCACTAGCATGAGTAGCTAGCACACACACACGGAGTGTTGATAATTGAGTTGTGAAATTGTGGTACACAAAGCATGTGCAGCAACCCGGCCTGCTTAACACCTTTGGCCCATTTCATGGGTTCCAACGACGTAACCCTAGTTTCTTTGTAACAGATATTCTTCATGTATTTTTGGGTAGCCAAATGAGGTAATATATCATTTTCCGTGAGATCCCAATCCTCCATCTTCAGTACCAGAATGCCCGCTAAGACCTCACCTTCAAATTCAACTGTTCCCTCCAATTTCTGATCATAAATGTGTCTTTGACAACATATCTCCAAATATTTTCGCCATAAATGTCAGCTACTCGCTCCTCTTAATGAAAAATTTTCCATAAAATTGTGAATAGTAACTCCAATGACTACTTTTTGACCAATCAACGCAGTACCAACCTCCATGGCATATCTTATCCAACACAACCTCACTTGGCGCACTCCTGCATTCTATCCCATAGCCTCCCTACAATGTGTTTCTCCTCTTCGGGCAGTGTAGCTTATAGTCTTGCAATCCCTTGCAAATGCTTGGATTACTAAGATTTTCTTGCTACCATGTAGTCATTATGCAGAGGCAGGATCCCCTATATACAACTTCAACCTACCTCCATTCACTTTCCTATGGAGTGGTTCCCCATTCATCTTCATGAGTTGAACTGCACCACCATATGTGATCTCCTTAACAACATATGGCCTCAAATAGTGCATTTGAAATTTCCCTAGAATTTTTGTGAACTTGTTGTCATATATATGCACTAAATTATCTATTTTAAAAGTGCATAGCTTAATATGCCTATGATGCCATGATTTTTTGCGTTCCTTTTGCACTTGCTAGTGAAATCCTACAAGAAAGCGATCCTCTTCTAACTGTATTAGCTGCATGATCCGTTCCTCCAAGGTCTCGTGATCCGCCATCTCTGTTAACGTTGCAATACATGAAATTGGCACAATATACTCCATAGGCATCACTGCTTCAATCCCATAGACCAACCTAAATAGTGTTTTTCCTATCAACTTCATACATCTCATCTTATATATCCATAGCACTACTGGTACATGCATATCCTAGCCATTTGTCAGTGTGTTGCATACCTTCATCAACGCATTCTCCATGATTTTTTTAAATTCTTCCACCATTCCTTTCGCCTGTGGGTGATAGGGTATGTTCTTTTCATGATACACCTGGAATTCCTCAGGCATAGTGCTGATCATTTCATTCAAGAAATGTGTACCCCTATCACTCATCAACACCTTAGGGCATCTAAACTGTGTTAAAACATATTCAAACAAAAACTTCGAACTGGTGGTAGTTGTACAATCCTTCACTGGCTGCACTTCTACCCATCTATTTAAATACTCTGTTGCAGTAATGATATACCACATGCCCATATTTTTTCCTGGTGGTTTTATTGGACCTCTGAAATCAATGGCCCACTTATCAAATACATACAATGAAACTTGAGGATTTAAAGGCAATTCATCTCTTCGTGAAGGCTTTACCGTCTGTTGGCAAGAATTGTACGCCTTGCAGTATGTCTTAGAATCCTTATTTAATTTCGGCCACCATAACCCAATGCAGAAAATCTTCTGCACGGTTTCTTTTCCTGCGTAGTGTCCTCTTGCCACTTCTCCATGTGCATCAACAAATATACTAGCGCGTTCAAACTCATGAACATACCTTCAGAGTATTTCATATGTTCCCATCTTATACAACTGACCTGTAATCACTGAAAAATATGCGGAGCAAACTACTAATTCATTCTTCTATTGAGTGGAATAACCTTTTGGAGCTGTACTCATAGTTAAAAATTGAATTATATCAACAAAATCACCATCTGCAATGCGCACTGCAAAGATATGCGTATCTATCAATCCTTCCAAACTATTTGATTCTTCACCCATTTCAATCCTTGACACATGGTTAGGTCCTACATTCAGCCTTCAAGGCTTCACAATCACTTCAAAGTCATATTCTTGGAACAAAAATAACCATTAGAAGGTCTTCCCCCCCAAGACAGGCTTATTGACCAGGTACTTCAACATGGAGTGACCTGTATTTTAAACTGTCCACCCAACAAATAATGCCGAAATTTTTGCAGTGCGTAGACCATCTCCAGCCCTTCGTGCTATATAGTGGAATAATTATCCTCAACCTTGGATAACTTTATGCTCACAAAGGTTATTGGATGATCACTTTCTCCTTCACTTGCCTGTGTTAATATGCATCTAACGCAATGCAAGAGGCATCTACATGCACATGGAATTCTTTCTTCCAACATGGAAACACCAAAATAGGTGCAATTACAATCTTTTCCTTTAATACATCTAGCTTTCAATGAAAATCTTCATCCCAGCAAAACATCGCATCTTTATTCAATAATTTTTCCGTCAGCATGGTTATCTTAGCATAAGCCTTGATAAAACTTCTATAAATATCCAGCATCTCCCAATGTTGCGCACAACTATTTTACATTTCTAGGAGCTTCCAAATTGGAAATGACAATGATCTTAGTAGGATCCATCATCAGTCCCTGCTTACATATGACATGGCCGATAAAAATTCCAAAGGGCACATAGAATATGCACTTCTTCAAATTTAGCACGATCTGATATCTTTGACACTTATCCAGCATAAGGTGCGAACTCGCACCATGGCACTTCACCAATCCAAAAAATGTCCAATCATCGAAATAAACCTCCAAAAACTTCTGGATAAATTCCTTAAACATCGCGATTACAACTCGGGAGGAAATTGCAGGCAAATTCTTCAATCCAAATGCCATTACTGTATATTGAAAGAAACCCCACTCTGTCACAAAGGTTGTCTTGCTTCGATCTTCCTGCGTGATATTTATTTGATGACCTCCTAAAAAGCCATTAGTAAACGAATAAGCCTCCTCTCCTCCAACATTCTCTAATACCTCATCTGTAAATGGTGTCGAAAACAGATCGTGCACACATGCATCATTCAACTTTCTTAGATCTACACATATTACCTTTCTGTTTCTTCTCTTGGACTACCATTGGACTTAACCAATCAGATTCCTCTATTGGTTCAATAATATCGTCATCCAACATGTTATCTAGCTTTTGGTGCACCTTTTTTTTATAATTTGGAATTAACCGATAAGGTCTCTTCTTAACGGGCTTCACATCTCATTTCAAAGTAATCTTTATAACACCTAAATCTCGAACGATCCCCTTCAAATCTGAAAGCTTTGTTGGGAATAGATCCTGGTATTCACACAATAGTTCAGCTACCTTATCGACTGTATCGTTGTCCCAATAGTCTCCTATATTTACGAACTTAGGCTCTGCTTTGGATCTAATATTTACTTGTGCAGTTTTCAAAGGTTTTGATATGTCGGGTTCGCAGATTTTGGTCGTTCGACTTCACTATCCTTCTACCTCTGGAATATTAGTATTATGTGGGTCTTCTTCTTCCTCTTTAGTAGTCACATTGTAACACTCTAACGCATGGCACAATTGTGTGCTCCAATCCAGTTGAGCCCATTCTACTGGTTCCTTAGGTGTTTGGAATATAGCTACTTTCATCTCCTGGAGTGCTTCATTAATGCACTCAAACCCATCCGCAATGTTGAAAGTGAATAAGAAACTCTCCCTTAATTTTTCCCATTTAGTTGTTCCATGGTGAAGCTCCATCTCCAAATACCAGTTCATTGGAATTTTATCTAAGGTATGACAGAAAATGTGCACTGATTCTGGTTGTGGTTTCCTTCCACAGGCCTTAGTCCATCGTGCCAAATGATCTCGCAGATCATCCTTCTTACTGTATTTTTCTATTATCCAGGTATTAGAATATCTAAACCTTAATTTCATCATCCTTCTATTTTCCTTCCATCTAGTGAAGCTTTCCTGCTATAGACCCCACCAACAGGCAAGCATAGTGCTAATTCCAATACCTGGAAGTGATTTTATTCTAGTACTTCCCTTTCAACTTCATCTAAAAACAAAGAAACATTAGTCAAAACATCATAATGCGAAAGCTTCTTACCTCTGTCGAGACACACCGCATTGATTTGGTCATCATTTTACAAGGGAGTATAGATACTTCATGAAACCAATTCTACCAATGTTCAAGCTCTTCATCTGAATCTGAGGTACAGGAGCTATCCCTGTCCCACATAATTTTTCCATCAGTTGTAGGATTGATCCAATCTTCATTTCATGTTGTGATCTTTTATATTTGATCCAAATCATCATCACTTTCCACAAAGTCACGAATAGGTTCAGTACAACACACTCCTTCAAAAACATCTAGTGGTACTACAACCCTAAGTGAGTTCCTTTCAAATGTCATCTTTCGCTTCGTCAAGTTGATTACCGTGTCCATATCAAAATCCCATTCAATTCCTAGTAATGCAGGGTATGGTTTACTCTCGTCCATTATTTCAACAACTCAAAGTTATCCAACGCCCTTGCGCCTTCAATGTCCACTGTTACACCATATAAGCACCCCATCAGAATAATATTCTGTTGATTTTCCATTCACAGCTGAATATGAGACCACTGCAGTGCTGGTCTCCCCATCCTTTCCAATGTCTGCTTAGGTAGGACGTTTGCATCAGATCCTAGATCCAAGATTACATAGTACATTTCATATTTTCCTATCTGTGTGGCCAACCTCATATCGCGCCCATTCGCTTCTTATGCATACCAATTTTCTTCACGGTGTACTATTCAATAGGGGTCTTCTTTTTATTTGTTCACTTTTCAATTAACTTTTGCAACCCTTCTACCACTTTCTTATCACGCAATAGCTTCATACAAGTCTTCAGAAAAGTAGATAGTATCGAAGGATCTACCTCTTGCGTTGCACTAGTTTCTGACATTTTCTCCTGAATTCCTGAGGTGGAGGCCTCAACGAAGTTCTTCTTTACTTCCATGAAGGTATCTTTAGTACAATTAAGGGCAAAGTCTATTTCCTTATCAAAATCCTTGCACACCCACCTGTCATCCTTAGATTGCTTGCCTTTATCTGCACCAGTATCCATACCAATTCTTGTCATTATATTTATGTTATGACATTATTCATGGGGTTCTTCCTTCATCATTTGAATTTTTTGCGTAGGTTGATGGGGTTGCACCATCTTTTCCTGCATCTTCGCCATAAGGACTGGACATTCTTCTATCACATGGTCAAACTGTCAACAATACTGACATGATGGGTGCATGGGGTTTTTGAAATCTCGCACAAAGTGCCCTGCTTCGCCACAGTTGTAGAAAATTACCTACCCTCATCCTAGACTAGTTCCGCTCCCTCTTCCTCGTCCTAGGTCTTGGAATCCTCCACGCACTGATCCTATGCCCTAATCCTGAGGCCAGTTCTCTGGCTGCATTCGGTAGTTTGGGTTCTATCCATCATCAGCTAATAACTCCTATAATGGCATTCATCATGTCCCACTTATTTACATAAATTGAAAAACAAATGCTGTGGGGTTTATAAAAAAATTTGTAGTAATTGGAAATTATCAGTTGCATATTGTCCAATAACCTCAAAGATAGTGCACCATAATGTAGCTCCCGCGCATGGCCCAACATTATTCTCTAGGTTCAGTGGAGTAATCCCTCCCCCCATAATATAGTTCTTATAAAGTAGGCATTGGTCCTTATCGTGTCAATGGCTCTCGCACTTCAAACACCAGACCTCCGCGTGCACCTCCGGCTGGGCTTCCTTTCCTTTCTTTAGGCTCTGCAACTCCAAGTGCAGGATTTCTAGCTGTGAGTGAATTTGTTGTGCTCCAAGGTTTGTATCATGTATGGACGAAGCATCCAACCTCATCGCAATTTCCAAAGCTTCTGCTTGCATTTATACCTTTTGTTGTTAGAGAGGAACTCTTAAGTGTAGCAAGAGTGATGCTATATACCAATTGCGATGCAAGGAGTCTGTAATCAACATGTTGACTTGCTTGATTATGGTTTCCAAACTTTTATCAAAATCCCAAGTTGTCTCATCTACCTTATGTCAAATTTCTTTAAACTCAGCCACGGATTGCACCTTTGAGTTAAGCTTTCTGAACTCCTTGTTCAGAGCTTGTCGAGTCTCAGCAAACGTCATGGTGGGGTTATCAGTGCAATACTTGATGTACCATGTCAATGCTCAATCTTGTAAGGTTGTAACCAGCTGCGCTTTCTTAATGCTATCATCCATAATCTGTTGTGTCGTCCATACAACTATGGTGATAAACCAGAACTATTTAGGATCTTTTCTTCTTACTCCTCTAAAAAATAGCATCTTCATCGCATTCGCCATGTTGAATGGTGGTAATGGATATGGTGGAGGTGAATGTGTAGGTGTATGAGGTGGAGGGAGAGGTGGAGAGGGCAGATGAGGTCAATTAACTGAACTACACTCTGTGGCGTAGACAACACCGTCCCTTCATCGTCACTTGAAGGAGGTTCAGTGAGTGGACTATATTCTAAGTTTGATCCTTCGTTTCTCTAAAGAATCTCCCACTTTTCGTAGCCCCAAACATCAAGGTAACAGCATAACCCTCTCTCCACATAACAACATTTTAATCCAAGTCTTTAGTGACTTCAAATATTTACCTCGCGGTCCCTTAAAGAGCCTTGGTTTCACTTCGCTATAGTTGATATCTCTATTAATCGCGAAATAAGTCACAAAATTCCCAGTGTGCAATCAATCCAATGATCCACAACCCTCGTGATATTGCTTCCTGATGCCTCTAGACATTGTACTAGTTCAAGAGTCCACAATATAGGGTCGTCAAGCCTCAACATCCCTTGACTATTGGCCAATTTAGATAACCACTTGTGTAGCTCATCAGGGAAGAAACAATAGAACATGTCGGTTTCGTCTATGTACAAAAATCTCTGCAACCACTATTCCTCGGATAATTTAGGGCTCTTGTTCTCTTGAGCCACAAATGCATACATGTTTCAAGCAATCCAATTTTCAATATCTTTCTTCATAGGGAACCATTTATCACACATCTCTTAGATAGATCCTGGTCCCAGTAGTGGAACCATATGTTGGCTTACGGGGGCTTGACCGAGGTTCAGAGTTAATCACACCAACCAAAAAAACCCTAACTGCTGGCCCTTTCGGCAACAACCTGCATAGTGCAGGATGTAATCTAACCCGAAGCAGTATTGGGGGATGATAGAACCAGGTTTCTGCATCCAGAGACTGTGTGATAACTGATCTTAAACCCTTGTCGCTGAGATCTACCTTTGCACAGATCTATGTGTTCTTATGGTCCACTACTGCAACTCTATGAAAATGCCTCTTACACTTTCATGAAGGTCTATGATCAGACTTTATAGACCTAAAAGAAGTAGACTATCTACTTTCATCCACTAAATAATAACCCTAGATTTTCCTTCATGCAGATCTACCCGTTCAACGAAAACCATAATAGATTTAACCATTACCTTCGCGAAATCAAATTATTACTTAGTTCATACATAAATATTAAAGATTCAATAGGTTTGCGCAACAATTATACTTCATTACATAGAAAACAAATCATTAAGCCATACTGTATAACTTGAACAGAAATAAGAATAAAACACAAAGGCAAGATATTTGTTCCAAAATCAGTATTTATTAGATTCAACGTTCAGTTTACACTCTTCCACCCTTCACATGCAGTTGCAGGGGAATGTGCACTCAGCTGCAGACTTGCCAAGGTCTTTGTGCACTCAGCTGCAAGATCCTTCCCCTTTTTCCTATGTACAGGAAACAAATCTTTTCTACCTTAGCACTTGCCCAAAATGATAATCTTCTATCTTAGTTACTCTCCCTAGACTCGCTATGACTCAAATATATATATAGCATTTTTTCTTACAATACCATGGCCCATGACCTATGGGTGAGTCTTAAAACTGACCTTTCACTTACCCAATTAAGGGGCTAAATCCCCTTTGACTCCTACTTAGTTACACACTCCACTTCCACATTTCACGAAGACTTTACATTATTTACAAAATTCTTCTGAAAAATTGGTTAAACTAACCCAAAACAAACTCTGGGGACCCTATCCCAACATATCAACCAAAGACATTTATCTCCAGTCATGAAATTTTGGTGGTCTACTTTAGAGAACAATTCCACTATGTGGAAAAAAGTGATACTCTTTCTTTTTTTCATCCTGCCTCTTCTTTGACATAAGTGATTCCCACTGTTTTTGTGACAACTAGGAATCTAATGTCACATAATAATGTTTAGCATATTTTCAAAGATAATAATACATAAAAGCAATTTCTCTTATTAATACTGATCAAAAATATATTTACATTAACATGTATCATATCAGTGGTCCCACTTTAGCTTTTTAACCGTATATTTAATATAAAAGCCATAAAAATACATTTAAAAAAATTATGATAATTTTTTTTCTTATATATATATATATATATATATATATATATATATATATATATATATTTATTTATTTTAAATTATTTAATTACGTGTACTCTCTATCTAACCTATTGAATCTTTTCACCTTAATTGTAATTTTGTATCTACATTTTAATTTCCATTTTCCATAAACATTTTGAATTAGAAATTGAGTATTTTTCTTTCTGCTAACCTAATCTATAACAAGTAAATGGACCCTCTCTCGTTGTTCAATTTAATTATGGAATGTGGATTTTAAATGCAAATATTACAATTTTATCGAGAAAAGGAAAGATTAAATTTAAAAACAAATCAAATATAAGAAGTTATTTATCTTAGTAATTGAGCATTTTTTTTTAACTGCAAAATATACATATTATTTCAATATTTTTAACAAGGGTTACATAGTAGCTAGTACTTGTCGTTTAGCTTAAATATAACTTAATTAAACTAAAAAATAATAAAAACTGATTTCATCACAAAATAAAACAACTAATAAAATATTGTAGTGTTGAATGTCATCACTAAAAAATAAGAAATATGATTAACTAATATTGTTTATATTAATATGTATATTTTATTTTTTATTAACATATATAAATTTTATGGTTAAATCTAATAAAATATTTTTTAATATAATAATAAGTCATCTTAAATTGAAAATATGAAGAAAAAATTATAATTCATGAAAATCGAAATAATAGAAAAAAATAAGAAAATTAAAAAGAAATAAAATTAAAAACAAAAAATTAGTAACTAATAGAAATGGAAGTTACTAAACAATCCATCATAACACCTGAACCAATCATTTTAAAGATAAATAAATTTAAATAATAATAAAAAATAACAAAAACTGAATTCCTAAGATTAAACTATGGTTAAGATACATAAATGTTTGGTCAAACACAAACTAATACACAGTCAAAGAAAAAATTGAATGGTAATACCATGCTTGCTTTTATTGAGAATAAATAAATTTAAATAAGAATAAAAATATCTTTATCATATTTTTATTCTTCATTATCAAATTTATATTTTAAATGGAAATTTAAACTTGTTTATTTTAATTTTTTTAACTAAATTTATTTTAATTTATTACATTAAATTTAAGGTGAACCTCATTAACATGATAGTCGTTTACTTTATATTGAAATCTGAATTTTATATAATATAATTTAATAAAAAACTATTCTCAATATACTTTTAAATTTCATTTCTTAAATTTTAGGAAAACATAATTTTTTTACACTTGCTTTGCGTTTTTTCTTTTTATAATAAATTAATGGAAAACATTGTGAGTGTAACACCATACACACCTATTAATACAGAAAATGTGAAATAAATTGCAATATTAAAAACCAATATTATTATTGATTATATATGAGGTGGTGGATGCAGACTTTAATGGTAACATAATCTGATATAACCATGTTAATATATGTTACACAAATATTAATGTTGGATCTTCCTAGCATTAAATTGTCACATGGCTCCACTTGTAGTGTTGGACCTGTAACTAGACTCCTGATTAAATGCCCTTGGTACACCAAGGCACGCGGCATAACCATGGCCTATTCTACTACGTGCAAGCGTCAACGAGTTAAGTCTATCTGCGACAACTGGCCTAGCTCTCACCCGTTGATCTATGGTAGGTGATCTGACGGTGAGGAGGGTTTAGGGTTTTTCCAACTACCCACTTCATCATGTCTAGCTAGTTGGGAGGTCATTCGTTGTTGGATGCTTGAGGTTTCTATCACTCTACAACGGGGTAGGCCTTCGGGTTTCAGGTTGGCCCATAACCTTTGCTACTGCTTTCTCTGGTGATATCTATCATTTTGTCACAACAAGTTATCCACAACCACTTACCTTTGCACTGTTTGTGTTTACTACGTGACTTGAGCTTAGTTTCTGCTTCCATCTTACACTTGGTTTGGTGGTTAACGGATGGGTTTCACTGTCAACAGGTGGCTGGAGGATTTTTTGGCTCTACGGGAGGTAGCTGAGTCTGATACTGGTCTACTAAAGGTAAGCATGCAATTCTTGACTTCGATGGTTTCTCCTTACAGTTCATAGTTTTTCTTCTATTTCTAGCTTTGGTTGTTTGATAACCTTTGCTGCAAGGAAGGAAGACCACCATCTGTTGGAACCCTCCAAGCTCAGGTAATCTGAAGCCCTCTGGGTCATCGTCTTTTCCGACTTTCTTAGCAGGTTTTCCCTCCTAATAGCTTCGATGGTCAATGGTGCTTGATTGGAGGTAATCTTCTGCCACTGCCGAGTTCTGCTCATGGTTATGATAGGGTATGCTAAGAATTTTAGAGCTTACCAAGTCCATGGTTTTTTACAGGCCATGAAACACCTACCTTTGGTTCACCATGTTGATTGTTTATGTTAAATATTGTGTAGAAGAACTCGTTGTCGGCAGAGGCTTATGCAAAAACTTGCTGAGTTCTTGTCTCATTTAGATTTCTATCTATAAATGCTAAGGTTGTTTTTCTTGGAATGCACAAGGGTTTCAATTGTAGATAAGTGTGGATAAGATTCAGTTATGAGTTTACATTGTCGCCTTTTCTCTGAAAGACAATGTTGAATAGGATTTTCTATGATATATATATATATATATATATATATATATATATATATATATATATATATATATATATCCTCATAGGGTTATGAATTTGTGTGTTTGGTTTTATTTAATAGTTGGGCACATTCAGGATTCTGAGTCGTTTTACAGTGGAGGATGTAATTTATTCTTACAGTTAATATACATGAATAATCTTTTGTTAAAGGAATGGACATATATATATATATATATATATATATATATATATATATATATATATATATATATATATATATATATATATATATTATATATATATATATATATATATATATATATATAGTTTGTCTCTTTATCGTCTGTTCTTGAATAAATGATAGGTTTATTTCCATTTCCTTTTTAATGTAACAGCTTGGTGACAGATAGTCATTTTCTAGAAGTTAGACTTGGTTTCTTATGCTATCTATTCATAATTGCCAGACATATTGTTATAAACATCATTCTTTCCTCTGTTACATTTTATCGGAAGAAAACACTTTTACAGTCTAAGAGTGTGTGATGTAACTGTTTAAGATAGGGAAATACTCTTCATACATTAATTGTATATTTATTACCTTTTATAAATTACTGTAACATTTATTGTTTGCTCCTAAATTGCAACTTCTACCCTGATTTTTATTCTAATATACTTTTAAGGAGTTTCTCTCCTTACTTTATTCCATTACTTTAAACGAGTAACTTCTATAGTCCCCTATTATTTCTTAAATGGAATCTACTTTACTTATCTACTAACTGCTTGCAAATATATACATCTAATTATATCTAGAAATTCTCTCCTCCTATCTGCAAGCCTGGAAATCACATCCAGACTCTCCCCCGAGCACTTTTGTTTCTTCATAGTTAGAATATATCTAGCTACTGTAGGGTACCTTGGGCCTCAGGGCTAAGTTTCCATCCTGAAGTCTTGTACCTTTTTAGACTGTCTTTGAGTATGTTCCCACTAGTTTATTCCACCTAGCTCCAGGATCACTCATTGGACTCTTTCCCCATCTATATCTCCCCTTCTAGCGAAGATGGTAACTGTTTCTTGATAAATTGTTTCTTTTAACTACTGAAAACAATTTTATTTTTGTTGACATATATAAACTCCTAATTATCCATTAATTAGGTAACCAAATGTATATTTTCCTTCCTGCCTCATTCATTATTATTTTAACAACATAAAGTAATAATTTAATGCAGTAAGATAAAAAATTGAAACTCAGTAACTAAAATAATTTTTATGTAGCCTGGGGTTTTACATCTCCCCCTCCATATGAGGAACATCTGCCCTAGTGTTCTTTTGATTTAAGAAAATAATGTCCAGTAAGATTCTCGTAGAAATCTTTCACCTTCACCAACTGACATTCCAAACATTTGGACAAGTACTCATTGACATCATTCCGTAACTCGGGCCAAAAATATCCTTTCTTGATGGTTGAAAATAATTTTTGGTATCCTTGGTGACCCACACATGGTTTCCTATAGAACTCATCTAATATCAATTGTTTAACCAAGTTTTGGTTAGGAACATATATTCTATTTTTGAAGCTAAGGATTTCGTCGAAATTTATTTCAAAATCTGTTATTTTTCCTTTCAAAGGAGCTAACTTTGTTTGCTTCCAAAGAAAAGTCGACTCTGGATCCTTGAGGGAAGCTTCCTTTATGATTTCAAGGATTTTTTAGCGTACCTAGCAGATTTGGACCTCATAAATATAATTTACTTTCTAGCTCAATGCGTCGGCCACTTGATTTTCTTTCCCTTTAATATGTTTCATTTTGAAATCAAACTCACTTAGAAATGTTGTCCATTTGGCCTGCGAAGCATCTAACTTAGACTGGTTAAAGAAATTTGTAAGGCTGCTATGATCCGTTAATAGCACAAATTTCTTCCTCAACATGTAGTGTAACCACATTTTAACTGCATGGACTACTATTGTTAATTCAAGGTCGTAAGAAGAATATCGCTGCTCATACTCTAGTTTATGTGATTTGTAAGAAATAACATTCCCCTCTTGTGTGAGCACTCCGCCAACACCTTGTTTACTAGTATCCATGCAAACCATGGAAGATTTCTCTAGATCCATTATATTTAACACAGGTGCAGTGGTAAGTAGGTGTTTTAGTCTTTCAAAGCTTTGCTAACATTCGACAATCCATTGGAAAACAAGTCCCTTTTTCTAAAAAGAGGTCATTGGGAAAGCAATTTTTTTAAATCTTTCAATGAACCGTCGGTAGTACCCGGCCAAACCCAGGAATGACCTAATATCACCAACATTCTTTGGAGTGGTCCATTCCATAATGGTTTTGATCTTTTCCGGGTCTACTGCTATTCCATTTGCTGATATAATGTGACCCAAGTACTGAAACTGATCTTTGAAAAAGTCACACTTGCTATATTTAGCATATAACTGATTTTCCCGCAGGGTTTGCAAAACTATCCTCATATGCTCTTTACGCTCCTCCTAATTCTGGGAGTATATTAAAATGTCATCAATAAAAAATAGTATGAATTTATCAAGATAAGGCTGGAAAAAACCGTGTATCAAACTCATAAAGGGAGTTGGGGCGTTTGTGATGCCAAATGGCAACACCACGAACTCGTAATGACCATAAGGAGTTCGGAATGCAGTCTTGTAAATGTCCTCCTCCTTTATCCTTATTTGGTGGTAGTCAGATATTAAATTGATTTTTGAGAATACTTTGGCTCCTTACACCTGAACAAATAAATCATCAACATGGGGGAAGGGATATTTATTTTTTATGGTTAGTTTATTTAATTGATGATAATCATTGAATAATCTCAAGGTTTCATCTTTTTTCCATACAAACAATATGGGGGCTCCCTAAGGATACATGTTGGGGCAGATATACTTTTTATTTGGAAGCTCCTATAGCCGCATTTTGATAAGGGGCCCTAGATACAGGGGATGCACCCAGAATTAGTTCGATGGTGAAATCAATATCACACTTGGGTGGTAATCCAAGAATGGATTTAGGAAATACATCATAAAATTCCTAAATGATAGGAATGTTTTCCAAGGAGTTCATTTTACTTTTGGAGATCGTAAATCCCACCTAGACAACATATATGTGACAACCATTCCTAATACATCTTCCTAGCTGACTAGTAGTAATAGGACACAATTTGGTATTTGTCTTGATTCCTTGAAGTTCCTTTCTTTGTCCTGATTTAGTGATAAAACTGATTGTTTTCTGCTTGTAGTCAACTAGTGACCAACACCTTTCCAACCAATCCATCATGTTTAAAATGCCATATGAACCCAAAGGGAATATATTAAGGTCAACGTGAATGGGTTTTCCTTAAATTGTTATAGGACAACGTTCTGTTTTTGTAACTACCCTTCTTTTTTCCCTATTGGTTAATTGAACTAACCATGGTTTTGGAAACTTACTCCTCTATAGTTAACACTTTTCTACCACCTTAGGACTAACATAGCTTAGGTTAGCACCAGGATTAAACAAAACAGAGACAGGTTTCTTAACAATCATACCTTCACATTTGTTCATGGTGGGCCGGTATTCTGCTTGATGTTCATCCAAATCAACATTAATTCTGGGCATGCTCCTCGCCACTTCTCCGACCGTGGATGCTTCCTGCATATTTGATAGTTGTTCCGTCCTTTCCTTATGCAGACAATTTTTGTAATAGTGGGGTTCTCCGCATTCCCAACATTGCAGCAATGGATTTGACTGCTAGTCATTAACATATTTATTAACTCCTTCCACCTGTCTATTACCAGAATATAAAATTTTGGGCTAGTTCCTTGCTGGGAATTTAATGAGAGGTTTTTGGTGTATATTTCTACCATTAGCAAATTTTGCTTGTCTATTTGCGATCAGGTTCCTTCCATTCCTATTCAGTGCTCCTTTAGGTCCCTATTTTTTCTATTTCATTTGCTGGTAGAAGATGCGATCTTTCTGCATTGCATCATCCATTGTCCTTAGGTAGTCAAACTCAAGCTTCTCCATCATAAAATTGGGTAGGCTACTAATAAAACGCTGAATTTTGGCCTTTTCCTCTTGCATATAAGGCACATGGCATAGTAGGGAGGTGAATTGTTTCACATATTTTTCCATGGTTAAGATTCTGAATCTTAACTCGTGAAATTAATTTGCTTTTTCATCATAATAACCTTGGTCTATGGGTGGTGCTACGTCCACGAAAAAATCTGGGATGATCAACCCCAAAGGGAATCTAGCCCCTCGGCCCACTAGCTAGGCCTAACCCCAAGGGCTTCGAGGAGAATGGACCCTATGACCTCCCGATTGCGAGGCACTGATTTTGACCAAGTGAGCTAACCCTTGGGGCTTTCGGTCAGATACTTATCCTTGAAATTCTTTTGAAATTATTTCCACCTAACCTACTCTTTGTCAATTTTCCTTACTGTTTTGATTTCTTCCCACCAAAGGGTAGCCTGACCCCTTAACTGATAAACTGCAAAATGTGCTTTCAGTTTATTGGTGTAATCATAAATCTGGAAATATTTGCTCATACCAATTAAGCAAGATTCAGTTGCTTCTTCTGATTCCCCTTCAAATAGTGATGGTTTAATCTTTTTAAATTCTCCTTGTAATTCAGATTTCTGGCTTTTTGTCCTGCACTGGTCAAAAAAGTTGTTTGAGCATCCTTCTTCATCTTCCCCATATTTTTCAGCTAAAATCAACATCTTCTTCTCCATTTTGAGCCAATGGGGTCTTCTCTTTGTCTTCAGCACTTGGGTCTAGATCTCGTTGGTTCTGTTGATTGGATAGACTTTTGAGAATTATCTCCTGTTATAGTTGTAGTTGTTCATTGTCTGTTCTTAAATTTGTCATCTCAACATGCAACTATTGAATGGTTTCGAGTAAAATAACATTAGCTTAACGAGATTCTTCTTCCAGGTGTATCCAAATATCAGGGTTAGCATTCACATAAGTTGTTTTTGGCAGGTTTGGTGGTTCTGGGCTCCTCTGCATTCAGACCCTTTTTATATTGTTGTGGGTCTTTGTTTTCACATACATATTTACTTGTTTAATTTTAAAAAATCACATTCATTTCATATACATAAAATTACAAAAGAGTCTTAGTGTATGAACCTAAGCTCTGATACCATTTGTAACACCATACACAACTATTAATACGGAAAATGTAAAATAAATTCCAATATTTAAGACCAGGATTATTATTGATTATATATGAGGTGACGGATGGGGACCTTAATGAAAACATAATCTAATTTAACTGCGTTAATATATGTCACACAGCTATTAATGTTGGATCTTCCTAGCATTAAATTTTCACATGGCTCCAATCGGGGTGTTAGGCCTATAACTAGACTCCTAATTAAATGCCCTTGGTACACCGAGGCACGCGACATAACCATGGCCTATTCTACTGCCTGCAAGGGGTAGCGAGTTAAGACTGTCTATGATAGTTGGCCTAGCTCTCACCCATGGATATGTTGTAGGCATTCCGATGGTGAGGAGTGTTTAGAGTTTTTCCAACTACCTGCTTCACCACGTCTGGACGGTTGGCAGGTCATTTGTTGTTGGATGCTTGAGGTTTCTGCCACTCTACAATGGGGTAGGCCTTCAGGTTTTAGGTCAGCCCATAACCTCTGCTATTGTCTGCTCTAGCGATATCTATCCTTGTGTCACATCAAGGTATCCACAACCATGTACTTTTGCATTGTTTGGTGATGCAAGAGCATTTAGACCTAGTCAGTAATGTGATGTAATGATCACATGTTGTGACTAACAAGGGGTTGGAAGACAATAGTTTAGTTAATTTTATTTATTTAAATGTATTAGAGTGTTTATTTATTGTCAAATATGAGGAAAGGCATAGTGGCTGATTGATCCTCCCTGTGTGGAGATCAGGCCAAGCAATTAGATTTGTTTGGTTTTGAATAGGATATGATGGATTTGAAAGCTTAATTTAGCATTTGTTTTAGAAAAGAGTGGAGTTGAAGAGACTCCTTAGGAGAGAGCCAGAGATTTCTAGATCTAAACCAAAATTGGTTCATGAATCCACTTTTGTATAAATATAGTCTTTTGTATAATTGAGAGGTTAGCTAGGTTAGATTCAAATGGAAAGATAGGATGGATGAGCAAGGGGAGAATGAAACAGTCGAGTGTGACTATTTCCTTGTAAATATTATAATACCAAATAGTGTGAATTATGTGGTAAATATGTATCTGTATCTGTTTTAATAAACCTATGGTGTATTGACTGAGAACCTGAGAAATACTACGAATTCTCTGTTGAAAAGCATGAATGTATGATGGAATTTTCCTTTACACGATTAGTAGTTAATTGTTCAATAAGCCCTGTTTTTAGGCATGTAGAAATTGGGATTCCTTATTGAATGAATGGGAGAATCAGTTGGGAGCGAGTGAAATTTGGTTTTACAGTAACTAGAAGATGATCAAGAATATCTTCCGAATCAGAAAACACAGACTTTTCCCAAATTCCTAAAGGATTATAAAGAAACAGTGAACGCGAATAGATGGTGAGGATTAAATCATATCATTGAAACTAGAGGATGGGTGACCCAGATTAAGTGCCGATAGCATAGTTTCCATAAGTGATAATTGGGTTCATCAAGTGAAATCAAGGCTGTAAGTGGTATTTAGGGCTGATCACCCGCTACCATTCATCGAACGACATGTGGTAGGAGTCTGGAGAGAGAAAACTACTTTATCGGGCGAGTATTCCTCTCGCAAGTTATCCATATGAAATCAATATCATTCATCAGATCAAGTGGGGTTGATTGAATGATGGATATCATTTGATCAGTTCTGATGATTGGGTGAAATTTGGACTGTTGGATCGGAAACTAGTTGATGATCGAGATTTAATCGCTGATCACATTTCGGGAAGGTTAAGTGATGGCGTGGTGAAATGTCGACATGCAATGGGCCAACGTGCCGATAGCAATGAAGAGCAATAGGAGATCAGAGGAGTAGCACTACAGAAAGGGTTTGAAATACACAAACCTAAATGTTTATAGATGTAAGTGTAATTCCATTTGAGATCCAGCCATAAGCTTCTGGTTAGATTTCTCATGTGTTTCAGTGTATTTCTATGTATCACGAAATCATAGTTGTCTCAGGGTTTTAAAAGGAAAAGTCTTATGAAGGAGCAAACCCAATGAGATTTACGAATGCAGGTCTATGTATCTTGAAGTCTGATTTACGTGATTGGAGTGTGGTTTTCCCGTGTATTTCCTATGTTCTTGATAAAGTGAATGGGTCTAGAATTGTCAAGAAAAATCGATTATAGTGTTGTATCCGGTCTATTAAGGCTAAAGTGATAATGAGCACTTCTGATGAAAATGTGGGCCTGACTCATAGGCTACATGCAGGGTTTTTGGAAATGACATGATTCACTGCGTCATTTTTGGTATCAGAGCTGGATCAATGCTCTGTAGAGATTGAATGAGAGACTGAATTTTAATTCTAGCATATTTAATTGCATTGAAGTGAATTGAGATAGATAGGGATTACATTACAAAGGACACTGAGATCAGAATGGGGAAGCAGTGAATTTTCTGATGAAGGTCTGGTAAGAATGTTTATTTTGATAATTTTGCAGAGATGTGTTTTGAATGTCTAAAGAACAACAAGGGACTGAAATTTCAAAGGAGAAGATGTTTTCCTTTTAGGAAAATGACATTTCCATGTAAGTTGATTGAATGATTGGTTTGATTAAAAGGTAAATTGAAATGAATGGTTTAGTAGCAAAATAGAAGAGTGGTTTTCTATGGCATTGAATTCATTTAAATGATTTAAGGAATTTTGTGAAAACTGAGAATGATTGAGGATTTCTTAAAGTATTATTGAAGACAATGATATTGATAGATGAAGGAACAATTAGACTGAAGGTTGGGTTGAATAGATTTGAAAAGAGAGTCATTACAAGGAATGAATTTTGAAATTTGTAGAAGAAAAACCAGATTTTCTTACAAATAGATTATGAAAAGGAATTGATAGTGTTTGTCATGAACTGGTAAAAATAATTGAAATTCAGATCTAATCTTAATTGATCTTGAAAGTTGAGGAGTCCATTGTGAAATGTAAAATGGGAAATAGTTGTTGGTTGTATGGAGTCTTTTGAATGGAATGTCTAAATGAAATAGTGAACAGATGAATCTTTTGGCAAGGATTTAGCTGATGGAATGGGAATTAGTTTTAAGACATATCTAAAGGAAAACTTGTAGGTTTAAAAGGTTACTTTGATGTATCTCGGGATAAGATTGCGCAGGTCAATAAAAGCAGTGGAATTGCTGAAAGGTAGAATGAGTTATACCAACATCATAGCATATGAGCTATGTTAAAGAAGATAGAGCAAGAAGAACTCTCAGATGAGTAAAGGTGATAATACTCAACAATAAATGAAATTACTAAATGAAAGAAGGAAGTGAGCAATTGAAGATGCAGAGCCTAGAGTAAGGAGTGTTCAAGAGGAGATGAGAGCAACTTCCAACTGTCGTTAGGTATAAGTTGTTGAGGCAGCTCCACAATTCTGATTCTGGCTAGAGTTGTCTTAAAGATAACAATTCCAGCACGAGGAGTGCTGGGTAGAATTGTTAGTCAGTGAAAGGTTCGAGGAAAGAACCAATAGGTGCCAAAAGGCTGAACTCAGGAAAGTTTGGTGATGCATGAAGGAGATTTGTTACCGATGAAAAAGGCTAGTTGCAGCTCATTGGTGAACAAGGAAAGTTCACCAGAGGAAGAAATGGAACTGATTATTGGTAGTTATGATAGGGGTACAAAGGAAAGTCAGAGACAGAGGAAAAAACCTACTGAAGCAACTGGACTCAAAGGAATGAGTAAAGAAGAAAGGAACATAGAGTTGCCTAAGATGAAGATAGAACTCAGTGGTTTGAAGAATTTGATATTGAAAGGAATTAGAGAACAATGGAAACAAGGATTTTATGTGGGAAAAAGAGTTAAATGGCCTGTCGGAGAATTTTTTATTAAGAAATTAATACTCTGAACAGCTGAGGATGAAGGAGTCGAATACATCTATGAACTAGAGAATGGATCTCTCCTTGGGGAAGGAGACAATGATGACAGTGATGAAGAACTAATCTATGCAGATCAGAATGAGAGGAATGTGTTGGTAACATCTTCACAGACAAGAGAATCTCATAGATTTGGGATTAATTATTTCTGTAAATGTAAAATTGCAGGTATGCAGCCTAATGAATCTGAACCTGTGTATGAAAAGGTGAAAGAGGCAGAGGCAAGGAAACCACAAAAGGAGATACATAAAGACTTTCAAGACTTCAATTGGTGGAAGAAATTAAAAGGTATGAGTAAATGGTTGTGTCTTCTCTTAGTGAAAACTTATTGGATCATGTTAGAAGGAATTTTAGCAAGGATAGAATACCAAGGGGAAATGGAAAAAGGAAAGGAAATAAATGCATTGCAGATTTGTGAAATGAAGAGAAGAAAAGATGACACCAAGAACTCAACTGAAGAAGTTAAGTCAAGGAAATCTTTAAAAGATCAAAGTCTTATCATAGAAAAGGAGGAGACATTGTTATCTTATTTGGATAAACTAAATGCTAGAGGAAGTTGTGTAAGGTAGGAAGGTATTCTACAAACTGATGATGAAGTTGCCAAGCATAATCAAGAAGTTGCAGTCCCAAAAGTTTTCTTTGATGAGGAAGAAATTAGAGATGTTGAGGAAGAATTTCTCAATAACTTACTGAACTATCATAATAGTTCAGAGAAGCATGAGGAACTGATCACTGATGCTTCAAATGAAGAGCCTTGTATTTTTGAAACTAACATGTTGTGTATGTTTTCAGGTTTGACAGGTAATTAACAACAATTGGACAATTTGCTTATGCATGTTGATGAAGAAGTGAGATTACTGGAAGAGATGGCTGAAACATAAAGATATTTTGAGCATGTATTTAATAATTTTGAGAATGATGGTATTGACAGGGAAATTGTCATTATTAAAGAAGCTGGAGATAAGAAAATGAAAGTTTGTGATGATAACTAGAATGAAGTATTTTCAGTCAAGAATCAAAATCGAAGGACTATTGAAATTGTGGAGTATAAGATGATGTTGACAAATACTGAAGTTCAAGAATTCTGTGATTTTAAAGTGGATTATTTTTATGAATCTATAAACCATGAAGAAGATTTAAAAAACCATAATTTTGTTTCTGATGTAGGAGAAGATTTAACAACGTCATTTTGTTGCAATACTACAAGTATAGAAGAGGAAAGGGTACTTCATAATGATATGCTCCAAGAAATCCTCGCTATTGAATTGTTAAATGATAGTATTGTGTCAGAACAAGGAACACTGTGTAATGCAAAGGAAAGTATTGAAATGAAACTTGATGACAATTTCATAACTTTTGCAGAAGGACAATATAAAGATTTGATGGTAGAGTTATCTGTGAAGATTGAAAACCATAGCTATTTTGAATTTGACAATTGTGATGGAAATTATGTCTTATACAGGAAGGAGGAGTCATATGCAAATGACATGTTTAATGAATATGAAGGAAATGGCATTTTGTTAGAAAAGTTATTAGATGAACCTGATAACACAGAGGACATGATTATCTTTAATGATAGTGGAATAGAAGCCGTAGAGTACAAACAATAGTTTGTAAATGAAAGGAGTGAAGCGGAATTGGACAAAACTTTAATAGTTTCTATGGTAAGGGAGAATGTACAGTAGACAAATGTCAGTGGAGTTCAGTTAAGAACAAATTGTAAAGAGGAAGTTGAGAAATTGTGGAAGATGAAGACAGTTAAAAAGAGGAACAACAAAGAAGAGAAATTAACAAAAGGAATTTGTATCAACAAGGAAAGAGGACAACAACAAAATAAGATTTGGAAATATGGAAGAATAGAAGTGACAGTGGCAGAAGAACTGAATCAGCAACATGATGAAAGTGATGACTAGTTACAAAGTAGAGTTTGGGATACTGGATGATCAACAAAAGAAACACATGGCAAGGAGGTCATGAAAACTTTCAACTTTGGGAGTCTGATGAAGGAGAATTTAGACTGAGTCAGCAATTTGATGGAATGATCACATGTTGTGACTAAAAAGGGGTTGGAAGACAATATTTTAGTTAATTTCATTTATTTAAATGTACGAGAGTGTTTATTTATTGTCAAATATGAGAAGAGGGCATAGTGGCTGACTGATCCTGCATGTGTGGATATCAAGCCAAGAAGTTAGATTTATTTGGTTTTGAATACGATATGAGGGATTTGAAATCTTAATTTAGCATTTGTTTTAGAAAAGAGTGGAGTTGAAGAGATTCCTTAGGAGAGAGCAAGATATTTCTGGATCTAAACCAAAATTGGTTCATGAATCCACTTTTGTATAAATAGTCTTTTGTACAATTCAAAGGTTAGCTACATTAGATTCAAATGGAAAGGTAGGATGGATGAGCGAGGGGAGAATGAAACAGTCGAGTGTGACTTTTTCCTTGTAAATATTATAATACCAAATAGTGTGGATTTGTGTGTATTATGTGGTAAATCTATATCTGTATGTGTTTTAATAACCCTATGGTGTATTGACTGAGAACCTGAGAAATACTGTGAATTCTTTGTTGAAAATCATGAATGTATGATGGAATTTTCCTTTACGGGATTAGTAGTTAATTGTTCAATAAACCCTATGTTTAGGCATGTAGAAATTAGGATTCCTTATTGAATGAATGGGGGAATCAGTCGAGAGTGAGTACAATTGAGTTTTACAGTAACCAGAAGTAGGTCGAGAATATCTTTTGAATCAGAGAATGCAGACTTTTCCCAAATTCCTAAAGGATGATAAAGAAATAGTGAAGGTGAACGGATGGTGAGGATTAAATCATATCATTGAAACTAGAAGATGAACGGCTCAGATTAACCATTGATAGCATAGTTCCCATAAGCGGTAAGTGGGTTCATCGGGTGAACTCAAGGCTATAAGTGGTATTCAGGGTTGATCACCCGATACCATTCATCGACCGATGTGTGGTAGGAGACTGGAGAGAGAAAACCGCTTTATCGGGCGGGTATTCCTCTCTCAAGTTATCCACCAAAAATCAATATCATTGATTAGATCAAGCGGGGTTGATTGAACGACGGAGATCTTTTGATCAGTTCTAATGATCGGGTGAAATTTGGACCATTGGATCGGAAACCAGATCGATGGTCGATATTTAATTGCTGATCACATTTTGGGAAGGTTAATTAACGGTGTGGTGGAATGTCAATATGCGATGGGCTGATGTGCCGACAGCGATGAAGAGAAATCAGAGATCGGAGGAGTAGCACTGCGAAAAGGGTGTGAAATACATAGAACCAAAAGTTTATAGATGTGGGTGTATTTGCATTTGAGATCTGGCCATAAGCTTCTGGTCAGATTTCTCATGTGTTTCAGTGTATTTCCATGTATCGTGAAAACATAGTTGTACTGGGGTTTTAAAAGGAGAAGGCATATGAAGGAGTGGACCCGATGAGATTTCTAAATGCGAGTCTATGTATCTTGAAGTTTGATTTACATGATCAGAGTGGGGTTTTCCCGTGTATTTCCTATGTTCCCAATAAAGTGAATGGGTCCAGAATTGTAAAGGAAAATCGATTATAGTGTTATGTCCCGGTCTATTAAGGCTAAAGTGATAATGAGCACTTCCAATGCAAATGTGGGCCTAACTCATACACTACACGTGGGATTTCTGGAAAAGACATGGTTTGGATGCATCATTTGGGTTTACTACACGACTTGAGCTTAGTTTCTGCTTCCATTTTACCCCTGTTTTGGTGGTTAACGGATGGATTTCACCGTTCAGGGGTGGCACAAGGATTTTTTGGCTCTCCGGGAGGTAGTTGGGTCTGATACTAGTCTATTGAAAGTAAGCATGCAATTCATGACTTCCAATGTTTCTCCTTACATTTATTTACAAATTGTTTTCTAGTTCTAGCTCTGACTGTTTGATAACCTTTGCCTCAAGGAAGGCAGACCACCATCTGTTGGAACGCTCCAAGCTCAGGTAATGTGCCGTCCTCTGGGTCATCATCTTTTCCAGCTTTCTTAGCGATTGTTCCCTCTTGATAGCTTCAGTGGTTGATGGCGTTCGATTTCAAGTAATATTCTGCTACTGCCAGGTTCTATTCGTGGTTATGATAGTGAATGATGAGGTTTTTAGAGCTTACCGAGTCTGTGGTTGTTTACAGGTCGGGAAACACCTACCTCTCATTCACCATGTTGATTGTTTATGTTAAATGTTGTGCAAAAGAACTGATTGTTGGCAGAGGCTTATGTCGAAACTTGTCGAGTTTTTTTCTCATTTAGATTTCTATATATAAATGTTAAGTTTGTTTCATTTGGCATGCACAAGGGTTTAAACTATGGATAAGTGTGGATAAGATTCAGTTACGAGTTTACATGACTTTCTTTTCTCTTAAAGACAATTCTGAACAAGGTTTTCTATATATATATATATATATATATATATATATATATATATATATATATATATATATATATATATATATATATATATATATATATATATAGGGTTACGAACTTGTGGGTTTGGTTTTATTTAATAGTAGTGCACATTCAGGCCATTGAGCCGTTTTACTGTGGACATAATTTATGCTTATAGTTGATATACACGATCAATATTTTGTTAAAGGAATGGAGACACACACACGCGCGTGCACACACACACACACACACATAGTTTTCTTCTTTATTGTTGGTTCCTGAATAAATGATAGGTTTATTTAGAGTTCCTTTTTAATTGAATAGCTTGGTGATAGATAGTCATTTTCTAGAAGTTAGACTTGCTTTCTTACACACACATAGTTTTCTTCTTTATTGTTGGTTCCTGAATAAATGATAGGTTTATTTAGAGTTCCTTTTTAATTGAATAGCTTGGTGATAGATAGTCATTTTCTAGAAGTTAGACTTGCTTTCTTATGCTATCTATTAGGAATACCCAAACCTACTATTATAAAGATCATTCTTTCCTCTGTTAAAGTTTATCAAAAGTAATTACTTTTACAGTCTAAGAGTGCGTGATGTAACTATTTAGGATAGGGAAATACTCTTCGTACATTACTTGTATATTTATTACCTTTTATGCATTACTCTAACATTTATTGCTTACTCCTGAATTGCTACTTCTACTCTGATTTCTATTCTAATATACTTTCAAGGAGTTTCTCTCAATTTATTCCATTACTTTAAATGAGTAATTTCTATAATCCCCTATCATTTCTTAAATGAAATCTATGTTACTTATCTGCTTACTACTTGTAAATATATAAGTCCAATTATGTCGGGAAATTCTCTCCTCCCAGTCATGAGCGTGGAAATCACATCTAAACTCTCCCCCGAGCACTTTTCTTTCTTCACAGTTAAAATATATCCAGCTACAGTCGGGTACCTTGGGCCTTAGGACTCACTGTCCAGCCTCAAGTCCTCTACCTTTTCAGACTGTATTTGTGTATGTTTTGACTAGTTTATTCCACCCAGCTCTAGGATCCCTCACTGGACTCTTTCCCCATCTATATCTCCCTTTCTAGGGTAGATGGTAACTGTTCCTTGATAACTGTTTCTCTTAACTACTAAAAACGGTTTTATTTTTATTAACATATCTCAACTCCTAATTATCCATTAATTAGGTAACTAAATGTATACTGGGCTTCTAGCCTCAGTCATTATTATTTTAACAACATAAAGTAAGAATTTAATGCAATAAGACAAAAACTGAAACTCAGTAACTACAATAATTTTTATGTAGCCTGGGGTGTTGCAATGAGGATGATGGCACGTTTCTTTTAATTTATTTTCTCATTCATTTATTTTTATGGAAAGAAAATGTTTTTATTTGTAATTAAGATTGTCAACTATTTTACATATCACATTAAAATATATAACATATACATAGTAATTATAATTTTAGTTCTATTTTTCCATATAAATTAAAATAATGATTTCGTAATTATATTTAAATTTAATTAATAAGCACATAAAAATGTAATTGAACTATAAATATTCACTATTTTTTTGTATGGATATTATTAACTTCTAAATAAGATTTTCTACAATAATATGGGTCAATACCACATGCCTAAAAAACATAAATGACATTTTATAAATTAAAACTTAATACTTATAATAAATTTAGAATAAAATATAATTTTTAACCATTGATATTTACCTTCATTTTACAATGGTATTATTAATATAACAAGATTTTTAACCATGCATATTTACCGTCATTTTACAATGCTATTATTAACTTGCAAATAGACTTTATTACAATACTATCTGCTAGTATCATGACTTATGAAGATCGTTTGTCCAAAAACCATAATTAAATCAAAATTAAAATGTTTTATAAATATTTTATTTTAGTTATATTTTTTAACATTTTTTGAATTAAATCTAAAATAAAATAAAAAAGTATAGAGAGATGCAGTTGTGATGTTACATGTGTGTTCAATTAAAAAATAATAAAATGTTAAAAATATTTGTTTGTAGAGACACTCTCCGACCCAATATCTAGAAATGATTTAATGCCAAGAAAACATTTTGACTAAGTCCATATAAAATAAAAAATAAAAAATAAGATAATAATCATAATTTTTAATAAAACTTTTTGGCTATCCTACTCTTAAAACGTTAAAATATTTAAAAAAAAATTATAAATGGGATTTTAATAATATAATAAAAAATAAATATCATAATTTTCTCAACTTAAAAGAAAAATATTTATTTTTTTTAATTTTTTAAATATTTGTGTTTAAATTTATTAGCATTTTAGATATAATAAATTTATTACTTAAATTGGTCTCTTTTCACTTATCTAATATCAGTAACTTATTGTAATTTTAATTAATATTTATTTATTTATATATTTAAAATTAAATAATAAATCTCTAACGGGGTGGTGGAACATCGTTGTAGCAATAAGACATCAGTTGGCGAGTGCACCCTGCCTTTAATGTGGAAGATACATGAATATGTCGCGTGACAAGTGTGGCTCATGGTTGGAAGGATCTAGAGCCTTTAGTGATTATGGTAAATACATTATAGCCTAGCAAGGGTCAATTTTATGGCACTTAACCTTGCTCATGGGCGTTATTGGTAGTTGTTGGTAGCTATAAGTGGTTGGATATGAGTGCATAGGTTGGGCTCCTGTGTACTCTATAATAGTGCAACTACATTACAAGGTTTATTTCTATGCGTTGGAACTTCACTTCTGTGTTGGCTGGGGGATTTTGTATTTCACGGTTGGGACCGTAGACCTAGTGCAACTCAGCAAAATTGGCAACTTCATTAATAATTGGCATACCTTGTCATGGGTTGTTTCGGTCCTATCAAGAATTGTTCATTAAAGGTGGTTTTTGTTATATTTTCTGGGGAAATCCCTTACTTACCTCTGCTTTGGACTTTTAGTTGGTAAGGGTCTAGCACTAATGTACTTACGACATTGGTTCTGATATCCCTCTTATTCTTATGTTTCCTGGTCGTCAGTTTTGAGTGTTGCTTTATTGGTGTTGATGTGCTCTAGGTAAGTCTACCTTTCATTTAAGTTGCCAACAAGGCTATGCTAAGTTATCGATGTTGGAAAAAAAAGGTTGTTGTGGAAAAGCCCCAATTTCTTGTGTCATTTCTCTATAGCGAGTGTTGAGGTGGTTAGTGTATTGTCTCTAGGGGGGGTCCAGTTGGTGTTGGTGAGATATTTTCTTATCTGCTAAAAGTAATTTAATATTTCTGGGTGATGGGGTTCCGAGGTCCTTTAGGCCCTTTGTATTATTTTGTTCCTCCTCATTTCCACTTGGTAGGTTCTCCTAGAGGGGCGATGCAAGCCCATTGAATAACTCATTTGGATAATAGTATGCATTGTGTGTTGTTGTGTTTGTGCTCTAAATTCTTTGTGGTGAGTGAGAGACCTCAATGGAATATGTTGCGTAGTCGAGTGAAATGGGCAGAGGCCATCTAGGGAGGCTTGGCATGGCACAATGTTTGTGAGAGGAGAGCTGAGGACGAGGATGGCGAGGAGGCAATGTCAGTTAGTGACATTCCTTAGGAGGTTTTTCCAACCCTTGCATCCATGGTGGCTCCCATACTCTAGAGTTTATTACATAACAAGTCAATCATATTGGTGCTCTTATGGTGGACAAGAGTAGGAAAATGCTAGAGCATAAGGTTGAATCAATGGGCCTTATGGAGGACATTCAGTAGGCCCAATAGGATAGGCTCGATCATATAGTGTCTCTCATGCCTAATTAATGTCACCACCATGCTCATTTGGATAGACTAGAGGACCAAATAGAACACCTTGAGTATCATGCTCATGGGTGAGCGCGCCCTCCTTGTAATCCTAAAGTTGGTCATGTTATAGATCATCTTGGTAATTTGTAATCCTAAAGTTGGTCATGTCATCTTGGTAATTTGTAATGTTGTTTTTTTCATATCCTTACTATTTTTTTGAACCTCAACGATTGTGTTCTTTTGGAATCTTATGGATTTTGGAATGCTGCTAGTTGTATCAATCTTCTTCTCTTGACCAACAAATCTCTCTCGGTGGGTCCAGTAAGGGTTGGTGAGATATTATATTCTCTGCTAAAAGTAATTTAAAATTTTAGTGTGATGGGATGTTGGGTTCCTTTAGGCCGTTTTTATTATTTTCTTTCTCCTTGTTTCCTCTTGGTAGCTTCTCTTAGAGGAGTGGTGCAAGCCCATTCAACGACTCATTTGGATAATAGTATGTGCTATGTGTTGTTGCATTGGTGATTTAAATTCTTGAAGGTCAGTGAGAGACCTCAATGGAATATGTTGCGTAGTCAAGTGCAATAGGTAGGGGCCATCTATGGAGGCTTGGCATGGCACAATATTTGTGAGAGGAGATCTGAGGATGACGTTCACGAGGAGGCAATGTCGGTTGGTGAAATTTCTTAGGAGGTTTCGCCAAACCTTGCATCCACGATGGCTCCCCTACTCTGGAGCTTATTACACAACAAATCAATCGTATTGGTGCTCTTATGGTGGAAAAGAATAGGCAAATGCTAGAGCATTAGGCTCAATCAATGGGCCTTATGGAGTACATTCAACAGGCCCAAGAGGACAGGCTCCACCATATATTATCTCTCACACGTAATGAATGTCACCTCCATGCTTGACTGGATAGGTTAGAGGCCCAGATAGAACACCTTGAGTATTATGCTCATGGGCGAGCTCACCCTCCTCATAATTCTAAAGTTGGTCATGTTATAGGTCATCTTGGTAATTTGTAATGTTGGTTGGTTTTGTTGGTATCCTTTCTATTTTTTCGAACCTCAACGATTGTGGTATTTTGAAATCTTATAAATTTTGACATGCTTCTACTTGATCAATCTTTTTCTCGTGACCAACAAATCTATTGGAAATGAGACCAAGGTGAGGCCGAGAGAGAAGAGTCATCCAAAAATATCATACTCTTTTAAAGCATTAATGAAAAATATTTCATCAAGAAAAATAAATTGAATAATAAAATCATTAAATTCTAAATCCTTTAGTGCTCTCATATTACCACCACGTACTTTGGAAGGCTGCAATCTAATGACATAATTTAATTAACCATTCTCGTGAACTCCAAGCCTATTCAAATAGATTTTATAAAAAAAATTATGATCCTATTACACGAAGTAAATTAGCAAACAAATTAAACATTTTTATGGTCATATTACACTAAGTAATTTAGTAAACAAATTAGAGCTTTTATAAACGTTTTTATGATCCTATTACACGGAGTAATTTAGTAAACAAATTAAACATTTTTATTGTCATATTACACAAAGTAATTTAGTAAACAAATTAGAACTATAATAAATATTATGTTTGCAAATAAAATAATAAATATAAAATATAGTGTTTTATTTAAATGTTTTTTCCAATGAGTATTGTTGGCTGAAAGGTGTATTGTAGCTCAATATCGAAGAGATATTGTCATGTCATGTAATATAAAAATTTTGACTTGATCGAATTATATAAAAATAAAAATAAAATAAAATAACAAAATCAAATTAATAATTAAAATAAATTTGGGATAAAAATTGTTGTGGGAAGTTGAGGTAAATTTGAAAAAAAATAACTATATGGTAAAATACATTATTTTGTTATTAATGTTTTTGGGTAGTTAAGATAAACTTGACTTAAGTTACAAAAGCTTTTGAGTTCTAGGTTCATGATAACCCATGGTGTTTACCATTGTATTCATGTGGAATAAAAATTGAGATAAAAATTGAGATAAAAGTTGAGATAACAATTGTTGTGGGAAGTTGAGGTAAATTTGAAAAAAAAAACTATATGGTAAAATACATTATTTTTCTATTAATGTTTTTGGGTAGTTAAGGTAAACTTGACTTAAGTTACAAAAGCTTTTGAGTTCTAGGTTTATGATAACCCATGGTATTTACCATTGTATTCATGTGGAATATAGCATGTTTGAAGTGGGGAATTAAGGTGTCTAAATCCATCTTAACCCTAGATCTACCAAGCCAAGAGAGATCAAATCTCTGATGCAAATATCTTAAGATGCAAAAAAATTGATCCCTCTCAACACTTGGTAGATACATAGTTAAGATGGATCTTTGTTAGTTATCTACGTTTTATATTTTGTTAGATAAAATAATAATAAATTAAAATTATTATATAAAATTTTAATATTTTTGTGAAATTATTTATTAAAAAAAGAATTGTAATCTTGGTAGGTCCTTCCTTTTTCATTAATATATAAAAATCAAGTTACTTCCACACACAGACCATTAGGTGGCCTCAACTTTCCCAGAGGGAAACCAAGTCTTTCAGTCACCTTTCCTAGAGGGAAACCAAGTTTTTCAGTCACCTAACAATGTGCTATGACATCCATTAACAAAAAACCATAACTATCAGGATACTAAAAACTAAATTCTTTTCGCATACAGAAAAGAAAAGAAAACTGAGAGACCAACTATCAAACTACTTTGCAGCATCAGGACACACATATTCCACCAGAGCTTGCTCCTTAGCATTGGATCCTAGGAGTTTTATATATGGGAGAATACAAGGAAGATGTTCTTCAATATGACGAAGCCGTCCATCATGCTTTTGCATTTTAAACTGGAGCTTCTGAAATTCCTGTTTGTATTTAGGAAAATCTTGTACTACTATTTCCATACCCCCAGAAATCGGTTCCAAATATTTTGCTAGGATACTCTTCATAAATCAATACAAGAACAGAGTGTGTTTATATTGAGTGAAATGACCTTGGGTGTGCCCTAGGTCTGGCACCATAGCTCGCCAGTCTTCTGCGTCGATTTCCATCATGTTGACCTGTCTGTTCAAATATGCTTCCCATTCTTCCATTAAATACCTAATTTCTTCCAATGCGCCTTCATGATAGGTTGTAGCCGCATTATTTACGATGTAGGAGACTAGCTTTTGGCCCCTCATTCTACCCCCAGAGGAGTTGGGATGCCCTGCCACTGAGGCTCCCTGGTTCTTCTACTGTGGCCCCTCATGGATGTGCTTCTTAGCTTTGTTGTCGTCCACTAAACCATTGCCTCATTCTGACACTTTTCTATGAAGGCTATGGCTAATCTGGTTACTTGCACAGGTGGTATCCGAAGCCCAGAAGCTCCCAACTTTGAGGAGACATTATCGACCCACACACTTGTCATAGAAGAAACATTAACCAATAATTTCCAAAATAGAACCCAAGGGATCTCCCCCCTCCGCTTCCATTGCTGACATCCCTTACTGACCGACTAGAACAGAGATGTGACCCCCATTTCCAAGAGCTAGCTAACATAACAATTGATAATTGGTTTGGAGAAAACACAAAATCTTAATCCATAGAAACAAACCATGTACCCAAACAAGAGGTGACGCACAAACATACACCATAGACAACATCCATAGGGGCAGAGACCATAGAGCGCACAAAGACAGAACCCATAGAGATTAACTCTACCCCAATACATCTAGAGGAAAAACCCTGACCTTCCCCAAGGAAAATAAACAAGACATAACCCAGAAACGAACCTGAGACCTGCCATTCCCCAAGCCCTTTCGATGTTGGGTCAAGACAAGATGTAATCCTAGACACAGAACCAAGAGACAAGCTCCTAGTACAACCCCATCCTATACATAAAAATCCGAAAAATAATAGACACAGAAACAATAAGGCGAGTGGATCTAATTCAAATGCCATACGTTCATGCAGATGCATGGAGCCTCTCTACCTTTGAAACCTCAGTGGTTCAAAACCATACATTCTAAATTCCATCAAACAGTTCAACTGATGAATGGAGGAGAGAAAAAGATGGCAAACCACATACCTGTTAACCACCGCGGGAAGAAGGCAAGGTCGCCACCTCGCCTGCTCTAGCATCGATCTACAGAGCCTAGAATCCCCACCCTTCAACAATCCTTCACCATACACTACACGATTACCGACTTCCCCCGCAGAGCAACTTACCAATTTCCAAAAAGAAATGGCATTGTCACCTTTAGCGGGAACCTTAATACCTCGCATGCACATAGCCACCACACAACATGCCTTGAGATGTGGAAGGTGGTGGGTCTGTACCTCGAGAAGACCCCATTAATTTACCATGATGACATTTCCCTCTAGCTCTCACCCCAATCGTGGGAAATTATTTATAAATTTAAATAACACATGATGTTATAATTATTTTTATATATGTTTCTTGGAGATAATTTAGTTAAGCAAGAACTAATTAAACATGTTATTTAACATGTTATTTATTCCTAAAAAATAAGCAATTCAATTCACTTCAAAAATATAACAATCATTCCTCCTTAGCATTGGAGCTATATCCAATTAATATCATATAATAATTGATTGAATATGTGAAATAAATATTTATTCAATTAAATGTATATAAATCAGAATAGTTTTTAAGTGCGATTTTTTGGAGGTATTGGCGGATTTTAGGTGGGAATATCTAAAAAAGTTGTGGTGAAATCTTGATTTATATTGTTTAAACTAGTTCCTAGGGCACTTCTATTGTAAAAATTTCACCAAGAAAATTTGTGAGTTCAATGAATCCCAATAAATTCTAAAAAAAATAGATTAAAAAATAAAGCTAAAAACTTTCCAAAAATAACATTTAAAAACTACTCAATATAAATCTAAATTGCTAATAATTATGTGATAATGTATATAAATCTAGATTAATATTAAATATAGATCTATCATATATAAAAACATATAAAATGTTTTTTTGAAAATCACGTAATTATTTAAACAAATTATAAATTGAAAAACTTTTCACATTTCTGTGTCAATTTCAATAACATTGTTTTTTTGTATTTACACCATTATGCCATAAAACTGAATCAGAACAAAGTAGTGTATATACAAATGACGAAGACTTTTATTTCATAAATAAAACCATATAGATCAATTAATTTTATATTTCTTTTTATTGTGACCTTAGATTAAATCATTTGATTTTCTTGGAAATCTCATTCACCATTGAAAAATTTCCCATTGATCCTATCATGCCATCATCATGAGGACTTGTCATAGGCTTTACAGCATCACTATCGAACCAAGGTGCATTGGGAATGATCTCGAAAAGCATCCAAATAACAATATTATCAAATTCTTAATTACCATACACCTAAAAGTAATTAAGTTTAATTACCTTAAAAGAATACTAAGTTTACATTTACACAACATAACAGTTATAAATATTAAAAATCATCTACAAAAAAATTAAGAAACTTTTCAATGAATATAAAAAAATATTTGCACACTTTTTACATGGTTAAATTTATTTTATGTATATGATGTAATTATTAAATACATATTTTCTGCAGTTATCATAAAAGTTTCGTTTCATCATTATAATGTAAATACATATAACATGAAAAATAGCAAATGGTGATGAGGTCTACTGGTGGCTGTGATCGATCTTAATATTGAGCGATTAAATATCCCTACTCGTGGATGACGATTTATCAGCAAAGTAACCAGAAAAATTATTATCAAACTTACTTATCGTTTTTATCATTTATATAGAAATATATTTGTTCATGGAATTCCGATTTCATATGACATTTCTACCTTCAGGAGCACGCAACACTAAAATGCTGTGTGTATATTTTAATATTTAATTGAACGTCATCCGAACACCTTAGGATTGCCTATAAATTTTGATCGCGTGTCAGATTGACCACAATTTTACATACAGCGACCAATCAAAGGATTAGTTTAGCATACCACGCCCGGAAAAATTTCAAATGCGATTCTGAACTTAGAGTTGCATTCGTTTGTGCGAATATAGTAACCTCGATTTGAAAATTATTTCACCTTCATAAACTAGTATCAAAATTAGAGCACAAATATTAAATCAGATGATGATATATCCTCCCAATAAAATCTAACCACAATAAACTAAGATAAAAAATATAAAACAAATATTAAATCAGCTAATTATATACCTGCATGACAACTTGCAGGGTCTACATGGAAGACATTGGTATATTGATGCTTATTACAGAGTAAGGTAATACACTGATTACAAGGTCGTGGCGAACCTCATGTGGCAGCAGAAGAAAACAAACCCTAACGTGCAACATATACTTCCCGGCGAACCTCATGTGGCAGCAGAAGAAAACAAACCCTAACGTGCAACATATACTTAGATATCAATAGGAAACTGCTTGGTGGCTTAGTTGGAGAGGCTGCCACAAGCAACAGGCGCAAACGACAGCATGTTTTTTCCGTTGTCATAGAGCATTTGGTAATTCTGCTGTTGCAGATTCCCAAATATGGAGAGGTCAGTAATACCCTCATTCGATAACATTGTAAGGCACAGCACGCGACTGCCAATATCGGTTAAGTAGTTATCTTTGGAAAGAACAAAATCTGCCCCCTTGAAATGGAATGTCACAGTGGGAAAGCTTGAATCTGAAGTGTCCTGTTGGAAGCAGAGGTCCAGGCCAACGCTAGAGCCATCAGCTTGTGGGAGATTAATCGATGAGTTCAAGGTTTCCTTCACAACATCATAAGCATTCTGTTTCAGATAAGTGACAGTCGTTCCAGAGTCTACGATAAGTCCACCAGAGCCATCAGATTGAAGATCAAAAGTACCAGCAGGAATTGCTAATAATTTGTCATTAACGCTGATTCCTGCCAATGAAAGATAATAGTATGTTGGATTTGAAGTACTTTGAATAATAGGAGTCGAACTGACATCACCGGCATTAATTGTAGCGCTGCTGCCTAATAACAAAGAGCTCGTTTCGGAAGAACTAAAAGAGACGAGACAATAAGAAAACTTGTTTCCCATGGATGGACCGAGCTGAGAGACCAAGGAAAGAGGGCCTCGTCCAAAGCCTACCAATCCACTTGCTTGTGCGAATGCAATTCCTGAATTATTGTGGCCGCAGCCAAACACAATATGCGAAACAATTTGGGAAGAAAGAGTAAAGGTCTCGTATGAAAGCATCCCCTTCGTAAAAGACTTGTCACCATAGCCATAGCTGTATTGACACTCTGCATTAGAGCAAGAAAAGCTACTACACAGGGAGTTATTGCAAAGGACTGGACTGGATGTCGAGGATTTGGAAGGATCATAGATTGGAGTTGGTTGATTATAACAATCAGTGCAGGGCTCGCACTGCGTCCATATTAGGTCACTACCCGTGTCCAGAATTGCAGGATAAGATATAGATGGCGTTCCAATCGAGATGGTCATGAGAAATTCTCCATCTCCTGACTTTACTGAAGCCTGGATATCCTTCATTTGATCATCAACCTGCAATTTATTAGTAACTGCAGATATGATTTGCAGTTTTTCAAGTCTCTCATAACTGCGTTGAACTGCTCGCTTCAGACGCTCAGCGGAAGTAATATGTGGAAAGAGTACTGAATCTTGATGGACAAGATCTATTCTCAATCCATTCAACGGTTTGCATTCTATCAAAGGGAGGAATACGACTACAGACAACAGTAACAAAGGAATCGACAGAAGAAGCTGGTGCTTGCAGGTGACAGCAGAATATGTAACAGCTGATTGCCCAGCTCCAGCCATATCGACCAAGCGATATTATTTCACAGTGGGAGGAGAGGGGAGGAGGAAGAAATGCTCTGCTGCACAACAGTGAATGGGATGCTTTGTATTTATATTGACTGGACCTAAGTAGATGCCTTGAATCATTCATTTTAAGTTGATCAAGAACGGTCAGATACCGCGTATATGTAAATTTGATTAACTACGAATACCGTGTAATGCAAATTTGATTAACAACGATCGGATTGGATGTTTTTATTTTTATAGACTGGTTCAACATTTTTAGTCATGGATAGCGTCTCTTTATTTGTCGGTTGGCACGGGACCTCATCAATGTCGTGTTCTGTTTCTCCATCCGGAATGCGTTTCAAGTTGCGTTTGTTGATAAAAGGGCACGAACGCTTGCGGACCAATTAAATCTGAAGACTCTGCTTATGGTCTATATCTCCTTTCTTGTCCTTTCCTCAAGAAGTCAAGTTTTCCTTGTCCTTTCCCCATGGATTGAAGGTTTGCCTTGCTATTTATTGGAATCTTCTACAATTTGTGGAAGAGCTTCACGGGCCTTTGATGCGTAGATATTCCACAAAGCATTCACCGATTCATCTATGTTTGTTTGAATAGTAGTTATATAAAAACAAAACTGTCCAAACAAAATTGTAAAATTGTAATGGGAGAGAACTTATACTGTAAGAGTAATATATATCAAATTGGTGTATGAGATTTTTTTGTTTGTGGAATAATGAATCTATCTTTTGTTTGTAATTATTTGAGGTAGGTATTCCATTCATCTATGTTGGTTTGAATAGTTGGCAAACCAAAAACAAAATTGTAAGTGGACAAAGGATTGTTTGTAACTATTTGAGGTTAATTCTATGAAGGCATACATACTCTACCCCTCTTGTTTTGAACTTGGACTTCTTAGAAGCAAACACATGCTCTTAACCATTAAGTCACTGTATGTACAACAACAAAATGTGTTTTTGCTATTTGTTTAAATAGTGTTGATGGGAGCCTCTTGATTTGTCTTAGCAAAAATATTAAATATGTAGGTAAATGAAAGAAGGAAAAGGTAACATTACTTTTAGAATTAATAAAGAATTTAGAAATATTTAATATGAAGTTAAACATTTAATATCTATATTAAATAACATAATTTTATAAAATGAAATAATTTAAATTAAATATTTTTAAAATTTTCATTTTCCACCTTTTGGAGATGTATATATTTATTTCATATAATTTAATATATACATTCATGATATATAAAGAGAGGCTTAGGAAGATAGACAAATACACAAACATACACAAAACGTTTTAAAAAATATTAATAACAAAAGTAATTTAATGCATATAGAAGAAAGTAGATTTTCCTCTTCTTTCTTCATTTGAGGAAGAGGTACATAGTACACTAAATCCTCCCAACCATTTATGATACACTCAATTGACAATTCAATACATATAAAGAGAGGGGTGGGGGAGTAGAGAGGTTCATTTTACAACCTAGTATGAAAGCGATCTGTAATTCCATTCGTGGTCAATTCGGAGTTCTAATATCTCCCTTAAAAAATAATTAATTTGGAGTTCACATATCTCCCTTAAAAAATTAATTTAAAAAAAAATACTTAACATTGCTAGCTATAATGAAAAATAATGATTCCACATATTTGATTAGTTTTACTTAAAATTATTATAAAACGTCAATAATGGCATTCTAATTGTGTTCACTTAGGTCATTGTTAAATTACAATCCAATATGAAAAAAATGTGGTAAAAATGTTGCATTTTCACTCTAAGATTTATAAAGAAAATATTTTGATGCCTATATTAAATAGTATAAGTACTATATCTCTTATAAATGTGTCAACATAAAAATTAAATAAGTTGTCTGAATATATATCTCTTGACATAAAAAAATATATATGTATATCTACATGTAAGAAAAATGTGCTCTATAATTAAAATAGAAATGAATATATTTCTTAGTTAGTTTTAATTAAAAGCATTATAAAACATTAATAATCTCACTTCCTTTTAAGTACTAAACTCTGTGAAGGCATACCTATTGTACCTCCCTTTGGCATTGAATCTATAACCTCTTGGGAGGAAACACATGCTCTTAGCTTACAGGGTTAGCTAAATTCATCTACTATGTATCGTTAAAGCAAATTTTCTATTGAGAGGTGAGGGGTTAAAATAATCCAGATAGTTTTTAATAAAATACAAATAAAGATGTTTAATGCAATGGATTTGATATGTAGCATTTAAAAGATATTAATAATAATAAAAATATTTAATTTTCTCCCTAGATAAAATATATTAATTCGAGATTGCCTAAAATATTTCAATTTCATTTATGCATATTTATAGGTTACATAACGAAATTTAAAAAAAATATCAATTTTTGTGGTTACAACATTATAAAAAATTTCATGTACTCTTGCAATTTTAAATTTTGGTTATATTTAAAGGTTTATTTAGTCTAACATCTACAAAAGATTTGTTGAAATCCCAAACTTAAGTTGTGTATTCTACATAGTTCAAGTGTCCAATAAGACTTTCAAGCTATTGCATCCATTTATCCATTTAAAAATGTCAATTAAATAATGAAAAATTACACATGGTGTATATATATATAAATAATGAAAAATTATATATGGTATATATATATATATATATATATCTTAGACATGAGAAGGATTAAGATTCTTAAGGTGATTTTTTTTTTCCATGTTTTGTATTCTAAAATAGGTTTGCACATCAAGATATTTGATCCCTCTTGGCGCATCGTAGATCCATGGTTGAGATGGAACTACACTAGTTTAAATATCAATAATTATCAAGTGGATGAGAGGTATTTATCAAAGAACAAGTGTCATTTTAAGTGAGTTATGGCTTTTAGGCATGTGGTATTAATAAGAAATTGTATTAGCCATGACATTGTAGCAACGCCTATTTACTGACTACAAATATTCATGGAAAAATAGGATAAATGGTTAGAAATATTTTTTTTTTGTAAACTGCGAAGGGACCTTTCTTTTTCTATTACTGCGAATCAAAACCACTACATGTTCGTGGTGGCCTGAACCCTTCCCAAGGGGAAACTTGGTTTATTGGACACCTTAAATTCTTAACAGCCATCCAAAAATAGAAAGTCCTAATTCTTCTTGTCCAAGCTAAATATACATAACAATCATAAAGACTTCTATTGTTTCGTGTCTGCATTCTAAACTTCAAAAAGGAACTAAAGATGTCAATCTACTATCTAACAACTTCTTCAAAACGACATATATACATATCTTCCATTATTGCGCCGCCATGCCTGTCTGCTGCTCCACTTCTTTCTTGATGTCTGGGTAGCAGTCCATTATCTGCTGCTGTATTTCATCCATTTTTTTGTCCTGCATTAACAGAGTGATCTGGATGTTCTTCAGTTCTTTCCTTAGATTTGGAATTCCTTGAGAAAGCTCTGCCATTTCCATAGCTACTTGCTCCATTGCATTAGCTAGCAGTCTTTTCATTACCCAGTATATGTGTAGAGTCTGCTTATACAGAGTCATACGGCCTCTCGTGTTTCCTGGATCCAGGAGAAGATATTCCCAGTCTTCCATTTCAGAGTTTGATTGTCCCTGAGTTGCTTCCTCTTCTAGTTGCTGTATTATCCTTCTAATGTCCTTGTTGGTGTTCTCACAATAGGCTCTCACTGTGAACTGAATCTTTTTTCCTATAGATCTTATGGATTTTCTAGTAGATGTAGTTGCATGTACTTCCCGGTAGCCTCTTGCTCTTCCCCTTCCCCTTCTGCGTTGTCCCCGTCTCCCTCCTGTGCCTCCTCTATTCCTCTAATTTCCTCTGCCTCCCCGACTCTTCGTGCCCGAGGCACTGCCGAAGTCACGACCTCCTTCTCGCCCTTGACCTCTCCATTCATCATCTTCCCTGGTCTCCTGCTTGTCATTCGTCCCGGGCTTTACTACCCTCCTAACCTTCTCTCGTGCCTGCTCCCCTCTGTCCTGGTCCGAATCAAACATCTCTATGTCATCCTCTGAATCTTCCTGGACAATTAAGATTTCCTCAGCCGTTTCTTCTTCCGCTATTCCTTTTCCTCTCTTTTCCTGGCTGCTTCGTTCTCTATTGGCTTCACTCCCATCGTTTCTCGACCTCCTTCTTGTCGCCATTCGACCCTTACCTTCTGCACTGTCTGTTTGAATTTTCCAGCTCCTCTATCCTCCTGTTATCTTGGTCCGAGCCCTCGCCACCCTACCTCTTCGCCAATTCTCTATTGTTTCCTTTCGTGTTTGCCTTCCTTTATCCCGCTTTTCTTTTTTATGTCTTCGTCTCTTCCGATTTCTCGTTGCTTCCTTTACCCATTCTACTTGCCACTTGTCACCTCCTTCACCGCATGCGTCCTTTCGTTCTTCCTTTGTACTGTCATACTCATGTTTGATTTCTGACATTCTGTCATTCCCACCTCCCTTCGTCACCACTCCATCAGCGTTCCTCCTTGAGATGCAATCTCTTCTGATGATCCCTCTATCCCTATTCATAATTACTGACCCTCCTCAGTCTTGTCCTTCCTTCTCACCTGATTTGAATTAATTGTTCTGTACACCGTCGAAATCACCGCGATCAGGGATCTCTTGCAATCATTTTTATTGGTTTGTGGATTCATCATGGTCTTGATTGATTATGGTTGCAAGTTCCTCCCATCTTGGATTATTCATTATTGTAGGCCATCCGTTATCAATTTTCCTTTCCTGTTCGTTACTCCCCCAGTTGGCAAGGAATTCTGCAGCCTTATTACCCTTCCTTCTGACATGATTGATAATTTTATAGTCTATTCTCTTTAATAATTCCACCAAATCTTGAACAATCTCGGCTGTCCTCCAGCTTCCAGCTATCTGCTCCTAGTTTCTCCCATTATTGAGTTTCCGGAGCATCTCTACTACCACCTGTGAATCCCCTTCTATCTCCAGGTTCATGTAGCTATTCCTTATAGCTATCCTTAACCCTTGATGCACCGCCCACAGTTCTGCTTCATTGTTATTCATTTTACCTCCCCATTCCGCATACACCCATCTGATGTGTTTCTCACTGTCTCTAAAGATGCCCCCAAAGCCTGCATTCCCTGGGTTCCCTTTGGAGGCCCCGTCAAAATTCAACTTGATGAATTTTTCTCTAGGGTATCTGAACTACTTTGGGCTATGAACCTAAGTACTTTGCCGTCTTTCTTTCTTGGGGTATAGCATATCAAATTTTAGATTTAATTTTGTTAGGATTTGTTCTTCTTCCTGGTTTGCTTTCCAATCTTCCTCATCCCAGTCTTCGGTCAGAACCGTTTCTCTAATAGAGTTTAGAATTTTTTTCCATATTCCTTCTGGTTTATTATTTTTGTCTAATAAAATCCTTCGATTTCGTTCCTTCCATAGGAGCCATATCACAAAACCCACTGTCAGATTCCAAGCTCTCTTCACCACTTTACAAAGGAATTGTTCTTTACTCCATTGAAAAATGGTCTTTTTTATGTCACTGGGTTCTCTATTTAATTTAACAAAAATATTTCTAACCTCTTCCCATATATGCCGAGCAAACGGGCAGTTGTTCAAAACGTGTTCCTGGGTTTTAGTTTCTATATTGCAGAGACTACACCTCGATGGCCCAAGGAAGCCTCTCTTTTGGATTTTATCCCATGTTAAGATTCTTTCTCTTCCAACTAGCCATGCAAATATGGCTATCTTTGGCCACCATTTGCTGTCCCAAATAGCTTTCCATTCTGTGATTTCCTCCACCCTCTCTTGATGCCTTGTCAAATAGTAGGCCTCCTTAACTGTAAAGGTTCCTTTCGTTGATTTTCCCCATCTGAGAATATCTTCCCCTGTTCTGGCTTTAATTTTTCTTGATTCTAATTCTTTTAAATATATTCCTTGCTGTTCTTGAATGATGTTTTCATCCCATTCTTCTGGCTTTCTCCATATTCTCCATATTCCATATCTCTTTCCTTCTATCCAATAGTCCCTTACATATTTTCTCTCCTCCCTGAGCGCTTTTTGTTGTATACGTTGCAGAGCTTGAATATTGATCAATTTGTTTCTTTGTTGCCACCCCTCTTCCCAAAATCTGGCATTCTTTCCTCCTCTTATTTCCCAGAAGGCATGGTTGTTTATAATATTCCCGTTTTGGCTTGCAAGTTCCCAAATTGTAGAGCTTTTCTGGGTCTCTTCCATTCTGAGGATTTCATCAGTTGTTGGGGGCATATTATACTTCTGGGTCCATATTTTCTTCCATAGGTCATTTCCTCCCCTCATCCACCACCACCACAGTTTTTCTCCTAGCACCTTGTTTAGCACCTCTAGGTCTCTCAATCCAAGGCCCCCTTCCTCTTTTCTTTTCATTAAACTTTTCCGTGAGACTAAAGCCCATTTCCTTTGTTGATTTGGTTCGCCCCAAATGAATTTTCCAAATATTTCTTTTATTTTGTACACGCCCCTTTGGGAGCAGCCATGATAGATAAGGGGTAAATAGGTATTTCTTGGAGGACTAACTTCAGAAGAACTATTCTGCCTGCTATATTCAGAGATCTAAAAGACAAGCTTGCCAATTTGTTCTTGAGTTTTTCTATAATCTTCTGCCAGTTTACCATTCTTGTGGGATTTGTATCTAACTGATTCCCCAAGTATTTTGTTGGAAGTTCTCCCTGCCTGAACCGTAGAGTTCTGGTTAGATGATTCTTGATTGAATCCATAGTGTTAAATACGAAAGTACATGATTTCTCCTTATTAACTTCCATACCCGATGCCTCCATAAACAGCTCCAGGATTCTTTTAATATTCCTTACTTCTTTTATTGAGACCTCACATAATAACATAATGTCGTCTACAAACTGTTGATGGGTTATGTGCAGATTGTTTCCCCATAACCTTAAGCCCTTAATTCTCCATTCCCTCAGCTCCTTTTTAAAGTATCTTCCTAGACCCTCCACTGCCATTATGAATAAGAAAGGAGATAAAGGGTCCCCTTGCCTTATTCCTCTAGTAGCATTGAAAGTTGTCGTAGGTACCCCATTTATTAGAATTGAAAAATTAGGAGTTGATATCATGCCGTACACCCATTCTATCCATCTGTTACTGAAACCGAAGGTCTCCAGGACTTTCTTGAGATATTTCCAACTCAAACGATCATAGGCTTTTGACAAATCAAGCTTTATCATCAATCCTTTCTACTTCTTCTTTTTTAGAGAGTGTATCACTTCTTGTGTTACTACAAAACCATCAAGAATTTGTCTTCCCTCTACAAATCCTGTTTGTTCTGGAGAAATTAAGCTAGAGAGAAGGGTTTTTAATCTTTTTGCTATCAGAGTGGCTATTATTTTGTATATTACATTACACAAGGCAATTGGGCGAAAACCCTGGGCATTTTTAGAGTTAGCATTTTTAGGGATCAGAGTAAAAAAAGTCGAGTTTATAGCTGGCCATACCTTTTGTTTCATACGGGATTCTTCTACTACCTCCAGAATCTCCTTACCTAAAAAATGCCATCCTGCTTGATAAAACTCCACCGTGTATCCATCAGGTCCTGGTGCTTTGCCTTTATTCATACTCTTCACAATTTCTTCCACTTCCTCAAGAGTAGCTGCTCTCATCAGGGCCTTGTTCTGCTATTCTGTTACTATTTTAGGGATTTCATTACATATGCGCTCTATAGCTGTTGTACGATCATTTTGTGGTTCTGTCAGAATTTCTTTGTGGTGTTCAACCAATACTTTCTCAATTCCTTCTTGTTCTATTATCCTTTCCCCTTCTTCATTTTTAATGGAGAAAATCATATTCCTTTGTCGGTGTTGTATCATAGCTTGGTGAAAGAACTTGGTGTTTCTTTCTCCTTCCCGTAACCAGTTGACTCTGGATTTTTGTTTCCACGCGATCTCCTCCTGTTGCCTCCGCTCTTCTAGTTGACTTATTATGACTCCTTCTTCTTTACATCTTTCCTCCGTTCGTCCTTCTGTAATTATTCTTTGTTGTATTTCTTCCATTTCTTTTTCTAGTTTATGTTTCTCCTCCATTATATTCCCAAACTCTTCTTTATTCCATTTCTTTATTTTCCCTTTCAATTCTTTGAGTTTTAGCTGGAAGGTGTGCATCTTCCCTTTTCCTTTTAGTGTACTTTCGGTCCACCATTCCTTTGTTTTTAGTAAGAATTGAGGGTTCCTAAGCCAAAAGGCCTCAAACCTGAATGGTTTTTTACCTGATTTTTTCTTGATATCTATTTCCAGCCTGATCGGCCAATGATCTGAGCCTATTGCAGGCATTATTTTTTCTTCCACAAAAACATCCAGGTTCATAATTTGTTCTGATAAAAGGAATCTGTCTAATCTAGAAGCTATTTGATTTCTTCCCACTCTTCGATTGTTCCATGTATAAATACCATTAATTGTTGGTATTTCCACCAGCCTCTGTTCTGTAATCACCTCATTAAATGCCTCCATATTCTGATCTGGTCTTCTTATGCCACCTTTCTTTTCATCTGCAGTTCTAATCATATTAAAGTCTCCTCCTACTATCCAGGGTGTTCCAGGGGAAATCCTTCTAGCAACTTGCACGTTCTTAAGAAAATTTTCTCGTTCTCTTGGTATGTGCGGTCCATAGACTCCTGAAATGAGGATCCTCTCTGCTGATCCTACTATTCTAAACAAACCAGTGAGGATTCTGGGAAGGCTTATCCAGTTTTCAAATATTATCTCCTTAAGGTTCCATATGATTGCTAGGCCCCCTGCTGTACAACTCGCATCTTGGCCCATTACCTCATATTGCATTCTTAGTTTTTTAATTATTCCTTCCAATTGTTGCGAGCTAATTTTCGTCTCTTGGATTATCATGATACCAGGTTTGTCTTTCTTCAACCTCTATTTTAATTACCTCTGCTTTCCTTTGCTGTTGAGGCCCCTAATATTCCAACTTGTGACTATCATTTAAAACTTCTTTGGTGGTTGTTGGAATACCTCTGATAGGGGTATAACCCTACCTGAGTTGACCAGGATTTCTCCTACCGCTTGTATAGTCTCATTCAGTGTTCTTCTGCCTCTCTTTCTGCCCCCCTTGCTAGTATTGTCCATTCCCAAGCTGTGGTTTGCTTGTGCCCCTATTTGGTCTATTTGGTTTTCCAAGGTACTGCCTTTCTTCTCCTTGTATTTTTGGAATGTTTCTTTATATAACTGTTTCTGAGTTTCCGGGATAAATCTCTCATCAAGATTTTTCCATTCCTGTAGCAATTTCCTCATGATTCTTTCCTCCTCATTCCCACTGTCCTTTTGTGATTCTATCCCTATTTGGGCTTGCTCCATTGTTATCTCCAGGCTTTCCCCTACCCCTTCTTCGGCCTCCCTGATGTGAGATATGTCATTATCCTTTGTCTCTTTAATAATTTCCATTGGCTCATTCTCATTGTCATCCTCTTCAATCATTTTTCCTGCGTTCTCTTCTTCATCCTCCTGTAGGGCCTGGAATTTATTTTGACTTTCAACTATTACAGGTTTCGCTTGTTGTTGTATCCTTATTCATTCCTTGCCTGATTTTTTCCTCCTATGGACCTCCTGGAAGCCCATTTCCCCAGCATCTGCTCTCTCTGCCCTCCTTTGTTCTTCTTCTTGTTTTCTTGATATTTCCTCTTCTTTGTTTAAAGGGCACTGCTTGTAAAGATGCCCGTATTCATGGCACCTTCTACACCTGAAAGGTATGTGTTCATAATCAATTGGTTGCTTCCATATCTCATAATGGTATTCTAGCTCTATATATTCAGGCAGTGGCTCTGCTATATTCATATAGATGCATATCCTTGCATAAGATGTGTACTTCCCTCTTTTTGTTGACTCAGCTACTTTCACGAAGGTCCCAATTGTATTACCGATCCCTTCCAGAATGTCAGGGTCCCAGAACTCCATTGGTAGGCCAAATAATCTGACCCAAATGGGTGCTGATAGCATTTTCTCATTGTCCGGGTTATATCTTTCTTCCCAATGTCTCATGAACAAGCCAGAACTATTCATAAAGTATGGTCCTTCTTCAAATGTTCTTTCCTTATCTTCCAGGTTTGCAAATATCACTGTGAAAAATCCTTTTGCTCCTAGTTTTAGATCTATATGCCCTTTTGGCTTCCATCTTTGCTGTATCCATTTTACTAGGTCCTTTTCTGATGGCCAAAACCCTAGAAACTTGCATATCAAAGCATGATCTCTCATATAGCATCTATAATCTTCAAGTTTGTTATTGGGTATTACATACCTTGGTTTCTTCTGTGCCCTCGGTAGGCATCGACCTCCTATCTTGGTTTGCCAATGGTTCCCTAGTACTGGCGCATCTTTGTTGATCTCCTTTGGGTTTCTCTGCATTCCACTCCCGCTTGCTTCACCTGCCTTTCTATTTTGGTAGGAGGGGATCTCTCCCCTTGTTATAGGGAAAAGTGTCTACACAGAACTTCTTATCCCACTAAGGTGTGGTAGCTACCTTAGAAACAAACAAAGTAAAGCTACTTTCGTTTTTCCTTTATGAAATATAGATGAGAGAAGAACAAAGAAGACCAACCTCTGTCTTGCACTAATCTCCTAGTTCTATTCCTCTCTCTCTTGATAGTCTTTCGCTACATGCTCCCTTGTATGCCTCGCTTCACAGAGTAACTGTAAGATCACAGTAGCATAGCACTATACAAGAACATGGATCTATAATCATAAACAATCTAGGATCAGATGTAAATTGACCATACAAATGCATAAAACATAAATGACACAAGAGTATGGAGGAAAACTTGAATAGCTTTTATTGATAAACAACAAAGAGCCAAGGGAGTTACAACCAGTTGTTCTGACCCAGCATCATCCTCTCAGCAAGGAAGCCCCTCTTCACCTCATACAAAGCTTAGATCACCCAACACTATGATGTTGTCTCAAGAAACCAACAACAATTCCTTAGAATATGCAAAATTCCAGCCTTTGGATCTCTGGGATGAGGGATCCATATATAGATATCTGTAAGGGAGATGAGTCAACTTGTGATTTGATTATTGTCTTCTATCTGATAGTTCTTGCTTCCAATTGGAGATTGATGATCTCTTACTCATCCTTGGTCGAATTCAGAGAGGCAAGTGTCATAGGAGAAGTTTCTGGAAGATTCCATGCCTCTCCACCTCGCGGAATGACACTGCCATTTGTCACTTCTCGCCCATCACACCCCATAGAAGGGATTTTTGAAATGCAACGCACCCACACAATGTATATAGGTGAGATGCAACGCACTTTGCGTATGGAGCAGCTGAAATGATCCTGTTTTGACCAGTTTTCAGCATTTTTTCATGGAGAACTTCTGGGAGAAGCTGTAATTAGTTGACCTTGTTCCTTTAGGGGTTAGAACAACACTTTTAGGGACTTAGGAGCCCTTGGTTTATGGACATTTCATGCTTGGGGTTGTAGTGCCCAAAAATGTCTATAAGAGTCACCCCCTAAAGCATGAGGTCATTAATCTTTTGATGTCGGGTGAAATGCTTTATTATGAGGATTCGAAGTTCTTTCAAGCTGGGAGGGGACTTGTAATAAGATATAATACAATACATTATCTTCATAATATTTTCATGATCTAGCTGAGGTGGGCATTGCCATGCTCAACTTTATAAATTCATTTTCATGTACATAGGACAGACAATCATCTGAGTGTAGACTGATGATTTTGGTAGAGTCATCATCCCTTTGATTTGATGATTATCTGTGCAGCAATAATGTACATTTGATGTCTTTATTTCGATGAATATATATCGCAGCCCGGATGGATGAAACCAGATCCGGGGTCTTCAATCTCGTTCGATCTTCACTCGAAGTACAGGTCTATCCATGTGAGAGATGTTCTGGAGTCGAACATGGAAAGACATCGCCTGATTACCAGCCAATGATGTAAGCTGTTAATAGGCGAGAAGAATCACCGATAATGCTAATGACCCTCAAGGTACTGCAGTACAATTCACGTGGTGTGAATAAAGGACTTGGTGTCGAACACCACGCAAAATCTTTCGGTCGAATGCCATTGATGTAAACCTGTCGTCGGAAGTGAGAAACTTGCCATTGAGGCATGCAAGCTTCAAAGTACTGAACGGGGTGTTCCTAGATCAACTTCTTGGATAATGAGCTGATGTCGACAAGAAGCGATCCGTCACAGGAGGGCCTTAATGAATCCCACATCAATGACACGGAATGGAGCAAATGATTTTAATGGACGTGAAAACGATCTGATGACATAAGGTTCAGGGTGGTGGTCATGAAAGAATGGAGTGTAAATGTATTGTAGCGGGTGAGACACAGGTGAATTCTCTGAATGACTTCTCTTGAACATATCGGCGACACTGACGTGATGGATTAGTAGCATTAACCCCAAATATGGATGGTGTGATGGGACCATGGTGATGTGACCGGTGAATGAAACAACCCAACCCGAGTTGGATGCGGAGTGAAAGTGTCATGTTCAAGAGCGACTTGCTACCAACAAAGTTTCTTCAAGTTTTCTTCCCAATTTTCCCCAGTCATTGCTGACCAGTACCTATTTATTTTTTTCAAGCTTGAGGAGGATAACATATGCTTGTTCTATAATTTTCCCTTCGGGCAAACCCATCGCTATGTTTTAATGAGTCTAGCGATAGTGAAACTCGTTCTTGTCTGCTATGGACAAGTTTGTCGCTATTAAGTTTTAATGAGTTTAACGACAAAGATAACTCGGTCCTTTTCAATTTTAGAGAGTTTGAAAAGGAATGTAAAGGAAACTCCAAAATTCCTTTTTGGTCATCTAATCCCTTAAGTTCGAAAAAGTATAAAACATTACAGAAGGGATGAATTTTCGATACTTCTAACGAGCCGAACAAAACCAGCGCTCGATCTTTTTGTGTAATAATCCCTCAGGTCCAAAAAGATTAAAATCTAAAGGAGGGATAGCACTTCCGGTCCCTTTAACGAGCTGGAGAGGCGAATGGCTCGGTAATCTTTTCATATTTTACGAGTCAGTTGAAAAGAGCTTAAATGACACTCGTCTTTGAGGAACGGGTGATAAAATTGGGTAGCAGCTGATTCCAGGTAAGGTTTGGAATTTTCCAATCATGGCAGTGTTACAAGGATGGATAATAGGATCACTCTTCGCAGCTGTTCCTCAAAAGGGGTAAACAATCAAATGGAGGTGAATGATCAGCCAATACAGAATGGAGGTGATGATGAGAACACGACCAAGGCTTTAAAGGCTGAAGTACTACATTCACGATGGTTATTTACAGGGAATTGGTTCATTTTTTTTTATTGAGCTTAAACACTGGGGGAAACATTTGCTCATGACTTATGTTCATTTTTTAATGAGCTTGAACTATGTGCGAAAACTGCTCGATTAATCCAGTCGTATAATAAGAATGTCTCATATATGAAAATGGAAATTTTTAGCGTTTTGCCCCACATCCTTTCTTTATGCAAGTTAGGAAACGACCAATCCTACGAGTTTAAAGGGTTAGAGGACCTACAAATTTTAAAAAATAAATAGTCGCTCTTCGCTTGCATGCCAAAAGGTTTGCATTCCCCCAGGTATAAAACAGAGTTTCAAGGTCACCTTTCAAATCTCCAACAAAACATTTGTTTTATCAGGAAAGGTCTACCTCTTTCGAGTTACCAAAGATTGTTCTATTCACAGCGCAAACAAAACACTTCTTCGGCGATGTCTACCGAAGTAGACAAAGGTGAGACAATCCACTCACATAACTTTGACAAGAGAATCTTATTCCAGTCTAACTCCCTCTTCTAATCACGGATGGGAGTATAGTCTAGTCGTATATCTCTTGCGGAAACTTACCCTATACCTGAAGTTTTCTTGCCGAAGCAGACCAGGGTGCATGCCCCTTGGGTTTTAGTCATGTCCCCCGAATCACTCGCGCTCATCAGGTGGGCGGACTGGAGATTGATGAGACATTCTTTGTGTGAAAAGACCATTCAGGGATGGCATATGACTATTTGCTCTGTGTGATCCGGGAAATGAAAGCTAGTCTACGAGCTTGACCACTCTTCCTTCGTGCGGAAAACACATCACTCTAAAGAGTGATGAGACAATGGCTCCCATGAAATAAATATAGTCTCGTCCAAGGAGTAGATTATAATCCAGGGGTCCTTGAACTACCATTACGTTCATGTGAACGGTTTTCCCTCTCAATGTTATGGGCACATTGGGAAGGATCCCTAATGGTCGACCGGTTCCTTTGTCAAAGCCTATTAGATTTCTCATCTCAGGCAAAAGCGATGGCAAACCAAGCGCTTTCCAAGCAGTTGAGGAAAGGATACTCACAGAAGCCCCTTCATCTATGATGGTACCAGCCATAACCATTCTATATACTTGAGCAATGATTCAGAATGGTACACTAGCTGGTAAACGGGGTCTGCCTAGTTGATTCCAGTCGAAGGAAACAATTAGGTTGCTTGGAGGTGGGACCGAATAGACGGCCGAGTACGACTCTGACGAAATTCCTTCCTGCGGTAAAGGAACGAGTATATTGCCCCCATGTTCATCGGAGTCTGTGCTTACGAAAAGAATTTGGATGGTGTCATCCTTATTCTCTTTTGTGACTGTATCATCTGAAGATGGAACCTCTGAAGGAAAGACCGGGTCAACTGCCGCCTCGACCTTTTGACTTTCGTCTGGTATGGGTTGAGATGGTTTGTCTTCAATGATAGATGCTTCGGCTGACCACCTGGGCGGGTCAGCCGGATTTTCAACTAGTGATGGACTCGGCAAGAGTTTTTTATATCCAGGAGGAAGTCGTAACGGTGAAACCAGACGATCGTCCAAAATTCTTTTAGCCTCGTCTAAGAAGGGACAACGGTGGACGGCATGATCGCCTTCGCATAGTTTACAAGGAAATCTATATTTTCCTTTTTGTCCTGGGGCTTCACTTTCACTAGTCGACGGTGTGCTTTCAACATGATCATCAGAGGTTGACGACACCGGGTTGTGAAAACGAGGAGACCAGTCCCTTAAGATCTGAGGGATGCAGGGACAATCTCTATGATAGTGGTCTCCTTTGCAAATGACACATGGCGATTTAGGCCTGGTCGGTGCAGTGTGTGGATTTTCACTAGACGATACTTGGTTGCCCCCTTTCGCTTTTGGCTCCTTCTTCTTCTTCTCTTTCTTCTTATTTTCCTTCTTCTTCTTAGATACTTGATTTTTGGCTTTACCGGCCCCATCAAGCGAAGAGGAAGGAGGAGAGGAAGAATTGGAGGAAGTAGAAGGTTGGTGGGTAACTCTGGATTCGTCTAGTTGCTGACTCGATTGTTTAGGAATTGCGGTGTTCTGAACAACAGAGGTTGAGGAGAACCATACGGGCAAGCTGATTGTCAATCCTAGAAGTGACAATGTGGCCATATGGGGTGCACCAACATCTCCCCATGAGGAGAAGGGACTAGGATTTCCCCCAAGGGGAATTCCTTGTTTGGTGGGTTCCATTTTCTCAACCTAAGATCAACGTAGGAAAGGGTGATGATTATTCCGTTTAAAATAAATTTTAGATGCTTTGGCACAACTTGTTTTTTCAATTTTTAAGAGTCGAGAAAAAACAAAAGATGACTCTAGTTGCCTTCGATTTTTAATGAGCCTGAAGTGACAAGTGCTCAGATGGACCTTTTCCGTTAAGGAGTCTGAAAAGGAACGAAAGGGACTGCTCTGGAAATCTAGGTAGAGGGATTACCAAACCAATCGCAAAACTGCAGAATACTTTTTACGGTACGGCAGTCAATTTTCATGAATGCTGTGTTCAGTGCATTGTGATCGATAGGGTGGCAGACACGACTTCCTATGGATAAAGGATTAAGCCTATTGGGGTCTCCCAAAATATACTCGACGGTACGTGGGAGCATAAGTCCGTACTGGCACTTATCGTCTCAAAGCGGAGGAATCACCCAACCATCAGTGACAACAATAGTTGCTAGGCTTTACACACCGGAATACGTCTCTAGCCTAGACTTCTAGATGTTGTGTGTTAGGTTCCAAAGCGTTGTTAGATTCATTGAATTTATTTTATAGTTGATCTTGTTTATGAAATTTGCCTTTTAGGTTCACCGTGAGATGTAGATGTATAATTCCTAAAATGCAATCTAAGATGATAAACAGTCTTTTATCTTCTTTGTGCAATGAAAATACTAGCTACTAAGGAAAGAGAGACAGTATTCTTTCACAAAGAGCAAAGAGCACACACTAAATGCACAGTCCTAAATCAAACCAATCAAACAGTCTAAATGCAAATGCACATGCATGTATTTGTTTTCGACTTTCTTAGTATGTGAATGGTAAAAAGAAAGCTAATGCACAAATCTGAATTACTTTTCAAGCGACAATTATTAACAAGTTTCTTTTCAAAATAAAAAATGGAGACAATCACAACATTTTACGATTTGGAAATGAATACTTGTTTTTGACACTAGAAAAACTACAAATTCAGACCAAATACAATAGTAACAGGATAATCGACTATCAATAGCAACCAAACTCTTTCCTATGACTGAAAATGACACTTGCAACACTTTCAAATCAAAGGACGACAGTACAATTACGTTACTTTTTGCAAAGGAGAACTGAAAATGACTCAACAAATACACAAAAACATTTACAGTTCTTTTGCACAAAGGAGGCAGAATAACAGCAAGGAAAAGGGGTTTCGAACAGAGATATACTGATTGCAAGCAGCAAAATTCATGAATAGAACTGGAAAGAATGAATCATAGAAACCAAAACTGAACAATGCCTAGTCTGGTTAGCGCACCTGTAACACAGGGAATTTGAAATGCAACGCACCTACTACACTCGAGAAGTGCACTGAATTTCAGATTCACAGAACAGTACCTGCGTTGGGCCAGAGACGAGACTTTGCTTGGGTTCTGGGTCACAGTTTGCAGTTCAGTTCATGGGTTTTGGCCGAGCAAATGGTAATCAGTAATGCAACAATTAGGGGTAGATCTAAGGAGGTTCTGAGAGCTACCACAAGGGGCAATCAGAGAGTTTGTGAATCAGTTGTTTAAGTTATAAACAAATCCCAGAGATTGACTGAAGCGGCATTTATCTACTTTGCATTTTCATAGAAAATGCAATTCGAAAGCTACCTGGCTCGACTGCAGGCTCCTTCTGTAAGTTTATAAAATAGACAACAAGGAAGATAAACAAACAAACTAATTCGTCCCTGTCATGCGGAAAGAGTCAATTTTGCGGACAAAACCGACCTCCCTAGAAACTAAGGCATTTCTAGTGACAAACAAAAAAATCAAGCACTATCTTTCCCTAAATATGCATTTAAAATATAAGCAACCAGGTGTTTAAGGCTTACCTTTAGTCCAACGCTGTTTGTAGGGGCCAAGCCTCTTGGATCCAGATGAGCTCCTCTCCTTGAAGCCTGCATACACAAACAAGCAAACGATTACATAGCACCTGAATAACTCATATAATAAAACATATTCATCATAAAGACCAAGGAGTTTATGAAACAAATTATATATAACAACTTGTTGAGAAAAATGAACTTAATTGTATTAATTGGAAACAAAAGAAATCTTACAACCAGTGCCTTGGTGTTCTGCAGGTCCCTCCCAGGGTCCAGCAAGAGTTCTCCTCTACTTTGATCAGCTCACCCACTTCCAAATGAAGCTAAGAAAGGAATGGGATCTCTCCTCTCAAGCTCTATAAGGGAGTCCTAATTTCAGCAGCATCTACCCTTAGGAATGTTCAGCTTTCAACCTCCTTTTCCTCTGGCCCAATGCCTATATTTATAATGCTTTGGAGGAAGTTAATCAGGCCCACCATCAATGGGATAAGCTCCTCTTTCAAAGGGGTAGCTCCCCTCTTCATGGGATAAGTTCCTCTTTCATTGGGATGCATGAACCATCTGGAGGCGCTCAATCCACGTCAAACCATCTTCTAGAATGCTCTAGAATCGACCACAAGTAACATTTTTGAAGTAAAACTTGCGCCTTTTGACCCTTACAGGAGTACGCACCCACCCCTTTACAGACAGAGCGTACAAGTACGCAGGTATTATGAACTTGAGGTGCGTACACGCAGGTAAGGGTAGGAGAAACTGCGTAACCAGAGTTATATTGACTTTTAAAGACTTTTCTCTCTTTTTTGGAGTTTGACATGAGGAGCAGAGGTATAAGACTTGCCAAGGAGGACAGTATGGTTGTTGATGGAGCCATACTGACTGTAAATAGTCATGGTGACAAATTTTAGTGTAACAGATTGCCCCCTAAAGTGCGAAGCCTGTAGTAGATTAGAGTTTCATATCATCTAGGAAGGGTGAAGCACTTTATCATTTCGAGGATTATCTTGTGGAGAGCCCAGTTGGATCCTGCAAATATTCAACACAAAATACATATATGAGATCATATCATCGCTGAGGTAGGCATTCCCATACTCAGATCAAAAACTTAACTAACAAACTAACTACTGCTCTGATATAGGAATGATTTCGCAGTACATCATAATCATAGACATATGTAGACACAGTATGGACGCAACCATCTGTTTATAATTAGTCTACTATATAATGAATACAAAACTCCTCACAGCCTGGATGGCAGAAACTAGATCCAGGGTCTTCATTTCTACTTCCCGAAATAGTACGATTCTATCCATGCGAATAAATGAGTTGATGTCGAACATGGTAGAACCACTTGATTACCAGTCAATGATGTAAACTATTAACAAGTGTGAGAGAGACCACCAGTGATGTTAATGGTTCTCAAAGTACCCATTACAATCCATGAGATGTGAGTAGATGTGTTGATGTCGAACATGTCACGGAATCCTTCGATTAAAAGTCAATGATGTAAACTGTCGTCAAAGGCGAGAAACCTACCATTGAGGCATGCAGATTTCAAGGTACTGATGATTCCTAGATCATCTTTCTAGATAATGTGCTGATGTCGATAGAAAGTGATCCATCGTAGGCAAGCCCACAACACGAAAACATAGATCAAGTTGAAGAAATTTACCTGTAAGGACTGACTCAGGGATGGCCAAGATGGATGACAGGTATTTTGCAGATGAATGGTTTATTTGCAGTGACCTCTTGAACACATAACGACACAACAAATGGCTTGGTGACAATTGACCCAAAGTTAATACCCAGAAACCGGCTGAAGACTTTCAATGTGGTTTGATCAACTGTTAGGCAAAGGATTTCCCAACCCAGGTGAATGAAAAGTGTCGTGTTCAAGAGTGGTGATAAAGGTTTTTCTGAGACAGAGTATAACAAATAGGCTCATTTTTCTCTCTTTTCCCCCACCATTTCTGGCTAGTACCTCTTTATTTTTGACAAGCTTGAGGAGGATAACATTTGCTTGATTATAAGCTCATCCTTCGGATGAGTCCAACTTAGTTTAAATTCGAACCCTAAGAAGGAGTGGTTCGTTCCTGTTTGTAATTGAACAGGTCCTTTACTGTGAAATTTTAACGAGTCCAGTATAGGAGAAACTCGACGTTTTTCAATTTTAGAGAGTCTGAAGAAACTTAAGAAGACTCCAGGGTTGACCTTTTTCGTAAATTTGTGTCTCTCAAGCCCGAAAAAGTATAAAATAATACTTGAGAGAACCGCTTGATCTTTACGACCAAGGAGTACTTTCATAATTAGTGTCTCTGATCTGAAAAGTAAAAATCGATCAACGACACGTCGTTTTATGACCAATATCGAATTTGAAACGACAAAAATCCGGCAATCTTTTCGTGTTTTTACGGTCAGAAAAGGGCTGTAAGAGGACCGTCTTTTTAGTTCCGTTTTAACGAGCTTAAAAAGAAAAAACTCGGCAATCTTTTCATATTTTGAGAGTCTGAAAAGGGCTTAAAAGAGAACTCCAAGGTTTCACTTTTTCGTAAGTTTTAACGAGTTCGAAAAAAATGATAAAAATGTACTCATGGTTTTCACTTTTTCGTAAGTTTTAATGAGTTTGAAAAAATGATAAAAATGTACTCATATGGCCAACTTTCAATTTAATTTACGAGAAGGAAAAGATGGAAAGAACTCGGCATTTTCATTTGTTTTACGAGAATGAAATATAGCAAAATAATCTCGGGATTTTCATGAGTTTAACGAGTCTTGAAAATAACTGAAATTGACTCGAGATAGGTTTCATTTTTACAAAAGCTTGAAACAGAGAAAAACTATGCTTCAAAGTAGTTTCATTTTTACACAAGCTTGAAATAGAGAGAAAACTGTGCTTGATGCCCCCTAAGCGTAACTGCTAGAGCGCATGCCCCCCCAGCTTCATTTCATTCAACCAGTTGGATAAAATGAAGGTTGAGTTACGAGATCATTTGAAAGACTCTACCTAAAACTCTAAGAAAATTATGCAAAAAACTGAAATAACTAACCTAAATATACAACTTAACATTTATGAGATCTAGTCAAACTCTCAACTCAATTAGAGGAGGATTTGTTTCATTTTTTAACGAGCTTGACACAGGAAAAGAACTATGCTCGGATTCGGTTTCATGTTTACACAAGCTTGAAATGAAAAACTATGCTTGTTATAAGTTTGCATGTCCCCAGCATAATGACGCAAATCAAGGTACATGCCCCCCAAGCTTCATTGCATTCAACCAGGTGGATGAAATGAAGGTTTACTTTCGAAATCCTGGAAAGACTCGTGGGAGTTGTTTCATTTTTTAGTGAGGTTGACACAGGAAAAGAACTATCCTCAAAACCCTTGTTTCATTTTTTAAACGAGCTTGACACAAGATAAGGAACTATGCTCATGACTACTCTCTACAATCTACCTAATAAAAACTCTACTCTAAAAACCTTGATTCATTTTTTTAACGAGCTTGACACAAGACAAGGAACTATGCTCATGACGCCTTGTTTCTTTTTTTTAACGAGCTTGACACAAGACAAGGAACTATGCTCTAAAATCCTTGTTTCATTTTTTAATGAGCTTGACACAAGACAAGGAACTATGCTCTAAAATCCTTGATTCATTTTTTAACGAGGTTGACTCAGTAACAGGAACTATCCTCTAACAACTGATTCATTTTTTAACGAGGTTGACACAGGAAAAGAACTGTCCTCATACCCACTGATTCATTTTTTAACGAGGTCGACACATTAAAAGAAACTTTCCTCGAAACATCCAATTTCATTTTTTAACGAGGTTGAGAGAGGAACAAACTATCCTCACTTCACCCTGTTTCATTTTTTAACGAGGTTGAGACAGGAACAAAACTATCCTCGCTTAACTGATTCATTTTTTAACGAGGTTGACACAGGAAAAGAACTATCCTCATAGCAGTCTGTTTCATTTTTTAACGAGGTTGATACAGGAAAAAACTATCCTCGTACTCACTGATTCATTTTTTAACGAGGTCGACACAGTAAAAGGAACTTTCCTCGAACAACTACTTTCTACAATCTACCTATATAACCTATCCTTGTTTCATTTTTTAACGAGGTTGACACAAGACAAGGAACTATCCTCGAACCTGATTCATTTTTTAACGAGGTTGACACAGTAACAGGAACTATCCTCACACTTAGTGATTAATTTTTTAACGAGGTTGACAGAGGAAAAGAACTGTCCTCATACTAGCCTGGTTCATTTTTTAACGAGGATGATACAAGAAAAAACTATCCTCGTACACTGATCATGGCTTCCAACTGGAAGAAAGACATGTCAATGGACACACCTTGATCATGGCTTCCAAGAGGTCTTCATCAGAAGGAAGAATACTTCTCTGGAAAGAACATATGTCAAGGGACTCAAAAGGGATAAGAACATCGCGTTCAAGTAATCCCATAGAGTTTTCCATGTCAATTACCGGATCTAAGTCAAAGGAAGATGAGCATACAGTGAGAGGCTCACTTACATCGGTAACTGAAAACATGGGACCAGTTGCCACATAATTAACCCGTGGCAGGGTAGATACCACTTTAGAATCAGGAACATTTAGGGGTGTCATATTATTGGTAGTTGAAAATGGACTAGGGAACGAAAGCTGGTCTACAGTCACAATACTGCCATTGTGAGGGAAAGACATCACGCGAAAGAGTGTCGATACGACAGCTTTCATTGCATAAACATAGTCTCGCCCAAGGAGTAAATTGAAATCCAAGGGATCTCGAACTACCATAAGATCAATACAGACAGTTTTACCTTCCAAGGTAATAGAAAACTTAGGAAGGATCCCTAAAGGTTCACTAATGGTTCTGTTAAAAGCATTCAGATTCTGCGTAATAGGCGCAAGCTGAGGGGAACCCAAAGCTTTCCAAACAGTTGAGGATAAAATACTAACGGAAGCACCTTCATCTACCTGAGTACGATGTATGTCCCTACCACCAGCCTTGACAATGATTTGGAAAGGGATGGAGGAAGGAAGACGACATTCTGTCAGTCTATTCCAATCAAAGGAAAAGACCTCAGTACTTGGAGGGGGTTCTTTAGAAACAGGTGAAATTCCCCCCGGCATAGAAGAATCTGATGTAACAAGAAGAACCTGAGTGGTATGAAGTTCACTCTCTAAAGGGAAAGTGGGATCGACCGAATGTGAAATCGAATCGACCACTTGATCAACTAATGGATCATCAACCTGAGTGACATTAGTTTCACTCTCCAATGGAAGAGTGTGATCGACTGTACTTGAAATTAGATCAATCACTCCATCAGTTGACGGTAGGTTGGGAGAAAGTTTACGGTAACTAGTTGGAAATTCTTGCTGTGGAACAGTAAGGTTTTCCAACAATTTTGAGGCTTCATCCATGTGAGGGCAAATGTGAGTTTGATGACTCCCTTTGCATAACTTACAAGGAAACCTAACTTTACCCTTTTTCTCAGGAATCTGACTATCACTGGTTGATGGATCAACGGAAAGTTGATGAGATTTTTCCGACGATACTTCCAAGACCTTTGGAATACCAGGACAATTGACAAGGAAGTGGTCACCCTTACAAAGCCTGCAAGGCTATTTGGGTTTACGATGCATGTTGGAGTTTTCCTCAACACAACTAACATTTACAGTCATGGTTAGTTGGTTGACTTCTTTCTTATCTTGCTTCTTCTTCTTCTTCTTCTTCTTCCCTTTCTTCTTCTTCTTAGCCACCTGGTTACTAGCATCGATGCTTTTACCAAGTGAAGAGGGAGAAATGGAGGAAGAAAAATTAGGCGAAGACGGTAAAGGTTCAACAGAAGGTTGGTGATGTTGAGATGGTGAACTCTGTTGAGGTGAAGCATTCGGTTGAGGTTGAACAATTGGAGTATTTGGGGCCAATGAAGTTGAAAATAACCATATCGGTAAACCTATTGTAAATCCAGGTAATGACAAAGTAGCCATGTAAGGTGGACCAACATTTCCAAAGTAAGGAAAAGTACTAGGATTCTCGTCAAGAGGGATTCCTTGGTTGGTAAATTCTGGAAAATTTTCCATTATATTCAACTTCAGTGAATTTTATTAACAATTTAAAACTAAAATTAACAATTAACAATTCACACCTAACAATTAAAATTCACAATTCACACCTATGGTCTCTAAAAGTAAAAACAAACAAATTAACACGCACTATCAAATCTAGGGGTCAAACCACACACAAACGGTAACTTTCCGTACCGAAAACACTAGTTGGTGATGAAATCCAACGTCGCAGAGTTCAATACAGAAATGGTGGTTGGAACAGTTACCCCGACAACCTGCTTAATGAATAGACTGGCACAAGTTCCTCCACTTAATCGTCTCGAGTGAAGAGAACCCCCCAGAAAATCCAAGTGAGTCTAGTCGACGTCTGCTCCAGGTACAGTGGGATCTTCCCACCACTGTCACCTTAGGAAGAATCCTAAAGAATATGGCCACTAAGGTTACCAACTGAAACAAATATACCTGGGGGAACAGTCTATGATCCGATACGCACGCAAGGGCAGAGTAGCAAGCTCAATCCCCTTGAAGGCTCCTTGACATAATCCAAGGTTTACCAACAAGTGACCCCAGGCTCCTCGACAATGGTTAATCCGAGGTTTACCGTTTTTAATACGTGAATATTTGGCGTCGTTCCCAACGAGGAAGGATTGATTCCCACACTGGTTCGGACACGATCTCGTGCTTCTACTTTAAGAGGAGCTTTCCCAGAGCATAAATGCAACAATTGGATTTCTTCCCTACCACAAGATACAGCTACTTGTTTGTTTTTACTGTCTTGGAGAGTTAATTACTCTCCTACTCCAAGACACTAGCCTAAGCTATGTTGGTGTATCAGAGCCCTAGAATAAAAATATTACTAGATGAATTTTAATTAAGCGCTGTGTTATTAAGGCTGTTATTACTCAAATGGGTAAATGGATATGAAACCAATGGTGTTATGACCCGACTCAAAACTGAATGCAATCGAATATGATAATGTAATCCTTTCAATTCGATGAATCCTAACTAAAGTAAGGAGAGAGTTTCCATTCACTTCCAACAATGCAAAAAATTGATCACTAAGAGAAAATATAACAAATTCTCTAATCAAGAAAAACTAATGCAAATCAATTCCAAAATAGTTTTTTCTATTTTTATTTTTGTGTAAATTCAAATCAAAGAAAACTGATCTAAATCAACGATTGATTTTTCAGAATGTAAACTATGCAATTGTAATCTATGCACAATTCACTTGAAAAGTATGCAAATGTAATCTATGCACATTTTTCAATAGAGTTCTGAAAATGAGAATTCTAATTATGCAAATGTGATCTATGCAAGAGAATTCTCAAACACAAGATGATTCTAATGTAATCTAAGAACCAATCAAGTGCAAGTCGAGAAAATTGGGCGAGAGTTCCAAAGATCAAAAATAAAAACACTCAAAGGCGATTAACACTCATACACAATTTAGCCCCCCTGGGCGAATGAAGGGAAATTTTTTTTGCAAAAACAAAAGCAAAAAGATGCAAAATTGTGAAAATACTGAGAGAAACCTCCAAGTAATGACCAAAGGAAATCAAATTAAGAATTTCTCAAAAAAAGAGACTCAAAACACCCAATTGATAAAAGCTTAAAGTAGGAATGCCAATGAAATTAACCAAGGAAAGTTTTTTGACAGGGAACAAGCAGGTCTGGGCAATGGCTAAAACCTATAAACAAAATCTAAATTGATAAAAAAGAGAAAAATTTAAAATTTCTCAAAATTTTGACAGGGTACGCAGGCAGCCTGTTTACACAGGTGCGTCCACGCTCTGTGCACAAAGGAAAAGTGCGTACAGGTACACACTGTGCTTAACTCAGAGGGTGCGTACCTCTCCCAAAACTATGAAAAATAAAAACTAACTCAAAATTAACTAAATTCACCCAATCCCACAATCATCAAGTCAAAAATAGAAACAAATCAACGTTTCTCAAATCAAAGTATCAATCAAAAGAGAAATCAATCAAATCCATGGATTCCCCAGTGGAGTCGCCATTTTGTCATGCGGAAAGAGTCAATTTTGTGGACAAAACCGACCTCCCTGAAACTAAGGCATTTCTAGTGACAAACAAAACAATCAAGCACTATCTTTCCCTAAATATGCATTTAAAATATAAGCAACTAGGTGTTTAAGGATTACCTTTAGTCCAACGCTGTTTGTAGGGGCCAAGCCTCTTGGATCCAGATGAGCTCCTCTCCTTGAAGCCTGCATACACAAACAAGCAAACGATTACATAGCACCTGAATAACTCATATAATAAAACATATTCATCATAAAGACCAAGGAGTTTATGAAACAAATTATATATAACAACTTGTTGAGAAAAATGAACTTAATTGTATTAATTGGAAACAAAAGAAACCTTACAACCAGTGCCTTGGTGTTGTGCAGGTCCCTCCCAGGGTCCAGCAAGAGTTCTCCTCTACTTTGATCAGCTCACCCACTTCCAAATGAAGCTAAGAAAGGAATGGGATCTCTCCTCTCAAGCTCTATAAGGGAGTCCTAATTTCAGCAGCATCTACCCTTAGGAATGTTCAGCTTTCAACCTCCTTTGCCTCTGGCCCAGTGCCTGTATTTATAATGCTTTGGAGGAAGTTAATCAGGTCCACCATCAATGGGATAAGCTCCTCTTTCAAAGGGGTAGCTCCCCTCTTCATGGGATAAGTTCCTCTTTCATTGGGATGCATGACCATCTGGAGGCGCTCAATCCACATCAAACCATCTTCTAGAATGCTCTAGAATCGACCACAAGTAACTTTTTTGAAGTAAAACTTGCGCCTTTTGACCTTTACAGGAGTACGCACCCACCCCTTTACAGACAGAGCGTACAAGTATGAAGGTATTATGAACTTGAGGTGCGTACACGCAGGTAAGGGTAGGAGAAACTGCGTAACCAGAGTTATATTGACTTTTAAAGACTTTTCTCTCTTTTTTGGAGTTTGACATGAGGAGCAGAGGTATAAGACTTGCCAAGGAGGACAGTATGGTTGTTGATGGAGCCATACTGACTGTAAATAGTCATGGTGACAAATTTTAGTGTAACAGTCCCCACCGGATTCGCCATTTTGTTACAGGGAAAAGTGTCTACACAGAACTGCTTATCCCACTAAGGTGTGGTAGCTACCTTAGAAACAAGCAAAGTAAAGCTACTTTCATTTTTCCTTTATGAAATATAGATGAGAGAAGAACAAAGAAGACCAACCTCTGTCTTGCGCTAATCTCCTAGTTCGATTCCTCTCTCTCTTGATAGTCTTTCGCTACTTGCTCCCTTGTATGCCTAGCTTCATAGAGTACCTGTAAGATCACAGTAGCATAGCACTATACAAGAACATGGATGTATAATCATAAACAATCTAGGATCAGATGTAAATTGACCATACAAATGCATAAAACATAAATGACACAAGAGTATGGAGGAAAACTTGAATACCTTTTATTGATAAACAAGAAAGAGCCAAGGGAGTTACAACCAGTTGCTCTGACCCAGCATCATCCTATCAGCAAGGAAGCCCCTCTTCACCTCATACAAAGATTAGATCACCCAACACTCTGATTTTGTCTCAAGAAACCAACAACAATTCCTTACAATATGCAAAATTCCAGCCTTTGGATCTCTAGGATGACGGATCCATATATAGATATCTGTAAGGGAGATGAGTCAGCTTGTGATTTGATTAGTGTCTTCTCTCTGATAGTTCTTGCTTCCACTTTGAGATTGATGATCTCTTACTCATCCTTGGTCGAATTCAGAGAGGCAAGTGTCACAGGAGAAGTTTCTTGAAGATTCCATGCCTCTCCACCTCGCGGAATGACACTGCCATTTGTCACTTCTCGCCCGTCGCACCCCATAGAAGGGCTTTTTGAAATGTAACGCACCCACACAGTGTATTTAGGTGAGATGCAATGCACTTTGCCTATGGTGCAGCTAAAATGATCTTGTTTTGACCAGTTTTGAGCAGTTTTTCATGGAGAACTTCTTGGAGAAGCTGTAATCAGTTGACCTTGTTCCTTTAGGGGTTAGAACAACACTTTTAGGGACTTATGAGCCCTTGGTTTATGGACATTTCATGCTTGGGGTTGTAGTGCCCAAAAATGTCTATAACACCCCTCCCCTGCTTGCTTTCCATGGTTTCCTTCAGCTCTGCCTAGTATTGTTTATCCCCTACCTCGTGTTATAGATTCGTAGCTTGTACTTGCTTGCAGAGGGATTACCCTTCTGCTTTTCCCCGCTGCTATCTCCCATTCTCTTCAGCTTTTGTAAACCCTAAGATGTCAAACCCTTGCCCTACCTTCCTTGTTCGACGCTCCGCGTTCCATCCTCCTCCGTTACATTTTACACTCTAAAACAATATGCATACACAGATAGGATAAATGGTTAGAAATATTGTTCCCTATATATATATATATATATATATATATATATATATAATAAAGTAAGTGTTTTGATGTTTATTATGGATTCATGCCTATTAGCATTTACCAATCATTTAATTTATATGGTTGTGATAGTTAAACAAAAATGTCATATGAACAAGTGTTATATAAAATGAGTTATGGATTTTTGTATATGTAGTATTCATAAGGCATGGTATTGGCCTAAGGTACTGTAAAAAATACTATTTATAACAAAGTGGGATTTCATATCCATGATTAATAATCTTTTTACATGTTTAACTCATCTGTTAATTATTTTTATAGTTTATAATAATAATAATGTTGTAATATATTTAATTTTGATGATTTTTTTGTCTCAGAAACTAAGATGTATTATCAGGTCAACAATAAAATACTTATCGTGGATTGATTCCTGTAAGTGTTTACCAATGGTTTAATTTATATGGTTGTGTCAATTTTAATAATATTTGATATTATAAAAACATCATGAATAATATAAGTGGATATTTGGAGTTGATTACATTGAGCCTCGTTTTACAATTTAGTATGAAGTGAATATGTAATTTATTCAAAAAAATTACCATATAGCATCTAAAAATATGTTAATAACAAAAATATCATTTCTTTGTCAACCATAAATAAAATATTATGGTATTCACATTTAAGTAAAATATTATTATGTTAGCTATAAACACATAAATATAGTGCAAACATTATTATTTGTCTTGTAGGTATTTTCTTCTCAAAGTATGAAAGAGATGTGTCATTTTATTTTATTTTATTTTATGTTTAACATGAAGTTGTCATACCACATTTAGAAAAAAAATATTAACAAGAAAAAGATTTTTTTCCCACAAATTAAATATGTCAATATCCATTAAGTGTAATAATTAACAATTGAGCAATACATGTACTTCATTAGGATTGATGGGAGGCAATGGGTAGGTAGGGGTTAGTGTTTTTTCAATAGGCTTTGAAGGGATGGAATCTATTGGGGTCTTCAGTCAGTGTAAGTAATGATATTAGCACAAGGACCAATGATGGAGCTGGGGAGGATACCCTAGAGTGGGGAAAATAGTGAAAGATGTGGTGATGGGAGGGTCAAGCTCAACCTAAATGGATAAAGAATGGAAAGGGAGGGCAAGAAGGCCATAGTGGAGGACAATACAAAAAAATAGGAGGGAAAGGAGTGAACAAATCAGAAGATGAAAAATTAGTATCTTACAAATACCATAGATAATATCACATATTCGATTGCATCATAAAATATAAGTAATCATATTAAATACATGCAATATCATATGATAGTTGGAATTTTTTTTGAGCATCTAGCCATCAAAGGAAGCATTAATGAGATGGTTGAACACCCATATCAAATGAATGTAGAAACTATATACAAAGTTGCAGCTACAGGTTACGATTTATTCAATTCAACTAGTTTACACTTAAAATATTGGACTGAAAGGTTCTCGCTACATGAAGTATTTATTGAATCCATTTAATAGATGTAGATGTATTCACTAACCTATGAATTTGGTAAGAACGAGATATTAGAAGGATTGGAAGGATTGGAAAATACACTAGGAACATTTGTAAAATTCTCAAAGGTGACAAAAATGGGGTGTTATAACTCATATGCAACAATATGTGTACATATTGATGTAGATTGGGCTCTTCGAGATGAAATAATAATCTCCTATTAGGAAAATTTGTGGATCTAGAATTTAGATTATGAAATTTCCATAGCTCTCAAGTGTAGGAAATTACATGAATGTCATACCACAAGAGTGTAGAGAACTTCCTTCATAAAACAAAAGAAGAGTAGGACACAGATGGGATCACAAACACTTTTAGAAAATGAAAGTAAAGAAGGAAACCAAACAAAACAATAACCTAGGCTATAAGGTCAATATTATTAGTTGCACTCCAACTTTAAAATGTCACATTTAAATATGACAAAATTATCTTGAAAATAGGTGGTATGGGAGATCAATTACAAAATATAGTAGATTCAATTGTCTTTTAAAAGAAGTTGGATGACATGTGTATGAAAAATGAAGGAAAATTATCACAAGTGAAAGCATAAAAACACTTTTCGTACCAAGAATATTTTTAAGAAAGATAATAATATTTACATTAAAATTATGAAGGAAGAAGATAGAATAATAAATGAGATTTATGGGATCTCACATCATAGAACTATTGTTTGGAAACAAATTATGAAAATAAAATAGCCACAGTAAATTGTAGAAGCCATAACAAAAATACATAGAATCAAAATATAGAAAATGACACAACTAGTTATGAAGGTCTTGACGGGTTTGGACCCACCAACATCAGGGGATCTCCCAGGTATGAAGTCTCAACTAGACCTCACACTGTTTGGTGTATGAGTCCCATCCGGTACGATGGGCTAGTTTCCATTACCTTAAATATATGCCTTATTTATTGCTTGTGAGCATGTCAGAGTGGTCTTCTTCGTATTTGAACAACAAGGTTTGTGTCCTTGGTGAGTGCTAGTGTTACTTGTGTCAAGGTTCTTTCACATCAGAGAGAAAGTGTGGGAGTGAGTCTCCAGTCAGAAGGGAGGAAGTCCCAGTTATGTTAGAGACACGCAACACAACAATACATGCACAACCTCCGAAGGAGAAATCCACATGAGTGTGGCAGTCACAATACACAAGGGAATATAACACATACAACACCCAACAGGACAGTCCACTTGAGTGCAATGATCATTATAAAAGGTTTACATGAAAGCTTTTGTCTGATGTCTGGGCAAGTAACCAACATGGGCAAGATGACGTTAACGACTTATACAACATTTTTTCATCAATATATGTATTACAACACTTGAATGAGTTCAATTGTTTAACACAGGTTAAAGCAACATGTATTACAAGTGTTCAAGATTAATATTACAAACAATAACAACACGTGTGAAAACGTGTTGGCCTATTATCAGACTTCTTAATTAAGCAAAAGTTCTAAGACAGATTGATACACCATACATCACTAACCCCATAGGCAGGGGGTTGGAGCCACTACTCACACCTCAAAGAAAATATTACAAACTCTCAAGGCTATGTGGGAGGAGCCAAGGTGAAGATTCCTTTCCATGTACAAATGAGGGCTATTTATATCCAAGGGTAAAACTGGCCCTTGTGACTGTTTGACTTCCCTCATGACTGTTTGACTTTCATAAATTTTTAATTTTACATGACTCTTCATATTACAAGTGGGTCTCTTAGACTTCCACATTGATTTACATTTATTTACAATAGTATGGCCCATAGTAGTGATGTGGCCGACATGAATTGACATGACAGTGCTCGTACGTTCATGTTGCTGGTGGTGTGCATGTCGAGTTGCAGTGCTGCTAAGCGATGGATGTCCTCTTGGTGTATCATAGCTTCAAATCTGCATGGAAAGGTGCATGGATTCCATGATGGTCATTGAGTTCACTTGATGTTGCATGTGCACATTTCTCCTTGCTTGTACCTTGGCATGCTTGACATGTTCGTCTTTTCATGAAAATATCTCCCCGTATGTTCATTCGTTCATCCATCCACGAACACATCCTCGCATGTTTATTCATTCACCGATTTGTGAACACATATTTGCATGTGCCATCCATTCTTAAAAAGTTCTTCTTGCATGTTTGTTTGTTCGCTCGTCCACGAACACATCTCCTTGCATGCATCATTCATTCGTCCGTTCGCAAACACATCCTTCTACATGTAATCTCCTTGTTCATCTCATCTGTCATCACGTCATGTCTATTCATGTACCAATGTTTGCAATCACTTAGGATGAGACGACATCAAATCCATAAACCTCCTAGTCTACCATGATGCATGGTTATTCGGTTTTGGATGTAGGTGACCAGGAGAGAGGACAAGGTGGCAAAACTGTGCGAGGTAAGTTTCAATTTGGGATGTGAGCTCAGGGCACTATTGGTGAAAAATGAACAGAGGTCACTAGGAGACTAAGAAGGACAATCTGGATCAATAGTGACTGTCTGTGAGATTTGGCTCGACTGGAGGACAGATTTATGTAACTTTTGGAGAGAAGCAGTGCGGGCAGTAGAGGGCCTTGGTAGAAAAAATTGCACAATTTCTAGAGGGAGTTGGCTATGGGCTGCAAGAGGCTTGGGAGCAAAAATTGTGTAATTCCTTAAGGGAGCTAGAAACGGGATTGCTGGAGACAAAAACTGTGCAATTTCTAGGAGGTTGACTTGCTAAACACCTCTACATAATTCTTTCATTGAGCGGCATGTTGGGAAGCTGAGCAGCTTGCTCATGAAATCTACATAGTTTTCTGGGTGAGTAGCTGATTGATTGTCTGGGTGGCTAGTTGGAAAAACTGTGCAATTGCTAGAGGGAGATAGGACAGGCAATGGATTTTTGTCCGGCCTGTCTATGCAATTTCCTCAGTTAGTAGAACAGGTAAGGTCTACAGTTTCTGCACAATTTTTTAGGGGAGCGAGTCCTAGGGTGACTACCTAGTCAAACTCTCTGGTTGAAAAACATGATGGTTTGTTGATTTTCTTGCACTTAGTGTAGATTGAGATGGATTGCTAAGGAACTTTTGCACTGTTCTGGATGACATATGGTCCTCTCGATTTCAGTATTCCACAATGGATGCTTCATAGGAGACAACCTTAAGCTCTGTGCAATTCTGGGCAGTAGTACATGTTCGTAGAGGCGTGAAACTATGCAATGCAGCTCGTCGAATGTCTGACTATTGGAGGGTGATACAGTCATCAGAATTTCAGTAGAATGACTAAGTGTGTGAGCAACTAAACTTGTGCATACACGACCTTACAAAAACACACCCAACATCAATCGAAAACAAGAAACCTCAAACCATCAAGACAACATATACTAAGTGTGACCAAGGGTGCGACCGACAAGCGTGACACTTATGATAGATTGTTGAACAAACATGATGATTCTTGTGCGACAGTGCATACAACATTGTGTATGAGTGTGATAGATGTTTACATAGTGAACACAACTCAAACATAACCTTTAACATCACCAAAATGAGGTCGCAAGCATGACATAGAAATCAACATGCAGAAGACGATAGTTGGTCAAACAATTGAAAAAGAAGCAAGACATGTAGAAGAAACACATAATATGACTTTTCGTGTTTTCACACATGCATGTCACTAAGGATAGGGTGATATGATAATGACAAGCAGTCTTGCAAACTCAACTAACAAGTGTACTTTGAAAGATGTTCTGTACTTACCATACTTAACCTCAAGATGATCATGCATCTGACGAAGTTTGCATGTGGTCCTGGTATTTTCGATTTCTCGGTTCCTTGGTCCTTCTCCTCAAATCCTGGAAGTGATTTCAGCATGTCACCTTTTCCTATAGTCACTGAGAGGTAGATTTGCACAAATTCAATGGACAGTGGCTGCTACCCGAATGAGGCCCTAAGAGGCCCATCTATGCAATTTTTGCATCCAAGACCAACAAGACAACTTAGAAAACACTGTGCATTTTTTAGGTTCAAAGCACTGCTATGGGACATGGGTCCCGGGAGGACACTTCTGCACAATTTTCTAGGGTAGTACAACCGGACTGCTCTACACATTTCTGGAGAGTAGGGTTGGTTGGGGCCTCTATGGGTTGCAGAGTTTTAGCAGGCAAGGGAGGTTGGTGTCTCTACACACTACGAGGTTTCAATAGGTAAGGGGGGAAGCTTGATGGGTGCAGAAACAAAGCCCATAGTTTCGGGAAGATGGATGAGGCTAGATTGTTTTGGAAAATGGCTAAGTGTGAGATTAGTTAAAAATATGAAATCATTGATAGGACTTGAATGTGATCACACACCAACAGTTGATGACACAACGTAGACCATCCAGAATACATAAGACATAATTTTATTGATGCAACAACCTTCTTGAAGTGAGTGCTTGAGGTGAGTTTGAAACATGTCCATGTGATGACAACCACTCATATGCACACAATGCCCTTGAAGCAACACAACATCCCCTTTGCATGAAAAACAACAACCCCTGTGCCCAAATATGAGACATGTTACATGAAGATGAGAACACAAACAACTCTTAATATCATCGAGGGGTGCTTGAAATCATCATCCTACCAATCAAGTGACCAAGAATAATCAATCACAGGATCTGAGGTAGGCTCTAAAATTTGCATGTGAGAGAATTTTTTTTTGTAGCAACTACAAAACATGGAGACACACTAATAGAACTCCAGCTCTTTGTATGGACCTTGTTTCATGAAAAGCGAGTCTAACCCTTCCAAAAGTATTGTTCAGTTCTCTGATTAGCGTAGTTCTCACACGAGCTTGGTTTAAAGATGTAGTCCCTACCATTCTCTTGATCGCTAAACACACATTGCAATCCAAGTCAACCCAGTTGTTTCAATCGGGGATGAGGGGTATATTGGTGCACAAGTAATATGATAGTGAGAGTTTAAGTTTCATCTCTCATGTTGCTCCACTGCCAGTAGGCTTGGACAGTAACCCGACAGAGTCACGCAGGAACACAAGCATCGTTTCACTCCCAGCGAGACTAGTCAGTACCTCGGCAGCGTTACTTGCATCACCTATCTATGTAGGAAGCCTTTCTCTTCTTTCTCTTTATTTAGTTTTTCAAAAAAATCCATATTTTCATTTTATTTTTATTTTTCAAAGAACTGTGCATATGTACTTATTTAGTTCAAAGGCATAAGAGGGATCATGACTTATTGAGAGCATAAGAGGTTGTTCCTTCAGAGAAGTATGTTATGTATACCTCTCACATACTCATTAAGGGTTTCCACCTCACCTTACTCTACTCGACTGAGCTGACAAGGGTTAACCCAAAAATGACAATTAGAGTAGGTGGTGCTAGTTAGAGTGCAAGCATTGTGTTTTCACCAAGACTCACTCTGAACAGAACATATTTTCCATCAAGGCATCACCGACTGAAGACAATAAGTGCATCATATAGAGAGAGGAAAACAAATAACCAAATGTTGATAGTTGTACAAATCTTCTTAGATTCGTTGAGATTCTATCGAGAGACAAACAAAGTTTCAGAAGAGGCTAACCTATAGGTACAAGCAAGCTAAGAAATAAAAAAGAAAAAATCACAAATAAAGAACAAGAAAAATAAGTAAAACCAAGCAGGAAAGCAAACAAACATGCACACTAGAAAGCAAAGAAATAAAGAAGCAAAGACTACTCCTACTACTACTCTAAACAGTGCATGGGCCTATTCATATGAATTCATATTTCCAATGAAGCCACCAGTGCATTGACTGGCCCATGTTGGTGAAGGCATGGTTTGTGAGAAGCATAGTCAAGTGAACTAGGAAACATAAAAGATATAACAATGAACACAAACATGCTACGAGTTCTAAAACATCCATAGAAAAGAAAAGAGTGAATGCACAAGATAGAAATTTTGTAGACTTAACATGGTTTTGTGACACACTATGCACAGATGATAAACATATGCACTCTCTTGACTATGGAAGACAATCAAACATGAGAAAAATAGACAAATTAATACTTTCAAGTGTGCTTGATGTGAATGATTCCTCCTATGCACAAGAGATGGGATCATGTGATTCCGGTGGAGGAAGAAAAATATGTGTGTTGGATTGATCTTTAGTGCATACATATGAGTGATGAGTAGCCTCAGGTGTTTCATAAATTTTTTGATCAGAAGTGGGACTAACCTTAGGACAACGAGGGGCTAACATAACCATCCACTTAGGTTGAAGTGCCTCGATATCCTATGGGTTTTACACTTCATCAATAGATAGATCATTAGAGACCAATGGCTTAGAAAAATTAACAACGAGTGAATCAGCATCGTGATTAGCCGAACAAGTATAGAGATCACAAGAATCATGATCAGAAAATTCAATATGTTTTTCGGCATCCTCATGATTTGATAAGTCATATAGAGGAGTAGATGAGAAGTAAGAATGTTCACCTGCTATATTGGGGAGAAAGAACATGAAAGATTAAGTGAATTTTTAATGATCCATTTTTCCTCTTCACTATCAAATAATGCACTGACATCAGGTGTGTTCTGCGAATGATCAGAAATAGATGCATCCATGGATAGATTAACACAATGACAATCGGAGATAACGAAATCACCAAAAATGTCAGGGAAAAGCATAGGAGGCATAGGGAGAAGGAGGTCATCCTTCACCGTGGGTTCATGCTCAGACGCTTGATCATACTCTTCATCAATGACAACACAGGTTGGTTGTGCAACATCAACTCCATCGATGGCTTGATCCTCATTCAAAATAGGTGTAGTGTTCAGAATGATAGAAGAGAAGACACTGCAATCTGGAGTATCAACAGAACATGAAGACAGAGGTTACGGTAACAAGTGTGTATGCCAACCCATGGGCTTCCCAACAAAATCTGCGTAGATATTTACAGTAGTGAGGGTAGGAGGATGTGACAGTTGAAAAGACATGTGCACATGTTATCCCACATCACTCTATGGTGGTGAAGCTATTTGATGAGGGGAATGAGGGTAGTGACTTGTGATGGCGAAGGTCTACTTCTGTTTGCGCAGCTCCATCACCAAAGTATGCCAAGCAGGGGTTGAAATTCAACTTCATCTTGGGACATAGTGATTTGGTAAGGAAATATTCAAATATGTCCATGAGATATTGGAATTTCATCTGAATTTTTGGAGATTCAAACATGAATAGACAGAAGCGCTGTGAAAAATACATAGGTGATTCATGCCAGACCTTCCATCGTTTTTACAATTTTTTATCAAGTGCTTCAAGATCAAAATGGTGAAAAGCAAAATCAATCAAATCATTGAACTACCTGAATGAGTGCATGGAGTTATGAGGCAGTATGCTACACCATCACAATGGGTGGTTGTGAATTGTGTATGCGAGTAGAGAACATACCTCTATTTCATTAAAACCTTCCACCTTCTGCATGAGTGCATGGAAGTCATCTAAGTGCTCATGCAAGGCCACTTCACCTTCACCATCATACATGATTTGTGACAAGTCATCCCAGAACTCCCACTCGACATGAAAGATATGTCCGTTGGAGAGACATTTTAGAGAGTGAACTGTAACAAACTCCATGATAGATGTGTAAAGATTCAACACAGATTGTGAGGACTCAGCTTGTCATCTAGCCCTCCTTCTAGCGCCAAAATGTTAACGGTGTTGGACCTACCAACAATAGGGGATCTCCCTGTTATGAAGTCCCAACTAGACCTCACACCATTTGTTGTAGGAATCCCACCTGGTACGATGGCCAAGTTCCCATTATCTTAAATATATGCCTTAGCTATTACTTGTCATCATGTGAGAGTGTTCTGCTTCATTTTTGAACAACGAGGTTCGCATGCTTGGTGAGTGCTAGTGTTATTGATGTCAAGGTTCTTTCACATTAGAGAGAGAGGGTGGGAGTGAGTCTCTAGTTGGAAGGGAGGAAATCCCAACTATGTTAGAGACACACAACACAATAGGACATGCACAACTTCCGAAGGAGAAATCCACATGGATGCTACAGTTAGAACACATAAGGGAAGATAGCACATATAACATCCAACACGACATTCTGCGCGAGTGTGATGGTCATTATAACAAGTTTACGTGAAAGGTTTTGTCTGATGTCCATGGAGGTAACCAACATGGGAGGACAACGTTAATAACTTATACAACACATTTTCATTAATATATGTATTAGAACAACCGAATGAGTTCAATTGCTTAACACAGGATAAAGAAAAATGTATTACAAGTGTTCAAGATTAATCTTACAAATAGTTACAACACATGTGTGAAAACATGTTGGCTTGTTATCAGGCTTCTTAATAAAAGAAAAGTTTCAAGACACATCGATACACCATAGATCACTAACCTCATGGGCGGGGTGTTGGAGCCACTGCTCGCTCCTCAAAGAAAAGATTACAAACTCTCAAGGCTATGTGGGAGGAGCCAAGGTGAAAAGTCCTTTGCATGTACAAATGAGGGCTATTTATAGCCAAGGGTAAAACTGGCCTTTGTGACTATTTGACTTCCCTCATGACTGTTTGACTTTCATGACTTTTCAACCTTACATGACTCTTCAGATTACAAGTGGGTCTCTTGGACTTCCACATTTCATTACATTGATTTACAAAAGTAGGGCCCATAGTAGTGATGTGGTCGACACGACTTGACATGGCAGTTCTTGTACGTTCATGTTGGTGGTGGTCTACATGTTCAGCTACAATGTTGCTGAGTGATGTATGTCCTCTTAGTGTATCACAACTTCACCTCCACATGGCAAGGTGTGCAGAGTCCTCGATAGTCATTTGGTTCACTTGATGTTGCATGTGCACGTTTCTCCTTTGTTGTACCTTGGCATGCTTCATATGTTCATCCATTCGTGAAAATATCTCATTGCATGCCCATTCGTTCATCTGTCCACGAACACATCCTCGCGTGTTCATCCTTTGTCTGTTCTTGAACACATATTCACATGTTTATCCATTCGTGATAAGGTAGTCTTGTATGTTCGTTCGTTTGTTCATCAGTGAACACATCTCCTTCGATGTATCATTCATTCGTCCTTTCATGAACACATCCTTTTGCATGTTCTCTCCTTGTTCATCTTGTCTATCTTCATGTCATGTCTATTCATGTACCTATGTTTGCAGTCACTCATGACAAGATGACCTCAAATCCATAAACCTCGTAGTCTACCATGATGCATAGTCATTCACTTTTGGATGCAAGTGACTAGGAGAGAGGACAAGCCTGCGAAACTACACGAAGCAAGTTTCAAGCTGGGATACGAGCTTCGGTTGCTGCTGGTGAAAATTGTGCAAAGGTTACTGGGAGATTGATAAGGATAATCTAGATAAGCAGTGACTATCTACAGGATCTCGCTCGACGGGAGGACATATCTGTGCAATTTTGCGAGGGAAGTAGTACGGGCAGCAGACGGCATTGGCAACAAAATCTGCACAATTTCTGGAGGGAGTTGGATGCGGGTTGTAGGAGGCTTGGCAGCAAAAACTATGCAATTCCTTAAGCAAGCTAGCAATGGGTTGCAGGATTGCTAGAGACAAAACTGTGAAATTGCTAGGAGGCTGACCTGCTAAACACCTCTACTTAATTTCTAAACTGAGCGGAATGTTTGTCAGCTAAGGGGCTTGCTCATGAAATCTGAGCATTTTTCTAGGTGAACAGTCGGCCGACTGTCTTGGTGGTTGGCTAGAAAAACTACGCAATTTCTTGAGGGATACATGGATGGGCACTGGGTTGTCCGACATGTCTGCGATATTTTCTCGATCAGCAGAGCGGGAAAGGTCTACAAATTCCATGCAATTTTTTACGATAGTGAGTCACAGGGTGACTACCCAGTGAAAATATTTGGTTGACTAATAGGAGGATTGGTTTATTTGCTTGCGGGCAACGTAGATTGAGATGGCTTGTTAAGGAACTTCTCCGTTGTTTTGGATGACATTCGGTTTGGTCAATTTCAGGATTGCGTAATGTAGGCTGATTGGCAAAAAACCTCAAGCTCTGAACAATTCTGGGCCACCATACATGCTCACTGAGGGTTAGAACTGCGCAATGCAGCTCAATGAAGGTCCCATTATTGGAGGGTGATCCAGTTCTCAGAATTTCAGCAAAATGACTAAGTGTGTGATCAATTGAACTTGTGCATACACGACCTTACAAACACACACTTAACATGACTCGACAACAAGAAACATCAAACCATCAAGACAACATATACTCAGTGTGACTGACTGACGGTGCGATTGACAAACTCGACACTTATGATATATCATTGAATGACCACGACAACGCTCCTGCAACAATGTATACAACATCGTGTGTGAGTGCGATAGATGTTTACATAGAGAACACAAATCAAACACAACCTTCAACATCACTAGAATGAGGTCACAAGCATGACATAACAATCAACATGAGGAATATGATAGTTGGTCAAACAAGCGAAAAAGAAGCAAGACATGTAGAAGAAACACATATGATGACTTTTCATGTTTGTGCGCATGCATGTTACTGAGGACAAGGTGATATGAAAATGACAAGCAGTCATGCAAACTCAACTAACAAGTGTACTTCGAAATATGTTCCGTGCTTACCATACTTAACCTCAAGATGATGATGCATCTGAAAGCGATTTCAGCATGTCACGTTTTCCTGTAGTCACTGAGACGTACATTTGTAAAAATTCAGCGAACAATGACTACTACCGAAATGAGGCCTTGGGAGGCCCATCTATGTAATTTCTGCATGGAAGACTGACAAGACAACTTGGAAAACACTGCGCAGTTTTGATGCTCAAAGAGTTTCTGCAAGACAGGGGTCCCGGGAGGACACCTCTGCGCAACTTTTGAGGGCAGTGCAACTGGACTGCTCTGTGCATTTCTGGAGAGAAGGGTTGGTTGGGGACTCTGTGGGCTGTGGGGCTTCAACGGGCAAGGGAGGCTTGTGTCTCTGGTTTTCGCAGGCAAGGGAGGAAGCTTGATGGTTGCAGAAACAAAGTACATAGTTATAGGAAGCTGGATGAGGCTAGGTTGCTTGGGAAAATGGCTAAGCATGAGATCAATGAAACATATGCAAACATTGATAGGGCTCGAGTGTGATCACACATGGACACTTAGTGACACAACATAGACCATCCACAATATATAAGACATACTTTGCTTAATGCAACAATCTTCGTGACATGAGTGTGTGGGGTGAGTTTGAAACATGTCTATGTCATGACAACCACTCATATGTGCAAAATTCCCTTGAAGCAAGACAACATCCCCTTTGCATTAAAAACAACAACCCCTATGCCCAAATATGACATATGCTACATGAAAATGAGAACACAGAGAACTCTTAAGATCAAGGATGGGACCTTGAAATCATCAGCTTACCATTCAAGCGACCAAGGATAATCAATCACAAGATTTGAGGTAGGCTCTGAAATTTGCATGCGAGCCAAAATTTTGGAGACTGAAAAATCGAAAGAAACTCATTCATTCATACGGACATGGTTTGGCCAGGCGGGGAAAGAAAGCCCTTCCTTATCTCATAGTTAGGACCCGGGCTTCTCGGTTATACCCCTACGCTTTTTTTGACCCATTCATTCCTCTCCTTGTCAGTCGAGTCACTAACGTACCTGAAAAAAAAGTCATTTGGGAGGATAAACATAGTTCTTTGGGGGAAGGGAAGTTATTAGGTGTTTAAGGAGGGTTCTTATGTGGAGGTTAAGGGGCCTTTGTTAGTAGTAAAGTGGTTTTAATGAGGGGCCAAGGTTCGTAGTCAAGTGTGTTTACTGAGGGGGCAGGCAGGCCTTTGTGAGTATGTGGGTTAAGACTCTCCGGTTGGCGTTTCCGTGAAAACTAACCTCCTTTCAGTCGGTCTTCGGGAGATAGATAAAGACCGAAGAGTGTATGTCCTCAAGCCCAAGATTTCGTTCTAGGAATTGAAGTTCGGTGTTAGACATACCACTGCGCCAGGCCAATTACAATATAGAGACCTTAGGATAGGGCCAAGATTCTTGATTGAAAACTAGTGGGTAGTCACCCTAGCTTGGTCACTAAGAAAAAATCCCGGTTGTAACAACCCAAGGCATAGGAAAGGACTAACTATCCTGCCCTAGGAGAGTACGTTATCTCCCGCCATTGAAAGCTAAAGAAGGTCTATCGGTCCCCGGCTCTAATTGTGAAGTATATGCTTCGCCTGGAACTCTCTCTCATAGATTCAAGAGATGAGAGCAAGTATCTGAACAAAGCCTATTCCTACCTAAATGGTAGGATAGGCTGTAATTAATCGTTCGTCGACAGACTCCTCACTATTGGTATGCTAACCATTGAGTTCAGAAAGGTACCAGAGGAGCTCTTCCGACTTCCTTTGCCTTGTGGAGAGGTGAATGATGACAAGGTGAGGGCAGTTGGTCGTATGGGCTAGATCTTGTAAAGTAAGAGAGGCGGGTGCCAAGGAGGTTGACTGGTCTTCGAGCTTTTAAAACCAACGACTGGGGCTCAGGCTCCCCACCAATGACAGGAGCCTCAATGGACTGGTTAGCTAGGTCTAGTAGTCTATTTTAGGGATCACTTCGTGTTCGTAAAACCTATTGACACTGAGGCCATATAACAACACCTGTGAGACTGACAAGCTCTTCTAGACCAATGAGGTGAAAGAAAGTAGAGATGAAGCAAGCTTCACTTTTATAGAAGATGAAGGATACTTTATAGCCAGCACTTACAGGAAATACATAGATCAGATCTTGACCAAAGGCCCTAACGGGTGAGGGTGAGCTTGTCGAACTCTCGACAAAGGCCCGAGAGGGACTCGGCCGAGGTTACGAGGTCGAGGAGAGGTAACGTGTGAGGGTGAGCTTGCCGAACTCTTGACAATGGAGAGGTAATGTGTGAGGTCCGTTAGGGGCTCGAATGATAAGGAGAGGAGAAGAACAACTCTCTTTTGGGGGAGGGGCCCCAAAAGCCGCCATCAACGCGAAGAACAAAAGGCCGCCATCGGCTCGACTGTTAAGGACCGGCAACGGGGCGTGACTGATAAGGACTGACAACGGGGCTCGACTGATAAGGACCGGCAACGGGGCTCGACTGATAAAGACCGGCAACGAGGCTCGACTGATAGCTACTACAACAAAAGGTTTACCTAAAAATAATTAAATTTAGACTTACAAATCAACATTAGTGGTAGTAACAAAATATGAATATAAAAAAATCCTATTGTTGGGTTACCTCAAATGTAAATCCTTTTCAATTTGAATTTTTAAAGATTTAACCATTTGAATAGATATCCCCAAAAAAAATTATATATAGTGTTAAATTTATATAATATGATAATGAAGAATATATAGAGTTAAATATACATGTAAAGGTGTAAATGTATACATGATAGTCACAAATACAATAAATCATTTCGGTGAACACAGATATAACTATATATAAGTCATATACTAATTATCGTGGGGCATGTGATTCATGTACCAATGTATTGGTTTATTTGGTGTATTTATCCCATTATTTAAGATATTAAGTAATTTCCCTTATATATTTTGTAGTTGTGGTACACATGTTGTGACTATTACACATATCAGAATTTACTATGTGATCTTAAGCATTTGTTGCATAACTCAAACTCAATAACTCATTTCCTACCGATATAAAAAAAATCAAACTCCATTCGTTTCCCTTAGTTTTTACCATACCGTCAAGCGCGCACACTTGCAAACTCAATCTCTTCTCTCTAGATCAAAGTCAAGCTATAAAGAAATAAGAAAAAACTCAAGTTCAAACACCAAAACTTTGCATAGTAAAAAATCTGTATCTTTAGCTCTACCCACCGAATTTCTACACCAGATTGGGCTTATGTCTCAAGTGTGGGAGTCTCCTTAGTGCAAGTTGGGACTACGCTGACATGTTGAATTGTTGAGATGACTTAGCTTTCAAACCTACACGGATTAACTAAAATCCATCTACAAATCTAAGTTAAAAAGTTTTTGAGTAGGTCCATCGAAACACATTAATAATACACAAAACAAAAGAACGAAATACTTTTCCTTCTAAAATCTCACCAATTAGACATTATGACATAAATATCCTTAACAAGCATGACTAAAAAACAACCAAATGATATTGATCTTCCCACGAAGCTAAAATTTGAGAGAATTTGGATCCACAAAACCAATAATATATTGGACAAAGTTACCTACATCAATTCCAACTATATATATATGGGTATGCATGCTTATGCTTAACGGAAAACCTCGTCTCAATCTCGAACTTGAACCTAATCCTGACCAACCGAACTTAAACAATAACGATGTGAGATACGATATAACTCTTTACCCAATGGTACTTCCATATCAAAATGGTTCAACTATTATGTAAACATTAAATTTTATAATCTACAAAACGTGCAATTATTTAAGCGACGTATAGGATACTCTACATTTGCTTCATTTTTGAGAAATGAGTAGTCAAATAACTTAATCTTAAAATAATAATTTTTTACATAGAAGATCTTGTATCATGTATTATATTTGAAGCGAAAATTATATGTAAATTCTTATTAGCTTTGCCACGGTAGATCTTGTATCATGTATTATGTTTGAAGTGAAAATTATATGTGAATTCTTATTAGCTTTGCCACGTAGAGATTATAGCATTTGTTTCACGGTTAAAATATGTTGATATTTTTGTTGACCTTTTGTAATTTTAGTCAAAGTTTTGAGAAAATGGTAAATATCTTTATTTTCCCGTAAATTCAAAAATATTTTTTTTAATTTTCTAGAAATCTTATTTCTAATTTTTTACTGGCTCAATGAAATCTAATGAGATATAGTTCCCTTGGTGGAAGGCATTTTACTTTCGGTTGTCATTTTCTAACATCCCATTTTAAAATTAAAAGAAAACGCTAATTTTTTCACTCGTCATTTCATCAGTGATCACTCTGACACAAACACTAATACTAACATTGTTATGTTATTTCTCTGCCTGATGATGACGAAACTAATGTGATTGCAAATAATTTACATAAGCAAAGGGGGGAAGGGGGTGTGCTGAACAAATATCCATAAGGTTGATACATGATGTCGAGTGTGGAGGCGTGGAGGAAGAATAATATTTCACCTAGGAAGCTAAGAACCATAATTGTAGAAGCATATTTCATTGTGTGGAGAAAGCTTATCTACGTTTTAATTTGAAAAAGTTCATTGTGTGAAGCTTTCCTTCTGCGAAACTTTCAATGAAAGATTTCATTGTGCAAAGGAAGCTTCATTCAATCAAAGCTCTGCACAAGGAACACTCTGCTTAAAATATATAAACCTAAAAATATAAATATAAATTAAATTAATTTAAATTAGTGTAACACAAACTTTTTATCAATTGTGAAAGGCAATTAATATTATTATAAAAGAAATTCAGTGTCATTTATGAATACATGCAAGGAAGCCAAAGTTACAAGGATCAGTGTTTCATTGTGGTGGAGTGGAAAACAATGGCTTTAATATAAACCCAACAATCACCCCTTTTCACACAAATATAACCCGTTTCTCCTATCAGAACCGAAAAGCCTTAAAAAAGCTTAAAACCAATGGTTTTCCGTTTTGGGATCCAAAATACCTTTGAAAAGGCTAAAACCAAGCTTTTCTTCCCTTTACACAGTTATGTGGGCTTTTACCACAGATCCAAATCTGATCGATCAGATGGTCAAGAACCAATCGCAATATCGGTGATCGACAAGCGCAAGGCTCTTATATCGGCGCTATCCCTTGGTTCGATGCGATATCTCTGATCGCTATCAGTGATTTGCAATGGCGGTTAACACCTAATAAACTCCGCTCCCGATGTGTTAGTGTGATATATGTCCTGGATCCGATAGGATCCAAAAACTCCAATGCATAATATTTCAAGTCCGTTTCTTGAATCTTTATAAATGGCTTTCGGCAATACCACAAGGTATATACACTTGGGCAATGCAATTTGGATTCTACAGACCCGATAGCATTCAAAACCTCTGTCTAAAGGACTTGATATCAGGATTCTCGATCCAACTGCATTTTACGCCCGATACTTAGTGTATTTGGGTTTTCTGTTTGCGAAACCAGAACAATGGAATACACTTGCCAATTGATGCTCTAACACAATATTTCTATTCTAAAGTATGGAAAACACAGGGACAACATTAATATCATTTGAATCAAAGAAAAGCAAGCCTTTGAAGGCCTCCACGACTATTTAATACACTATACATGCAACACTATTTTATTTCCAATAAACAATATAGAGTCTCCACCTTAGGCCAGATTACAGAGGAAAATACCTCTATCTCCCACAAAAATGCATTCCACACACGCTCTCTATGCTCTTGCTCCACTCATCCCTCACTCATTAAATTTTCCTCTCTTTTATCAATCGATAAACATTCTAACAATATCTAACAAGAAATCTCTATTTTTAATAAATCTAACAACAATCTTCTAATTCCTTGCCCTTCCTCACACCTATGCTAAAAACTCTATCTCTGAATCTAAAATAAGATAGTCTTTAACTTCTTAGAATAATGAATTATAACTAATTTCTTGAGAGATCCAACCCTCTCAGTAAAAACCGGTTTTGACCAATCAATCAATGAATTTGAACCTGTTTAGCTACAACATGTGAACATGTTTTCACATTGATGGCTAAGTCCCGATGCTCCCGCATCACATTGTATGGAGATTCCTTGTGTGGAGCTTTCGTTATGTAGAAGAAGTTTCTTTCGCATAGTGAAGGCCCCCTCTACACAATGAAAGTTCCACTTAAAAATCTATAAACCTAAAAATCATAAATATAAATTAAATTAATTTTAATTTATGGCCAAATAATTTTTTTTAAAGATAAATTTTATCCTCCACAAAATGAAATTTTTCATTTAAAAACTATAAACATAAAAAACATAAACAAGAATTAAAGTTACTTAATTTAGTGTAAATGAAATATTTTACCAATTGATAAAAACAATTAATATTAATATGAAATAAAATGCAATGTCATTTATGAATACATGTAGGGAAGCAAGAGTTGCAAGGATCAATGTTTCATTTTGTAGAGCTTACAATGAAAGCTTTCATTGTGGATAGGAAGCTTCATTTTCATCAATTTGATACATTAGGTAGAGTGTGGAAGTGTGGAGGAAGAAGAACTTTCACCTAGAAAATTAAGAACCATAATTGTAGCACCCTGTTGTATTGTGTGTAGGAAGCTTGTTTATGTTTTAATTTGAAAAAGTTTATTGTGTGAAGTTTTCCTTGTGTGAAACTTTCAATGAAATATTTAATTGTGCAGAGGAAGATTCCTTCACATAGTGAAAGCTTTGCAAAAGGAGCACTTTGCTTAAAAAACAATAAACCTAAAAATCATAAATATAAATTAAATTAAATTACTGTAACAATTTTTTTTATCAATTTTTAAGGACAATTAATATTACTATGAAAGGAAATTCAGTGTCATTTATGAATGCATGCAACGAACTTAGAGTTGCAGGGATCAATGTTTCATTGTATGGAGATTCCTTGTGTGGAACTTTCATTTTGTAGAAGAATATTCTTCCACATAATGAAATCTCCCTCTGCAAAAAACCCATAGATATAAAATAAATTAATTTACATTTATGACCTTATCAAATTTGTTTAATAATAAATTTTATCTTCCAGAAAATGAAAATTTTCATTAAAAAACTATGAACATAAAAATTATAAGAAAGAATTAAATTTAAGCGTAGTGTAACTAAAATGTTTTATTAATTGATAAAAACAACTAATATTATTATCAAGGAAAATTCGTTCTCATTTATGAATACATGTAGGGACGCTAGAGTTGTAGGGATCAATGTTTCATTTTTTATAGTTTCCTTGTGTGGGAAAGCTTTCATTATGTATAGGGAGCTTCATCTGGACAGTGAAAGCTCTACTTAAGAAACTATAAACCTAAAAATCATAAATAAAAATTGAATTATTTTAACACTATGAGACATTGAAATTTATGGAATAATAAATTGTATCGTCCGTAAAATGAAAGATTTCATTAAAAAACTATAAACCTAAAAATAAAAATTATAAATTAAACCAAGCTAACGCAATGTAACAAAAAGTGTTTATCAATCTCTAAAAATAATTAATATCGTCATGAAAGAAAATTCACTGTTATTTATGAATGCATGCAGGGAAGATAAAGTTATAGGGATTAATGTTTCATTGTGCAGAGCTTTTACTGTGTGAATATTACAATTAAAGCTTTCATTAAAAAACCATAAACCTAAAAATCATAAATATAAATTAAATTTATTTAAAGTAGTGTAACACTTTTTTTTATCAATTGCAACAAAAATTAATATTATTATGAAATCAAACATTAACTATAATTAAACAAATTTATTTAATAATAAATTTTATCCTCCAAAGAAAGAAAGCTTTTATTAGAAAACTATAAACCTAAAAATCATAAATATAAATTAATTTAATTTAACTTTATGACGAAACCAAATTTATTTAGTAATAAATTTTATCAATTGCTAAAAACAATTAATATTATTATGAAATCAAATTCAATTTCATTTATAAATGCATGGAGGGAAGCAATAGTTGCAAGGATCAATGTTTCATTGTGTACAACTTCCTTATGTGGTGCTTACAATGAAAGTTTTCATTGTGCAGAGGAAGCTTCCTCCGCACAACGAAAGCTATGCACAATGAAACATTGTCTACATGACCAAATCAAATTAATCTTATAATAATTTTTCTAAATTTCTAAAAATAACAAGGACTTATGATACAACACATTATTTTGTTGAAGTTGAAAGCATAGTATAATAATACATTAAATTATGGGTTTTATTTTTCAAAGCATTGTGAAAGTGTCCGTATTCCATTTTGCAATAGTGAATGTTAAATTAATATTTGTAATTAATTAATTTATATATGTGTATATTTTATTTTCTTAAAGAAAATAAGAATTTAAAAGACTCGTGCTAGACTCTATATATACATATTCTCTCTGCACATATATAAAATGTTGTCAAAGTTCAAATTATTTATTTAATAACTAAATATTTAACTCGTCAAACTGCATGTGGAGAATACACATTGCTTTTATGATCATAATCATTTAATGAATGCATGTAGGGAAGCAAGAGTTGCACATATCATTGTATCTTTGTGCGAACATTTTTTTTACAAAGATTTCTTGTGAAGAGATTTCATTGTGCGAATGAAGCTTCCTCGACATAGTTAAAGTAATGAATTATTCTAAAATGAAAGATCCATGTCTCTACCACTAATTATTTTATTATGGCCATGCTTCTTTTTTTGGGGCTGTATTTTCTTATTTTTCGACAATGTGAAGTTATTTGATAATTATCTGCATGCATTATCTATTTGCCCAGTTCTCCCACACACGTTTCTTCCGCACATTGAAGTAAGTAATACAATAGCGGAAGAAGTTTTCATTGTGTGAAGTGCAAAGGTTTCCTTATAGATGTGGTACTCTATCTCTTACATAACACTTCAATCCTACACAATAAAAGCTATATTCTTCCACAATTAAGCTCCCTTCCTCTATCACTAATTAATTGATTAAGGGAATGCAAGGTCTACATTTTGTCATTTTTCAAGAATGTTGCAATTTTGCAATCGTCTCTACAATCTGTCTAGCACGAGTTCTTTAAAGTCTTATTTTCTTTAAGAAAATAAAATGTACATGTGTATAACTAAATTAATTACAAAGACTAATTTAGCATTAATTATTTCAAAGTGAAGTATGAATTTTTTCACAATGATTTGAAAAAAAACCTGTCATTTAATGTATTACAAGATCTCGTTTTAAACATCAACAAAATAATTTTTTCTATCATAAGTCCCTCTTGTTTTCAGAATTTGATAAAAAATATTATTAAATAAAATTGATTTCGTCAAGTCAAAGCTCCAATTTGTGGAACTTCCTAATGTACGAAACTTCCTTATGTGGAGCTTTCACTATGCAGAGAAAGCTTCTTATTCACAGTGAAAACCTTCATCGTAAGCTTTACGCAATGAAATTTGTTCACAAGGAAGATCTGCACAATGAAACATGGATCCATGCAACTCTAGCTTCCGTGCATGCATTCATAAATGACACTGAATTTGTTTTCATAATATCATTAATTGTTTTTAACAATTGATAAAATTTGTTATTAAAAAAATCAATTTTCCCATAAAGTTACATTAATTTAATTAATATTCGTGATTTTTATGTTTATAGTTTTTTAATGAAAGTTTTCCTTGTGAGCATAATAAAATTTATTATTAAATAAATTGTATTTGGTCATAGTCAATGTTTCATTTTTCAGAGCTTTGCTTGTGCATAATTTTCACTGTGTGGAGGAAGCTTCCTTTACACAATGAAAGGTCTCATTATAAGCTCCACACAACGAAATAATGATCGTGTAACTTTGGCTTCTTCACATGCATTCATAAATGATTGTGCTATATTTTCTTTCATAATAATATTAATTGTTTTTAGCAATTGATAGTTAAAAAATGTTACACTATGTTAAACTAATTTAATTTATATTTATGATTTTAAGTTTTATAATTTTTTAAGCGGAAATTTCTTTGTACAGAACTTTCAATATGTGGAGGAAGTTTCCTCTGCGCAATGAAAGCTCCACAGAAGGAAGCTCTGCAAAATGAAACATTTATCCCTAGAACTTTGATTTCCATTCACGCATTCATAAATAACATTATATATCTTTTGTTAGGAAACCAGCTCACAAAAAGACAAAAAATATAGATCAACGCCTTAGAATTCAGCCTCTTCGAGGGGGCAACCTCGTTTACATTACACAAATGAACGATTCTTTGATGATACAAATGACTTAACCCCCCTTCTATATATAGGAGTCTAAGGGGTCACAATATAATCAAGACAACCTAACAGTAATAACATAAAGGCACAACATAACAATAATGGGTTTCTATGGGGCACACTAATAACAATATGGGGACAATAGGGTCAGAATAATAACAATAAGGGATACAATGGCAGTAATAATGGGGGAAACAATAGTATTATAGGGACCTAGCATGCCCCTCTCCTTCCAAAAAGCGTTGTCCTCAACATTAGAGTAGTTTTGGATGCTTCTGTATAAAATTTTCATCCTCCCATGTGGAATCTTCAATAGATAAGTTCTTCCACTTCATGGGATAATCTGAAATTGATTGATTTCGTAGTTGTCGAGTTCTTGTTTCTATGACTGCTTCTGGTTCCAATACGATTTTTCCTTCCTTGTCAAGTTCTAACAATATTATTTGAACTAGGAGCTTGTCACCTATAACCTTCTTTAAACATGAAACATCAAAAATTGGGTATACTCGAGAAGCTGCAAGAAGCTCCAATTTGTATGCCATGGTACCAATCTTTTGCAACACCTTGTACGGACCATAATACTTTGGTGATAATTTATTATCCTTCTTAGCTTGCTTGAGGGATATTTGTTTATATGGTTGTAGCTGTAGGAATACCCAGTCACCTACATCAAAAATTCTTTCGTTGAGATGTTGATATGCCTGTTGTTTCATTCTATTCCGCGCCAATGTGAGGTTATCCTTTAAGAGTTGGAGAACTTGTTGTTGATGCTCGATGTGATGTTCCACTGCTTGAACCTTATAATTTTCTCTTAAATATGATGTGATGGATGGTGGATGATATCCATAAAGTGCCATAAATGGGGCCATTTTTGCTGCAGTATGGAAGGAAGTGTTATACCACCTTTCAGCCAAAGGCAACCATTTGACCCATTGTGTCTGTTTATCAGATACAAAGCAACAAATATATCCTTCCAAACATTTCTTACTATCTCAGGTTTCCCATCAGATTGAGGATGATAAGATGAGCTATGAGCTAACTGAGTATCGAGACAAGAAAATAATTATGTCCAAAAATTTCCAGTGAAAATGGGATCTATGTCGCTTACAATAATCTTTGGGTTTCCATGTAGCTTTTGAATTGTTTCCATAAATGCAGTAGAAATTGTATTGTCTTTAAATGGATGTAATAATGCACAAAAGCGTGCATACTTAGTAAGTCTTTCAAATACCACCATAGATCAACGCCTTAGAATTTAGCCTCTTCGAGGCGACAACCTCCTTTACATTACACAAATCAAAAATTCTTTGTTGATACAAATGACTAAATCTCCCTTCTATATGTAGGAGTCTAAGGGGTCACAATATAATCAAGCCGACCTAACAATAATAACATAAGAGCACAACAATAACAATAATGGGTTTCTATGGGGCACACTAATAACAATATGGGGACAATAGGGGCACAATAGTAACAATAAGGAATACAATGACAATAGTAATGGGGAACCACTAGTATTATATGGACCTAACATCTTTCTCTTATTTTTGGCTTCTCCTCAAAAATAGGAGCTTTGAGTTGATAGCATGAATACCCTATCAGATGGTTGGTAAGTTTTTCTTGTTTGTTTTTTAAGCTCAATATTTTTATATTGCATTATTTAATATGCATAATACATTTTGTAGATATATTAGATTTGGTTTCCTTATACAAAAATTAGAATAAAAATGCTAATAAAGGATAAAGTAAAAATGTTAAAAAAAATCATAAGAAGCTCGTGAAAACCAAGTTGATAATCACATTACTTATAAAATTTGGTTATGAAAGCCATAACAACTAGATAAATATAAAAATAGAGAACATATATACTATATACCAAACAAACTAACAAACATAATGTTAATGGAATCTTTCCTAAGAAAGACAATGAGATTAAGAAGCTAGAGTAGGGTGCATTGGTGGACCTAGATGATGTGGGTCTCTGTCACTTAGTAGAGTTTTTTCAATTCTCTAAATCCTTTCATTGATAATCTATTCAAGAAAGTGGAGCTCTTCCATGCAAAGGAGGAGTTTATATATAATTTTGTTGTGCTCTGTTAAGACTTCACCCAACAAATTTTTGACATGCCAATGCAAATCCATTGTATGCAAATATTGGTTGCAAGGTGGCCTTAGAGTGCCTAAGTATACAACCCAGTTTTCCACTTTTGCCAGAAGCTTGGAATATGATAATTCATTTCTTTAATCCACTAGTTCCTATTTACTCTCTGAAATCTCGTGTTGGACGACTAATGGAGTGAGTTGGAGACATCGGTCTGTCGAGACCTCGACTTGGGCTCTGGGTTGGGAGTTGCTATGTTGACTGAAACCCCCATTCCTTGTCTTGAATGAGCACTTTTTCTAGCATCGAGACCATTGGAAGGAATGCATAATTAAAACTGAGCATGCAAGGGATGAGAACTATTGGAAAATGTATTTCCTACTTGTCACAAGTGTGACTTTCTATGTAAAGGAGTATGTTCATATTCTATAGGAGTGGTTATATCTATATGTGCATAGTTTGGTGTGTGGTTGAGATATTCTCTCAACCAACTAATTGTGTGTCCAATATAGTTTCCCTATTTTGAGACAACACTTCTTGTATATATGCAATATCATAATTGATCAATAAACATAGTTTGTATTATCAAATTTTATATTGGTATCAAAGCCCATCTAAATCTAGACCTTGGCCCAAAAGGTCCCTTCTGGGCCAAGGGAAATAAAGAATTTGATGGGTATTTTGTTTGTTTTCCCTTTGCTTGTTTTCCATCCTTTGTTACTACTATGTGACTGAAGATACGAGAGTCACTGTTGAGACTCGTTAATGAGAGGTGAGATTCTTTGTTTTGTGGCATATGTCGTGAGTTAAGTGGTGCATTGAATTTGCCGTTGACGAGTTGTTATTCACTGTAAGCGGAGATATGGAACACTGAGCAAAGAGATCAGTGAGAAGGCCGCCATTGTCTTGGAGCCCGACAGAGCCAAGGAGTTATTATTTTTGTTGTTGGGCTTGCAGATCTTTATCTCTCCGCTAAATTGAACCTTGGTGCTGTTGTTGGAACTGTGGAATGTAAGCAGAACTGTGGAATGTTGTTGTTGGGTTGTGCAATGCTGCTATGGAATGTATGAGAAGTTGTGGAATGAAAGTGGAGCTATTGCGAGCTGTTGTCTTGCTCACCAGCGGTGCTCTACTATACCATCCACTCCTCACAACCCAGATCTACATGGACATTGTGAAGCCAAGGTTATCCTCTATTTTTTTTCCTACTTCCAGGTGAGCAACCTTTTCTTAAAGATCCAGATTAGATTTGATCGGATCGACCAGAGAAGATTTGCATTGTATGAGTCGTGGAGTTTGCGTAGGAGAAGGCAGCCTCAGGTGCAGAGTGGTGTTGTGGATCGGGAATGTGTTGTTCATTCCTATGCATGAGGGAGATGGTGTTGGTGCTTGTGTAGATCAGAAAGTGTGGTCCGACTATTAGGACATGCGTAGCGGATATATGAGATGATCTGAATCTACATGTGGTGAGATGAGTAGCGGAAGTGTGGAGTCTTCATGATCGTGTTAATATGTGCTCAAATCTCGTGTGAAATTCGATTTTTTCAGTCTCCTGTGAGCAGTAAGAGGTTATCTTATCCCTTTAAGGGTTTAGAAATTGAGAAAGAGATGAATGATCTTCGAAGGAAAACAAAAGAATTTTGATATGTTTATTGGCCAACTGTGTACCATATATTCATTGTGTCTCGATGTGCTCGGGCAATGGCTTCCATCGTCGTAGATTGGCCCACGCCTTCAAGCTCTGAAAGGTATCTCAAGGGATTTGCTGTTTATTGGAATCAATGAAGGGATGCTCATCCGGGTGCTTGATGCAAATTTTGGGGAGAATGTGTCTACCATTGTTGACCAGATCGTGTCGCAGAGTTGTTGGTTGATGACGTGGAAGATTTGTTGGAAAGCGTCGAAGTTGTGTGGACGACATGGATCTATTGTGTGAAGTCATGGATTGTGGGTCCCGTAGAAATTTGATCTTCTGACGTGGGTCCTGGAGAACAGGGGTTGTTTGTTACCAAAGATGTTGAAGTTGATATTCTCTTGGCAGTTTCCAAGCCTGTTACCATATCTAGGGGTATTCTGCTGGAGAAACTTGCAAAAAATGTAAAGATGGTGATTTCCTTTTCTATGGTCATCCTGATGCCTAACTAAGCATGTGGAAGAGAGGAGAACATAAGAAGATTTATGCACTTGCATTAATTAATGGATCTCAGTGCTCCCCAACATAATGCTATGTAAAATAGTATTATTTTTCCATTGCTTAATTTATTTTTTCTTAGAAAGTGTTATGTTGGTGATGTAATTATGGTTAAAACCATATAGTGCCATTTATTTTGGCCAATTATTGTCACGCATTTGTGTCTCTGTTGGAACTAGTCATTCGAAAAATAGAGAAATTTATTCCCAGGAATGCTTACAACTAGATATGGTGAGGACATGACAATGGAGATGGCATTAGAGGATGGTTGGAGTTGCATCAAAGATTAAACGATGATGGATGACCAATTAAATTTTGTGTGAGTTTCTAGAATAGACTCATGATCATGGTGTATTATGAGTCACAAATTGTAATTAGAGCAAGTCTACATATCATATTCTAAGTAGAAAAGATCTAAAACTATAACGGCTAGGGAAGGGGAGAAGTGGCGAATGAATGAAGAAACCACATGGAGAGACCTTGGAAAGAAAGATAGAAGACAAGTATTGGGAAACTAGCTAATGGAACCATAATTAACAGGAATAGAATGCTAAAATGATAACCAATCTAGAAAGGGAAAATAAAAATAAACACGGTCACTGAATACCTCAAACGAATGTAATCTAGGAATTTCATTGTTTAATTTGTTAGCATTGATCCTCATGCACTTACAACTAGCAGGGCTAAGTAAGGATTAATTTTAACAAATAAAACAAAATCTTAGAAGTAAAAGGCCAAGGCTAAGAGGGCTTAGTCTTTCAACTTGTGCAGAAACAATTACGCCATGCTTTGGGCTTTTTCTTTGTCTCACCTAAATGCCTACCAGAAAATTGGCATAAAACATATTTAGTGAGACGAACATTCTTAAATAAATCCTATATTGCTTGTAAGTTGCATTGAAAACAACACCATAATCATCGAGGACCTCGATTCCTCTTAGTGCTAAGGTGGATGACCACTCAATTGATCACTCGAAGCTTGTTCAATGCAATGGACCGATATTCCTCCATCTAACAAAGGTTGTCGCACCTGCCACCAGCTGAACTCCAACTATTAGCCAATGGTAACCTCGTCATGCACTCTAACAAAGGTTGTGGCACCTGCCACCAGCTGAACCCAACTATCAGCCAATGTGAGCCTCGTCATGCACTCCTTCCTTGACTCCTTGAATGCCCGTGGGGATCGAATGAGGCAGCCCCATCGATTGTCGTAGGATTGCTTATGGTCATCCTCGCTTGATTCTCTATAAATTATACCTCCAGTGCAAAGAAATATTTGTGGTTCCTACCTCGGATGCAAGGAAAATCAAGTAGCTGCAGCGTCGAGTATGCTGCTATTGAATTTTTGGTATCAAATACCTTGCATCAATCTGATACCCTAATATTCAACATACCTTTTCTTTTTAATCCCACGACCTTGCCATATATCTTATGGACTCTATATGTTAAATTGATAATATAAATAATGTTATTGACTTTATATATCTTATTGACTTTGTATATGTTAAAGTGATAAATAATGATTGGATGGCATATTTTCACTTTTATAAATTCGTGAATCAATTTTAAGTGTTCAATTTCTTTCATGGATTGTCCTTTACTTGAGGGGCCAAAAGGGAATCTTATTAAAGTCTCTGTCTCTAATCGTACTGAAGGATACATGATAATTAAATTCGAAGACTTTGCTAACGGCCTTCATCCACTTCATTGTTTTTTCATGAAAGGGGCACGCCTTACTTGGCTTTTTCACAAGGAGTCGCGCAGTGCGCTTTCTTTTATTTACTTATTATGAAGAATCTTGTTACCCGACTGTGGTATCTATAGCTATTCACGCGCTTTAAAGTCATCAGCCATTTCGGTTTGAGGAGACGCGAAACTTAAGACAAGAATGTAGATGACATTTTCCATGACGTTTAAATATGTAGTATAATTGTACGATAAAGACTGAACATACCAGGGAAAGTACTAATAATGTAAATCACTGAGCTTTCTCCGGTTAAATTGAACGTATGTTATTTTAATTGTCCATGGAGATTGGAAAAATAAGATGGAAATATCCGATCTTAGAGAAAGATGGATGCATGCTTTTTGGTAATAATGTTGCATATAATACAACTCATTATGGATAATATAGGTGGGTATTAATAATGTTGCATATAATACAACTCATTATGGATAATATAGGTGGGTATTACCCATTCAATTTATTATTGATAATATATAAATTAGTATTAAGTGTTGATTTTCGTTTAATTTTTTTATATAACTTTAGTATAGAGGAGAAGACTAATTTTTCTAATACTAGTATGATATACTAAGAGATGTGTGATATTTTTCATGGAGTTAGCATGTGTATTTTTTTTTTAAATAAATAAGATATTTGAATATATACTTTAATTGTCTGTTTAGAAAGAGAGAGAAATAGTCTTTTAATATGAGTTCTTTAATACCAATATGAAAGAGATGTGTTATTATTTTCATGGTTAGTTTGAAGTTGGCATGTATCATTGTAAAAAATATTAATAGATGACAATTTCAATTTTTGACTATAAATAAAATATTTTAATATCTATCTTAATTATATATATAAGGATATTAAACCATAATTGAAATCGTATGAACTTTGTTGAGAATGATGGGAAGTGGTGTAGTTCAACAAGTATGGTTTGGTGATGATTCAAAGGAATGACATAAATCATAGTTCTAAACAAATATAGTTAACAATGATAACTCATGGGCCAATACTGAGTATGCGGGAGCATACCTAAAATTGGGTAAGGGGTTGTAGGGGGAGGGGTTGAGAACATTCAAACATGTGTTCATGCCCAATAATGTATATTCTTGATAGAGGAAAACATTCAAGCATGTGTTGATGTGAAATAAAGCGTCATCTTGATGAGTAAATAAATAAGTAAAAAGAGGAAAGGAAGTCAAGATGGACGATAACGCTAAAACTCATGACCGAAAAATCCTATATTGAAAAACGGGTTCCTTGAAAATATTATAGTTAATCCCATATATATGATTACATAGCAAATATAATTAATTTGATTCAATACATGAAAGGTCATTTCAAATAAAAAACTTGTTTCCATCTAGCATTCAAAGAAATTTTTAATAGGGTGAAAACTCATTTGAAGCTAATAGGGAAAACACGTCTAAAGCTTGAGATAATGTTAAGTTTTGTTTAGTTTTGTTTGTTTTTCTGTTTTTTTTGTTTCTTCTTTTTTTCATATTAGACAAAGAATGGATTTTTTAAGAGGGCCCTATATAGATAGTTTGATGTGTTTACACTTCAAACATTGAACTGAAAATTTCACACTAGACAAGGAGGACATTTATAAGACACTATATTAGATCAAGATGTGCTATTTACCTTAGGCACTTTGGGGAAAGAGCCACTAGACAGATTACAAAATACTAAAAGTTTTAATGGTGGAAAATATATAGTGCTACACATTAAATGCTATGATATGAGTGCAAGTGAATGTAGTTGAAATTTCTACAAAGTTAATAGCAAATTTATCAACACATGAAAACATTACAGAGCCCTCATGATTTTAGATGACACATTTAGTGGTGATTTTTATGTTCATTTTGACATTTCACACTAGATAAGGAGGACATTGATAAAACACTATATTAGATCAAGTTGTACTATTTACCTTAGGGACATTGGGGAAAGAGCCACTAGAAAGATTAAGAAGCACTAAAAATTTTAATGGTGGAAAATATATAGTGCTACACATTATATGCTATGATAGGAATGCAAGTGAATGTAGTTGAGGTTTCTATGAAGTTAATAACAAAGTTATCAACATACGAAAACATTAGAGAGCCCTCATGATTTTAGATGACACATTTAGTGGTCATCTTTATGTTCATCTTGAAAAGAAGTGCTACTAATAGCATTCTTTTTTTGTTACAAGGATAATTTTTTGACATTTTAAATATTTTTCTCTATAACTTATTCATATTTTTTTTAATATTGTTTTTTTTTTAATTTTCAAAATTGTTTTTTCATTTTTCAAATGTTAAAAAATGAAAAAAATATAAAATTCATTTATAATATTTCAAAAATAATAATTTTCATATAATTGTGTCATTAATTAATTTACAATGTCATACTTTATAAATATAATGTAAAATATCAATTTTAATACTCACTTATCTCTATATCAATACACAATGAATAATTGGGACAAGAAACTTATAACTTTAAACATCTAACATAGGAATATGGATATAATCCAACAACACATTTTTTTAGGCTTTCTTCCTTAAAATGACATGTCAAATAAAACAAATGTATGAGAATAATTTAACCAAACAAAAATTAAATAGCTTTATTTTTTGAAAAAATTATAAGTTTTATGTTAAAAGATTATAACATTTCAAGATTTTTTTTTTTCCTAAAGTAATAATTCATATAATATAAAAGAAAGTATTGTTAACTATAGTATTAATAAAAAAATTATTTTATATATTTGATTAGTTTTAATTAAAATTATTATGAAACATCAATAATGATATTTTCATTGTGCTCGTTTAGTTTGTGATTAATATTATAATCCATTATGAAAAAGTTGTCGTAAAGATATCGTGTTCAACTTAGAGTTGATAAATGTCCCCAAAAAAATACTTTAAAGAATAATAAAATAAATTATTATACATATTTGAATAGTTTTAATTAAAATCATTATAGAACATCAATAATGGCATTCTCATTGTGCTCAATTGGTTTGTTGTTAATATTACAAGCCATATGAAAAAGATGTAGTAAAAATATTTCATTTTCACCCTTGGAGCTATAAATAAAATATTTTGTTGTTTATATTAAATAATAAGATTTTATATATTTACAGAGATAAAGTAATTAAAATTAAAAACAACAATATATATTTCTTATAAATGTTTCAATATAAAACTTAAATATTTGTTTGAATATATTCTAATATGATATATTTATATATGTGCACAAAAAGGATATATATGTGTATATACATGTATTAATGTTTACCTTAGTAAAATATTTGAATGCTCAAAAGGAAAAAATAATTAAAGGTAAAATAATTTAGTTACTTCTAAGTAAAAGGAAAATGTGTAATACATTCAATTTTTACTATAAAATATTATTAATAATAATTTATTCAAAAATACAATTTAAACAATGAAAAATTACACATGCTCTATAGAGAGAAAGACAAATACCCACTACAAATCCATCATAATGAAGGATTTATCAAACACTAAAAAGGATTAAATCTCTTGAAATATTTTGCATCATGAAATATTTTGAATGAAACATGACAACAACATATGTAACTTTTTAAATGAATAGAAACTTTCCACTTACACAAAATATTAGCTTTTATATATATATATATATATATATATATATATATATTAAAAAAAATGGATTTATTTTGATATGTGGATAGGTGTGTCTATTTTGCAATAAAGTTTTAATAATATTAATTGCCTTAACAGGTGAATTTTACAAAATGTATGCTATAATAAAAATATAAATGAATATACATATTTTTTTAGTTTTAATTAAAAACATTATAAAATGTCAATTCCACCTTCACTATGCTCTTATGCCCTAGAATGAAGGTGGTGATAATTAATATCACAATATGAAGGAAACATGGTAAAAATATTTTACTACAAAGTACGAAGGAGATATGATAAAAATATTTCAATTTCACCATTGGAGCCATAAATAACATAATTCAATGTCAAGTCTTTAGAGAGATAAAGTGATTAAACAAAAAAATTTACATTTTCCTCTGATATTTCAATATAAAACTTAAATAAATTGCTTAAATATACATGCTAATTAATATATTTGAATATAATCTCTCTATTTATATTCAGTCTGATCCATAAATAAAATATCTTAATTCCATTCTATGTAAAATATTTCAATGTCATTTATGCATATATGTATATGCTATATAAGGAAATTAAAAAAAAAATCTTATAGTTAGAATATTATTAAAAAAAATCATGTTTTCATGCAATTTTACATTTTAATTATGTTTAAAGGTCAATTCAGTCTAAATTCTAGCAAATATTTCTTGAAATTGCAAATTTAAGTTTTGTTGTCTACATAATTCAAGCCTCCAATGAGACTTTCAAGGTATTGTATCCATTTATGCATTCAAAAATGTAATATAAACAATGAAAAGTATACATGGTGTGTGTGTGTGGGGGGGGGGGGGGGGGGAGGGGATAAAACATGAAAGGGATTAAGCTCTTGAGGTGTAAACCTTTTCCCACATTTTCCACTCTAAAATAGGCTTTCATATCAATAGATTTAATCCATCTCGGTGCATTGTAGATCTATGGTTGAGATGGAACTATACTCGTTTAAATATCAACAATTATTAGGTGGATTAGAGGGATTTAAAAAATCAAGGGTTGAGATTTATTTCCAAACTAGTTATGCATTTTTTCACTATTTTAGCTAAATTGATTAGTTACCTCAACAGTCATATCTATTTTAGAATAAGGCTCCTACAATTTTAATTTAATTATCAATAACTATTAGATGGACGGTAAGATTTAACATCCACACAATATTCTAGAATGTTCTTATTAATATTACACAAATCAAATGTTGAGATTTACCTCCAAAGTAGCTATGCCCTATTGTCACTTTTAATTAAATTGATTAGTTAAGAAAATATCCTAAGAACTAGTGTCATATTAAGTGAGTTATGGTTTTTTGAGCATCTGGTATTGATAAGCAATGTATTGGCCATGACATTGTACCAAAACCTATTTATAGATGAACAATTTCCATGGAAAATAGGATAAATGGTTAGGAATCTTGTTCCCTCTTTTTAAAATGTAGATATATTTAATTTGTATGTTAATTTTTTTATATAATTGATGTATAATAAAGTAAGTTTTTTTTTTATGTTTATTATGCATTTATGCCTATTAGCATTTACTAACCATTTAATGTATATGGTCATGATAGTTAAATGAAAATTACATATGAACAAGTGTTATATAAAATACGTTATGGTTTTTTGGACATGTAGTATTCACAAGCTATGGTATTGGCCCAAGATATTGTAAAAATAATAATTTATTAGTTAAGAATCTCTACAGAAAAGTGGTGTTTCTTCTCCATGATTAATAATCTTGTTACATGGTTTTTTAATGGATATATGTTTAACTTATATGTTAATTCTTTTTGAAACTCATAATAATAACAATTATTTACAATAAAGATATAATTTATTTAGTTTTGATGTTTTTTTAATCTAAGAAATCAAAGATGTATAGATGTATTATGAGGTCAACATTGAGATTCTTATCATGGATTGATTTCTATAGGTATTTACCAATCATTTAATTTATTTGGTTGTATTGATTTTAATAATGTTTGATATTATACAAAATATCATCAATAATATAAGTGGATATTTGGACTTTACATTGATCCTCTTTTCACATCCAGTTTGAGGGAAATATGTATTTTATTCACCTAAATTTTACATATAGCATCTAAAAAAATATTAATAATAAAAATATCATTTCTTTAACAACCATAAATAAAATATTCCAGCATTCTATTTTAAATAAGGAGTTGTATTTAGTGCGACTTTTTGGAAACTTTTCCAGTGGATTTTTCTGGTCTAATTTCTCTAAAATCTGGCAGGATTTCATTGAAATCACAAGATTGATAGGTAAACCCTACACAATAGAAGTGCCCTAAAGGTTTCTCATGGTGCTAAATCCATATATATAGTCAAAAAGCTAGTTTAAATAACACAAATCAAGATTTCACATCAAAAATTTCACCGAATTCCGCCTCCAAAAACTCCAAAAAATTCCACTATAAATAACTCCTTTAAATAATATGTTTTTACGATAACTATAGATATATAAGTAAAATAAAATCTAAACATTACTACTTTTCTAACAATTATTTTATTCTCATAGTACGAAAGAGGTGTGATTTTTATTTTCTAACAATTATTTTATTCTCATAGTATGAAAGAGGTGTGATTTTTATTTGTTTAACATGAAGTTAACATGTCACGTTTGAAAAAATAAAATAAAATATATTAATATGAAAAAAAAAAGAATTTTCCCATAAATTAAATATTTTAATATCCATTAAGTGTACTAAGCAATAATTGAACATTCTATCTACGTCATTACGAATGATGGGAAACAATGGGTATGTAGGGTTTAGTGGGTTTTCATGAGGCTTTCAAGGAATGACATATATTATAGTTTTCAACCCGTATAAGTAATGATAGTAATACAAGGACTAATGATAGAGCTAGGGGAGCATACCCCAAAGTGGGGGAAAACATTGAAATATGTGGTGATGGGAGAGTCAACCTCAACCTAGATGGATAAAAAAAGGAAAGGGAAAGAAAAGAAGGCTATAGTGGAGGACAATCTAAAAATTTGTGAAGCAAAGATGCAGTGAATAAATCTAAAGATAAAAAATGTGTATCCTGTAAAGACCATAGATAATCTCATATATGAGATAACATTATCAATTATAAGTAATCATATTAGATACATGAAATATCATATGATAGTTGGATTTTTTTTTAGCATATATCCCTCCAAGAAGGTATTAATGAGATGGTTGGACACCCATATGAAATCAAAGTGGAAAATAGATACAAAGTTGTGGCTATAGGGTATTATTTCTTCAATTCAACTAGTTTACACTTAAGGTATTAGAATAAAAGGTTCTCATTATATGAATCCATTTAATAAATATAGATGGACTCAATACCTATCAATTTGAGAGGAATGAGATATTAGAAGGATTGAAATGATTGGAAAATACGATAGAAAATTTTGTAAAATTCTCAAAAGTGGCAAAAATGGGATTGCTACAACTCAAATGCAACAATATGTGTACATATGAATGTAGGTGGGACTCTTATAGATTCACTAATAATATCTTACTAGGAAAATTACTCGATCTAGAATTTATATTATGAAATGTACTGGCTTAAGTGTTGGAAATGATTTGAATGTCACACCACAAGAGTGTAGAGAACTTCCTTTTAGAAAAGCAAAGGAGTAGGAAAAGGATGGGATCACAAACATTTTTGGCAAATTAAAGTCAATAAGGAACCCAAACAAGCCAATGACCGAGTCCATAAGGTCACTACTATTAATTAAAAAGACTGCACTCCAACTTCAAAATGTCAAATTTAAATATGATAGAATTATCTTGAAAGTAAATGTTATGGAAGATCAATTACAAAAGATATTGGATTCAATTGTCTTTTAAAAGTAGTTGGATGACATAGGTATGCAAAATGAATGAAAATTATCACAAGTGAAACGATAACAACACTTTTCATACCAAGAATATTTTCGAGAAATATAATAATATTTACATTGACATTATGAAGGAATAACATAATATTGTCAACAATATTTATTGGATTTCACATCATAGAACTATTATATGGAAACACAGTATGAAAAGAAGATAGCTACAATAAATCGTAGAAGCCACAATAACAATACATAGAATCAAAATATAGAAAATGGCACAACTAATTATGAAGGTTTACCTACAAATAATTATATTTGGATTAAAAATCAACATCAATGGTAGTAACAAAATATTAATGTAAGAAAATCCTATTACTTCGTTACTTCAAATGTAAAGCCTTTAATTGTGAATGTTTGAAGATTTAACTATTTGAGCCCAAGTGTTATGATATAACTCCAAAAAATTATATATGGCGTTAAATGTATCATATGATATGATAGTAAAAAAAATATATATAAAGTTAAATATAATGTAAATATATATAACAGCCACAAATAAAATATATCATTGAATGAATATATATATATGTAAGTCATGTACTCATTATCGTGGGGTATGTAATTTAGATCTTAACCCATTGGTTTATTTGGAATATTTATCTTATTAGTCCTTGCCGCTATCATAGTAGGGACTACTGCGATCGATTTGGCGTTGACCAACTATTAAATCGATTCGACCAAATAATATATTTTTTACGTTTTAGGTTTAAACCAATGTTTTAAATAAAATGTTTTGCACAACACACTTTTATCCAATGTTTTTGTTTTGACCTCTTATTTCCGACTCTACTATATACTTTTCTCAAAACTTAGGATAAAGAGTTTGAGGCTCAACTATGTACTTTTCTTAAAACTTAAGATAAATAGTTTGGCAGGCTCAACTTGAGGTATGGCTGTATATGGTAAGAGACACGCATCAGATAACCATCACCGATGTCACTGCATGTACAACTGCCACAACTTATTCTACAACTGCCATGGCTTCTTCCAAGTGTCCTAACGCATTGAAGTTCTGACCTTCAGAAGACTGGATAAATTGATTATAAAGCAAACACACGGAAGCATGCTTCAGAAATTATGTGGAAGACTTTCATGAACTAACTTGCATCAAAGTTCTGAAGATGTACTCGTAATATTTAGCAGACTGAATAAATTCATTCTGAAAACCTTGTCGAATTCTACAATGGCAGGAGTGGCAGCAATGGAGGAGTGGCAGAAATGGAGACTCCTTTCATCTGCACCTGCACCACAAAAGACAAGGTAAGCAACACAAGAACCAGTGGCATAGTATGCTTCAACTGTTTTATAATTATCCGGTTCACAATTTTTCTTTCGCTTGTTTCATAGTTTCAAAGAGTACAAATTTGAAAGAGTAAGAGACTATTTGAGAGAAATCACTAGTGGGACATTCAAGAAATCACTAATGGGACAAATCAAGAATCTAGGTTCACAAAATGAAAGCAGTTTTTCTTATCCAAGAAAATAAATAAATATATATATTTTGTTGTATGCAAGAAAATATTTTTGTTTTTCTTCTTTTGTTGTATGCACCTGTGCCCAACCACTATTAATTACTGGTTTTCCATTTTCATAAAATAAACCTCTATTAATTACTTGTTTTCTAGGTTCATAAAATAAAAGCGGTTTTAAATAAGAAAATAAAAATTTGTAATTGAAATTCAATATTCATTCTTATCCAAGAATATATATATATATATATATATATATATATATATATATATATATATATATATATATATATATATATATATATATATATATATATATATATATATATATATATATATATATATTTTGTATGCACCTGTGCCCAACCACTATTAATTACAGGTTTTCCAAGTTCATAAAATAAACCTCTATTAATTACTCGTTTTCTAGGTTCATATTAATTACTGGTTTTCCAAGTTCATGAAATAAACCTCTATTAAATATTGGTTTTCTAGGTTCATAAAATAAAAGCGGTTTTTCTTATCCAAGAAAACAGAAAACTGTAATTTAAATTCAGTGTTCTACTATTTCTCAAGTGGTGAGATTCAGGTTTCAATAAAGCTACTAACCCCATTGAATTCTCTTTGTAATAGTGATGGTTGAAGCCTCCCAGTTCTTGGATCTCTGAGCTACATCTTAATGCAGAGACACAATATGCTCACTGCAACCCCAAGACAGTCATGCTCAAATTAATGGCAGAGCTTCTCATCTCTTCTCGTAACTTGTATGCCCATGCAACATACATAGATAACCATCGATACCCACCGAGGGTTTCGTTTTAAAAAGGCCCTTACCCCATACAGCTTAGGCACAACTAAATTCCTAAACTGGTTTTTTGCAGAATCCAAATAATGAATGAGAACCTGGGACTTTCGCACAGGAAGGGGAGGCTCCTCTATTGCCTATGCCATATATATTAGCTTGTATTATCAACTATTCTTTAACAATACCTGCAATTATAACAGCCAACTGAATAGCCAAGGCTCGTCGGTGCAGATCTCAGCATTGATTTAATTTTTGGAAAACACCCAAGTTCCCATCCCCTTTATCAAATTCTTGGGAGTTTCAATATAACAAATTTTTTGAAAGGCCGGCTCCTTTGTAACCGGCACGCCCAACTCAGACATACAGACCTGTATTCTATCATCGCTTCCATACAAACGAGGATACCTCTGAATACACTTATCTTGCATACTCTCCAACACATTTGCCATAGGATAGCTAATGGAAAATCCAACTCCCCATACTTGGATAGAACCCTCACCAGATTATCAGCAATAAAGACAGTGTCATCATCCCCCATGACAAACCAATGTACATTAAGAAGACCCATTCTGAAAGTCTCAGACACAACAGGGGGAATTCTAATGGCAGATTTGTGTCCCTGCTTATTGGTGTACTTCAAATGGGAGGTATTAGCCGATATTCTCCATGGGAGCAGGGAAGAATTGTCACCCTTGCCAGTTTTCACAGGCTTCTCTAACCAAACATACCCCCTCATCTCTTTTGGCCTCCACCATAACTTTATGTATTCTTTTCTCTTGTCCCATAGCCTAGCAGAGGTGGCAATCCCAAACACTATGTGCTTCAAGTCGGTTCCTGTAGAATTAGGGATAGCTTGAAGCACTTCCCTATGAATACCAACCTCATCAACATTGACAACTTTTGTAGTACTCTCCATGGCTAAAACTTCCACACTGTTACTAGTACTAGTACTAGAACTGTAGCATTTGTGCTTGCTCAAGAAAGAAGAATTAGTGCACCAGTAGAAAAAACTGAAGTATTTTCTAGGTGCAGAAATGACTGTGCCATGTTTTGCTTCTTGGGACAAGGAGCGAGCGGCGGCCCGGTGGTGATGGAAGTGGAGGAAGGAGTTCGAGTGAGGTTGTCACCACATAGAAAAAGGACAAATCTCCTGCTGCTCTCGCCAGGTGGTTGTCTTCGTCTGAGGCATGAAGATAGGTTTCATTTAGTCTCTCACCACATTTACTTGCCAGAACAGTTATCGACATTACACGCTTAAACTTTCGTCTTGAAACTTTAATTCTCGGAACAGCTATCGCCATTCACATAAACTTGATTTTTTTGCTTAAACTTTGGCCCTGAAACTTTAATGCCCATCCCGAAACAGCTGTCAACATTCACATAAACTTGATTTTTTTTGCTTAAACTTTGTTCCTGAAACTTTAATGCCCAGAATAGGTATGGGAATTCACATAAACTTGATTTTTTTGCTAACTATTTTATGAATGAACAATTTAGTATATGCAATTTTATTTCCATATACATGACGTAGAGTCTGTCATGCGGGTGATATGTAGAGTCATTTCATCAATAATAATAGTCTTATGCATGATCCAGATTTAGTTCATCCCTATATATTCTTAATAATGTCATGGTTAAATTTTGCAGTATGTTTCTATGTTACTGGAAACCGGACAGTTGACACCATTCCTGGAAAAAAATGTACAAACAGCAAATTGGATGGAAACATCATTTTCTATATTTGTTCCCAAATTGGAAGGAAACATCATTTTCTATATCTGTTCTCGTTAACAGTTGCATATATTTTATGGGGAACATATAATAGGTATTTTTCCATGTGTTTCTTCTTTATAGTTCACTTTTTTAGAGGTCAACATCATTTTCTATATCTGTTCTCGTTAACAGTTGTATATATTTTATGGGGAACATATAATAGGTATTTTTCCATGTGTTTCTTCATTATATTTCACTTGTTTAGAGTTCATTCTCAGTTTTTTATGTATATATTTATTAAATAGTCTAGAGTAGGGACTTCAACTTCTCAAATAAACTAAGAATGCTAACGAATAATGCGAAAGAATCTCAGTTTTTCGCAATAAAATTACAAGTATGCCAAGGGAACTGAGATGCCCAAGACTGATCAGTCTAATCCTGACTGAAAGTGTAAAATTGGAACTGTTAAAATCACCGCCAAAATCATTGTGGCAACTCAAACAACTCGAGTTTCTCAACCCCAACGAGGACTACCGCTATGACAATGGCTGCCTTGTTATTTAAGATATTAAATAATCTCCCTTATATATTTTGTAGTTGTGCTACAAAATATTAGAATTTACTATGTATATTATAATTCACTGCATTGGTTACATAACACAAACTCAATAACTGATTTTCTATGGATATAAAAATTGCGGAGACTCATAGAGTCCATTCGTGTCACTTATTCTCTCCCACACTATCGTGCACACACTATGGCCAACTCAATCCGTTCTCTCTACTGTAAGGCTCACTTAATTTAACTCGAAATCAAAGTCAAGTTATAAAAATATAAAACTTAAGTTCAAACATCAAAATCCCGCTTAGTCTAAAATCTTTAACTCAAACTCAAAATCTATAGCTTTGCAACTAGAACCCCACTCAATTTCTACTCAATATTGGGCTTATCTCTCTAACTCTCCGAGTCTCCATAGCGCAAGTTGTGACTACGCAGACGTGTTGAATCGTTGAGGTGACTCAGCGTTCAAACCTACACATCAATATTTTATTATTTTATCACTAGTAGGATAACTGATATCTATTTACAAATCTAAGATAAAAAAATAAGTTTTAGAGTTGGCTCATTGAAACACATTAATAACACAAAACAAAGGTGAGGGGGAAATATTTTTCCTTCTCAAAGCTCACCCATTAGACATTATGACATAAATATCCTTAACAAGTATGGCTAATTAACAACAACCAATTGAAATTGATTTTCCTTACTCTGCTAAGTGTTTTAGAGAATTTGGTTCCACAAAACCAATAAATATATTTATTGAGCAAAGTTACCTACATCAATTTGAAATAATTATATATATATATATATATATATATAAAAGCTTGATGTCAAAGCTCGTCTCAATTTTGATGAAAAAGCTTGAACCTAATGGTGACAAACCAAAGTTAAACATTAACGACGTGACATAAAATATAACTCTTTACCCCACGGTACTCCCATATCAAAATATTAGATGCATCAAGGAGTTAGCTATTATGTAAACACTAAATTATATTTTTTAATCTATCAAACGTGCAATATTTTTGAGGGACGTATATGATACCCTAAATTTGCTTTTTTTTTAGAATTGATTGGCCAGAGAAACCTAATACTAAAATATAGGATTAAACTTAAATTTTTATTAGTTCTTGTCGTGGTAGGGAGTAGAGTAAGTATTTATTTATTTATTTATTTATTTTTGGGGTTTAAAGTGAATTCAATTTTTTTTTTGTTATTTTTTTTTGCAATTTTAACAAAAGTTTCAAAAAAATGTTGAATATTTTGATCTTTTGTAAATTCAAAAATAATTTACTAATTTGTTAGGAATCTTATTTTTAATTTTCGAATGGATTAGTGAGCTCTGATGAGACATAATGCTAGGCCATTTTATTTTTGGAATTTGTCAATCTGTAAGAATTCATTTTAAAATAAAAATAAAAAGGCTAATTTTATGAGTGGCCATTTCATCGATGATTGTTCTGACACTCATGTATTATGTCACCGCTCCTCGCAATGAGCCTAGAACTGTGTGGTTGCAAGTCCTTTACGTAGGCAAGGGGTCTGAACAAATCTCAGTAAATTTGATAGATTGGGCGGAGTGCTGATAAAGAAAAATCTTTCACCTAGCAAACTGAGAACCATAATTGTCGCATCTTCTTTCATTGTGGGGAACTTTCCTTGTGCAAAAGATTATCTTTGTTTTAATTTCAAGAAGTTCATTGTCCAAAGCTTTCCTTGTGTCAAAATTTTAGTGAAAGATTTCATTATCTAGAGGAATCTTCCTCTACATAGTGAAATATCCATACAAGGACAACCTCATTTAAAAAGTTATAAACCTAAAAATCATCAATATAAATTAGATTAATATAACATTATGACCAAATAAAATTTATTTAACAATAAATTGTACCTTCCACACCATGAAAGATTTCATTAAAAAACTATAAACCTAAAAATCATAAATATAAATTAAATTAATTTAGTAGTGTATTATTTTTTTCTTATCAATTGCTAAAGACAATTAATATTATTTTGAAAGAAAAGTTGGTGTTATTTATGAATGCATGCAGGGAAGCTAGAGTTGCAAGGATTAATGTTTCATTTTTCGGAACTTACAATGAATTTTTCCATTAAAAAACTATGAACCTAAAAATCATAAATATAAAGTAAATTAATTTAACAATATAAACATTTTAACAATTGCTAAAAACAATTAATAATATTGTGAAAACAAATTCAGTCACATTTATAAATCCATGTGGGGAAGCAAGAACTGCATGGATCAATGATTCATTGTGTGGAGCTTACAATGAAATATTGCATTGTCCATAAGAAGCTTCATGTAGACAGTGAAAGCCTCGCACAAGGAAAGTTCTGCATAAAAAACGACAAATATAAAATAATAAATATAAATTAATTTAATTTAACTTTATAACCAAATCAAATTTATTTAATAATGAATTTTATTCTCCAAACAATAAAATCGTTCATCACAAAACTATAAAACTAAAAATAAAGAATACCCAGTAAATTAATTTAATGTAGCGTAATACAAACATTTTATCAAAAGCTAAAAACAATTAATATCATTATCAAAACAAATTCACTGTCATTTATGAATGCATGTAAGAAAGCCAAGGTGTAGGCATCAATGTTTCATTGTGCGAAGCTTCCTTGTGCAGAGGTTACACTAAACATTTTTATTGTGAATAAGAAACTTCCTCTTCACCATTGAGATCTAGCTAAATAAAGCTCTGCGTAAAAAGCTATAAACCTAAAAATCATAAATATAAATTAAATTAATTTAACATAGTGTAACATAATTCTTTTATTAATTTCGAAAAACAATTATTATTACTAAAAAACAAAATTTAGCATTATTTATAAATGCATGCCATGAAGCCAAAGTTGTAGGGATCAATGTTTTATTTTGTGACACTTATAATGAAAGCTTCCATGGTGCAGAGGAAGTTTGTTTTGCACAATGAAAACTCCACACAATAATCATTGACTATGACCCAATCAAATTTAAGTAATAATAAATTTTATCCTCCTTACAACAAAAGCTTTCATTAAAAAAAATATATAAATAAAAATAAAAAAATTAATTTAAATTTATGACCAAATCAAATTTATTTAGTAATAAATTTTATCAATTCTAAAAACAATTAATATTATTATGAAAGAAAATTTAGCATTATTTATGAATCCATGCAAGGGAACGAGAGTTGCAAGGATTAATGTTTCATTGTATAGAGCTTCCTTTTGTTGAGATTTTATTCTACATATTTTACAATGAAAACTGTCATTATGTAGAGGAAGCTTCCTCGAGAGAGTGAAAGCTCCTCACAAGAAATATTCACAAAATAAAACATTGACTATGAAAAAATAGAAATTAATTAATTAATAATAACTTCCTTAACTTCCATACATAGCAGGGACTTATCATACAAAAAGTTATTTTGCTGAAGTTAAAATAAGATTTCATAAACATTAAACTATGGATTTATTTTTCAAAGCATTACGTTGAAAAACTCCACACTTCATTTTGAAATAGTCAATGCTAAATTAATCTTTGTAGTTAATTTAGTTATACATGTGTACATTTTCTTTTCTTAAAAAGATTACAAATTGAAAGAACTAATGTTGGATTAGGTATATAGATATATCCTCTACACATATATAAAATGATATCAAAGTTCTAAATATTTCTTTAATAATTAAATATTTAATTTGTCAAAGTGCACATGGAGAATGCATATTTTTGTGTGGTCATAATCATTTAATGAATTTATGTAGGGAAGCCAAAGTTCAAAGGTTTTGTTATAGACGTGGTACTCTAGCTCTTAAATAGCACCTCAATCATAAACAATGAAAACCATATTCTTCCACAATGAAAGCTCCTTGCCTCTACCGCTAATTAATTGATTAAGACAATGCAGGGTTCACAATGAAACTCTGCACAAGCAAGCTCCACTCAATGAAAGCTTTGCACAAGGAAACTCCACTCAATGAAACATTGATCCTTATAGCTATGGCTTCCCTTCATACATTCATTAAAATATTATGATCACAAAAGCAATGTCAATTCTCCATGTACACTTTGATAGGTTAAATATTTAATTAGTAAATATATATTTAAAATTTTGATAACATTTTATATATGTGGAGAGGGAATATGTATATAAAAAGTGTAGCACAAGTTCTTTAAATGCTTATCTGCTTTAAGAAAACCAAATGATCATATGTATAACTAAATTAATTACAAATATTAATTAAAACGTCATGAAAAATAAAACTCATAGTTTAATATATTATGATATCTTACATTCAACTTCACCAAAGTAATTTGTTATATCATAAGTACTTGTTGTTTTTAGAAATTGATAAAATTTGTTATTAAATAAATTTTATTCCGTCATGGTCAATGTTTCAATGTGCAAAGCTTCCTTGTGCAAAGATTTCACTATGAAAAGGAAGCTTTGTTTGCACAATGAAAGCCTTGAATGTAAACTTTGCACAATGAAAGCTTTGAACATAAACTTTGCACAACCAAAGCTCTGCACAATGAAATATTGATCCCTACAACTCTCACTTCACTCCACACATTTATAAATGACATTAAATTTGATTTCATAATAATATTAATTATTTTTAGCAATTAATAAAATTTATTATTAAATAAATTTGATTTGGTCATAGTCAATATTTCATTGTGTGGAGCTTTGCTTGTGCACAACTTTCAGTGTGTAGAGGAAACTTGTTTTGCACAGTGAAAACTTTCATTGCAAGCTCCGCACAATCAAAGCCCCACACAATAAAATATTAATCCCTCACACTTTGGATTTCCTACTCGCATTTTTAAATGTCACTAAATTTTCTTTCATAATAATGTTAATTGTTCTTAGCAATTGATAAAAATTATGTTACACTACACTACGTTAAATTAATTTAATTTATATTTATGATTTTTAGGTTTAAGGATTTTTACAAAGTGCTTTCCTTGTACAAAGTTTCTAATATGCGAAGGAAACTTCCTCTTCACAATGGAACCTTTATTTTAAGCTTTACATAGTGAACCCTCCACACAACAAAGCTCTGCAAATTGAAATATTGACCCTCACAAGTTTGGCTTCCGTGCATACATTCATAAGTAACATTTTATATATTTCCCTCATCTTTGGTTCCTCCTCAAGAATGGAAGCTTTGAATGGATAACAAAAATGCCCTATCAAATGGCTCATAATTCTTTCTTATTTGTTTTTAAAGTTCAAGAATTTTATATTACACTATTTAATATGCATAATACATTTTGTAGATATATCTCTCGATTAGTTTTGGGTTCATTACATTACATACAAAACTTGGTTTTGAAAGCCACAACAACCAAATAAGTATAGAGATAGAAAAAAAATATAATGCAAACCAAATAAAGTAAGAGACTTATCATTAATGCATCATGCCTAGGAAATACAATGAGATTAAGCAGTTAAAGTAGGGAGCATTGGTGGACTAAGAGGATGTGAGTCTCTATTGCTTACTAGAGTTGTTTCCAATACCTACATCCTTTCACTAATAATCTAATGAGGAAGGTGGAGCTCTTCGAGGCAAATGAGGAGTTTGTATATGCCTCTATTGTGAGCTGTTAAGACTTTACGCAACAAATTTTTGACATGCCAATACAAATCCATTGTATAACAATATTGGTTACACGGTGCCCTAAAGTGCCCAAGTCCAGAAGCCAATTTTGAACTTTTGCCATAATCTTGGAATATGACAATTCATTTCTTTAATCTAATAGATCCTGTTTAGTGTTTGAAATCTCATGTTCAACCACCAACAAAGTGTGTTCAAGGTATGGGTATGTCGAGGCCTAGGCTTGGCCTCTCGGTTGGGAGTCACTATTTAGACCAAAGATCTGAACCCGTCTCAAACGAGCATTTTTTGCAGCATCAAGACCACTGATAAAAATGCACAATTAAAAGTGAGGGGGTAGAGGATGAGAAGCAAAAGGGTTGAGGGAAGGGTAAAAGAGGCAGAGAAAAGAGGAAACCACATGGAGAGATCTTAGCAAGAAAGGGATATACTGAAAGAAGACGAGGAATGGGAAACCATCTAATATGGAAACATAATTAACAAAAATATAGTACCTAAAAGTTAACCAAATCAGAAAGGCAAAAAGAAATGCACATGGTTACCAAATAGTTAAAGCCAATTCAATCTAGGAAATGCATTGATTGAGTCCTCAACACTGATCTCCTACAGCTACGACTAGCAAGACTAGCTAGGGACAAATTCTGACAAACGAAACAAGCTCTTTACCTAAGGGATCAATCTAGGAGCACCTTGTCCTTCAACTTTCAAAAGACCAATTGCGCTACGCTTCGGATTTTTTCCTTGTCTCACCAAGTTTCCTACTAGAAGATTGGCATAAATCTTTTTTGGTGAGGGAAACATTCCGAAATAAGTCATATATTGCTCGCAACCTACATTGAAAATAACACCATAATCATTGAAAACCTCCATTCCTTTTTGTAACATCCTGCAGTTTTGCCCGAAGTGTGACTGCGTTTGGCGACGAGTGACCATGGGCGAGCGACTGGTTGGAGGGCGAGCTACGGTTGTGCGACACTTATGCGACGAGTTATGCGACGGTCACCTTGATTATGCGACGAACATATGTGACGATAATAAGGAGAGCATTGGTGTATATATGCATGGGAGTGTTGAACGATATGTTTGAGGCCGACTTACGATAGAAGCAAAGCCGACATGTGTTGTGGGTGTTTGGCGATGAAGTAAGGGGTGTGCACAAGCGTTGGGCAAGTCGGTTGGGTGCCAGACTTAGCCCCAAGCTTTGGTATATATTGTGGAAATGTTGGAGCGTTTTAGCATCACATTCGATCATCACATCTTCGCACAAGAAGTAGAAGTGCGCAGTTCTAGTGCGCAAGACAAGAAGGTGAAGGCGCAAGTCTCATGCGCCCATCCTTGGTCTAGTTGCACGGTGGAAGGTTTCACTTGGTGTCGGGTGAAGTTGCGGGCAAGGTGCGCCTGGTGATTAGGTGAGGCGTGCACGGTGAACGTGTAGCGCCCGTTTGTGCTAAGTCTTGGCGTGGCTGTCTTGGTGGCTCAGGTGAGTGCCCGCCCATTGTGCAAGTGTGCATGAAGGTGAACGAAGGAAGGAAACTAAGTTTGCCTTGATTGTAAAATTGGCTAAGTATGAAACTTGGTACTTCCAAGTGTACTTGTAAAAGCTTGTAATATTGAAGATTGTATAATATATTATTCGGGCAGACTCATTGTTCACGGAGTTGCCCCTTCCTTTATACTGTGCAATTGTGTTCTCGTTTATAATTGCTGTTGATAATGAATGTGTATGGGTGTTCATTGGTATAATGGATAAACATAATAATACTTGATTGCAAAACACAAACTAAGTAGGAGTAAGTGGTTAGGCGTAGTCCACGAACATAAGTATTGGTGAAAAGAAACTGTTCGGTGGTGCCACACCTCGCTAAGAGTGGTTGAAAGACTACTACTGGCTTGGGGGCGTGACAGTTGGTATCAGAGCTAGTCTGAAGACTTGGAGAAGTCTTGCAGGAATTCGAAAGCTGATTTAGGGTTGAAGAAGCTTGACAATTGGTAGCAGTGAAGCAGGTACTTGTAGATGAAGGATGTTGTTTCACACAAGTGGAACAAGGGCTGGTTCAAGTTGCAGGAAACTTGGTGAAGCTGGTGGATGGTAAAACAGGTTTAGCAGGGGTGAAGCTTAGTGCTTGGGCTAAGCTGAACGACAAGACATGGTAGGTTTCGAAGAATGCGAAGGAAAGCTCTTGCTTACCTTATACAGGTTGAAGCGGATGAAAGAAGAGAACCCCCAGATTCGAGAGAAGCTTTAAGTCTTGGAAAAGAATGTTGAAGACAAACTTCTTCAACTTGGTTGGACAATGGAGCAAGATGAAGTTACAGATTGTGCTGACAAGGAAGAGGAAGCTGTGATGATTGAGGATGTTGCAGATATGACCATGATGGAAATTGAGGTTGATAAAGTTGAATCAGGATCGTGTAGTTTGCAGACATGGATGGATGAGGAGACTCACATGGAGGAGCCTCATGATGATGATGTAAGTAGTATTGATACTTGTGTTTCACTTGAGCATTTGGTAGATGGACCATATGCAGGGAAAGGCAAAATCACTTTGTCAGTGCTACGGTGGATCTTACCATGGATGACTATGATGAGACCTTGTATGGAGAAGCAAGGATTGTTGACTGTTGCAAGACTTGTTGGGGTTGTTTGTGACCTTATGGTAGAAGGTACAAAGGCCCGTGACAAGAGAGTAACATGATGATCATTGCGGACGAATGGGTCATGCTTTAGCCACATGGAGAATTGGCTAGGTGCCTAGCATGACTCATGGACAGATTGAAGGGCACACACTTAAGGTATGATGATGCTTGGGTGGACGTCTCATGGCCAAGACCAAGAACATGTCTTGCTGGAACCTTCAGTGGGGGAGCCATGGTGGAAGGGACTCGTGATGTGATGATGATTATATGGTTGGGTGACCGAGTTCATTAGACCGAAGATTGTAGACTTGGGTGAGGATGACCGATTGTCGTGATGGGTCTACTTGGTTGGACTACATGGGCAACTTAGTCATGGACATTAGGTTGGAGACATGGAGCTTGGCACTCTTATGCAGGGACATTATGCAGAAGCACTTGTAGAGGTGTCACTTATGGGCATCCAATGAGGAGTGCCAAGGCAGGGATGTTGTGCAGGTTGATTTGCTGATGTGACATGGAGACTTATTACTTATGAACCGATGGAGAGGTTGTGCACTTATGTACAACAAGGCCATGGACTTGGATGGAGTTGTGAGCAGACTATGGAGCATTCTTACTACATGGAGAGCTGAGGCATCTTGCAGACACCTTTAGGCTGAGACTTGTATGCTTGCTAGATGTTGGTCGGAGATGACTCATGGAGCTCATGATGACATGAGGTTGTGACTTCCAGGGAGACTTCATATATGGTGGACTTAGAGGATCTGATGCATTGAGGAGCTGAGGTCAGAGACTTTGATGCAGAATGGGATGCATACTTTCAAGTACATGTATGGGTGTGGCTTGGAAGAGTGGCTTGATGTGGAGGATCGATATGAGACACTTTGCAATGATGGAGTTATGACGATGATGATGCCTTGGTGACAACACTTGGGCATGGTTTGAGCTGAGACTCAACCACCTCTTGACACATGGGAGCTGATTGATCTTTGATCATGGGGAACACATGGATAGATGAGATAGGTGTATACTTGTTTCTATGGCAGACTTTAGGGATGACACATTGCAGATATGATGGAGGTTGCTTCATGGACCTGGATGTGGCACACGAGAGTTGGAGATTGATGAGATGATCACTTCATATGGAGGAGATACACATATGGATGATGTTACGATAGATGTGGCTAATTTCATGTAGCACATTGACACCAAACATCATGGACAACATGTTGCAGATGAGATGGAGACTACTTCATGGACCTGAGCATGCCTTACACTTTTATGGAGATGGATTCTTGATCGAGTTGAGGATGTGACGGGATGTTTTGAGAAACAACTAATGGTGGCATGAGGATGTTCACTCTCATGATTTGAGCGTGACAGTTGGACTGATCACTCGACTAGTTCGAACATGAGGGCATGCAGTGGGCAGAGATGTGTTAGCATTGTGTTGGAGTATCATGGCAGTAGTTCACATGAGGACGAAACATGATGAGGTCGACACGATATGTTGCAGTGAACATGTAGCTTGGGATGGAGGGGCCAACCTTCCACGATGGAGAGTAGCATGTGGAGATTGTGACAGGGTGGTCGATGATCATGGATTGAGATGATTTCTGATGTATAGCATACCGATGAGGTGTATACCTTGGTATGGTGAGCTTGGTGACAGATGGTTGCCGTGACGAGACATGATGGAGACGGTGGTTCTACATACGTTGCAGAGATGTTTGCAGTATGTGGAGGAGTTGGCATCATGGTTGAGACAAATATTGTTGTTGATCTTGGTGGATGGCTACCAGGATGGTATGTTGTCGGGGACGACAACCACTTCAGGTGGACGAGGATGTAACGTCCTACAGTTCTGCCCGAAGTGCGACCGCTTTTGGCGACGAGCGACCATGGGCGAGCGACTGGTTGGAGGGCGAGCTACGGTTGTGCGACACTTATGCGACGAGTTATGCAACGGTCACCTTGACTATGCGACGAACATATGCGGCGATAATAAGGAGAGCGTTGGTGTATATACACATGGGAGCGTTGAACGATATGTTTGAGACCGACTTACGATAGAAGCAAAGCCAACATGTGTTGTGGGCATTTGGCGATGAAGTAAGGGGTGTGCACAAGCGTTGGGCAAGTTGGTTGGGTGTGAGACTTAGCCCCAAGCTTTGAGATATATTGTGGAAACGTTGGAGCATTTTAGCATCACATTCGATCATCACATCTTCGCACAAGAAGTAGAAGTGCGCAGTTCTAGTGCGCAAGACAAGAAGGTGAAGGCGCAAGTCTCATGCGCCCATCCTTGGGCTAGTTGCACGGTGGAAGGTTGCACTTGGTGTTGGGTGAAGGTGCGGGCAAGGTGCGCCTGGTGATTGGGTGAGGCGTGCACGGTGAACGTGTAGCACCCGTTTGTGCTAAGTCTTGGCGTGGGTGTCTTGGTGGCTAGGGTGAGCGCCTGCCCATCGTGGAAGTGTGCACGAAGGTGAACGAAGGAAGGAAACCGAGTTTGCCTTGATTGTAAAATTGGCTAAGTATGAAACTTGGTACTTCCAAGTGTACTTGTAAAAGCTTGTAATATTGAAGATTGTATAATATATTATTCGGGCAGACTCATTGTTCACGGAGTTGCCCCTCCCTTTATAGTGTGCAATTTTGTTCTCATTTATAATTGCTGTTGATAATGAATGTGTATGGGTGTTTATTGGTATAAAAGATAAACATAATAGTACTTGGTTGCGAAACACAAACTAAGTAGGAGTAAGTGGTTAGGCGTAGTCCACGAACATAAGTATTGGTGAAAAGAAAGTGTTCGGTGGTGCCGCACCTCGCTAAGAGCGGTTGAAAGACTACTGTCGGCTTGGGGGCGTGAAACTTTTAGTGTTAAGGTGGATGACGACTAGGCTTCTTCAATGCAATGGACTGATATTCCTCGACCTTACAAGCGTTGTGACACCTCCCACCAGCTAAACTCCAACTATCCGCCAATGTGAACTTCATCATGCACTCTTCCTTAACTCCTTGAGTGCGCGCTCGGAACTAATAAGGCAGCCCCATCGATGGTCATTGGATTGCTTATGGTCATCCTTGCCTCCAGTGCGAAGGGAGATAGTTGTGTCTACCTCCGATGCAAGGAAAATCTAGTAGTCGCAGCTTAGAGTCTGCCGCAGTTCCATTTTTGCTATCAAATACCGTCCATCAATCCTATACCCCAATATGGAGCATACCTTTTCTTTTTAATCCCACGACCTTGACCTTGAAATATATCTTATTGACTATGCATATGTTAAATTCCTCATAGATCTTATTGACTCTCTATATATATATGTTTAATTGATAAATAATGATTGGATAGGATATTTTCACTTTTGAAAATTCGTTAATCAACTTGAAGTGTTGAATTTGTTTCATGGATTGTCCTTTATCTGACGGGTGACAATGGGACCTTATCAAAGTCGTCTCTAATCGTGTTTGAATGATCCATAAAAATTGAATTTGAAGACTTTGCTAAAGGTCTTCATCTACTTCATTGTTTTTTCCTGAAACGATCGCACTTTCCTTCATTGGCTTTTTCTCAAAGAGTCGCGCTTTCCTTCATTTTTTTTATTTTGAAGAATCTCATTACCCACCTTTGGTATCTATAGCTATTCACGCGCTTTCGAGTCATACGCCATATCGGTTTGAAGAGTTGCTAAAGGTAACACAAGAATGTAGATGACATTTTCCATGACGTTCTAATATGTACTGGAATTATACGAAAAAGACTTAACGTATCATGGAAAGCACTAATAATGTAAATCACTGAGTTTTCTATGGTTCAATTGAATATATGTTATTTTCATTGTCCATGGATTTTGGAAAAATAAGATGGAAACATCCGATCCTAGAGAAAGATGGATGCATGTTTTTTGTTTTGTTTTTTGTTTCATAATAATGTTGCATATAATACAAATCATTAGGAATAAGATAAGTCGGTATTACAAATACAATTTTTTACTGATAATATATAAATTATTAAACGTTGATTTTTGTTTAATCTATTTTATATCATTTTACTATAGAGGAGATGACTGATTTTGTTATATATAGAGAATGAGAAAAATTATATTTTTAATAAGAGTTTTTGAATATTGATATGATATAACAGATGTATAATTTTTTTCATGCTTTATATGGAGTTGGTATGTACAATTACAATCTTTTTAATAAATAAAAGATTTGAATATATACTTTTATTGTGCGCATTAAAAGAGAGAAAAATAGTCTTTTAATAGGAGTTCTCTAGTGCGAGTATGAAAGAGGTGTGTTATTATTTTTTGGATTGACATGGAATTGGCATGTACTATTGTAAAAAATATTAAGAGAAGAAAAATTCAATTTTCAACCATAAGTAAAATAATTTAATGTCTATCTTTATTTGATATAAAATTTATATAAAACAACCTATTAAACAATAATTGAAATCATATGAAATTATATAAAACAAGATATTAAACAACAATTGAAATCATATGAACTTTGGTGAAAGCGATGGGAAGGGGTCCAGGCAGCGAGTAGGGTTTGATGATTATTCAAAGTAATGACATAAATGAGTGTTCTAAATAAATATCGGTAGCAATGATAGCCCAGAGGCCAATGGTGAGGATACAAGAACATACATAAAATGGTTGAGAGGGTTACTAGGAAGGGGTTGAGAACATTCAGACATCTATTCATTCCCAATAATGTATGTTCTTGATGAATGAGAACATTCAAGCATGTGTTGATGCCAAATAAGGCTTCATCTTGATAGGGAAATAAACATGAAAAGGTGGGAGAGGAGTCCAAGACGACAATGCTAAAAACTATGACCAACAAATTTTATATTAAAAATGGGTTTCTTGAAGAGATCATAGATAATTCCATTTACATGATTACATTACCAAATAGAATTACTTTTATTCCATACATGAAAGTTATTTTGAAAAATGGAAAATTTATTGGCATCGAAAATTCAAAGAAATCATTAATAGGGTGAATGCTTGTTTGAAACTGAAAGGGTAAATAATTCTAAATCTTGGGTTAAAAGTTTTTTGGATTTTGATTTTTCCACGTAGGACAAAGAAGATATTTTTTGAGAAGAGCCCCATATAGTTAGTTTGATGTGTTTACACTTCAAACATTGGACTTAAAGTTTCACAAGACATTGATAAAACACTATATTAAATCAATATGTTATCTTTAGCTTAGGGACTTTGGGAAAAGAGCCACTAGAAAGATAGGAAACACTAAAAGTTTTAATGGTGGAAAATATATAGGACTACACCTTATATGCTATGATATGAGTGTAAGTGAATGTAGTTGAGGCTCTTTCAAAGTTAATAACAAAGTTATTAACCTAACTAAAACGTTACACAACTCTCACTTTTTTAAATGCCACATTTAGTGGTGATTTTTATGCTTATTTTGAAAAGTGGCGTTACTGATAAAACTCTTCTTTTTAAGATAATTTTTTAATATTTTGAATATTTTTATCTATAAACTATTCACACTTTCTTTTAAATATTCATCTTTTAAACATTTTTCAAGATTAACTTTTCATTTTTCAAATGTTAAAAAACAATAAAAATATAAACTTCATTTACAATATCTCAAAGGTAATATTTTTCATATAATTATATATCATTAATTAATTTACAAAATATTTTATAAATATAATATCAAATATCAAATTTAAAATTCATTTATCTTTATCTCAATACACAATGAATAATTGTCCATAGAAACCCATAACTTTAAACATTCAACAAAGAAATATGGATATAATCATTCAATAGATTTTGGAGGTTTTCTTCCCTAAAGTGATATGTCAAATAAAAAAATGTTTAGACGATAATTCAAACAAAAAAATCAAATAACTTCCTCTTTTGAAAATTTTATAAATTTTATCTTAAAAGTTAATAATGTTTTAAGGTTTTTCCCAAGGATTCATATAATGTAAAAGAAACCTAATGAAATTTTTAATCATACTTCAAAGACAAATATATACTTGTTTGTATAACATAATCTCAAGTTCAAAAAATTACCAATATAATTTATAAACATGTTTTAAAATTGGAGTTGTTTCAGAGGCACAACTTAAAATTGATCAGAAATATTACAGATGCCAAATTTATTATCCTCCAAAACCCAATCAATATTTTCTACCATGGTTTTTTTGTGCTTATGTTGGTTCATTGATGTGCAGGGGAATTGATATACTACGTAATTTGCGTGCAACAGGAGTGTGCAAGTGATAAGTTGAATGAGCACAAAATGCGCACATGCACCTTTATTTTTTAGATTTAGTAGTTGCATAAATTCTTTGTTGGCTAATGTGTAAAGATAGTCTGAACACAATATTTTTCCTTAAACATACATGTGTTTTTGTTATTTGTGTGTGCTCTTTAAAAATTTGTGCGCGCATTCCTCTATGCATTAAAAAAAAATTTGGCATGGGGTCGCATTGTTCCTTGTCAACCCCATAGAACTCACAACTTATCCAAATGCCAATAAAATATCGCATGCAGGCTCTTGTCAACCCCATAGAACACACAACTTATCCAAATTCCAACAAAATATTGAATGCATGCTCATGGCCCAAAGCTTACTCATCGGATAAAGGAAATTTGTTCTTAATTAGAAAAAAATAATTTAAACACAATGACTTTAGCTAGAAAACCCAATCCCAATCAAGAGCCCAACCCCATATAGAAGCCACGAGAAAAATAAATTCAGAGTCATACCTCAATCCAAAAACACAAATTACTAATGATTTAGGTGAATTAAGAATAGTTATGGAAGAGATCAAGCATGTAAAGTAACCATCACGATCCCAATAACCATGTCCATTAATATTATTATTTTCTCCATTAATCAGGTTCATTATGAGTTGTCCATATAACTGAATATAGGGCTACAATGAGAGAATTCCACTCTACTCGCATCAGTAAAGAACATGTTTAAGAATTGAATATCACCAAACAAGTGATTGTGGAAATATTTATTGACCCAAGAACCAACGAAATACCTGATCATAGGAAGAGATTTATTTTCAAGGATTGGTATACATTCAATATATGGAAAAAAAAAATTGGATGAGTCATTCATTTATGGTTTTTATAATCATCCCCACAACAATAGGGATGTTCCATTATATTTAATTTATAAATTGTGGGCCAAGTTCATAATTGGTTTCCATGTTAACTATTTTTCCATGAGTGAGTTCCATAGGGTTGATATTTTCTTTACCCAAGATCAACCAAATAATAGGCATAATGCATTTAGAGACCCACTTGCTCCTAGTTGTAAATCCATCTCCCTCTCGCTCTATCCCCCAACATGAACTTCAACCTTTAGATCACCTTGTTGTTCATAGAACATGAACATAGATAGATTTTTGTTCCTGGTTCAAGTTGAGTGATACCACATTTACACTCTGATTCTATGCATAATTTCCATAACCCAAAGGAGAATCCTATCTTTAAGTGACTTATGGATCATGGTACAATGGTTATTAATTGACATTAAAGTAATGGTTATAAATTTGGTTGTAAAATTGAAATTTTGAACTAATGGAACTTTAAATCACCTCTATTTTCTCAACATGTACAAAATTATGAGAGGATATGCCACCATTTAGATGGGAATATGTTAGTTCTCCCCGTGTAAATGAAACTTTGAATAAAGCATTTAATATTGTGGCACCCCAAACACAGGCACTTAAATGTCTCTAAAATTTTGATTTTTTGCAAATGTTTAAGTCATTTGGTAGAAATTAATCTTAGTTTTGTTGTGTTTCCATATGCTTCCACTGCAAGGATGGAGAAACCAAATCCACCTGTGATTATCATATCACCTACCACCTAGGTAGCATAGGATATATTATATCTAGTTTTAATGCGACTTTCATTATCATAGTTTAGTTGAATTTGATTTTTTATACATTACAAGAAATTTTAACCTAAAAATGGCCTCCCAATGAAAAATCAATAAGTTAATAAAAAAATGCAATGTAGACAATTTTTAATATCACTATAGTTTTATCAATGTTCCACAATATTTATTAGCACGAGATATAATAAAAAATAATAATATATTATTTCTAGCTTTTTACTTTTATTTAATCCATCAATATATGAAACTTGTGTATATATATATATATTATATATATATATATATATATATATATATATATATATATAGATATATAGATATAGATATATAGATAGATATCTCTATATATATATATATTTAATATTTATTTTTTTTGTTTTTCCAATAGCATTGTCCACTGAGGCCAAATTCCACCCTAAATATAGTTTTTGGCTAGAATGGTAAGTTTTGGATTGAAAAATATTAAATATTTAGTGTTCAAATCATAATTTTAACAGTAGAGATGGATTCATCATCACCAACAACCCTTGTGTAATATCTCTTCTCCTTAGGTTATAAAATTACTCATTGATTTGGAACTTTACACACGAATATATATATATATATACAGAGAGAGAGAGAGAGAGAGAGAGAGAGAGAGAGAGAGAGATTCATAAATTACCGTGGATATTCCACTTGACAGTTTGTCACAATAAATTTGATAATAATATATTAAAATTTTGAATTTTTACACTATTACAGTTTTATTAAACTTCTAGATCTATAAATTTAACTTTAATTAGTGCATGCACGCAAATGGAAAATATACAGAAATGTAAAGAATGAAAAAATATTCTCATACACGCACAGACACAAGAAACAAGATATGTTATGGGAAACCCTTTCAAGAGAAAACCCAGTTGTAAGGTGATGTCCCGTCACTCTCTTTCTTTGTCTGGAAAATAAGACTATAGGTACAAAGAAGTAATGTTTGTGGCTTGTAAGCTACTATACCGCACATATCATCTCTTTTTTTTCTACCTACTATATCTCATGGCTATATTTTATCAACTTTGGAACAAAATGCTCCCGAAAGAATGAAATGCATCTTCCTCCTAGTGGCCAGTTATAACACAACCCAATAGCCTATTAGTGGTTAAGTTTGACTACATCAACTCTTAACTAGAGTTACAATATAGACTCTTATAGATTCTTTTACATCAAAATAATATGGCTAGCCCCTTTTCCATGAATAATGGGGGCTGACGCAATATCCTCCCGAACTAGAGGTGTCAAAACAGGAAGGTCAACTTGTGAGTGTCATAACTTTTGCATACAAAATTTGATTGACTTGTTTATTGCATCGTTTGAAATATCTATCTGTGTATAATAGAATGAGGAGGTGTACCACTAAAGAAGAAAATATTTTCCCCAAAAAAACATCGTTTGATATTTCAAAATTCTCCAGGAAGGTTTCAGGCTCTGTTTTTCCAAACTGGGTCCCAATGGTAAAAATGGTCCTGTGAGATGATTCATCCACTTTTTCCACTCTGAGCGCATTTAGATGGATGAAAAAAAATATAATGATCCATTCTAAATCAGAGGGAGACATATAAAGAGCAATATTTTCTAAATCAAAGTTCTTCTCAATTAATAATTTAAATTAATATCTTTTACCTGCGTACAAAGGTATTCATTATGGTATCACTCACATGGTCTTAAAACTTGCTAAGCTAGCAAGAATTGATCTTTATATTTTTTTTATTTCTACATGATCATATATGTGTGTGTGTGTGTGTGTGTGTGTGTGTGTGTGTGTGTGTGTGTTACCATGGTTTCAAACAACTACTGAGAGAGAGAGAGAGAGAGAAAGAACACCATTTTCTCAATCATTGTTTAGTTCATTTAATAATTTATATTCATATCTCTTACTTTCGTACCAAAGAGATCATTATGGTCTCACTCACATGGTCTTAAAACTTGTCATTTTCTAACATGATAAGAATCCATCTTGATATTTTTTTCTAGATGATCCTTTGTGTGTGTGAGTGTGTGTGTATATTTCTTCTTTGTTACCATGGTATGCCAACACTCTTTTCATAAACATATATTGTTATTGCATATGGATTATTCAATATGCAATATTTGTAAATTTAAACATTTGGGAATGTATACTCATATGCCTATATGTAAAGAGGATACATGTAGGTATGGAAATATTTTATATGCCCAACCCATTCTTTTGAAGCGTGTTCTTATATTATTTTTCATATATTGATTCTCTGTAACTTTAGTCCTATCAAAAATGGCCATACTTATATAAAATATGCCTAGTGTCCCTTTATAATGGTAGTTCAATTCCTATCTTTCCTTCGACTTGAAACTTATCATGTGTTCTCTCTTTGAAACTATATGAGTTCCCTTATACCTATGACCTAGCTTATCACTTTAGTTTATCTATTATATGGCATTCTTGAAGCTTATTTGATTTCCATGTCACATGATTACATCAATTTTGAGTAATGTGGTGTTCCAAACACTACATTTGTCATCTTCAACAATTAGGATTAAATCATGGTTTTTAGACTGGATATATTATGCAGGAGGGGGTTAGGGTAACCAACCTACTCATCCTCTCCAATAGACCCTCATTCCTCATGAAGCTTGTGGAGGAGAGATTTGAAAATTCTTTAGTTACTCTGCAAACCCTAGGGGTTTCTCATGCGGAATTCGATGAGCATTGCTTGTCAACAAGGTTGTAAGACCTTGGATTAGATATTGTAAGTTATTATACACACTGACACACTCAAAATACCCTTTTTCTAGTAATTTTCTCTAGTTACATTTCTTCAAAATTTTGCCAGTTACACAAAAAGTCTTCACAATAGTGATATTTTTATCCTAGAAACTTCCAGAATAAAAGATGTACACCAATTATCTTCTACAAAAGAAGTTATTCTATAACAATAATTTTCATTCATATAGATAGAAGTATCCTAAATTTTCACATGATCATCGGACTTCTATTCAATATATTTATTTTCTTAGTTTATCAAAAAATCATAATTAATTAACATCTACTTCTTGAAAGATTAACCAACACTTATCTAAATTCCTTCCAAGAATAGGTTAAAGACCTCCATTATCAACCCAACCTTGAACTAACTCTTCCTGTTAGTTCCCCCATATCTCTCGTGTATTTTTCAAGAAAAAACTATGTAGAATTTTAGTCAATATTTTCACCTCCTGAACCCTTAGCAGTGTCCTAAAAATTCTCTCGGTGCAACCAGTCTTTCTCTCTCCACTGGTAATATTTCATAAGAACTATCTTCATCTCCCATAATCCTTTATATAGAAACCTCCATACGGAATTTCTCTCTATCCATATAAACATTTACTCTCGTTTTTTTCTCTGCCTGCTCCTTCCTTTTACCTCTTCCATATTGCAAGGGTCTCTTTTTTTGTTTTTTTTTTTTCGTTTTTTGATGAAAACGAATGATAGAAGGAGGAATTTTTTTTTTCCACCTCTAGGCATAACTAACTCCAACTATTTATTCCTGATAATTAGAGGTTAATCTCTCATTTTAGCCTTTAAACTTTTCCTAAGAGGATTAACACATTAAAATAATTTATAATTTCATTAATGCAATTTAATATTACACAGGATATTTATCACATGTAAAATTTTAATTTATTCAGTCAATAATTAAATAAAATTAACATAGTAAGTATTTTCACTGGTATTACAACTTCTCTCCCCTTAAAAGGGACACTACCATGAATGTTTTTTCCAACCTCCAACTTTATAACAACATTGTAGGAAATTTCTTTTTCATTTCATCTTCCATTTCCCACATGGTCTCTTCAAGCACAAAGTGCTTCTAGTACACTTTAACCTAGGTGATAGCTCGATTCTAGCATATAATATCCCTTTAGGCAAATAATTGTAGTTCTTTGACCTATAATTCTCATTTCAATCGACTTGTACACCATGCCAATCAATACATGACTTTCCACATGCACATATTTTTTTAACATACACATAATACATTACCAATTTTAATATAAGATGGTAATGCCAGATGGTAGCCTACTAGCCCCACCTTAGTCATTATCTCAAATGGCCCACAAAACCAAGGGGTTAGTTTAGAGGAACTTCACAGAGGCAAGGAGCTCTTCTTAGGTATTACTTTCACATAAAGATGTTCTCCTATTTGGAACTCCTTATGTGTCCTTTTAAAATCAGCATAATGTTTTTTCCTATCCTGAGCTACTTTTAAGTTTTATCAGATCATGTTTACCATTTATTCCATTTCTTGTAACTGTTATACTCTTATAATCAACCTATGTTTAGGATGACACCAATTTAGCACAACATGACATTTCCTTCCATACAAGGCTTCGAGGGGGCTCATTTTTAGTGATGCCTAGTAACCATTGTTATAGGTGAATTCTACTAAGCGTAAGTAGTCATCCCACTTAATGGGATGATTCATAACATACATTTGTAACATGTCCTCCAAAACCTGATTGACTCTTTTTTTCCCATCAGTCTGTAGATGGTGTATAGTACTAAAGTTTAGTTGTGTCCCCATTCTAGTAAACAAGGATTTCCATAAGTTCAAAGCAAACTTCATGTCTCCATCAGATATCATTATTTTGGGTATCCAATGGTGTCAGAAGATCTCCTTCATGAAAACTTCCACTAATTATGCAACCATGTAAGTAGATTGTAGAGGGATAAAGATCACATCTTTTGTTAATTTATCCACAACTACCATGATGGATTCATGTTGCCTCTTTTTTCTGGGTAATATTGTTATAAAATCTACCATTATAACATCCCATTTCTACTTAGGTACAACTAAGGGTTCAACAATCCTGCTGGGCGCTAGAGATGTACCTTCAACAACTGACATTCTTGTCATCTTGCCAAGTATTCTGCAGCATCCCTCTTCATTCCTCGCTAGAAAAATTCCTTTCTCACAGCAGAAAGAATTTTTTGATATCCCAGGTGTGCTTCATATGTTTTTCTTTGGTATTCAGTCGAAATTAATATTTTAATTCCCTTTTCATTTGGAATACAAAGCCTATTTTTATAAACTAGCATTCCATCCTAATTAATTTTGTATTCCAATATTTTTCTTTCTGCAATTTCACTTCTTAGTTTGTCACCAATCATATTATAATTCTAATCATTAACTACAACCCATTTTATATGTTCAAAAAATCATGTTCCAATTTTAATTACCATTATCTCACACAATTATTTTAAACTCCAACTCAATGCGTCAACCATTTTTCTCCCTTCCTTTTGTATGTTTTATGTTAAAATTATATTCACTTGAAAATTTCGTCCACCTCGTCTCCCTCACATTTAAGTCAGATTCGCTAAAAAGATATTTCAAACTTAAGGGTAAAAGCATGGCATTGGATTAAACTTTTTTGCAAGGGAGGGCGTGTTTAGGTTATAAAAGAGAGCTAGATCGAGCCACTTTATTCATTCGATTGAGCCATTTTTAAGTGCTTGATCGAGATCATTGAGTGCTAAAAAAATAGCTCGATTGAGGGTTAAAAACAAACCCTCAATTGAGCTTATGTTTAACCCGAAAATAGGAGATCAATTGATATTTAGGTCTCCATTTAAGATTAGAGCTCCATCCAGCCCTAAGACTCAATTGAACCCCTCTTTTGTATTAAAAGATATGGTCGCAGTCTACGCGAATCATTTTTGTGTTGACCACAGCAAACAAGAGCTCGATCGAGACTTCTAGAGCTTGATCGAGACTTCTAGGGATCGATTGAAGATATTAAAGATTGAAAAACGTATTCAACCTTGTAAAAACCAAACCAACCTTGCCAACAACCCTCCCAATGTATTAGAGGCTCAAGCCAAGTTAGGTTCCTTATCTTTTTTGTCTTCTATATTTATTTTTCTTGCAAAATTAAATAAATTAATAAAAAAAAATACAAAAAAAATCAAAACCACCATGAAAACCCAAAAAATACCAAAATATCCCTTCAAAACAAGAAAAAGAAACTTATAAAACCCCATAAATAACATAGAAAACAACATAAAACCACCAAGAAAATGATACAAAACTACCAAAAGAACTATAATTTAGGTTTGAAATATTTTTCTTACTTGCATTGGTAGCATGTTTAATATGAATATTTTTCATATTTTGAGTGGTAGAAACTTTAATATAGTCTAATTATTTTAGCTTTTAAAGTTTTTCGCTAGGAATTTAGTAAAATAATTTTTCAAAAAAAAAAAATCGTTATTTAAAATGCTTTTTAAAATTCAAACAAATATGATCGAAAACTGTAGGTTTTAACCCCATACAAAAATTACCTACATACGAATTCTAAATCATAGAAAATAAATAATGCAAGAGTAGAACACATAAAACACATATACATAGAGATTTTCCCCTAGATCCCAAAACCGGGACTACCAGCTTGATTTTTCATTATGTTCCATTCAATATTACAATACATATTTATACATGCCAAGGCATCTAATACCATGGACTGAAAACCATCGCGTCCAAAACCATGGACTGAAAACCATCGCGTCCAAAAACATGTGCGAAAATCATGCACAAAACCATAGGTGGGTCCGCCCAACCTAACATAGGGTCCAAAACCAAAATTTTCCGGGGCACTGCCCCGGACCCCATAAAGTGGGGTTACGAGTACACCTTAAACCCCCTGTTAACTACGTGGAAAGAATATAACACAACCCAACATTCTCCCACTTGTTGTTTTCTTTCCACAGGGAGCCACAAGAGAGCTTAGTCATTTTTCCAGCCCTAAAATGCCATTGTCTCTCTACACCAAAAGAGCTTCTTAGAGCACATAGATTTTATCAATGCATTTGCAATATTCTTCAAAGTTTCCACCTTTACCAGCAACACCTTTTTGTCTTCTATAATATCCCTCACAAAGTGATACTGAACATCAATGTGCTTTGTCTTTGAATGATATGCAGGGTTCTTTGCCAAGAAAATTGCACTTTGGATGTCACAGTCTATCCTTATAGCTTCCTGTACTAATCCCATACTTGAACACAATCTCTGCAACCAAATTGCTTCCTTGCTTGCATGAGTGGATGCCATGTATTCTTCCTTTGTAGTTGATAGTGCCACCATAGATTGTTTCTTATTCATCCAACTGACTGCACCTCCAAATAGGTTAAACACATACCCACTTGTAGATCTTCTCTGATCCAGATCTCCAGCCCAGTCTGCATCAAAAGAGCCATGAATATCCAACACTCTGTCCAATTCTGGTCTTCCTTGGTAGCACAAACCATTATCACTAGTGCCACACAAATACCTGAAAACCCGCTTCACTGTTGTCTAATGCTGCTTTCTTGGTTTTGACATAAACCTGCTCAATACTCCCACTACATGTGCAATGTCTGGTCTAGTACAGACCATTGCATACATCAGGCTACCGACTGCACTTGCATATGGAACACGAGACATTTCCTCTTCCTCTTCTTGTGTCTTGGGACACTGTTCAGCAGATAACCTCACACCTACAGGAATAGGAACCTTCACCGGTTTACTGTCTGCATATTAAACCTCTGCAATATTGTCTCGACATACTTCCTCTAATTTAACGAGAGCTTCCTCTTTGCCTGATCTCTTTTAATTTCCATGCCCAAAATATAGTTAGCAACACCAAGATCTTTCATGTTGAATTTGGAGGACAATTGGGTCTTCAAATCCTGGATAATTTCTTTGTCATTTCCAACCAACAACATATCATCCACATACAAGACCAGATAAATACACGGTCACCAATTAATTTAAAATACACACAGTGATCTGATTTGCTTCTAGTGAAGCCAAGTCCCTGTATAAATGTATCAAATTTTTGATAACACGTCCTTGGTGACTGTTTTAACCCATATATAGACTTCTTTAACTTATATACTAGTTCTTTCTTACCCTCCACTGCAAAGCCTTCAGGTTACTTCATGTAGATCTCCTCTTCTAGATCCCTGTGAAGAAATGTTGTCTTCATATCCATCTATTCTACCTCAAAATCAAAAGCAACAACAACAGATAAAAGTAATCTAATAGAAGTTACCTTGGCAACGGGAGAAAAAATATCACCAAAATCAATTCCCGACACCTGGGAATAACCTTTTGCTACCAATCGAGCTTTGTATTTCTCCACTTTTCCTTCTGAATTTGTCTTATTTTTGAACACCCATTTGCTTCCAATGGGTTTCCTTCCAACCGGCAACTCGACCAGATCCCAAGCCTCATTTTATGCAAAGATTCCATTTGATCAACCATGGCCTCTTTCCAGAGTTTTCCATCCTCTAAATCCACTGCTTTCTTCACAGTTCTGGGATCATCATCAGTAACAAAAAAAGCAAAATTTGAATAGAAAGTAGATGGACTATACCTTTCTGGCTGCCTTCTTTCTTGAACCGATCTTCTCATAGCCAGAGTTTGTGGCTCTTCATCTTCTGATTCCTCCTCTATTGTAGAGTCTGATTCTTCCTCCTTTAGCTCAAACTCTATCTTCTCAGGTTCCTTTGGCTAGACTTTATGTTTAATAACATCTTTCACCTCTCTAAACAACACATCTTGGCTGTACATAACCTTCCTTGTTACTGGGTTCCAAAGCTTATAACCCTTCAAACCATCCTTATACCCAATAAAGATGCACTTTTCAAATTTACTATCCAACTTTATTCTTTTTTCCTTTCGAACATGTACATATGCATTACATCCAAATACCCTCAGATGTGAAAGAGAGGGTTTCTTACCAGTCCATACCTCTTGTGGAGTCTTATCCTCCAATGCTGATGAAGGTGACCTATTGACCAGGTAACATGTAGTATCCACCGCCTATACCAAGAATTCTTGTCCTAACCTGGCACCACTGAGCATGCTTCTTGCCCTTTCCATCAACGTCTTGTTCATTCTTTCTGCAACTCCATTTTTCTGAGGTGTATATGGAGTAGTCTTTTGCCGTGCTATACCACACTTCTTGCAAAATTTTCAAATTCCTTACTACAAAACTCTCCACCATTATCTATCTTCAACACCTTTATCTTCTTCTCTGTTTGGTTTTCCACTAAAGCCTTAAATTCTTTAAACCTATCAAAGATTTCAGATTTCTTCTTAAGGAAATATATCCATGTATTCCTTGAGAAGTCATCTATAAATGATACATAGTACACAGACTTACCCAGTGATGGAACCTTCATAGGTCCAAACACATCACTGTGCACACGCTCTAATATATGTTTTGCCCTCTTACCACCAGAGGGGAAACTCACCTGATTTTGCTTCCCATATACACAATTTTTACAGAAATCAAAATCCAGAGAGCTATTACTCATACCTTCTACCATACCTTTACCATGAAGTATTCAAAGGCCCTTCTCTCCAATATGTCCAAGCCTTTGATGCCAAAACATGGTTTTTTCTCCAGAGACCACTAGATTTTATGCTCCACTTTCAGGAATGATGGAACTGTTGCACCCAACAACAACAGTGCTACCTTGCAGCTTGTACAGAGTTCCAACCCGAACTCCCCACATAAATACCAGTGCTCCTCGAACCATCTTGCAGGTATCCTTCTTGAACATTGTTTTTACACCTACATCATCCAGCTTACTAACAAAAATCAGATTTCTGGCTAATGCAGGAATATGTAGAACACCCGGAAGTGTTCTAACCCTTCCACCTTGCAGCTTCAACTTTACTTTTCCACGACTAATGATTCTAGCCTTCCTGTCATCCCCCAAGAATACATCACCACCATCATATTTCTCATACTCACAGAACCACTCTCTATGGGGGTGAAGTGAAAGGAGTCAATCAACCATGCCTCATGATCTACATGTGTACTTGAAGAAGCGAAGTACACATCCCCACCTTCATCTGAGGTGGTTTTCGCCTCTGTAGAAGGAGCCTCATCAGATCCCTTTCCTTTGTCAGGAGCTCTAGATTTGCAGTCCCTTTTTAAGTGGCCTTCCTTTTCACATTTCCAACACACCACCTTTACAGGTTTTCCTGGAGATTTAGATCTCCCTCTAGATTTAGATCTCCCACTTGATGACTTATTTTTGTTTCTGTTCTAGGACAGTCCTCATACAGACAAGGCATCACCATTTTGGTTCTCCATATTTTTCCGTCTCATCTCCTCCATTAGCAAGGCTGAGAATATTTCATCAAACTGCAAAGCAGTTGCATTGCTACCTATTGCAATAACCAGACTATCCCACAAATCTGTTAGAGAACACAACAAACTAATGCACTTATCTTCATATGAAATTTTAATATCAAGAGATGCTAACTGACTTACCACAGTATTAAATGCATTCAGATGCTTTGTCACCGAGTCTCCATCTTTCATCCTCAGGTTATACAACTTTTTCCGCAGGAACAATTTATTCACTAGAGACTTAGATTGGTATAAAGTCCCTAACTTGTCCCACAAAGCCTTTGCTGTAGCTTCCCCTGATACATTCAGCAATACTGAATCTGAGACACACAATTGTATTGTGCTCTTTGCCTTCCAATCCAACTTCTTCTATTCTTCATCAGACACTCCCGTTGGTTTAGTACCTAGATCTACCATGATCCACTGATATTTATCCACCAACAGATCCTCTATCTTGAGTTTCCACAACTCAAAACTCTGAATTTATCGATCTCTATCTTTCCACTGCTCCCCATCTTCTTTTACCACCAGAATCGATCTCGCAAATCTCCCACTGAATAGGGTCTACCACAGGCCCAAGCGAAACCCCTCAGCAACAAAGGCATCCCTTTGCAGCCAAAACATCTCTTATACCAAACGTAGGTTTTAACCCCATACAAAAATTACCTAAATATGAATTCTAAAACACAGAAAATAAATAATGCGAGAGTAGAACACATAACACACATATACACAGAGAGTTTCCCCTGGATCCCAAAACCGGGACTACTAGCTTGATTTTTCATTATGTTCCTTTCAATGTTACAATACATATTTATACATGCCGAAGCATCCACTACCATCGACTAAAAACCATTGCGTCCAAAACCATGGACCAAAGACCAGTGCATCCAAAAACATGTGCAAAAATCATGCACAAAACCATAGGTGGGTCCGCCCAACCTAACATAGGGTCCAAAACCAAAATTTTCTGGGGCGCTGCCCTGGACCCCATAAAGTGGGAATGGGTACACCTCAAACCCCCTGTTAGCTATGTGGAAAGAATATAACACAACCCAACAAAAACATACCCCAAATAAAATCCAAAATAGAAAATAACCAAATTCTAACCAATAAATAAATAAATTAGGAACTTGGAGATCACTGGATGAATATGGTTGCTCATGGGAAATCTCTATTTATGAAATAAGCAATCTTATTTCATTGTATTATTTTAAATTTAAATTAATATATATTTTAAATATTTTTTAATAAGAAACATATATGATTAGTTTTAAAGAATTAATTACTAAAATAAAATATTGATCTTCAAAGAAATAAAATACAAAAGAACAATTCTGTTACTTAATTAAATTATATATATATATATATATATATATATATATATATATATATATATATATATATATATATTATATATATATATATAACATAACATTATAACTATAACATAACATAGTGTAACATGTATGTAACAGAACTATAAAATAATATAACTATAACTATAACATTTAACATAGCATAACTATTTAAAACATAACATATATATACAATTTAACATTGTATATATATATATATATAAACTGTTTCAACAATGCATCATTGATAGATACATTGAATCCATCATGAAAAGTGAATTTAAAGTGAATAGAGACATTTTGACTATTTTGTAATTTGTATCATATTGCTTCATTATGTAGTCTGTTGTACCAAAAGCATTGTCTTCATGTCCTTTCACATAGTACATGTCATGTGTCAAAGTCAAATATTATAAAAAAATTAAAGTATATTGTAGTAAATTTTACTAGTTTTGCAAATAGGTTCATTTCAAATTTTTACATATTTATGCCCTATGAATAAAATGCATTATTTATAAATAAGAAAAAGTGTGAAGGTAGATTTTATCACCTCTTTCAATTGTGTTTACATGAAAGTCAATACTTTGGTTGATAAATTAAAAAAAATTGGACACTAAAGCTTAGGACTTTAGGCTAGATTATTCTACTTGAATTTAGAAATTGTTTTCTTGTCAACATTCTTTCTAAGTCAATATTTGTTTCTTGGATTAGTTGATATGTATGATATATAATAGTTTTATGTTATATGTAATAGTTTATTCAACAATTATTTTTTTTAGTTTATATGTATTAAATATGAATTATATGTAATATACATAGCGAGCTCCTATACATCCCCCAACGACAGGTTGTCAGAGTGTGGTGGGATCTGTTATACATGGTCGGGCTCATGAGAGATCATGTAGCCCAACCAGATTACGAGTTCCATTCATAAACCTTGGCATCGACACCAATAATAGTGTCATAGGCAGTGTTTCTATATCTATTGATTACCATATTATAGATAGTGGACCATCTTCACTTGTTGTAGGTGCATTTTTAAATCTCCTTTAAACTTTATGTGTTTATGTCTTCAAATTGTATTTAATTTTTAAATATTCTTCAACTGATGTATTTGAATTTAATGCATATGTTATTATGATTCTAGTTTGCTAAATATATATATGCTAAATTAGGTCTATGATTTGCAGATCCTTAGTAGGGTGAAGCTAAGGATCATAATGCAGCGTTGATCTCTCCGTGGGATGATGCTACAAGTAGTATTACATTGGAGGATGTTATGACCCAACATATGTAGATCACACTAGAGTTGGGTGAAATCCATGGTAGTTTATCTACTAGGCGTAGTTTGTCTTTGATGTTGGATAACTTCAATAGGTTGATAAATACATACTAGAGGTTCGGACTATAGAGCCGCCTCCTACATTCCATACAGAGGATTAGGAGGCATGAGGTTATAATCCCACATAGTTGGATGGTGGTGAAAGAGACCACTAAGAGCATTGATGTTCATGGAGAGTTGTTTGGCATTACTCTGGAGTGCCCTACTAGACATAAAGTATGATTCCAGTTATATATTTTAAGAGTGTTGATGCAACACCATTTGTTTATGATCGATTCATTGGAGCTTGGGGCTAGTTCACCCACCATGACTAGGCCCTCATTTATTTTGCAAAGAATATATATGAAGAGTTCATGGTACATATGAGGCCAGATTACACTGATACCAGATCTGACTTTTATTGATTTTGATTGGGACATACATATGATCTTGATGGGCCTCGTAGGGACCCTGGGTATGTACCACCACCTCCACGATTGTTGCCACTACTGCCTTGGAGCATGGTTTTGTTGAGAGAGCTAGAGGAGTCATCGCATTTTAGTACTAAGACCAAGGATACCATTGCAGATAGCATTTGGATGAGATTGGCTAGTGCACATGTCGCAATCCATGGAGAGATGAGTAGACTCCAACTATTTCATTGTGACCTGCTAATTCCATTACATGATGATTAATTTTTCATGAGTCTACCCATTGACCATGTTTTTTCATATGCATATATGTTTTGTGATGCCATTTATGATGCTTAGAGGTTGCATGACCTACATGACACAGGTCAGGTACATATATACATAAAATTTTGAATCTTGTCGTCAAATGATGGATAATTATTTATATTAACTTACATTTTATTAGATTTCATCTATATTAATAAGTTCATGATAACATGTAGACACAACCCAACTACATGGATGAGCTTGTAAGGTCATCTGAGGGGATAGTCGATCAACCAGACCAACCTCTAACAATACATATTTCCATGGATTCTTCTCCACCTCCACTGTCACCTCCACCTCATAACACTCATGCGGAGCAGAGTAACTATGTACAACCACATAGACCATCAATTGAGATAAACTGTTTTATTCCTAAGATTTCAAAATTTTCTTTTTAATTTATATGCATGATAATTAATTCATAGACTAATTATAATTTTCCCTTGCCATTGTGTACAAAGGAGCATATGGAGACTATTTTTGATGTTTCGGTTATGTGGACTCATGAGTGGGATGATGGGTATAGAGAAATTAATGATGCATGTCCGTCGATGTGGGCACCAATATCTGAGCCATAGGAAGGGAAGCACCGCACCTAGATTCATCATACCCCCATCCTAGATGACTTTCATTGTGACTCAAGTGAGGATAGTAGATTCATATATGTAATTAAAAATGTGGTTTGAAATAATTTATTTCCATATTTGTATTTTTTACAAATAAATATCTAATCAGTTTGAGTTTTAATGTGTTCTATTGCAGTACCAAATTATGGATGCTTACTTTGCACAACAAAACTCATATTATAGTTCTGGTGGTACTTAGAGTGGATATTTTGTATATTTTCAAGTCCATTTCATAAGGAACATTCTCATCTGAATTAGACTTGTACATGAACATTATTTCAGTTTGTTGATATTCATGTAACATTTGTAATTTGTATATATTTTCATATGGACAGTTTATTGATACATTCGTTCTTTTAGTTTATGGATTTCTATTAATCATTTTTATGGGTGTTCATTAATTTTTGAATTTTATGTATCTAATAAAATAATTTCTCTAGTTCAAAAAAAATTCTGTATATTATAACTTTTATTAAAAAATATAACAATTTTCATTTCTAGTTTCATAGACTAAGAAAATGAGTACAATCTTATGTTATGATTCTCGTCACTTTTATACTTAAAAATGAACTAAAATATATGATGGTTGAATTAAAAAACACAAATTGTATTGAAATCAATTTTAAATTCAATAAATAAATAACTGAATAAATAAATCTGAATATTAACAAACTAAGTGGAGATTGGCTGACCTAATCTCTTAGATTAACTCCTTCATAACCTCTATATATAACTTAAAATATAGCTCATGGATACAACATGAATATCTATAGAATATCTATTTTCACATCCCTTGATGATGGACTCAGTTGGTAGTCCGAAACGTTGGGTTCAAAAACTCTATAACAGGTCATTCCTTCTCTATTTAATAAATAACTTTTATCCATTTTTATTTCCTTTGAGGTCATATACAAGAGCTTGGTCATAACATGATATTTAAGTCATATGTATTGGATTTCAATATACCAAAAAAGAATTAATAATATATGTTTCCATCATTTTGTATATAATTAAGTATGAACTTTCCTTAATTTAATTGGCTATCTCAAGGTTCAATTAAAAAAAAACAAATGAAATGAAATAATTTTTATTGTATTTTAAAATATGCCTTGTAAACAAGAAATAAGTTTTATTCAATTTTATCTATTTTGGGGTCATCTACAAGATATTAGTCTTAACATGATATAAGTAAAATCATACTATGATGCAATTCACTTTGATACTTAAAATAAACTAAAATATATCACATATCAATTTAATATTGAGAATGGAAAGAATTACAAATATGCTACATATTGGCTTGTAGAAAGTTCCTTTTAGTGAAATCAACATGTATGTTATTACAATGGTTCAAAAAAAGAAATTATTTGAATTCTAAATTCATCCATAATATAATTTGAAATTTGGCAACCCACCCCTATACTATTGGATGACCAAATCTTTTAAGTATATTTCGATCAATTCCTTATCTCGATATTCAATTAAAACACAAATACGATTTCAATAAATTTTATTGCAATTTAAAAGATGTATTGTAAACAACAAATTTAAGTTAAAGAGTGACTCCATATAGGTTGGTTGAATTTCACAATTTATGGCAGAACTTGTTATTGTTTTATAACCAATGTTTCAGACTAACTAAGTGAATCCATCATTAGGGCTTTAAACTGCAAGTATGAGAAGACATCTTAGTCATAACATGATATAAGTACAATCTTACTATGATGCAAGTCACTTTGATAGTTAATATGAACTAAAATATATCATGTATCAATTTAATATTCAACATGGAAGGAATTACAAATATGCTTCATATTAGCTTGTAAAAAGTGTCTTTTAGTGCAATCAGCATGTATGTTATTACAATTCAATTTTAAAAATAAGTTATTCAATTTCTAAACTCATCCACATTATAATAAAAAATCTATATATGATATTTTTTGTTACCCACCTATATACCATTGCATGGTCGACTTTCTTAAGTACTTCAATCAATTTCTTATCTCAAGGTTCAATTAAAATACACAAATATGATTGAAATAAGTTATATTCAATTTTAAAATATGACACATAAACAATAAATATGTTTTAATCAATATTGTTTCTTTTCACATTATCTACAAGAGCTTAGCCATAACATCATATAAGTCAATAACATTGGAATTTAATATAATTCAAAAAGAAATATATGATATCATTTCTATAATTTTATATAATGTTATCAACTTTCCTAAATTTTCTTACCTATTCAAGTATTTCAATCATTTCCTTATGATTGAATTAAGTTTTATTCAATTTTAAAATATGTGGATATGTAAAAGTTACAAATAAGTTTTATTTGATTTTATGTCATTTCAGGTCGTCTAGAAGAGCTTATTCATAACATGATATGTGTATGTGTGTGTGTGTGTGTGTGTGTGTTCTATTTGTTTCACCTTTTACAATCCAATATGAATCATGGAAATGAGAAAAATAAGAATGTAGTTAATTATGAATAGTTTACAGTTTGAATAGGCAAACATTTCAATTAAGTGAACATTTTTATTTGAGATGAAATTTCAAATATTTTATTTATGGTTTAATAATTGTAACGTAGAAATCAATGCATCTCGTCAGATTTTTTGTGTTTCTACTAAAATAAATGCACAATGTTAAACTAATTACCTTGAAATTTATGTACACTATAGATGTAGTTACATAAAATTAGAAATCAAAATATTTACTAAAATGAATGCATCTAATGCTAGAAATCAAATAGGATTAGGAATCAACATCTACACTAAAATCAATCTATCTAGTGCTATCAAACAAGTAGGATTAGGAATCAACATCTACACTAAAATCAATGCATTGAAATCAATGCATCTAATGCAAGCAATCAAGAAATTATATTAGAAATTAATATGTTTAATGAAATAAATTCATTGAATTCAAACAATCAAATATAATTAGAAATCAAAATCTACATATAAATCAATGCATAGAGTGCAAGAAATGAAATATTATTATAAATCAATGTCTACACCGAAATCAATGCATCTCATGCAAACAATCTTCTTCCCTTTCTCTCCCCCCTCCATCCATATCCATATATCCTTCCATTTCTCCTCCTTGTCTTTCTATCTCACCCCCCAATAGCACACACACTCTCTCTCTCTCTTCATATATATCTATCTGTCCCTCATTCTCTCCTTCTTTGTATCTCTATCTCCCTTTGTCTCTCCTTCTTTGTATCTCTATATCACCCTGCAAACATACACATTGTTTCTCCATATGTATTTCTATCTATATTCCTATCCCTCTCACTCTCTCTCTCTCTTCCCCTCTCTCTCTCTCTCTCTCTCTCTCTCTCTCTCTCTCTCTCTCTCTCTCCCCCTTTGCCCCCTCTATCTCTCTCCCCTCCTACTCTCCTCTCTCCCTCTCTCTTTCCACCTTTCTCTCTCTATGTATTTAATATTACCTCCCTCTCTACCCCCTCCAACTGCATCTCTACCTCTTCCTCCATCTCTCCTTCTCCTTCTCATGTCCTCTCTCTCCATCTCTCCTTGGTCACACCCTCTCTCTCTCTCCCCAATTTTATCTCTATGTATTTCTTTTTCCCTCCCTATTTTTTCCTCCAGCTCCTTCTCTCTCTCCCTCTCCTTCTCCTCCACTCTCCTCCTCTCCCTCTCTCCCTCACTTTATCTCCATCTTTCCCTTTCCACTCCCTCTATGTCTCCACCTCTATCACTCTACGTATTTTTTCTTGCTCCCATATATATTTGGAGCTAATATACATCCTAATATATTAACACATAATATAATATAACAAATTTTATATTATATTAAAGTTGATATTCTATTAATCTAAAATTAATAAATTTAATATTAATATTAATAATAGTAATATTTATTTAATATTAATATTATATTTAGTGAGTTTTTAACATGACATAATAACAAAAATTATAATAAAATATGCAAATTTAATGTGGTAAAAACATTAATTTTAATTTGGAATTTTAATGTGGTAAAAACTTTTGTGATAGGTAAATTCATGATCCACTCAAATTGAAGGTACATACTAAGGTATATTTTGAGCACATACATACATACTTACACATTTCCCCCATACAGGGTTGTAGAATTGACCTCTTGGTGCAATAGCGTAAAAAAAATGTAATGTTGCTCATAACCTAGATCAAGTTTCATTTTACTTTTTAGTAAAATAATATCATATCAACTTGGTTAAAGTATTAATAGATTAAATTTTATATCTTTCTTTGATCTAAAATCTAAATTATGGGATAATGGGATTCACATAAGAATCTCAAAAAAAATATTTTTATAGAGGCTCAATCAAGCCCCTGGTTAACCATGTAAATGGCTCGATATGTGGTTTAATAAACTCTCAATCGAGATATTTGAATTTAAAATTGAAGTGGTCGATCAAGCTTCTAATATCCTAAAAACCACAATTTTATCACCCCTTCTGCACATTTCTCTGCAACACCATTTTGTAACCTAGCGGGCTTAGGGAAAAATTTGTCCTTAGGTGGCAGAGTTGATCATGTTTGATTCATGAAGCAAACATCTATCCAACGACATATGAGTTTGAGATTTTCAAATTGACGTGATATTTTTCATATAATTTAATTCAACCATTTAGTCTGAATTTTTTTTGGAAAGTTTCAAAAAGGCGAAATAAAAAATCAATAACATAAAATATACACATTGAAAAAATTTCAAAAAAATGAATATCTTCATTTACAATTCCTCTTAAAAAGGGTACTCTCATTGTTTCATTTTATTTAAATAGTTGAAAAAAATCTTACGCAAACACATGTGTCTGCAAAAAGAAATTGAAGTATTACTTTGGAAAATTCGAAAAAATAATAAAAATATATAATTTTCATAAAAAAATAAATTTTTAATATGACAAATGTATTTCTCTTTGTGTAGATCATGCTCATGTATATATATGAAAAGTTACACATTTTGGACTAAGTTATGCTACGCGAGCACACACATAGCTCTTAAGATGTGCAGATGTTTTTCAAGGAGAAACATTTAATTTAATGAAAAATTGACATATTATCAGACTCTAATATTTTTTGCAAAAAATATCATTAGTACAACAACATAATTCTCCACAAGTTTCCTTTTTTCTCAAAATCAAAATCCACAATTCTTATATGAAATTTGAGGGATTCAATTTGATAAAAGAGTAAAATTTGGAAATTTCATCTTCACATTTGGACCAAATGTGTAACACATATTCATGCATTCACCCTTAAATGATATGTTACTAGCATACTTTTCTTACCCATTAGGTAATGTCCCCACATCTTAAGGGCATGAATAATTGTTTCCAATTCCAAGTCATATATAGCATAACTTTTTTCATGTTCCTTAAATTTTCGAGATTCATTACCTACCACGTGTCCTTCTTGCATTAATACTCCTCCAAGATCCTCCAAACATGCATCAGTACACACAATAAAATATATATTTGGATATTTTATCTTAATCATTGGGGCAAATGTTAATAGATATTTCAGTTTTTTGAAACTTTCCTCGCATCTTTGCGTCCACTAAAATTTAAATCCCTTCTTTTGCAAGGAAGTTATGGGATATGCTATCCTTGAAAAACCTTCTATAATTATATGGTAATACCCAATAATTCCTTTAACAACCTTCTGTCTTCCACATCCTTCAGGACTATCCAATTTTGTATAACTCTCACTTTCTTAGGGTCCACAACTATGCCCTATTTGGATATGACATGACTGAGATATTGCATATTATTCTTCTAAAATTCACACTTGAAAAATTCAACATATAGACGTTGGTGTTCACATAGGGTATATTTAGAGATCATTGGTTATAGGAATTAGGGTTTTATTTCTCTTTCTTGATAATTACTTGTCAATTATGTTGGCTTCTTTTACATCTTTACTATTTTATCTTTCATCAAGAAATTACCAAACTAAATTTTATGAAGACACAAGAACAAGAGACACAAGATGTAGGCACTCAACTAGGGAAAAACCCCTTCAAAGGGAAAACCTAGTCCAGCCTTCCACTAGCATATTCAAATCAATATGATACAATCCAAGAATCTTTAGACCTAGACAAAGACCTTCTCCAGTCACCGGTAATCACTTCCTTCCAACAGACGATCCTTGTCAAAGTCTCTAAGTGACAACTTTTTAGTAGCAACTAAAATCAAGAATTTTGACCCCTAGCTATAGATTTTCAGCCCCTAGCTACATAATTTTGCACCTGCAGTAGATCCAAAACTTTTTCCCTAACTACAACCTAGAAACTTCGCATGTATGAGAGAAAGATTGCCTAAAAACTCGATCTAGGTCTTCCCAACTTCTTGCTTACTTCTCCGGCTACTTCTCTCCCTTTTTGTGATGCTCTTTCTTGTAGATTGAACTTGTTGAGTGAGTGGTCCAAATACGTTGAGCTACATCTCTATATATAGTGTTTATGCTGGGTTAAATTTCCCTAATGTAGATCGACTTCATGGGGACAAGGCTGACTTGGTGTGGAGGTGACAAATAACCTTTTTGACCCAAAAATAATTCTTTTTACATGATACAAAACTCCAAGAAGGATATAATAAAAGTCAAAATGACTCTATTAACTCAAGATAAAACTAAGCCTTAAATGGACACTTTGACCTAGAAAATATTGACCCAATCATGAAACCCATGCTTTAATAAGTCATTTGATTTAATAATAAAATTTCATTTGAAAAATATAATTATGAATACCAACACTAGTTACATTCTTCAACGCTCTCTCTTACCTAGGGAGGTATCCATAATTATATACACACAAAAGTACATGGAATATCTCAAAATGATATGAGCTATGTAGAGTTCTAGCACACGTAGTGCTAGGGAATAGATACCTGACCAGGGTACTCTAATTACATTCTTCAACACTCTCTCTTACCTAGGGAGGTATTCATAATTATATACACATAAAAGTACATGGAATATCTTAAAATGATATGAAGTACATAGAGTTCTAGCACACGTAGTGCTAGGGAATAGATATCTGACCAGGGTACTCTAATTCTGTGGGACTAAGGTGAACTCAATCTTTAGCCTCTCTAGGTAGCATCAAGATTTTAACCTCTATCACCAACCAATGGGTCCAGGTTTGTATCCAAGGTTAGAGCTCCATGACCAATAATAGCCTCCCTACTTCGGGATCTACACATCATCACATAGGTTGGCCAGATGTCCTCCCAAGAGTTTTGTTATCACAAGATGATTCAACTCTCATTATGAAATAAATATGTAACGTCAACAAAATCCAATCATGCTTATGAAATATTCAAACTTCTTATTTGGAAGATATTTCATCAATACATCAGCTACATGTTGATTTGTTAGAATATATTGTAGCTTCACAACCCCATATTGTACCAAAATCCTAATGTAATGGTAATTATTATTGATATGATTCATCCTGGCATGGAATATGGGCTCTTCAAGAAGTTTGTTTCATTATCACAATTTATCATTGCACGATCTAGAGGTTTTGCAAACAAATCTGACAAGAGTTTTCTTAACGAAAAAAACTTATTTTCCTACTTCACATGCAACAACATATTCTGCTTCAACACTACTTAATGCAACATGATCTTCTTTGATACTCTTTCATGAAATCATTACACATTCGAAACTGAAACAACTATTGGTAGTGCCTCTTCCATCAGTCTCACTAACACCCCAATCACAATCGGTAAAACCTGTTAACTTAAATTCCTTTCCATCATAATTCATGCAATGCTGAATTGTACCATGTAGGTATGTCAAGATATGCTTGGTAGCTATCCAATGGTCATGGAAAAAATCCAATTGAAATTGGCTAAGAAAATTTACATCAAAGCATATATTAGGTCTCATATTCATCGAGTACATCAAGGAGCCCACCAACTTATGATAGCTTGTAGGATTGGTGAGACTAGAGTCAAAGCCTCTCAACTTCTTGAGATTTGTGATCATGGGAGTAGTCATCAGCTTGGAATCCATCATACCAAAATTTTCTAACATATTCATTATGTACTTAACTTGACCACCACATATCGAACCAAGTTTCTCCTAGACTTCCAATGGCCAAGTAATAGTGCATGAGTACCAAATTTGTCATTTCAAATTTTGTTTCCATAATTTTCTTGCATTCTTGAATTCTGCACTCCACACTTGTAATAAACAAATCATCCACATATAGTAGTATAATGACTCATTCATTATTCACTATATTGATGTAGAGGTTCATAGGAAAACATTTTGTCAATCCCAATCCTTAAGAGGTAGGCATCCATTATTGCATACCAAGCCCTAAGAGCTTGCTTCAAGCCATATAGAGATTTCTTGAGTATTCAAAAATGTGTATCCCTTATATTTATGTCAAAACCTTAAAGTTGTTCAATATATACTTCTTCGTCAATGGTTCCATTTAGAAATGTTGTTTTTACATCCATTTGATGGATATTCTATCCCATAGTAGTAGCAAGTGAAACCAAATATCGAATAGTAGTATCCCAGTAGTAGGGGAAAAGGTTTCCTTATAACTTATTCCTTCCTTTTGTGAGAAACCCCTTGCAACAAATATGGCTTTTTACTTGTCTATTCTTCCATCAACGACATGTATAATTTTGAAAATCCATTTGGAAGTGACAACTAATTTGTCATTAGTTCTAGGAATGATTTCCCAAAGCCCATTCTTCATGATGGATTGATATTCTTCCCACGCCGCTTTATTCCATTCTTCTTGATGAGAATATTTTTCGAAGGTAGTTGGTTCTTCTTTGATTAACATCGTCATACATGTGGCATATGTTGAATATCTCTTTCTTCCTTTTCTTTCCTTGAGAGATCCTTAAGGTGCTCCATTTCCTTAAGCGTATTCAAGGGTAGGTTTTAACCAGTTCTACCCCTTCTTTGTTTCAAGAATGATTATGGGTTGACTAGGCTCACTTGGTCTATTTTCTCCTTCTTCTTCGTTTGTAGGTACCTTTCCATGATACTTTCCTTCTTCAAATAGTGGCACATATTCTTCATCGGATTTGATTGGTATATCCTTCAATATTTTGTAGGCATAATTTTCATCAAATATAACATCCCTATTAGCTTTGATTTTTCTTCCTTCCATGATGTAGATTCAATAAGCCTTTTATGAAAAGATATAACCAACGAAGATACCTTTTATACTTGTGGAGTCTAACTTTTTTCACTTGTTTCTGGGAACATGGATGTATGTGGGACACCCAAAGATTCAAAGATGGTCTAGCGAAGGTTTCTTCCTCGTGAATGGTTCTATCGACATCATATTATAAAAATAATATGCGAAATTCTATTTTGTATATATACTATTGTCATGGTTTCTTCTCCCCATATAAATTTTGTTATATCTTGATCAAATATCATAGTCCTGATGCATTCTACAATGGTTCTATTATTTATTTCTGCTACTCCATTCTGATCGAGGTTGTAGGGAACAATGAGCTCCCTCTTTATACGTTCTTCTTTACAATATGTAATCATTTATTTTGAATTTTATTCCCATACATTATCATATCTAAAATTATGTATCTTTGGTTTAGTTAAGGTCTCAACTTCGGATTTAAATTCCTTGAAATTTTCAAATACTTCATATTTTGTCTTGAGAAGATAGAGTCGTGTTTTTCTAGAGTGATCACCAATGAAGGTCATATAATAAATATGGACTCCAAGATATTTATTAGACATTGGCCCACACACATCAAAATGAATGAGGTCTAATATTTCTTTAGACCTGGTATTACTGCTTATAAAATTTTTCCCATTATTCTTTCTAAAAGCACATCCCTTGCATACTCCTTCATGGTATTCCTTGATTTTGGTATGCCTTTTACGATTTGTCAAAGAGAGGGTATTATCTTGTAATGAATATGCCCATATCTTCTATGCCTAAGTTAGATTGGGTTGAGCTCCCTGTGAACTAGGGCTTGAGGAGATGGTTTTATAAATCTATATAGTCTTCCTTCACCAACACAAATAACCTTTACCTTTCCAATACTTTAATCCTTTCCCCAAACAAAAACTCCACCATATACAAAAGAAACCCTATCTCCTTTATTTTCTAAATAGGAAATGGAAAGTAAATTCTTTTTCAAACATGGGACATAAAGGATGTTGTTGAGGTGTAGCTCTGCTCCACTTCCCACTTTCCATCATCAATGATGTAGATGCAACGCCGTTGACTACATAATCATTGTTGTCTCCTAACTCCACTACATATGATGAATTTGTCCACATTCTCCCGTCATATGTCTTGAGGCTCCACTATCAATGATCCATGCATTTTCATCATCGAGTGTACTTGTCACTGCAACCAAGAATCCTTCACTCTTGACTCTCCTAGTTACAATGTAGATGATTCTTCCAATCTAGCTTCATGGAATTCTCAAGATATTGACTCCCAAATTCAAATAACTTGCAATAGAGGGAGTAACATTTCCTTCCAAATGATAACCAACAAAGTGATCTTCAACTTTCTTTGACCTTAACTCTGATACCATCTTCAATGCTTATAGGAATAATGGTTTGATTCCTCTTTGTTGATAATTACTTGTGAGTTATGTTGGCTTGTTTTAATTATTTATTAATTTATATTTCATCAAAAAATTACCAAATTAAATTTATATGAATACCAAAAGAAAAAAAAACATGAGATGTAAGCACTCATCTAGAGAAAAACCCCTCCAAGGGGAAAACCCATTCCAACTCTTCCATTAGTACGTTTAAGAATTTGTGTGAATGCAACAATTTATTGATTTACAAGGATCATTAGTGACAAATTGTCACCATGATCTACTAAGTAAAGAACATAACACTATGGTAGGTTAATACTCAACCTAGCCTTGCATAGTGTCATATACAACCTCAAACATGTGTAAAAAAATATAGGTAATACTAGAAGCCAAACATGTGAACAAGTTTTGTCATAAAACTGAATACAAAAACTTTCAATATTAATCTCTTTAATAGGAAGCATTACAAACAATTTTCAGTGTTTTTGGCATCAAAATATGATCCTTTTACATTACAAATGGAACAATATATAGAAAAACCAATCTTCAAAATTGTTACAATATTGCTGGAATAAAAATATAAACAATGCACTAAAAACAAATAAAAATCTTAAAATAGCTGCAAGAAATCTGGAGCTGTTTGCAAGAAATCATAGACTGATAGAGAGTCTTCCACCTCCAAATCTAGAAATTGGTTCACTGATGCTAATCCTTGGCTTCAAATATCGAATGGTTGAAGTTATTGAAACTATTCGCTGGAAATTTGCCGAGTACCCTTTAAAATAGAGTCAATTCTGCCACTTTTGTTAAACAATTGTCTCTTTATTATTTTTAGGAAGAGTTTATTCTTCACCACCTATTAACCTTCAATTGTTATTTTCTTGAAAAAATTATTTGAAAAAATGTTTCCATCCAAAGAACCACTCGTAAATAAATATAGCTAGAAAATAACAAACAAATTTTAACAATTAATGTTCAATCATCAATACTTATTAATGCATAAAAGTTGCCTAAAAAAGGCTCCTAGATTCCATTTGATTGCTTGAAATCTTAAATTCTCAAATTGATACCTTAGATGGGAAAAAATGTTGTCAACTGCCTGGAATAATCTCTTAAAATCTGAAAGTAACTTCTTGGGTTTCTAAACCTGCCTGATTTTTTTGCAAAATATTGTGATAAGAATAGTCAACAAAATAATGGAATCAGTACTTAAACTTTAAACCTCTTCTTCAATGGACCCATTCTCCACTTCTGCTACACAACCAAAAATCCAATATCATTGGATTTGGAAATAAGAATCCTCTAAGAAAGCAAGAAACATACTTAATCAATATGTAATGTCAATTCAGGATGATTTCCCCTTAATATAACTGAAACTAGTATCATGATTACACCACTTTCTTTGACTGAACTGTTCAAATATATTCTTCCTTTTATACGATGGTTACAAGTGTTTTTGTAACATTCGAGATCTCGTCCATGTATATAATGATCTACTTACATTCTTCCTTTTATACGATGGTTACAAGTGTTTTTGTAACATTCGAGATCTCGTCCATGTATATAATGATCTACTTACGCCCTCCAGCTTCAACTGGTTTTTCCTTTAATAATGAATGTCAAGACTGAAGAGAAAAGTGCCTTCAATTCATTATTTTTATGATGTTCAAGCTTTCAAGATCCAAAGAACTACAGATCAAAAAACTAGTCCTTATCATTAGCACTCTCTTTGCACAGTTCCACCAAATCCATCAGCACCCTTACTTGCTCATCCTTTTCAATAAATGCGGGAAAAATAAGTAAATTGATTAATGGATGATATTGATTATAGGAAATTACATGGCTCCTTCCATTACATATCCATAGCTTGGTTGTGGCTCAGCTCCTTGCACAATTGTCTAACTGTCATATTTGATAAAGCTGTAAAACTGGATTCTTGGAAAATCCCTTCATATGCTAATGGTTGCTTTAGACAACTTTTATACAAAAGGATTCACTAAAATGTCCTTTACCATTGGAACTTGAATTCACACCATCACCAGATAGGAAAGCCTTTGTAGAAGATGACTGGAAGCCTAGAAAAGTTTTAGATACTTTTGCAATACCAGTTCTAGATAGTTTATGTCTTGAAAACTGATCATGTAATACAGAGACTCTATTAAAATACCAAGATGGTACCAAACTAGATAGCTTCCAAACATGCTGCAAAAATATGTGGAAATTACAACTCCAAAATACTATGTTGTATGCTTCACAAAGGATATCATATGAAGTTTCATTAGTTTCACCTCCTCTTTGTTTGATTTCAAATCAAGCAATGGAAATGCACAACAAATTCAATATTGCAAGAAAAATAAATATTTTTCCAGATTGTAGCCTGTAGGATTAATTCTACAGTTGAACATACATTTTCGGTACATGCTTCTAGTATGACCCTCGAGTGGAAAACTATGCACGAAGAATAGCAATGAAATGAAAACACTCATCCTTTTAAAAATAAAACAGTCCAAGTCATTTCTGAAGCTTAATTAACTTCCGAACAAGTAATGGAAACTTTATCACCATCTTTGGTAGCTTGGACCAATTTTTCCTCAACCTCAGCTAGCTGCTCCATCTATACTTTGCATTTGCATTCATTTCACTTTGTGCACCATATATCTATTGACACATCCTGTTATGTCTGCTTGCAATAGCTTTTATAGAGATAAAATATTTTTTTATTAAATTCTCATCTAATTTAACTGATTGGTCTCGATAAACCAACTTTGGCAATAGTGTGTCACATGATAGATTAGTAACTAGAAAAATAGTTTCCTCATTGCGATTCACCATATATATTTTATTACATTTCAACTTAAATGCTTTCTTCTCCTAACTTTTTTTGTAAACAAAATTTCTTTCTCGATTTTTTTACTATTGTCTTTGCAAACAACACTCCAAAAATTTGGCATGAACTCTAGGATGCTCTCTCTATGAACATTGAGTCAACAAGAACGAAACAAATTATACACATTTTTTATATTCCTTCTCACTAATTCAACTACATACCTATAAATAAACCATTAGACGCATATTTTCTACAATAAGACTATTTTTGGGCTCCTCGGGGGCATTGGATTCTCTGCAATATATTTAAGAACAATCTTAACTCTTTCATGGGTATAAAAACTGAGTAGGTATAAGAAAACATTTGCCTCTTATTTTGTCAACTGAAAGTTACCTGTTTCCATAATTAAATTGGTATTGGTACAAACATGGTTAAAATCATATATCTGCCCAATAATAATTAAACTAGTTTTCTACTTCATCACTATTTAAAAATTGATGCAACATTGTTATAGCTCACATCCTTTGATCTTAAATGTGAATGATCACCCAAGACTTCCCATTTCTCCATCATAAAAATTGATAAATATACACTTGGAATAACACAATGGCCACTTAGAAAATGTGTTTCCATTTTTATCCCTATGCCATCAATAAAACCAGAGATGGATTGTGGGAGGGGTCCCTGGTGGTAACTAGTTTTCGATGAGGTGGTGTCGTAATTCTCCACAAAACGCCATGTGTAAAGAAGCGGTTTTAAAAATCAGTTGATTGCAAACCCATACTCTCCATTAAACCTCATAAATTAAATGTGTCACGCATTTAAACCAGAGCCATTGATTTATTAGCTCCAGTCTCCATCACTCAAAGCTTCCTCGACTTCATTCTTACAAGAGGTCTTCATGGGAAATGCCATTTCTGAAGTGTTGAAACAGCAAGAACGCTTTGGAGAGCTTAAATAAATTATGTATCTTTATATCTAATTTAATAGGTGCTCGATCCTTGTCCCAATGGCCTACATTCCCTAAAAATTTCCTCTAACACATCGTGAACAATATATATATATCCCTCTTCCTTTGGCATTTCGTCTTTATAAACCTTGTTGTGCATGTTTTATATACAACCATATATCCTCTAGAAAATGAATGGATCAAAATTCACTTAACATTTTTTGTAGGTTCTCTCTCGACATCTGGAATTTATCTTTTGATGACTTACTGCTGGCGTTAAAATTCATTTGCTGGCGTATGTTCTCCTTTGTTTTGTGTTCGAAAATATCACATATGTAATAAGAAGTATTTTTACCCTTTTTATATAAACCATCACATTTGATCTATCTTGACATGTTATACAATGATAATGTTCCTCGTGGGATTGGCATTTAATATGTTGGGCTCTGACCACAAATTTTAGCCAGGAAACCAATTAACAGTTTTTATAAATTTTTTGTAACATTTCTTGGATAAGGAAATGTTACCATACAAGATAGGCATAGAAAATTTTAGTGGCGAATCTTAATCCAAGGGTGAAATTTAAGGGGTTTTATATTTTGGAGGGGCGATTTTTTTATAATACACCTATTTTCTATAGTTAGCGCAACATTCATTTAAAAAATAATTATTTATTACGTTTTAGCCATTAAAAAAAGGTGGATAAACAATGCAAAGTTTGATTACCCTAGTTTGGGAGGTTGGATTTGCTTGCAATCACCTGATATCCTAGGTTGGAGGTTGGATTTGGTTGCAATCACCCTGATTTCCTCATTTGCAAATTGAGGGCAAGGTTGAATTCGGTGCATTCGCCTGTATAAATTTTATAGTCTCCATTCGTGACTTTTACAAGGTCGTGATTCGTTTAGCAAGAGACTCAGAGTCCATTGTTGCTAGCTGTGGCTTGTTTTCAAGCCTTCATTCCAGCACCAATAGCTATAGTTGATGTAGTCATAGAGGTAGAGGCAATTCCAGTAGTTGCAGAGCCAAAGGCTTCACTAATAGCACTAGGTAGTGGGGTTATCACATCTCCATTCATGCAGGTCGTGACTCATTTTTGAGTCTTCGTTGCAGAACCAATAACTATGATTTGTCAATCGATCTAGTGTGAGTAATCACATAGTCAGGGGCTTCACCAATAGCACCAGGGTAGTGGATTATGCTTATGATTTTCTCTTACCTTAGGTGGGATCGAAGTTGCGCATAAGAGCGAGTGAATTCATTGTTGTGGTCTGTTTCTTGCTACATTATTTCCTTTCGGTTGGCCTCTCACTTTCACCCAACTTACCAATATCAGTCTCCATTCGTATAGGTATTTCGTAGCCCTTGTACTCGATTAATGTTTTGTGGAAAAGATTCATTTTTTTAAGTAATTACTATTTAATAATAATGTTAGGAGATGAGCGGGAGTACCCCTAGTGAGGGAAGTTGTAATTTTTTTTTTTTTAATTTAAGAAAAGAGTTATATTTTTAAATAAATAAGCTTGCAATTGTAAACGTATAGTATCAGGTGGGGGTTTGTTAGTAGCAAAGAAGAGAAATGTGTCCCTTGTTTCCTGTAATTTATTCACCAAAAGTTAAAACCCATAGGATTGTGCATTTTCTTCTGCCTCACCCATAGTCCTCACCACTTGTTGCCCTTTGATGTTGATGTCGAGACTTGGGATTTGGCGGAGGTTACCATGCTTCTTATGGTTTGCCCGCATACACTAGAGCGCGAGGGGTCTAGCCCCTATGAGTCTTCTCTTTTCTTACTAAAGAACTAACTGAAATGGCTTCATAGAGGATGGGCTTATGACTTTAAGAAAACAAGCTTTAGCATTTTGATTTATAGATAAAGGTGGACCTTAAGAAATATATATGTTATTTTACCATTTTCCATATTGTTAGTCCAACAACCTAGTTATATAACCCAGGTCTTCAACAAATCCTAACATACATCATTTATCCGAGGAGGTCTTCTCAAATCATATTAACCTGTCATCAAATATAGACCCTGAGATATATTGACTCCTCAACAGTTTCTAAATCTCAATAATATATTTTATTCAAGGTTAAATATGTGAGATGAAGGTATTATAGTCTTGTCAAGCTAAAGCCCCTACATCCTCAAGATGTACCCTGACTGTCATACATAATCATACTAATAGTAACAGATTATGACTTCTCAGGATTTCAAAGAAATTGCTTTAATATTCTATACAGATCTAGGCATATGGAAAATACTTTGAAAACCTTGTTAGATTTTCTTAAGCTATCAAGCAAGCCTTTGAACTTCTAATCAGGAAGTCTTCCATCTTTCATCTTATGCCACATGCATCTTTTGATATCATTTACCAACGTTATAACTCAGATATACAGAATTTTGACAAATCTTGCTCAAAGTCAAATCCTACGCAATACCAAGAACATCCACTCTCAACCTTCATGTGCATTATAATACCTTGCAATCATTATTTCACAATTGTTTATTTAGTAGTACTGACTCATGTATAGTGATTCTGATATATCTCAATGTCAAGTCTTCCATAATTCCCAGCCTTTACAAAAGGCATACAACACCTACTCTCAACAAATGTAACTATCTGAAAGTGTTGTCAATAGAATATCTGGAGAAGCAATAGAAGCGACATTTCAAGCTATTACTTTATAGAGTGACTTCATATTTTAATCTTGAGAATGGATATAGCAAGATTCAATAGTATTAAGCCACCAATAAGTTATGGATGACCAAGTGAACAATGTAATAATCATAGTGTTCGAAGGGAAATCTCCATAAGATGAAAATCTTTTGACAAACTGCCTTGGCTTACATTCTTTAGATTTGAGCCACAACGGTATTTCAACTAATAGAATTAGATCTTAAAATATTGACACATTGCAAGGGTGTGATCAACTTAAACGTTATATGATTTTATGCACACTTCTGTCATTTATCATCACCCTCAGGATTGTGCCATTTATATTTACATCATATACCAGCAAATACAGGGTTTATTGTCCTAAAGACTTAACCTTTTCAATGTTACTTCTATTCAAGGTTCTTCTCAGATTATAAGCCATATCTAGGAGGTATATCACAACTACTGATTCCAGGGCACTATGCTAAAGCTGTATTACAGAAGCAAGTTGTCTTTGACTATATTGTAGTTCATACTACTTCAAATAATAATCACAGGTGTGAGCTTAATTACTACTAACTTAATGTCATCTTAATTATCTTATACTATGAGGTTACAAGAGTACAAATATGTTATAGTTCAGAATTGTAGTCATTGTCATGGGATTGGTGGAGTATCATTGTCCGTGTGTCATATCTTATGCATCATATAATATCCAATATGGAGTTTGAAAAAACTATGTTACATATAAAGCTCTTGTGTAGACATAATGAGTAACTATCAAGCCACTAAAGAGATATGTAGAGATTCCTATCAACACCAAGGAGGCCAGAGCTTATAGAATGTGAATCATAAAATGTGAGTCATAGGAACAATGCAGGTCAAAGATCTTAGAGGGCCAAAACACTTTTGTGGTGATGAACTGAGACAATTCCATTTATTCAAAATGGCCATATATGATGATAAAATATATATATATATGGTGTGAGGATGAATCATTATACTTGGATCAATGTATATATGATGCTACCATACATCATACTCAAATAACAATGTTGGAATTATACTACCGATATTATAGAGGACACTTAAATAAAGTGAAGCCATATAAAGACTCTAACTCAATAACACATATATCGTATATATATCCTAAAAGCATCTAAGAGACAGACAGTGGTCCTAAAAGCTCTGCAAAAGAGTAGAGTCAACATAGTATAGACTAGTAATTAATACAAAGGAGTATAGTCCATTTGAGGATTCCATATCACTATGAGCTATGCTAGGAATTGCAAAATCGTGCCTTCATCTTAAGAGCTAAAGCGAGCTAAACCTCAAGGCCTCTTCAAATAAAACCTACTAAAATATTCTATCAGCGAAGAGAAGGAAAATCATATTTTGAGGCCAATAGCATGATTTTTTTAACAAGAAACTTGGCTTTGTGTGGGATATTTAACAACCCTTTGGTTTTCGAGATTAGGGTTTGAATGCCCTTGTAAAGTCTTCATTCTCATTTGATAAGATTTCGACCTAGTTTACCTAGAATTTGACAAAGAGCTCGATCTTAGAACCATGGTGTTCTTCTTTCCTTGCGAGGGAAGAATTGCCACCAAATCTTTTAGTAATTGATTTTATTCTTTCTTGGGTTTGACCTCTCCTAAGCTCTGATACCATGTTAATTTTGAGTTAACATGTTATTTTCCTAGGTTAGCTACTTCAATATTCCATATTATTCCATTCGTTATTCCCATTAGCAAACACAAGATTCATTATCATATTGACAGTAACTAAAGAATGAACATATACAAAAAATGCATAAGACAAGCCTACACAAGAGGACAAAATAATATGGCTCAAGCCAGGGAAGAACCACAAGATGGGGAAAATCCTTGATCAATTATTCTTATTATTAATATCAAATGTTCAACAGAGGTTTCTATAGGGATTAATGCACTAGTGATTGTGGTGCAAATACCCTCAAGGATATTCCCAAGATCCTTGGCAGATAGATCATATTACCTACAACTGGCACAAAGATACATGCACATATCTGTATCAATGAAATGATAATCAAAGTAAGCAGGAATATTGTTTCCTCGGATCTTGGTGTAGTGTTGTTGGAGAACTCAAATATTAAAGCAAAATACCTCTTAGTAGCTCCTAGATCAATACCTGCACATAGAAAAGGTGACGAGTAATATCAAAACATATAACTTTGATAATCAATACAAGAATACATAGGGATATATAATTACACATACCTAAGTTTTGAAGCCCCGAAAATTGGGTCGACAACAAGGGGGATACCCTCACGGTTCGGACCTTGGTTGGCAGCTCCTTATCCGTTTGGTATAGCGGGTCTGACTGGGGATAATGGGACCAGTGTCCCAATCTATGGGTGTGTGTGTGTAGAATTGGATGTTGCTAATCTAACAGTAACTATCTAAGCTATTCTAATTCAAACTTTAATCTAATTCTATTCTATGGTAATCTAATAAAAACAACACATTTAATCTATGCTAACCTGGGATGTAACTCTTCTATTATGCGATCTAAAGAGATTTCATATAGCAACTGGTAATAAAGATCATTCAACGATTATAAGAAAGGAAATCAATCAAGATGAACTATTTCGCATAAAAGGTTATGCAAAATAGTTATGAACAACATATCACATAGTAATCTATTCATACATTAAACATAAATAAATAGCTACCACCATACAAAAGTGCCAAATGGTAACTGAAGCATTCATGCAATAGCATATAAACAACTAAAAACTGTATATCACTTTAACATATAAGCAGAAATGGTCAAGAGATAAAAGTACCATTTATGACTAGTCCTACTCATAAGCTTCAAGCAGAAATGATTTATTTCTCCTTGCTATAACATCTACTAAGAGTACAGAAGTGCAACATCAGTCGCAGATATCAAATGCAAACATCAACAAATCTTGATCCATTCATTCACCAAAACCTCCTCAGAGGGTGCAAAAGTGCATGTTCTGAGGACAATTTTTTGATAAATTTCTTGACCCTTCTCTGAATGCATGAGAAGGGTTTAAATACTACTAACTAAATAACTTAATTACACATATTCAGGATACGGTTTAAATGACCACCCTTTTTCTAAGAAAAAAATATTTCTAAAAATTAAATCTAATATCTAACTATTTCTTCATTTTCTGCTTAATGTTGCGAGCATTCAATATTTGCCTGGGTAGAGTCGGCTGACTGTCTTCCGCTTTTGGTTGAGATAAGCAAACAGAAATGGCAAGTGCTGGCACCATTTTTTCCCAGCAAAATAACAGATATGCTTTGAGAATCATCTCTGGCTATGTGGATTTACTGTGTATGCTCAGTAATAACCCAAATTCCACTTGGTTAACCCTCAAATTGCCTCTACCTTTGCTTTCTTGCGTTTTCGGGCTTACGAGTGACTAAGCAGTTAAGGACTTTGCTTTCTGAGCAATTTCCTCAGCGATGCGCGATTAGATCTAGGCGCTAATCGCGCATCGAAAACTGCCTCTGTTCTTTGATCCGGGCCTTTCTGGTGCGTTTTTCGCCTTTAGTGCCTTTCCTTCACTGGGTATAAGCTTTTAAAATTTCGCAAACATACTGCTTTCGTGAGCTTCTAACCTTAAGCGTTACATCACTTGTTGATATCAGCATTGTTCAACTACTCATTGAACCATGGCTCTAACTGATAGATCTGTAATGGATAGCTCAACAGCGCTCTGGAATTTGTGGCTCTTTTGCATGCGGTATCAGTTCATGAGGGAATTTCTTCTCTGCTTACGAGCTTTGGAGTTTTATCCTTTTTCCTTAATCGCTCCCTGCACATTGCTTCATATTGTTTCTGTTTTTCATTCCTGGAGTTCATACATAAGGAGAGAGTAATGATAATAAAAATTGACAAGAAAGCTCTGAGTTCTACGGATGTACCAAAACATGCCACCTGATGTGAACTAACTCTTCGAAAAACACAAAATTGTCTTTCATTAACACTTGGCGTACATTCATTAATTTTCACTAACGCGCGTATTCAATTTTTCTTGAATGTTGAGCCGGGGAAAATCTGCGATGGACGATCTCTACGATTCGCATCACAGCATCGCATCATCACATTATCACGTTTTCATCAAGATGTGTTATCGCAGGGTTGACCGATCACGCCGATTGCAGAACCGCAGATTGTTGTTTCGCGTGATCGCAAGATCGCCGATTGCAGTATCTCATTATCGCAAGATCGCAGATTGTTACAATTCGTTAAATAGTTATGTGTTTTTTATGCGATGTTGTGATATGCGATGTCGCATATTGGCCATCAATGATTTATTAAAGTTTTCGTTTATGAGCGTTTCTTAATGCATGCGATGCGATGGATTTTGCGTTGCATTATCGCAATTTATCATTCTACTCACAAGGAAATGTCCTATCTTCTTCGCGCGATGCGATATTTACTTAAGGAGTATATTACATGAGTTTTAATTGAATTTTTTGAATTTTTGCTAAGGGTCCCCACTTACCTAGTGTTATTGCTAATACTAAATAAGGAGGGGGGTTGTTGGTGGCCACAACAATTGGCGATTCACTTGGAAGAACCAGTTATCTCTGTTTTCCTATTGAATTTTTCAAACTTCCAAAACAGAAAATTTTTCAGAAAATTAGACTTTGTTATGGAAAGATAGAGTACATTATGCTTTAAACTGTCAATGATATTTTGTTTCAACCTTTTTTCATTCTAATTATTTGCTTCCTTAGGCTAGTCCTTGTATTTACATCAGCCATTACTTGGTCTTGTAAAGATAAAATAAAGTCTCCTCTGTAAACCAGTTTTAAATATGCTCATTTGTCGTAGGTAGAGCCTCTGCTGCCAGCAGGCGTTTATAGCCTCGACAGGGTTACCTGTTACCCAGCAATGATCCTGTATCCTACTTAAGGTGACCTACAACTTTCAAAGAAAAATCCATATTTACACTTATTGCTTTGATTTTCTTTTTATTCTTAAAGAACAATGTCTTGGTTTGGTAGCCAAATTGTGACACTGTCACTCACTTGATTCATAACTTGCTAAACAAGCTGGCTCGTGATGAGACCCCTTGTCTTTTGATTGCAACAATCTTGAGTCATTGCCCTATTGTGGTAGACAGTATTGGCAAAGTCAGCAAGTTATGATATATGTGACCATGATAAGCCGGCTTGTGATGAGATCTCTTATTATTCAAGATATAGTGTATCCTTGGATTATCCCTCTAAAAGATGCGATTTTCCTTTAGCAGGGAGGAATTCATTGTTTCCTTAAGATAGCTCTCGACGACAATAATAAAGTTTTTGGAAACAGTTGTTCTACAGAGAATCTTTATTTTGTTATTGATATCTTTCTTTGTGCTAATATAAAAAAATTTCACTAAAGGTTGCTTTCATCAAATTCCTTGAAGTTGAAACTCATATCATATCTAGGGTAAAAATTTTAACTGTATCTGTCAATAATAAAGACCAATTTTCCAAAATATTTGCTATTTATACAAGCGAAAAGCTCAAAATCTGAAAGAGAATTGGTGTCTTTTTCGTAAATACCTAATGTAACCACTCACAACTGGTTTTTTTATGAAAAGAAAAACTATTCTACAAAAATAGAAGAATAATCTTCTATGGAAAATATTTCTTGAGAATTTGTCCATTAACAGGCAAAGGATCCCTCCTACCTACTAAATCCTATAACACAAATGTTGATGGACCTATGACTTCAACAATCTGAAAAGGACCAAGCCACATCCTTTGAAATTTTGTGTGTTTTCCCTTTTCTTCATGAGCCTTATCCCACTTTAAAACTAAATCTCTCATCCAAAAATCTTTTCTGGTCATTATGTTTGAATCAAAAGAGGATTTTACTAGCGCTTGATGATGAGCATGCGTTTTCTTAGCTTGTTCTCGTTGTTCTTCTAATTTAATTATTTCCATTTGTCTCAGCTGTAAGGAGGAAGTGGGTACTTCATCAATGTATTGTACTAAAGACAAAGAGGGAATGGCTAAGTGAGTTGGAAGAACCACTTCTTTCCCATAAACTAAATTAAAGGGAGAAGTGCCGATTGAAGCTTTTTGCGTTATCCTATCTGCCCATAAAGCATATACCAAAGCTTTGTGCCAATTCTTTTGATTCTAGTCAACTGTTCTTTTAATAATCCTGATTAGGTTTTTATTTGTTAACTCAGCTAACCCATTACCTTGCGGATAGTAATTGGCCGAATATTTAAGTTTGAATCCTCTTTTAAGTGCAAAATCAGTCATTGCATTTCCAGAAAAGTATGATGCATTGTCAAACATTAAAGAAGATGGCAATCCAAACCTAGTGATTATAAATTGATCAATGAACTCAATAATATTTTCAGAATTAGCTGTCTTGAGCGGAACTGCTTCTACCCATTTTGTGAAATAATCTGTTGCCGTGAGGATGTATCTATGCTTCTTAGAAGAGTGAGGAACGATCTCACCTATTATGTCCAATCCCCACTGACTAAAAGGTTGCTCGATGTTTACTGGCTGTAGTGGCAGGGACAGCTTCTTTTGTCTTCCAGCAGTAATTTGGCAGACTTGACATTTCCTCACGTAACTGTGCGAGTCTTTGAACAGTGTGGGCCAGTAATATCCTGCGCGTCAGATTTTATGTGCAGTAGCATCTCCAGCATAGTGTCCACCTGCTGGCCCATCATGGAGTTCCTGCAAAACTTTTCAGCTTCAGTTTTCTCAAGACACCTAAGAAGAACATAATCATAATTTTTTTTGAAAAGAATATCATTTATGAGCTGATATTGTTTAGCTTTCAATCTTAGAGCTCTTTTCTTAGTATGATCAAGGTGTGGAGAAGCATACCCATTCTTAAGATAATAAATTATATCAGCGTATAATGATTCTGCATTGTTTAGGCTTACCTCACCCATTTGTACCTCCTCAGATGGAGTTTCAGAAATTTGCGATGCTCCGGCCAGCATTTTGCAGAAGCCTTGACCTCTTACAATGTTTGCTGGTTTGATCTCAAGGTCGTATTCCTGTAAGGCAGTAACCCAATTGGCCCTTTTCTCACCCACATCCTTCTGCACTAGAAGATTCCTTACCACTGGAAACGGTACTATGATCTTAGTATGGGTTTTAAGTAAGAAAGGTCTGAAGTACTTGACCGCTTTGAAGATAGCATAAGCCTGTTTCTCCACGTCAGAATAATTGAGTTCAGCACCTTGTAAATTTGAGCTAAAAAACGCAATTGGAGCTTCCGCTTTTTCTTGATTCGCTTGAGTTAGTATCGCGGCATATGACTTATCTGAGGCAAATGTGTATGAAATAAAAGATTCTGAAAAATTTGGGGTTGCTAAAGATGGAGCATTAATAATGGCTTGCTTGATTAGGTTGAATGTTTCATGTTCATCTTGACCCCATTTATAATTTGAATTCTTTTTAATCATGGTTTGCAAAGGAGACACGATTCGTGAAAAATCTGGAACAAATCTCTTTACAAAATTGATTTGACCAAGGAAAGATTGCATGGTTTTTTTGTTATGAGGTAGGGATATTTCATAAATTTCTTTGATTCTGTTGGGATCAATGTGAATACCGGACTTTGACACTATGAATCCTAGAAGTTTCCCTTCACTTAATGCGAAAAAATATTTCTTTGGGTTAAGTGAAATTCCATACCTTAAACACCGTTGAAAGATTTGTTTCAGGTCTTTGAGATGGTCGCTTCGCTTCTTGGAGTACACTATTATATCATCCAAACAAATTACTACAAATTTATTGACTAAACCTTTGAATGCGATGTCCATGGCTCTCTGAAATGTAGCACCAACATTAATCAAACCAAATGGCATCTTCTGATATGCATATGTGCCCCATTTAGTTCTGAATGTGGTTTTCAACTGATCATCAGGATGTACCAACACTTGATTGTACCATGAAAATCCATCCAAGAAAGACATTAGTTCTAAGCCCGCCACTGCCTCCAGTATTTGCTCCATAGGTGGAAGAGGAAAATTATCTTTTTGACAGGCTTTGTTAAGATTCCGAAAGTCGATGCAAATCCTAATGTCTCCGTTTTTCTTCCTAACGGGTACCATATTGGAGACCCACTTGGAATGTCTGACGGGAAAGATTATCCTGGCTTTCAGTAACTTGTTGAGCGCGGTTTTTATCTGATTTTCTAAATTGGGGTGGATCTTTCTCAGTTTCTGTTGGACAGGTTTTTCGTTATCAATCATAGGAATAGTATGCTGGATGATAGAAGTGTCGTATGTTTTCAGCTCATCATAATTCCAGGCAAAAACATTTTTATATTGTCTCAAAAGACGAATATACGCTAGTTTCTCTTCAGGGGCTAGGCCGAGGCCTAGATTAATGTTTTTTGGTTTAGCATCGGTCCCTAGGTTTACTAATTCATAGTTCAAAGTTGAACTGTAGAGTTTTGAATTGGTAGACCTCTTAAACTGATCTTTCAAATCATATAAGTCTTCTAACTTAACCACCGACTTCGCTATAGCATTATTAGTGCTATTTTGTTGCAATTGTCAATCGTGCTGGTCTTCGTCAATTATTTCATTGGAGTAGGATCCTTTAGATGTGAGGAAATTTACGATATCAAGATCATCATTGAATACTCTCCAATTTGTGATGTTGTCAGGAATGGACGGTCTAAAGATTAATTCTATTGAGAATCTATCTGGACTAAAATCTTCAGAGGGAATAAGCTTAGAAGCTACGTTAGCCAAAAGGTCTGCACTAGCGTTTTGGAGTCTGGGGATTGAAGAAATATTAAACGCTATGAAATGCTCAGTCAGATCTTGTACTAAAGATTGATAGTGTTTTAAGTGACCTGATAAGCAATGTATAGTGTTACGTACCTGCTTAACCACAATCTCAGAGTCTCCAAAGACTTGAAGATACTTGACATCTAACCCGATTGCCTTGTACAAGCCTTGAACCAAAACCTCGTATTCTGCTGTATTGTTTGTGCAATCAAATTCAGGTCTGCATGTGAGCATGATCTTTTCTCCTTCTGGACAAATCAGAACTCATCCTGCTCCTACTCCTTCATTAGATCTAGAGCCATCAAAAAATAATTTCCAAAACAAAGATGTATTTATAGGTTTATCTAAAAAATTAATACATTTCGAACTATCAGTTCGAGAAAAATTTTCAACTTGGGACAAAACTGACTTTTCTAAATAAGGTGACGCATGAGCATTGAAATTGCCGAGGAAAGAATCTACCGAGTAATTGCCAATGATACTGCTGTTATACGTTACCGGTTCATTCTCTCCCTCTAACTCCATTACTATGTACTTCTGGTGTAACTCTCGTTCAACTTTTATTTGATTCGGTTTACCATTGTAGGGTAGCCACATGTGCGACCAATCAGTTGCGAAGTATCCATGGAGTTTTTCTAACCAATCCCTGCTAAGGATTAAGCCATAGAATTCTGGGATATCAACAACTAGAATGTCAATAGCCTGACATACCTTCGGATTGGATGACAATCTTATGGTTACTTGATTTAGTTCGTCGATCACTTCGACTTGAGATCGATCGAGCTGAACTATGCGCACTGCGGATTTCTGTGGTTGAACATTTAATTTGGCACATATAGATTTGGGTAAAATATTCGATGAAGCACCGGAATCTATCAAACAATTGTGCACATTTTTATTGAAGATTTCATAAGTAAGGAGAAACGGGGGAGTGTGAGATCTTGATCTTCCTCCAATCAAGGCGATGTCCTTTGGATCAATCTTACTGATCGCGTTCATTGGAGGTCTTCCCATGTTGTGGGAAGCTTGAGAAAGTACAGCGGCAGGCAAAGGTGCAACTGGCATGGCATGTAATTCTTTCATCATTATCTTCTGTTGATGTTTCAACTTGCTCAGTTCGTAAAGGGTGATATTAGCCCTAGTCTTTTTCATGTCATCAATAATATTGTACTCCATTTCATCTGACACTATCAGTGTTTTTGATGGAGTCGTTTCATCTGCTTGGACTGGGCTAGTTTGAGTCGCTTTGGATGTCATTTTCTTTGTTGTGACTTTATCTTTTGTTGCAGAGCTTGCGCTCTTCTGTTTAGGGGTAGTTTGGGGAGGATCAAGCTGATTTTTACTTCGTGTGCTAACTGGAAATACTTCTTGATCTTCCTCTTGTGGGAGGATGAAATCCCACATTCCTTGTAATTCCACAACTTCTTCGTCATCGGTCTGCCCTTCAGTGGCGATTTCCTCTTCCTCTTCCTCGGATTCAGCATTTGAAATGGCATTGGGTGGCTTTCCATCCGTTGAAGGACCTCTTTTAAAAGCTCTGTAGGGCTTTTTCGAAGAAGTTTCTGCTACTTGATTTTTTATGTCGACCATCTCATTGGACATGGTCTTTAGAACTTTCTGCAATCCTTCTAAATCAAAAGGATCTTTTGCTTGTTTCTTCTTGGAGTCTTCCTTGAAGGTGACTTTTTTGGACTTACGTTCCTCTATCGCGGATCTCTTTTCCAGGGCTACTATTCATTTTTCTACTGCTATCGCCTCTTTCATGTTTTCAGCTAAGGTTGTTTTATTTGCCTTGTCCATGAAGATGGCTATGTTTGATGGCAGAGCGGTAATATACCATTCGCATCGTACTTCTTCGCTGGGCTGAGAAGCAGTAGGAATTTTGTTGAAAATTTTGTTGAACCGTAAATTGAAATCCTTAATAGGCTCTCTAGCTTCGGCTTTAAGATTGGATAGGTCATTGATTAACGTTTTCGTTGATCTGTCATCACCAAACTTGGTAAGGAATTGGTCCTGGAAGATATCCCAACTCGTGATGGATCCGGAGGGTAATGAAAAGTACCATGACCCGGCTGTCCCTTGCAGTGTATAGGGAAAAATCCGAACAACAGCATCTTCATTAGTAACCCCATTGAGATTAATGGAAAGCATGAAGTTATTTATGTGCTCTTCTGCTAGCATACCTGCCTCGGGATTGAATTTGGGCAGCCATTTCTTAGGATGGGCCGGCATTTGACTCAAGGGTGCAGGCATTAAGACTGCCCCAGGGTTGTTCCATGGAGACTGGGCCATCTTTGAACTGCTAACAGACAAAAGTGCAGAAGATGATGCCTGTGGCTGGGAGGATGAGGATACTATGATCGTAGATGATTGAAGAGGGGTTGTGGGGGTTCCAGTGGACGGATGGACGATAATTTGGAGTGGAGGTGTGGATGGCTGACTTCGCGGTGAAGTAGTTGAGATGGATGATGCGAATGAAAGAGTCTCACTGTCAGACTCTTGCGGTGATTTCCTTGCTCTTTTCCTGGTGGGAAGAGGTAATTCGGTTGGTTGAACGCCAAACTTTTCACTCTTTAACCTGGTCAAGGGATGAGCAGGGTTGTACTGCGAAGTCACGCTGCCTTGAGATTTATCAAACCTCTGAGGGGAGATGGAAAATCACTGAAGTTTGTGAATAATGGATTCGACTTTAGGAGGTTCAATGGTAGATTGGTCTGAAATATCAGGGTGTGTTGCAGCGGTTGATACTCTAGTGACTTCTGACTCTGGATTTAAATGTAATGGGGAAGTCGGGGGAGATGATGAGGGCGATTTACTCTTAGAATGGTATTCAGATTTTGATTTACATTCCATTCATAATTCAAGCTCTCCTTCTAGCGCCAAATATGTTGAAGCCCAGAAAATCGGGCCGACAACAAGGGGGATACCCGCCCGGTCCGGACCTTGGTTGGCAGCTCCTTATCCGTTTGGTATAGTGGGTCCGACTGGGGATAATGGGACCAGTTTCCTAATCTATGGGTGTGTGTGTGTAGAATTGGATGTTACTGATCTAACAGTAACTATCTAAGCTATTCTAATTCAAACTTTAATCTAATTCTATGCTATGGTAATCTAATAAAAATAGCACATCTAATCTATGCTAACCCAAGATGTAACTCTTCTATTATGCGATCTAAAGAGATTTCATATAACAACCGGTAATAAAGATCATTCAGCGATTATAAGAAAATAAATCAATTAAGATGAACTATTTCGCATAAAAAGTTAGGCAAAACAGTTATGAACAACATATCGCATAATAAGCTATTCATACATTAAACATAAATAAATAGCTATCACCATACAAAAGTGCCAAATGGTAACTCAAGCATTCATGCAATAACATATAAACAACTAAAAACTGTATATCACTTTAACATATAAGCAGAAATGGTCAAGAGATGAAAGTACCATTTATGACTGGTCCTACTCATAAGCTTCAATCAACAATGATTTATTTCTCCTTGCTCTAACATCTACTAAGAGTACAGAAGTGCAACATCAGTAGCAGATATCAAATGCAAACATCAACAAATCTTGATCCATTCATTCACCAAAACCTCCTCAGAGGGTGCAAAAGTGCATGTTCTGAGGACAAGTTTTTGATAAATTTCTGGACCCTTCTCTAAATGCATGAGAAGGGTTTAAATACTACTAACTAAATAACTTAATTACACATATTCAGGATACAGTTTAAATGACCGCCCTTTTTCTAAGCAAAATTATTTCTAAAAATTAAATCTAATATCTAACTATCTTTGCATTTGCTCCTTAATGTTGCGAGCATTCAATATTTTCCTGGGTAGAGTCGACTAACTATCTTCCGCTTTTGGTTGAGATAAGCAAACAGAAATGGCAAGTGCTGGCACCATTTGTTTCAGCAAAATAGCAGATATGCTTTGAGAATCATCTCTGACTATGTGGATTTACTGTGTATGCTCAGTAATAACCCAAATTCCACTTGGTTAACCCTCAAATTGCCTCTGCCTTTGCTTTCTTGCGTTTTCGTGCTTACGAGTGACTAAGCAGTTAAGAACTTTCCTTTTTGAGCAATTTTCTCAGCGATGCGCGATTAGCGCTAGGCGATCAAAAACTGCCTCCGTTCTTTGATCTGGGCCTTTCTGGTGCATTTTTCACCTTTAGCGCCTTTCCTTCACCGGGTATAAGCTTTTGAAATTTTGCAAATATACTGCTGTCATGAGCTTCTAACCTTGAGCGTTACATCGCCTGTTGATATCAGCATTGTCAACTACTCATTGAACAATGGCCCTAACTGATAGATTTGTAATGGATAGCTCAGCAGCGCTCTGGAATTTGCGGCTCTTTTGCATGCAGTCTCAGTTCATGAGAGCATTTCTTCTCTACTTCCGAGCTTTGGAGTTTTATCCTTTTTCGTTAATTGCTCCCTGCACATTGCTTCATATTGTTTTTGTTTTTCATTCCTACAATTCATACATAAGGAGAGAGTAATGATAATAAAAGTTGACAAGAAAGCTCTGAGTTCTACGGATGTACCAAAACATGCCACCTGACGTGAACTAACTCTTCGAAAAACAAAAAACTGTCTTTCATTAACACTTGGCATACATTCATTAATTTTCATTAACGCGTGTATTTAATTTTTCTTGAATGTTGAGACGGGGAAAATCTGCGATGGACGATCTCTGTGATTCTCATCGCAGCATCGCATCATCACGTTATCACGTTTTCATCAAGATGTGTTATCGCAGGGTTGACCGATCGCGCCGATCGCAGAATCGCAGATTACTGTTTCACGCGATCGCAAGATCGCCGATTGCAGTATCGTATTATCGCAAGATCGCAGATTGTTACAATTCGTTAAATAGTTATGTTCTGTTTTATGCGATGTTGCGATATGCGATGTCGCATATCGGCCATCGGTGATTTCTTAAAGTTTTCATTTATGATCGTTTCTTAATGCATGCGATACGATGGATTTCGCGTCGCATTCTCGCAATTTATCATTCTACTCACAAGGAAATGTCCTATCTTCTTCGCGCGATGTGATATTTTCTTAAGGAGTATAATACATGAGTTTTAATTGAATTTTTTGAATTTTTTGCTAAGGTTCCCCACTTACCTAGTGTTATTGCTAATACTAACTAAGGAGGGGGGTTGTTCGTGGCCACAACACTAAGCTACTCATAATCAATAGTGTTTCATAAACATGTAAATAAATCACAATACCAATGCCATGGAGTAGACAACACAACTGCAGGCCTATATTAATGATAGGAAAGAGTGATTACAACCATTAGTTGCATGAAGCTTCTGAGATCCTCCAACTCCTCTCTCCCTCTCTCTTCTTAACCTCTTGATGAGCCAATGCCCAATGCAAATCTTTGACAATCAATAGGATATCCTTTCAATACTTTTGACTTCTGTCATAATGCCCCAAGCCTGAAATATATAGCATGGGAGGATAAGCTTTACCAATTTCTTCATGAGTTTTTTTGGGCAAAATCTGGGATATTTCCATGCTTTATTGCTCTTTCCCTATTTGTTAGACTCTGTTAGGAATTGTAATTCCTTAAACAGGTCAAATCTGTATGTTTCCTTACTTTATGGGCTCGCATATGAGTGAATATTACGATATTATTTGGTCAACTCGCTCCTTTGATCTCCAGAAACTCACTAACGCACCTGATTCATGGCTAGGAAGCTTTATAAAGCACCTTGCTAGTTCATGGGGAGTGTTACCTTGGAAAATAGGCCTATGAAATTGGTCAATCATTTAGCCATCTTCCCTTTCTCCTCCGAGCTGATGAGGAGGTCATTTTCATGTATAATAGATGCCCCCTAAAGTGTGAGATCAAAGATGAAGATGATGACTGAAATACTTTATAACTGTCATGTTTGGAAAAAAGAGAGAGAGGATCAGAGCTTGGGGACTACGAGAAATGTGATACAACCACATATATCTAAAATATAAAATCATATCCTAACTCAGGCATTCCCATGATCAATAGCTATGTCAGAGTGATTTCTCAACAAAGAGATATGATGATCGTTTCCATTGATAAGCACAATGTGGAACTTGTGTCATAATAGCATCATCCTCACAAGTTGTCTCCAAAAACTAATATATATGTAGCTTGGAGAGGAAGCAAGGCTGAGTGATGTAAGCCTCTACCCAAGGTCTTGATTTTCGATTCGTCTTACGAACACATTTCGACACATGTGAATAAAGGTGTTGAGGTCAAACATGTACGAAATTGTCTGATTACCAATCAATAATGAAAATTGTTAACAGACGTGAGGATGGCCACTGATAATGATGATGGTCTCCAAGATGCATAGTATAATCAAGTGAGTGTGAATAATGTTTTTGTCCTCGCACACTCATAGAATCGTTCAACTAGGAGCCAATAATGAAAACCCTTGATCAAACAAAAGGTAACCTGCTGTTATAGACATTTTTGTGCCTTGCAGAATTGAGCATGAAATGTCCATAATATTAGGGATCCAAAGTCCCTAAACATGTTGTTCCTACCCCTAGAGGAACAAGGCTAACAAACCACAACAATTCACAGAAGTTCTCCACCTAAAACTGCTCAAAAACAAGTCAATTCAGGATCATGTCAACTGCTCCACTGACCATCTGCGCTGAATGTCAATGGCTACACTGGCTACCTGCGCTGAATGTCAACTCCAACACTGGCTACCTGCACTGAGCGAGATTGGACATGTGGCAGGCTCACTCCTCAAGGTGTCAAAACCCAGGAAGCTTCCAAAATGACACTTGCCTCAGGGAATTCGACTAGTGATGAGTAAGAGGTTCCAAATCTCCAAGTGGAAGCAAGAACCTCCAAGTGGACTCAAGAACTAACAAAGGGAGAGGACACTAGTCAGATCTCAAGCTGACTCATCCTCTCTCCAAACATCTATATATGGATCTCTCCTCCATGAGATCCAGAGGCTGGAATTTTGTTATTGCAAAGAATTGTTGTTGGTTTGACACTGGAATCATTGGGTGCTTAATGCTTTGAAGGGAGGTGAAGATAGGAATTCCATTCTGCTGGGAAGGAGATGCTGGATTGGAGCCCTTTGGGTTGTATCTCTTCCTGAACCTTGTTATTTATCAATAAAGCTATCTTGGTTTTCTCCTATATACTGATGTATCTTTGATGTATGATTGCATTAGTGTATTTGATTTATTTCTAATCCTGAATCATTTATGAATATGAATATATGCCTTTGTGTTGTGTTCTTCTCTTGTCTCAAGTAGCTGTTCTCTTGTCGCAAGTAGCTGTTCTCTTGTGATCTCGCAGGAATCAAGTAACTGTTCTCTTGAATGAGCGAGGAGGCAAGTAGCTGTGAACACCCAAAGGAGAAGAGGATCTAGATCGAGGGACAAACGGAAGACACCGGTAAGTCCATTGATCTCTCCTCTTTCACATTTCATAAAGGAAGAAACCAGAATAGCTGTCTCTGTTTGTTGCTAAGGCACTGTCACACCTTAGGTGGATAGGATCGTCCTGCATAGGCATTTTTCCCCACAACAAATTGGCGACTCCGCTGGGGATGATTTGTTTTAGTCATTTTATTTGTGTTTCTATCATTGTTTACCTCATAGACTAAAGAGCAACAATCGAACTGCTTCTGCAAAGTAGACTGTTGCTGCCTTGATCCTTCACTGGATTTTGTCTATGATCTAAAAAATGGACTCACAAATGATTTGATGATCCTTTGTGATAGTCTTTAGTACCATCTCAAAGCATCCCTTTGATTATACCTTGCTTGTGTTTCTGATTTGGCCTGAAACCGTTGATTTTTGGGCAATTTGTGACCCAGAACCTGTGAGAAACGAGAGTTTCTCCTTGAGCGCAACTGCTGTGAAGGCATTCTGCATTTCAACGCAGTTCCCGTGAAGGCTACCTACGTTGAATGTCAAAACCACAGTGTCGAGGTTGCGCTGAACCAGTCTTGCCTTGTGTAGCTGGGGTTCTCTGCTTTCTGTTGCCCTGTTTTGATCTCTGTTTTTTGCAGCTTGTAACCAGCATAGGTACCAGTCTGATAACCCCTTTTCTCTACTTAAATTCCGCCTCCTTTTGTACAAAAAGACTATGAGTGTTTTTATGTGTTTGTGGCATCATTTGCAGTTTTCCTTTGCATGAGTGAAATAATCATCCAGTAGCCCTTGATTCAGATCTGTTGATAGTGATCTTAGGAGAGAGTTCATTGGCTATTTACAGTTGATTATACATTTACTTTTGCTTATTGGTTTGAGTTTGTCTCTTTTAAGTGTCGAAACAAGCTGTTCATTTCGAAAATCGCAAAGTGTTGTAATCTCTTCTACCCTTGTTGATTTCGAAAAAAGTAAACTTGTTTGTATCTGTCATTTAAAAGCAAATTCAAAGTTGTACAAAAAGCTTTCTTTGTAGGCATCAATACTAAGAAAGCGGAAAACAAACACCTGCATTGTGCATTTGCATTTTGATAAGTTTGCATGCTTGATTTAGGAACAGTGCATTAGAGTGTGCTGATTTCTCTTTGAGAAAAGATGGTGTCTTTCTTTTCCCTTAGTAGCTAGGATTTTCAAAGTTGAAAAGATATAAAGCTTGCTTATCATCTTTAGACTGCATTTAGGAATTTGTATCATACATCTCGTGGTGAACCTTGAAAGGCAAACTTCTAAAAAGATCAACTTAAAATAAACTGAATGAACCTAACAACGCTTTGCAACATAACGCACAACATAGAGGTCTAGGCTAGAGACGTGTTCCGGCGTCGTTAAGCCTAGTGACTGTCGATCTCGTAGAAGGTGGGTGATTCCTCCTGAGGGACGATAGCGCCAGTACGAATTGTGCTCCCACGTACCGTCGCGTATATATTGGGAGACCCCTATAGGCATATATCCTTTATCCTTAGGAAACCGTGTCGGCCGCCCTACTGGTCACAATGCAGTGAACACAGCATTCACGAAGATCGACCGCCCATACCCTAAAAAGTATTCTGCGGTTTTGCGAAAAGTTTGGCACACCCTCTGCCTAGAACTCCAGAGCAGTTTCTTTTGGCCTTTTTCAGACTCTGTAACAGAAAAAGTCCATCTGAGCATTTGTCACTTCGGGCTCGTTAAAACATCGAAGGAGACTAGAGTCATCTTTAGCTTTTTCTCGACTCTTTAAAAGTGAAAACGCAAGTTGTGTCTAAAGCGTCTAATAAATTCATTCAATTCGGAAACACATTTTCCCCTTTTAGTTGATCGAGCAATCTGCAATCGTGGAAGAAAGTCAATTGAAACCCCGTCGTTCGCGGAGGCTTACGAGTCAACCGTCTTTGTCTCCGGAATCTAAAACAGTACGGACAAAGCGAACTCGTTTAACCGGTTCGAAATCTCCTGTCAAAGTTAGAACAAGTGTTCCAACAACATCTGAGATTCTGGTTACTCCAAACATTTCTGGAAACCCTGCCTCTATTGAAGAAGTTCAACAGCCATAGAGGGACAATGATACTGATCCTAGTCTGAGAACAAATACTTGTGTAACTGAACCAGTTCCATCTGTGACCGATCCAGAAAGTCTTGTTCCTCAAACAACTGTTGCTGTCGATTCAACCACTTCTTCGGCACCAGAAATTTTTTACGGACCTGACGGTCTTCCTCTTCCACCTGGTCTGATTGCGATAGAGGAAATTGTAGAAGACCCGCAAGCAAGTACTCCAACCCATTTTGGAGTAGGGGTCACTCTATTTCCTTCTACATCAGAAGTTAGTCCATCACCAGTGGAAGTTCCTGTAGAATCACTAGGCAATGTATTGGATAGACTCAAAATGTCTGAGCAACTATCGACATCTGGGACTGTGTCAAATGACACAGCGACAGCAGAACTCCCTGTCGTCACTCCGACGATGTTTGCCGGTGTACCATCTGTCCCAACTAGCTCGCAACCGCTAGAAGGAGTCCACCCAGGGACTATTTCGACAGTGTGGTCTGTTCCAGTTTGTTCCTCCAGAGTAATATCCGGTAACTCTTATGTTGAGACTCGACAAATTGATCCCTATGGAGGTCAATTTGGGCCATCCAGTCCCCAAGGGCAAACAATCCCCTTGAGTTCCGGGTTGCTACCGTATGGGGGGCAGTATGCCCTTTCATTACCCCCTTCGGGAGGATATCCATACGGCAGTTCTCAACAGTATTCAGGTTATACTGGAGTTACGACAAGTGGTTGGGTACATATGCTACCCCAAAAACCAAGAGTTGTGTATTCTATGCAACAATGTGTACCTATGTCAAACATCCCGACAATGCCGGCTATTGTAACAGTGTCGCAAGTTCAAACGATGCCTGTCGTGTGTCAACCTCAGATTTCTCAGGTTGTAATGCAACAGCCCCTTGACTCTGTGACACAACCACAATCGCCAACTGGTGGGGCAACACGGGTCCAAACGGGTACAATTACCCCACATCTTGGTCCGTCGGTTAGTATAGCGCAGCAGAGCATGGCTTCACAACCGTGGCTGGTGCAATACCAACAACCACAATTCCATCAAGTGTACCAAGGTTTTGAGCAGCAGATCTTTGCGAACAGTGGACAACCGTATATTCAAAACGGTCAAAACCAACCACTTTACAGTGGTCAAGTCCACCAACCGTATCAATCATACCAACATCAATTACATTATGCTGGTATGCAAAGGCCTACTGCTCAGGCGATTCCATCGTATCCTGGGTACGCCTCACCTAACCTAAATCAACAGTTACCATTCGTGGCAACTTTAGAATTACCGGATTTACACCGATTAACGAATGATCCAATTGCTTACGCCCCTTGGTGGCCAGCGATTCCTCACAAACTTCCATCAGACATTCCTAAATTCAACGGAAATCCAGGTGAAGACCCATCGAATCACGTGATGACTTTTCATCTGTGGTGTTCATCAAACACCCTGAACGATGATTCGATAAGGCTTCGCCTTTTTCAGAGGACGTTAACAGGTCCAACGGCTAAATGGTATATTGAATTACCTAGAGCCTCATTCGACAATTTCAGCTCCCTAGCCACGACTTTCTTAACCCATTTTCAATTACTGATAAGGTATGAAACGGGAACGGAAATCTTAACCAACTTCAAGCAGACGACGGCAACTCATATATCCGATCATATACATGAGTGGCGTCGTCATCGCAGAATGGTGAAGACATACGTTCCCGATCAGCTATTAGCTGAATGGTTTATTAAGTCGTTACTTCCTGCCATAACGGAAGATGTGGCCAAAGGGGGAGTCGTAACAGAGGAGCAAGTTATTGCTCATGCACAATATCTAGACTTAGTATACACTCAGTCTGGCACGCTCTACGACAAAATACCTGACGCCCCTAGACCGGAATTCTCAATTCCTCCTCCTCCTAAATCAAACAATGACTCTCATGCCGGTGATGGCGTGATTGGCAAAACAGATACGAAATCGACAAAGGCTACATCTAAAAAGGCCTGTAAGATTTCTAGTCAAAATGCAAATGAGGAACTTCTTGCCTCGGAAGTAAATGCCATGTCGACCGACAAGAGCAAACAACTGAAGCAACCAGGGGGCAAGAAGAAAAAGAAAGGGAGAAAAAGGAAACCCCCTGCGGGGTGTCATATATGCGATGAGGATCATTGGACGAGAGATTGTCCACATATAGCTGAAGTTAAGAAACTCTTTAAGAGTTCAAAAACCCCAGCGGTATTGACTGATCTGTTTCCCAGCCCGGGAACCAAACTGGTTGCTAATCAAAATGCTTCCCGATCCCAAGCGGTTATGTTGTCTGTCTCAAGGCAGCAAAATGATGCTTTGACAAGGAATAAAGATTATGGGAATCCACGGCTGTCGAATAACAAGGCTAATGAACAACCTAGTAGTTCGACGACAACTTTAACCAAAGTTGTGCCACCCATCATTCCTGAACCAATGATAAAGTCGCCAAAGGGAGTAGTACACAAATCGACATTTAATCCTCGTGCCAAAGTAGCACAGAATTATAATATAGTAGAGGACCTGGCCCAATCTCCGTCCGCTATGTTGACACTTGAGGTACCGCAAAATTGCCCCTCCTAAGAGCAAGCTTTATTATCAGCAATAGGTGGAATTGACCCAATGGATTCCAATCTTGTGGCCTTTGATCATAAAGGATATGACCCTCAGTTACCAGCTCAACTAGCTTTCCTTACTCAAGTGAAAGCCCTCAACAAAACTGTTCATCGAACAATTATTGATGAGGGGGCATCTACATGTCTTATGTCGATGAGTTGCTGGAAAAATTTAGGCTCACCACCCTTGTCGAAATCGTCAACGACGTTAAAAGCATTTGATGGACGATCATACACTCCATACGGGATTTTAAGTAACTTGCAAGTTGAACTGGGGGGCAAAACAGTAGAAGTTGATGTTGAAGTAATCAATGGAAACCTCGATTACAACATCCTACTGGGAAGGCCCTGGATATATGCCATGGCCGCAGTTGTGTCGACCTACTTCAAGAAGATTGCATTTCCCTTTCAAGGAGGAATTACAGTCGTCGACCAACAAACTTTCCTCCCCGACAGTTCACAAGTTACGGGAAGCACTCCAACGATCCATGGAAGCAATCATTCACTTCAAAACATTGGAGTAGGTCTCCTAAAAGACCCTACCTTAATGGGTACTTTTGCCCTACTGCCTGCAAGTAATCTGGCGGAAGTGGCCAAAGTGGAAACCTACAATATGAAATCTTCTATATCTAATGGATTCAGAAGATTCCTAAACATTTTGTCAGCGTGGATCATCGCCCTAATAGAAATACTGTAAGTACAGTGGGCTCCGAGGACGGTTCTAATCTCGTGTCAACCTCGTTAAAAAATGAAACAAGGAGTCATGAGGATAGTTCTTTTACTGTGTCAACCTCATTAAAAAATGAAACAATCTCCTTTCCAAATCTCAAAGGTAAACCTTCATTCCAACCACCAAGTTGAATGCAATAAAGCTTGGGGGGCATGCACCTCGATTTGCGTTGTTATGCTGGGGTCATGAAAACTTATCATCGAGCAGTTTTAGCACAAAGTTCATGCTCGTTAAAAAATAAACGCAAGATCGAGCAGTTTTAGCGCATAGTTCATGCTCGTTAAAAAATAAACATAAGTTTGAGCAGTGTTTTTCCACGTTCAAGCTCGTTAAAAAATGAACCTATCCCGGTAAATAACCATTGTGAATGTAACTCTATCAGCCATTAAAGCCTTGGTCGTGTTTGCACCGTCACCTCCACTTTTCATTTGGCCGATCGTTCACCTCCATATGATTGTTTACCCATTTTGAGGAACAGCTGCGAAGAGTGATTTCACCTAGCCATCCTTGTGACACTGCCGTGATTGGAAAATTCCAACCTGTACCTAGAAACAGCTGCTAACCCTGTTTATCACTCGTTCCTCAAAAGACGAGTCTTCTTTAAGCTCTTTTCAACTGACTCGTAAAATATGAAAAGATTGCCGAGTTTTGGCCTTCCAGCTCATTAAAGCGACCGGAAGTGCTATCCCTCCTCTAGATTTTAATCTTTTTGGACCTGAGGGATTATTGCACAAAAAGATCGAGCGCTTGTTTTGTTCGGCTCGTTAAAACTATCGAAAACTCATCCTGTCTGTATTGTTTTATACTTTTTCAGACTTAAGGGATTAGATGACGAAAAAGGACTTTTGGAGTTAACTTTATGTACCTTTTCAGACTCTCTAAAAATGAAAAGGACCGAGTTATCTTTGTCGTTAGACTCGTTAAAATCATTAAATAGCGACAAACTTGTCTTTAGACGAGAACGGGTTTCACTATCGCTAGGCTCGTTAAAACATAGCGATGGGCTTGCCCGAAGGGCAGGTTATAGAACAAGCATATGTTATCCTCCTCAAGCTTGACAAAAATAAAGAGGTACTGGTCAGCAATGACTGGGGAAAAATTGGGAGAAACTAAAGAAAACTTTGATGGTAGCAGGTCGCTCTTGAACATGACACTTTTCATCCGTACCACAATCGGGTTAGGTTGTTTCATTCACCGGTCACATCACCATGGTCTCGCCATACCATCCATAATTGGGGTAATGCTATCGATCCATCGCATCAGTGTCGCCATATGTTCAAGAGAAGTCGTTCAGAAAGAGTCAACCGGGTCCCATCAACTGCCATACATTATCCTTCATCCATTCATGACCGCCACCCTGAATCATATGTCACAGATCGTTTTCACCTCCATCAAAATCATTAGCTCCGTTCCGTGTCACTGATGTGGGATTCATTAAGGCCCTCCTTTGACGGATCGCTTCTTGTCGACATCAGCTCATTATCCAAGAAGTTGATCTAGGAACAACCCCTTCAGTACTTTGAAGCTTGCATGCCTCAATGGCAAGTTTCTCACTTCCGGCGACAGGTATACATCAATGACCTTCGACCAAAAGATTTTGCGTGGTGTTCGACGCCAAGTCCTTTATTCACACCACGTGAATTGTACTGCAGTACCTTGAGGGTCATTATCATTATCGGTGATTCCTCTCGCGCTTGTTAACGGTTTACATCATTGACCGATAATCAAGCGATGTCTTTCCATGTTCGACTTCAGAACAATTCTCACATGGATCGACTTGTACTTAGAGTGAAGATTGAACGAGTTTGAAGACCCTGAATCTAGTTTCATCCATCCGGGCTGCGATATATATTCGGGAAAGATAAAGATGTTTGACATGTACATCTTTGCAGCAGACAATCATCCTACTCAAAGGATGATAATTTCATCAAAATTATCAGTCTGCCATCAGACGATTGTCTGTTCTATGTACAGAAAATGAATTTATAAAGCTGAGCATGGGAATGCCCGCCTCAGCTAGATCATGAAAGCAGTATGAAAAATAATGTATTGTATTGTATCTTATTACAGGTCTCCTCCCAGCAATTAGATAAACTTTGGACCCTCCTGGATAAAGCATTTCACCCGATAAACGACCTCATACTTTAGGGGGCAACTGTTATAGACATTTTTGTGCCTTACAACATTGAGCATGAAATGTCCATAATCTTAGGGATCCAAAGTCCCTAAACATGTTGTTCCTACCCCTAGAGGAACAAGGCTAACAAACCACAACAATTCACAGAAGTTCTCCACCTGAAACTGCTCAAAAACAAGTCAATTCAGGATCATGTCAACTGCTCCACTGACCATCTGCGCTGAATGTCAATGGCTACACTGGCTACCTGCGCTGAATGTCAACTCCAACACTGGCTACCTGCGCTGAGCGAGATTGGACATGTGGCAGGCTCATTCCTCAAGGTGTCAAAACCCAGGAAGCTTCCAAAATGACACTTGCCTCAGGGAATTCGACTGGTGATGAGTAAGAGGTTCCAAATCTCCAAGTGGAAGCAAGAACCTCCAAGTGGACTCAAGAACTAACAGAGGGAGAGGACACTAGTCAGATCTCAAGTTGACTCATCCTCTCTCCAAACATCTATATATGGATCTCTCCTCCATGAGATCCAGAGGCTGGAATTTTGTTATTGCAAAGAATTGTTGTTGGTTTGAGACTGGAATCATTGGGTGCTTAATGCTTTGAAGGTAGGTGAAGATAGGAATTCCATTTTGCTGGGAAGGAGATGCTGGATTGGAGCCCTCTGGGTTGTATCTCTTCCTGAACCTTGTTATTTATCAATAAAGCTATCTTGGTTTTCTCCTATATACTGATGTATCTTTGATGTATGATTGCATTAGTGTATTTGATTTATTTCTAATCCTGAATCATTTATGAATATGAATATCTGCCTTTGTGTTGTGTTCTTCTCTTGTCTCAAGTAGTTGTTCTCTTGTCGCAAGTAGTTGTTCTCTTGTGATCTCGCAGGAATCAAGTAGCTGTTCTCTTGAATGAGCGAGGAGGCAAGTAGCTGTGAACACCCAAAGGAGAAGAGGATCTAGATCGAGGGACAAACGGAAGACATCGGTAAGTTCATTGATCTCTCCTCTTTCACATTTCATAAAGGAAGAAACCAGAATAGCTATCTCTGTTTGTTGCTAAGGCACTGTCACACCTTAGGTGGATAGGATCGTCCTGCATAGGCATTTTTCCCCTCAATACCTGCCACTAATGTTTGCAAGTTCGAAGGAAGTAATGTGTTTCTAGATCTCATTAGCAGAATTTTGAGGTCTAAAATGGGCCTCCTAAGAAAAATTTACAACAGAAATAAACTTTATGAGAACCAATAGGATTCAAGATTATTATGTCAACGACGGGGGATGATTCACCATTTTCAGAGTAAAAAAGTAAAAATATTAAAAAATAATAAAATAATAAAACTACTTTTTCAACTCTTATTTTCAACTTATCTCCCTAAAGTTTTACTCAAAATTTGTGTGGAAGTTCTCGTTGGGCGAAAAATTTAATTCGTCATCCAAGGAGTACCCATATTGCATACTCACAATGGACCTTGCTACATGAAAAATGAGAAATACACGAAAAAACATGATTACAATCACGTTTTTCATGAATTTATGGTTTTTTGTGTAGAAGAGTCCATCGAAAGTATGCAACCTAGGTATTGTTTGGATGAGGAATCAAAGTATGCATCGAATAAGTGTTTTTTCTCAAAATTTGAGTAAATGTATAGGGAGATAAGTTGAAAAGACGAGTTGAAAAAATAGTTTTTTCTTTTTTCCTTCTAAATTTTGATGATGTAATCTAATCTTATTTTATTATTTTCTCTATTATTTTATAGTTTCCTTAGGAGGCCCATTTTAGAGCTCAAAACTCCAGTAACGGCTTCCTAGATAAAGTGTTGAAGTCCATAGGAAGAGACCTGTCAAAAGGTAGGCAGTAATGTGTCCTACATTATTCGAGACGAAACGGGACAAGAATGATTGTTTTTTGAAGAATAGTTTGGGCATTGGATCAAATCGATAGAGGGCATGATGGAAGTCTATGTTTTATGGTTTGATAGAGGAAACAGAGGATAAATGGATCCCTTGAACAATAGAAGGCATAACACAAAGGTGTTAACTAGGCAACACTAGACTCATGAACACCAAAGAGTGTCAGGATACAAATATGCAAGAACATCGAGGTATATAGTCTAAACAAATAGGATGTTGAGGTTCATTTTGAGAGGCCGACAAAAAGGAGGTTTTTTTGAGGGAGTGACATGTTCAAGGGAATGATTGCAGCCAAAAATTTCTTTCCAAAATACTGACATAAAGCAATTGTGTTGTCCAATTTCCCCATTTGAATAAATTTAATGAGTCGAGACAGGTAAACTCGGTGGTCTTTTCATATTTAGAGAGTCTGAAAAGACCATAAAGAGTGACTCTAGGGGGATCCCTTTGCCATAGTTGTTAACTAGGTGTGAAAAAGGTTTAATAGTATACCCGACATGGTTCCTTTTCTGTAAGTTAGTATATTGAGTCCAGACAAAGTGATAAACCTATGCTAACAAACGTTTTCCTCATTTTGTTGAGTACGATGGGACAGAGTAAACTCGATATTTGTCGTGATATTTTAATTAGTCACGCGATGACAAACTCAATAAATATTCATCAAATTTTAATGATTCAAATGAAGAAAACTTGATGTATATTTTTCAGTTTAATGAGTAAGGAAAAAGAGATAATAGAACTATTCAAGCCTTAACGAGTTCGAAGAAGGGAAAAACTCGGGGATTTTTCGATTTAAGAGAAAGAAAGAGTCCAAAAAAAGAAGGCACTCATATTGTCGTCGTAGGAGTTTTATGAGCACGGTGATGAAAATCTCAGGGACTTTTCAGTTCAAGAGTGAGAAAAGATCCCATAAAAGAAAGCGCTAATAGTGAGTCGAACATGGTTTTTTCTGCGATGCAGTCCTGAAACCCCTTCATCAAGGCATGAGTAATATGGCATATGAGAAACAACATAGGAAATGAAAAATTAATTAATTTCAATGACTAAATAAAGTGATTCATACCTCGAGAGTTACTATAAGGAGATTTTGGAGTCTCCATTTTCACCCTTCGAGTGTTGTGAGAGTGAAAGAGGAGTAGATCTTTCTTGGGCAATTACCAACAATCAAGGCAACCATTCAACGTATTGTTTGTTCCATGTAGATGACCAAACCTTTCTCTTGCATATTTAACCTTTTTCCGCTCATTATGGGTGTAGTTTTTTAGATTGGGGAAGCCCTAGCTCATAATATGTGCCTAACGCTCCCATATAGGTCTAGAGGAGTGTTAAAAGCATTTCACAACCTATAGTGGTATGCTAGCACACCTTGTGGGCCCTAAGGGGGATATTAGGTAGCATGGGTGCACTTCCAAACCCAACATATGATTTGTCTGTCATTTTGTCCATCATTTTAACTGACTTTTAGGTGTTTTGTGTAGGTTTGGAGCCATAATCATGAGTCTAAAGAGAGAAGGAGCTCATGATAGCCAGGAAATACAGATGTTGAATGATTCAACATGCATACTTGCGCTGCGAAGATTTGGCTTGATTAAGTATGCAAGGCTTGATCTGATGAAGGGTTGGGAATAACTTCTAAGTTGGATAATTGGGATGAACACAAAGGGGTGTTTTGGATCTGGGATCACGAGCTCTCGATTGGTAGAGATGATATCTATATTTTCATCATTTTTTCGTGTAGGGGTGCACGTGAAAACTTGATCAAGGGCAGGATAGATTCTCAGTCCACCCTCGAGTTGGTCCAAACTTACTGTAGGCCTGACAATGACTTAGTGAGAAACATGGTCCCCATTGAGCGGATCAGGTCAACATCCATGAGGGCCATTTTGTGCATGATCATACACTTGGCGGGGTCAAAGAGTCCTCATGTAGTGATGAAGGCCCAATTGTTACTTGCTATTGACTGTGTACAATGTCAGATATTCAATTAGTGTGAGGCAGTTCTTCGTCATCTAAAGACAGAGTTGACAGCCTGCAAGACTTGTACCCAAATGACATTTGGGTATGGTACTCTCATTGTGTCCTTCTTTCTTGAGAGAGTACTTGTGATGAGACCATGGATGAGTGTCGGTTAGGATGATCCCAGCAAACCAAGGCAAGGGCAATGGTCTTCACTGGATCCTCATACTGGAGGGTGACCAATCCAACATTTCTTTGAAGAGGAATTCTCTGAGTGGATTAGAGGCCAGATTCAGATTATTGATGACTATTCCTATGAGGGCATGGACTTTAAAGGATATGTAGACTTGATCCTGCCACTTGGCACACATTGGTGGCCTCAAGGTAAGAAGGTTTTTTTAGAGTACTGAAGGTATTTTTCGGCTTTTGAATATTTATGTAATTTTTTTGGTTTTATGGGTGAACAAGTACTGACATGAAGTGTTTTCTTGACACAGATGTGGCACCAGTGCAACTTGCAGGCATGCCCTGCCATGTGAGGCAGGGGTACCGACTACTTAGAGCTGGCATGGGTGCGGCAGTTGCCAAAGATGTAGATGATGCATAGAATCTCCACGAGGTTCTGAGGAACCTCGAAGGCCTAAACATGGGTATTCCTCCTCTTCTCATGAGGGAGTTTCTAGTTCCTCTTTGGAGGATAGCTAGAGTTGTTCTAAGTTTTCATGACCAGTATACTCTTAGTAGTAGCCTGGTGTAGTGAACAGTTGTTATATAGAGGCTTAGTAGATCCATTTTGTACTTAAAACACCTGAGTTTTGGGAATTTTCTGATGTAAAAGACTGGATTCAATATAAATATATGTACAAATATTTTGGTGATTTCATGATGTAAATGTTTTTGCAAATTTTTAACTATGTAAATCCTTACTTTCATCCATGTGTCTATAATAAATGAGACAGATTCCAATCTAATACATAGTTTTCTAATGAGTCAGCAACTGCATTAAATTCTCAAGGAATGTGTTCATACGTAATAAACTCAAATTGATGTTCCAAAAGCCGTACCCTTAAATAATGACGTAACAAGATTGGATTGCGAATGTGATAATTATTTGTCGATTGCATAATGACAAGTTGAGAGTTTAACCTGGCCATGAGATTGGAGATGTCCTGAGATGGTGCTTCAGTGAGAAGTGAAATTACAAGCATATACTCAACAATATTGTTGGTGGCAATACGAAGAAAGACTCCCCCAAAACAAAGTAGTTCTGACTCAGGTGTGTAAATGGCCTAAGCAGATGATGCAGTGTTTGATGACTGACACCATCCCCATATCCTACATATGGTAAGGGTAATGAATACATCTATACAACAAGAAACATGTATGAGACAAAATACCCAAAAAATGCCAAAATCTAGTCATAGAAAAAATAAGAAAAACTTATAAATACATAAAATTACAAAGCACATTCCTAGTGCAATGCTAGCAATAATATTTTTTTAGATAGAGCTCATTTCGGGGCTCCGCAAGTGGGACTCCTTCAGAGTCCTGAAGTTCATAGGGCCATTTTGAGGGGTTCTTCGTGACGACATATGCATCGATCCATAATGGTTGAAGCATTCCTACCCCCAAGAGGTCTTGTTTTCATCATAGGGTAAAACAAGATCACCTTCTTGTTAAGAATGAGGCCTGACCTTTTTTTCATATTGGGCTTTGGCCAGATGCTTGTGGGCTTTGAGTGCTAGTGTGGAATCTCGACAGGTCTCCTCTAGTTCATTGAGATATAGCAAGCGCTCTTCTTCGACAATGGTGCTGGGCAAGAGTTCAACAATAAGTATTAAGGAAGGAATCTAGCACTCAATAGGTAGTACCACTTCCAGGAAATAAGCGAGCTGGAATGGTGTAAAGCCTGTAGTAGTTTTCACTGAAGTTTGATATGCCCAAAATGCAAGATATGACATGCGGTGACAGTGGGTTTTGTGATTATCTACTTACCTGTGGATCATGGTTTTTGAGATGCCATTAACGACTTCCACTTGGCTATTATTGTTGGGTTGTGTTATATTTTTTCCATGACTAGCCCACGTAGTTAACCTGGGGGGTAGAAGGGGGCCGGAGCCCCCCCTTCGTTGCACCGATTGTGTAGCGAGGGGAGTCACAGCGGGTTTGAGGGGTGCAGGTAACCCCACTTTATGGGCTCTAGGGCAACACCCTGGAAAATTTTGGTTTTGGACGTTATATTAGGTTGGGTGGACCTACCTATGGTTTTGTGAATGTTTTTCACACATGGTTTTGGACGCGATGGTTTTCGGTCAATTGTTTTGGATGTGATGGTTTTTCAATCCATGGTATTGGATGCTTATACATGGACAAATATGTATTGTAACATTGAAAGGAACATAATGAAAAATCAAGCTAGTAGTCCTGGTTTTGGGATCCAGGGGAAATTCTCTGTGTATATCTGTTTTATGTTTTATGCTCTCACATTGTTTATTTTCTGAGTTTTAGAATTTTTATGCAGGTAATTTTTATACGGGGTTAAAAACTACATTTGGTATTAGTGTTGTTTTGGCTTCAAGGGGATGCCTTTGTTGCTGAGGGGTTTTTCTCGGGCCTATGGTAGACCCTGTTCAGTGGGAGATCTGTGAGATTGATTCTGGTGGTGAAAGAAGATGGCGAGCGGTGTAAAGATAGAGATCGAGAAGTTTAATGGTCAGAGTTTTGAGTTGTGGAAACTCAAGATGGAGGATCTGTTGGTGGATAAAGATCAGTGGATCATAGTAGATCCGAGTACTAAACCAACGGGAGTGTCCGATGAAGAATGGAAGAAGTTGGATCGGAAGGCAAAGAGCACAATACGATTGTGTTTCTCAAATTCAGTATTACTGAATGTATCAGGGTAAGCTACGAAGAAGTCTTTGTGGGTCAAGTTAGAGACTTCGTACCAATCTAAGTCTCTGGCAAATAAACTGTTCCTATAGAAAAAGCTATATAACCTAAGGATGAAAGATGGAGACTCAGTGAAAAAGCATCTAAATGCATTTAATACTATGGTAAGTCAGTTATCGTCTGTTGACATCAAAATTTCAGATGAAGATAAGTGCATTAGTTTGTTTTGTTCTCTACCAGATTCGTGGGATAGTCTAGTTATTGCAATAGGTAACAATGCAACTACCTTGCAGTTTGATGAAATAGTCTCATCCTTGCTAACGAAGGAGATGAGATAGGAAAATATGTAGAGCCAGAATTGTGATGCCTTGTTTGTATGAGAACGGTCCCAAAACATAAACAAAAGTAAGTCATCAAGTGGGAGGTATAAATCTAGAGGGAGATCTAAATCTCCAGGAAAACCTATAAAGGTGGTGTGCCGGAAATGTGGAAAGGAAGGGCGCTACAAAAGGGACTGTAAATATAAAGCTACTGATAAAGGAAAGGTATCTAATGATGCTCCTTCTACAGAGGCAAAAACCACCTCAGATGAAGGTGGGGATGTGTACTTGGCTTCTTCAAGTACACATGTAGATCATGAGGCATGGTTGATTGACTCAGGTGCATCCTTTCACTTCACTCACCATAGAGAGTGGTTCTACGAGTATGAGAAATATGATGGTGGTGATGTACTCTTGGGGGATGACAGGAAGGCTAGAATCGTTGGTCGCGGAAAAGTAAAGTTGAAGTTGCAAGGTGGAAGGGCTAGAACACTTTTGGGTGTTCTGCATATTCCTGCATTAGCCAGAAATCTGATTTCTGTAAGTAAGCTGGATGATGCAGGTATAAAAATAGTGTTCGAGAAGGATACTTGCAAGATGGTTCAAGGATCACTGGTATTGATGCGATGAGTTCGGATTGGAAATCTATACAAGCTGCAAGGTAGCACTGTTTTTTATGGGTGCAATAACACTTTGTTTCTTGAAAGTTGAGCAGAAAATCTAGTGGTCTTTGGAGAGAAGACCATGTTGTGGCATCAAAGGCTTGGACATATTGGAGAGAAGGGCCTTTGAATACTTCATGGTAAAAGTATGGTAGAAGGTATGAGTAATAGCTCTTGTATTTTGATTTCTGTGAAAATTATGTATATGGGAAGCACAATCGGGTGAGTTTCCCATCTGGTGGTAAGAGGGAAAAACATATATTAAAACTTGTGCACAGTGATGTGTTTTGACCTATGAAGGTTCCATCACTGGGTAAGTCTATCTACTATGTATCATTTATAGATGATTTCTCAAGGAATACATGGATATATTTCCTTAAGAATAAATCTGAGGTCTTTGATAGGGCTAAAGAATTTAAGGCTCTGGTGGAAAACCAGACAGAGAAGAAGATAAAGGTGGTGAGGAAAGTTAATGGTGGAGAGTTTTGCAGTAAGGAATTTGAAGAATTCTGGAAGAAGTGTGGTATAGCATGACATAAGACTACTCCATATACACCTCATTAAAATGGAGTTGCTGAAAGAATGAAAAAGACATTGATGGAAAGGGCAAGAAGCATGCTCAGTGGTGCCGGGTTAGGACATGAATTCTTGGTAGACGCAATGGAGATAGCATGTTACCTGGTCAATAGATCACCTTCATTAGTGTTGGAGGATAAGACTCCACAAGAGGTATGGACTGGCAAGAAACCCTCTCTTTCACATCTAAGGGTATTTGGATGTGATGCATATGTACATGTTCCAGAGGATAAATAAGAAAAGTTGGATAGTAAATATGAAAAGTGCATCTTTATTGGGTATAAGGATGGTTTAAAGGGTTATAAGCTTTGGAACCCAGTAAGAAGGAACGTTGTGTAAAACTGAGATCTGGTGTTCAGAGAGGTAAAATATGTTATTAAACATGAATTCCAACCAAAGGAACCTGAGAAGATAGAGTTTGAGCTAAAGGAGGAAGAATTAGACTGTACAACAGAGGAGGAAACAGAAGATGAAGAGCCACAAACTCCAGTTGTGAGAAGATCAGTTCAAGAAAGAAGGAAACCATAAAGGTATAGTCCATCTACTTTTTGTTCAAATTTTTCTTTATTTATTACTGATGATGATCCCATAACTGTGAATGAAGTAGTAGAGTCAGAGGATGGAAAACTCTGGAAAGAGGCCATGGTTGATGAAATGGCATCTTTGCACAAAAATGAGGCTTGGGATCTAGTGGAGTTGCCGACTGGAAGGAAACCAATTAGCAGTAAATGGGTGTTCAAGAAGAAGACAAACGCAAAAGGAAAGGTGGAGAAATACAAAGCTCGATTGGTAGCAAAAGGTTATTCACAGGTGTCGGGAATTGATTTTGGTGATATTTTTTCTCCTGTTACCAAGGCAACTTATATTAGATTACTTTTATCTGTCACTGTTGCTTCTGATTTTGAGGTAGAACAGATGGATGAGAAGACAGTATTTCTTCATGGGGATCTAGAAGAGGAGATGTACATGAAGCAACCTGAAGGCTTTGTGGTGAAGGGTAAGAAAGAAATGGTATGTAAGTTAAAGAAGTCTCTGTATGGGTTAAAATAGTCACCAAGGATGTGGTATCAGAAATTTGATACATTTATACGGGGACTTCGCTTCACCAGAAGCAAAGAACATCACTGTGTGTATTTTAAATTATTGGTGGCCGTGTTATTTATCTAGTCTTGTATGTGGATGATATGTTGTTGGTTGGAAATGACAAAGAAATTATCTAGGATTTGAAGACCCATTTGTCCTCCAAATTCAACATGAAAGATCTTGGTGGTGCAAACTATATTTTGGGCATGGAAATTAAAAGAGATCAGATGAAGAGGAAGCTTTGGTTAAACCAGAGGAAGCATGTCGAGACAATATTGTAGAGGTTTAATATGAAGGATAGTAAACCGGTGAAGGTTCATATTCCTGTAGGTGTAAAGTTATTTGCTGAATAGTGTCCCAAGACACAAGAAGAGGAAGAGGACATCTCTGGTCTTCCATATGCAAGTGCAGTTGGTAGCCTGATGTATGCGATGGTCTATACTAGACTAGACATTGCACATGCAGTGGGAGTATTGAGCAGGTTTATGTCAAAACCAGGGAAGGAGCACTGGACAACAGTGAAGCGGGTTTTCAGGTATTTGCATGTCACTAGTGATTATGGTTTGTGCTACCAAGGAAGACTAGGATTTGATAGAGTGTTGGATATTCATGGATTTTTTCATGCAGATTGGGCTAGAGATCTGGATCAAAAAATATCTACAAGTGGGTATGTGTTTAGCCTATTTGGAGGTGCAGTCAGTTGGATGAGTAAGAAACAATTTGTAGTGGCACTATCAACTACAGAGGTAGAATACATGGCAGTCACTCATGCAAGCAAGGAATCACTTTGGTTGTAGAGATTGTGTTCAAGTATGGGGTTAGTACAGGGAGCTATAAGGAGAGACTGTGACAGCCAAAGTGCAATTTTCTTAGCAAAGAACCCTGCATATCATTCAAAGACAAAGCACATTGATGTTTATTCTCACTTTGTGAGGGATATGATGGAAGACAAAAATGTTTTGCTCGTAAAGGTGGACACTTTGAAGAATACTGCAGATGCATTGAAAAAATTTGTGAACTCTGAGAAGTTCTCATGGTGTAGGGAAACAATGGGCATTGCAGGGTTGGATAAATTACTAAGCTCTCTTGTGGTCCCCTGTGGAAAGAAAACAACAAGTGGGAGTATGTTGGGTTGTGTTATATTCTTTCCATGACTAGCCCACATAGTTAACCAGGGGGTTGGAAGGGGAGCAAAGCCCCCCCTTCGTTGCGCCGATTGTGTAGCGGGGGGACCCACAGGGGGTTTGAGGGGTGCAGGTAACCTTATATTAGGTTGGGCGGGCCTACCTATGGTTTTGTGCATGTTTTTTGCACATGGTTTTGGATGCGATGGTTTTTGGTTTTGGGATCCAGGGGAAAATCTCAGTATATATGTGTTTTATGTGTTATGCTATCGCATTGTTTATTTTCATGATTTAGAGTTCGTATGCAGGTAATTTCTCTACAGGGTTAAAACCTACAATTATCTTGGGGGTAGTAGGAGGGGGATTGTTCCTCACGAAAACTGAGAAATGATGTTAAGTCAGACATCATGTGGTTCTGAAAGTGAGACCCATGGTCTGTAACGATCATCTGGGGCACACTAAAACAATAGATCACCTGATTGAAAAGAAATAATGCTGCACTTTCTCCATTGCCAGGGAAAGTGGGAATGGCTTCGGGCCATTTTCTAAAGTATTACACAATGATAATAATGTAGTTGTGTCCATCAGAGGAAGTGGGGTTGCATGTGACGAAGTCAATACCCCATTTGGCAAAGGGGCCAACAGAGATAACCAGGTGTAGGGGGGTTGGGGGTGCACTCATTTTCTTTGTAAATACTTGACAAGGGTGACACTATTGGATTGCCTTGATACAATCTTTAAACAAGGTTTGCGAGTAGTATCCTACACGTAAACTTTTCTGGGCAATAGATATGCCAGAAAGATGACCACCACACGCCCCAACATGGTAGTCATTCAAAACGTGTTCTGCCTCATCATGAGTGAGGTAACTTCGAAGAACTATATCAGTTCCATAATGATATAAAGTATCGTTCAACACTAAATCGTGTCAAGCTTGGTGGCGGATGTGACGACGGTCACTTGATGATAGTTTAGGGTAAAATTGTTGCGCTTGGAGGTAGACTAGAATGTCACCATACCAAGGGTCAATTGAGTTGATCAGATAGACAGATTCATCTGGAAGAGGATCGTGGGCAATCTCATTTGGATCAACAATGGGAAGATCTGACAATAGTTCTCTGAAGACAAAGGATTTTTTCACCTTGGGAGTTGTGAAAACCAATTCTAATTGCTGGAGGATAATAATTCATTTGGAATATTTTCCTCCAATTACTTGATGAGAAAAAATGTGTCTCGTGGGATTCTCCAAGGTGATGAAAGTAGTCTGTCGCAGCAGTATATAGTGTCAGAAATGATTGAAAACAAAGACAAAAACTAAGGATAGCTTTTTGACATGTGAATATCTGAGTTCGGGCCCAGCCAGACCATTTAAGAGTTAATAGATTACATGCTCACTAAGATCATCATGAGTTTGGACCAACACCATTCTAGTAGAGGATGAAGACACTGTGAGATACAGGGGAAAGTCGCGTGAATAGTTGGGAGCACTAAGTAGTGGGGCAGATATAAGTGCATGTTTCAAGGCATCCAATGATCATCCCACAATTGTGGTACTCCTTTCTTTAGTAGGTGTATAAATACTTTCATCAGCTCAACATGGTTTATGATGAATCATCGTAAGAAGTTTGATTTCCCTTGCAAATGTTGGAGTTGTAGAATGGATTTTGGTTCGGGAAATTGAGTAATTCCATTTACTTTATCGGGATCAACACTAATCCTGTTTTTGGAGACAATGAAACCAAGTAGGCATCCAAACTCGACAAGGAAAATGCATTTGTGTGGATTTAGACATATGTTATAGAACCTACATCTAAGAAAAATTTCTTGTAAATGAACTAGGTGTTGAGTTCGCTTCTTGGAATGGGTTGGAAGGTCATCCAAGTAAGCTTGAATAATGTGTCTAATATCATGGAATGCGTAGTCCATGGCCTGATGAAATGTTGCTCCAACATTCTTTAAATCAAATGGGAGTTTTCTCTATGCAAATATTCCCTAAGGGAAAATGAAGGCGGTTCTGTGCTCGTCCACAGGTTTTATGGCAATTTGGTTATAGCCTGAGTAACCATCCATAAATGAGAAGGATGCACAATCAGTGCAATCATCAATTATTTGGTCAATGAACGTTGTCGAATAATTATCTCTTGGACATGCAGTGTTGAAATCCTGGTAGTTAACACAGACGCAGATGGTACCCTGTTTTTTTAATCTACAGGAACCAAATTGGAAACCCATTTTATTAAGGGAATATGGTAAATGAAACCAACACGTAACGATTTTTCCACCTCAGTCAATGTGGTTACAGTTTTGTAGGGGTGGACTAGTCGATGTTGTTGGCAGACAGGTTTGGCATCATCATAAACCTTGATCTCATGCTTGACAATAGATGGATATATGATGGGCATTTCCTCGTAAGACCAAGCAAATACATCACGTAATACCTTGAAAATGTAGGTGAAGCTTGAAATTTCTTCTGGAGTGCAATCAACTCCAATCTGTATGTTTTCCATGATGTCTGTCTGGAATGAAATATCAATGAGTAGTGCCTTTGAAATATTGCCCATGTTCCCTTCCGAATCCAAAGTTTGGATGATTATATAACTTAATGGAACGATCTTAGGTGTTTCAAAGGACAGGATTTGTATAGGTGTCATGTCTGACTCATATATTGAAATGTGATGTTGATAGCTTTCCCAAGGTCTCTCCTCTATATACATGATCTCTTTAATAACTTCATTCGAAGGTAGGACTTGATTGAGGAGATCGTTAGAGGGAGAAATTGTGGGAGAGGAGGTGGTACTGTTTTCTGTGACCAAAGTGACTCGAGAATCAGATGCAGATTGAATGGCTTGATAGGCCAATTCATCTGGTGACAATGACATTTCTTCTTCATAAGATTTAATGCCTGAAGGGGCTAGGAGGATCAAGGGACCGGTTGGGTCATGAGGAATTGATAAGACCATAGAAACTGTCTGTGGAACCATAAGTGGTGGGAGAGGAAAACAAGCCATCAAGGAAGAAACCTTCGAAAGACTGGTATCAATACTGACATAAGAGTTATGTATGCCACCCACTAAAGGTACGAAGCCTCTAGGTAACGGCGAGTAATATGCGGTGAGAAAGGAAAGCTGGTCCACTATGACTTTCCTTCCATCATATGGAAATAGGATGATACAAAAGACAACAAACACAATGACAGTCATGGCATAAGTCTAACTGTGACCCAACAATAGATTATAGTTGATTTTTCGATCCACAACTTCAATGTCCACCGTTATCATTTTCCCACTCAAAGTGATGGGGTAGCTGGCAAGGTAACCTTTTGGGATGAAAGTGTGGTTGTCAAAATGCTTAAGAGAGTTTGACGATGGGGAAAGGGTTGGAGAACCCAAGGTGATCCAACATGAAGTCAACATGATACAGGTCGAAGCACCTTCGTCAATGACTATTCTATGTACCCCTTGTCCTTTAAGAAAATAAAAATCACCTCAAATGCAAGCTCATGTGAAAGGGGAGGTTTACATTTTTCCATGTCGAATATTCCTAGCATGGAATCCTGAGGGCCAACCACACCAATAGTTGAAAGTAGAGCTTTCCTTTGTGCTGGCCATGTTTGCAATACTTCGAGCGCCGACATAGCTAATGGTGCTTGCCCCAAATCTTCTACAATATTGTAGTTCTGGGTGGCACGTGCATATCTAGTATGTGTTTGGTGACGAAGTGCCCATTTTGGGGGGTGAATTGAAAGATCAGTAACTAGTTGTTCGCTACGAAGATCATTGGGCGATAGTGGGTTTGAACTCGAGGAAGCTTCCTCATCGTCAGTGACTAGAGCTCCATAACTTTTGGCTCTTATTTGAAGATCAACCGTTTCAAATTTGTAAATGTTGGATGGTCCTTCACCAGGTGAAGGATGATGTGAACCATCATTATCCCCTTGCGGGGGTTGAGGTTGGTTCATAATAAGATGTTGATGTTACTCAGTAGGTGTTGGCTTGTTGGGGCCTGACCCAAGTTCGGAGTTAATTAGCCAAACAAATCCCTACACTAGTGGCCTTTTCAACATCAACTTGTGGTGCGCAGACTGAAGTCTCACCTGAAGCACTATGGAGGGATGATGGAACCAAGTTTCCACACCCCTGAGATGTTAGAGGTGTCGATTTAGTCCAACAGTGTCTGCCTTCGCGCAGGTCACTTTGTGCATTGTCCTAACCTGTGAGACTTTCACGATTTGTTAGGATCTCCTTTCACGCAACCTTAACCGGGGGCTGAGATGCTTTCCCACTACTAGGGCACCGATCTCCGCTATTTCTCCAAGCTACACAGCGGATCTTACTTATCTTCTTACAATTGTTAGTTAATTTCGCATAAATAGATACTTTATCTCACATTTACTTAATTAACACAATCAGATATGTTTGCACACTGTATAAACAACAGACATGCAATTTATACCCAATATACTTAATGCAAAAAACATGAAATAATTACACATAATTGATACAAAAACTTCTCTTTATTAATTCTTCCATGGTTACAAACTCGACTCACCCTGCGCACTCAGCTACAGGGTTTTGCGCACTCAATTGCGGACTACTAGGCCTTTGCATACTCAGCTGCAGAGCCTTCTCCTACTCTAAGACCCAAGACTTGAGTTTTCACTTAGATATTCCACTATGCTTCTATTCCATCATCATTCATTATGGTTTTTACAACTTAGCGCCTCTCTCTATTTATACAATCCCATGGTCCATGGACCATGGCTAGGTATCTAAAGCTAGAATTACATTATAAAATTGAGTGCAGACAACCCTATGACTCATTTATAAACTTCGTGCTCCTCACCCACAAAATGCGGAGTCTTTACATTAGATTTACGCCTTTTAACCAAAAACTGGGCTTTAAGCCCTAAAATTTTCCTTGGGGGATCCTGCGCCCAATAGGCCCCCAACACAAACATCGTGACTCACCCTCGAGTCAATATTTCGGTGTGGAGATCTTCGTGTGAAGACTTCCCAACTCTGCCTACACCACTGCAAGATCGGCAGCGCACTGAGCGGCTGCCTACTGCACTTCCTGGACGCCCTATTAAGAGATTGTAGTAGCTGAACTTTTGCCCTGCACTTGTTCCTGCATTCCCTACATCTACGCGAGATTTTCTTCAATCAAGGTGGTAATGATGAACGCCTCATCGGTCCATGGTTGTATGCATGCCTTAAAGGCAACTTCCTTATGTCGCGTGGCGTCTACCTGCTCCTTGAGCGCTTTTGCCTGCTGCATCCACACGAGCCTTTGTGTAAGGGCCACCGTCCGCATGGTCCCTTTTAGTTCATCATACTGTTGTTGTAGCTTGCGCGCCTCTATTTCTAGACGTTGTATATTCAGGTCATCTTGTAGAGTAGTGAGAACCTTGAATTACTCCTCAAATAGATTTGTATAGTCCTTCATTGCACTGTTGATTTTCGTTATTCCTACTGTAATGGCGCTCGCGCGCTATTCCTTCACCTCAGGCAGAGTTGAAGGCTGCGCATTCAATTGCAGCTCAGCTATCTAAAGGTTTAGTTGTAGCTGAACCTTAGCCATTTCTTCTTTCACCTCACGCACCCCTACTGCTAGTCTCCAGATGAGCGCCTCCGTTGGTTCCTCTACTAGGATGGCTAACTTAGGGACCATCTGGTAGGTTTCCTCAACCACCTTCACTAGCTGTCTGTTCTGTGTCACAACCTCATTGCGTTGTAGGCTCAATTGTTCAATATTAATCTATTTCTCGCACATCACCTAGAGCATGTGGCCCTCCTTGGCTCGTAGTTTTGCTGTCACGCTATCTTGCAGAACATAGAGTGTCTCCTAAGGGAGCGTAACCATGTTTATCCAAACTCCTTTTAATGCACTGACCATAGGCCTGTCTGCCTCATTTTCTATAACTAGTGCTCCCTCTGGTAGCACTATAGTGTTCATCATGTGGGTGCGCAACATTTCCTCAACCGTGATCGTGCCTACTGCGAGGCTAGTCGACAGAGAACCAACCTGAGGAGTGCACACCTACAACTCCCCAACACCATCTGATTTTCCTCCGTGAACTGCTAGAGGGCCTCTGTGGTGACATCCCACACCATCTCCCCTATGTCATGGAGATCCCCCTCAGTGAGGGTGATCGGGTCAAAATAAATCTTATGGGCCTTTGACTTCTTCCGCGGCCCGACCTAGTCTCTCGGGTGCTATTGCTTCAGCTGTGTGGACACTGTCTATGGGCCCACACCACCTTCCTCTGTTTATGTCTCATGTTTAGGCGAATGCGACTTGTGGGCCTTGTGCTCCTTCTCGGTTGCCTATTGTTGTTCTTCTGTTTCCTTCATAACGTCCTATGCCTCCTGTGCCTTTGCTGTTTTTGCTTCATTCCTTCTCTTCTCTACCAAGTGCGCCATCCATAGTTCTACCTCCTTCTTCTTCCTCTGTGCAGTGGACTTCTCTGATTCCACCACGGAGTTGGCTGGAGCATGTACTTCAGTGACCATGATTCAAGCATGATGAATATGACATCGTCCGTGGCCAGGTAAGGGAGCTCGTTCCATTTCTTCATGGGATCCCTACGTGCCCTGATATACACATGATGGAAGTCCACGTTGAACTCTGTGAAACTAAATAGACTATTTTAGACAGTAGGCGATAACCGCAGCTTGCAGTTATTCCCCATTCTGATGTTCATCTCCATGAACACATAGAATATCTTATTGTCTCTGATCCTCAGTGGATCTTTAGTTTCCCACAACGAAGCATACTTCACTGCCTCTAGCAGATCATGCGCAATTGTGGAGATATGGTTGTCCTCAGGCAATTCCCACGCCACCAGCACTATGGATAGCAGAAGCCATGCATAGTGAAAAGTCTTCCCTTGTTCCTGTGCCTCGCGACAATTTTCCATAAATTCTTAGCACAAGTAATCGGCCAAGTTAAACTAGACCCCCTCTGGGCACTACGCAGCAAGTGCAACCACTAGCGCAGGCACCTCATCTATGTGGCACTTCCGCATAACCTTCCCAGCCAGTATTTGTGTCGCGACTTTGACCGCAACATTATTGATACTAGAGATCACGTACCCTCTCTTTTTCTTCTCCAACTTGAACTTTTTCTTAATGGCCTCCACGATGGCCAAATCATCACTTTTACCCTCGGGTATGTTCGCTGGATCCTCCCCTTTGCAAGGGAGCCAGGTAATTCTATGAATTAGGTGGTCCATGATGGGGATGGGATCCTCCAACCACAAACACCCATCATGCACCAGACAGAGAAGCTGCCTGATGACAAAGATAGTTACTGGGGCACGAGGTAATGCCACACCCGGAGCAAGTTTAACAACCCTACTTTCTCTACTCCTCACAACCACTTGTGCGGCTCCAACTCTATGAACCCCACCACTGTATTTTTCTTCGGTTGCATTAGATATGCGGTTGACAAATGTGGGAATTTCTCATGGTCCATGAGATCCCAGTCTTAAAATTTTAGAACCGGCACCCTTCCCAAGTGCTCTCCATAAAAAACGATATCATCAGGTAGCAGTAGAGTCTATGGAGAGATCTTGCTCTCATCTAGGTCCTTGGGCACCCTTTCTTTCCCTTTTTGTGAAGGGACATATGCGAGCAACATGGTTAGAGGGTTCGCAACCTGGGTTTCTTCCTCCATTTCTTCATCCTTCCCTTCTTCTACCAGGAATTCCTCATGGTCTTCCTCCTCATCGGCTTCCAAATTTCTCGCCTTCCCCTTTTTTTCTATGGTAAGTTTAGTTCTCAACGGGTTTCTAGGAGACATGCGCACTAGGGCCATAGGCTGCTTGTCATTCTTAGGTCTCAGCGCGTGTGGTGATTTAGGGATTTCTGCAACTATCCTAGCATTTTTTGGGGCATCTCCTATCGTCATGGCCTGCACGGCCTCTTCATCAGTCATCTCTCCAATATCCATGGCTTCTTTAGATGTTGCAATATTGTTGTTCCATAAATCTCTCAACGGCTCAGGTAAGTGCTCAAACAATTCCTTTGACTTCAAAAGATCAAACAGATCTGGGTTCATAAATCTCTGGGAATGCAATAGCTCAATTCTCAAATGGCCAAGTGTTGTTTGTTGGGCAGCCCTTTCTAACTTATAGCTCCTTTTGAATTCGAATTCAACTGTTCCCCCAAAATTCGGTCCAGTAATTCTCCCTTGGCGACAGATTTTCCCAAATCTAGCCCATAAAGTTCGCCTTAAATGTCTACCCCCTGTTGTAGCATTTTTTTGGTTTTGATAAGATAGAATAAAATAGTCAAAAAATAAAAAAATATTTTGAAAAAATGTTAAGTTAGGATATGGACATAACAATAGCAAATAAAATGTTAGTGAAAAAAATCTTGATGATGATGTCCATATCAAAGAAAATGTTAGGTAGATGTCCTAGAAAATAAAGACAAAAAAAAATGTTAGGTTAGAAAGAAAAGAAAACAAATAAACCATGAAAGTGAGCAAGTTTAAATGCCAATAATATTGTTTCTGCAAAATAATGGTTGTGTACAGCTTGTCATAAATGCCACAACCCATGATAGTCAAATAATTTAATCTTGTCTGCTTCATTCTTTAAATTTGATGTTATAGTTAGAGAATAAAGATCTAGCCAAACTATTTAATCTTGCCAGATCAGTAGTTAGGTAGAGAATAGTAAGTTGCTCATCAGTTTAATTTGAGCAAAATAAACCCGGAAAGTGAGCAAGTCTAAATGCCAATAATATTGTTTTTGCAAAATAATGGTTGTGTACAGCTTGTCATAAATGCCACAACCCATGATAGTCAAATAGTTTAATCTTGTCTACTTCATTCTTTAAATTTGATGTTATAGTTAGAGAATAAAGATCTAGCCAAACTATTTAACCCTGGTAGATCAGTAGTTAGGTAGAGAATAGTAAGGTTCTCATCAGTTTAATTTGAGCCCTCAGATGTTATACGGTTAGAATTAGATAGTTTGCTTTTCTAAAATAAAAAGAAAGGAAAAGGGTTTGCTAGCTTAAATGCACCCATTAAGTGAAGAAAAAAATGATAGGATAAGAAAAGGGTAAGTAGAAGAAAGGTTGCAAAATTTTGATGATTCATTGGACAAATGTACATTTATCATGTTTTACCATATGTTTCTATGTCCATGATGGAATTACACAAACCAAACAAAGGTCTACAAGATAAATTAATTAACTTCCAATTCATCTCCATTCATCCCTATATTCAGTAATTTCCCCTTCCCACCTTCATACATTCATATCCATTCATTTTCCATTAAAAAATCCCCTTTTCCTAAGGTCGAAAACCTTTTTTCCTACGAAAAGCGAAAACCCCATGTAAAATCCCTTTCTACCCAAAAAACCCACAAAAAGGTGTTTACCCTAAGTATTGATGCATATATGAAAAGCAAATAACTCATAAAAAACATTATACTTAGTGTATTTCCCCCTTCCACTTATATTCCATTTACTTCCCCTTTTCATGTATATTTCCCCTTTCTGCTCATATTTCATATTAACGCTAACCTATAGTATTAAAGCCTTAAAATTTTCTTTTCCTGTATATATTAGCTCCGTTTATTAAATAACCCGAAACCTTTAGTTTTATTATACAACTATGTGTTTCATAAAATATCGCATCGCAAGCTTTTCAACGTATATGCACCCTCCGCCATTGTGATATGCGAAGTGCGATAGACCCAGACCTGACGCATATATATTTCATATTTCATTTCCATATCACATCCGCCTCCATCGCAAGTCTAGACTAAAACATTACCCTCCACCATTGCGATCTCTGATTGAGATGGGAACCTAGACCCGATCATAGTATTAACTATGATTTATTTCCATATCACATCTGATCTTTATCACATTATTTGCAATGGGCCTTCCTCTGCTAAATCCCGATTGCGATATGCGATACGAAACCAGACCTTATATCATTTATCTTCCGGCATTCATATTATTTCAAGTCCGCCATACCATGTTTTGCGAACAATTCCTTTGTTATATTGTTTTTATGATTTAAACAAAGAACCCTACTAATCTCAATTTTAACCCATCAATAAAGTTATTCCACGACTATTAGTCATTGGGCCCCTCCGTACTACTCCTTCACTCTGCCACCGTCTGATCACCGTCCGATTTAATGCATTCAAATCCGACAACCCACAACGATTTTGGCTTGGCTCTTTGTACAGGCATTACCCACCCGAAAAGAGGTATTCCACTGACCTCCCTTGCTATGTGTCAAGCTCGGATAATTTCGGGTGACCCCCTCCCAAAACCTCCCATGTATTATAAGTGGTGCAATGAAAACGAAAACTGCCTCCCACATAACGACAAAATAGCCACTGTTCATTTTGCGCCATAATTCAATAGAAGATTGTTCTTCCGTTTAAACACAAAAATTACCATTTTTCTCTATTTTGCTTGTTTTCACAATGAAACCTCCATAAGGCCTCTGTGACCAATAAAACCATCATTTTACCTTCTGATACACTTTGGACTCCTCCCAATATCCCTTCAACCTCTCTAAAACCATTGAAGATGTTCTCTGTCACCTATGGTTTTCTTAACAGTTTTTATATTTTGCAGGTAAACACTGCTGTTCCAGGACTACAAAGGAAAAATCCTGTGTATAGTTGGAAGACAAATACAAAGATCATATCAAATTACTTGACCATGTGACATAAAATATAAAAGGATTTACTATTCAAAAACATAGTAAAAACCTGAAATTCACAGTAAAGGTTACTCAGTAGGGTCAAATGATTTTCACAAAGTTTAAAGAGTATCAAATGAAATATCAAATGAAGAAATAACCCAAGCGTAAAGAATTCAAATAGTCAAAGCAACTTAAAGGGAAAAATATCAAACAACAAATCTAGCACAACATGAATAAAAGGGACAACAAGAAGCAGTTCAATAGTTGCCCCCATCTTCTTGTATGAAGATCTTTATTTTCCTAGAATAAATCTTAATCAGTTTTAGGATATTTTCTTAGTTTCATTATTGTATAAATAACTCTCTTTTCGAGTTGTTAAGGGTTCGAAGTTCAAGATGTTCATTTCTTATAAAGTCTTGATTGTTCATTCTACTTTGAACCTGGAAGCCACCTTTGAAGGAAGCTTTTGTAGACACTTTATGTACTCAGTCTTTCTGGAACCTTAATAAAAAGCAGAGGATTATGAATTTGGTTTTACACAGCTTGTGTTATCCTGTAAGTTTTTCCAGTTATTAATCATAATGTTTTTTCTTCATATGCTTATGACTTATAGAGATATCTAGGTAGGACTAATTGTGTCTCAATTTATTCCTATAAGCTCTTGAAGTGATCATCTATTAAGAGAATGGATTAATGAATTATTTGTTAGCTAATCGCCTCTAACCAATAAATCATCAACATCTTATGTAAGCTTAGGTATACTACCTTGAACCTTTGGAATGTAGTTTAGAAGGTTTTCCGACTTATGGTTGTTATGTTTTACAGTCTAGAAACTGTGATAATCATATTATTTTATGCCTTCTTCTCACCACTATTTTTGATCTATATCACTGTGTAAAGTTTTATAGTAGCCCTTTGCTGAGATATTAATATAACCCAAAGGATTGATTACTTCAATTCTACATCTGTCTTCATTCATTGGTCTTCCAAAACTAAAACCAAAAACCCCAAAACAATTATTTTAGATGCTCTGGCATTGGTAGCTGACCTACTACTATCTCAGAGGTACAACATCATAGTGGCACTGTTGCCAGGGATTCAAATTTCTTTTAAGTTTCCCTTGGGACAAAGATATTCATTCATTCCTTTCCTTTAAAGGTGATTAAATGGCTTAGAAAGGTTAAAATCATTCAAGTAGGTGAATCCACACTCCGAAGCTGGCACCTTTTAAACATACGACATCTCGTTCAGAAGCTGAGATAGTTAGTCCTCTGTTAGATCCTGAAAGGCATCTAAGAAAAGCCAGTTCTAAAAGGGGACACCAACCATATTCTTCTTCCTCTTTAGTCCTATAGTCTGAATAATTAGAATCATTTGACCCTATAGTAATATCCCATCTGATCCTGATTACATGCATTTATCACCTATGGTTGTTGAACTTCTCGATAAAGGAGTTGATTTTAAGTCAGCCTACCTTATTCATTGATTGGAATCTTATCCAATACCCACACTACCACCAGGATCACCTAAAACTGAATTTGATTTGGGTGTTAATCTACTAGAATATCAACCCATAGATTTCATATCCCCTACCACTTATCATTTTCCTTCCATTTTTGACCGACCTGAAGCTTCTTCTTTTGAACAACTTGAAGAGACCTTCTCTATATATTCCAATCCTCCTTTTGAAACAAAATAAGGGATTCCTTTATAGGTCCTAAAGTTAGTTCTTAATACTCCTTTGAAGTCTTTCAGGAGATCTCCTCCTTTACCTCCAACTAGTTCATCAACGTCCGAATCACCATCTTCTTCCTCTACTTCTTCTTCATCCTCTACATCCACACAAGCACCTCATACCCTAGTTGGACAACCTCATACACCTCAAGCACCTCACACACCATCTACTTTCATGGCTTTCCGACCTATTGTACAGGCTAGATATGCTGCCTTAGTCTTACCTAATAACCTTAATGCAATCCCAGCTGGATACTTAAAATACCTTCCCAAGTACAATGGAAAAACTAGTCCCTCAGCTGAAGACCATCTTCAAGCTTTCCTAGACTTTGCAGATAACATGAATATTGAACAAGAAAATGTTTATATGAGATTGTTTGTACAGTGACTTGAAGGAAATGTGAGGATTTGGTTTAGGCAATTACCAGCAGCTTCCATTAGAAATTGGGAAGAGCTTACAAACATATTTAAAAATCAATGGGGTGTGAAAAAGGATACTCTTTACTTCCTCACAAAATTTGAAGAGCTTAAAAGGAACTTCGGTGAACCAGTATTAGGTTTTATCAAAAGATTCGATAAACTCTATCACAAAATGATTGTTGATTATAATCCCCCTGTAGCAACAACTAAGTCTAGATTTTCTAAAGCTTTTGATGATGACTTTGTTGTCATGCTACGAAAGAGAACCTCAAGAACTCTTGAATATATGCAAATAAATGGTATAGAAGTAGAAGAAAATAGGGCAGCTTCAACTTCTTTAAAACTTAAGGAAGAAAAGGCCCAAAGAAAACTCAAATCTGTTCAAGAAGCCTCTAGTTCCTCTAATACTAAATCAGAAGACTCAAAAATAGATGAGATAACATCTCTTCTTAGAAACCTATCAAATAGGATGTCAAAGATTGAGACCCAACCTAGGACAGTACAACAAACAGTTACTAGACCCCAAAACCAAAATTAAGGTTAGTATAAAAGAAATCCACCACTATATATTCTTTAGAGACCTAACAATGATCAACAAGTTCCTATTCCTTTATTGATAGATGACCAAAAATCTGATGATAATACTATGACAATTACTAAATATATTAATAGTATGGATTCTTCTTCCAATCAAACAACCATCATTCCTCTTTCACAACAAAATCAGGTTCAAGAAGATCAGGAAGCTTCACAAGTCTCTAAATATCATGCTTTCTCTGAATTTTTAATTGCAGAGTTAAACAAGAGGTATGATCTTAGGCCTAGACCTAGTCCTAGGAGACCTCCAAAGGAAACTCCAGTAATTGAACCATGTACCAAAACTGTTGAAGCTCAAACAACTCTTATTCACCCCTTAGATCAACCAATTGATACTGCCCAAATTGGTAAAAACAGTTTGATTGCATTTAATGTTGAAAAAGAATTAGAGAGGGTTAAGATCCCAATTCCACTATCAGAACTTTACAAAATGAATACAAAATACCTCGATTGATGCTAAAGGTGATGTTATAAGTTTGCAAGATGAAAAACCAGCAGTATTTTTTGGCCCTAGTTCAGACATGATAGCTGAGATAGTGCCTCCTTTCTATGCAACACTTAAAACAAATGATTCCATGTTGTATAATTGTATGTTTGATTTAGAAGCATCACACAACCTTATGCCAAAATCTATCATGGATCATTTGAAACTCGACATAACTAAATCCTACCATGACCTGTACACCATTGATTCTAAAAGGGTGCCCTGTTTGGGATTGATTAAGGATCTAGTGGTTACTCTTGCCCAAATTCCAGTGACAAGTGTAGTACTTGATATTGTTGTCACACATATCCCTCCCAAGTTTGGAATGCTCCTTTCTAGGTCTTGTTGTGCCAAATTAGGGGGAATTCTATAGATGGATATGTCATATGCTACTATTCCTGTTTATGGAGGAGAGAAATCAAGATTATATAGAGAGGTAAGATTTGTACATACTATTTGTAAGACTGACCAACCAAGGAACCATCCAATTTATGCAATAGATCAAGACTTTGGTTTTTTTCAACTCACTTCAAACCAACATAAAACTGAAGTCAAAATTTAAGTGGTAGTTGAAAGTCCTGAACCAAATCTATTCTCTGATGGCTCTTGCACGAAAGATGGGGCAGGAGCTGGAGTAGTTTTAATTTCACATGAAAAAAAGTATAACCAAATCATGTAAATTAGACTTCGAAGATACAAATAATGTGGCTGAATATGAAGCTTTACTTTTAGGATTGCAATTAGCCAAAAGCTTAAAATTCAAATCTTAAGTGTTTTTACAGATTCATAACTTATTATTAAGTAAGAAATGCTTGCCAGACCAGGAACCCTAGACTTAGGTCCTACTGAAATGAAGTATGGGATTCAGTTGAGAACCTCTTTGATGCTTTTAATTTGACTCATATTCTTAGAGATCAGAATATTCAAGCAGATGTCTTAGTTGTCTCTGCTAGTTCTTTTAAAATTCCTGATCAAGATGATGTACTCTATCAGATACAAGTCAAATATAGGCAATCTATCCCAAATATTTTGAAACAATGGCAAATATTTGAAGATGGTGAACAATTGAAATCATCTTTGCAGTTAATAGATGATTTTCCATTTCTACAAATTGATGAAGATAGAATTGAAATAAATAAAAATGCAGATGAAAATGATACCTTAGATTTCAAAACTCAAATTTCTAATCATGACATTATTCAATTATCTAATAATTTTATTCCAAAAGGACTAATTCCTTTAGAAAACTTGTTTGATCAAAATGATGTCTTTTGAAACCCTCAGTCCATTTCTTCAGAAGATGAACTAGAAGAGATTAACATTGGAACTGATGAAGATATTAAAAACATCAAAATATGTGCATCTCTAGACCTTGAGATAAAAGCTCAATATCTTAGGTTACTGCAAATGTATATGGATGTTTTTTCTTGGACTTATGCTGATCTAAAGACCTATGATACTTCGTTAATACAACACAAGATTCATTTGAAGCCAGAAGAAAAAGCTTATCAACAGAAGCTTAGAAGGATAAATCCAGCCATTTTACCAACTGTAGAAAGGGAGATTAAGAAAATGCTAGATGCTCAGATCATCCTCCCTCCTAGATATTCTAATTGGGTTGCAAATGTAGTTCCTGTTAGAAAGAAAAATGGAGAAATAAGACTCTGTGTGGATTTTAGAAACTTGAACAAATCATCATTAAAAGATAAGTATCCTTTGCCCAAAATGGATGAGTTACTTCAAATGGTTTCAGGAGGACAAAGACTTTCTATGCTTGATGGTTTTTTAGGTTACAAACAGGTGAATGTTGATACATCAGACAGAGAGAAGACAACCTTTACTACACCCTGGGGTACATTCATGTACACTAAGATGCCATTTGGCTTAACCAATGCTTGAGAAACATTTCAGAGAGCTACGCACATATATTTTATGGGTCAGGTAAATAAATTTCTGGTTATTTATCTTGATGATATAACTATTTTTTCTAAATCTGATCAGAAACATGTAAAGCACTTGATGAAGGTTTTTGACAACTGTAGAAAATTTGGAATATCATTGAACCCTAAGAAGTCCTTGTTTGTTGTCAAAGAAGGAAAACGGTTGGGCCATATAATTTCAAAGGACGGAGTAGTAATTGACCCCAAGTGAGTATTTGCCATTGAAACATTGACCTTACCTAAAAACAAGAAGGAAATTCAAGCTTTTGTAGGCAAGATTAGTTTTTTAAGGAGATTTATTCCAAATTATGCAGAGATTGTAAAAGATATAACTAACATGCTTCGAAAGGACCATGAAGTCAAATGGACTCCGTTTTCTAGGCATGCATTTGAAAAAATAAAAAAGTCTATCGGTAAAGCTCCCACCTTAGCCAGCCCTGATTATACTAAGCCATTTAGTATTTTCTCTTTTACCTTGAAACAACCCTTGCTGTTGTTCTATTACAGAAAAATGAAGATTCCCATGACCAACACATAGCCTTTTTCAGCAAGGTTATGAAAGATGGTCAGCTTAAGTGTGACATCATTGAGAAGAAAGCCTATGCCCTCATTCAAGCCCTAAAATAATTCAGAATGTATATCTTACATTCACCTATTACTGCTTATGTCCCTAATACTACTGTGAAAATTGTCCTAACCAAACCAGACACTGAAGGGAAAAGAGGTAGATGGATCACTCAAATTCTAAAGTTTGATCTAACTATGAAGACTACCAAGCTAGTAAAAGGTCATGGATTAGCTAAGCTTCTAGCTGAATCCAACTGCAAAGTACTTGGAATCAATTATGTTTTAGAAATACAAGGGAAGAATACACAAGAACCTTCTCTCCTTGCACAAGGGAAGAATCCACAAGAACCTTCTCTCCTTGCAGAAGGGGAGAATCCACAAGAACCTTCCCTTCATCCTAAAGGGGAGAATCCAAAAGAACCTCTACCTTCAGAGCATATCATTCCTACACACATTGATGAAAAATTCTTGTTGTCAAACTGGTATCAAGATAATGTAAATTTCTTTATTCATTTTGAGTTTCCAGCATCATTATCCAAAATCCAGTGTAAAACCCTTAACTTAAAATTAGTCAAGTATTGCATTATAAATGCAACTTTATACTGGAAAGATCCACTGAATATTTTGTTATTATTTTAATAGAATCAGAAACTGAAGGAATCATTGATTGTTATCATAAAGGATTTTGTGGGGGACATTATGCTTGGAGAGAAACAACATAGAAGATTCTGAGGGGAGGATTTTATTAGCCCACATTGTTCTTATAAGTAGGGGAAAAAGTCAGAGGTTGTGTTCCTTGTCAATTGTTTGCTGGTAGACAAAAATTAGTAGCTCTTCCACTTGTTCCATCAATAGTTTTAGCACCTTTTTCTCAATGGGGATTAGATTTTGTTAGAGAGATTCACACCACTTGAAGTAATTAGCATAGATGGATCCTCACTACAACATACTACTTTACTAAATGGGTGGAAGAAATTCCAGTCAGAAATGCTACTGATTCAATAGTAATTGAGTTTATTGAGGAGAATATACTATCTATATTTGGTTGCCCAACTGAAATTGTCACTGTTAATGTAATAGATTTTTTAACACTTTTCTAGTGTTAAAATGATTGACTTTTTCCAGAAATATTAGATTCTATTACATCATTCAACTCCATACTACCCTCAAGGTAATGGCCTTGCAGAGTCATCAAATGAAAGTCTGGTAGAGGTAATAAAAAAGGCTCTAGCTGATCATAAGAAGAGTTGGGATTAAAATTTGATTTATGCAGTATGGGACAAAAGAATTACTCCAAAAAGATCAATTAGAAAATCTCCACTTTAGTTAGTCTATGGGAAAGATGCAATTTTCCCTACCAATTTGGCCTTCTCTGTTTTAAAATTCTTGCAGGATTCAACAGATGAACCCAATGATTTTTCAAGAAGAATAAATCAGATTATTGAACTTAATGAAAACAAAGATGAATTTCAACACAAATTGAATAAATATCAGAATAAGATGGAGGCCCTGTTTGACAAAAGTGCCAGGGAAAGGGACTTTAAGGAAGGTGATCTAGTTCTAAGATGGGATGCCAGGAGAGAAGAGAAAGGAAAGCATGGCAAATTTGATAATATATGGTTTGGACCTTTAGCAATTGCTGAAGTTAAGGGTAACAACACTTTTGTGTTATAGAATCTTGAGGGGCTATATTCCACTTATCCTGTAAATGGAAGGTTTCCCAAACATTACAATCATTACTAAGAAGTTGAAATAGTTTTCATTGTAAATACTCTAGTTTTCTTTTACCTTTCAAGATGTCAGACTGATTTTCTTTATAGCAAGGACTCCATAGCCTAAGGAGAAGGCACATGGATCTGCAGGTTCTCTACATTCTACAGGAGAAAGCAGTCCCAAGTTGGAGCCAATGTTGTATCATTTTTTGGTTTTGATAAGATAGAATAAAATAGTAAAAAAAAAAAAAAAATTGAAAATATGTTAAGTTAGGATATGGGCATAGCAATAGTGAATAAAATGTTAGTGAAAAAAATATTGATGATGATGTCCATATCAAAGAAAATGTTAGGTAGATGTGCTAAAAATAAAGACAAAAAGAAAATGTTAGGTTAGAAAGAAAAGAAAACAAATAAACTCTGAAAGTGAGCAAGTCTAAATGCCACTACTATTGTTTCTGCAAAATAATGGTTGTGTGCAGCTTGTCATAAATGCCACAACCCATGTAAGTCAAATAGTTTAATCTTGACTGCTTCATGCTTTAAATTTGATGTTATAGTTAGAGAATAAAGATATGGCCAAACTATTTAATCTTGGAAGATCAGTAGTTAGGTAAAGAATAGTAAGGTGCTCATTAGTTTAATATGAGCCCTTGGATGTTATAGGGTTAGAATTAGATAGTTTGCTTTTGTAAATAAAAAGAAAGGAAAAGGGTTTTCTAGCTTAAATGCACCCATTAAGTGAAGAAAAAATCATAGGATAAGCAAAGGGTAAGTAGAAGAAAGGTTGCAGAAGTTTGATGATTCATTGGACAAATGTACATTTATCGCATTTTACCATATGTTTCTATGTCCGTGATGCAATTACACAAAGAAAATGATGATCTACAAGATGAATTAATTAACTTCCCATTCATCTCCATTCATCGCTATATTCACTAATTTCCCCTTCCCACCTTCATACATTCATATCCATTGATTTTCCATAAAAAGAAAACCGCTTTTCCTAAGGTCAAAACCCTTTTTGCCTAGGAAAAGTGAAAATCCCATGTAAAATCCCTTTTTACCGAAAAAACCCACAAAAAGGTGTTTACCTTAAGTATTGATGCATATATGAAAAACAAATAACTCATAAAAAACATTATACTTAGTGTATTTACCCTTTCTGCTTATATTTCATATATTTCCCCTTTTCACATATATTTCCCATTTCTGCTCATATTTCATGTTAACGCTAACCTATAGTATTAAACCCTTAAAATTATATTTTCCCATATATATTAACTCCTTTTATTAAATAACCTGAAACTTTAGTTTTATTATAAAACTATGTATTTCATAAAATATCACATCGCAAGCCTTTCAATGTATATGCACCCTCTGCCATTGCGATATGCAAAGTGCGATAGACCAGGCAGCAATGGATATATATTTCATATTTCATTGCCATATCGCATCTGCCTCCATCGTATGTCCTGGATAAAGCATTACCCTCCACAATTGTGATCTCCTATTGTGATGGGAACCCAGACCCGATCGCAGTATTAACTATGATTTATTTCCATGTCGCATCCAGCCCTTATCGCATTCCTTGCAATAGGCCTTCGTCCGCTAAACCCCGATTGCGATATGCGATATGAACGCAGACTCGATATCATTTATCCACCTACATTCATAGTATTTCAAGTCTGCCATACCATGTTTTGCGAACGATTCCTTTGTTAAATTGTTTTTATGATTTAAACAAAGAACCCTGCTAATCTCAATTTTAACCCATAAATAAAGCTATTCCACCATTATTAGTCATTGGGCCCCTCTATACTACTCTTTCACTCTGTCGTTGTCCGATCTAATGCATTCAAATCCAATGGACCATAGCGATTTTGGGTTGGCTCTTTGTACGCGCATTACCCACCCAAAAAGTGGTATTCCACTGACCTCCCTTGCTACATGTTAAGCTCAGATCATTTCATATGACCCCCTCCCAAAACCACCAACGCCTTATAAGCGGTGCGATGAAAACCAAAACCACCTCTCGCATAACAAAAAAATAGCCACTGTTCATTTTGCGCCATAATTCAAATAGAAGATTGTTCTTTTGTTTAAACGCAAAAATTACCATTTTGCTCTATTTTGCCTGTTTTCACAGTGAAACCTCCATAAAGGCTCTGCGACCAATAAAACCATCATTTTACCTTCCAATATGCTTTGGACTCCTTCCAATATCCCTTCAACCTCTATAAAACCATTGAAGACCTTCTCTGTCACCTACATTTTTCTTAATAGTTTCTATTTTTTGTAGGTAAAGACTCATGTTCCAGGCTTACAAAGGAAAAAGCATGTGTACAGTTGGAAAACAAATACAAAGATCATATCAAATTACTTTACCATGTGACATAAAATCTAAAAGGATTCACAATTGAAAAAAACAGTAAAGACCTGAAATGCACAGTAAAGGTAGAAGAACATAGTAAAGGTTACTCAGCAGGGTCAAATGATTTTCACAGAGTTTAAAGAGTATTGGATGAAAGATCAAATGTAGAAATCAGCCAAGCGTAAAGAATTCAAACAGTCAAAGCAACTTAAAGGGAAAAATATCAAACAACAAAGCCAGCACAACCTAAATAAAAGGGACAACAAGAAGTGGTTCAACAGCTTCCACTATCTTCTTGTATGAAGATCTTTCCTTTCCTAGAATAAATCTTAATCATTTTTAGGATATTTTCTTAGTTGCATTATCGTATAAATAATTCTCTTCTCGAGTTGTTAGGGTTCGAAGTTCAAGATTCATTGTTCATTGCTTGTAAAGTCTTGATTGTTCATTCTACTTTGAACCTGGAAGCCACATTTGAAGGAAGTTTTTGTAGACACTTTATGTACTCAGTCTTTCTGGAACCTTAATACAAAGTAGAGAATTCTGAATTTGGTTTTACATAGCTTGTGTTATCCTGTAATTTTTTCCAGTTATCAATCATTATTTTTTTATTCATATGCTTATGACTTGTAGAGATATCTAGTTAGGAATAATTGTGTCTCAATTTATTCCTATAAGCTCCTGAAGTGATCATCTATTAAGAGAATGGATTACTGAACTGTCTGTTTAGCTAATCCCCTCTAATCAATAAATCATCAGCATCTTATGTAAGCTTAATTATACTACTTTGAACCTTTGGAATGTAGTTTAGAAGGTTTGCCTACTTGTGATTGTTCTCTTTTATAGTCTGGAAACTGTGATAATCATATTATTTTCTGTCTTCTTCTCACCCCTATTTTTTATCTATATCATTGTGTAAAATTTTATAGTAGCCCTTTGCTGAGATATTAATATAACCCAAAGGATTAATTACTTCAATTCTACGTCTGTCTTCATTCATTGGTCTTCCAAAACTAAAACCAAAAACCCCAAAACAATTATTTTAGATGCTCTGGCATTGGTAGCCGACCTACTACTATCTCAGAGGTACACCACCGCCCACTCCGTTTGGTCTCAAACTAGGCATCACATCATGAATAGTGACTATAACGGTCACTTTCCTGCCAACTCGCGTGTCATCACAAATACCCTTGCGTTGTCGCGGACCTTGTGACACCTCACTACTACGCGTAGTCCTGACATCGCACAGCTCTCGGGTAGGGTAGTTTATAGTCTCGCAACTCCTTCCAGCTTCCTGGAGCACTAAGACTATGCTTCCTATGGCTAGTCAGATGGCTGGGCCACCTGTATACGGCTTCAACTGACTACTGTTTACTTTTCCTAGGAAGAGTTCGCCATCTAACTTCACCAACTGCGCCGCGCCACCGTATGTGATCTCCTTAATGACATACGATCCCATCCAATACATTTGGAGGTTCCCCAAGAGTTTATCAAAATTACCATCATATAACAATACCAAATCATTCACCTTAAAGGTGCGTAACTTGATATGTCGATCATGCCAAGAATTTTCATGTTGCTTTTGGACCTGCTGATGGAATCCAGCCAAAACTCGTTCTTCTTCAAGCTCCACCAACTACGTGAGCCTCTCCTCTAGGGCTCCATGGTTCATCATACCTGTGAGTGCTGCTATGCGCAGACTAGGCACAATATACTCCATTGCCATTATGGCTTCTACTCCATAGATGAGCCTAAAAGGCGCCCGTCTTGTTAGTTTCTTGCAGGTTGTCCTGTAAGCCCATAATACTGTGGGTAAGCGTAGGTCCCAATAACTTCGTTGCACATTGCATATTTTCGTTAGCATGGTCTCCAATACTTTGTTAAATTCCTGTATGGTCCTGTTAGCGTGTGGGTGATATGGTGTGCTTTTTTGATGATACACCTAAAACTCTTCCGTCAACGCGCTGATCATTTCATTTAGGAAATGCGTACCATGATTGCTCATCACGATCTTCAGACAACCGAATCACATCAGTATGTGTTCCAAGAGAAACACCATGGTCATTGCAGCTGTGCAATCTTTTACTGGCTGCGCTTCTGCCCAATGCGTCAGGTATTCTGTCACAGTAATAATATATCTCATGCATGTCTATCCTTGCAGTTTGATAGGTTCTACAAAGTCAATTTCCCACTTTTCGGAGGGCTGCAACATTATTTTCAAATTCAAAGGCATCTCGCCCCTCCGTGATGACTTACCTATTCTTGGATAGACATCACATGCCTTACAATGTGCTTTTGAATCCTGATGAAGAGTCAGCCACCACAACTCTGCATGGAGAATCTTATTCGCGATTTCTCTCCCTACATAATGACCTCCCATGGGGCCCACATGAATGTCTACGAGGATTCTACTTCATTCAAACTCTAGTACATACCTTCGCAGTATCTCATCATTCCCCATCTTCTATAGATGCCACGTAATGACAGAATAATCTTCTGCGCGCACCACTAGTTTCTTCTTCTTCTAGACAGAGTAACCTTCTAACACAGTTCCAGTTGTTACAAAGTGAATTATATCTTAAAAATGTCCATCAGCTACGCGCACAACGAAAATTTGTGCATTAGGTAGTCCTTCCTCCAGGCTAGTAGGTTCTTCCCTTGTCTCAATGCGTGACAGGTGATCAAGTCCCATGTTCAGTCGTCCAAGCTTCACAACAACTTCAAAATCATATCCTTGGAACAATAAAAGCCACTTGCATATGGCCCCCCCAACGCAGGCTTACTGACCAGGTATTTCAGCATGCAATGATTTGTATTCATCTTGAAGTGTCCCCCTAGCAAGTAGTGCCGATATTTATAGAGCACATACACCATAGTTAGTCCCTTGCATTCAGTGGTGGAATAGTTCTTTTCTACTTTATATAATATCTGACTTGCAAACATGATAGGGGGATCTAAGCCCTCTCCACAATCTTGTGTGAGTATTGCCCACTATACATGATGCGTCAACATGAACATGAAATTATTTCTTCCAGTTCAAGAGGACAAGAATTGACGTAGTAACCATCTTCTCCTTCAATATATCTAAACTTTTCTTACAGTCATCATCCTAGCAGAATGTGATATCCTTCTTCATCAACTTTTCCATCAGCGCGATGACCTGGGCGTAACTTTTGATAAAAAATTTATAGTACCTAGTATGTCCCAAGGTAGTGCACAACTGTTTCACACTACGCGGTGCTTCCAAATTCAGAATCACTGCAATTTTCGCGGGGTCTAGCATTAGCCCTTGTTTACAAACCACATGCCCCAACAAGTTCCCAAAAGGAACAAGGAACATACATTTCTTGAGGTTGAGCGTGATTTGGTATCTTCGACATGTATCCAACATCAAGCGCAGGTTTGCTACATGGCACCTAACCAGCCCAAATATAGTCCAGTCATCAAAATAGACCTCCAAGAACTTATGAATATATTCCCTGAACGCCGCAACAACCACACGTGAAAAAATGGTCGGCACATTCTTCAGCCGAAATGGCATGACAGTGTATTGAAAGAAACCCCACTTAGTTGTGAAGGTTGTCTTGCTCCTATCCTCTGGCGCGATTCTAATCTCGTGGTACCCCGAGAACCCATCTGTGAAAGAATATGCTTCCTGACCGCCTACGTTGTCCAACACCTCATCTATGAATGGAGTTGGGAACGTATCATGTACACATGCATCGTTCAACTTTCTAAGATCCATGCATATTCTTATTTCATCCTTCTGCTTCTTCTCTTGTACCAACATTGGACATACCCAATTGGATACCTCCACAGGCTCGATGATGCCTGTCATGAGCATCTTGTCTAATTCCATGCGAAACTTGTCCTTGTATTTCGACTTTAAGCGATATAGTCTCTACTTGACTGGCTTCCCGTTGGGTTTTAATGTGATCCTCATTACACCTAACACTCTGATTATTCCCTTTAAGTCAGTAAACTTGGTCGGGAATATGTCCTGATATTCGTGGAGTAGTTCAACCACCTTGTCCACCGTCGCGTCATCCTAGTAGTCCCCAATCTTCACAAATTTAGGTTTCGCCTCCATACCAATATTTGCCTGTTTAGTATTCATTGGCATGGTTATGTTAGGATCCTCAATTTGTGGTCCTTGAACCTCGCACTGGCCTTCTGTTTCAGGAATATTAATTTTCCATGAGTCTTCATCCTCTTCCTCAGTAGTTACATTATAACACTCTATCTTGCATCTTAACTGAGCAGCCCATTCAGGCTGAATCAACTCTACTAGCTCTTGTGGAATCCTAAAGATGGCTACTTTTACTTCTTGTAGCATTTCATCAATACTAGCCTAACCATCCTCAAAATTGAAGGTCATTACGAACCCTTTACGAAGAACATCTGATTCACCTATCCCATGGCGAAGCTCTGTTTCTATATACCAGTTCATTGGTATAACATCTAGGGTGTGACAGAATAGGTGCACCCACTTTGGTTGTGGCTTTTCCCCATAGGCCTACGTTCACATGGTCAGATGTGTGCGTGGATCATCCTGCCCATTATATTTATTTGCCAATCGCACTCTAGGCTTCCCAAACCATGTTCACATCATCCTTATACATTTGTGCCAGTCATCAAAGCTCCCTCTGTGCATACCACATCACCTCATGGGCATAGCACGCAGTGTTGAATTCAAGGCCTGGAAATGTTGGTTTTCGGGCACCTCCCTTTCAAATTTTTCCAAGAAAGCATCTACCTCACTTAACCCATCATAAGTAGTTGGATCTCTCACTTCTATCGATACGCAGTGTAGTGATATTGTCATCATATTACAATTAAGCATGGTTACCTCATGTAATCGATTCTACCATCACTCTATCTCCTCATCAGAATCTGACATACAGGAGCTTTCACACTCCCATGAAATTCGTCCATCTGCGGTGGGATTTACCCAGTCTTGCTCTAACTTTGTTATCTTGTAGATATAGTCCAAATAATTGCCAATTTCATAGTCATGCATTGGCTCTATATAGCGCGATCCTTCAGCAGGGTCCAGGGGTATAACTACACATAGAGACTTCTTCTAAAAAGTCAACTTGCACTTCTTCAGATTAATCACCCTGTTCATGTCAGTGGCCCAATCAATTCCTAAGAGCGCGGGGTATGGATTGTTGTCATCAACAATCTCTATCACTTCAAAGTATGTTGGTGCGCTCGGTCCCTTAATATCCACAGTGATTCCCTTCAATCGCCCCATGGGTATTATTTTCTGCTGGTTCACTATTCGCAACTGAATAGGAAACCGCTATAGCGTAGGTCTCCCCATGCACTCCCATTTCTACTTTGACAAAATATTCGTGTCAGATCCTAAATCCAGAATTACTTGGTCCATCTCATATTCTCCAATCTATGCGGTTAGACTCATTTCTCTTCCCATCCTCATATTATGCTTTCCAAGCTTCTAGACTACACGTGGTTCTCCTGGCATGGTCCCAGCACATCCGTTAATGACTTCTTGTAATCCTTTTACAGCCTTACTATCATGCGGTAACTTCATGTATGTTTCAAGGAACATTGTAAGCATAGATGGGTCCATCTCTAACTCTGGTATATCTTTGCTTCCTGAAGAGGAGGCATCAACAAAGCTCTTCTTAGCTTCCATGAAGGTTTCCTGAGCGTGCTCCAAATCAAACTCCATTTCTTTCACCGGAGCTTTGCAAACCTAAGTACTATCTTCTGGTTGTTTTCCCTTATCATCTCCCATTGTTATTCCACTTCGGAGCACAGTGTTCACATTTATATCTTCCTCACACGGCTCAGACCTCATCATTTGCAGGTTCTGAATCGGGGGAGGTGGTAGCACTCCCTTGTCGCGTATCCTAGCTATCAGCGAAGGACAATGTTTCGTCTCATGATCAGACAAGGTACAATAGAGACATGATGGATGCATTGGGTTCATACAATCATCGGAATAATGTCCTGGCCCTCCGCAATTGTAGCATATTAACTATCCGCGACCTCTTCTAGGTCCTCCTCCACCTCGGCTTCGTCCGCATCCCTGAAATCCTATTCGCGCCACTCATGCATTTTGCTATAGGGGTCATGTTTCAGCCTGAACTCTGTAGGTGGGAGTCCTATCCATCATTAACTCATAGCTTCTACCAGTGCGCTCATCATGTCCTGCCGACCTACAAAAATTACAGAACAACTGTTGTGAATTCTGCATGTACTTCTGTAACAAATGGCAGTTGTTTGTAGCATGCTTTCCACCTATTAGACAAATCGCGCACCACAAAGCAGGCATTGTGCTAGGTCTTGCTTACGCTTCTAGGCTTAATGGCATTGTTCCTCCTCCCGTGAGGTAATGTTTGAACACCGGGTAGAGGTCCTTATCATGACCCTGAGCCTTGCATTTTACACACCACCTGTCATGTTTCAGACTCTGCATCTCAAGGCATAAGTTTTTCAACTGTGCATGGATCTGCTCAACTCCAAAGTTAGGATCCTACATTGGGGTCTCATGAAGCCTCATCGTGATCTCTAAGGCCTCTTCCTAAGTCGTTAACTTCTGCTGTGACAACGCACTCCTCAAATGTGGTGTTACCGATGCTACAAACCATTCACGGTGTTGCCCATCCATCAGATTCATATTAGCTTCACAGATTGTACACTTTAGCCATCGATCCATCTCCCAAGGACTCTCGCCTAGTAGCATTTTGATCCATTTGAATCCAATGATCGAATGGGCTTCTGACTTCGGCAAGCTAAATTCCTTATTTAGCGCAATTTGCATATCCGTGATTCCCGCATTCAGATTATCATTTGAGTGTTTAATGTACCATGTAAGCATGCGATCTTGCAGAGCTCTAACCAACTTCGCTTTCTTTATATTGTCATCTATAACCCCGTGTGATTCCCATACGACTCTTACAACAAACCGAAATTGGTCTAGATCATCATTTCCCAATCCCTTGAACACAGGAAACTTTATTGTGCTTGCCATATTGAATCGCGGTGGTGGCAGAGGTGGTACGAGTGAAGAGGGCGGTGATGGTGGTGAAGCTAGTGGCGGTGCATGTGGGGGTGGCATGCACGTAATTATCTAACTTATCAAATGGATCACACTTCACTAAGAGACCTTTGCAAGCTCTTCCTCGTCCCCTCGCAGAGGTGAAATTAAAGGGCTATTCTCTGGTACCTTACTTCCTTCATTCCAATAGGTTTTTCCCCTTTGTGTAGCTCTGAACATCAAGGTAATTTCATAACCCTATTTTCACACCATAACATTTTAATCTAAGTATTTAGAGACTTTATGTACTTTCCTCACGATCCTTTGAGAAAGCGTCGCTCTGCCTCGCTATAGTTGATGGGAGTATCTACCGTGAACTCAGTAATGAATCCTCCCATAATCCGATCGAGCCAATGATCAACAACACATGCAATCTAATCCTTTGATGATTCCAATATGGGCACCAACTCTGGGGTCCATACAATAGGACTATTGAGCTTCCACCTTCCTCGGCTATCTGCTAGCTTCACGATCCACTCGTACAACTCAGTAGGGAAAGATGCAAACAAACTCTCATGGATTTCTGTGTATAGGTAGCAGTCTAACCACTCTTATTTTGTTAGTCGTGGATTCATGTTCTCCTGCACCGTGAACTTATGAATTCTCCTATCCAACCAACATTCAATTTCCTTCTTAGTCGGATTCCAATGATACGACATTAGACATCTCTATGTAGATTCTAGTCTCGACAACGAAACCTTTTTTAGCTTGTGACCCATGTTTGGAGATAATTAGCCAAACAAATCCCTGCACTACTAGCCCTTTAGGCATCAGCCCATGGTGTGCAGACTGAAGTTTCACCTTAAGCAGTATGGGGGAATGCTGGAACCAAGTTTTGAGATGTCTGAGGTGTCGATTTAGTCCAACAGTGCCTGCCTTCACATAGGTCACATCGAGCATTGTCCTAACTTGCGACACCTTCATGATTTGTTAGGATCACCTTTCGCGTAGCCCTACCCAGGGGATGAGATGCTTTCGCGCTACTAGGGTAGTGATCTGTGCTATTTCCTCAAGTTACACCACATATCTTACTTATCTTCTTACAATTGTTAGTTAACTTCACGTAAACAAATAATTTATCTCAGATTTACTTAAACAACACAATAAAATATGTTCACGCAGTGTATAAACAACAAACATGCAATTTATACCCAATATATTCAATGCAGAAAAATTGAAATAATTACACAGAATTGATACGCAAACATCTCTCTATTAATGCTTCCATGGTTATAGACTCGACTCACCCTGCGCACTCAGCTGCAGACTACTAGGCCTCTGTGCACTTAGCTACAAAGCCTTCTCCTACTCTACAACCGAAAGACTCTACTTTTCACTTAGATCTTCCGCTATGCTTCTATTCCATCCTCATTCATTGTGCATTTTACAACTTAGAGTCGCGCTCTATTTATATAATCCCATGGTCTGCGGACCATGGGTAGATCTCTGAAGCTGACATTACATTACAAAATTGAGAGCAGACAATCCTATGACTCATTTTAAAACTTCACGCTCTGCGGCCGCAAAATGTGGAGTCTTTACTTCAGATTTACAAATTTTAACCAAAAATTGTGCTTTAAGCCCCAAAACTTTCCTTTGGGGATCCCGCGCCTAATAGTAGGGAAAGGGTTGTTTAGGACCGAAGGGGTCCAACTAGTGTCCTTTTGAGGAAGGATATCTGTGAATTCCTGGAGGCAGGAATGACAATGTGTCATATGGTCTTTCCCACAGATCGTGCAAGGGAAGTTGACATCTTTTTCCTTTTAGCTATTAGGTGGCGTAGCATCTTTCTGCTTTGGCTTGGACTGCTTAGCTGACTACTCTTCAGAAGGAGTGGTCTATTTCTTATCCTTCTTATTCTTACTGCTGGGTTTTTGTGTAGACTTCACAGATTTTATAGTGACGGTAGGAAGAATAGTTGATTAGGTAGCGGGATCAATAGACAATTGGGCAATGTGTCCACTAAGTTGTTTTAGAACAACCCCAAAGGTAGCGTTGATAATACCATTAGCGTGCACGTCAGATTGTTGAGTAGCAGGAGCATTGGAAGTTCTGGGGGCATTGGGGATGACATCATATAATGTGCTAGACTGCGAATAAATCAAATCTAAGTGTTGGGCATGACAAATGGATTGGTCTTCAATGGCTACACCACCTAAGGCAACATCCTTAGTGATTTGGGGGCAATGATATTTGCAGAACCAATCTGCTAATAAATAATCTAGAAGGGGCGCTTTGAATAGCCTCTGCCTACGTCTCCATTCATGAATGTGATCACAGATGTGGGTGGCAGTGTCTTGGCGTAAAGTAGTAAGGAGTTTTGTTCCGGTTTCACAATAGATGGGTCGCTGAAAGTGCTCTAAAAATTTCATCGCTAAGGTGCCAAAGGTATTGAATGACACGCGTCATAACTCAATGTACCACTTGGATGCATTGCCAATAAGGGTGCGGGGGAAGAGCTCGAGCCAGATACTATCATCCACCTTGGAGTTCGACATGCATGATAGATGATAGGTGTTTACTTTTGTACCCGGATCCTCCCCTTGTTTCCCTTGAAACTTTAGGATGTCAGTAAGAATTTTTTGTGGGATTGGAGGTCAAAGTAATTTATGGTAGATGGGGTCATTGGTGAGTTTGTACAAAAGAGGGATGTCAAGTGTTTCCAAGAAAGGAAAAGTATATGATGCCCCTAATTCAGACCAATGTGATGAAAAATTACTTAAGGGTCCTTGTGGTCCTCCCATCATATTGTTCCCAACATTATACACATGATTTGCAGATAAATAATTTTCTTATGGCACAGTCATATATTGTGGTTGTCCATAGGGGTTGTTAGGCTAGGGGATATAATCTTGATTTCCCCTAGGGTAATAAGTGACCCTTTGACTCATTTGAGGTTGAGAATGGGGTGCCCAAATGGATTGAGTGAGATCGGGTTGAGGGATCCCACCATTAGTGTAGTTAGTTGACGACACTTGACTGATGTATGGAGGATCCATGTCAATTAGTGACTGTCCAGTTTTTCGTATAAAGAAAGGGGAAATTGTAATGCTCCCGACCGATATGTGCATGCTGGAAATGGTGCCCCCAGGAATTTGAACCTGGGGGTTGGAACTAAACAATGTATTCCATCCAAAGGGGTTGCTGAAGGGACCCGTGCTAACCGTGCTATATGGAGCACTATATGGAGCGCTTTCCAAAGGTCGAGGAGTAGACAGAAAAGGGTCACAAATTGGTACTATCAACTGGGGAAGTGAGGGTGGACCAGAATTGTCCACAAAATTCCATGACCCATTAGTCGTCAATGGGATGGTGGGTATAGGTATAAAAAAAAAAATAGGAGGTACAATTGCAACTTGAAGCAATAACGGTCCCAATGTATTAGCAATCGGAGGATTATAAGGAGAGATGAAACCTTCAGTAAAGAAATATTTCGGTAGAATTGAGCTGTGGGATGTATAGATTGATTTAGTGATAGATACTAGAGACTAATTACCTGAAGATGGATAATCCATCTCACTAGGGCTCGACAAATCCTCCACAATTAGTGGAGGAAGACCTTATAATCATCTAGATTGACGGTGAGGGCCGTATGTAGCCACAGTGATCGACATATTTTGGGAAAATATTTTTATAGTGATATTTGTTACAGTCTCAATGATAACACACTGACACCTAAAAAATATAAAATAATCTAAACAAGTCAAACAACAAGCAGAGGGTATGAATCTATTTGATAACCACCATTTGATGGAGATGAAACCAAATATCACATTGGATAAAAGAGAGATTTTTCCAAATGTACAGTTATTATTACTCTTGAGCTTCACTCAAACCTCAGATTAAGAGGCCAAGTACTCTCGTGAAGACGATCACCCTCCAAAACACCGAAGACAGAGTAGGTTCGTCTATTTAGGTACCAGGGCAGCCCGCGCCAGTCACCTTGTGTTCGTCCCTAAACGGTATGGCCACTATGGTTACCTCAAATAACAGACACTATCGGGGGGGACATGGTCGTAGATAGTAAACTGCATGGGTAGGATACCTAAGTCCCAGACTCAGCTCCAATATCCTCAAAGGGATTCCCGATACACAAAATATCCAAAGGAGATGTAATCAAAGGCAGGCTACCTTCTTTCACCTTCCAATGTTGTCTCGCATTTAGATCCACTTTGACTGGAGTGGTCTCAGATAATATGAGTGTAGAAGGACTTCCATCATTAATGGAGCTGGTCTCGACTTACGATCTTGGGCAGTTAACTCACAATTTCCTAACCCAAGATCCTAGCCTAGACTAATATGTGTGTTAACTCATAAAAGAGTTGTTTATTGATTTTATTGTGAGGTGAATTTTAAATGTACTTTGTTAATGTCTTTGGTTGGGGTGTTGATGTATGGAGTTATGTGGGACTTTGACACAAACCATGCATAAAAATACTTTTAATTTCACTTCAATCAATGAGTTGCTTCTATAGGGAGAGGGTCATTTATACATCAATATGTACCATGCATCCAATATAGTAAAACAAAAGCACAATGTACGAACATGAAATTCTCTTTAACAACTTTTAAAACGAAATAAATGCAGAATGTAACCAACTAAGTAGAAAAACTGTAAAAAAATTATATTTTCTTTTTTTGTTAAAAACATAAGAAATAATGCTATTTTGCTAAAAAGAAAACAAATTTAGCAAATAGGTAACTAAACAAACATGCGCAATTGCAGATCCTTGATTAGCCTACAAGCATCTTCCCTGATCCAAATGGTTCCAAGAACACTCTCTAAGTCTTCAAAAACTTGAAAAATCATGCCAAAGACCAAAGAAAACCACAGGGGAAGACCTTTCAGAATAAGGAAAAACACTATCAGGAGGCAAGTACATGTGAAATCAGTGACAAAAATGGAGTATCAAAGGTAGAAAAGATGAATGCACAGCAGCCGTCAAATCTGGCCAATCAACGGTCCAGATCTAATTGGCAATCACAATTGGCATAGGTAGACAACCAGATATCAGCGCTTAACATATGTGTATGGTGAAGGCGATTGGTGGAGTTAGTTTGGATTGTCGATCAAGCGCGTAGATCGACAGCCCATATTACATCGCAGGATCACTATCAAGGATTACAGAAGCGCTTACAAGGGCTGGGATTATCGCGATATGCGATTGCGATCAATCGCACCACAATATCGCATCGGGGAAACACAATGGAGCAAGACCAATACCCATGTATATGTGCAATCCGATGAACCAGACCTGATGGTTTTATCAATATTATTCCATAAAATTTGAGATCCACAGCAAAGCCATTTTCAATATATTTTTGCAATTTTTGTTATTAAATGAAAAGTGAAGGATGAACGTCGATGCGATAAGCCAGATGTGAATGGGTTCCTTAAGGCCATTTTATATTGTTTCAAGTCCAGAGAAAAGGAATTTCTAATGCATTTTCATGATTTTAATGTATTTTTAAAATACAAAGGGGAGCTTCAGAGCAGGGCCATTGGGATATGTGATGGCGACTGACATGTGGACCCGATAGGAGAATAGGGTGGATTTAAGGACTTTTGAAGTCCGAAATGAACTGTTCTTTGGCAGGATTCCACAACCATGAATGCATTTTCCTATGTAAAATAGAAAACGGCTGTGTTTGGGAATTTGAAGGATTTCAAGCGACCGAGGCACTCTTACGTTGCAGAACCAGTGGCCACTCCCTTTTAGGGGTTATGACATGATTGTGTAATGATGGAAGAGGGATTTGAGCAGACAGAGGCCCGGGAGACTGAAAGGTGAGGAGTTGAAATGAACAGACATCCAAGGTTTGATTTAAAGCCATAGACAGAGAGCAAATAGATAGGCAGTATTGCAGGCAAATGCTGAGAAAGAGTTAGGACAGAGACTGAGAGCGTTGAGGGAGTCTATGTACTTTGAGAGGCTTGAGAGGTTCAAGAAAATCTCTTGTTGTTGCATTTGTTGTGTATTGAGTCTCAAATTAAGTTCATACTATTGTAAAAACTCTGCTTGAAGACATAATAGAGAGGCCACCACTGAAGGCTAGACCAAGAGATGTAGCCCTGGAGTATTGGGTGAACTCCTCATTAAATTTGTTGTGTTATGTGTTTTCTATTATGTTTTGTTTACTACTTCATTGTATGTGTATTTCACAACCTTATCGATCCATTGCATAAAATAACATAGAGAAATCCATGCACATGAGTTTGTAATACCTTATTATTTGTCTTCGATCTCATTATCAGATCAAGTGGTATCAGAGCTTTAGGTTTACTAAGGTTAGACAAGCTTGTGTTGGATTGGTTAATGATAATTAGGTCAAAGCTCAAATTAGGAGAAGGAGAACTAGTTGAATCTAACCCAGAAATTGGTAAAGTCTATCCTAGGAGGAAAATTGCAGAAGAAACTCGCTTGGAATTAGACTCTTAGTTCATGGATAGTTTCATGACCATGAGAGCCATGGTAGAAGAAATGTATAGAGAATTTAATAAAGGTCGAAGTGAAGATTCTTCAACTTCGAAACAAGACAAAGGAACAGAAGAATCTATTATAGATGGCCATTCTGAAGGCAAAGGGAAAGGAAAAGAGGCTTCTCTATCCACGCCTCCTGACAGCCTTGAAAATAAAAAGAAGAAAACATCTTTGATTAAATTAGATGTTAAATTTTATTTTCCAATATATGATGGGGAATTAAATGCAGAGAAGCTAGATAATTAGATCAGAAAAATTGATGTGTATTGCAAGGTGCAGAATATTGATTCAGACAGGAGTAAAATTCAGTTGGCCAGCCTATGCCTTGGAGGAACTGCCTTGGTATGGTGGGAAGGTAGGACACAAGCTGACTTCAAGAAGCATGGTAAAATTCTTTCTATCTCGAGGGAATTTGTTTCTGCAATTAAAAAACAATTCTATCCACTAGCTTATATGCAGCAAGCTATGATGAGTTGGGAAACTTTTCACCAATTAAAAGGGCAAAGTGTACAAAGCTACACCCAAGAATTTAGAAAAAGAGCTTTGATTCTAGGAATTTCGTTAGACTCACTTGAAACTTTGCTAAAGTATATAGGTGGTCTACACAGCTATTTGAGGCACACCATTCTGAATGTTTAACCCTACTAGCATAGATGAGGTATCTGTTCAGGCTACCCACCTAGAGGCTAGAGGCATGAATTGAACCCAGAGATTGGGGGATCATCAAAACCCACTTCAAGCAAGAACAAGGAAAAGAGGAATAAGAAATGGGAAGAGAGGAAGGAAAATGCTATACAAAAGGCCAAACCTTCATGCACTCACTACAAGAAGGGTGGACATGACGATGAATGTTGCTGGTCTTTGCATCCAGAGCTGAAACCAAAGAAGTTCGATGGCAAGAAGAAGAAGACTGTTGCTGCTATACAGAAAGACTTGGGGTCAGACTCAGGTGATGAAACAAAAATTGCAGCCACAGGTATAAAATGTAAAAATTATGAAGCATCTACTAGCAATTCTACACAAACTATTGATTGTGAAGAAAATTAAAGGAAAAGACATGAGATTTTTCATATTAGAGTTATTTCCAAGCATCAAAAGATTGATACTTTGTTTGATAGTGGCTCACAAGTAAACTTAATTTCGGAAGCAATTGTGAAGAAATTGTGACTACTAACCACACCTCACAAGAAGCCATATCCATTAGGTTGGGTATGTGATAAAGCAAAGCTACAGTTGACTAGACAATGTAAACTTAGGTTTTCTTTTGGGTTAGCATTTGTAGATGAGGTTGAGTTACATATTGTTCCCTTCGATATATGTGGAATTGTTTTAGGAAGTCCTTACTTGTATGATAGAAAAGCCATTTTCTATAGAGCTGAAAATAAGTATCAACTCGTTAAAGATGGAATCGAATATATTTTAAGAGCTCATAAGCTCAAGAATAATTATACTCTCATAAACTCAAGGTAGATGAAAAGAATTTTAAATTCATGCAAGCAATTTTTACTGATCGTTTTAAAGGAAAAGGAACCTAATAAAACCAATGTATTTGAAGGCTGTGATTATTTCTGGGAAAACTAGTGTCTTTCCGATCTGCTAGTCCCACTAAGATGGGTATCTATCTTAGAAACAAAACAATTAAAGAAATTTGTGATTTCCTTTATGTATGATAGATAAGGGAGAAGCAAAGGGGACAAACCTGGATCTTCCGCTTGGCTCCTTCCTTGGTTTCTCTCTCCCTTGATAGAGCTTGCCACTCCTCTCCTACTTGTCGCGCTTCAGAGAATACCTATAGAGTCAAAGTAACAAAACACCATCAAATCATCTTGATCTATAATATCATAAACAATGTAGAATTAGAAATACATTAACCATACAATTGCATTCACAAAAAACAAGATTAACAAATACACGATTATATGGAGGAAAACTCAAAGAACTTTACTAATAGTAGAAGAGAGGATTACAACCCAGCTATCTGATCCAACATCACCCTCCCAGCATAAAAGCTATCTTCACCTCATCAAAAGCAAGATCACCCAACAATACAATGTTTCTTCTCACAGATAAACCAACAACACTTCCTTACAAATTACGAAATTCCAGCCCCCAGATCTATCAGATGAGGGATCCATTTATAGATGTTTTGCAAGGGTGTGAGTTAGCTATGGGTTTTTGATTAGTGTCATTCCACTGATAGTTCTTGGTTCCACTTGGATATTTCATTGATCTCTAACTCATCCCTGGGCGAATTCATAGAGGCAAGTGTCATGGGAGAAGTTTCTGGAAGGTTGCATGAGCCTCCACTTAGCAAACTGTCTCTGCCATTTGTCCATTCTCGCTTGTCACACCCTACAGAAGGCCTTTTCAGTATGCATCACACCTAGCTAGTGTAGCAGCCAGTATGCATCGCACCTTGACCATGGAGCAGTCAGTATGGTCCAGTTTTGGTCAGTTCTTAGTGGTTTTTCAGGTGGAACATCTGGGAAATGATGTAATAAGTTGACATGATCCTTTATGGTATGAAACAACACTTTTAGGGGTTCAAGACCCCTTGGTTTATGGAAATATGAGTTTGGGGTTGCAGTGCCCAAATATTTCTATAGCAGTTGCCCCGTAAAGCATGAGGTTGTAAATCTTTTGATGTCAGGTGAAATTCTTTATCATGAGGATCCAAGGTATTCGAACTGGAAGGTGACCTGTATAAGATACAATGCAATACATTATCATCATATTATTTTCATGATCTAGTTGAGGCGGGCATTCCCATGCTCAGCTTTATAAATTCATTTTCATGTACATAGGACAAAAAATCATCTGCTGTTGTAGACTGGTGATTCTTCGCATGAACAATCATCTTCCTTGGCTTAGATGACTATCTGTTCAGCTTCTATGTACAACTGATGTCTTTATTTTCCTGAATATATCATAGCCTGGATCGATGAAACTAGATCTATGGTCTTCAAACTTGTTCAATCTTCGCCCGATGTACAAGTCAATCCATGTGAAAAGATGTTCTGAAGTCGAACATGGAAAGACATCGCCTGATTACCAGCTAATAATATAAGCTATTAACAGGTGCAAGAGGAATCACTGATAATGATAATGACCCTCAAGGTACTATAGTACAATTCACGTGGTGTGAATATATGATCTGATGTCGAACACCACGCAAAATATTTAGGTCGAAGGCTATTGATGTAAACCTGTCACCGGAAGTGAGAAACTTGCCATTGAGGCATGCAAGCTTCAAAGTATTGAAAGGGTTGTTTCTATGTCAACTTCTTGGATAATGAGCTGATGTCGACAAGAAGTGACTCGCCATAGGAGGGCCTTAATATATCGCATATCTATCACACGAAATGGAGCAAATGATTTTGTAGAGGTGAAAATGACCTGGTGATACAAGGTTCAGGAATGGTGGTCATGAAAAATTAAGGGTGAAGGTATTGTAGAGGATGAGGGATTAGCTAGATGGCGAATTCTCTGAATGACTTCTCTTGAACATGTTGGTGACACTGAGATGGATTGGTAGCATTAACCCCAAAAGATGGATGGTATGGAGGACCAATGGTGATATGACCAGTGAATGGAATAACCCAACCCGACTCAATCATGGTGATGGAGTGAAAGTGTCATGTTCAAGAGCGACTTGCTACCAATAAAATCCTTCAAGTTTTCTTCCCTTTTTCCCCAGTCATTGCTGACCAGTACCTCTTTATTTTTGTCAAGCTTGAGGAGGATAACATATGCTTGTTCTATAATTTTCCCTTCGAGCAAGCTGTCACTATATTTTAGCAAGCCTAGTGATAGTGAAACTCGTTCTTGTCTGGATGGATAAGTTTGTCACTATAGTTTTAACAAGTTTAATGACAAATACAACTCAGTCCTTTTCATGTTTAGTGAGTTTGAAAAGGGATGAAAAGGAAACTCCAACAATCCTTTTTTGTAGCATAATACCTTAAGTCCGAAAAAGTATAAAATAATACGAAAGGGATGACTTTTTGATCGCTTTAGCGAGCTGAAAAAGACAAGCGCTCGATCTTTTTGTTTGATAATCCCTTAGGTCCAAAAAGATTAAAATATATGGGAGGGATGGAACTTCCCCTTACTTTAACTAGCTGGAAAGGCCAATGGCTCGACAATGTTTTTATATTTAATGAGTCTCAAAAGAGTTTAAAAGAGACTTGTTTTTGAGGAATGAGTGGTGTTTTCAGGTAGCAACTGGTTCCAGGTAAGTTTGGAACTTCTCGAAACATGGCAGTGTGAAGAGGGTGGCTAACAAGACCACTCGTCGCAACTGTTCCTCAAAAGGGTAAACAATCAAGTGGAAGCATATGGTTGGCCAAAAGAATGGAGGTGATGGTAAGAACACAACCAAGGTTTAAAACGCTGATAGCATGGTAATCATAAAGGTTATTTACCGAGGGTGGATTCATTTTTTAATGAGCTTGACCCGGGAGAGACTATGCTCATAGGAGGGTTTATTTTTTAAGGAGCTTGAACCTTGCAGAAACATTGCTCATAGCATTCGTTTAGAGATGTCTCTCATTGGTAGGTTTATTTTTTAGCGATCCTGAACTCTACAATAACATATGCTCATTGCCTTTTTATGTAAGCTAGAAATGACCAAACTACAAAGCTAACTATACTAAAGCTAAGGAACTACTGAGGTTAGGTAGGATGGTTTTGTCCTCCATCGAGGCAAAACCCTTCCTTTGATTTGTCTGGTGTGCAGACGTTTCTGGACCAACTGCCTAACCTAAGAAGTTAAAACTAAAAGGCTAAAAAGCTAAAAAAGCTAAAAGCTAAAAAATGAAATTGGTCATTTTTCACTTGCATACAAAGGTTTGCATGCCCCCAGGTATTAAGAAAAGGAGAGTTTCCAGGTCACCTTATGGAAGTCCTTATGGTTAGGCAAGATTGTTTCTGTCCGCGGTTAGACAAAAACACTTCCTTGGCTTTGTCCATCGAAATAGAGGAAGGTGAATGGTGTGAACTTCCAATCACATAACCTGTCAGGAAACCTAATCTTTTCAGCTGGGTTTGCCCGCTGAAGCAGACCAAGGTGCATGCCCCCTAAGCTTCGTTACATTCACCGGACTGCTCGCAGTAATTAGGTGAATGAAATGAATGTTGAAGAGAAATTCTTGATACAAAGAGACCATTTAGGGATGATGTTTGACTCATAGCTATGTTTGAACCAGGAAACGAAAGTTGGTCGATAAGCTGTACCATTTGGCCTTCATGCGGGAAACACATCACTCGATAGAGTTTGGAAACAATATCTTCCATGCTATAAACATAGTCACACCCAAGGAGTAGATTGTAATCTAATGGCCCTTGGACTACCATTACATTTAAGTGAATGGTTTTCCTTTTCAAAGTTATCAGAAACTTCGAAAGGATCCCTAATGGTCGACTGGTTCCTTTGTTAAAGCCTGATAGGTTTTGTGTCTCAGGTAGAAGCAATAGCGAACCAAGCACTTTCCAAGAAGTTGAGGAAAGGATACACACTGAAGACCCTTCATCTATGATAGTGCTAGACACGATCATTTTTTAAACTTGTACTGTGATCCAGAATGGTAAATTAGATGGCAGGTGGGGTCTTGCTAGTTGATTACAATCAAAGGAAATGACTAGACTGCTCAGAGGATGTACCGGACAAACGGTGGGATGATCCTCATGAACTGGGGGGATTTACTCCTGTTGTGAAGGAACAGGTGGATTGCCCCCAAGTTCATCAGACTCTATAGTGACAAAAAGAATTTGAAGGGCATCGATCTCATTCTCTTTGGAAATTGTATCATTTGAACGTGGACTTTCTGAAGGCAAGACTAGGTCGACTACCATCTCGACTTGTTGACTTTGGTCGGACATGGACTTAGAAGGTTCACTTTCAACGATAGGCATTTTGATCAACAATTGAGTTATGCCAGTCGGGCTTTCAACTAGCGATGGACATGGTGAGAGTTTCTTGTATCCAGGTGGAAGTCACTACGGTGAAGTAGGATGGTTATCTAAGACACTTTTGGTTTTGTCCAAAAAAGGAAAATGGTGAAGAGAATGATTATCTTCACATAACCTACATGGAAATCTGACCTTTGATTTTTGTCCATTGACTTAATTTTCACTAGTTGATGGTGTGCTGTCAACCTGGTTGCCAGAGGTTGATGACACCGAATGGTGAAAACAGGGAGACCATGCTCTCAAGATCTGCATAATGCAAGGAAAATCTCGATGAAGGTGGTCTCCCTTGTAAATTATGCATGGGTATCTGCATTTGGAAAGTTTGGTGTGTGGATTTTCACCGGATGATGCATGGTTTCCCCCTTACTTCTCTAACTTCTTCTTCTTCTTTTCCGTCCCTTTCTTCTTCTTCTCAGCTACTTGGCTTTTAGTATCACTAGTTCCACCAAGCAAAGAGGAAGAAGGGGAGGGAGAAACAAGCGAAGTGGAAGGTGAAGGGACAACTTCAATATCATCTGGTTGCTGATTCGATTGCTGAGGAATCATGGTATTTTGAATGACATAGGTTGAGAATAGCCATACCAGCATGCCAATTGTGATTCCTGGAAGGGACAATGTAGCCATCTATGGAGCACCACTATCTCCCCAAGAAGAGAAAGGACTAGGATTTCCCCCACGAATGGTTCCTTGATTTGTGGACTCCATTATCTCAACCTAAGATCAATGAAGGGACAGGGATGTTATTATGATTTAAATAAATTTTAATGACGCTTTGACACAGCTTTTCTTTTTCAATTTTCAAGAGTCAACAAAAAGATAAAGACGACTCTAGTCGCCTTCTATTTTTAATGAGCCTAAAGTGACAAGTGCTCAGATGGACCTTTTCTTTTAAGGATTTGAAAAGGAATGAAAGTGACTACTCTGGAAATCTAGACAGAGGGATTACCAAACCAATCGCAAAACTGCAAAATACACCTTGGTGATAAATTAAAGAGAAACTACCAAGGACTTATGTATGGCAGTCAATCTTCCCAAATGCTGTGCTCAGTGCATTGCGATCGATAGGGCGACAGACATGGATTCCTATGGATAAAGGATATCAGCCTATTTTGGTCTCCCAATATATACTCGATGGTATGGGGAGCAGAAGTCCATACTATCACTTGTCGTATCAAAGAGGAGGAATCACCCAACCTTCGATGAAAACGATAGTCACCAGGTTTTACGATGCTGGAACATGTCTCTAGCCTAGACTTCTAGATGTGTTGCATTAGGTTCCAATGCATTTTTATGTTCATTGAGATTTATTTTATAGTTGATCTTGCTTAGAAGTATGTCTTTCAAGGTTTACCATGTGATGTAGATGTAAAATTCCTAAATATGCAATCTAAAATGATAAACAGTCGTTTATTTTCTTTTAGCAATGAAAATCCTAGCTACTAAGGAAAGAAGATTACGATTCTTTCAACATAGAGCAAAGAGCACACACTAAATGCACTTTTCCTAAATAATTTTTACACACTGTCTAAATGCAAATGCAAATGCATGTATTTGTTTTCTTTCATTTCCTTAATGTGAGAATGCCAAAAAGGAAAACTAAGTATAGATCTGAACTATTTCCTTCAAAGCGACATTTCGACAATTTCTTTTCAAAAAACGAAAGGAAGACTAAAACGACACTTTTTGATTTCGAATAGAAAACTGCTTTCGACACTTCAAATATTAAAAATTAAAATCAAATACAATGAAAAAATTACAATCGACTATCTAGAGGAGGAAGACTTTACGACACTCTTCTTTTTGACTCAAAATGACACTTACGACACTTTTTGCATCAAAAACAACAATTTGATTAAGCTACTTTCGACAAAGGAGGGCTATAAATGATTGACAAATACATAAAAACATTTACAAATCCTAATCAATGGAGGCAGAAATATGTAAAGGAAAGAGGATTTAGCAATGAGATACTGATCATGAGCAACAAAACTACTGAATAGAGCTGAAAACAAGGAGGGAAAAACCAAATTTCAAAGAGAGAAATAGTATCACTCAATCATCGCACCTGTCCTTCAGGGAAATAGGGATGCATCTCACCTGCAACACACGGGAGGTGCGATGCATACAGGCTTCCAGTTACAGATAGTGTGGTCAGCCAGGGAGCGAAATTGAGTTGGGTTTTTGCTCAAAATTTGCAGCTAAGTTCAGTGATTTAGGCTGAGCTATGATGGACAGTAAAAGCAAAGTATAGAGGTATAATCTTAAGAGGTTATTGAGCTACCACGAGGGTGCTCAGAATGCTTGTAAGTCAAATGTTTAGTTCATAAACCAACCTGGAGATTGGCTGAAGTAGCATTCATCTACTTTGCAATTGCATAGCAAAGGCAGTTCGAAGGCTATATGGCTAACTTCAGGCTCTGTTTGTATTTTATAAAGCAAACAACAATGACAAAAACAAACTATTCATCCGCAGTAGAGTCGCCATTTTGTTTTTGGGAAAACTAGTGTCTTTTCGATCTACCAGTCCCACTAAGACAGGTAGCTATCTTAGAAAAAAACAATCAAAGCAATTTGTGATCTCCTTTGTGTATGATAGATAAGAGAGAAACAAAGGCAGCCAACTTGGATCTTTCGCTTGGATCCTTGCTTGGTTTCTCTCTCCCTTGATAGATATTGCCACTCCTCTCCTACTTGTTCCGCTTCAGAGAATGCATGTAGAGTCAAAGTAACAAAACACCATCAAAGCATCTTGATCTATAATATCATAAACAATACAAAATCAGAAATACATTGACCATACAATTGCATTCACAAATAACAACATTCACAAATACATGATTATATGGAGGAAAACTCGAAGAACTTTATTAATAGTAGAAGAGAGGATTACAACCTAGCTGTCTGATGCAGCATCACCCTCCCAGCATCAAAGCCCTCTTCACCTCATGAAAAGCAAGATCACCCAACAATACAATGTTTCTTCTCACAGATAAACCAATAGCACTTCCTTACAAATTACAAAATTCCAGCCCCCAAATCTCTCCGATGAGGGATCCATTTATAGATGTCTTGCAAGGGCGTGAGTCAACTCTGAGTTTCTGATTAGTGTCATTCCACTGATAGTTCTTGGTTTGACGTGGAGATTTCATTGATCTCTAACTCATCCTTGGGCGAATGAGAGAGGCAAGTGTCATGGGATAAGTTTTTGGAAGGTTCCATGAGCTTCCACTTAGCAAACTGTCTCTGCCATTTGTCCATTCTCACTCATCGCACCCTATAGAAGACCTTTTCACTATGCATCGCACTTGGCTAGTGTAGCAGCCAGTATGCATTGCACCTTGACCATGGAGCAGTCAGTATGGTCTAGTTTTGGCCAGTTTTCAGTGGTTTTTCATGTGGAACTTCTGGGAAATGATGTAGTCAGTTGACCATGATCCTTTAGGCTATGAAAGAACACTTTTAGGGGTTAACGAACCCTTGGTTTATGGACATATGAGTTTGGGGTTGTAGTGCCCAAATATGTCTATAACAGTGATGCTAAACAGCAAGCTGATTTAGAAAAAGTTGTTTCAAATATGATATCTTATTTCAAGAACCAAAAGGTCTGCCAACCAAAAGGGAAATTGTACATGATATTAATTTGTAGCAAGATGCTCCATTGCCTAACATCGGAATGTACAGGTTATCCTCTTTAGACAATGCAGAAATCAAGAAGCAGGTACAGGACCTACTCGAGAAAGGGTTCATAAGACCAAGCACATCACCATACGGATCTCCAATCGTGTTGGTGAGGAAGAAATATGGTTCGTGGAGGATGTGCATTGATTACCAAGCACTGAATAAAATAACGATAAAGAATCATTATCCCCTTCCTCACATTGATGATCTATTGGATCAGTTAAAGGAAGTTGTTTACTTTTCCAAGTTGGACCTACGTAGTGGTTACCATCTGGTCAGAGTAGCAGAGCAAGATGCATGGAAGACTGCTTTCAAAATGAAGCAAGGGCTGTATGAATGGATAGTTATGCCATTTGGCTTAAATAATGCTCCATTGCCTGACATCGGAATGTACAGGTTATCCTCTTTAGACAATGCAGAAATCAAGAAGCAGGTACAAGACCTACTCGAGAAAGGGTTCATAAGACCAAGCACATCACCATACGGATCTCCAATCGTGTTGGTGAGGAAGAAATATGGTTCGTGGAGGATGTGCATTGATTACCAAGCACTGAATAAAATAACGATAAAGAATCATTATCCCCTTCCTCACATTGATGATCTATTGGATCAGTTAAAGGAAGTTGTTTACTTTTCCAAGTTGGACCTACGTAGTGGTTACCATCTGGTCAGAGTAGCAGAGCAAGATGCATGGAAGACTACTTTCAAAATGAAGCAAGGGTTGTATGAATGGATAGTTATGCCGTTTGGCTTAAATAATGCTCCTGCCACTCTCATGAGAGTTATGAATGATGTAGTCAGGCCTTTTATTGATGATTTTGTAATTGTATATCTAGATGACATTCTTGTATTCAATAAAACAAGGGAAGAAAATTTGAAGCATGTAAGACAGACTCTAGATGTTTTGAAAAAAGAAAATCTCTATGTTAAATTATCAAAATGTGAATTTCGTAAAAAATCTTTGAATTATTTGGGTCATATTGTAGGGGGTGGTGAATTGAAGATAGATACCTCTAAGGTTGCAATCATTGTAAACTGGCCTAAGCCCAAGTCTGCAATAGAAGTTAGAAGCTTCTTAGGAGCAACACAATATTGGAGAAAGTTTATTGCTAACTTCTCCTTAATTGCAGCTCCCTTACACGCTTTAACAGGATTGAACAAGGTGTTTCAGTGGGGAGGTAAACAACAGAAAGCCTTCAACACCTTGAAAGAAAAACAATAGTACAACACTAGTACTAGCATTGCCAAATCTTCAATAACCATTTGAGATCGAAACAGATGCCAATGACTATGCCATGGGAGCAGCGTTGATGCAACATGGTAAACCCATATGCTACCATTCTGAGACTTTTAATTCTGCAGTAGTTAATTATCCTACATATGATAAAGAATTGTATGCATTAGTCTAGAGTGTGAAAAAGTGGGAACATTACTTAATGGAGAAAGAAACAATAACACATACTGATCATCAGCCACTTCAGTATTTGCACTCACAAACTAAATTGCAGCAATTAAGACACTATAGGTGGATGGGTTTTCTACAACAGTTTCATTTAGTCATTAGATACAAAAAGGGCATACACAATAAAGTTGTAGATATGTTGTCTAGACCAATCATAAATGCATCTACTATACTTAAGCATAAATCAGTAATGCATGAAATCTATATTGAACAATATGCCCAAGATATAGACTTTAAAGATGTATATGCAACTTTAAGTAATGACAAAAAGGTAGAAGAATTGGATTACTATGTTAAGGACCAACTCTTGTATAATTTGGGAAAGCTATGCATTCCACAAACAGAAAGAGTTAATATAATTAGGGAGGCACATACTTCTCTGATATCAGATAATTTTGGTGTAAGTAAAACAATTGCACAACTGCAAAGATACTGCTATTGGCCAAGAATGCATGAAACATTCTAGATATGTAAGAGGGTGTACCATGTGTGCTAAAAGTAAGCCCAACAGTAGAAAACTAGGCTTATACACTACATTACCAGTCCCTTCCCATCCTTGGGAAAGTGTTTCCGTGGACTTTGTTGGGGGATTGCCAAAATCTATAAAGGGACATGACTATTTATATGTTATTGTGGATAGGTTTAGCAAAATGTGTATTTTAATACCCTGTAATAAGCAGATTACAGCTGGACAAATAGCAAAGTTGTTCTTTCAGCATGTCTGGGTGCATTTTGGGTTACCCACTTCCATGGTATCTGATTGATACTCCTGATTTGTTGGGAATTTTTGGTCAAGTATGTGAGAATTAATGGACACTAGACTGAAGAAAAGCACAACCTTTCATCCACAAACAGATGGCCAAACAGAGGTAGTCAACAAGACAGTGATCCAGTTGCTCAGGGGTTGTTGCAGCAAGCATCCCAAGCTTTGGGATGAACATTTATGTTATGTGCAGCATGCTTACAACCATGCTAAACATTCTTCTACACAGAGATATCCTTTTGAGACCTATTTTGGTTTTATACCAAGGTCTCCCTTGGATTTTGTCTTTGAAAAAGACATAGCAGTTGCTAGACATAGTGATGTGTACAAAGCAACCAGGTTAATCGAACAGATCCAAAAAATTCACCAAGAAGTGTAGGAATAGTTAGAAAAGAGCCAAGCCAAGTATAAGGCAAGGCATGATAAGCACCAGGTGGAGCACAACTTCCATGTTTGCGTTCAAGTTTGGCTGTATATCAGCAAGGAAAAAATGCAAGGTGAAGGAAAGAAGCTGAAGCCGATAAGGTATGGGGCTTTTAAGGTACTTGAGAAAATTGGTGAGAACAATTTCTGCCTTGATGTGCTAGCATACATGCACATCTATTCAATGGTAAATGCAGAAAATTTAAGACTGTTTGAACCTTCATTAATTGAAGATCCTGAAGAGAAAAGTAAATTGCCTTCCATTGATGATCTGTTGCCTGGATACCTCAATGAGCTACAGGAAGATACAGTTCTGGACAGGAAGGTGAGGACTACGTGTAGAGGAGACATGGAGTACCTTAGAATTGGACTCAAAGGTTCAAAACCTAGCAGTGCCAAATGGATAGAGACTAGGCAAATGAGGCAGTTGTATCCTCACTTAAGAGATGCTTGAAAACCAACTTTTGGTGGACCAAAATCCTTTTTCAGTGGGAAGGCATGATCCAAATGGATGCAAGAACACTCTATAAGTCTTCGAAAACTTGAAAAATGATACCAAAGACCAAAGAAAACCAAGGGAAAAACCTTTCAGAATAAGGAAAAACACTACCAGGAGGCAAGTAGATGTGAAATCAGTGAAAAAAATAGAGTATCAAAGGTGGAACAGATGAACGCATAGCAGCCGTCTAATCTAGCCGATCAATGGTCCAGATCTGATCGGTAATCGCAATCGACATAGGCAGACAGTGGTATATTGACGCTTCACATATATGTATGGCGAAGGTGATTAGTAGAGTTAGTTTGGACCATCGATCAAGCACACAGATGGATGGCCCATATTACATCGCAGGATTGCTATTAGGGATTATAGAAGTGCTTACAATTGCTGGGGTTATCAGGATATGAAATTGCGATCAATCGCATCGTGATATCATGTCAGGGCAACACCATGGAGTGGAACCGATACACATGTATATGTGTGATCCAATGAAGCAGACCTGATGGTTTTATCAATATTATTCCATAAAATTTCAGATCCCCAAAGCCACTTTCAATGTATTTTCATGATTTTTGTTATTAAATGAAATGCGAAGGATGAAGGCCAATGTGATAAGCCGGACCCGAAAGGGTTCCTTAAGGCTATTTTATATTGTTTCAAGTCTGTAGAAAAGCCATTTCTAATGCATTTTCGTGATTTTAACATATTTAAAAAATACAAAGTGGAGTTTTGGAGTAGGGCCATTACGATATGTGATGGTGACATGCAGGTGGACCCGATAGGAGAACAGAGTGGTTTAAGGACTTTTGAAGTTCGAAATGAACTGTGCTTTGGTGGGATTCCATAGTCGTGAATGCATTTTCCTGTGTAAAATAGAAAACGACTGTGTTTGGGAATCCGAAGGATTTCAAGGGACTGAGGCACTCTTATGTTGTAGAATCGGTGGCCACCTCCATGATTGTGTAACGCTGGAAGATGAATTCGAGTGGAAAAAGGCTTGGGAGACTAAAAGACGATGAGCTGAAACGAACATGCAACCTAGATTGGCATTAAATCCACAGATGAAGAGAAAACAGATAGGTAGTATTGCAGGCAAATGCCGAGACAGATTTAGGATAGAGGCCGAGAGCATTGAGGGAGTCTTTGTACTCTAAGAGGCTTGAAAGGTTGAAGCAAAGCTCTTGTTGTTGCATCTATTGTGTATTGAGTCTCAAATGAGCTCATACTGTTGTAAAAACTCTGCTTGAAGACATAATAGAGAGGCCACCACTGAAGGCTTGACCAAGAGATGTAGCCCAAGAGTATTGGGTGAACTCCTCATTAAATTTGTTGTGTTATGTGTTCTCTATTATGTTTTGTTTACTACTTCATTGTCTGTGTATTTCGCAACCTTATCGATCCATTGCATAAAATAACATAGACAAATCCATGCACATGAGTCTATAATACCTTATTATTTATCTTAGATCTCATTATCAAATCATTCCCTAACCCAAGAGTTTACAGAACTAGTTGTTTCTCAAGATTTGGTTGGCTAACACACTTCAGAAGAGGACACAAATAGTTAGTGGTTGGTCTAATGCTCTGTTTAGAGGGCAACAGTGCTGGGGTGCGTTAGTGTGGTAGAACTTCTAAAACAAGGTTGTTGGGATCATACCAAAAGTTAAGCACTATGATAAGGGTGATGTATAGTACTAAGTGGTCAGAAAGGGAATCAATAAGTAATTCTTCAAACAGGTCGAATCTCAATGTTTCCCTACTTTATGGAGTAACATATGAGTGAATATCGGTATATTATTTGGTCAACCCGCTCCTTTTACCTCTAGAAACTCACTAAAGTTGACTAATGTTGCCCCTAGGGAAACACAGAGTTACCATAGGGACTAATGCACCTGATTCATGGCTAGGAACCTTTATAAAGCACCTTGCTAGTTCCTGGGGAGCATTAGCTTGGCAAATAGGCCTATGAACTTGGTCAATCTTTTAGTCATCTTGCCTTTCTCCTTAGAGCTGATGAGTAGGTAATTTTTCTATATAATAGAGGTAGAGTAAAACACTTTCAATTCAAAATAACAACCTAATGAGGAGATCCTTTTTTACTACTCTTAGATACATAGTCATCCCAAAATGTAATCGTAAGAAGGAAAATATTGTTGAAGAAGCTTCCACGTTAAGGAGTTCTTAAGAGGGTTTATTGGAAAATTGTTACAACCTTCTTTCATTTATCCTGGACCTATACCCGACTATCACCTTCCTCCAAAAAACCCTTCTCGAATTTGCTACTGGTTTCGAATAGCATTCAGACACAAGATAAGTGTCACAGTCTCCCATCCAAGAGATCCAAGGCTTGTGACCTCCTACCAGCATTTTTGCTTGCTGTCCAAGGGTATCAAGGCCTACGGCCTACCTATAACATACAACTAGGGTTGTGGCCTACTGTAGGAGAAACATCCAACCATAAGAATCCCAAATGGCATACATCACTCCCTCTTGAGCGTGTCTTCCTCCCTACTACAGTTCGGATCAATAAGATGTTGTAGCAACCCTCTTTCTACAACTTGTAATAGTTATGCAACACACCAAATGGCACAAAAAAACATGCAACGAGCATACCTTTGACTACGGCCCTATCCAAAAAGAAACTCACACCCAAAGTCAAGAGTTAAACTTCCCATACAATCTACTAGACTCCATGCAAGTTGCCTCAAACATGCGACTTTCTCTCCCAAGGAAAGCACACCTTAAATAGAGATATAAACTTGACTCTTCACACCTACATCCATGTCTTAGATTTTGTCATATTTAAGAGGTGTGGATGATTCACTTGGATTTCCAAATGAGGTGAGAGGATGCCTATATATATAGAATTTTATGGGGGATCATGGGACATGACCATTGGGCTTGATGAGCCGATGTAAGGATGAGATAGACCTTATAAATTTACTTGAGAGATCATAAATTCAAAAACCCCTTTTTCCTTATCCAAATTTGGCGATCTATAGATATATTTTGGTCCTCTCAAAGAGAGTAATTCAATGCTGCAATAATCTTCCCCATATGATTTGTCCAAAGTGGAATTTGGCCCTACTTACCAATTTTAACAACATCAAGCTAGAGGTCTTCAAAATGGTAGGAGGGTTACAAGGAAATAATTTTCTAGAACATTGATTGAGTTGGTTGGTGACTCTGACTGGGCAGAATGCGAAGCACTGGCTAAATCAAATGTTAATGCATTTTTATGGTCACATTCATATGTAACTACAAATTGTGAGCATGATGTAGTACCCTTGTTCCCTCAAAAAGCATCATCCACCACTAGATGGGAGTTTTTATGCACTGCCTGGATTCTTTTTGTCTACAAATTTTATGATTTGTCTTATGTTGCCACCTATCATGAGATATTAGAGAAATGTCAGCATTTATTTCCAAAAACATGGAAAGATGTTCAGAAAAGTGTAGTTGCACAACCATTAGTATAAGAGTACTATTTTGATGCAGCATATGTAGTAGTCATCCTTACAGATGGGTTACATTTAAAAGGTGAGAAAATAATTGTTGGATGTAGGAGCATAATGTGGACATTGGGTGTGTCTCTACTAGAAGCTACATAATATTTGTCAACTGATGAGAGTTTGAGAAGCCAAAACTGGCCTATTCCTAACATGAGATATATTGGGAATCAGGTGATGGATGCAAACACTATTGAATATATAGACAATCACTCACAAAAATACTCCAACCCTTTCTTGTTTGTTTCATATTTAATCATTACATTGTTTGTTTCTTATCTGTGATAGGACATGAAATTGGATTTGATGAGGGTGGGACCTATTTCTTTTCACATAGATAGTGTCTAACTACTATTAAATGATAAATAACTAATTTAACAAGACTAACGAAAAGCATCAATGGGCTCATTCAAGTACATGAAACTACCTTGATGTCTAGATTTGATATCTTGGAAAATTTTAATGGTTTATATGTTGCTTGTGTTTGGGGCATTTTGTTGAGTTTTGTGTTTTTATTTGGTCAAAGATTATGTTATTCCCTTCAATTCATTTATTTATTACTTCATGCTTAGATTCATAGATCTAATTTTATAATTATTATTGTTTTCTTTTTATAATTGGTGGTTTGAAGATATTTCCTTTCACTTTTTGGCATGAATTTAGCATGTTCACTTTTAGAATCTAGTAGGTTACTATTCATATTTTATATTTTTTGGAAAAAAATATTGATATTTGGAAGGGGCCATGAGCCATGGGCGGCTAAGTGAAGAGAAAAATGGTTTACGTACTAGTTTCCTGCGCATTCATCCTAGGAGGCCTATTGACATGAGACCAACATTCTTTTGTATAGTATTGTTAGTCATTTGTTAGCCATGCTTTCAAGTCTTCCAGTTACTAAGCTGTTCGGGTCCCCACATGTTGTTAGGACCATTAGAGGATGATATGACATGAGTTAGTCCAACTCATGCCTCGAATCTAATTTTTACCTATTGATGTAAGTGTTTTGTTACCATTTCTTATCACCAACAAAATTATACCATAACATAACCCAACTTGAAGACAACATTTCTCATCTTCCTTTTACATAAACACTCTATGGATGTATTTCTCTTATATCTTAGAGAATTTCAGTGGTTTGTTTGCTGCTTGTTTAGAGGATTTTGTCAAGTTTGAAATTTTTTGTTTGTTTTGGTCAAATATTTTTTTAGTCAGTTGAATGCTTATAGTTCTAATTTCATGCATAGATCGATAGATCTAGTTTTATTTTTATAATTATTATTGTTTTATTTATATATTTGGTGGTTTGAGAAAATATATTTTATTTCCTTCCACTTTGTGGTAAGATTTCAACATCTTCACCTTTTAGAATATAGTAAAATATTATTCTTATTTTATATTTTCTTAGAAACGAATTATTGATATTTGGAAAGGGAAATATGCCCTCGGTAGCTAAGCGAAGAGAAAAATGGTCTATGTACTAGGTTCCTGTGCATTCATAATAGGAGACCTATTGGCATGAGACCGGCATTCATTTTATGAGTTCGCTGACCTGAGAAGAACAATGGTAGATGATCATAATGCTAAGGAGATTAGAATGTTTATTTCAAAAGAAGGATTGTGAAAATTGTTTGACCTATTTATTATTTTGGTCATATTGACTACCAGATTTGTGTCTTGATGTTTTTTTACATTCGTAATGACCTTGTGCAACGTTGGTTTGAAGAGCCTGATGTTAGAGCGAGAAAACTCTCTACAAAACACAAAGACTACATTGGCTCAGATGACCAATGTTTGGAGGGCAGTTGATGTTCTTAGTGTTTCCGAGTCTCTTCACTTGAAGCATGAGAGGATACAATTTTATGGACATAACATCGCCTAATTTGATCCTCTTTACTAATATCCTCACAGCTTGAAGGAGAGAAATGATCAGTTTAGAATGTACCATTATGATTAGCTGAGAGAAAGATGAGCAAGTAGATTCTTAAAACAATGTTGAAAGAGGCCCTCCTCTTACTGGTAACAAACAACTTGAAACCACGGGCTTATCATCTTAAAAACCAGAGGTATTTATTTGTAAATTCCATGGTGTAATTTGTTGTAAGCCTCAAGAGAAAAATTGGTTCCTATGAGCAACTAAAACATTTCAATCATCCATTTCTTCATTATGATCAAACAGAACAACTACCATTTTTGTAGCAACTTCCTATTGCATGGTTGAACTACCTCATTAACCTTCCTTACATAAGTAAGTATTGCTAGCAAGGTTTTCCTTTTCCAAGGCCTCATGTATGTTAAACACTGTAGGGAGTACAAATTATTGAAAGAGTCCATTACAACTCATTAAAACTGGTTCTTTTCCCACAACAACATATTTCATATCAACACTTCCCTTGAAGACATATTTGATTGCACACCTACCATACCATTCTTAGAACACAATTGGTGGGGTGTTGGTTTGAGGTTGAAGTAATTTGAAGAGCATTGATATTGGACACCATTGTGTACTTTTGTTTGTATAGGTCTGATACCTTTTCTTATGAATAATTCAACATTACTAATACTCCCTCTATGTCTACTCCCAGCATTATTGTTTTATGTTTTGGACTTGAATTTTGTTGTCCTTGTTGAAGACCAAATTTCTAAGGAAGTTGTGAACCACATTGCTAATGAGCCATCTTACATAACATATCATCTAATCTCTTCCTTTCCAATTTATCAGTTTGACTTTATGGGTACCATTAGCTCTGAACTTTGTAATAGGAATTGATTAGTGTTTTACAAAGAAAACTTATATTTGCATTTCCTCCCAATAAAGAGAAAGGGGTAGTAAATATAGCTTATTGCACTAAACCATTGGCTTGTGGTTTGTTTGATATTGATGGCTCTATACTTCTAGGTTCTCCATAACAATGAGTGAATTCATCCTACAATGAATGAATGTAACCCTTATTTGAAAATTTAGCCATATTTCTAGGAACTTGATTATTTAAAGAGATTTTCTATGATATAGAAGGCTTCATAGGTTTTATGCTAAAAATATTCCTATGTTTCCCTTTGTCATGTATACTTGAGACCATTTTCTATCAATTTCGTTGATTCCTTTCATGCCTTTAGATTTGATCATTATAACATACTTAAATGTCGAGAATCATTTTAGATATGGTGACTCTTGTAAACTGGAATCTAGATAGGTTGATTGAATATCCACCCAATGATGTTACAATCTCCAACATGGGATTTGTAGTTGCACTTTCTACCTCTATTGGATTTTTTTCCAGGAATATTCTTGTCAATTGCTGACTTTGAAGCCTTTTGTCATTTTGTGTAATTTAGTCCTCTACCATGGAAATCCATTTTGTTTGACTAAAGATATGCATATTTTAAGTGAACTTGACACGTCTTCGTTACGATTTTTCAATCCACAACTTTCTCAAGAACTTTGTGTACAAATTGAAGTCAAAGGGTTATCAGATATTGTTGTTGATATAAGATTTGGCATATTTTATCTTTTGTTGATATTGGAACATTCTACATGAATTATAAGAAACTACCGTTTGAAGAGTCTAGCTAATTTAAAGTTTAAACCATCATAGTTAAGCAATTAAGTTAGATGTTGCATTTTTACAACGTGCACTTTATCAGAGTCTGCCTTTGGAAATTATAACAACTCTTAGGTCATTTTTTCTAAAAATGGTTGCCAACAAGACGATCAGTCAATCATTCCAAAGTGTATTTTGGATGGTTATTCAGAACTTTAAGGAGAATTTCCTTGATTTAAGGTATTTAACCAATGATGAAGTTACCAAATTCATAGAATATGTTGTATAAAAGTTGTAGTTTGTACATTCTATTTATACATTTTTTATAATCCTCCCATCATCAATTGATATAACTTTTAATGTGCCCAACATGAAACAAGAAACCTTTGAAGAATGGAGAAATGATTATGGGCATCGAGTTCTCCAATTTGTGGACTGATCTAAGAAAATTATCTTGGTTGGAGATCCCCCAGATGCAGTAGTTGTCTCAGATATTATTTCCATTGTTGTGAGCCAACTATTAGATTCACCATTATGCCTGCCAATTAATACCTTATTTAATGTTCCAATTGGAATGGAACTAAGGGCTTTGTATCCTATTAGGTTAGCATCTCTCAACATGAATCCGTTGGGTCATTAAAAAATTTCTTTGCACCAAGGTAGTTTAATAGGTCAGGAATTGATACCATCAGATGCCAGGCAAGTAGAATTTCATCCCATGAGACCATCTTATGTTGGGGAAGTTATTGCATGGCATTTAGATAGTGAAGAATGATTAAACCTCAAGTATGGTAAAGTGAGAGAGGATGTGCGACCATCAGTTGTTCAAGCATTGTATAGACTTAAAATAGAAACAACTCCACAAAAAATTGAGATTCTTTTTCCAGCTAATGTCCTTTCATTTAAGAGTATGGAAAGAGGAAGTTCTTCTTGTACGTGTGCTGAAAATAGGGAAACTTTCATCAGATCTAGAAACCAGCACATATAGAGGGTTCAAGGTTTTAGAAAGGCGAATGTCAAAGATATGAATATTAACATTCAAAATCATGTGACTTGTCTACCCTTTTGTTCAGTGTAGTGGCATTATTCACATAGTAATTTGATTGTATACATAAGTTTGTGCTAATGGTGCTTTTTTTTAATAAGGAAAAATATGATCTCACTGTAACAAGAGTGTCAAAATCAGATATAGTGCATGTTGTTTATGACATGTTTTCATGGTTGGCATTCCCATGGGCATTGAGCAACAATAAATTTTGCAAAAAACACTTGCTCTTTAGGAACATGCTTAGATTGTAGTGGGTTGAATATTGTTTTTGGGCCATCAATAGGTGCGGTATTGAATGGAACAATCTTAAAACTTAAGTTTATGATCTATGTTTGAAATCAAAGCCCTTTTTGCATCTTAAACATGGAACTGTGGCCGGAAGAGGAATCCCGAGACTTTCCAGAGATAAATCGGTAGGAGGACGAGCATGAACAGGAAAGTGAAGGCATTTTCCTACAACTATGTATCTACTCTATAGTTGCGAGTCCACAACATAAGGTTCAAGACTGTTCAGGAGGACAATATTAAAGATTGCTTGGATTGGTAATACGACATAGACCAACTCAGTAGCAAACTGAGACCCGGTACCATAATTAGAAATAGGATCCAGAAGTTCATTGTTTCTTAAGTCTGTGATCTAGGGTGGTTAATTTGTAGACGTAGATTTGTAGTTGTTTTTTAGGATTCCAAATTCTATCATTATGGAACTAAAGTACATGTGGATTGGATTATGTGCTACTTTACTCTATTTTTCTCTATTGTTAAACAATAATCCATTCTATCAAAATTATTGCGTTGTTCTTTGCAAAAGGTGGAATTGCTTATATTTTGTATCACTAGAAAAAGAAAGGAAATATTGACTATTGTGTTAAATTTCACTAATGTATTAGGAAATAAAAGAGTGTCATTGTAGGAAAGTTGAAACCCTAGGGCACAAATACCCTAGCCCACTACAAATGTTCATTTTTGAAGTAGTTTCTGACAACTTGAATTGGGGTAAGTTGCAAAATATACAGTGGGCGTGAACTAATTCAAAATTTCAAACCAATATAAATCAGACTGATGACTATCTCTAGTTGTCTACAAGAGGTGGAAAATAAAGGCAACAATTTTATTTGAGGAGAGTGCTTGATTTATTAATCTAAATAGTTTCTCCTTTGAGGTTAAATTCAACTTATCTACATAATCCACTGAATGGCATTTGTTTTCCACCTTCAACGACCACATAAAGGAGGTAATTTGGGTACCATACACCATTTTTCCATCCACAAAGCTGGAGATCAAGTTGAATATGAATATATGGGAAGGATAGATGGACTAAATTGGGTAGAGTAATTAGCAAGAATCATATAACAAACAAGGTAATGAGTTTCTTAGTAATCACTAAACGCACATGAAATATAGGTTATGTAGTAAGAATTCAACAAATATATCTGATCTAATTACAAACAAGTAGAATCACCCACTCGTAACCACAATTGTAATAATAATTAGTTTAGTGTAAATGTCGAGTATTCACCCCAATTCAAATGAATACAATCTCTCTTTTTCCATATATGTCAGTTTGTTTGGTGCAAACATCTCAAGCCAAAGTGAGAATGTGGGTACCTAATAAGCATGAAATTATGTTTGATCTCAAAAAAAAAAAATCACAAATAAAACAGCTCTGATGGGCCATATCTATTTAGTGCGTTGAGAAGAAAATGCCATGTAAAAATAATTAACATCTCAAATTCAAGGAGTGGAATGAAATGTACTAGGGAGGAATGCCCAAATTCCGAAATCAGACTAGGGTTTCAAACTTGACAATCATATTACCAGTAAAGGACTATGTTGAGAACCAACCAATAATAGATATAATAGCATATACAAATAATCTTCACTATATATTTTTATCTTAGAATTGGTAAAGCTATGGGCTCAAATGAAAACCCATGAGTAACATATTTATCAATGTGTGTCATGGTAGGTTAGTACCTCTAAAACTCTTATAGTACTAATAAATGGATATTTTTATTACAAAATCGCAAGGCCCTTCCTACCAATATCAAAATCTCAATGGTTAGCATGATCGATATGAGGTAATAGCTAAAGACAAGATTTTCACATGCAGTGGGCTGAATAATATGATTAAATAGAGCATTAGTCAGCATAAAGCTCAATTCACTTGATGTTCCTTTGAGTATTACATGCCTATCTAAGTGAAACTTCAGGAGTACATATCTATTGCTTTTCACAATTACATCATGAAGCAACATATTAATGATGCCCCATAAACCTTCACCTTCAGGGAGGCTATGTATTATTCCCATCATGCCCATAATTCTGTGTAGATTGCAGTGGAATACTTGCGCCATATATCCAATGTGTATATAGATGTATGCATGTATTCATGTTGGCCCATATCAAACTAATTTTAATATTTGCAATATTTGGAATTAACTTGGCTTCAATCTTCCATTTCCAGAATTACAATGAATCTCTTAAGAGTTTTGAAGGTGTTTATTAGGGATTTGAACATTCATGGGGTATGAAACACCCTCGCTTTACCATCCAACCGAGATCACCATTATACATAGCAACAACAGAGGTAAGTTTATCATACCTGGACCTAGTCCTTCAATAGATGGAGCTTTGAAGAAAAAACTCTTTGACAATTCACCTTGAGGAACCCCTGCAACCCATACAGATATGGAGAATATTCTAGGATTCACCTTGCTATCATCACTTTGTTGTTGATTCTCAAGTGATAGAATCCCGGGTCTGAAGCTCATGACCTGCCAACTCTATCTGCTGCTTCTGGAATCTCTCATGATGGTCCTCCTCTTAGATCATCTGGCACTACTGCAAGGTAGATTGAGTGGACAACAAGCTTGAGGATGATGCTGATTATATATGGCACTGATGGGAAACTCGGTGAAGTATTAAATATGTTGAAGGATTCGGTTGACAAATATGTTACTACATATGAAGTAGGAAAGGAAAGTGTATGAATGAAGAACCTTATTTCAAAGATTCAGTTTATAGTCCTACTATGAAAAGTTGAGAAGCAGCATCAACTCAGTTGGAAGACCCTGAAGGTTTGTATTTGATTATGTGAATGTGAAATTATATTATTATTTGGGGTTGTGTCTCTAGATGTAAATCTATAAAAGGTTTGATAACATGTTGGTTATCGATCAGTTTGATCGGGAGAGATTTGTTGTCCTTGATCTACTGGATGGATGGAAAATTTTCTTGAAGTTTAAAATAATTGGCGAATCTCACTAATCCCTAATATGCAAACTATAAAGTGTTTATTGATATATTTGTAAAACTATTCAAATTTATAATGATTTTATATATAGTCTCGATATAATGTTGGTGATTTTTAAGGTAAAATAATTTTATATTCTAAAATTTGAGTGAATCATCTTTTATAAAAATTGGAAATTGTCAAATCTTTTTTGTGGAAAAATCATGGAAAATTGGCTCACTAGAATAACATTAGCCCCTAAAATTTTCCATGTTCATCTCGCTACAACACCTAGAATTGTTGATGCAAATCAAAATCAAGGACAACAAATCTCTCCTGATCAAACTGACACATTTAGCTGGAAAAATGATTCTTTATGGTACAAAGATTTCCTTTCTATATATAGGAGTCTAAGTGGTCATAACATAATCGGAGCCGACATAACAATAATAATGTAAGGGCACAATAACAACAATAATGGGCTTCTATGGGGCACAATAGTAACAATATGGGCACTACATGGGTACATCAATATAATAAGTGGGTTGTACTAATAACAATAAGGGGTTACAATAGTAGTATAGGGGCCTAACATGCCCCTCTCCTTCAAAAAGCGTTGTCCTCAATGTTTGAGTAGTTCTTGATGCTTCTGTATAAAATTATTGTCCTCCCATGTGGACTCTTCAGCGGGTAAGTTCTTCCACTTGATGAGATACTCTGAAATTGATCGATTTCATAGCTATCAGGTTCTTGTCTCTGTGACTGCTCCAGGTTCCAATATGATTTTTCCTTCCTCTTCAATTTCTGGCAATATTGTTTGAATTGGGATCTTTTTCAACTTTTGAATAAGTGGCCATACTTCTTCGTCCTTCTTCCATTCATCCCTTGCTTCATTTATCCAATCTGGTTGGATAATAAAAATAGCACAAAACAATGCTTCCACATCCTCATCCTTGAAGAGTCTTCCCATTTGGTAAGGTCGCCATTTTTTAAGTGCATGTAATATTGCCAACATTTCCTTCTCATAAATAGCTTGCTTGAGATGTAGTAGTAAAAATACCCAATCACCTACATCAAAAGATTTTTCACTACGATGTTGATCTACCTATTGTTTCATTTGATTTTGTACCAAAGTGGTGTTATCCTTTAAAAGTTGGAGAACTTTTTGTTGATGCTCGATGTGATCTTTCACTGCTTGAACCTTTTTCTTCTTGATATGTCCTTCTATCTCTAGAGTTTGAGGAGTCGTAATTTCTACCAATCCTTTACAAGATATGGCCGGATTCATTTCTTGATGCTCAATGTGATCTTTCACTTCTTGAACATTTTTCCTCTTGATATGTCCTTTTATCTTGATAGTTTGAGGAGTGGTAATTTCGACCAATGAATTACAAGATATGGTTGGATTCATTTCTTCTTTCTCGATGTGACATTTCACTTCTTGCACCTCTTTCTTCTTGATATGTCCTTCTATCTTGAGAGTTGAGGAGTTGTAATTCTTCCCAATGCTTTACAAGATATGGTCTGATTCATTTCTTCTTTCTCTGGGGTGGGGTCCTGGCATATATCTTCTTCTTTTGATGTTTCTTGATCCTTTTCTTCCTCCTCTTCATATTTTATGTAAAATATTTTCTTCTCAGCACACTTATGACCTTTAGTGCATTTTCTATTACAATTGTAACAAAGCCCTTTTTCTCTTTTTTCTTCCAATTGTTGTGGTGTAACCCTTGTAGGTTGTGGAAGGCTAGGAGAAACAACACTTCCATATTTATAGTTGTGAGGGGTATGCTTCCTGGTTTCCATAATTTTTCTTTCCACTATGTCACGAAGCCCTTTTACTCTTTCCAATTGTTGTGGTGTTGCTCTAAAGAAGGTGTTGCTCTTTGTATCCTCATAATGTGCTATCATTTCCTCCGTGAAAATTGACGACGTAACAAGTTGTTTATGAGAACAAAGCCCTTCATACCATAAAATTGATCCAGTTCTAAATATGAAGATGCATTACATACCTTTTGTAATAGTGGTACACCATGTAGATCAAAATATTGCTCCATCTAAGGTATCCAATTTATCGGATCCTTGCCATCAAACTTCCTCATCTTGCTTTTTCTTTATTTTAGGAGCTCGATCTTGAAACGACTGTAACTCTGTACTTTCGAATCTTTAAGTTCTGAAATTGAAACCTATAGTAGCCCTCTGTGTCCTCTTTCCAATTCCACCAGTCTGATCCAAATTGGATTCTCCAAGAAAGAGTTATGCACAATCTCCCAAGATGACCTGATTATAGACCTTTCCAGAAGAGAAAACTTGTATGAAGTGCCACGTGTCATTGTTTCGACCTTTGGCACTGAAAAATATATACAAGAAACTATAGTCCATCCTCTTTCTGTACCTTCTTACAAAAGTTCAATCTAATTCTCAGAGAGAAAGTTATGATTATTTTCCCCAAGTCACCTGTTTGGAATTTAATTCAGGAGTCTTCAAAAAGACCAACTTCCTCAAATCATATCTCCGCAAATATATCACGAAAAGATCTGAAATTTAGATCCGAGGTTCAGTGCGATTTCTTCTCAAATGGGTTTTTTTTTTAGCTTCTGAAACATCGCAGAAAAAAGGTTATAGCGAAAATTCCACGATGACCTATTTGGAGCAGTGAAACCATAGAATCCAAAGCTCTGATACCAAATGTTATAAAACCACCTCAAGAAAAGATAGAAGAGATAGATCAACGCCTTATAATTCAGCCTCTTCGAGGGGGCAACCTCCTTTACATTACATAAATGAACAATTCTTGGATGATACAAATGAAAATACCTCCTTTCTATATATAGGAGTCTAAGGGGTCATAACATAATCAGAGCCGACATAACAATAATAATGTAAGGGCACAATAATAACAATAGTCAACTTCTATGGGGCACAATAGTAACAATATGGGCACTACATGGGTACATCAATATAATAAGTGGGTTGTACTAATAACAATAAGGGTTTAGACTAGTAGTATAGGGGCTTAACATCCATGCTTTCAGTCATGGATCGAACTCATCATTCCTATTTTTGTTATCTTTATCAACTATTGTTAGACAACAATTGTAGGGTGTTAAATTTTCTAAGTTGAGGCAAGTTATGCCCATGTATTTGTATGAAAGACCTTCATTTTTATTAGGAGGGGGAGAGAGGATCTTGAGAGAGGAAGGATAGATTGAATATATCATACCTGTATTACTCTATATTTTCCAAATTAATATAATACTGGATGTCCTGCTAAATTTCATTGAGTAACTCTTTTCATAGTTGAATAGGTTGTGAGTAAGGGAGGCCCCCCTTTACTCACAACTCCTGTAGCTGCAAAATTGTTTTATTCTTATTTATTTTCGTTATGTATTAACAGAATTAACACACAATCTACATTTCTCTTTTCTAAATCGTAAGGACTTGTAAATGATGGTTTAATGTGAGCTTATTTGATTAATTATTTGGAATGGTTGAATAGGATTTCATTTCTATTATGAAAAGTGTGAATTGAGTTAATTGTTGTTGTTTGGGTTAGTATTTTTTCTTGACTTGCATCAGCAATTCTAGGTGTTGTAAGGAGATGAACATGCAAAATTTTAGAGGCTAATGTTTGCCTAGTGGGCCAATTTTCCATGATTTTTCCACAAAATAGATTCGACATTTCCAATTTTTATAAAAGATGATTCGCCCAAATTTTAGAATATAAAATTATTTTACCTTAAAAATCACCAACATTATATCGAGACTATATATAAAATCATTATAAATTTGAATAATTTTACAAATATATTAATAAACACTTTATAGTTTGCATATTAAGGATTAGTGAGATTCGCCAATTATTTTAAACTTCAAGAAAATTTTCCATCCTTAAACTTTTCCTTGGAGATGATTTATCTACTCTATAGCCTTTGTTGCTATGTGTTGATGAGGAAAAGATTTCTTTAAGTTGCATGTGTGTGTGATTTTATCTAAACAAACACTTACAATATTAGCCTGCATATATTTTTCGCAGCATCACATAAGCTTACCTACCCCTGGTCAATAATTTATGTCTGTCAAACTATAAGTATACAATTTGCCCAACATTTTGGCGTCATTTTTGGGGAGGTGCTAAGGGATGATACGGGAAGTGTTTTAGTATGACTTCTTTTGTTTGAATTTTTCAAGATTGGGGGAGTCAAAGTGGTAAGACAGGGGATGGGGTAAGGCCTAGGCACCTGCAGAGATCAGAATTCGCTAAAGTCATGTCTTGATTGTTTGGTAAGTAGAAGTTTTTAAATTTTCTGCATAATATATGAATAGGGTCCACTATTTTCAAATATTTTTACTGGTGATATGAGCACCACTTTATCCACTAATAAATTGGTAAGGAAGATGAATTTCGTAAAGAACAAGGCAAAGGAAACAAAGGAATCCAATAGGGGGTTTACAACAGGGTTTAATAGTGGATCCTAAGTGGGCTGATACTCCCACAACAACTTCTTCTGCCAGAAAATCCTTTGTTACTGCTGACTCAGAACTTGCAATGGCACATCAAAGGCCATGGAAAACACGTCTTGTAGGTATGTTACAACAACATTTTCAATTTCCTGATCCCAAGAATTGGATGTGGAACATTCCAATGCCTTGGAATCCTTGGCCTTGCTAGGGGAATTTCCCTTACCCTGCTGCACCAAATTATTCCTCTCAAAACTTTCATTTACAACAAATGGTATAGCAACAACTTCCTTCCCAGCCAATGTTCAACAATAAAGCCATCCAATCTACTCACAAGATTGTAATGGCGATTTATCCCACTTATGCTACCTATTGCACTACACCTCAGCCTTTGCAGGAAATTTTTACACCTTTGCTACAGGTGTTTCTCATGTCTCTACAGGAAATTGATGTAAGGTTATGAAAAGTGGTGACCCAACTAGAAAATATTGAATATATTATAAAGGAAGAAACCCCTGACACACCTAAAACAGAGAATGTACAAGAAACAATAGAATAAAACATTCTAAGCTCACAAGAACCATCTACAATTCAAGTAGGTGGGTAAATTGCAAGCCTTGTGTCTACCGGATTTTCCAATGGAAAATATGTAGACCCTGGTGTTCTTTAGCCTAGGACTAATTTAGGGAGGCACCATTTAATCTTGAGGAGTCCTTGGTTGGCCACAACAGATGCCTTCATTAAGTGTAGGTCGGGGAACATGACCATCACTCATCAGGCTAAAATTAAGCACATCAATACATATCCAGCTATTAAATCCCTGTTGAAATCAGAAAATATTCATTAGGCTAGCGAAGAACTGAACTCAAAAATTATTCAACCAATTTTGACAATATACCAAGCTATGGGCCATAAAGAAAACATTGGGGATAATTTAATTAATTTCTCTATTTCAAACCCTGATTTTTCGCAACAGTTAAAGGGGCAGTCAAGTCATTAGATAAATGCCGTTGTTGAACATAACTTCCAAGACCATAGTATAATAGCTAAATTAAATTCATCCCTCGTATCTGTATTTCCCACAGAATCAACGACTGAAGGTGGAAGAAAGTTAATTGAGATCTTTATAGGCAAAAGTTTAATTATCAATTTTGCCCTAACTTTTGAACAGGAAAATTGATTAATTGAGATATTAAAATATTTTTCAGACACATTTTCTTGGGAATATGCAGATATGGATATGATACTTGGTATCTTCTCTGATCTTTTATATCATTACATCGAGGTTTATATGCATGATTTTACGATGGTGGGCGATCCTTTTGAATAGGCTTTACTTAATCTTAGGAAGGTTTTGCGCAGTTGTAGAGAGACTAATATTTCATCAAGCAATGAAAAACGTTTTATAATCATGATTGAAAGCATTATCTTGGATCATCAGGTTTCTGATACAGGAATTAAAGTTGACCCAACAAAAATCAAAGTAATTTTGAAGAAGAAAGAGCTGGAAATGGTGGGAAAGGGGGTCATTCCTTTCACTACCTCTTCTTGATCTTCTGTTGCAATAAACTGAGCTTAACTTGTTCCTTCTTGTTCTCATTAAACCATGAGTGAAACGATTATTGGGTACAATTTTATTCCTTTTTCCTGACCCAATGGACTAATTACGGAGAAGGATCCCCTGTGGAGTCTTCTTTTTCAGTATTTTAGTCTCTCTAAAATTAAAATCTTGCAAGCATAAACTATCATGGGCTCATTAAAATAACAGGTTAGTGGATCCTTAGAATAAATTTGGTTTTTCAAGATAATTTTTTATTTTCTCGTGTTGGAATAATGTGGGATTTCTTAAGGCGCTCCTTCTAATGATCTTGGCCTATCGACATCAACAAATTATCTAGGATTCAATATTAGAGAACTTGTGATGCCTTGAAGCTTGTATACCTTAACGACATCGTATCTCATCAGCAACAATGGGGATTCATTGTGGCTCCTTAACTGTTGGATCCTATAGGGGGTTCGACAACAGCTCATACATTCGCACCTAAAAGGACACATCAGAGGTACCTTGTTCCTTGCACTCATCATCAATGATGGGCGCCACGTTGGTTAACAACTGGCCTTAATGGCTATTAATCCAACAATTCCACTACACATTCGACCTCAACACATTTATTCATGTGTAATGAACTTTACAAGAGGGGGAGAATATGGTTTCCTGTAGATGGACTTCCTGCATAACTTTCCAACAATGACATTTCTGTAGCAAAAACCAGTATTTCCTGAAGAACGAATTTCAAGCAGAGCATATTCTACAAAATCTGGAAAGTACCGATTATCATCATTTTATTTGAGGCCAGATACCTATATGATCTTTCATCCAATATGATTTCAAACTAGTTCATAATTTCAAAGTAAGTACATGCATCATCAAATGTATTGACAGTTGTAAGGTAAGATCGAAGGTACATTTTGACATCAGAATACTTAGCGTAAAAAAAGTAATGGTACTAAAAATTTTAAATTTGCATGAACTTAAGTCATGGCTACCTTCGTAGAAAAGATGACCTTGACCATTGGTAACTTACACTAATTCCCATTCCTGCCTATTATTATGATTTGCACGATGTTATCTTCCCAATGTTTATCTGGTAGAATGGATCATGATGTCAATCATGATCACGTTCCCCCACAACTTAAAGTTGTACATTACTCTTGAGTCTTTCCTAATTAAACATTATTGTTTTCATTGGGTTCGAATTATTTTGGCCTAATTTTAGTAACATGGGAAACTTTTGGGCAAAACCTGAAGCTGAAATGACACCCTCGCACCTGCTAAGCGCTTTACAAGGATGCAGGCCACAAAGCTGGTGATTAAAGAACCTAGAGAGGAAAGCGAACAACCTGTCAAGACTGAGGAGCCAACGCTGCCACAGTTCTAATAGGGACAGATAAATGATGAGGAGACCTCTAAGGAATTAATGAGCTCACCATTTTTGAATGAGTGCTCGGGAAAAAAAATAAAACCTTGAAGGAGAATAGCTTACGATTGCAAAAAGAGGTGGAAGAATGGAAAGAGAAAACATCAGAAGGCCTACCATAGTATGAGGAAACATCAAGTTCGGATTGATAATTTGCAGAAGAAGAATTAAGAGTATTGGAATAGGGTACGGAAAGCAGAATCTAGCAAGGTACACCTAGACCATCTTGCTACAACAGCTGCGACCCAGAACAAGGACTGAATTTTCTTCCTGGTGGAACATTTTTTTCTTGCATAAGGAACATGCAAGGAGATTGTTGTGGGAAATATGTTGAATCACAATGTTTCTCATTTTTTATAACATTTCTGAGGCCTTAACCCCCTTATTTTGAACCCTTCTTATCCTTAAAAACCCTCTTTTACTACATTTTGTTTGTTTTGACCGAGATGGTGCTGTGAACTTGAAAGAATTAAAATTATTTTAAAGAGTATTTTTGAAGTTAAAATGTTATCTAATCGAATCACCTACAATATCAAAGGAGATGACCACATCTTGCATAGATCAACCATTTTCTACAGAGGTTCCAAGATTCTTGGAGCTACTCTGCAATTTCCTACAAATTCGTTGATTTCCTATAGATGTGAAGATTTCCTGTAAATGCCCCAATTTCCTACAGGTACTCAAAAATTTCTTGCAAAGATCTCCAATTTCTTGTAGACGTGGAGATTTCCTATAACCACCCCAATTTCCTGCATCAATATCCATGGTTGAGCATGTTTTGGCCAGCCTCGAGGAGAATGAATACATGGGTTTTGTTGAGAAAGGCACTAATATGGATGTTGTCCTATTGGTCAACTTAGAAATTCCATTGAAATTTCCCAGACCTTCATTCCTTTTTTTAGATGGTTGTATTAAGGGGCAGTTCCAACAACTTCACGAAATATGTTTGATCCATGCCTTTAGTCATGGATCAAACTCATCATTCATATATCTATTATCTTTATCATCTGTTGTTAGACAGAAGTTGTAGGGTGTTAGATTTTCTAATTCAAGGAAAGTTATGCCCATGTATTTGTATAAAATACCTTTATGTTTATTAGGAGGGGGAGTTAGGGTCTGGAGAGAGGAAGGACAGATTGAATATATCATACCTGTATTACTGTATATTTTCCAGATTAATTTAATACTGGATGTTCTACTGAATTTCATTGAGTAACTCTTTCCATAGTTGAAGGGGTTGTGAGTAAGGGAAGCTCCCCTTTACTGACAATTCCTGCAGCTGCAAATTTTTTTATTTTTATTTATTTTCGTTATGCATTAATATAATTAGCACATAGTCTACATTTATCTTTTCTAGATCGTAACAACTTGTAAATGATGGTTTAATGTGATCTTATTTGATGAATGATTTGGAATGGTTGAATAGGATTTCATTTCTGTTATGAAAATTTTGAATTGAGTTAATTGTTGTTGTTTGGGTTTGTATCTTTTCTTGGTCTGCATCAGCAATTCTAGGTGTTCTAGAGAGATGAATTATCTACTCCATAGCCTTTGCTTCTAAGTGTTGATGAGGAAAAGAGTTCTTGAAGTTGTGTGTGTGTGATTTTATCTAAACAAAAGCTTACAATATTAGCATGCATATAGTTTACGCAACATCTCACAAGCTTACCTACCTCTAGTAGATAATTTATGTCTGTCAAATTATAAGTCTATAATTTACCTAACAGGAGTATGAACTCTAGTTCTCTAAAACAAAACCTATATGAGATGACCACCGAGGAAGGAATATAGACTACAGTGGGTTCATGATTCTTTTCAGGCCATCAATATGTGCAGTACTGAATGGAACAAGTTTGGAACTTAAGTTCATGGCATCCCAGGAACACTCATATCATTTGTATCATAGTGTAAAATAGTAAATGGATTAATAATATAATACTCCCTTTAGAATATTTTCGAACATATTTTTCTCATGTCCTTACTGTGTAAATGAGAGAATTTTTACTTAGTTGTGCCTCTGATTACATGAATCAGAGCGATCTTTTACTCAATTGTGCCTATGATTACATGAATTGGAGTGATTTTCTACTCAGTTGCACCTCTGATTACATGAATTGGTATAAGACCTCAACAAATATTTTGAGTGGAAATATTGTAAGCATAGAGTAGATTGTTGTTTTCTATGAGAAAAAACTAGAAGGGTTTCCCAAAATGAAGCAATTACTAATGGTATGGGGTGATTGTAGTGCATGAATACTTAAGTGGGTGGATTCAAACCATTGGCTAAGAAAGAAGTGGAACCATTGTTGTTGCTAAGAAGTGTTGTTGGATGGGTGCAATTTTGTTTATGTTGGGCATCTCAATGTTGAAAGTGACTACCAATGAGAGATAGAGTCATCTATCGAGAGGGCATGTTGCAATAGAGTGGGTCTGGAAGCTAAATCATTATGTTACTGTAAAAAGGTGAGCACATTTTTTTACTTGCTTTTGTGTATGAAAATACTTAAGTTTTATGATCTACGAAAATATAGGGGAGCTAACAATGGCAGCCATGCTTGAAATTTATGATCTCTTCTACAATTTTAAATGACAACACTACAAAAGTAAAATAGTGAATACAATAAGGCAAGGCATTGCACAACCTAGCTTTGTATAAATATCATGGGAAATTAAATTTCATGTTGCACTTGATAAAATTTCTCTGTACTTTGTGAACATCTTAGAGACGATACTCTCTACATAGTTTTGGAACTATGATTTCATCATAGATGGTTCTATGTTCATGATTGTGAGGAAGAATTATTGAAGCCTAAGAATCCAAGTTATAAAAATTCAAATGTGTTCCTTTCATTTGCAAAACTAGTATTTATCATTTAACCATGCAAAATTTTGAATCTTCTTTCAAGAAGTATGAGGATTACAAATCTACAAGTGTCATTTAGAATTTGGCTCGAGTGTTTTTCTATATATCATTGACATTTTTTATTTATTTTTTCTTTGACACAACTTAGTTGATAATGTGTTATTAGTCAATAGGACTAACATACCATGTTGCATTGTGTTGACTCAAGTTACCTATTGATATTGAATTTTTGTTGTAATCATATAGACTTTGTAAAATTCTTGTATGGTTCCTGTATTGGCCTAGAATATACCTTCCTTTCAAAAGAGAATAGGGTATATATATTTGCAAGTTGTATACTATTAAGGAAGGTGTTTAAAAGTATTTGATGATTCTAATGCTTCAAATGATGTTGCCAAGGTGAATAATGTTATTTGAAAAATAGGGTTTCTATTGTTGTCCGTGGGAAAATCTCTATTTGGAACCCTTCACAATAGTGGAATGATACTTGTACATATGTGTGTAAGTTGAATATTTTTTTTTTTGGTAAGCTAGTCACACCTTTGTAATACTTTAAAAAAGAAAACATTGTTCATGTAGCTATTGGTTTTCCATTTGGGAAACCAAACTAGTAGAACATAAGTAAAGTCTTTGATAAAATTATTAGTTTGACCATAACGATCTAAATATATAAGTCATGTATCCTAAGGCTGTCAAACAACGCAATGAAAGACTTAAAACTAGAGCTAATGAGAAGGTTGTATAGCCTAATCTAAAATAATAATAATAATAATAATAATAATAATAAACCCAACAATCATTAGGGGGAATATTCTTGCTAGGGCGAAGGTGAAACCTCCTCTTCCTTGTTCTTAGGAAATCCTATTTTTATTAATTTCTTAGAAAGAGAAGTCACATTGTAATCCAAATTGTCCACTTGTAACTGCAAAGTATCTATGCACAAGAGAATCTCCTATTGGGACTCAGTTCTTTTCTAACATGAATTTATCGAGGGTATTTTCTATTTTCAAATAGAGATATTATGTTTTTCACATATATTGGGTGTGACTTGGTCTAGTATTACCCAGTTCCGGATACCATTATCCTATATTTTCTTCCACCTCTGTATTTGGTAGAAATATTCTTCCCACTCTTGCTTCGTTTTGAATAATTTCAATTACTCTCTAGCTACCCTATGGGTATGATCCAAATAATGTACTACAAAGGATTTGATGTCATATTTTTCTCTCATGTACAAGGATACTCCTTGACCTTGACTTATGTGATGGCAAGGGGAAGAACCAGGATGAGACATGGATTTTGATAAAAAAAGGTATGGGGGGAGTGGGATAGGTGATGTAAGGAAAATATAATGTAGGAGAGACCAACAAAATAGTGTCCAAAAGCCTCAAAGAGAAATAAAAACTAGTTGGAACCACCATAACAATAGAGCCAAATGGGCTTCAATTTGGGTGCCAACTTATTAACTAACCATTACCTTCTCCATCGTCACAAGGTGAGGTTCATGAATAGGACCATAATTAGAGTCATGTGTATTCATAACCATATTTTAGTACCTATGTTTGAGATGATGGACACTATTTCCCTTCATTCCACCCCTTTTATGTAGGTGTTCGTGAACACCCATCTGATAGCCAATCACGGAGATGAGTGATGATGGCGTGCTGGGAGGAGTTGGTTGTATCAATATTGTTCAGAGAAAACCACATGGGCGTGTGTATGTTGAATATTGTTATAGAAGGTTTTTAGCCATGATGATAGTCGTGATGATTTGTGTAACGTATAACCTTCAACAATGGCAACAATTGTACTGTATGATTTTCAATGAGAATAGTAAGAGTACTTGGTTTTGTAAAGGAATCATACAATCATTTTGCAAGAAATATGGTGAATATGAAAAATGTTAATGAGACTTTTAAATGGTTCTTGCTACAATTATTACAGTGCATCGATAATAAAGAGGATGATGAAATGGAGGATATAGAGAAAGTGTGAAATGGAGGATAAGACATCTAGTATGAAGATGATGATGATGATTCTTACAACTAGAACTTGGAATAGGATGTACAATGTCCCTTTTTTGTGATGATTTTTGTATAGATACATTAATCCTTTCAATTGTTTTATTAGTGTGGGTATCTTGGAATAATTTGTTTCTCAATCTAGTTTTGAGATTTTCATTGGCCTTTTTCTAGTCATATTTAGTGCCTGTGTACTTGAAAACACTTATGAACCAAAAGTTTTTTTTCTTCCTTTTATTCCTTTGTTTTTTCTTTTTTATTGTCAAGCTATTGATGTCATTTTCAATTTTCGCTAGTGCCTTACCCCATTTATCCTAATAGGGTTTTGATGGGAAGTAATGCCTTTATTATAGACCTAAGGTTTCCTCCATGGTGGTTTTCAGCCAAAGGTCTATCCCAAGTGCATTAATGAGGTTTACACTTGGATATTATATTATTATTATTATTATTATTTTCTTTTCCATTTGTAATGTTTCTGATATCTAGATGGCTTCAAAGCACTTTTACTCACAACCACACCAAATTTCTAGGCTTTGAATATGGTTGTGACTTATTCCTTTTATAGAGTCTTATTGTAGATATTTTCTAAAGAGCGACTGCAACAAACCTTGGATTTCTTAGTGACTATCCATTTTGTACTAGTGATTTGCCATGCTTTTACAAGATAATATAATATGGTGAGATATTCTCCAAAAAAATTATATATACATATTATATTATTAATAAAATCACCTTCCATTTTTCCTATGTATCATGGGGATTCACCCATTTATTATACATAAAAAAATTTCCTGATCTAAACAGTTTCCTTTAAACAATGAAAAGATAGATACATTGCCGAATCACTTTGAACATCTTTGTGTCATCTTATTAATGAGATTTCTCTTGTCAACTTTACACTTTTGTACCATCTTTATAAAATATTCCGTGAATGAAAACATACCCCTACTAAACAATTTGGAAATGTATATTTGATAACGTGGGGTGGCCTATATCAAGTGAAACCTATCAAAGGATCTAATCATTGAACATCTAACTTTGAACAAGTTGAGAGTGCCATATAGTTTTTCGCAAGACAAAATAAAGTCCTATGTTTTTCATCTTCCAATGCATAAAAAATATATATCTTTCATTTCAATTTTGAAGAGAATGAGATTGAATTTCCACTCAGATGCTGACATAGAATTCATAAATCATTATTGTTATAGAGAACCACCAATTTATCAACTTTTTCCAAATCTATTTTATAGAAATAAAGATGTGCAAAGACACAATAAAAAAATGTTGTCACATGTGGATATAAAGTTAATAGTTCTTGAAGCATTTGAAAAAATTGGAATTATTCAGAAAAGATTTGTGTCTTATAAAAGCAATGATACTAACAACAAAAATACTACTAAAGTGAAATATTCTCAGTGAATTATATATTGTAAACTACAATATTGAAGATGGGCTTGTTAACAATGCTAATGGAATATCGAAAGCTTATTCTTCAAATGGAGAAAATGAACAAGGTAAAATTTGGATAAAATTTTTTGATTGATTTGTCAGGAAATTACAAAGAAAAAATTCCAAATATTATACGGTGCAAATATCGAAAAGACGTGGTTTTGATCAGGAAAAATGTCCTCTATCAACATTAGGGGAGACCACCCAGTCGAGAACTTAAAGAAGATCGTTTTTCATCGAAGATGGTGGTTAGGACTGGTTATGGGTCCAATTACCCTTAAACATAAATATAATCTAATATAAAACTAATATAACATAAACTAATAATTAAATTAGACCTATATTATATCATGTTACATTTCCATTGTATCGATCCTTAAGATGTGGGTTAAAGAACTCAATCGACAAAAAGGTTTGATGGATTTTAAAAACGCTAATCAACCGCAATGAAATAATTTATTTGACTCCTTAAGAGAGGACTTAATGAAAGGATAATTATGAAAATTCAAGACTAATATAAAACAAAAAATGCTACCTTGAACTAGAATGGTATAATCCTCTCCTAATCCCAGAGAAAGTTAACTGAAACAGGGGGAAAGATTGGTTTATGAATGACTTCAGAATTAATATTCAATTATGAATTCCAAAATATTTTGTAAACCCATAAACGGTTAAAAAAACTATGTAAATGATTCTACTTTAATACATAGTTATTAGGGTAAGTCTATCTATAAGCCTGAATTCATTTTAAACATAATTCATTATGAATTTTGTATTAATCAAAAGAAATCATTGATTTCAATTAATACACATAAAATAAAAATACACATGTAAATGAATAATAAATCGTTATCATTCACCACAAGTATAATTCAATGAATTAAGTATGATTTCGGTCTCATTCTGCCTCTCGGATATAGCCCCTGCAAGACTTGAACAACATATCACAATATGAATCAATAATAGTGTTAAAGATAAAAGAAACGTACTACATATGATGGAAATCAAAAACAATTATAAAACATTGACAAAATATAAATATTTAACATTCTGGTAATAGTACAGAAGAAGGAAAATTCATTACACAGTTCGAAAATTACATTACAAATGCGTATTCTCAGAGCAGGTCAGACGAATAGTAAAATTAACTGAAATAGTGCAAAGCAATTATAACAGAGCCAAAAACCCTATTTCAATCTCTACAATAACTCTCTTTGTGCTAAACAATAATGTGTAAGAACAAATTAAATCATAACAGAGAACCCCTGTGGTGGATCACAACCACTCCAGTGTGAATGAATTTAGAGGTATTTATACAATATTTACAAAGATAATAGTCTCCCATGATTCTCTCAACAACATAGTTAATTACAAAAAATATGACATTAATTGGAACTCTCACCAAATGTAGATGAACACAACAGAACAATTTTCCCAATTTTGTTTGTGCATGTAAGGATGATCTTTCTTGTTCTAAATGGATAGGAAGAATTTACGAGGAATTTAATCATTATTCAGCTGATTCAACAATGTATTTACCAATTAATAAATCCCTTTTGCCACCGGGAGGAATTTCATTGGTGATCAATATGTTTTAGCAGTCAACCTTGTATCAAAAGTCAAACAAGAAACATAATTACTCATTAACAATTGTATTTTTGATTAAAATAGAAGAAACATGGATTAAACTATAAAAATGTGTTAAAATATACTTATACCAAGAGACCTTTTAAAATTAATTATGTGGATTTTACTTATACGTCGCAAGAGCTGAGTGGTATCAGAAGTAAGCTCATCAGAACTTTTAAAATGAGACAAAACAAAATAGTTACGATATTGGGCGGCTTTGATATGGAGCAGATGCGATATTGTGTTCAACTCCCTTTAATAACTTTATCATGTCCATTATATCAAATCCTTGTATCATATATCTTATAACGAGGGTTTACAATTGTTACCATTTAAAAGTTTCGATATATAGGTGGACGCGATATTCCGATCAGACCATTGTTAATATGCATATCGGGTCTGACATATCAAAGCTTGGTAGGTATCAGAAGTTAAAGGGGGAGGCACATTGGGATATCGCCTATCGAAGAGATATGAATGTCAGAGATTGGTGATCAGATGGATATGATTATTGGAGATCAGAGATTAGAGGGATATGATTATTGGAGATCAAATATTAGAGGGGTATGATTATCGAAAAATTGGCATATCAGAAATCGGAGATCGGAGGGATTGGCATATTGGAATATCAGTGAGGAATCATATCGGAGTTTTTTAATTGTGTCTCAAAAAGAAATCTTCGATATTCATTACCTCCAATATGCAAGAGCAGAAACAATGACATGGAATGTTGGTCCTCCGACAGGGCTTATAAATTATAGCGCCTTTATATAATGGTTGAAATTTGGTTATGATATACTCTAAAGTATATAAAAAGGGTTTTCTACATACATATTTCAAATTTAATATGCCCACAATGCAACTTATATGCATTGGATATTATATACTTTTATTATGACATAAGTCATTGTATTATGAATCATGGTTTTGACATCACTAAATTATTAAAAGTTTCCTCTGATGTCAAAGCTTTGATATTTTTGATATATTGTCACCACTTTTTTAATGATTAAGTCTTAATTCCTACACACACATATTGGTCTCAAGGATATTTTATTCATTAATCTAATTAATTAATATGTTTAAAACAAAAACTTGTTTAGAAAGTTTATTAACAAAAAAACCTAATCCAACTTAGGCAAACTATAAAAATAAAACAAGTGTAAATAAAAAACAAATTAGACTTGAAATGAAGCAATCACACTCAAAGTATACATGCAATGCCAAAAGGGTCCACATGTCTATTATGATAGAATAGAATGAGGTTGTTGTGTTTTCACTACAAAAATGGTGACACATTAGGGAGACGTAGTTATCTCTATCATAGAGATACAAAACATAGTTTAAAAATGAAGGAATGATGATTATAACATTTGAAATGCTCAAATTTAGATATCCTTAAAGTTAGCTTAGTTGGGCATTAGTTTTTGAGTAAACAAGATAATCAAGAAAACATAGTTTTAATTTAACCTAAATACCATATGCATGGCCATTTCTACCATCATGCATCTATAGCCTCGCTAGGGATGCCTTTTAACCCTTTTAGGTGTCAGTGTCCCATCTATTAGGAATAAATGCATAGTTGAAAAGTATCATCTTAAACTTATTTGAATGCCAACTGAAGATCATTGTCGTGGCTTTGTAACAAGCTAACAACAATGCCATTTACGAGATCTAACATGGTGAACAATATGGTTCATGATGAGACCTCTTGTCTCTCAACCTTGTGGTCGAAATCCATTACCTTGGCTTGGTGACTAATAATGGTATGTCACAATGTTAGAACTTATGATCATGCTAGGTCGATTTGTGATGAGACCTCCTATCCCTCAATTGAACATTTTTTCTTTTATGTTTAACTAAGGTTAATGTTAATCTCATAGATATTACTTAATAGATTTTGTGGGATACTGCTCCTTAAGATCATGGGATGGCGTAAAAAGATTTAAGCTGACTACTATTCACTTCAATAAACTTGTTCACCTAAAAAAATCACGACCTTAACTAACTATTATTAAATGTTTTTTATTTCCTTTAAAGATAGGGTTTAAATATAGTTCATTAAAAAATAACAGAAATATTTAAACTCAAATAACAAAAACTAGGGTCTCCACTTGGTTAGGAAAGATGAAAATGAACATAAATGAAATCATCTTCACTGAAGTTATCCTTAGAGGTTAGGTTATGTTAATATATAATAGAGCATAAAGATGACTTGCTCGATGATTATGCCAAGCTGAAAGAAACAAACTTTACTCCATTTTATTGTGAAATCAAATGAAAAGACAATCCAGCTAAACCTAAAATGCTTATCAAATCAGAAAGAAATTAATCAAGAGAATGAACCTTGAGATACATCTTACAAGATAATATAGAGAATTAACGTAACGATGAGATTATGTTGATTTTATCTTGTAGGATGATTTGTTAGTAAATCTCTTTTGTTTCAAGGCATAACTATTGATTTAAATTTATTGTTGTATGCTTTGATAGGGGTTTTCTTAATTTTGCAAATCTTACTTAAAGATAGTTTGTGAGTCTTTATAGATTCAATTTTAAGAATAAAACCCACAATAAATTTCAAAATGTAAGCAAAATTAGAAAAGAGAAAACTCCATAGTGTGGTATGATGGCTGTTCTTCTGAAATGTTTGTAGCCAACAAATTTGAACCTAAAAATCAAATCCTTGGGAACCTACAAAAAGAAAAACAAAATATAAGAAAGAAATAATGGTTAAAGTAAAAAAGAAAAGATGAAATAAAGCTAAAAATATATGAGGATATACATATAAATGTGTACATGGAAGAATTTGATCATAATTTTACCCGATGAATCTTCATTTTCTCCCATGTATTAATCAAATTTCAAACTCATCTTCTTATTCAATTTAAAACTACAGCTAAACTACACCTAATCCTAATCTAAAAAGAGGACTAAGACTAAGTGAAATCGTGCTTCCAATGTAGCCATTCAAGTATCTTATTTTCTGCATGGATGTGCAAATCAAACATTAGTAATAAACGCATAAATATAATTAAACAAAAATAAATAAATAAAAGCATTATGTACATCTATTGTTAATGTATGTACAAGAAGGAACTTATTTACAAAATCCTATCCTTGAAATTCATCCAAACATTTGCTTACAGGATCATAAAATTCAAGATTTATTTCAATAGTTTCTCAAAAGAGTTTCAAGGAAAGAGGAAATAATGGGCATGTGTTAAATGATAAGTCTTTGAATATCATAGGATGTTTTAAATAGGGAGTAATATGTAGATTACTAGAAACTTTCTTTTCAAATGAATCGATAAATCATGGGTAGTAATATAGAAAATTTCTAGAGGGATTACATGGCTCAACAATATATAATGATAGGTTCTCAAATGTCAACATTCGTGAAAAAACGATTTGAAAATCAAAAAGAAATTGGCCACACATAATCATCAAATAGAATTTAAAAATAAGAATGAGCCAATGTTCATGATTATAATTCTGAAATTGATTTTCATTTATGCTAATTAATATGTTAGACGAGAGACTAGAGATATGATGCTCATAGTACCAACATAATGTGTTTATAAAATGAAAAATTAAATTCGAAAAAGAAACAGATTGAAATCCGAAAGAATGAGAAAAAGAGAAATTATATTTTATATCTAAATGATCAGTTGATACAACACAGTGAGAATATGTTTGTAAATATTTTCTTCTCACAAGTGACTACAAAAATTAAAATCATTTTTATTTCAATTCACTTGCAAAGATGGTAAATTTCCTAGATTATGGTCCAAAAAAGGAATGTCACGAGTATAGGAATCATAAATTGGGGCAGATTCGTGATTGCTGAAATCATCATGATGATTAAATGATTGAGAATTTATTGAAACATTTAAATTAGCGTTATTTTAATCTTCATAAATAGATTTAATTAAAGGATTAATTTTTGAAGAATAAGAATAACGAGGTTCAATTTTTTCATCATTATGAACAATTTCATTAATATCATCTTTTCCTAAATCATAATAAGACAGAGAATTAGTAGAATTGTAAGTGACTAAATTTTTTCTATCCCTATCAGAACTTACTGATAATTCATAAATGGTAACTCCTTTATCTTGTGAATTTTTACCAATGTCGAAAGGAGTAGATGAATTATTATATAATGAAATATCAAATAAATCGGGATACAAATAAAAGTGAGAATTTGAATTTACAACCACACGAATTTCTCTATTAGAAAAATGTTGCTCATTTTTGAAAATGTGTGCTTCAAAATCTTCTTGATTTGAATGATTGAAAACTTTGGGATGTTGATCCACGTACTCGTTGTTGGAAAAATTAGATTTGTCATTTCTTAAATAGATATCAGGTAGAAGTTATTGATTGTTGTTCATTTCTAGTTGTAATTCTTCATTCATAGTAGCATTATTTATTTGGACGAAGTCATTTTTCTCCTGAAATCATTCATTGGAAATTCTAGTTTCTAGAAGAGGATCATTATTGATGGTTTGAGAAGTATATTTTTCAATAGAAATAAATGAATTTTCAGATGCTTGATAGGGAATACAAGGGAGAGATACCAAATGTTTAAACCAACCCATTAATTGAAATTGAGGAGGTAAATCTTTGGACTGAATGCATTAAAATTAATTTGAATCTAATTAAGAAATTGTCCAATGACTCACCTTACATCCTACACAATTCAGCTAATTGATTACACACCTTTTGTAATCATATCATTGGAAGGAATGAAGGAAAATATATGAAGATTCGTCCCAGCCATGTACATATGAAACTAGAAGAGATAAGCACCAGTCCTTAACTTCTTCTATCAAAGTAAGAGTAAAAATCCTGCAAATATTATCTTCATTAATATTAAATTATTACAAATTAAAATAAATTGAAGAAGATGATTACCATTATATTTTACATTAGACATGATCTTGACTTCCTTTATCAAAGTGATTGTTGGATTAGGTCGACTAAAGCAACTCTAAGGAGGTATTTTAAATTGATCCAAAGTAGTAGGTTAAAATTTCAAAGCACAAAATCTTCAAGAAAATATACTATGGCCCTCCTTCTAGCGGAAAAAATGTTGATCGACAAAAATGTCCTTCGTCAACATTAGGGGAGACCACGCAGTCAGGAACTTAAAGAAGCTCCTTTTCGATTGAAGATGGTGGTTCTGACTGATTATGGGTCTAGCTACCCTTAAACATAAATCTAATATAATCTAAAACTAATATAACCCAAACTAATAATTAAACTATTTACACCTATATTACATCATGTTACATTTCTTGTGTATCAATCTTTAAGGTGTGGGTTAAAGAAGTAAATCGACATAGAGGTTTGGTCGATTTTAAAAATGTTGATCAAACCACAATTAAATAGTTTATTTTCCAATTTAAGAGAGTACTTTATGCAGAGCTAAATATGAAAATGAAAGGCTAATCTAAAACATAAAATCCTATCTCGAACTTGAATGGGATAGCCCTCTCCTAATCTGAGAGCAAGTTAGTAGAAACACTGATTTACGAATGAATTCAGAATTGATATTACATTATGAATTCAAAAATATTTTGTAAACTCATAAAAGGTTAAAGCAACTATATAAATGAATCTACTTTAATAAATAGTTATTAATGTAAGTCCATCTACAAGCCTAAATTCATTTTAAATGTAATTCATTATTAAAAAATTATTGATCAAAAGAAATAGTTCATTTCAATTAATACGCATAATAGAAAAATGCACTTTTAAATGAATAATAAATAGTTATCATTCACCACAAGTATAATCCAATGAATTGAGTATGATTTCTATCTCATTCTGCCTCTTGGAGATAGCTCCTGCAAGACTTTAGCATCATATCACAATATGACTCAACAATAGTGTTAGAGATCAAAGAAACTTACTACATAGAATGGAAATCAAGACCAATTATAAAAATTTGACAAAAATATAAAAATAAAAAATTCCATTAATAGTACACAAACAGTGCCAAATTACATTACAAACATGCAGTCTTGGAGCAGCTCAGAGCCATAGTAAAATTTCCTGCAATAGTACAAAGTAATTATAATAGAGCCATAAACCCTCTTTCAATCTCTACAATAACTCTCTCTATGCTAAAAAAATAGCGTGTAAGAACAAATTAAATCGTAACATATAACTCCTGTGGTGGATCACGACCACTCCACTGTGAATGAATTCAAAGGTATTTATACAATATTTACAGAGCTAACAATCTCTGCCGATTATTTCAATAAAAAAGTTAATTATAACAAAGACAAATTTAATTGGAACTCTCAACAAACATAGATGAACACAACAGAACAAATTTCCAAATTTATTTTGCACAGTTGAGAATGATCCCTCTTGTTCCAAATGGATAGGAATAATTTATGGAAATGTAATCGCTATTCAACTCATTCAGCAATGTCTTTACCAATTAATAAATCATTTTTTCCTCTGGGAGGAATTTCATTGGTGATTGATATGTTTTCGTAATGAGCCTTGTATTGAAAGTCAAACATAAAACATATTGAAAGTCAAACATAAAACACAATTAACAGTAAATAGTTAGATTTTTTATTAAAATAGCGAAAACATAGATTAAAATATAAATATTTGTTAAGCTATATTTATGCCAAGAGATGTTTTTAAGTTAATTAAGTAGCTTTTACTTATACGTGGAAAGAGATGAGTGGTATCGGAGGTCAACTCATCATAACTTTTAAAATGAGACAAAATGAAATAGTTGCGATATTGGGTGGCTTTGATATGGAACGAATGTGATATCTTATTGAAATCCCTTTAATAAATAAATCAGGTCCATTATACTAGAGCCTTGTATCAGATATTTGATATCGGGGGTTTTATAATTGTTACCATTTAAAAAATTTCAATATATAGGCAAACACGATATTTTGATTAGGCCAATGTTAATACACATATCATGTCTGACATAACGGAGCCTGACAGATATTGAAAGTCGGAGGGGGAGAAGGATTACGATATCAACAATCAGAGAGATATGAATATCAGAGATCGTCTATCATAGGGATATTATTATCAGATATATAACATCAGAGGGATATGATTATCAGAAGATTGGAATATCGGAAATCAGAGATCGGACAGATTAGCATATCAGAATATCGGCGAGGAATCATATCCGAGTTTTTAAAATCTGTATTGAAAGGAAATCTCTAATACGCATTACCTCTGATATAGGAGACTAGAAACAATGACGTGGAATGTGGGGTCCTCCGATAGGGCTTATAAATTACAGCGCATTTATATAATAGTCAGACTTTGGTTATGATATACTCTGAAGTCTATAAAAAGGGTTTGCCACATACATATTTGGAATTTAATATGCCCCCCATCCAACTTATATGTATATATATTATATTCTTTTATTACAACATAAGTCATTATATTATGAATCAGGATTTTCACATCACAAAATTCTTAAAAATTTCCTCCGATGTGAAATCTCTGATATCTCTAATATATTGGAACCAATTGTCTAATGATTAAGGCTTAAATCCTACAAACACATCTTGGTTTTGGGGGCTATTTTATTAATTAATGTAATTAATTCATATGTTTAAAACAAAAACTTATTTACAAAGTTTATTAACAAACAAACCTAATCAAACTTAGACAAGCTATAAAAATAAAACAAGTGTAAATAAAAAGAAAACTAGACTTGAAATGAAGAAATCACACTCAAAGTCTACATGCAATGCCAAAAGGGTCCCCATGTCTAGTATGCCAAAAGGGTCCCATGTCTAGTATGATAGAATAAAATGAGGGTGTTGTGTTTTCACTACAACACGTGGGCACCAGTGTTTCATGTTGCAAAACTATTACCATCATTTGGAAGCAAAAGTCATGGTAGAATATGAAGAACATTTATAGTACAACTAGCTTGCGTTAGGACAATACATAGACAAAAATTCTTAAATTTAGAAAGACCTATGTTTGACCCAAGTAAAATTAGAACACATGTGTTAGTTTTAAAAACTATTTCATGAGTGAAAACCATGGATTCATTGTTCTTTCTTAAAAATTTAACAAATGAAAATTTCCTTGTTAATAAAAATATACACAGAGAAATGTAGCAGTTGATTGAAAATGCATCATTGAACTTTGATGTTTTTAGTAAGTACTTTGAAAATTATAATGTACTTACATTAGCCTATCTAAACACACATAGCTTGCATGCACATCTTCATGGTATTAAAGTAGACGAGGACATTATGGACAATATGATTATTTTCTTACAAGAAACTCACAAAAATTTCCTATTTAGCGAATGTAAGTTTCCTTACATCATTTTGAATTCACCGTACTCTGTTCATGATGTTCTTACTTGCATAAAAAATAGATACACATACTTGAAGCAAAAAACTTTTGAGATGCAAAAGTTGAGCTTGTGATGTCACAGATCTATGTAATACAACCAATTTGCATAATGAACATATATGTGCACCGTTTACTTCTATATTTACTATGATTGAAACAATATCAATTTCTAAATTACACATTTATGATGACCATTGTATATTGATTATTATTGATGATTTCAACATTGACATGCATTCCAATAGCCTAGGAAAAAAATAAAAAAATAAATATATGGAATCAATTCAGTTGCACAAATTGACACACATGCATACTTCAAGTTCATAGTCTCAAACATACCATATTTGTACATGTCTTGACGCTAGTTGTTGTCACGTTGGTTTGATGGATGCATATTGGATTGATCATGATGCAATTCATTTAAGCTTCTCCGTAAATTGAACTTTGCATGAAAAATTACAATTGTATATTTTTTTTTTCTCCTCTTTGAGTATTAAAACAAAAATAGTAAAGGTGGAAGAACAAAATCACATGTTCCATGTATTGCTTTCTGTTTTTTTTGGTTACATTTCTTGTTAGGGACCTAATATTTAGTCAAACAGAATCATGAAAACATTAACTTGTTTAACATGAGTTCAAATATCTGTAATAGAAATTTTGTAAGACATATTTTCATGATTTCAATGTGTATTTTTGAAATAAATTGTTTACATAAGTCGTGTTGTAATCTACAGTTTAATAGTTTTGTGTAGTGTACCATTTTCAAGTGAAAATGAATAAACTGGAAGAATGGTTGTTGTTTGATATTACTTGAATAGATTACTGAAAAATATTTAAGATATACAATCATTGTTTAAAACATCTAAACCTCTGTATAATGTTTTTAATAGGTAATTTACAATATATTTGTGTCATAGTTGTGTTTATATAGTTGTAATAATGAAAATATGCCATCTCACAAAGAAGATAGTGGAACAAGTGATAATGAATCTAGTGATATGGACAAACAGTTCACTCTTTCTGCTTCCACAATCAAGAAAAAACCAAAGTCTTCACATTTGCACAGTAATTAATTTTTAAATTTTCTTTTTCGGTTTTAGTGTATTTAAAATACAAAAAAATATAAGAACCATTAAGAGAAATGTTTTTTCTCCATATCCAAGGAAAAAGAAAGCAATCGCATTGTCCATTATTGACATTTTCATGGGAAACTCAACAAATATCTTTGAAGGAGATGTCTGTGTTATATGGTCCTAATTTTTATTCAATATCTCTTTCATCACCAAAGGCTCAAGTGTACATAATGATATTGCTGCTGTACATGGAAAAATTACAATAACTATCGACACGAGTGATAATTTAACTTATTGATTCCTACCGTAATTATTGGTTGGGAGAAGTGTTTGTATAATGGTATTCAACATCATAAGAAAATTAAATACTAATGGTATTCAACATGTCTTGACGCTAGTCACTATATCTCATTCGTTCCAACATTTGTTGTAGACACAATACTAATGCTTTATTTTAAACACCATCTTACTGTAGATACTATGATTGTTGCACTTTTGGAATCAATACATACTATTTGATTGAAAGCTTTGCAATACTTATTACGAGATGACAACAAAAAAAATTGTAAATTAGAAATATATGTCAAAGATGTTGAAACAAACAATAGTAATTCCACAGTATTTTTTCAGTCTTATGTCTTATTATGGTTTTCCTTTTACCTGTTTGTTTGCCCTTTCATTTTTTACCATTTGTTAGTTAAATAATTCATGTTTTCTTTATCAGTTTATTGCCAATAATTTAATTTTTAACGTCGATTTTTAACAGGTGCATTTGGCCGAATAGTGCAAACAAAAATTTACTGAACTACAAAATGATATAGGAAGCAAAAAGGAAATCATGTTTTTTTTCCAAAACATGGTTTGAAGCGGTCCAAAAGGATAGCATAGAATACGTAGATGTTTATCAAGTTTATTTGAGTCACTTAATGATGAATCAACAAAATTTTATTTATATACTCATGAAAAAAACAATCAGGTAAGTTTACTATTTCTTTTTGACTTTTTATAACTTTAAACCTTATTTATAGACTCTTTTAAAAATATATAACCAAGCAAGTTTTCAATTTCATTTTAACTTTTTATAAGATTTCTTTCATTCTTTCGCTTTAGAAACTATATGATCCTTCTACAACTCTTTTTTCCTTTCCTTACATTGTTTATCTACCATAAATATTACAAAATTGTATCTCTATTCACAAAGAACTAATGTAAATTACTAGAATAGTCAAACTAACGGATGTGACTTTCCTGCCATACAAGCCATTCTCTAACGAGTGTAAACACCTAATAAGAACAATGAATTGTGTAGTAGATAATATGCTTTATTCCACAAAATGTGCTAAGGAAAAATTATTTTATTATCAACACAATTGACAATGTACAATCAAGGATGAATATGTCAAGCTAGATTGCACCCTTTTAAAGGACCTTCTTCAATATTCTTCCCCAATCTTCTACATATATTTTCAAAATACAAACAAAACATCTCAGCTATTGTTTTTCTGTTACAAGGATTCTCCATACCTGGAACCTTTACAATTTCGATGGACAATATCACTGTCGACATCAAGAATATTTGGCATCATTGATTGATCTATTATAATATGGTGTGGTCTATTTTTTATATTCCAAGTCTACTTATGAATAATGCAAAGAATTTTGACATAACATTTTGTATCAAATATTTTATGGTTGTGAAGACTGTGACTATGAACAAAAGTATTAATTCACCACATTTTTTCTAAGCTAGATTTCACTCTTTCAAAGGACCTTCTTCAAGTCTTCTTCCCAAAGCTTCTGCAAATATCATTTGTAGAATACAAACAAAACATATCATGGACTATTTTCCTGTTACATGGATTCTCAATAACTAGAGCCCTTACAATTTCAATGGAACCATGAGTTTTCTAAGTAATTCTCTGAATGTATATACTATATTTAATCATTTATTGATCAATATGAAGATATTCAATATTTGGCAGTAGTTTTTTGTTTCACTTATGTGTTCCATGTATGTTATTTATTTTAAATATTATTTTTGCTTTTGCTTCTATAGCTCTATTAGTTCTTGTGTTTGATTTTTTTAATGTATATAGAATGGACCCATAATCTATTGTTTCCCATTTTTCACCAATCCATAATTTTCGTGCATAGTTTTCCTCACAACTGTTTATTTTTATCCACATTTCTTGTACACTAGCTATTGTGATTACACAAAGGGAAATTGACTATGTTTGCATTTTGGTACTTATATAAATACATGGTTTTAGAAATACTCAATGTGGAAGTAATTCTTTAGGACAAACTTGATAATGTATTGTTTAGAATCATGTAGCACAACTACCTAATAAGACAATGAATTAAGCCCATGGTATCTACAATCTAAGGCATCCCACCATTGACTAAATAAGTGTAGTTGAATACTTCATAGAACAACAGTGAAGAGCTAATTCCCTGGGATGAAGTCAATAATGCATCATTTAAAATTGTGGAAGTTTTTTAAGTAATAAGACTCGTGAAATAGAGATTTTTATGCCATTTAACAAAGTCTAACCCCCAACTATTTTCCTTTGCACATGTTGCTAACCTTTCAGATTTTTTATGTTGTTGTGAAGGAAATTATATTTGTTATAACTCCAACATTAAATTATTAATCTGCGGCTAGTACTCTTCGAAGAACAAGTGTAGGTAACATAAAATCAAAGCATCTAATCTAAACTAACATCATGAAATATGAAATTTGTTCCTAAATTAAGTACAAAATTTATGTTCCTAATTTGAAACTAATATATTGATAACGGCATGCTCAAGCAAAGGAATAACTCTAATCAAATGACGAATTAATTAAAAGTTACAAATAAATCATGGAAAATAATGAAATATCTATTTGAATGAGTGCTACTTGAAAACAACCCAACCTTCAAAAGGAAAAATTTATACTACTCAAATTCAAAATTAATCTGAATCGCTACGAATAGCTTCAACCTATTTTAATAATGAATGGAAATAATTCTAATTGGAACCTTCTATGAAATTAAGAAAATAACCAACTATATATTTAAATGACGATTACAGTATGATTCAAATAAATCCTACACAGGGGATCAAAATAACTATGTTGCATATGTCACATAATTCCTTAAATAATTAACACACGACCTATGCTAACCGATAATGCTTTGTTTCCTGGGTATGCTGAACAAAGGAAAATATATACGAGCCTCGTGTCACTAGTATACATATGTATACTCATAAATGATGGAAACACTTTCAGTTTAAAACAAGAGGTTTAATTCAAAAAAATGTATTTCGAATTGAAACTACCTTTCTTCCAACCATTCACGAATGTAAAAGTGTAATCACGAAGTTAAGAATGTATAGTATATGTCTATAAAAGTGATCCACAACTTTCATAGACTTTCCAATAATATACTTGCTATCCTTTACCCTAATTTATGAAAACAGAGAAACAACTTAAGTACAGAATGGAATACAAGAAACCTGAAATTTATTTACCAAACAACTTGGAAATGAAATGTAAATCTATGAATTATATAAAAACATGAGTCGTACAATCTACAATTCTTACAAGACTTGGTTCCAGCTTGTGGTGGGCCCTTGCCACTTACTGGAGAAATCCCTAAACTAATTCAATACCTTAAGAATCAAGAGACATAACACTTACAAAAAAATAAATGTCGAGACAATAATTATATTAGATTTTCAGTAGAACATCAGCTCCAAAATAAAAAGCAAGGTGCCACAATCACCAATTTAATCTAAGTGTATATCTTCTTAGAACCAAATATGCATATGCGTACCTCTCACTCCTTACAAAACAATGACCTTTTAAAGAGTTCAACCAATGGAGAATAGTTACAAGAAGTTAACTAAATAAAGAGTAGATTGGAGCCAAGTAAGGAGAACAGATCAAATGAAAATATTTCTAGAAGGTGCAATCGTGTTCCTCCACGTGGCTGATCTTTGAAACCATCAAACCCATGTTTTTTGTACTTAATGAAAATTCTTTCAAGCCAAGGGATTATGTAATTAATACTCCGTCGACCATAACTTCTTCGGGATGAGGGAGTTTTTGAAACGATTTTTGGGTTACCTGAATGAGGGTATTCTGAACAAAACCAACATCTTAGAATCTCGATATTCTTCCTAATTTGATAAAATATTTTATATTTTCACCTACATGAATTTTTCATTCTCTACTACATTTTGTACTAAGTCATGTAACATTTTTATTTATGAAGAATTTTGACCATGGATCCCTGTGGTAAATGAAATTGACAAAACCATCATTAGAAAATCATAGAAAAATCATCTCTAATCATTTAAAAGTTAAGAAAACTAATAATAACCAACCATGAAGTGTAAGATATGAATTGGAAACAAGTTGTGAAATTATGTTATGAAATGAGCTAAAAATATAGGGATTTACGTCATGAATAGTGATATTATATGGTAGAAAATGGGCATATTTGAGGCCCAACATTCCCCCATGCCTGAGGATTTGCATGTGCCCATGCAAACAAATCCCTTGCTCACTGACACATTTTTGACATTGTTTTGTAGATGTTGGTTCTTTGTGGGACAACCTTGCTTTAATATTTGGAAGTCTTGGTTATTGTGGAGAAACACTCTTCACATTTAACATATCATACTAATTTACTGAGCAATACAAATTGAGGACAAGAAAGGGATGGATGAGGAAGAGATGATGGATGAGATGAGGTCGTGATGGAGATAGTAAGTATGTTGATAGGTGCTTGCATACTCTTTTATCGCAAGTTCAATTCTTATACGTGGATTCCTTTATCATTTCATGAAATTAATGACTTCATCCTATGAATAGAATTATTGTTATCATGAGAGGAGAATACATTATAGACTCTACATTTATTAATATATCATAAGCACTTTCTTTTAACATGGTCTTCTAATTGGACTATAAGTATTTTTATTATGAGTGGCGAATGGAAGGAAAACAGAAGGATAATGATTTATGAAAGATAAAATGCATGTAATGAGAAGTGGTGAATCATTAAGTTTCTTAAACCTTCTAATGAATTATGGAATCCTAAGCCCACTTTACCTCAGGTTTTACCATTGTCGTTGATGTGCTAGATGCTATAAGATGAAGTGCACTTGGAATGGCTGGAGATGATGTGACCATTGATCTGATCTGTTGAAGAAGGTTGAAGGATGAAGGATAGACCGAAGGTCCCCTTCTTCCCCAAGCCTGAGGATTTGTATGTCCCCAAAAAACCACGTAAATATGATTGTTGCTGCAAATGAATGGCTAGAATGTTATATGGCAACCTTTACTGAAATGAATATACTGATGCAAATGAAAATGAAAATGTTGATATGAAGACCCAAGATGTTGTAAATCTATGTTGTGATCACAAAACCATATAGTCTTCAACTACTACACACCCATGTGCAATCTTGTATATGTGAATAAATGGTGTCGATGTCGAACATAAGTAAGAATCATTGGATTACTGACCTTTTCTTAGGTCATTGACCGATGTGAGATATCCCACCTTTGATTTTGATGGGAATCAAGGCATTAGGTACATTCTACCAGCCATGAATGGATTTGTCGAAGTCGAATGGACTTCAGAATTCATCAAATAAGAAAAATTGATGTATTTCCTTAATAGATGATGAGAATACCTACCATTACGGCATGAAGGCTCCCAAGTACCTTATCTAGCCTTAACGTTGATCCCAGATAGTGTGTTGATGTGGATGGGACAAGGTTTGTTGGCATAGAAAATTTTAGGGGCGAATGTCCTTTGGCGAAATTAAGGGATTTTAAATTTTTAGTGGGCAAATATTTTGTATCATAGTACATTTTTACAAATCACCTCAAATAGCCCACCTTATTTTAAGGGAGACGGTAAAAAAGGTAAATTTAGCCCTTGAAATTAGGAGTTACAACCTTCCATTCACCCATTTTCAAGAATAGGTTTTATTTAAGTGAATCCATTCCCCCATTTTCAAGAATATGTTTTATTTAAGTGAATCCTATGGGCCAAAGGCCCAAATACCATATTTACAAAAGAGGTATGGTAAATTAATAAAAATATAAATAAATGAGAAGTATGGTAAATAAATAAAACATTTTTTATATTTACTCCATAAGTTAAATAAAACGTCTTTTTATACTTACTCAAAAGGTATGGTAAATAAATAAAAATATAAATAAACTAGACGCATGGTAAATAAATAAAACATCTTTTTATATTTAGTCCATAACCCTTGTTCTATTTATGAAGGCTCAAGAAAGAGATTTTATTTAAGTGAATCTATGGGCCAAATACCATATTTGTAAAAGAGGTATGGTAAATTAATAAAAATATAAATAAATGAGAGGTATGGTAAACAAATAAAACATTTTTTTATATTTACTTCATAAGTCACCTTATATTTGTGAACACTCAAAAAATGGGTTATATTTAGGTGAAACCTTTGGGAAAAATACTATGGGACAAATACCATGGACTAGATTGTTATTAATACCATGCAAAAAAACATTATTAACCCTAATATTATTATTAATAAAAATAAAAATGGCACATGGTATTGACCCATGGTATTCACCTGTAATGTAGCCTATTTAAATGGGGGAATTAAACCAGCATAGATCCATCTTTACTCTGGATCTACTAACCCCCGAGAGGTATCAAATATCGTGATATGCAAACTAGCATAGAGTGAAAAAATATTTGATCCGATCAAGAGTAAAAATGGATGTTGTAATTTAATGTATGTTAAACATTTTAGCTTGGTTAAAATATAAAATAAAATAAAACTCAACTATTAATTTTATTAATTTTTATAAATTACTAATAGTAATTTTTAAGCTCCAGGTTTATGATAACCCATGGTATTGACCCATTGTAATACCATGGTATTCATGTGAGCATAGACTATTTAAAGGGGAAATTCTATCATCTTAGATCCATCTTAATTCTGGGTCTACCAAGTGCTCAGAGGGATAAATAGATTTCATCCCCCTAAGAGTGGTAGATGTGGAGTTAAGATGGATATAGGTTGGTTTTTATGAGAATGAAGATATTAAATAGACTTAGGAAATTATATTGTAAAAACATCTTAAGGTGAATGGTTAAAGCATAGACATTGGACAAGTATATTTGTATACTTTTGTTTTAAACTGAAACAAATCCAGGGCTAAAAGGAATGGATTGATTACACTAGTCATCCTCTATAACTTTCCAACATATGTTCGAGTAAACAGATTGTAATTTGGGTAATTTTTCTAATTGCAAACAGGAACATACTTGTGTATTGGTAGGGTGGTTATGAGGTCCCTAGAAGTGATGAATTTGAATTTTTCTTGGTTTTATATATATTATTACGTTTTTTCTCATGCTAGGTGAATTTTATCCTACACCCACTAGGTTATCGATATGTAATTTCGGTAATTTTGATTTCAAAAGATATTTTAAAGAAATGCAATGATTTCATTTGTGTATTCAATAAACACAAGATTTTATAACTGAGTAAAATATTCGCCATGCCTGGTGAGAGATTCGCCAAAAAATTATATATACATATCATCTTATTGATAAAATCGCCTTCCATTTTTCCTATATACCATGGAGATTCGCCCATTTATTATACATGTAAATTTAGGGGGGGTTCTTAAAATTTTCCCTGCTTGTTGGAAAGTGAGCCTTGAGGGATCCCACATCAACCAATTGAATTATAAACATAATGACTTAAAATATACATGATTTGAAGAACTCATACAAATTAAAGAACTTTATTGGGAACATTTCCTGCCAGTTACCCGATTTCCGAGCAATGTCCCCATCGAGTTGTGCCAGACAAGTTGGTTTTCACAAAATAACTTATTTTTTCCTTAGTATTTTCATTTATTTATTTATTACAATACTAACTTCATACTCTACTAGATAAGAGACATCCTCTTTCAAGTGAAAGAGTACTTCCAATGAATCCATTCGTGGATCAAGTACAAATAGATATTCATGCCTGGATTTCACATATAAACTTTAGAAGGTACATGAGCATGAAATATTAGCATTTTTCAAAGATGTGATACAAAGAGTACTTGAAGATGAGAGTTGTACTTTGACTGGGTTATTATCTAGAACCAATTCTCAATTTAATCCTAGTGGTATTGGCCCATTTCTTTATTTTGACTACTCTAAAAGTCCTCCTCGGTCATGCCAAACAAACTTCGATAATTGGTCTCTCAAATTCATACAAGGCTTGCTGATGGTGAATGTTCCTCATTCTTAGGTTTAGCAAGATGGTCCCCATCAAATATGGTACATGATTTATCGATATATTAGTAGATACGAAAGAGCAATCAAGGGAGGCTTCCAAATCCTTTTCTAGCTATGAAGAGATATATAATTTTCTGAACATGGTCAGGATGAATTATTCTTGAGAGGCAAATATCCCAACTACTATTAGGATTTGAGAAATTACTTCAAGGGACATTCTTTCAGCTCTCACTCATTCTTGGATTTCTCCTGTTGGTTGATGATCCCTATCTCACAACATGGATTACTACACAAGGGTTCTTATAGCATCCCAATTTTTTTTATCTTTAAAGAGCTTGAAATTTTAATCTAAATGAATTAAAACTACTAATTGCAATAAAAATCACCAAACAATAACTCCTCGATTACTTGGAAAAACAAATTTTGGAGAAACCCCACCATAATGGATGCGTGGCTCTTCACTCACGTCTTATCGTACACTCTCCACCCTCTGATCATCTTGCAAAATCCTCACCACACAACAAGTACACTCCAATCCCTTTAGCACCTCCCTGGAAATGACTCCAAAAATATTAGGGAAATTATATGTGTTACAATTCCAACATTAAATTATCAATTCGGGACGTGTAAGCTTCGAGGGACAAGTGCAGGTAACCCAAGATCAGAGCATGTAACCTAAACTAATATCATGAAATCTGAAATCTTTTCCTAAATTAAGTACGAAATTTATGTTCCTAATTTGGAACTGATCTATTGATAAAAACAAGCTCAAAAAAAGGAATAACTCTAATCAAAAGATGAATTAGTTAAAAGCTACTGAGAAATCACGGAAAATAATGAATGATCTATTCGAATGAGTGCTACTTGAAAACAACTCAACATTCAAAAGGGATAATTGATACTATTCTAATTCAAAACTAATTTGAATCGCTACAAACACTTCAACGTATTTGAATAATGAATGGAAATAATTCTAATTGGAACCTTCTATGAAATGATGAAAATAACTATATATCTATTTAAATGACGATTGTAGTATGATTCAAATAAATACTACACAGGGAATTGAAATAAATATGTTGCAAATGTCACACAATTCCTTAAATAATTAACACACAACCTATGCTAACTAATAATACTATGTTTCCAATCAATGTTGGGTATTCTAGATAGAGAAAAAGCTAGAGGATCCTCATGTCACTAGTATATATATGTATACTCATAAATGATGGAAACACTTTTGGTTCAAAACAAGAGGTTTAATTCAAAACACAAACATTTGTTTATTCGGAAATGTATTTGAATTGAAACTTCTCTTTCTTACAAGCATTCATGAATGTAAAAGTTTGATCTCAAAGTTAATCATGTACATGATATGTCTTTGACAATGATCCATAGCTTGCACAGACTTAGTGATAATATACTTGTTATCCTTTACCCAAATTTATGAAAACAAAGAAACAACTTAAGTACATAATGGAATACATGAAACCTGGGATCTATTTAGTAAATAACTACAATGAAACATGATTCCTACAATCTACAATGGTTACAAGTCTTGGTTCCAAGTTGTGGTGGGCCCTTGCCACTTCTTAGAGCAAGCCCTAAACTAATTCAATACCTTAAGAATCAAGAGACATAACACTTAGAGAAAACTAAATGTCGAGACAATAATTAAATTAAAGTTTCTGTAGAACATCAGCTAAGAAATAAACACGAAGTGTGCCACAATCACGAGTTTAATCTAAGTGTATATCTCCTTACACCAAACCATGCATATTTATACCTCTCGCTCCTTACGAAACAACACCCTTTTAAATAGTTTAACTGATGGAGAATAGTTACAACAAATTAACCAAGTAAAGAGTAGACCAGAGCCAAATAAAGTAAAGTAATGAATTAAAGCCAAGTAAGGAGAATAGATCGAATGAAAATGTTTCTAGAAGGTACAACCAACTATCCCAATCGTGGTCCTCCATGTAGCCGATCATTGAAATTGTCAAACCTGTGTTTTTTGTACATAACACGAATTCTTTCAAGCCTAGGGTTTTTGTACTTAATACTTCCCCAACCATAACTTCTTAGGGATAATGAATTTTGCCAAATGATTTATGGGTTACCTGAATGAGGGCATTATGAACAAAACATGTGTGTCAGAATCCTAATATTCTTCCTCATTTGATCACAAATTTTATATTTTCACCTAAATGAATTATGCATTTTGTACTACATTATGTACTTAGTCCTGTAGCATTTTTCTTTATGAATAATTTTGACAATGGATTCGTGTGGCAAATGAACTTGGAAAAACCATCATTAGAAAATCATAACAAGTCATCTATAATCATTGAAAAGTTAATAAAAATAATGACAATCAACCACAGAGTGTAAGATATGAATTGGAAGCAAGTTGTGAAATTATGGTTTGAAATGAGCTAAAAATATAGCAATTTAGGTTATGAATAATGATATTATATGGTGGGAAAATGGGCATATTTGAGTCCCAAAAGTTGTATCAATTAATTTAGCCCAATTCAATACTTCAATTAGTATTTCCAATAAAAATTAGTCTTTCCAATCATCAACAGTAATTGAAAATATAACAATAAATGCAATGAAAAAGGAGAAAAATCAACACATCAAGAATAGACACCAGCTTTGGTCAAAGACCAGGGAAAAGCACCATAAGGGGAAACCATTCAAAAATATTCTTCTATTAGAATGTAATAAAATGTTCAATGGAGAGTACATTGTTCCCAATACAATATCATCCAACAACCCAATAACATTCAAAATATGTTTCCAACATCAACTTCGATCAATGATCAAATTTTAGTCAAAATTCTCAGTCACATTGACGAGGATTTGTGGAAGTGAATGAAGGCTTCCAATCACTCCATTTAGGTAGTAAGCCAACATCTATAGATGAATCTGTCATATGCCGAGCCAATGATTGTAACAGAAAACCCTAAAAACAAATGTGAGCGTCAGACCATGTAATTTGTTACCTTTACGAACATCTTTTGTTGTCCCAACCTTAGACATAGGAAAGTGAATCAATGAAGAAGAGAAGAATATGCTTGGTGATGTCCAAATGGACATGAGGCCACTTATAAATATAGGCTTCCAAATGTGAATATCTTAGAGTTTCTTCATAACTACACTTTCCCTTGTCCAAATTTGATGATCTTTAGGTCAATTTTGGTTCTCTCGAAAATAGGAATTCAATGCAATCATCATATCCATCAAAATATCTATCCAAAGTTAAATTTGATCCTAATTTCATAATTTAACATATGTTCCCCTTTTGCACACGTCCACTCCCACACTTTCATACATATTCCTACTTCTGTACATCATTTGAACCATTCTAGCATTGACCAAGTTATCCTTTCCAAGCGCTTCACAAAATGTGACTAGGGAGTTATGTGGAACTAATTCCTTGCATCAAAGTCAAAATGCATCCTTTTAAGTTTTTGATGAGCGCTCACTAACAAGGCTCACAAGATTGAGATTTATTTGTCATTTAACAATCTAACATCAATGATTTTCCCTCCATGTTCCCCTTTGGCACACATTTCCACTTTTGCATCTCTATACATATTCTTTCGTGTGCACACTTTTCAAAAAACCATATACTAAAAATCCCATATCTTATAAGTATTGAAAGTATAATCTACAATATGCAACATATTTTCATTAGAAAAAGGAAAGACTATTTTATTTTATCTTTTGAAGGAAAATATATTTTCATGAACTATCACCAAGTCACTGCGACAAAGCATTCAACACATTGTGACCACAAAACTAATTCCCTAGGAGGAACTCATAATGCATTGTTTAAAATTGATGATGGAAGCTAACTAGCATCACATTCGAGATGAGGAATTGTAGTTCATTTAAAAGAATGTATAATACCAAGTAAATCTCTATGTTTCCCTTTCACACTACAGACACCATTTAACATTCAATTGTATTCAACAAAAACCACCCTTAAAGGAAAGCATATAGTATCTACCATCTATGGCATCCCACCATTAAATAAGTTAGCCCAACTAAATATGAAAAAATGTCACCATGGAATTAATTCCCTGAGATGAACTCAATAATGCATCATTTAAATTTATGTAAGGTGATTGAATAGCTGGACTCACGGATCAAATATTTATATGTAATTTAACATAGTCTAACACTTGGATATTTTCCCTTGCACATGTTCCCCTCTTAGACACCTCCATTCGCGCACCTTTGTACATATTTTTTCCTTTATACATCATACAAATAATCTCGACATTCACCAAGTAAACCCAACTAAAAATTTCACACAACGTGACTAGGGAATTACATGGAACTAATTAACTAGGATGAAGTCACAATGAATCCTTTAAAATTGTGACAATTATTGATTTATAGGACATGTGAAAATGGGATTTGTATGTCGTTTAATGGTCTAATATTAACTAATTTCCCTCCCCCATGTTTCCCTTCCATACACGTCTCCAAGTTTGCACCTATGTATATATTCCTACATCCACACACTTTTTAAAAAATAAACACATTAAAAACCCACATTAGATGAGTATTCAAAGAACAATCTACAATATGGAGCATCTTGGCATGTATAAATGGAAAAATTATCTTATTTTATCTTGTGAATGAAAATATATTTTGGCAAATATTATCACCAAGTCACCATGTCAAAGCATTGGACACAATGTGACCATAGAACATATTCCCCAAGACGATGGCCACTGACTAACAATACTTGTGAGATGGGGAATTATACTTCATTTAACATAAATTCTGAAAACAAGTACTTCCTCATGTTCCCCATCCGCATTGCAGATGTCATTTAACATCAAATTGTATTCAACAAAACCATTGTGGAATGCTATTATTTAACATAAATATTTAACCATAAACAAAATTGGTATAATTATATATATATAGGAAAGAAGGTAAAAGGATCATGTATTATGCAAACAATTCTAAAGAAGACAAGTCCATGATTGATATGTTGATCACAATGTAATAAACACTAGTTATACTAATACAAATAATACAAAATAAGTAACCTTATAACCCTTAAATTTAAAAAGCTAAATTTCTTATACTAATTTAAAAGGCAAGGAGTAGCTTCTTTGCAACTATTTCTATTACTCATGTTATTCAATTTAAATGGTATTTATTGGAGTTCGTGAATGTTCTACACCTTCATAACAGTTTATCTTAAATTTAACTTTAAAAATTAAAAAATAAATTTTTATTATTATTAAATTAATTTTTTTATTTAATTAGTTTGTTATTTTAATATTTTTTTAATTCATGTGTAATAATTATTAAATTTTATAACAGTTTTGTAATATAATTTGGAATGATATATATATATATATATATATATATATATATATATATATATATATATACACACACGAGTTGTCGATGTAAACACATTACAATTCTATTTGAATAGCATGTGCACCAAGAGGTGAAAAGCAACGCTGATAGGAGCATTGGGGGATATGGAAGTAAGTAAAAGAAAAATCTGAGTAAAATGATACCTATGTATTGTGAAATTAAACAACTCCCCATTATAGTTCATAATATAATTAATAAAGAATGGGGACCATTTTAAAATTTAGGATATAATCCAAACAATTCTAATAACACAAGGAAAACATAGTTTTAAGATCCCAAAACAAATTATTTAAAAAAAGAGATAAACTTTAGGTTCAATGTTAAAGCCTCGATGTGAAGGTATTATATTAGAAAAAATAAAAAGTCCTTTTAATAAAAATGGCGATTGAAACTTTTCCCAAATAAATTTTAAAGGTTGAAGTCCTAAATATAATAAAATTCAGCATATATATGTCAATAGTAATAAAGAGGTTGACCCCATAAAATTGCCACGTAGCATATTGGGATCTCGCGAGAGGTGTTTTCTTTCTAATGTCCATGACTAGACTTCTGAAGCCTTCGACTTGCGACTTTATTTACACCATATCCATTCAATTTAATTATTTACATGATAACCATTGTGACTTTTAATGTCCATGACCAGACACATGCATTGAAAAATTTTGATATGAAAGGTGTGATGTAGTGGAGGTGATATTATATTAAGGGATGTTATGATGGAAAAGTTGGGTCCGCAACACATATCGCAATCGCAAGTTTCAATGTGACAAGGCATCAAAATTTTCTATATGGCAGATGCGATATTACATTCAATTCGTTGTAATAAAGGAAATCGGGTTTGCAAGTCATATCGCAATCATAGATCGACAGACCTAAGGGGAGGTCTCATTCCAAAATATCTAATTAAGGGTGGATGCAATTTTATATTAAATATAATATGGTAAAATTAATCACGTATGGAGGTAAATGATATTGCATGTTTTAGTAGGACAAGCATTTGATTTCTCTGATAAATATGACATGTATCAAAGCCCATGTGGATCCACGTTGTTTCAAGTAATGGATAAATGCAATGAATTTATCGTCTTCGATATTCTAAATGCTTTCATAATACTAACGATTGCCGATGGTCTGTCTCATAAAAGTATTGGATTCATCCACAATTGGTGATTTTCTCTAAGTTATTCGATGTAAGTGTAGTTGCTGGCCACTCTTGTGTTTTTTCCTCATAGGTTAGTCTTCATAAATAGAATTCAATAGAAATGTTGTGACCAGATAAACCTAGAAGTAAAATTTGAGTTCAACAACAACCAATTGCTCCTCCTCTTGAGGTCACAAAAATCCATGTACTATTTTCTGACACCGCATGCACCCCTGATTCTCCTGCCTCTAGCTAGGAGGCCATGTATAAGGTTTTTGAATATGAACAGATAAAAGTCATAGGAAAAATAGTGGTGGAAGAGGATACAGTTCCTGTTTCAGACAATACATATAACGATGTCCCCAATTAATTTCTCCATAAGATTGATGATCAGGTAAGTATCTTGCCTTATATGAATATGATTAGATTGGTCGTTGATCATATGGACATTGCAGAGAAGATTTTCACAACGAAGAGAAAGATGGTCATCAGTTCTTTCACTGCAAAATATTTCTCTGCATTGCACCAACTCCCACTAGCTCAGAAGAAATACGATAAAGAATTCGTTGAGAAGTTCATGTAGGAAAATGAAGATCAATCTAATGTCATTCGAGGATGGAGAATAGATGCAAACAAGCATAAGCACGAGGACAAGGGTATGTATGTTATATCCTTTATTGTTGGACCATATTGTTATGTTGTTGCAATGATGTCTAGATTGTTTGGCTATGCCAACACCTAGAAGTTTTCAAACAATGGGTACTATTGTACTACTCAACAACCCCCTTTATAGTTAATGATAGAACTAATTTCAATTGTCGATCTTTGATAGGATGAGCTCTTCGGTTCTTTCCCTTGCCACATTTATCTCCATACCACATGGTGCTTGCCACTTGTCACTTCCATATGGGGATGCTACTATAATAATTAAACCTTATTTTAATGGTTTTGCAGGACGTTCACCCTATGCCATTTAGCTTATCACTTTTCAACACTTGTCCTTTATCGGAACCAACCATTATCCACCATGTGTCCCTCTGAGGAGAGAGAAAATACCTCTTCCTTCTCTCACTTTACCGAGAATTTATTTGTTAACCTGTAATCATCCCTTCCCACCACTTTAATGCTTGTAGTTTTGATAATATCACATATCGCAATGGGCTCTATTTTCCTTTGTTAAATGCTTTAATCCCAAGGTTCTTTGAGTCTTAATAACCATGTGCCAACACAATATTAGAGCCCATATATTACAACTTTTGAAATGGCACATGTTTCAAAATGACAATATGTGATCGACGATTGTGATCGCCCTTGGTTCTCAACTGTGTGTCTTTCCTTATTTGTGTTCATGGGCAAACCCTCATAACAGAGCCCCTTAATCAGAGGATTTAAATCCAAGATTTTAATTTAATGAAACAACATTCCTTAACCTCCAAACATTGGTCATTAGTCTATTACGTCATTAACTACCACGTGGCACCATGTGAATTCAGGTTTTATCTATAAATGGCCAAATGTGGAGAATTAATGATTTTCGATAGAATAAACACCTTCATTATTACTAACAATTTCCTAATATTCTTCTCATAAAAGTCTTGGTTTATTGTGTAATTAATTATTTGCTAAGTTATTCTCTCTGAGCGTTAGATATTCCTCACTCTTGTGTTTCTCTTGACAGGCCATTCCTGACAATCATAATTGAGTAGAAATGTATCGATCGACCAAACCCAAGAAGAAACCTGTTGTTAAACAATAATTAGTAGTTCCTACCCCCGAGGTTGCATTATTTCCTACATTATTTACCGATACAACATGCACCCCAAACACCGGAACATCTACCTGGGAGGCCATGTATCAACTTTTTGAAGATGAAGGGCCAAGAGTCACAGAAAGAGTAGCCATAGTCAAAGATTCATACCCAGTTTTCGATACTACATATAGTGATCTTTCCAATTCATTCCTTCACAAAATTTCTTCTCAGCGAAACATCCTTCCTTACATGGATATGATAAGATAGGTTGTTGACCATCTAAACATAGCTGACATAAACTCTATAACCAAGAGGAACATGGTCACTGACTCTTTCACCAACAAATATTTGACTCAGATTTACCAGTTGTCGTCACCTAACAAGAAATATGATAAGGACTTCATTGAGAAATTCATGAAGGAAAATCAAGATCAATCTAAAGGCATTAAAGGATGGAGAAGGGATTCCATCAAGCACAAGCTAGAGGATAAGGTTATGTATTATATATCTTCTCTTACCATTCCCTATTGTTATGTTGTTACCATGATATGTAGACTATTTGGTTATGCCAATAACAAAAATTTTTTAGACCAGTGGGTGCCCCTGATTGATGCAGCTCGTGATAGCTATGTTTTGGAGTAGGGGACTATTCTATCCAATAATTTAAGTATCCAAATCCTATATTATGGGAAGAAACACAGTTTTTCTAAAAACGTTCTTCCCCCATTTTACATCAGTGCCTATGTAATGTATGTTATTCGCTTTACTTCTAATTTCCCATCCATGGGATGGAAATGGACCATACAAGACCCTATGCATATCCACGTTTATTATAGTATTCTATGGGAGTCAAATATCAGCCCCATTTCTACAAAATTTTCCAAGTAGTTGTGCTTCCAATCCACCAATTTGTCTTTAATGAAAAATGCCCTAGAATCTCACATGAAGCCAACAACCACCTCTTATTAGTTGGAAAATATTTTGGATAAGAGTCCTTTGCCTATGTTTTGGTTTTTGGAAACCTTGCACACCCACATTTGTTACCCCTATGTATTCCTAACAAGCTCCTCGCTTGAGAAATATCCTATCAGACTGTAGGAAATGACCTACCTAAGGTCATGAAAGATAACAAGAAGACAATGTGGCCTATCTTTCCCTTTCATTGTGGTATCTATTCCCTTGACAATTTCAAGAATGTTGCTAAGGAAATGGAGGAAATCTGGCTTATGAAATTTCCAACCATTCTGAATTGGCAGTTCGACCCCATTGATACTACCAAGAATGTTACCAATCAAGAAAAATGTAGGTAGTTCAAAAATGAGTCTGATAAGTTTGATGACCTATTTGAGTCAGCTTCCTCCTATGCAAAGGTTGAGAGAGACATAACAATGCAATTTAGTTCTGAAGAATTAATTCAATTCAATCAATACATGACTAAAAGGATCTCCCACTTGTCCACAGAGTTATAACTAAAACTCAATCAATAGAGCACAAAGAAGGACAAGGGAGTAAGAACATCATAGGTCTCAGATGTAGATCATACTAAAGAGACATAGGCTTCTTCTTCATCTTAGGCAGATGAAGTTCTAACAGACAAGAATGTGGAAGAAATTTGGGAACATTTTTCCAAACAATCTGACCCCAAAAATATGAAAACTCCTAAAAACATAGGGAAGACCTCGTTTAGTGTTAAGTCTTCAACGGAAACTATGGACACTAATTATTTGGAGATCATCCCAGTATTTCCAACCTCTGAGGTCATTCCAAAAATAGAGGATATTCTTCCTCTTGATGTATTCTACAGTCCGAAGCATAAGGTAATGGCCAACAAATAGAGGAAAAGGAGAAAAACTAAACAAAGCCAAACTTTGGTCCCTCACAATGCCTCCTTTCACTTACCATGGAAAGATGCCCAGTCACCATGGCTGAATACCTAGGAATATTATCAAAATATGCAAGAGCTTATGCTAGTGCAATAATTGATAAAGTCTTGGAAGTGCAACGACTCCTTAGGGAGAAGGATGAGAAAATAAGGCATCTTGAACATGGTTTGGAAAGTGAAAATAAGAGAGTCTCTCAACAATGGAAAGCTCAACTTGCACAATTAAAAAACAGGTTTTGATGACCTGAAGGTTCAATATGAATCTAACATGAAGAGTCAGGATTCCCAAGTACATGAGCTGCAACACATAATTAAGCAACTAAAGGCCAATCCAAAAGTGGTAGAGTTCAAGAAAGAAGTAGTAGAGCTAAACAACCTACTTCATCAACAACAAGTTGCATTTTGTCAAAGGTTTGCCATTATCCAATACTTATGGAATCGAGTGATTCACTTGTAGATCAACTATCAAATCTAAGGACATATTAGAGAGAAGTAGAGGAAAATATTTCCAACTTCATTGACTGGCAGGACAACTCTAAGGGTCGATCAACCAATCTCCCCAAAATATAGGAATCTCATAGAGATATTGTCTTTCAAGAATGAGACATTAAGCTTAAACATGTGAAGATGGTGATCTATAGTGATAGGAACATATCAAATAAAGTCACCGAATCAATCAACGATATCGTATTGCAGGCTAATCTCATTTCGGATTGTCCTGAAGATACCTTTCGTGATCTAAAATTGCTAGCAAATTCTTGGGAAGAATCATTAAAGAAAAATGTTGATGGAATAAAGGCCATATCAAAGATTGACTTGGAATTCCATTGGCATTTCCTAGTCAAACCTCACAGTCAGTGTTTGAGGTTGATGTGTCTTGCAAATACCACAAATTATCTTCTTCCAGCACTCAATAATGCATTACTCACTACTCCGATGCACATTGAACCTCATCGTCCACCTCAATTAAAGCCAATGACAAACATATGCGAGCTTCAACAATTAATGGCGAAGAAGTCTTCCTCACAATCATTATCAAAGTTGTTACAACAACAAGCTATTATTATCTTGTATTTTATTTTAAGTTTGCTTTGTTTAAACCACCCAACATTTTGTGGAACTTTTCGATATTTGAGTTTTGATTTCAAAATACAAATCCCCTTCAATGTTATGAAGGGGTTCTAAATTTTTGCAAGAAATTTTTTGGTTTGCACTACTGTAGCTGAAAATAAGTCTTAATAGAAAGAATAACCACTCCAATTTTACTTATGAGAAAAGTTAATGTGTATTAGGTACTATTATCTATAAAGTGATGCTATGTTTGTGAGTTGAAATATTATTTCTTTCCAAGTTTGTCATATCTGTTATTGCATATGATGTTTTTTAATCAAAACCTTCTAAGTGTATAAGAAAACAACAATATCTTATATGTGCAGTGAATTATATCAACTAGTTTAATTAACTATTTAATTAAATTATTTATCATTTCTAGTTTTATATTCATAAATGGATTTTTGATCTACATTGTCATATTATAAGTGAAATATTTATGTCAAATATTAAGAATACATATTATCCCAGGATCGATATAGTAAAGCCTTTAATTATATTCATTTCTATTTTACATACATCCATCAATCTTCACACATATATCTATTTTATCTGCTTTTATATATCTTTTTAAGGGAAACTGGTCCCAAAAGCCTAGTCGAAGCCACCATCTCAAACAAAAGCATATGCTCGAAGTTCCCAACTGAGTGGTTTTCCCTGATGTTGAGGCCGCAATTTCGAAGCCTTAAATACGACCCCTCATTGAACCTACCTCTGATGGTTATGTAATGTACTGGGGAACTATTCTATCCAATGACTTAAGTATCTAAATCCTAGAATATAGGAAAAAGTGCAGTTTTTCAGAAAATATTGTTCCCCCATTCTAAATGAGTGCCTACATTATGGACTGTATTTGTTTCACTTCAAATTTCCTATCCATGGGATGAAATGGACTAGTCAATACCCTTTTCCTATTCACTTTTACCATAATATACTCTACAAGTCAAAATACCAACCCCATTTTTAGAAGGTTAGGCATGGTGTCATGCTTACTATCCACCAATTCGTTTTCAATAAGAAGTTCCCTAGAATCTCCATTGAAGGAAACACTGACTTGCATTCAACTGGAAGATGATTTGGGGAGGAATCATTTACCTATATTTCAGTTTTTTGCAGACCCTCATGTGTTGCCCCTGTATGTCCCCGATAAGCTCCTAGCATGGGAAATAGGCTATCAGACTATGGGAAATGGCTTGTCTAGGGTCATGAGAGAAAGAAAAAGGACAATGTGCCCTAGTTTCCCCTTTCGTTGTGGAGTCTAATCCTTAGATAATTCCAAACATGCTACAAAGGAGATGGAGAAAATCTAGTTGATGAACTTTCCAACCATTCCAAATTGGCACTATGATCCCAATTATACTAGCAAAAATATTACAACACAAGCAGAGATCAGGTAGTTTATAAAAGAGCCTAATAAATTTGATGACTTCTTTGAATCGGCCTCAGATTATTCTCATGTTTAAAAAGAAGCAGCAGCATAGCTCAGTCTTGATGAGTTACTGCAGTTTCATAAATACATGGGTAAAACGATTTCTCACTTTCCCAGTGAATTATTGAAACTAAATAAGCAGAGCATGGAAGAAGAGTTAGAAACGAGCGCAACTGAGAGTCAAGATGTAGCTCATGGAACTCAAGAATTGGTAACTTCCCAATCAAATACCGAGAAGGTTACGACAGAAGAAAAATTGGATGTGATTTGGGATGAGTTTCTTAAAGAGACTGACCCTAGTAAATTACAAACTCCCTCCCACACAGAGATCACTTAAACTGGTGTAATTACAGAGAAGACATTGGTCACTGTTGAAGATTCTAAAGAAATTATGGACATCGATGATGTGGAAATGATCCCAGTTTTTCTGACCTCTGATGTCATTCTCAAGACTGAGAAGGTTCCTCCTCTTGACATATTTTATAGTCCAAAACATAGAGCAGTAGTTAATAGAGAAAGAAAGAGGAGAAGTACTGAACAAAGTAAGGTTTTGGTCCCTGGAAGTACCTCCTTTCAATTAATGTGGAAATATTCGAAGCCACCCTTAGTAAATATCTTGGGAGACTATCACAATATGCAGTAGCCTATGCTAGTTGGATAACTGACAAAGCCACAGAACTGCAATAGCTCTTAAGGGACAAAGATGATAGAATAAGGCATCTTGAAAATAATTTATAAAATAAAAAGAAATGAATTGTTCACCAACGGAAAGCTCAACATACACAATTGCAAACTAGTTTTGATGGCTTGAAGATTCAATATGAATATGACATAAAGAGTCAGCATGCTCATATACAGGAGCTCGAGCATAGGACTGAGGACCTAAAGGTTAATCTTGAGATGGCATAATTCATGAAAGAAGTAGGGGAGATCAATAAACTACTCTCTCATCAACAGGTTCTATTTTTCCAAAATTTGTCCATTATCAAAGACATGTGGCAATCAGATGATGCACTTGTGAATTAACTGTCTGATCTCAGGACATATAGCAAGTAAGTTGTAGACAAAATCTCAGATTTCATTGACTGACAAAAAAACACTAAGAATCGATCATCCCGTCTCCCGAAAATAGAATAATATCAGAAAGACATCGTCTTTCAAGAATGGGAGATAAGGCTTAAAAATCTGAAGATGGATATCTATAGTGCTAGGGACATATCTAGCAACATAATTGAATCAGTCAACAACAACCTATTGAAGGCAAATCCAATATCCAACTACATAGAAGATACTTTTCCTGATGTTGAATGATTGGCAAAATATTGGCAAGAATAATCAAAGAAGAAGGCTAAGGGATAAAAATCTCTTTCAAATATTGACTTAGAATGTCATTGACATTTCCTAGTCAAATCACATGGGAAATGCTTGATGTTGAGGTGCCTTGCAAGTACAACCAGTCACTTGCTACCATCACTCACCAATGCATTATTCACTACACAGATTCACATTAGCCCTCAACATCCACCTGAATTGACGCCAATGAGAGATATATGCAAACTTGAATAATGAATGGCATAGCAATCCTACTCCAAGCCTTGATCAAGTTGTTGTAACAAAACTCTAGTATTATCTTATATTTTTATTTTAAGTGCAATTTGTTTGAACCACCCCAACATGTTATGGACTTTTCTATATTTGAGTTTTGATTTTAAACTATAAATCCGCTTCATTGTTATGTAGAAAGGGAATTCTGATTTTGTGTGAGAAACATTTTTGTTTTCACTACTGTAGTTGTAAATAAGTCTTAATAGAAAGAAGAACCACTGTGATTCTACGTATGAGAAGAGTGAATGTGTATGGTGTGTTATTATTTGTATGATGATGCTATGTTTATGAGTTGAATTACTCCTTTATTTCAAATTTTCCATATAAGTTATTGGATGCAATTGGACCATTATGATGATTGATGTGTTTTAATCAAAATAAATTAAGTATATATACAAACAATAATATCATATATGTGCAGTTCTTTACATCAACTAATGTAATTAACTATTTAATTAAAACAATTATCATTACTTGTTTTATATTCATGAATGGTTTGATGATCTAGATTCTAATTCTATAAGTGAAAAGATCCGTAGGTCACATATATTAATGATACATTGTCCTTGGATAGATATTATAAGAATTTCTTTATATTTATTTTTGTTAGTTTGATATACATTCATTAGCTTTGAATTCATATATCCTTCACTCATCCAAGAGCCTAGTAGTCATTGATACCATTGAGTATAATATTGTGGAACACATGAAGATGATTAAGGGAAACATTTATTTCTATTTGGTTAGTAAATTGAAACAACAACAAAAACTCTTATTTAAATATTTTAATGTAGTTCCTGCATCTTCTTTTCATTTGTTAATTCCTTAAAAGGATACAATTTTAAGAAATTCATATTAACATTTTGAATATTTTATCCTTTCATTTGGTTCCCATCTCTGCTACATATAATTCATTTAAATTTAAATTTGAATTGAAAAGTTACATAAGAAGAAAATGGATGCAAAAAAAGGGAAAATTAGGGAAATAATTTATCTTAAATTAGAATTAAAATTAGAATTAGAAGTGTACAAATCTACAAATATTTTTGTTGTTGCTGATAATTAAGATTTAGTAAGGATGTTGATCATAATTAACTTCTTTTTATAACTTTATCAGATCGTAAATCGAAGACGATATTATTTTGAATGAATTAAATACCCATATTTGGTCCATGTGTTGAAGTTCTAAACAAATCTGAGGTCTTTTGATATTGCACAACGAAGATCTGAACAAAACAAATATCGGAGGTAATACTATATCGAAAATCGGACATTTGGAGGGGTAGTACATTACCAAAACAATGATATGAAATTTCTCTGCTATGATTTCATTATATTATATGTGCACTATATATTTTTTTGTGAACGTTGATTGAAATGTTTTCAAAGTATCAGTTAAATACTACGACAATGTGTTATTACTCAAAGCGCATATTTAACGTTGGTTCAATATAAAAGGGTTAAAGTCAGACAACAGTATAAGTCCTGGACTCAGGGGTTATTTTTTTCATTTACTCTAATTAATGAATAATAAAAGAAACTTGAAAAATAAGATTAAGTCAAACTGAAAAATAAAACAAGACAACATAAGTAAAAAAGGAATAAAAAATGATCCAAAAGCCAGTTGCAAATACATAGCAGCCCCCATTATTATTATGATATTAATATAGTCAAAATGGGGGTGTTGTATTTTTCACCACAGTTGTTTTGAAAGCTTGTTCATACTATCTTTTCAGTCCTTTTGTTGTCTGGAAAAATGGCTTCCAACTTTTGTGGTAAGTTACTTCTTGGACAACAGAAAAGAGATTTGCGAGTAAGTGACAACAAATGTGCTTTTTGTTCTTCGTGTCAAGCATTTTGAAAGTATTTGATTTGAATTAGAGTTGTAAAACCATGCTCACATCAATCAAAGAAATGCAAACTTCTAAAGTTTGTTAAAAAAAAATTCGAAACACAAATTCACATTATATTTTTTTTTAGAAAGGGGAAATTTTTTGGAATTTTAACTAAGTTTCGTAGCAACTATTTGTAAAATAAAGAGACTATTTCAAAATTGAATCAAAAGTATGCTTACTCAAACAAAATCAAAGGTGGCTAGATGGAGTGATCATATTGTAGGTGGCCGTAAATACTTTGATGCTAGCATGGATTCCTCTTGTTGCATACGGTTGATGTCAGAATTGCCTTGCATGCGAGAGTAGTGGCTAGAGGAAAATGGTGGAGAGATGAGAAGATCAGCCAAGGTGCAAACTATCGAGATGGAAGTGAATGTTAAGCTTTGTCGGCCTATGTTTCCAATGTCCATTGTCACCTTTGGTAAGGTCATCCCTTGCCATTTATGTATTCTCAAACCAGATGCCATTCGAAGGGGAAGTTTCCTACGAGAGCCTCGTGTTATTGGGGGAATTAAAACATAAGATGAGTTGAAGGAATCACATGGTAGGGCTTTGTATTGGAAGAAGTCAACAACAAAAAATGATGGTAATTGAGGGGGTTTTGATCTAGGTGCATAGAAAATGGAAACTACTTTTCCAAATGCTCTGTTTTCGAAACTTGCTTCAACCCACAAGTTACATGTGAGGAAAACATGTTGTTCATTGCAAACAAGAACTTTTGCATCCAACTGTTCATCATCTTCGTGTGTACCAGTAGGATGGTGGTTCATTTTATCTACATAGCATTGTGAAATTTCCATGTTAAATTCTTTGAGCATTTGTTTATTATGCAATGTGACAGCTAGGTTGGTTGGATAAAGGTGGATTGCATTGTTGAATTATTGTTGCTCATTATTTGACAAAAAAGAATTTGTCCTTGACATGAGAAGCTTCCAGCCTTCGATTGTTGGTGTTCCATTTCTTAGATTCATGAGTAGTTGGTAGAATGCAATTTGAAGAGGGTCAGTCCCATGTTGACGAAAGATCATAGATAGTGTGATGACTGTGTCAATGGTGTGCCAAAGGGCATTGTCGCGTGATTTTTGGACATACATTGGGATGTCCTTCATAGGAGGTAGTTGGCCAAGGTCACCAACAAGTGTGATAGACCGATTGTCAAAAGGCACATTCTAATAGGAAGGAAATACCTCCCTTAAACGATCTTTTATGTGTGAAAGAAGTTTAGGCCCAATATATCTTATTTCATCAATTAAAATGTATTTGACGTGAATTTTTTTTCTTGGAGATGTAGAAGTGGTTGGCCCTCAATAGGATGCATTGAGGCTAAAGGAAGTTGAAGGGAAGAATGGATGGTAAGCATATTTATGTTAAACATTACAACACATGTTGGAATGAGTAGGAGAAATGTACTTGAATTGGTAGTAGATTCGGTAAGAAATGTATCTCTTAAGCAATCAATTAAATGAGACCTCCCCATGCCAGCAATACCTTGGATCAGCATTCTAAGTGGAGGAATGGAGGAATTGGTCCTAAAGTGAGTAAGGACAATGGTGAAAGAAAATTTTCGAGTGGGCGATAGTGAGGTGAGCAAGTGGGGACTTGAACGCAATTAAGAAGATCCTCGTAGTCCTAAAGGGTAGAACAACCAAATATTAATGGCAATGGGAGGATGCATTGTTCATGCTCTATAGAGATGTGTACATAAGGTGCATGTTGTTTAGTAGGCTGGGGATTGAAAGAAGAAATGTGTTCATTGAAATATGACTTCGCTCTATCCATTGCGCATTGGTCATCCCAATCAAGGTTGTCCATATCTTGTGCATTTTCCAGTCAAAGGACACCATGTATGTGTGCACAACACCTATTTTTCCACTCATACCTACAAATATTAGAAAGTAAATTTTGTGAGGCGAGTGTACATTTAGGAAATAAAAAAGCAGAAGGATAGTCAGGCAAAAACCTGCACCAGAAGACCTTTGCATGGAAACCTTTATGCAAGACCTCTTCGAGGAAGATTGTAAATCAACAATAAATGTACTCCACTGCAAGATGTGGATTATTGATTATATCATTGAATTTCCATTAAGATATCTCCAATGAATTTAGGGGGGTGCCAGGCATGACCATGTTCATGTCATTCCATTTGGTTTCAATTACATAAAGGGTGAAGAAGAAAGTAGGGTTGCCAACTTATACGATCACATTAGTGGAGTCATCTCTGTGTTTGTTCCAGAATGAGCATGTACCTCTAAGGCTTGACCTAAAGTGCATATTTTGGTTTAGAACCATGGAATAATTGATGTCATCAAGGCGCGCATGAAGATCTGCAATGGTCATTGGAAAGCCCTCTTCAAGGTTTCTTTTCATGAAAACAACAATAGTTTCTTGACTACAATGCCACAACATAAGATTGTACAAGTAATATTAGAATAGTAGCGTATGAGGTGAAAAACATATTCTTTCATTTCAAATTTTCTAGGACATGGTTGACCAATAATGGCAACCCCTATACAGAGGACTATGGGTAACGCCATATAAAACAAGCCTTCCATGGTATATCGATTGATAGCGGAGCGAGAAACAGAGGGACTTGAAAGTGAAGTAGTAGAATTAGGATGGGGAGAGTGAAAATAGTTGGATATATCTTCAATCTCAGTATGGGAATTTGAGAGTGTTGCTACAAAAGAGGATGGTTGAAGGTTTTTTGGGGTGGGCTATGTAGGAATGTTATATTGGAGGTAGAGAAGGAAAGTCGTGATTTAGGAGAGGAGGTGGTAATGTGATAGATGAGAGAATACATATTGGTAGGGTGAGTCGGAAAGGAAAATATTGCAGCTTGGTCTAGATGGACATCCTTATAGTAGAGATCATGGAATAGTTTGTACATAAAGCTGCAAGAAGACATGTCCTCCTAACAATGAAATCATATGTTTTTCGGTCAGAGTCATGTCTAGTAACAATGATGATGTCCAATTCAAAAACCAAGTGTGGAAAAATGTTGGTGATCATAGTGTTGTCTTGGGGAAAAAATAGTATGACTAATGTATTTGTATTGCCCACCTCATGGATGGGTGACTTGCAAGACTACGCTAACATGTGATATGAGAATTTCCTCTATTTTTGTTAAAGGAGCAAGGAAAAACATTTCGTTTCCAGAGTCCATGTTGTTTGCAAGTGAGAAGTGGTGTGTGGATTTCATAGTCGCACATCAGGAGCAACATAGGTTACCATGAAAGAATTTTGTTTCCATATTTGGTTATGATTCTTTGCATATGGAGCATACATGCAAGGGTGAGAGGTCATCTATCATTCCATGAAATCGGTGGTGTGCATGGTTAAGGGAAGGGTTGAGAAAAATATGGGGATGAGACAGTGAAGGAGGATGATTTGATGGTGGGGTGTGCGATCGATATGGGGAAGAAGTGCCAGTGAATCGATAAATTTGAATGGTAGGTACACTTAGAGCAGGGAATGTTGAAGGACATGGGTTGCCAAGTGAAGCTTCAAGATGTTGGGGGAGGGAAACATTACACAGGGGGTATAACAGGAAACGTTTGGATGTTTAAATCAGGTTTATATTTGAGCCATGTTTTTTTGTTGGAGGCATATTTATTTTGTTCATAAATGAGTCTCTTGTGAACATTTCTTGAGGGGTTTGCAGAAGATGTTGGCATGTCCATCCTGACACAAATATGGGGACACAAGCATTAGTGAATATAGGAGATGGGAAATAGTAGTTTTGAGTGCAAATATAAAGTACATAGATCGCAAAACTAAGAAGTTCATTATTGGTTATATTTTCGAAATAGTGCCTTTTAGCTTATAAAGTTGATGTGTCTTTTGATAAAGTTGTTGTAGTTAATTGGTCGGACAAACATTTTTATAATATAGTTTATGTTTCTTTGAGACTATGCACTAATGCCATGCCATTGAAATTTTGTTGTTGAAATCAATATTATTTCAGTGAAGTATTTTTTGTGGTGACTGATAACTATTTATCATTCATTTACCAAATATACTTAAGGTAAGGAAACAACAATCGTTTATAAAAATATAGTGTTTGTATTTAGTTTCACAAATCACACTTTAAAAGGATGCAAACATTATATTTTCTTTAGAAGTGATCCAAAAATGGATCCTGGATAAACCTCTAAGCCTAAAGGACTTCATATAAGAGGTGAAAGGTGTCAAATGGCACACATCCTTTGTAAATCAGAAGAAAATGAAAGTCGCAGGTTGATCTCAGAAATAGTCTCATTGTAGAGAACCCTTCATTTTGAATCGAACACAATTTGAAAGGGCAAAAATGGACTCCAGATGAAGGAGTTATTGTAAAATGAAAATTGCCCAATGTCCTTAAAAAAGGAGGCAAATTATTCTAAATGGGACTTATCGGCTCCTTAGAGGAAATCGTATAGGAGAAGCCAAGCGGAAGTGTTATTAGACGTTGGCCTTTAAAGGGAAGTGCAACTGCACTTGGACCGTGGATCAGGCGCGCAGATCAACCGTGGATATGTTTAATAAATATCGCATCGTATATAACCAAAGGGAAGGACTTAACCACAAGGATGAGGACTTTCGATATGCGATTGCACTTTATCGCATCGCTTAAATCCAAAGGAAAATGACCAACACCCGTGACCATGTGACTTGTTGATGTACATTGGGCTAATCTAGCAGAGATTGGAGATCGACGATCGGAAGAGCGGAGCACCCAGACCCCTATGACATGTGATAAGCAATGGGCCAATAGTGTTGATCATCGATCGACGATCAGTGAACCGAGATGTCATAATACAAAGGGACCATGCGACATGCGATATGCGATCAATAATCGGCGATCGGATCACAACAATGCAAAGGGGAGCACTAGGCCTTAGTGACATGCGATATGCGATATGCAAGGACTCGAAATATTATATATGTAGATCTATATCCCTTTGAGATCCCTTGTGCCACATTGTAAGAAGGCATTGTGAAACAATGATGCGTTTTGAAGAGGAATGCCTTATGTAACAGCCTCCATCCCTTGTGCCACGTTGTAAGTGGGCATTGTGAAACAATGATGGGTTTTGAAGAGGAATGCTTTATGTAACATGCAGAGCCACAGAGCCAGTGAGCCAGAGGGCTGGTCGAAGAGACATAGAGACAGAAGGATGATTGCAAAGAGAGGAAGACAGAGGGCTAGTCAAAGAGACGCAGAGCTGCCAAAAAGAATGTTTCCTCATGATTTCAATTAGAGGAACGGACAGGGACCCGCAGAGCTAGAGAATGCCTCAAAAGCCAGAGGGCCATGCAAGGTGAGGGGCTGACGATCTTGGGAGCCCGCGGAGTTTGAGCTACATAAGTTGCAGAGAACTCCAAAGCCAGAGGTCCAAAAGAAAGGCAGTGTTGGGACGCAAAGGCACTCGCAAAAATGTAGTAGCCGGCAGTGCTAGCTAGATAGCGGAGCCCGAGAGCTCACGCAGTAACATCCCATAGCCATAGAGTTGACAGAGTCAAAGAGAAGCCACCAGAGGTTGGAGGCGAATTGCCCAGGGATTATTCCTTAGGATTAGGAAGGGACAAGAGCCTGAGAGTGTGCAAAGTTGAATAGCAAGTGAAAGGACAAGAGCCAGAGGGCGTGGAAGACTGGACAACAAGTGCTTGATAGATAGCTCATGATATGTTCAAAGAGGCCGAAAGCATATGCGTATAGGCAGCTTGGAGAAGCTTATAATTGTTTGAACCTTAAGGAATCCAAAGGGAAACCTTAGTGTATGCAGAAAGAGCTCAGAAAATCCAGAGAAGAGATCCACGAGCCACAACGAGAGCCGAAGAGCCAAAGCCAAAGAGCTAGAGCTAGAGCCAGAGCCGAGACCCAGAGTGAGAGCAAGAGCCAAGAGCCAGAGCACAAGCCAGAGCCAGAAAGCCGAGAGCTTCAGAGCCAGGGATAAAATGGTGCTTGAACCCACTGTTTCTGTGTAGAATAGCAGGAGTTGAGCCAAGAGCTTGTAAAAAGGACCTATACCATAATCCCAGAGAGCCTAGTTAAGTTGACTAGAGCCCATCGAGATGTAGCCCAAGATTTGTGGGTGAACTCCTAATTAAACTATTGTCTTATGTGTTTGTTTTTACTACTATTTTATTTAATATTATATGCATTTATATGTCAGTTTCAGCACCTTAATTTACAACACATGAACAGTTAAAAATCAATACACGCAGACACCATTGTTTTCAAGGATTTCTTCATTCAACATTGGTTAATCATTGAGACTTGGGAAAATTTAAAGCTTTGGAAGTGGGAGAGGTTCTTGTAAGCTAGACAAGAAGCCTAAGAGCCCCATTTTTAGATCAAGTGGTATCGGAGCCTGAGATTTGATTGACCTCACCTTCAAAGAAGGTTATATTAGAATGTGTGATTGATAGAGCAAAGACTGCTTGTCTAAAAGGTGTTTGGGTAGTCAAGGATTGATTATCTGATTGATGTATGCTTGTGTAGACTAACTATTGTTTGAGTTTACAAAGGTGAAGGGAAAGCTATTGATAGCTAAGTCTAGGAGAGGATAAGAAGGAAGGAGGGTTGAAGGCATTCTCCTTATTTCAAAGGACCTCAAGGCAATCATTGGAGCATAAGAGTTTTGTTGCAAAAGGATGCTTTTCTTTTGATTTATTGCATTTCTTTGTTAATGAGATGCAAGTTGCAGAATGCGAAAGTTGAGTAGGCAAACTCACTTTATTGCTGCAACATTATATTCATTTCAACTTCAAAAGTACAATGTACTTAAGTGAAAGTTGAAGGATGAAACCTTATATTTCATTTAGCTTCGAAAGTACAGTGTGCTTAAGCGAAATCTGCAGGATGAAATGCATGCATGAGCTTGAGATGCATGAACACAGGGATGTCAATGATTTTCTTGATTTTGAACATGTATGTGTACTTAACTTGTAGGGTTGATTGCTTTGACATGCATGTGATGCCATGTTGACTTGGGAGAAGTTAACTTGGTCTCCAAATGGAGATAATGATGAAGTGTTTCATCTTTTGAAAAAGAGTCCTAATGGTCTTTTTCTACATGCTTGACTTGAAGGGTCATTTGTTTAAGGGCATGTTTTGTGGGCTTGTTATCTAGTCCATAATTTGTATGTAGATGTAAGACATGGAGGTTTTCACATGATGTGAAATCTGTTTCTTTTGTTGAAGCAAGAGTTTAAGCCATTCAATTGTTGTCTTTATTTCTGTTGTTGTTAACAATTGTTAGCAGCATGTCAAACAGGTACAAATGAAAGTTTTGTGGAGCAAGTAACTTCACATTTGTTTGAGCCACCTTAGATCAATGATCAAGGCAAAGAGGTTCAAACTACCTTCTATGACCATTTCAGCAAAAGTCCTGCAGGAAGGCAAGGAGGAAGATAGTTCCTCATGGGAAGACCAGCCCATCCAAGAAGGGAAGTGGTCAAAAACTATTGGTTCAGACGCACTATGCAAAGGAAAGTGTAGGGAGGCTGAAAATAGAGAGTGAGTCACTCTCATTTACTGTTCAAATCAGTATATCAGTCTTTTGGAGACCAAAAGTTCTTTTAGTGGGAAGGCGTGATCCAAAAAGGATCCTGGATAAACCTCTAAGTCTAAAAGACTTCATATAAGAGGTGAGAGGTGCCAAATGGCACACATCCTTTGTAAATCAGAGGAAAATGAAAGTTGCAGGCTTCTCTCAGAAATAGTCTCATTGGAGAGACCCCTTCATTCTGAATCCAACACAATTTGAAGGGGCGAAAATGGACTCCAGATGAAGGAGTTATTGTAAAAACAAAATTGCCCAATGTCCTTAGAAAAGGAGGCAAATTCTCCTAAATGGGACTTAAGGGATCCTTATAGGAAATCACATCAGAGAAGCCAAGTGGAAGTGTTATCGAATGTTGGCCTTTAAAGGGAAGTGCGATTGCACATGGACCGTGGATCGGGTGCGTAGATCAATGGTGGATATGTTTAATAAATATCGCATCGCATATAACCAAAGGGAAGGACTCAACCACAAGCATGAGGACTTGCGATATGAAATTATGCTTTATCACATCACTTAAATCCAAGGCAAAAGGACCAAGACCTGTGACCATATGACTTGCTGATGTGCGTTGGGCCGATCAAGTGGAGATCAGAGATCGGTGATTGAAGGAGCGCAGCACCGAGACCCCTATGACATGCGATAAGTGATGGGCCGATAGCATCGACCAGTAATTGACGATTGATGAATCAGGATGCTATAATACAAAGGGACCATGCGACATGTGATATGCAATATGCGATCAACAATCGGTGATCGAATCACAATAATGCAAAGAAGAGCACAAGGCCTTAGCAACATGTGATATGCGTTACGCGAAGACCCGAAATATTATATATACGGATCTATAGCCCTTTGAGATCCCACTTAACTCTTTTCGATCATATTTTCCTATGTATTTTCTTTGTAACGGCCTCCATCCCTTGTGCCACGCTGTAAGCGGGAATTGTGAAACAATGATGCATTTTGAACAGGAATGCGTTATGTAACACGCAGAGCCACAGAGCCAATGAGCCAGAGGGCCAGTTGAAGAGACACAAAGATAGAGGGATGATTGCACAGAGAGGAAAACGGGTCTAGTTTAAGAGACGCAGAGCCACCAAAAGAATGATTCCTCATGATTGCAAGAAGAGGAACGGACAAGGAGCTGCAGAGCTGGAGGATGCCTCAAAAGCCAGAGGGCCACGCAAGGTGAGGGATTGACAATTTTGAGAGCCCGCGGAGTTTGAGCTGCATAAGTTGCAGAGAGCTCCAATGCCAGAGGGCCAAAAGAAATGTAGTGTTGGGACGCAAAGGCGCTCACAAAAATGTAGTAGCCGGCAGTGCTAGATAGACAGCAGAGCCCGAGAGCTCACGTTGTAACATCCGATAGCCACAGAGCTGACAGACGCAAAGAGAAGCCACCAGAGGTTGGAGGCAAATTGCCCAGGATGATTCCTCAGGATTAGGAAGGGACAAGAGCCCAAGAGTGTGAAAGGCTGAACAGCAAGAGAAGGGACAAGAGCCTGAGAGCTTGGAAGTCTGGACAGCAAGTGCTTGATAGAGAGCTCATGATATGTGCACAGAGGCCGAGAGCAAATGTGCAGAGGAAGCTTGGAGAAGCCCAGAGTTGTTTGAATGCTGACGAATCTAAGGGGAAAGCTCAGTGTATGCAAAAAGAGCTCAGAGAAGCCAGAGAAGAGAGCCATGAGCCACAATTAGAGCCGAAGAGCCAGAGTGAGAGCCAAAGCGAGAGCCAAGAGCCAGAACTAGAGCCAGAACCAAAAAGCCAGAGCTAGAGTCAGAGCCGAGAGCCAGAGCTAGAGCCAGAGCCAAAGCCAAGAGCCAAAGCATGAGAGAGAGACAGAAAGTTGAGAGCTTCAGAGCCAGGGATAAAATAGTGTTTGAACCCATTGTTTCTGTGTATAACAATAGGATTTGAGCCAAGAGCTTGTAAAAAGGACTTATACCATAATCCCAGAGAGCCTAGTTGAGTTGACTAGAGCCCACGGACATGTAGTCCAAGAGTTGTGGGTGAACTCCTAATTAAACTGTTGTCTTATGTGTTTGTTTTTACTGTCGTTTTATTTACCGTTATATGCATTTATATGTCAGTTTCAGAATCTTAATTTACAGCACATGAATAGTTAAAAATCAATACAATCTTACACCATTGTTTTCAAGAATTTCTTAATTCTGCATTGGTTAACCATTAAGACTTGGGAAAATTTAAAGCTTTGGAAGTGGGAGAGGTTCTTGTAAGCTAGACAAGAAGCCTAAGAGCCCCATTTTCAGATCAAGAAGGAAGAAGAAAAAAACATATATACTCCATGTAAAGGTAAAACATGGAGAATTATACAAAGGTGAAGGTTGAAACATGTAACATAGGTGTATATACATAAATGAGATAAGTACAAGGACAAAGTAAAGAGAAGAGTAGATCGGCAGGGGATGGAATGAAAATCAACAGAAAAGCATATAGAATTTGTTGTTAACACTTTAGCATGTCATGGGGAAAATAAAATGAGTTTCAAAGGCACTAGACAATTGAAGTAGTAAACATTATTTAGATATCTTGGAGGATAACGAAACATGTAAAGCCATAGTTGATTTCCTCTTAATTGATTAGCACAAACTTCAAATGGTCGACACAATTGAATCTATATGTTTTCACATACAATGTGAAGAGGAATGGACGACATGAAACCCTTGCATGAAGCTTGTGGATAGCATCAAGATCACTGGAGAGTTGGAACAAGTCTTTTTCTTGGACACCCATGAGTTCAGTTACAACATCATCAAAAGAATTAACATTTTCCAGTAGCCCTCTATGGTCATGCATTTGAAATTTAAGCACATAATGATATTGACATTTTGGGAAGTCTCCAACACATTTTGTGTAGTTCCACATTCCATTTGAGTGTTTAATTTTTTTTCATACATTTCATGATATCACATGAGAGATGACATGAAAGGAAGTAGAAATATTGCATGTCAATAGAGGTGGTGTTCCCACGAACAGAAAACCATGTTTATTTTCCAATGGGATGCGATTATATGAGGTCAAAAATTGTACATTATGGGTGGCACCTCTTAGAATACCCCGAGAATTTTCTGCTTAATGATGATGAAGAGGCCAAGTGGCCTCTTTCATAACACCATGACTGGAGCATCCCAATCTCAGGAATGTCAGGATCTAGCACGAGGCTGGTGGTCGAGATAGGCTTGACAATTATTCCATTAAATTTGGCTATACCAGCGCCTTTGATTGCAAGCACAGTCGAAGCACCAGAAGAGGCATGTTTAACATGTTGCTTGCCTATGGTGTAACAATGATCCCCCCATAGGTTGATGTTGATACTATACCCAAACATGTCTTCCAAGCTAAGAGTTTTTCTACATGTTTCAGGGCCATATCTTTGACGAATGATGAAAGTTAGAGAAGTGGACTTGACAATTCCAATGATGTTGACAATTGAATCGAGGTTTGCACATCTAATTTCATTTATAGATCTAAAATGGAAACGACAGAAAGGAATTGTTAGAACATCATCTAGGGAAGGTTTAATAGTGGAAGTTGCAGAGAGCAAGACTTCCCATTTTCCATTGAAATGGTTGTAATTTGTGTTTGCTGGTTTCACTATGTCATTTGAAACCATGTAAATCTATGGAATTTGGACAAGGTCCTACAAGGAATATTCTAGATCACCAAAGGCAAAGAGATGGATTGCATCACTAGAAAAATAAACGAGGTCAAATCCAAGACCTTTCCCGAGGCTCAAGCATTGTTGTATAAGAGAATGGTTGTTTTTCCAAGGACCCTAACCTAGATTGACCATTTTTTACAGTAGGGGCTTAGCGCCATGTATGGAATGGCAATATGTAAAGAAGAGAACAACTTAGTTGATGATGAAGGAGAAGCTTGTGTCAAAGGAGAAGTGTACGAGGGGGTGTCATGTGACGTTGAAGAGCCCAATTGGTATGTGGATGGTTGTACAATTTGAAGAAGGGTTGGTTCCCTAATCGAAGGTGCATGACATTCAAGAAATTTGAGCTTAATAACTTGGAGAGTCTTGCAAAGAAGGAAAGAAAGAGAAAAGAAAGGCAACATTAGTCAGAGTGATAGTGATGGATATGGTGAAGAGTGAACATATGCATAGTTTTGCAAAAAGGTGTAAGTGACTTCATTGAGAATGACAACTCACCCCAACTCAAGGGCATTAAAGATGACATGGCCATTGTAAGCAAACTGAAGCAAAGCTCTGTGCTAAGAGGTATCGTCAGAGAGGGAAATTTGGTAGCACTAGGACGTTGTCTTTGTTGAACCAAGAAGGGTGATTTCAACTATTTCGAGGGATAGTTGGATCCCTGTAGAGCCAGCCAACAACAAAATGATGGTATTCACTATCAAGGTAACTTCCATGATGAGGAGAAAAGGAGGTGTCCTAAAAGGTGAAAGTGCATAAAATGCAATCAACATTGGAAAATAAATGGAAATAATGCATTGAAAGCAAATGAAAGAAGAATGATTCACAATGTAGACTTCTACCAATAGTGAAAGGTAACGAAGAAGCAAGTTTGAAATGTCTAAGCATAGAAAGTTGGCTCTCTATATATGATGTTTTAAAAAATCTACAGGCAGGTGTTTTGCACGTTGTGATAATGCAGATATTATTTTAAGCTACATATGCAGTATGAAAACATTCATACATACCATTTGAGGGTACAAGGCAATATGGTTAGAAGGTTTTTGACTCTCACCTGCCTGAGAATGAAATTCCGGAACAACTATCTGGTTGAAGGAAGAAACATGACATGGAGTAGCAAAAACAAGAGAAATATTAAGAGACCAGCAATAGCATAACAATAGTAACAGAAACTGCAACTCAAAAAAGAAGAAGAATAATGGGATGTGAAGAGACTAAACAGAGCACATGCCCATATTCCAACTAAACAGAGGGAGAAATAAATGAGAGTCAAGACACGTCACAGAGATCACGGGGCTACCAATGACAGAGACAATGAGAGAGATGTTCGTCCAAGGGAGAGTAAAGTGAGAATAAATGAACATAGTCGGGTCATTAATTAGATTATTGAATAGAAGAGGCCTCGAAGCTAAGATGTGCAGATAGGTTTGAAACCTCAATCAAAGGAAAGAAGAATTGATTAAGTATATACAGGAGTTTCCAGGATTTGAAACTTTGAGACGAGAATAATCCTTTTGGAAATATTGGAAGTGGAAATTCTGATCCAGCATATCAATGTGGTTCACTTCAATAAACACATATCATAAAGTGGCCAAGGAATAATACATATCAACTTTGTGTGAGTGAGAACAAAGCAAAAATAAACACAGATAGTCGATCCATTAACTAGATTAATGAATGGAATAACTGTTGAGACCAAGATGCGTGTATAGGTTTTAAGTTGGATTCGTTAAACAATGTGGCATATTGATTAAACATATATCTTATTTTTCACGTATTGAAATCTTGACATCAGAATAAATATTTTGGAAATCTCTGAAAGAAAAATTTTGATTCATCATATTAATGTGGTTTCACATAAGGGAATAAAACATATGATCCTCGCACAAGGGAGAATAAAATGATATTAAATGCACATATCCAGATAACCAGTCTTAATTAATGAATAAAATAGACAATGAAAGAAAGATATGTGCATAGATAGTGGATCTTGTCAGAGCTCGTATTCCAAAAGTTGTGATAAGGCGATAATGAGATTTTACATATAAGTTTGATATAATAAAACAACCGAGTATGCATATTGGTGGTTGGAGGTCGATAGCACAGTTCAAAGTTTCGAGGTTTAGATATTTGGTTATTATTACATAGGACGAATGTTAAATGTACCAGAATTTTTTAAAGGAATTGCTCCAATATTATAACTCTGATATAACTCTAGCAGATTTGCTATTGATTTAAATTACTTTCAATTACTGTATCGGGTCTAGAACCAAATCGAAAATTGAAGTATTAAGACATATCAATGATTTAACATATGTGGCATTTCAAACATTTCGATATGATAGTGGATGCGATATTCTGATTGCATTGTGTGTAGTCGGAAGTCCATATCACATATCGGGAATCGATGAATCAGAAGGTTGACAACTTTCAAATTTTGTGATATTGCAAAGTTGTGATATAAAAGTACCAAGAATGCTAAACCATCAGAGAGATGGTGAAACAAAATAAAGAAGGATTTTCATTGCAAGAATAGAGATGGACATGCCTTTTCTCTCTCTTCCAAATGGAAGTGTGGCGCAATATGATTAGTTCCAATAAGAGAAGTGTGGTGGATAGAGTTTGGTTTCGATAAAGCCGCATGGCATATGACATCGGCATGGCGTCATGGGACAGTAAACATGTGGCAGGCATTTTCGGCATTTTCAGGGCCCCAAGGGGGGGAACATGATGACACATGTCACCAATTACTAGGTGCCACATGGTAGTGAGTGAAGTAAAGGACTAGAGATCGATGTTCGGAGGTTGAGGCATGTTGTTGCATGAATGTAAAATCTTGGATTGAAATCCTGCAATTAAGGGGCTCCGATATGGGGGTTGGACCATGGTCACAAAGAAGGAAAGACGTGAGGCTGAGAACCAAGGGTGATCGCAATAGTTGATCGCATATCAACATTTTGCAACATGGTTCATTTCAAAAGTTCTGATACAGGGGCTCTGATATTGGGCTAGTGCACGGATTTAAAGACTCAAATAACCTTCGGCTTAAAGAATTTAACAAAGGAAAATAACACCAGTTGTGCTATGTGATATTATCAAAGCATATTGGTGGTTGGACATCCATAACACAGTTTAGAGTTTCAAAGTATAGATATTTGGTTATTATTATATAGGACCAATGTTATGTGCATCAGAAAGTTCTAAAATAATTCCTATGATGTTATAACTTAATAAAATTCTAGCAGATTCACTATTCCATTAAATTATTTTTTATTACTATATCGGGTCTGGAACCAAATCAATAATCGAAGGATTAAGCCACATCGATGATTTAACATATGTGTCATTTCAAAACAAATGATATGATAGTGGATGCGATATTCTGATTTACCCTATGTGTAGTCAGAGGTCCATACCATATATCAGAAATCAATGAATCAAAGGGGTGACAACTTCAAAATTTTGTGATATTGCGATATAAAAGTACCGAGAATGTTAAATTGTCGAGGAAATGGCGAAACAAAATAATGGAGGATTTTCATTGCAAAACCAGACATGGACGTGCCTTTTCTCTCTCTTCCAAATGGATGTGTGGTGCAATATGATTGGTTCCGATAAGGGACCATGGTGGAGAAAGATTGTTTCTAATAAAGCCACATGGCATATGACGTCAACATGGCATGGCGGGATGGTGGACATGTTGCAAGAAGTTTTGGCATTTTCAGGGCCCCAAGGTGGGTAAAACAAAGTGGCACGTGTCACCAATTACAAGGTGCCACATGGAAGTGAATGAAGTTAATAGACCAGAGATCGGTGTTCAGAGGTTGAGGCATGTTGTTGCATCAAAGTAAAAACTTGGATTGAAATCATCTGATTAAGGGGATCCGATATGGGGGCTAGCCCATAGTCACAAAGAAATAAAGATGTGAGGCTGATAACCAAGGGTGATCGCATTTGCAGATTGCATATCAATTTTTTGCAACACATGCCATTTCAAAAGTTCCAATATAGGGGCTCTGATATTGGTCCGACGCATGGTTATTTAGACTCAAAGAACCTTTGGCTTAAAGCATTTAACAAAGGAAAATAGCACCCATTGCGATATGTGATATTGTCAAATCTACAAGTGTTAAAGTGGTGGGGAGGGTCGATTACAAGTTAACAAAGAAATTCTTGACAAAACCAGAGAAGGACGAGGTCTTTTCTCTCTATTCAAAGGGACATGTGGCGGATAAGTGTTAGTTCCAATAAAGGATAAGTGTTGAAAAGCTATAAGCTACATGGCATAGGGTGAACTTCTTGCAAAACCATTAAAAGAAGGTTTAATTATTATAGAAACAATCCCTTATGGAAGTATCAAGTGGCAAGGGCCGTGTGGTATGGAGAGAAATGTGGCAAAGACCAAGCACCAAAGAGCTCATCCTATTGGAGATTGGCAATCGAAACATGCAAACATTGCATCGTCGAAATAGTATGTTCTTTGAAAGCCGACAAATCTACTTCTATAGTCTGACGAGGAAGAACTTCAACACAAAAAACTTATCAACTTAAAAATAAATAAATTTGAAAACTTTTACATTCTATTTATTATAAATATTTCACATCGTTACTTGTGTAACTTTAAATTGTTTGCACAAAGTAAACCTTATCTAACGAAAGTGTTATAAGTTAAAAATAAATAAATTTGAAAACTTTTACATTCTATTTATTATAAATATTTCACATCGTTACTGGTGTAACTTTAAATTGTTTGCACAAAGTAAACCTTATCTAACGAAAGTGTTATAATTGATATTACGTTTTCTAAGTTGAGTTTTCAATTACTATGTTGTAAATATCAATTTATATTTAAAAAATAATAATAAGGTATGTTTCTATTATTATTTATTTTAGTTTACTTATTAAAATTAAAATAAGCCGTTTTAATAATAAATAATAAATAATTAGTTATTTTTAATTAAACTCTAAAATTTAAATAATATAATATTATTAAAAATTATGTGTAATTTTTAAACTTTTAACTAAATTTAAGAAAGCAAATCTCTTAAATTAATTTTAGATAAGTATTTTTATAACAAAGCCCTAGTAAAGTGTGGACGTGTTTCCTTGTATTTAGCTAAGCTTATGTGCTCCATATTTTAACACTTGCTCTTATCTTATGATGAAAAAGCATGTTTTTAGTTTTCAAATCTAGTAAGTTTTCATTGACCCGAATTTGATCGAGCCCGTCCATACCCATTAGACGATGATTCGACTCGATTATTTATTGAATACGGACAATTGGAGAGAATGTTTTCATTCTTTAATATGTATATATGAAATTTTAATAATATAATAATGACAAAGTTTTAATAATGTTATTTTATCACTGTATTTGTATTTATATCACTATATAAAGTGAAATAAAACAAGATATTGTGTGTACTCAAGTCGTTGTGTTTTAATGGTAGTTTAATTAACTTTTTTTTTTGCTTTGAAAATTATGAAATTTTGGCAAGATTTTCATAAAATTTGGTATATATTTTGTAAATCGAGGTTATTGTTGTTAAATTTCAAGATTTTGGGTACCCGAGATGTTTTTAATGGTGCTAAATTCATTTCCCGCATCAAAAACATGATTCAAACACTACTAGTGTCAAATTTCTTGAAATATATTTGACCAGATTCAGATAAGTTTTGACCGTCTGAGCAATTGCTTAGCTTGGGTAGCCTTCTTTATTTTTGATAGGAACTTTTTATTAGATAAATAATGTTTATCCGCAAATTAATGTATCATATGAGATTCTTATTTCACAAATAAAGCTTTCCTTTTATTCTATAAATAAAGATCACATAAATTAATTTGAATTTTATTTATGTTATAATTTAAAATTGGATTATTTAATTTTTTTGAAATTACCTTCCTTGTATATTAATGGATGCTAATTTTGATGGCCTTTATGATAAGGCCATCAAGGCCTTATCATAAATAGAGGAAATGATGGCTAAGTAGAGGAAATGATGGCCTTTATGATAGTTTGGTTTGGCACATTTATGGTAGGGAGATAACGGTGCATCCCACCTACTATTACAACATGCCCCATTCATTGCAAGAGCCAGGGTGATCGGATGATAATGAATTTGAATTCAATATTGAATTGGAAAGTGGAGCAAAGTCTTATCTAGCACAAGGGGAAATTCACGTCTGTCAGGCATGGTCTGAGAGCATAATCATCATAGGAGAGGTGGGAGAGGAAGAAGCCATCAACCTCCTCCTCCTTGTGATGGTCTAGGAGTGGAATGCTCTGACATGGACCTATTGTGGCACATTTGAAGAATTATTGGCGAAATGGAAGTGCAGGAGATGGGAAACATAAGAGAGGAGTAATGGGCTTTGAGGAACTTGTTCAAACAACAATTGAGGGACCAAGAAGAATTTTTTTGTGTTGTTGAGGGCCAAATAACTAACTTAGACTTTTGTTTGTCCAAGCAAAGTTTGCATTGTGAGTGTAGCATCCCCCAGTAACCTCGCATGAAAATACATGTAGTTAGAATTCTTTTACAATATTTACCCATGAGTAACTGTGGAAATTAGTATTCTAGATTCCTCAATAACCATTATATAGAATATTCATCATTACATAGAGTAACTTTAGTAAAGGAAGAGTAAGTTACATAAACATTAACAATCATTGTTGTAGCATATTAACATAAACTTTCTCATGTAACCTTGCATCATTTTCATAATTCCTTTAAGTAGATTAACTAATCACATACTTGATATTATAAACATCAGCTCATGCAAGGAATCCACATCATAAAAGTAGCACAACATGCTACCACATCATTATACATTGATATACCCTGGAAACCCCGTAGGGTGAAAACCAACAAACAACTAATTTTAGTATTAAACCCTCATGAGGGTGTTCACCCCTCACTCAATGGTTATAGAGGAGTCCATCCCTTGACCATTGTCATAAAATATTACAAATAATATCATCTAAAAAACAACATAATGTGTTATAAGCTATTACAATCATCATGCTATCATTTACCCATAAACCCTTCAACATGTCTCCTTAGGGCTTGGCTCTTCAACCCAGTTGATTATCTTACACCTGACATTCCTTCAATCTGCATAGACCACTAACTGATTTCCTTCCATAACAGTAAACATAATCCATTTTTTCTTATGTCACGGCCTTTTCCTACAACTGCTACTGTTAGCAACCTTTGATATCATAATTAAATCAACTATTAATCAACCAATTCATAAGTCTATACTAGTGGTACTTCACCATCTATTCATGAAATGCAAACAAAATATCACGACATGCCTCCTTTAATAACACTTCATATGCATTTGTTATAAGAATATAACCATAAAATCATGTGTATAAATAAATACCACATTAACTATTCTTCCCCTCACACAAGCACACATTCTTGCAAGACATATCCCTACAACTGTCTAGACATTCCTTAAAATAAAACTAATGCATTAGTTACGATCTTCATAGATGTGAATTAAATATACCTTATCAAAAGAACTATCCCTTCACCTATTACTTTTTGTGCATGCAAATACATAATGAAAGTTAACACAATGAATGTTGTTCCTATGCATGTAAATACATATACTTTCCAAAAGAATTTTCCCGAATGAATGCCTAACACAATAAAGCATGCAAACACATGTTTCCTTTTGGAGGAAATATAAAACAATAGCTCTTGGAAAAACATGTTTTCTTTTCCATAAAATAAATGCAATAAAGCATACCATCATTACCCATATATATATTCAAAGGAAAACAACACATTACTATGGTTTTTGTATATACAAATCCATCTTCTTTCCCAAAAGAATCTTTTCCAATAAAGGTTAGCATACCATGCTATCATTTCGCAAATGAAAATGTATATTAATTCGAAAGGAAATTAACATAGCCTTGTATGAAAACGCATAATTTTTCCAAAAGAAGTCTATCATAATAGCCATTATTTTCATGTATGAAAAATAGTGCAATTATTTTAAGAGATGTCACACAATAAATATTCTTTCGTTGGATTCAAAGTATATGATCCTATAATGCATTATTCATTATTTTCATGCATATTTACTTTCAAGGAATCCAACACCATAGTTGTACTTTTCATGCATGCAAAGAACTTATTTCATTTCTAAGAGAAAAAAACACAATAGTTACATTTTTCATACATACAGATAACATATTTCTTTTCAAGCAATATAAAACATAATAATTCAATTTTTTTTCATGCAAATAGCTTATTTCCTTTCAAGAAATATCAAACTTAATAGTTGTAGTTTTGTGCATTCAAATAACTTACTTCTTTCAAGAATTCAAACATAATAGCATGCAATTACATGATATTTTCAAAAGAATAATGTGGCATCTTGAGCTTTTATGTGCAATGTTCATATACATTTTTCTCATATGTAAATTATGTAAGTTATTTAGATTCATGATAAAAGCTTATATATGCATATCTCTCATGCCTCAAATATTTTGATTCAATACAAAATTCTATCTATACATATTTCTTATGCATTTAATATTCACATTCACTATACAAAATTATTGACGCATTAAATAATTGTATAAAACATATCTTTTATTTATACCCAAGATTCGTTAAGTAAATGATTATAAAATAGCATGCATATCTTTTATTTATGTCCCAAAATTTATTAAGTAAATGATTATAAAATAGAAAATGCATACTAGGGTAAATTTGTATTTACAAATGGAGAAATAATATCAATCCATTTATTCAACCTTCCATACCACACATGCATACTATATAATAAATTTACACGACATATAAACTATATAATAAATTTACCATACATGTAAAAGTTATAATAAATTTTCCATGGAAAAGGAAATAATTAAACCATAAATTTCCATGAGACATTAACACATACCTTACTTCTCCACATATGCACAGTGACGTCTCAGATCCTCTTCATGGCCTCATTTATGGAAGTTCATTTTGACAATTTGGGCAAACCTGCACTGAACGAGAGAACAATAGGCTTTTGCAAAGAGTTTGGAGAAGCGTAAAAAGAATAAAAAACAATAATATGGATCTCTATTGCTCCCTTTTTCACTGAAATATATCTTATATTTTGTGAAAAATACATCGTGGTTTGCTCGAAAATGTTAGCAGCCCCACCAAATTCTAGCTCAGTGAGACTACCATGAGCTTCAATTTATATTTATTATACCCTCGATGAGAATTGGTACGAATACATAAGGGGTTTCTTTCTATTTTGTGAAATCTTCATCTGAAATCCGGAGTAACAATTAGTTTTACTCACGGCAAGGTATAGTATGGGAAAAGAACAATTTTCCTTCATTTTGAGGTGGCTCCATTAAAATATGGGAAGAAATAAAAAGTAAAAGGCCTCGTAGTGCCCTGTTCCCATCTTGTTCTCAAGTTCTTTTCCATTTCATGAACATGAAATTAGGTTTTAATTGGTCATTGAGGTAATTGTTTCTTGATATTAGACGATTGAGAGCACATAAAAAAGTACATTATCTTAACTAGATATGGTACGTAAATATTCCACGCAAATGCGCTCAGTATATTACATACTCTCCCCTTTAAAGAGAACATTTTCTTTGGTGATCATAATTTGGTTTTACATATGACATTATCACATATGACATTTATCTAGAAGCATCAAAAGGCATTTTTTCCTTTTGAAAATAACGAATTTTTACTGCAAAAAATATACACATAAATAAAATCAATAATATTTTAACAATAATCAAAAGAATTTGCAGTTGCAAAAGTATTCAATTTATACTTTCTACCAAGTAACCAATATTTAATTTTTTTAGAGATAAACACATAATATTTATACCAACTTACCATTATGTTGATGGTGTTGGACTCGCCAACATGTCAGGGGATCTCCCTGTTAAGAAGTCCCAACTAGACCTCACACCGTTTGGTGTAGGAGTCCCAACAGTGGGTCATATGGTATCTTGTTGACCGCAGTTGCGCACGGAGGCAAGAAGGATGTCCTTGTTGGTAGCAACGGTGTGACCAGCACAAGAAGGCAAGGAAGGTGCATCAAGGGTTGTAACACATGAAAAGGGGAATGAGTGTGCCCCTTAGAAACCTGTGGACACACGTAGCTTGAAAGCGAACACACGAGCAAAGATACATCAGAAGCTAGAAGGCAGGGAAACCAACGATCCAAGGTGATGGTTAAACCAATAACGCATATTAGTAATATTCATTCATACATATATAAAAAAATTCCATACATACATACAGAAGCAAACAACTACTTATATTATTAGAGTAACCAAGATAGCTAAAATACAATAACAACATATGCATGAAACATGTTGGATCTGTTATATTAAGAGTGAAATATCCAATCATAGAATGTAACTATGTCCAACTATTGGTCCTGCAACGAAGCATTACAATGACTGCCACCTTCTCCTCCAAAGAGATATATTAGCTTTGCACTGTGGAGAAGCGAAGGCTTGTTACAATAAACTCAAACCTTTCTCTAAGATACACCTATAGGAAGGTTGTTTCTCAAAAGCCTATACAATGAGTTATGAGTTTCTATAAATAGCAAAGGGTGGGTTGACCCTTGACATTCCCCTTTGTAACTATTGACCTACCCTCAGGACTGTTCAACTACTACATGACTGTCACATTAGACTATCAACACTTAGTCTTTCACTTTTACAACATGTTACATTACAATCTGCACATGTACCCATGTGAGACAATATAGGCTTGAGTAAGCCATGCAAGACATCACTAAGACTCAGACAGCTGTGGGAAGACCAACTCTTCGACATCCTCATGATGGTCGACAATGGCATACTGATACCAAGCTTCGTAGTCTGTGGTGGTGTTCGTGTACTCTGTGGTGACATCCTTCTGAATGTGAACTCTTGCCTCTGTTGCATCTGGGTACACTTCTTTGTATCCTCTGTCCAAATCATCTGATAATATGCGCATCATAGTCTTGAGTGCAACCAAACCAGCAACATACTAATACATAGTGTGTGTGCTAATCTCCAAGTGTGTGCTGGTGGCTATGCATATCAACTTGTTGAAGTACATGTCTAGATCGAGTTGGACTTGGTTCTTTGTCTTCACCTCAGTGAGTGTGCCCATGGATGGGATCGCATGCATCTACACAATGACATCCATGCTCCTTAACACTCGTGCATGTGATCGACAACACTGATCACCCTATTTTCTCTGTGCCATCTATTGTGATGGGTCTAAAACCTGTATGGGCATAGTTTCATCAATCTGTGAATGTTGTGCCTCCTGTTGTACCTTTTCCTACTGCGCTTCCTTCTCTCCTCTATGTAGCTCCTGTTCTTCCCTGAGTTGTCACTTAGACTCCTGCAACTCCTTCTTTGTTTTCTACATCCTATTTTTCTCTCTTTTCCTTTACAGGATCTTCTTGTCACACTGTTGCCTCTTAGAATCAATCTCCAAAAATTATTTCATCACAAGTGGATTTGCTTTGAACTTGCAGCTTTTCTCCACCTCTGCGCCGTCAACATCCTTCTTCCTGCCTTGGTGGTGCATAAGTCTTCTACCCTCTGCTACTATTTATGGTGTTGTTATCTATGATTCCATTGTCATTTCATCTTTATATACTTGTCTATGAATAGTTTGGTGTCTTCATAGATAGGCAAGGTCATAGACACTCGCTCAACTGCATATCAAGTTTCATTCTCAATGGTTTCCTTTGGCCCTGCTCTCTGGGAGGCGATTGTACTTATATTGTTGAGACGCAGACGAACACCTGTGATATCTAGAGACATAGCAACACTGATGGAAAGAAATATGTCAGTTGAAAACTAAAGAAAACTTGAGGATTGACTTGCAACATACATGTATGACTGATTGTGAAGATTTTGCAATTTCCAGTGGGAGGCCAGGAGATTGACTGCCAAAACTATGCAAGGCACAGTCCTAGTTGTTAGGAGGTTGATTGACCATTGGAATTACGTAATGTACAATCCATATACCTTACTAAGGACTGAAACTATGCAATGCATGATTTTAGTCAGCAAGGGCATGCAAACCTAACAAACTGCATTGTGGAGTTCCTAGGACCAGCTGGGCACTTCCTCCCAGAATTGCGCAGAGCAACCTTGGGGTCAGTGCTGGCCAATTTTGTGCATTTTCTGGGAGGGAGGGAGATCCTTCATTCTCAGGGATGCGCATTATTGGTTGTGCAAGGCAAGGTCTGGGCGAAGGCAGCCGAGACCCACCGACGGGTGACTTAAAACATGAGAAGGTTGAATGCATGGTGAAGTTAAGTGAAAACAAGATTGAATGATCATGCATGTAAACAGTGAGTGCAAGATTTAAAAAATTAGAAATCAAGCATTTGTGTGAAGCGAGATGCAGTGATGGCGACCGTTAGTGCATAAAAAATGTCATGCATGTGACAACAGTAAGATGCAAAGAAAAAATGAAACAGTGCTTCGACTAGCTAACATGCATCAAAACAACAACAATCTTTCATTGAAATCAAGCAGACAAGACTTACACAAAGAGAAATGCAAAAAGCGACAGAAATGAAACACAAGACATGGAAGGTGGATTTACCCTAAAAAAGCTGATCTGAATGTGCCAAAAACCCCTAGATGTGATGGGATGCCAGAGCTACAAGATCGATGTGAGGAATGAGGTTTGCAACATTTGGCAAATGAGTTTTTATAATATCAAGGTCATGACGTGCATGCTACAAATCTAGAAAAAAAGAAACACCTGGTGGGAGGTTTCTAAAATGATCTTTGCATGTAACCTCCAACTGCTAAAAATAGATCCCTAAAGTCTAGGGATGCTTTATTTTTTTCTTTTTCAGGAAAAGCAGGCCATGCATGCAAATAACCTTTGCTCAATCTCGAAGGGAACCATTCAACCTAACAACACTACAACAACCTGCAAGCCTAGGGATGAAATTTGCACACTTTCTGGGCTAAGCAAGGCTGCTTCTCCCTCGGGCATTGCGCAATTTCTAGGGACAATACATCGCTGCCTCCCAGAGTTGCGCAATTTCTAAGTTGGAGCCTAGTGTTGGGCTAGATTGCACAATTTCTGGAGGGATGGTTAATTGGCTGGATTATGCAATTTCGGAGCCCAGCAGGATTCTGCAATTTCTAGAGCGAAGGTTGGTTCCCCTCTAAAATTAAGCAATTTTTAGGGGGAGAATCTCAGCTAGAGAATTCTCTATGTTTGGAACGACAGCCTATGGGTGGGAGACAAACGAGTTGACATACATAGGCTAGCAGGCCACTGAAACTCAGCTGAAGCCTATGTACTTGACAGTGCAAGATGTGCTTCTAAGGATGGTTCGTAGGGAGGATTGAAAATGAAGCTAAGGAAAAAATTTGGATGGTGGTTGTAGCCGCTACAACACATTACTTACCAAATACTCTGAAAAATCATGTCACTTTTCTGCAAGCTCTCCAATGGTTTAAAAACCCAACAACGAACACACTATAATAAACAAATGAAACATGATCACATTAGTCACAACATTTTCAATCAAATGAAATACTTTAAACTATCAATCATTCATGTAATTTCAAGTGATATTTTAGTCACAATATTTCCATAAGTACTCAAAGAGCACCAACCATCTAATCATAAAAATGATAAATCACTGCACCACGTGATCATTATCTTAAATCCCACTAAGATATCCAAACAATAATTTTAAAAGCACTTAGAAGGCACCTAGCTCTCTCATCATCAAAATGATCAATAAATGCACCAAGGACATATTATCCTAGCCCTTGCTAAGACATTCAAAAGATTAGTAATACAATAAAGGAACTACACTACCAATAATTCCTTACCGAGAACTAGGATCCTTTCCTATCAAGATGTACTAAAAATATTTACACAATTATATAGAAAATTCATTTTTAACACAACACATAATTGATTAGTTAATTTGTTCTACTATGAGAAGCACAGTGGCAAAATAATGCTCCTCCCAACCCATGGGAATAGGTTTCCACAACTAGATTAAGTCTTTTTCACATCCAAATAGTTCATTGACAGAGACCATATTAGGTCTAGTCTAGACTTCCACTTGTCAACCCGCGCAAGAATTCCTATGACCACAAAGGATCCAATACAAGATTCCTCTTGGCAACGTCCTACCTATAACTCTGACGGCGTCCCATATATGAAGAATTTATGGGCCTTCTCCAATAGGCTTGAAAATCAACATAGTTTCCTTGGGTGTTTTCCCCTCTTCACCATCTTGGCCAACTCTTTTCGATTATTGAGATCATTTATCTCTAGGGATATGAAATCTATGCAGGCAACCATTATCAACCCAAGGCCTCCTGGCCTTTCCAAACTGTCCACACTATCTGGGATGTAAAATTATTTTTTATCACTCTTTCCTAGAATAAATTACATAATGAACCATATGCACATTATCATTAAAACAAAAGAAACATTTACATACACCATGCATTTATACATGACCCTTAGCATGGGTCTACAATATTTAGAATGAAAGGAAACATAACTGGCATACAGGGATTTTACATTTTGATTTTCCAAATAACAAAATCATGCATATCATAACATTATACTTTCTCTTTTATGGTTGCAATCAACATTGAAATCTTTTACCTTCGCAAGTTTTCATGTTTCTATTAAGCTACTCCTGCTTAATCCCATTGGAAACATTAGTCATAAATATGCATTTCTTAAACAAGTATTCATTTTTGAAACCATTTTAATTTCATGCACATAACATTGTCATGCATACACGTATATACAAATATTCATTGATGTGTAAATGTCAATAATAGTTAGGTAACAATCCAAAGATTCCCAAATCCCAGACTGCACTGTTACCAACAGATGAACACATGAAGTACATACCAGAATCCCTTGTTTACAAATTAAAATAAGATTAAATAAATTCCAACTCATGCATATAATTTTTAATAGTTAGTCATGTAACACTAACTAATCATCCATGACAAGAGTCAATCAACAACTATATAGTACAATCAAGTCTCACTACTCAACTCATTGTTTATGTTTAACAAAAAGGTGGGTTCTTTCAATGTCCTTTTAAGACACTCTATCGTCCCTTTCAAGGAAATTCCCCATATTTTACATTCATGCATTTATTCTTTATAGGTAGTTCATTGTAACATTACTCATGTTAATTAAATTTATTAGTAATATTTTCATATATGCACATTGTTCATAGGTGCAAAAAAGTTTTTATTGTCTTTTATCCTCAACAAGGTTCCAATATCATGAACACAATTTTGTAGTAGACTTTATGATTCAAAATGGATTTTGGATAGACTCCTAAGTCTAAGTGTTCCTCACAGAGGAAAGTTAAAGTCCAAGGAGGTTCTTGGACATAACCCCGTTGCAGATATCTTTTCATTCTGAATCTACTGCAACTTAAATGGGAAAAATTGTACTTAGGATGTAGAAGTTATCGCTCAATGAAGATGCCCTTTATTCCTTAGAAAAAGAGGCAAAATCATTTAAAAATGGCAAAAAACCCTTCGAAAGGGAAATCGCATCGGACCAGGGAAAAAGAGCGAATTTACGTGAAAATTGGAAACTCTTAATCATCGATCCCTGACATATCGTGTTGGAGGCAGACAGGTGATGTTACATAAGGACTGGGCTGAGCAATAAGCCGATTGCCGATATTGGCAGATTGAAATTGCCGATGCCACAAGGCAAAGGAGGGACCCCGGGCCGAGTGATATCGCGATCGCAATATTGGCATCGATGGATCGCGTCAGCATAGGCCATACTATATGGACAGACCCTGGGGCTCATGCGATATGCGATTGCAACTAGTCGCATCACAAAATCACATAGGAGCTACACAACGGAGTGGGGCAACATATATATATATATATATATATATATATATATATATATATATATATATATATATATATATATATATATATATATATATATATATATATTTGTGTGTGTGTGTGTGATGTGATAACTGGGCTTGAGGAGCCTATAGGGGGTATTTGATATATTTTGAGATCCGTCAAACAACAGTTTTCAATGTACTTTCGCATATTTCTTTTAATAAAAGAAAAGCGAACATAAGTGCCGATGTGATGGAACTGGACCTAAAAGGGTTTGTAAGTGACAATGTATAATATTTCAAGTCTGTCTCAAGCCATTTTATGGGATTTTGCAGTGTTTCAATGTATTTTTAAATATAAAAGGAAACCACAAAACAAGTAGGATTTCGGGAGGACCGAAGGTGGTAAGAGGTTTTGGTTGGGCTTTGCCTGAGCCCATACATTGGATGCCATGTGTCTATGCCCTGGAGAGAGAAAACCACTCTTTTCAGGTGGTTAACTCACATACGCATGGGCCGCCCAAAACGAACCACAGCTGTTGGATCTAGATCTTCCAGATCAACAGTGCAGATGTGATAAGCAACATAAAGGCAGACACAATGGAAAATAAGGCGGAATCCATAATATTTGAAGTCCAATAAACATTGATTCTACGGATTTTTCCCATGTTTGAATGTATTTCTCTATGTAAACAGAGAACGGCCTTTTCGGGAATTTCAAAGGCTCGATGATCCATTCCATTACAGAACAAGTGACCACCATCCCTAAAGGCATTTAACAAATGATTGGTAACACTAAGAGAGGGGATTTGAGCAGACCGAGGTCAGGATATAGGGAGCCGAGAGGAAAAACAAACTGGCAATGCCAATTGGCTTAAAAGCCATGAATGTGAGAGACAAAAAGAAGTTGTTAGAGTTGTTGCTGAAATCGAGCATGAGCAGAAAGCAAAAGCTGAAGTGCACGCAACCAAGGGAGTCACTTGGAGTTCAAGTGGAAAGCCAGAGGGCTATAAACTGACAGAGAGACAAAGAAGCCAGAGCCGAAGAGCCAGCGCTAGAGCCAGAGCCAAAATCCAGAGCCAAGAGCCATAACCAAGAGCCAGAGCTAGAGCTAAGAGCCAAAAAGATAAGAGATTCAAGAGCCATGGATAAAATGGTGTCTAAACCCACTGTTTCTATACAAAACCAATTGATTTGAGCTAGGGAGCTTGTAAAAGGGCTTTACCATAATCCTAGAGAGCCTAGTCAAGTTGACTAGAGCTCACGGAAGTGTAGCCCAAGAGTTTTGGGTGAACTCCAACTTAATATCGTTGTTCTGCATGTGTTATTACTGCATTGTCTCTGCTGCTTTATTTACTGTTATATGTATTTATATATCAATTTGAGCACATTAAATTACAACACATAAACAGTCTTAATAAACAACACTAACATACACCTTCTGTTCAAGCACATATTTAATCCCACACTAGTTAATCATAAAGATTTGGGAATAATTTAAGCTTTGGGAGTGGGAGACGTTCTTGTAAGTTAGACAAGAAGCCTAAGTGCCCCATTTTCAGGTCAGGTGGTATCAGAGCTTGAGATTGGTCAAAACCACCTTCAAAAAAAGTTATATCAAGATGTTTAATTGACAGAGCAAAGATTGCTTGTCTGAAAGGTGTTTAAACAGTCAGAGATTGATTGTATGCTTGCTTATAGGCTGATTATTATTTGAGTTTGCACAGGTGAAGGGAAAGCTATTGATAGCTCAATCCAGGAAGGAAAAGAAGGAAGAAGGGCTGAAGGCATTCTTCTATACCAAAGGACCTCAAGGCAATCCTTGAAGCACAAGAGGTTGCTGCAAAAGGTTGTTGAATAAAGCACTTTATTAATCTTGTTTGAAGTTCTTTTGTTCATTGGTATAATGACAACTTCTACAAGTGAATCCTCAAATTCCTCCTCCATCACAATACTCTATGATGGAGACTTGAGGTAAGACTTTCTTATCATGATGGACAAGGTGAGAGAAATGTATGAGGATGGAAGGAAGAGCAACATACTCAAAGAATAGTTGAATTCCATGAAGGAAGAGAAGCAGTTGCTTTCCGGCAGACTGCCGGAAATGGGGACTCAACTTCATATTGCAAATATGAACCTAAAAAGGATGCATGAGTTGGAGTCACAACTATTTGTTGCCAAAGAAGCCTTGGTCAAGTATCAGCTTGAAGAAGAGGTAAGACATTCCAGTCTGTGTTCAAATTCCGCTAAGAATGCTTATATCGGCTCTTTTGAAAAACATACCAAAGGCATAGGTTCCAAGCTAATGTTCAAGATGGGCTATGAAGGAAAATGCTTGGGTAGACATGCACAAGGTATTTTTGAGCCAATAATAATCGAGGAAAGGCCTAAGTGTTTGTGTCTTGGCGAAGGACAAGCTTATGGAGAAGTTACAAAGCTTCCATGAAGACTATTAAAACATCTCCAAGAAGGAGTTACATTGCAGGTCTTCAAGAGTGTGAAGGTTTTATTCAGGAGGAATGTAATAGCTTGAAACATAATTTGTAGGATGCAGGTGTTCAGAAGCACACACTTGAACTAGAGAGTTGTGGAATCTCTGAAAGCCTTGAAGAGATTGATGGTTTTCCAAATGGAGCTACTTCTTCACTCAATTCACCTCCTCATGAAGGTAATAAAGGTGAAAGAGAAAGGTATAAATCTGGTTCTAATAATCTTCCTTTTGATTTTGCAAAGAATGATAAATTTCTGCATAAGCATGGGAAAATAATTGCATGCTCCTTTTGTGGTTTGGATAACCATCATGTTTCTAGATGTTAGATGAGAATGACTGTTTGGTCAATTTAGTGTGATCTAAATTGCAACTTTTAAATGTTAACCCGCGGCTCATAAGCTAATGAAGTGAGGTGTACTATATGTACTTAGGTAACCGTTTTCTTAGTCTTTTGTCGTTTTTAGCTTTTTTTAAGTTTGTTTTCGAATGTATCTTTCTTACTATGATGTGATGGAAATGTAATAAAGCAAGTGAAATGTGGATGATTGTGGTGATCTCTAAGTGATTTCTCAAAACTTAAAAAGTATTCTACAAGAAAGCTTGAACAACAACTGCAATAAAATCAACTCTTAAAGGAAAATAAAGACATCAAATAAAGGACTAATGAGATCGGCCCAGTATCTCTGCTGCTGAATGAAAATGAAAATGAAATCTATATTAAATCCAACTAAAAGTAAGAACAACTATCTCACACTATTTCAACTCTTCAACTTAATCTTCTCCATGAAAAGATATCATGAAATGTTAAGCAATGTGAAATCTAAGTGAAACTACATAAAAGAGACTAGTCACAATACTTTAACTTTCTCTTAACCTTTTGCCTTTCAGCTGAATTTATCATGTAAGAAACAGTTATGAATAAGTCAAGTAATGTGAGTTCTAAAGCAAACTAAATCAAGCTATACTAAGTGATATTTTGGCTCCCAATAAAGTTATTTGATTATGGAAAAGGAACCATCAATAGATGAACAACTTGATATCTAAGAGCAGAAAGTAAATATGCAAGTTAAAGAAATGACAGTAAGGAAAATCAAAACTGCAAAACAATGAAGGTCAGCAACATAGACAAGATGATCACGCATGCCACTAGTTATGAAAAGAAAAGAAGAAAAATTGTCCCAGGCTTGCCTAAGAAACCTGCATAACACACTGATCAGTCATGAACATAAAAGTGCAGAAATGTAAATCAACAGAAATCAAAGTTTATGTACAGCTAATATACATGTTGAAAAGAAATAAAAATGCAGCAATTTAAAAGACATATGTACAGCTAATATACATGAAACAAGAAAAAGAAATGCAAGAAATTAAAGGTTACTGTACAGGGCTTCAGCAAACAGGGGCCCTCTGCCTACTTCAGCCGGTTCAAGGAGCAGTTATACGCTTAAATGCAAAACAGTCTTCTCATGTATTGAACATCAAATGTAAAGTACAGTGGGGAGCTCAAAATTACATCCAAAACGATTACAAAAACGATTAACTCTCCAGCGTTCAAGGACGCTTTATTTATAAAGAGAAAGCAAACTACTTTAACGAGATCTATGCTATTCAACCAGCTGTTTAAAAACACGTGAATCCTCTACGTCCCCGGATCTAGGTAACTGTCATTGTGTTCATTCAATCTGGAGAGTATGGCTGTTGGATTCGTGCTTCTAGATTGTCTCCGTGGCTGAGGATGATGCCACCTAGCTTCACGTGCCCAAAAATAGAGCAACGCAGAGTCGTGCCACCGCTGAACACTTCTGTTGACCGGTATTTGCCTCCTCGTTGATCGCGGGCTTTTATGGTTGTTCTGGGTGATCTGGAGGGACACGTCCCATGTCCTTCATTCCTGGAACTTGCCCATGTGGCTCATCTTCTCGGAGGACACCTGTAACATATCATTTAATAAAACAGTTGCGGAATCCTGTGCTGGCTGCAGAAACCTGGATCAGCTGCGGAAACCTTTGTTGGCTGCGGAAACGCGGCACTCTGAACCAAAATTCTAAACCAAACAACAGTCATTAGCATAGTTAGAAAACCATGTAAAAAGTCCTAAAATACAATGATTTAATCAATTTGGTGGATGAAATGAGTGGAAAAAGGAGGCTGAGAGGTGTATGGGAAGGTACAGGTTCAAGGCTCTACATACCCCCAATGTGAATTCTGATGAGCCCATGATGGTAAAGGTGGGATTCAATATGGCCTACATGTTTCTGAACAGTAGAGCTCATTTTCTTCAGGCTTGCTAACAGAAAGTAAGGTAAATTAAGGGCATGGCCTTCCATAAAATTCATCATAATCCTTGCATGATACATGTACATGGTGCCAAAATGACCCTCGCATGTAATAAACTTCTGAACAAGTAATAACAACGTAGACCATTCTTCTTTGATTACATGCACATGAATTCCTTTAGTAAATATAGAAGTATCCATACCTGGGTTTTTGAGCATGACTTTCCATCCTTGATCATCCAGACCTCTGTTTTTAAACCATCTGTCTCCCTCTTGTGGTAAACTGGTTGCTGCTGCTATTGTGGCCTCTGTTATTGTAAATTTCAAGTCCCCTACCTCCACTACGTGTCCATTAAAGGACCGAGCAAAGGTTTTAGTGACTTCCTTATTATAACCTCTGAACTTTTGAATAAATTTCAGCCACTTTGCTCTCTTCAATGACTCCTTCATCTGCGGATACCCCTCAAGGTATTTTGGGCCCTCGGGTTCAGCTCTAAGTAACTTTCCCATTCTCGGCTTTCAACCCCGGCTGAAAATTTTACTATGTGTGGAGGTTCAAGGGAAAAGCGAGCTGATTACGGGATTCTTAAGGTAAGTGGAGTGGCCGTAATCGAAATGCAAAGCGTATGCAGTGACTGTAATCAGGGTTTAGAGCAAAGCTATGGAGGTTGCAGTAGAAATGGAGAGTAGGAAATAGTATGAGTACGAGGGAGTAAAGGATAAATAACAGAAACGAGTTCAATGCATGTGGGAGTGGAGTGATAAATGGGCAGAATAACGGCTGAGTCCTTTTGAATCGGATGACTTACGCACACATCTCAGCAGATGGCTGCGGGAATTATGGTGAAGGGGAGCCGTAGTACAGTAGGTCACGTCTCAAAGTACGGCCAATAAATGGAAGAGCAACCCCATTTCGAGTTTGAATTAATAGTGATTATGGGACAGTTAGAAAGGAATGAGGTGGATGGATTATCATCGTGGAAGAGGAGTGATATGGATCTTGTCGTATCAAATCATTGTATTTAGTGGAATTTCCATGATCTAATAACTATGCATACAATGACATTAAATTGTTATTTGGTAGAGATTTTGATCATACCTTTGGAAGTTTGCCATTTGTTGATTAAGGCTTCTGACCCATTATTGCTCTTTGATCTTGCAGATGCCTCATATCTTTGCTGCCTTTGGTGATGATGATGCTAACCTTTGACTGTGATTTTTTTTTAAAACAGAGTGCTGCTGGCTGTAGAGACATAGTGATGCTGGCTACGGAAATCGTTTCTGGCTGCGGAAACTGGTGCTAGCTGTGGAAACGGTTCCCAGCTGCGGAAACTGAGACAACACCCCTTTAACTGCACAAAGATAGTTAGAAAAAAGAACTAACTGAATGAAAATAGCCCTGAAGGGGACTTTTATTGATGGAATGAAATGAAATGAGTGGAATGAGATGGAAATGAAATGGAGTGAAGTGGAATGGAGATGAAAATGAGATGGAGGTGAAGTGGAATGACAAGTGAGGTGAAGATGGAAAGAAAGAGAGATTTTTTTTTTTTTTTTTGGAAAATATAGAGTGTCAGGTACCCCTGATTTTCACTCTACATTTTCTGTATAAGACTGCCAATCTATGATTGGTTTTCAGGCTTATACAAAAGATTTTTTTATTATTATTTTTTTTTTTAACTGAAAGAAACAAAGACTAGGCTGATGGAGGAGAAGGACTCTTCTCCACCAGCCTCATTGCAGAATTTTCTTGAAACATTTTGACAAAGTCCTCTTTTGAGAGTGGCTTATGATAAATTTTCAATCGGTGGCCATTCACAATGAGAGGAGCTTGAAACTCATCAATAGTCTTGACTCGAACTGCTCCATTGCTAAAGACTTCATCAATCTCATATGGTCCAAGCCAATGAGTCTGAAATTTCCCTTTGAAGTCTTTAAACTTGGAATCAAACAGTAACGCCCAATCTCCCTTCTGAAACTTTTTCTCTTTGATATATTTGTCATGCCACTTAGTTCTTTGGTGCTGAACTAGATCAGTCCTTAAAATTGCATCTTGTCTTATTTCATCTAGCTCATTCAGCTGCTCCATTCTGTGCTTTTGGGCTTCTGATAGATTCATCCCCAACTGAACTGCCATCTTGAAGGTCTTGACTTGAAACTCAATGGGGAGTGGGACTTCTTTCCCATAAACAAGTTCATAGGGAGAATGTCCTGTTGTGTTCCTCCATGTAGTTCTATAGGCCCATAAAGCTTCAGGAAGCCTTTCTGCCCAATCTCTTCTATGGAGATGAACAGTTTTGGTGATGATGCTCTCAAGAACTTTGTTTGTAGATTCCACTTGACCATTTGCTTGCGGATGGTAAGGAGTAGATTTTCTATGCTTGATTTTGTATTCTTCCATCAGCTTCTCCATCAAGTTAGATGTAAATTGACTTCCCTGATCTGTCACAATTTCTCTTGGGACACCAAAACGAGCAAAAATATCCTCAAAAAGAAATTGAACAACCGAATTTTCAGTGGCAGAAGGCAATGCCTTGGCTTCTACCCATTTAGTAACATAACCAGTGCAAACCAATATATACTTCTTTTGTCTAGATGGTGGATTAATAGGTCCAATGAAATCTAAAGCCCATTTTTCAAAGGGTTCGATGAGTACCTGTGGCTGTAATGGCATTTCATTTGAAAGCGTTGGTCTCCCAATTCTTTGGCAGCTGTCACACCTTCTAACATATTGTTTTGCATCTTTGAAGAGAGAAGGCCAATAATATCCTAAATAAAGGATTTTATATTCCGTCCTCTTGTCAGCAAAGTTTCCACCGCACGGTTCATCATGACATGCCTTAAGGATGTCAGGCATTTCATCTTCCCGAACACATCTTCTGATCACACAATCTAGCCCTGTTTTAAACAATTCATTAGAAATCCATGAATAATTTGAGCTCTCCTGAATAATTTTCCTTTTCTCATTAGGAAATAAGTGTGGAGGTAGCTTCCCTATAACCAAATAGTTAGCAATATCTGCATACCAAGGAGTTTTAGTAGTTACTGCAAACAAATATTCATCTGGAAACTTATCCTCTATAGGAGAATCTTCGTTAGTATTTTGGATTCTAGACAAGAAATCAACTACTGTATTTTGTTTCCCTGGTCTATCTAACACAGTAATATTGAATTCTTGTAAAAGTAACAGCCATCTTGTAACTTTGTCATTAGTAACAGGTTTGTTCATGAGATATCTAATTGCAGAATGATCAGTATGGACAAAAGTTTCATAGCCAGTTATATAGTGTCTAAACTTGTTGATTGCATGAACAACGGCTAAGAACTCTTTTTCAGTCACAGTATAATTTAACTCAGTACGAGTCAAATTTTTACTGGTGTAGTAAATGGCATAAGGAACTAAATCCTTTTGACCCAACACAGCTCCTAGAGCTGTATCTGAAGCATCTGTAGAAATATGGAAAGGAAGTTTCCAATTTGGCCCTCTCAAAATGGGTGCTTCAGATATTCTTGTTTTCAAAGTTTCAAATGCAGATTGAAAGTCAGGATCCCAATTGAATTCACAGTCTTTTGTAAGTAATTTGAAGAGCGGAGATGCTATCTTGGTGAAGTTTTCAATAAATCTTCTATAATATCCAGTAAATCCAAGAAAACTTCTAACATCTTTTTGACAATTTGGAATAGGTAACTTGGAGATGACTTCAACTTTTGATCTATCAACTTTAATTCCATCTCCTGAAATATGATATCCTAAAACAATCCCTTCAGTAAACATCATAAAACATTTTTTATGACTTAATGAAAGATTTGTTTCTTTACATCTTATAAGGACTTTTTCCAAATTTTCTAATGCCTCTTCAAATGAATTACCATAAACTGTAAAATCATCCATATAGACCTCTACACAATCATGAATTAGATCAGAAAAGATTCCTAGTACTGCCCTTTGAAATGTTGCGGGTGCATTACATAATCCAAAAGGAAGTACTCGGTAAGAAAAAGTTCCCCATGGACAGGTAAATGTGGTTTTGTCCTGATCTTCAGGTGCTACCTGAATCTGATTGTAACCACTAAAACCATCCAAAAATGAGAAATACTTTTTGCCTGCTAAAGTATCTAATACTTGATCAATAAAGGGAAAAGGAAAGTGATCCTTCAAAGTTGCTTTGTTCAATTCCCTGTAATCAATGCAAACCCTCCATTTACCACTCTTTTTAGGTACTATAACCAAAGGAGAAACCCACCGTCTATCTGAAATGGGGTAAATGAAGTTTACATTAAGTAACTTTTGGAGCTCTTCTTTCACTATCTCCCTAAGGTTTGGATTCATCCTTCTTTGAGGTTGTTTGATTGGTCTACTATTTTCCTCAATGTAGATGTGATGAATGCAAGTCTTAGGGTCAATACCTTTCATATCAGTATACTCCCATGCAAATGCAGTAGAATGTTTTTGCAAGATTTTGGTTAGCTCCCCCTGTTGTGATTTTTCCAAGTTTTTGTTGATATTCAATGTTTTTCCTGGAAAAATCTCAATGGCAGAACTACCAAACTCTTCCATAGAGAAAAGAGACATTTGTCTAGATGATCTAGACACTCAATGTCAGAATCCAACTGAAATTGTGTGTGGTCATATTCTGAAGATGGTTCAAAGTTTTCTAATGTGTTTAGAATTTGACTATCTTCACTAATCTCAGAAATGGTAAAGACAGGTTCATTATCTCCTATTTCTGTAATTTCTTTTGCTGGAGGATACAGATTGAACTTCTTTGTCGAATTACCATCAGAAATATACATATCCCCAGACCTACAACTTATGAAAGCATCAGCTGTGGCTAGCCAAGGTCTTCCTAAAATAAGAGGATGGCCTCCTAGATTACTCTTGGGAGTTAAAATAATGAAATCCACTGTATATTCCCAAGATTCTAAGGAGACTGGAATGTCTTCTAATACACCATCTGGTTTAATAATTGATCGATCTGCAAGTTGCAATAAGGTAGGTGTAAAAAGAAGATTAGGAAGTTTTAGCTGTTCCATAGTCTGTCTACTCATGATGTTGATAGCAGCCCCTAAATCAATCAAAGTATTTGGTATTTCTACCCCATTGATATGTGTTTTGACAATTGGACTACCGGGATCTACATATTTCTGCATAGTAATTTTTCCCATCATGATATCTGCAATTTTCCCTACCAGGTGGATCCTTCTGGTATCTCTTGGTTTCCTTCCTGGTCTTTTAAGACTCAACTCCTTTATTGTTTTTGCTAGAATAGGAATCTCTTTAATGGCTTGTAACAAGGGAATCTTGATACAGACATTCTTCAATTCATCTAGAAAATTATAGTTAGGCAACCAAATTTGTTTTTCCACTCCTTTGTCAATTTGTAATCTTTCAGGAAAAGGAGGTGTGGATAAAGATGCAGGTTGCTCAACTATGGGAGTTGTGGGGGTTAATTCTTTTTCTTTTTCTTTTTGAGTGTTTGGGTTTCGAAGAGATGCTTCAGAACCCTTATTGACTTCAAGAGACTCTTCCTCAAAAATGCTTTGCTTTTGAGCATTTATAGAAGGTTTATCTAGGACTCTACCTGATCTGAGTTGTACTTCATTGAGAGGAACAATCATATAGGTAGGAAATTGTTGACCTTCCATCATGTAAGCATTTTGAGGGTTTTTATTATTGGGGTTTGGCAATGGCTGAGAAGGAAGTTGATTTGACTTCTGCTGGAATGGAAGCAAGAGTTGAGAATTTGGATTCTGTTGAGAAGGTTGTTGTTGTTGTGGAAATGGCAATGATAGTTGTGGATTTTGATTTGGAAGTTGTGGAGCTTGTTGGTTTTGAAAAGATGGGGGATATTGATAAAATTGAGCAAATCTCCCATAAGGATTTTGCATACCTTGTACCCATGATTGAAAAGGATTTTGAGGTTGGGACCAAGGTTGTTGCCAAGGATTCCAATTTGGTGGGGGTTGAAAATTCATAGAGTTGCTAAACCCTTGATTTTGTTGCCCCTGCCAAGGTCTCCTTGCAACAAAACAGAGAGATTCGATTGTATTTGGATCTTCTTGAAAGACAGCTTTGAGCCCAGGAATTCAAGGACAATCCTTGGTCTCATGATTCTCTGAACAAATTACACATGTTTCTACAACTTTTGCATCCAAGGGACATTCCCTTAGAGCATGCTTCTTCCTACACTTTGGGCAAAAGATGGCCAAAGCCTCAGCTTCTACTTTCTGCTTATTGTGAATCTTAAGGGTGTCTAGTTGCTCACTAAGACTCCCTAAGATGTCAGTTTTGAATTCATCAAGAATGTTGCCAATCTCAGCCCTACTTACTGATCCAGTTGCAGATTTGTTTGTTCTGATGAGAGAAGGATCTCTAGGCCCTTTCTGAGTTTTAGATTTCCCCCTTGAGAGATGGACACATAGCTCTGCTATATCATTGAGTGAAAGTTGAGATATATCTCCCTTCCCCATCATGTTCAAAATATCTATCCATTCATCTCTAATGGCTTTTAATAGAAGGGCTTTCAAGGTCTCCTCATCTAAGTTACTCATTTTTGCTCTTTTCAAGTTGTATTGAAATCTTTCAAGTAAATCCTCCACGTTTTCATCTTCTCTTTGCACCATTTTGAATACCTCATCCTTGTGATTGGTGGGCATACAATAGTCCAGGTACCTATCCAAAAATGTTTGTTTCATATCATTCTAAGACCTAATGGATTGAGTGAGTAATCCCATGAACCATTTCAAGGCTGCTCCTTTCAATGTTGAAGGAAACAGTTTGAGTTTTTGAGAGTCTTCCAGATAATCATAAATTCGACACACGACTTCAAACTCAAATAGAAATGTTTCAGGGTCCTCATTCCTTAACCCATGGAAGTTTGGGAGGACAGATGGTGAGATGTTTTTCATGGTGGCTCGGGAGTCCTCATCGACTATAAGAAATCCGAATGAGTTATCTCCATCCCTATTTCCCCCAATGTTACCTCTACCTCCTCCTTTGTTTCCTCCTCCTCCTCCTCTACCTCTACCTCTACCAAATCCAGTTGCTCCTTCCTCTGTCATGGTAGTTTCCCTAGAGACTTCAGAGTCTTCTGGTTCTTCTACAAAGGGTGAACGAGAAGGAATTTCTCCCTCTTCTTCTTCAGATGATTCTAATTCTTCAATTATAATTTGTCTTTCTGTAGAAGGAAGGAAATGATCTCTTTCTAATTCAAATTCGATGGAAGGTGTGGGAGAGTCGACTCCTACCTCTTGAATTCCAGGAATCCTAGGGCTAGGAGTGTAAGTTGGAGATGATGGAGGTGTCTCTTGTCTATTCCTTGAAGTAGATGGACTTGTAAAAATCGAACTCTTGGCTCTAACTAAAAACCTTCCCCTAGAATCTCTTGCTCTATGCATGTCATTTTTTTATTTTTCTTCAAGTCGGGCTAATAATTCTCTTTCTGATCTTCCAGGACACTCTAGGTGCAAGAAGAGAGCATACTCAAGAAACTATTAAACCAATAACTTTCTCTTTTCTGATCCTCCATATCACTCTAGGTGCAAGAGGAGAGCATACTTTGAGAGGTTATCAATTTTCCTTCCTTGAAATTTTCTTAATTTTTTTTTAGAAATTGGCTACCTAATTTCACTTCCCCGGCAACGGCGCCAAAATGTTTGGTCAATTTAGTGTGATCTAAATTGCAACTTTTAAATGTCAACTCGGGGCTTGTAAGCTGATGAAGTGAGGTGTACTATATGTACTTAGGTAACCGTTTTCTTAGTCTTTTGTCGTTTTTAGCTTTTTTTAAGTTTGTTTTCGAATGTATCTTTCCTACTGTGATGTGATGGAAATGTAATAAAGCAAGTGAAATGTGGATGATTGTGGTGATCTCTAAGTGATTTCTCAAAACTTAAAAAGTATTCTACAAGAAAGCTTGAACAACAACTGCAATAAAATCAACTATTAAAGGAAAATAAAGACATCAAATAAAGGACTAATGACATCGGCCCAGTATCTCTACTGCTGAATGAAAATGAAAATGAAATCTATATTAAATCCAACTAAAAGTAAGAACAACTATCTCACACTATTTCAACTCTTCAACTTAATCTTCTCCATGAAAAGATATCATGAAATGTTAAGCAATGTGCAATCTAAGTGAAACTACATAAAAGAGACTAGTCACAATACTTTAACTTTCTCTTAACCTTTTGCCTTTCAGCTGAATTTATCATGTAAGAAACAGTTATGAATAAGTCAAGTAATGTGAGTTCTAAAGCAAACTAAATCAAGCTATACTAAGTGATATTTTGGCTCCCAATAAAGTTATTTGATTATGGAAAAGGAACCATCAATAGATGAACAATTTGATATCTAAGAGTAGAAAGTAAATATGCAAGTTAAAGAAATGACAGTAAGGAAAATCAAAACTGTAAAACAATGAAGGTCAGCAACATAGACAAGATGATCACGCATGCCACTAGTTATGAAAAGAAAAGAAGAAAAACTGTCCCGGGCTTGCCTAAGAAACCTCCATAACACACTGATCAGTCATGAACATAAAAGTGCAGAAATGCAAATCAACAGAAATCAAAGTTTATGTACATCTAATATACATGTTGAAAAGAAATAAAAATGCAGCAATTTAAAAGACATCTGTACAGCTAATATACATGAAACAAGAAAAAGAAATGCAAGAAATTAAAGGTTACTGTACAGGGCTTCAACAAACAGGGGCCCTCTGCCTACTTCAGCCGGTTCAAGGAGCAGTTATACGCTTAAATGCAAAACAGTCTTCTCATGTATTGAACATCAAATGTAAAGTACAGTGGGGAGCTCAAAATTACATCGAAAACGATTACAAAAATGATTAACTCTACAGCGTTCAAGGACGCTTTATTTTTAAGGAGAAAGCAAACTACTTTAACGAGATCTATGCTATTCAACCAGCTGTTTAAAAACACGTGAATCCTCTGTGTCCCCGGATCTAGGTAACTGTCATCGTGTTCATTCAATCTGGAGAGTATGGCTATTGGATTCGTGCTTCTAGATTGTCTCCGTGGCTGAGGATGATGCCACCTAGCTTCACATGCCCAAAAACAGAGCAACGCAGAGTCGTGCCACCGCTGAACACTTCTGTTGACCGGTATTTGCCTCCTCGTTGACCGCGGGCTTTTATGGCTGTTCTGGGTGATCTGGAGGGACACGTCCCATGTCCTTGACTCCTGGAACTTGCCCATGTGGCTCATCTTCTCGGAGGACACCTGTAACATATCGTTTAATAAAACAGCTGCGGAATCCTGTGCTGGCTGCAGAAACCTGGATCAGCTGCGGAAACCTGTGTTGGCTGCAGAAACGCAGCACTCTGAACCAAAATTCAAAACCAAACAACAGTCATTAGCATAGTTAGAAAAACATGTAAAAAGTCCTAAAATACAATGATTTAATCAACTTGGTGGATGAAATGAGTGGGAAAAGGAGGCTGAGAGGTGTATGGGAAGGTACAGGTTCAAGGCTCTACAATCACCACATACATGAAACTTTTGAAGGAAAAGAAGCTAATAGCCAAAGGTCCATTGGAAAAGGAAAATCATGCTGTCAAGAGGATGCACTTGTGTTGCACTTACTGCCATAAGCAAGGGCATCTTGCTTAATTATGTTGGACGTTGAATCTAGTAATGCTTCTACAAAAGCTGAAGAAAGTGGAAAGAGAAGATGGCAAAAGTGGAAAGGAAGATTCCATGATTGATGTATCTCAGGATGATTCACATGTTGATGCTGATGTGCAGAAAAAGGTAGTACCTTTGAAAAGGATTGGTGAGAAATGGCTAGAGTTCTTATCCAATTAAGGTTGCATGTTTATTGATGCAACTATTTGCATTTCTTTGTTAATGAGATGCAAGTTGTAGGTTCTTACCAAGAAGGTGAATGGAAAAGTTGAGTAGGAGACTCACTTTATTGCTATAACATTATAATTCATTTCAGCTTTGAAAGTATAGTGTACTTAAGTGAACGTTGAAGGATGAAATGCATGCATGAGCATGATGTGCATGGACATAGGGATGTTGATGTTTTCCTTGTTTTGAACATGTATGTGTAATTAACTTATATGTTGATTGCTTTGACATGGACGTGATGCAATGTTGACTTGGGAGAAGTTAACTTGGTCTCCAAGATGTAGATAATAATGAAGTGTTTCATCTTTTGAAAAGAGTCCTAATGGTCTTTTTCTACATGCTTGACTTCAAGAGTCACTTGTTTAAAGGCATGTTTTGTGGGCTTGTTATTTATTCCATCATTTGTATGCAGATGTAAGACATGGAGGTGTTCACAAGCTGTGAAATCTGTTTCTTTTGTTGAAGCAGGAGTTTAGGCCATCCAGTTGTTGTCTGTATTTCTGTTGTTGTTAACAGTTGTTGTCGACAGCTTGTCAAATAGATACAAATGAAAGTTTTGTGGAGCAGATGAACTTCACATTTTTTTGAGCCACCTTGGATCAATGATAAAGGCAGAGAAGTTCAAACCACCTTCTATGACCATTTTAGCAGAAGTTTTGCAAGAAGACAAGGAGGAAGATAGTTCTTCCTAGGAAAACCAACCCATCCAGGAAGGGAAGTGGTAAGAGACTTTGGTTCGGAGGCAGTATGCAAGGCAAGTGTGTGGATGCTGAAAGAAGAGGGTGTTTTTACTCTCAGATACTGTTCAGATCAATATATCAATCTTTTGGAGACCAAAAGTTTTTTTAGTGGGAAGGCATGATCCAAAAAGGATTTTGGATAGACTCCAAAGTCTAAGTGTTCCTCAGAGAGGAAAATGAAATTCCAAGGAAGTTGGTGGACATAGCCCCATTGCAGAGATATTTTCATTCTGAATCTACTACAACTTGAATGGGAAAAATTGGACTTAGAATGCAGAAGATATCGCTCAAAGAAGATGCCCTTTATTCCTTAGGAAAAGACACAAAATCCTTTAAAAATGGAAAAAAGCCCTTCAAAAGGGAAATCGCATTGGGCCAGGGCAAAAGAGCGGATTTAAGTGAAAATGGGAAACCCTCGATTGCTGATCCCCGACATATCGGGTTAGAGGCAGACAAGTGATGTTGCATAAGGACCAGGCCGAGCGATAATCCGATCGCCGATATCGGCAGATCGCAATCAGTGATGCCATGAGGCAAAGGCAGGACCCTGGGCTGAGTGATATCGTGATCACGATATCGGTGTCGACGGATCACGTCAGCATAGGCCATGCAATATGGACAGACCCCGAGGCTCATGCGATATACGATTGCGACTAGTGGCATCATAAAATTGCATCGGAGCTACACAATGGAGCAAGGCAACATATATATATGTGCGATGTGATAGCTAGACCTGACGAGGCTATAGGTATATTTGATATATTTTGAGATCCGTCAAACAACAGTTTTCTATGTATTTTCGCATATTTCATTTAATAAACTAAAAGAAAAGGGAAGCGTGGATGCAATGAAATTGGACCCGAAAGGGTTTGTAAGTGCCAGTGTATAATATTTCAAGCCCATCTCAAGCCATTTTATGGGATTTTACAGTGTTTCAATGTATTTTTAAATATAAAAGGAAACCACGAAACAAGTGGGATTTCGGGAGGACCAAAGGCAGTGAGAGATTTTTCCCGGGCTCCGCCTGAGCCCATACATTGGCTGCCACGTGTCTAGGCCCTAGAGAGAGAAAACCACTATTTTCGGGTGGTTAACTCCCATACTCATGGGCCGCTCGAAATGAACCACAAACTTTTGATCTAGATCCTCCAGGTCAATGGTGCAGATGCAAGAAGCGACATAAAGGTGGACCCAATGGAAAATACGGTGGAATCCATAATATTTGAAGTCCAATAAACATTGATTTTGTGGATTTTTCCTAAATTTGAATTTATTTCTTTGTGTAAATAGAGAACGGTCATTTCGGGAATTTCAAAGGCCTGATGATCCATTCTGTTAAGGAACAGGTGGCCACCATCCCTGAAGGCATTTAACAAATGATGGCTAACCCTGAGAGAGGGGATTTGAGTGGACCAAGGTCAGAAGACAAAGAGCCGAGAGGAGAAACAAATCGACAACGCCAGTTGGATTAAAAGCCATGAATGTGAGAGACAAAAAGAAGTTGTTGGAGTTGTTGCAAAAACCGAGCATGAGCAGAAAGCAAAAGCTGAAGCATACACAACCAAGGGAGTCACCTGGAATTCAAGTGGAAAGCCAGAGGGTTGTAAAATGACAGAGAGCCAAAGAAGCTAGAGCCGAAGAGCCAGCACCAGAGCCAGAGCCAGAGCCAAGAACCAGAGCCAGAGCCGAGAGCCAGAAAGCCGAGAGCTTCAAGAGCCGGGGATAAAATGGTGTCTAAACCCATTGCTTCTGTGTAAAACCAATGGAGTTGAGCCAGGGAGCTTGTGAAAGGACTTTACCATAATCCTAGAGATCCTAGTCAAGTTGACTAGAGCTCACGGAGACGTAGCCCAAGAGTTTTGGGTGAACTCCAACTTAACATTGTTGTTCTGTGTGTGTTATTGTTGCATTGTCTCTGCTTATTTATTTACTATTATAAGTATTTATATATTAGTTTGAGCACATTAAATTATAGAAGATAAACAATTTTAATAAACAACACCAGCATACACCTTCTGTTCAAGCACATATTTAATTCCGCGCTGGTTAATCATAAAGACTTGGGAATAATTTAAGATTTTGGAGTGGGAGAGGTTCTTGTAAGTTAGACAAGAAGCCTAAGTGCCCCATTTTCAGATTAGGTAGTATCAGAGCTTGAGATTGATTAAACCCACCTTCAAAAAAAGGTTATATCAGAATGGTTGATTGACAGAGCAAAGATTGCTTGTCTGAAAGGTGTTTAAATAGTCAAAGGTTGATTGTATGCTTGCTTGCATACTGATTATTGTTTGATTTTGCAGAGGTGAAGGGAAATCTATTGATAGCTCAGTCTAGGAAGGACAAGAAGGAAGAAGGGCTGAAGGCATTCTTCTATCCGAAAGGACCTCAAGGCAATCCTTGAAGCACAAGAGGTTGCTGCAAAAGGTTACTGAATAAAGCACTTTATTAATCGTGTTTGAAGTTCTTTTGTTCATTGGTATAATGACAACTTATACAAGTGAATCCTCAAATTCCTCCTTCATCACAAGAATCTATGATGGAGACTTGAAGTAATACTTGTTTATCATGATGGACAAGGTGAGAGAAATGTATGAGGATGGAAGGAAGAGAAACAAACTTAGAGAGTAGTTGAATTCCATGAAGGAAGACAAGCAGCTACTTTCCGGCAGACTGCAGGAAATGGGGAGGCAACTTCATATTGCAAATATGAACCTAAAAGGGATGCATGAGTTGCAGTCACAACTCTTTGTTGCCAAAGAATCCTTGGTCAAGTATCACCTTGAAGAAGAGGTAAGCCATTCCAGTTTGTCTTCAAATTCCTCTAGGAATTCTTATATTGGTTCATTTAAAAAACATACCGAAGGCATAGGTTCCAAGCTATTGTCCAAGATGGGCTATGAAGGAAAAGGCTTGGGTAGACATGCATATGTATTGTTGAGCCAATAATAATCGAGGAAAGGCCTAAGTATTTGGGTCTTGGCTATGGACAAGCTTATGGGTAAAATTCCAAAGCTGCCATGAAGACTATTAGAACAACTCCAAGAAGCAGTTGCATTGTAGGTCTTCAAGAGTGTGAAGGTTGTATTCAAGAGCAACGCAATTGCTTGAAACATCATTTGTAGGATGCAGGTGTTCAAAAGCACACACTTGAACCAGAGAGTTGTGGAAACTTTGAAAGCCTTGAAGAGATTGATGGTGTTCCAAATGGAGCTACTTCTTCACTCAATTCACCTCCTCATGAAGGTAATAAAGGTGAAAGAGAAAGGTATAAATCTGGTTCTAATAATATTCCCTTTGATTGTGGAAATCATGATAAATTTCCACATAATCATGTGAAAATAATTGCATGTTCCTTTTGTGGTTTGGATAACCATCATGTTTCTAGATGTTGGAAGAGAATTGCCACATACAGGAAAATTTTGAAGGAAAAGTAGCAAAAAGCCAAAGGTCCATTAGATAAGGCAAATCAAGTTGTAAATAGGATACACATGTGTTGCACTTACTGCCATAAGCAAGGGCATCTTGTTGGATGATGTTGGACTCTGAATCTAGCAATTCTTCCACAAAAGCTTAAGAAAGTGGAAAGAGAAGATGGCAGAAATGGAAAGGAAGATTCCATGACTGATGTATCTCAGGATGATTCACATGTTGATTCTGCTGTGCGGACAAAGGTAGTACCTTTGAAAGGGATTGGTGAGAAATGGCTAGAGTTCTTATCTAATTAAAATTGCATGTTTATTGATGCATCTATTTACATATCTTTGTTAATGAGATGCAAGTTGTAGGTTCTTACCAAGAAGGTGAATGGAAATGTTGAGTAGGAGTCTCACTTTATTGCTCCAATGTTATATTTCATTTCATCTTCGAAAGTACATTGTACTTAAGTGAAAGTTGAAGGATGAAATGCATGCATGAGCATCATGTGCATGGACACGGGGATGTTGATGTTTTCCTTGTTTTGAACATGTATGCGTAATTTACTTGTAGGTTGATTGATTTGACATGCATGTGATGCAATGTCGACTTGGAAAAAGTTAACTTGGTATCCAAGATGGAGATAACAATGAAGTGTTTCATCTTTTGAAAAGAGTCCTAATTGTCTTTTTCTACATGCTTAACATGAAGAGTTGTTTGTTTAAAGGCATGTTTTGTGGGCTTGTTATCTAGTCCATCATTTGTATGCAGATGTAAGACATGGAGGTGTTCACAACCTGTGAAAGCCGTTTCTTTTGTTGAAGCAGGAGTTTAGGCCATCCAATTGTTTTCTGTATTTTTCTTGTTGTTAACAGTTGTTGTTAACAGCTTGTCAAACAGATACAAATGAAAGTTTTGTGCAGCAGATGAGCTTCACACTTGTTTGAGCCACCTTGGATCAATGATCAAGGCAAAGAAGTTCAAACCACCTTCTATGACCATTTCAGCAGAAGTTCTGAAGGAAGACAGTGCTTCCCAAGAAGACTAGCCCATCAAAGAAGAGAAGTGGTCAGAGACTTTGGTTCAGAGGAACTATGCAAGGAAAGTGCGTGGAGGCTAAAAGAAGAGGGTGTTATTACTCTCAGGTACTATTTAGATCAATATATTAGTCTTTTGGAGACCAAAAGTTCTTTTAGTGGGAAGGCGTGATCCAAAATGGATTTTGGATAAACTCCTAAGTCTAAGTGTTCCTCACAGAGGAAAATGAAAGTCCAAGGAAGTTCATGGACATAGCCCCATTTGTTCCTTAGAAAAAGAGGAAAAATCCTTTAAAAATGGCAAAAAACCCTTCAAAAAGGAAATAGCATCAGACTAGGGGAAAGGAGGGGATTTATGTGAAAAGGGGAAACCCCTAATCAACGATTTTTGACATATTGGCTCGGAGGCAGACAGGTGATGTTGCATAAGCACTGAGCCGAGCGATAAGTCGATCGTTGATATTGGCGAATTGCAATCGGCGATGCCACGAGGCAAAGGCGGGAACCCAGGCTGAGTGATATCACGATCACGATATCAGCGTCAGGGGATTGCATCGGCATAGGCCATGCTATATGGACAGACCCTGGTGCTCATGCGATATAGGATTGTGACCAATTGAATCGCAAAATTGCATGAGAGCTACACAATGGAGCGAGGCAACATATATATGTGCGATGCGATAGAAGGCCCGACGAGGCTATAGGCGATATTTGGTATATTTTGAGATCCGTCAAACCATAGTTTTCTATGTATTTTCGCATATTTCGTTTAATAAATGAAAAGAAAAGTGAAGCATTGATGCAATGAAACTGGACCAAAAGGGGTTTGTAAGTGCCAATGTATAATATTTCAAGTCTGTCTCAAGCCATTTTACGGGATTTTGCGGTGTTTCAATGTATTTTTAAATATAAAAGGAAACCACAAAACAAGTGAGATTTCGGGAGGACCGAAGGTTGTAAGAGGTTTTGGCTGGGCTCCGCCTGAGCCCATACATTGGCTGCCACATGTCTAGGCCCTGGAGAGATAAAACCACTTTTTTCAGGTGGTTAACTCCCGTACGCATGGACCACCCTAAATGAACCACAACTGTTAGATCTAGATCAATGGTGCAGATGCGATAAGAAACATAAAGGCGAACCTGATGGAAAATAAGGCGGAATCTGTGTTTGAATGTATTTCTCTGTGTAAACAGAGAACTATCATTTCGGGAATTTCAGAGGCTCGATGATCCTTTCCATTATGGAACAGGTGGGCACCATCACTGAAGGTGTTTAACAAATGATTGCTAATGCTCAGAGAGGGGATTTGAGTGGACTGAGGTTACAAGATAGAGAGTTGAGAGGAGAAACAAACAGACAATGCTAGTTGGCTTAAAAGCCATGAATGGTAGAAACAGGAAGAAGTTGTTGGAGTTGTTGCTAAAACCGAGCATGAGCAGAAAGCAAAAGCTGAAGCACACACAACCAAGGGAGTCACTTGTGGTTCAAGTGGAAAGCCAGAGGGCTGTAAACTGATAGAGAGCCAAAGAAGCCAGAGCTGAAGAGCCAGTGCGACAGCCAGAGCCAAGACCCAAAGCCAAGAGCCAAGAGCTAGAAAGCCGAGAGCTTCAAGGGCCAGGGATAAAATGGCGTTTAAACCCATTGTTTCTATGTGAAACCAATGGATTTGAGCCAGGGAGCTTGTTAAAGGACTTTACCATAATCCCGGAGAGCCTAGTCGAGTTGACTAGACCTCACGGAGACATAGCCCAAGAGTTTTGGGTGAACTCCAACTTAATATTGTTGTTGTGTGTGTGTTATTGCTACATTGTCTATGTTGCTTTATTTACTGTTATATGTTTTTATATATCCGTTTCAGCACTTTAAATTACATCACATAAACATTTTTAATAAACAACACAAACATACACCTTCTGTTCAAGCACATATTTAATTCTGTACTGGTTAATCATAAAGACTTTGGAATAATTTAAGCTTTGGGAGTGGGAGAGGTTCTTGTAAGTTAGACAAGAAGCCTAAGTGCCCCATTTTCAGATCACTTTATTACTTGCTATTCAATTTCGTTATAAACATGCATCATGAATCAAATGTGAAATTAGTCTACTACATATTTCGATATGTATATTGTTAGAATCATACTAGATCTCATGCCCACTAGTAGTAGAACTTTATTTTTTTTTCTTCTTAACAATTCCCAAACGCGCTAATGCTACAACCTTCATCTCTGATATCACTTTTAACATCCCATCGTAACCTCGCATGAAAATACATGGAGTTAGAATATTTTTACAATATTTACCCACAAGTCATTGTGCAAATTACTATTCCAGATTCCTCATTAACCATTAGATAAAATATTCATCATTACATGGAGTAACTTTAGTAAGGAAGAGAAAGTTACATAACCATTAGCAATCATTGTTTTAGTATATTAACATAAGCTTTTTGATGTAACCTTGCATTATTTTCATAATTCCTTTTAATAGATTAGTTAATCACATAATTGATATTATAAACATAAACTCATGGGAATCCACATCATAAAAGTAGCACAATAGGAAACCACATCATTAGACCTTGATATACCTTAGAAACCCCACAGGGTGAAAATCAACAAATATTTAATTTTATTATTAAAATCTCATGAGGGTATTCATCCCTCACTCAATGGTTAAAAGGAAGTCCATCCCTTGACAATTTTCATAAAATATTAGAAAAAAATATCATCTCAAAAACAACATAACTTGTTATAAGCTATCACAATCACCATAACATTCTTTACCCATAAACCCTTGAGTATTGTGTCTTTAGGGCCTGCTTCTTCCCATCAGTGGATTATCCTGTAGCTAACCTTCCTTCAATATGCATAGACCAGCAAATGATTACCTTCCATAATGGTAAACATAATCCATCTTTGCTTATGTCGTAGTTGTTTCCTGTAACTGCTACTATCAACAACCTTTGATATCATGATTAAATCAAGTATTAATCAACCAATTCATAAATCTACACTAGTGATGCTTCACCATCTATTCATGAAATACAAACAAAATATCACCACACGCTTCCTTTAACAACAATGCATATGCATCAATTATAAGCATATAACCATCAAAGAATGCCTATAAATAAATACCACATTAATTATTATTCCCTTCAAACAAGCACACATTCTTGCAAGACAGATCACCACAACTATCTAGACATTTGTTAAGAGGAAACTAACACATCAAATATCATCTTATTACATGTGAATTACATAGAACTTACCAAAATAACTAACCCTTAACCTATTACTTTCGGTGCATGAAAATACATAAAGAAAGATAACACAATGAATGTTGTTTCTATGTATGCAAATGCAGATACTTTCCAAAAGAATATTCCCAAAGGAATTCTTAACACAATAGAACATGCAATCACATGTTTCATTTTCTAGGAAATCTAGCACAATAGTGCTGTCAAAAAAAAGTTTTATTTTCCATAAAACTACTGCAATAAATCATACCAACATTACTCATATATATATTCCAAGGAAACCAACACATTATTATGGTCTTTGTGCATACAACTTTTTTTCTCTCCTAAAATAATCCTTTCCAATAAAGGTTAAGACACCATGCTATCATTTATCGAATGTAAATGTATATTATTTCCAAAGGAAATTAACAGAGTCTTGTATGCAGAAACAAAAATTTTCCAAAAGAAGACTATCATAATAGCCATTCTTTTCATATATGTAAAATAACACATTTCTTTGAAGAGATGTCACTCAATAACTATTCTTTCCATGCACGAAAAGTAGATGATCATCTAATGCATTAGTCATTCTTTTCATGCGTATTTCATTTCAAGGAATCCAAAACCATAGTTGTACTTTTCATGCATGCAAAAGCTTATTTCTTTTCCAAAAGAACAAACACAATAGTTATATTTTTCATGCATGTAGAAAACATATTTCTTGAATAGTTCCATTTTTATGCATGTAAATAACATATTTCCTATCTTTGAGGTTTCTGCAAGTTTCATCATTTTTTAGATTATCTTCCGGATCCATCGCATAAGGATTCTTTTCCATCGACGTTTCGAACCAGCAACGATGGTTCATCTTCAGGATGTGAGAAAATATTAGAAGACTCGTATTATTTTTCAATTATATATATAGAGATGCTTAGCCGACAGATATAATTAATTTAATTATTCTTTTGTAATTTAGGTTTATGGTTATATTAATTATATTTGTTTTAATTTTCTAATTTATATGATTATTTTAATTTAATTTTAATTATTCCTTACTTTAATTATAATTATTTCTTATTTTAATTATAATTCTCTTAATTATTAATCTTAATTTTAATTGTTATTTATTTTAATTAGTTTTAATTTTAATTATTATAATTATCTTAATTATTAATTTTATTTGTTATAATTATATTGATTCTATAATTTTTTATGCAAATTTTAATTATTTGTTTATTTTAATTATTATTTTAATTGATTGTTTATTATTAATTCTAATTTGTATTGATTGTATTTATTTTGATTATTTGTTTATTTCAATTATTATTCTAATTAGTTATTAATTATTAATTGTTAATTGTTAATTGTTATTATTATATTTGTTCTAATTTATTTATTAATTATAAAAAAAAATTGTAAGCTACGGTGTTACCTTTTCTATTATATACAACAGCAGTAAAACTATACAAACCCCTGTAACCTCAACCTGCCCCTCAGGGAAACCAGGTCTGTTGGTTACTCATAAAACCATAGTTTAAGATTGTTCATTTGTCAGCTTTGAGAAACAGCATATCAAAAAACATGAAAATACCCTATCTACCTTTTGTCTCTTAATGTCTAGGCTCAAACACATAACAAAATTATACAAACTGTTTCACTAAAGCTTATCACAAAATTGAAAAAAATAATTGGGAAAACATTCAGTCTACCATAATTTCTTGCTTGATTTCCTCCTCGCGTTTCGCCTTGGTTAATTCCTTCAGAATGCCACGGATTTCCTCTATTTTGTTGTCTTGCTTCCATATCATGAACTGCAGATTGGTCATCTCCTTTTTCATATCTGGCAAGCTTTGGACTATCTCTGTCATCTCAACAGGAGCTCATCTCAACAGCAACCTGCTCCATTGCTCTGGCTAACAAATTTTTCATCACCCAATACATGTGTAATGCCTGTTTATATATTGCTAGGTGCCCTCTCGTATTCCCAGGATCCGGGAGCAGGGTGTTCCATTCCTCCATTTCAGGTTTAGAGGGTTCTTCCAAAACTCTATTCTCCAACGCATCTATTATCCTCCTGATATCTTCGTTGGTCCCTTTGACATAAGCTCTCTCCGCTTCCTGTGGGACTTGCTCCATGGAGAGACAGCCCCTCTTCTGCTGGTTCACGGCCGGAGTCTCCTTCTCGCATTGGTCTGCCTGCCATGATCTTCCACGTCCCCTACGCCTCCTTCCTTTTCCTCTTTTTGACGGTCTGCCCCTGTTATTGCTTCTGCTGCTTTGCCCTACTTCGAAGGTCACCCGCGCCCGAGATTCCTCCTTCCGTATCTCCATTTCCTTTTCTCTGGAATTTTCAGTTTCCTCCACTATTTGCTCCTGCTCCTCCGGGTAACCCTCCTTTCTCCCTCCTTCACCTTCCTTTCCCTCCTTCCTCCTTCTGCCATATCGTTTTGTCGACGTTTAAGTCTGTGTCCCGAGTCTCTCTGCCAAACTACTCTGCTCTTCGCCACCTTCCCAGATCTCAAATTATCTGTCGTTCTACCTGCTCCAGTTCTTAAATGCATACCGCCACCTGACCCCTGTTGCGGCAGATGATCGCCACCGATCCTCTCTCATGCCATTTCCATAATTCGAATTACTCCTCTTCTTGGTATGCGAACTCCTCTGCATGCCATCGCAGCTAGCCTAGTAATGAAAGCCTTGAGGTGTGGCGTGTGCTGGCCGGTACTACATCCCATCACTGCCTTGAGCTGGCCATATTTCTCCACCCCGATCGGGGTTATTTATTAATTATAATTTTAGTTTTAATTGTTGTAATTATATTTATTTACTAATTATATTTATTTATTTTATTTTATTTATTATTATTATTATTATTATATGTTGTGATTATTTAATAAGGCTCCCTATATATTGTTCTATGTTGAAAAGTGTGTTATTAAATTAAAAGGGATTAGATTTATTAAGTTTGTTCTAGGTTGATTAGGGGAGGATTCTGGTTAGGGGTAGATTTGGATGATAGGATTGGAACCCAACTTTTGCTTATGGTCCATCCATCGTCTCGGTTGAGGTTATTAGGGTGTTTGCTAATTTCTATGGCTTCCCTGAATTTCCTTATGAAGTAGTGATCGTTCCTGGCTAAGATCTGGGTGTCCTCTATAAATATTTGGTGCTTAGTTTTATTAGAATGTTCAGCTAGGGCTGAGGATTTGGATCGATTATCCTTAATGTCAGCTGAGTGTTCTTGGATTCTTGTGTTAAAAGATCTTCCATTCTCACCTACGTAGGTTTTTCCGCACGAGCAGGGAATTAAGTAGACACCTTTATGGAATTTAGGGTGAATTTTGTCTTTCACTGGATTAAGGCAATTGCGTATCATGTTTAAGGGTTTGAAAGTGGTTAGAATTCCATTGCTTTTCAAGATGCAGGAGATTTTGTCTATAGACCCCTGTAAGGGAGGTTGACTTTACCTTTTATATTGTCAAAGTTTTTATTTTTGTTAGGTCACATTTTTGCTTTATTTATGGTTGTGATAGCTTGATGTTTATTGTATCCGTTTTTTAGGAAAAACTTTAATAAGGTGTTCTATTTCTTTTTCTAGGTGTTCTTTATCAGAGATTCTAAGGGCTCTGGTTGCTAAAGTGTTGAGGGCTCCTAGTTTGTGGGTTGGGTGATGATGTGAGGAGGCATTTAAATATTTTTCGGTGTGAATATTTTTATAGAAAAAATACTCACACCGAAAATATTTACATGCCTCCTCACATCATCACCCAACCCACAAACTAGGAGCCCTCAACACTTTAGCAACCAGAGCCCTTAGAATCTCTGATAAAGAACACCTAGAAAAAGAAATAGAACACCTTATTAAAGTTTTTCCTAAAAAACAGATACAATAAACATCAAGCTATCACAGCCATAAATAAAGCAAAAACGCGACCTAACAAAAATAAAAACTTTGACAATATAAAAGGTAAAGTCAACCTCCCTTACATATAGGGGTCTACAGACAAAATCTCCTACATCTTGAAAAACAATGGAATTCTAACCACTTTTAAACCCTTAAACACGATAAGCAATTGCCTTAATCTAGTGAAAGACAAAATTGACCCAAAATGCCCTAAAGGTGTCTACTTAATTCCCTGCTCGTGCGGCAAACCCTATGTAGGTGAGACTGGAAGATCTTTTAACATAAGAATCCAGGAACACTCAGCTGACATTAAGCATAATCAATCAAAATCCTCAGCCCTAGCTAAACATTCTGATAAAACTAAGCACCAAATATGTATAAAGGACACCCAAGAGTGATCATTACTGCATAAGGAAATTCAGGGAAGCCATAGAAATTAGCAAACAACCTAATCACCTCAACAGAGATGATAGATGGACCATAAGCAAAAACTGGGTTCCAATCCTATCATCCAAATCTACCCCTAACCAGAATCCTCGCCTAATCAACCTAGAACAAACTTAATAAATCTAATCCATTTTAATCTAATAACACACATTTCAACATAGAACAATATATAGGGAGCCTTATTAAATAATCACGACATATAAAGATAAATAAATATAATTAGTAAATAAATATAATTAAAACAATTATAACTGAAATTATAATTAATAAATAAATTAGAACAAATATAATAATAACAATTAACAATTAATAATTAATAATTAATAACTAATTACAATAATAATTAAAATAAATAAATAATCAGAATAAATACAATCAATACAAATTAAAATTAATAATAAATAATCAATTAAAATAAACAAATAATTAAAATTTACATAAAACAATTATAGAATCAATATAATTATAAGAATTAAAATTAATAATTATAATAATTAAAATTAAAATTAATTAAAATAAATAACAATTAATAATTAATAATTAATAGTTAACAGAATTATAATTAAAATAAGAAATAATTATAATTAAAATAGGGAATAATTAAAATTAAATTAGAATAATTAAAATTAAATTAAAATAATCATATAAATTAGAAAATTAAAACAAATATAATTAATATAACCATAAACCTAAATTACAAAAGAATAATTAAATTAATTATATGTGTCAGCTAAGCATCTGTATATATATAATTGAAAAATAAGACCAGTCTTTCAATATTTTCTCACATCCTGAAGATGAACCATCGTTGCTGGTTCGAAACGTGGATGGAAAAGAATCCTTATGCGATGGATCCGGAAGATAATCTAAACAACATATTTCTTAAGAAATAGCAAACTTAATAGTTCTAATTTTGCGCATTCAAATAACTTACTTTTTTTATTAATTCAAACATAATATCATGAAATAACATATTCACTTATTCCAATAAGTCAAACATAAGAACATGCAATCACATAATATTTTCAAGAAAATAATATAACTTCTTAACTTTTTATGTGCAATTTTCATATGCATTTGCCTCATACATTAATAATAAAAACTTATATATATATATGCATATCTCTCATGCCTCAAATATTTGAATTCAATATAAAATCATATCTATTCATATTTATTAGGCATTTAATATTCACATTAACTATAAAAGCCTAGGTAGACATTAAATAATTGTATAAAACATATATTTTATTTATAACCCAAAAAGTATTAAGTAAATGATTATAAAATAACAAATGCATCTTAGGGTAAATTTTTATTTACAAATTGAGAAATAACATCACTCCATTTATTCAACCTTCTACGGCACATGCATACTATATATAAATTTACCATTCATATAAATTATATAATAAATTTTCCATGGCAAAATAAATAATTAAACCATAAATTTACATGAAACATTAACGCATACCTTACTTCTCCATGACCTTATTTATGGAAGTGCATTTTGATAGTGTGGATAGACCTCCACTGAGCTAGAGAACAAGTGGCATATTTTGAGAAAAATACACTGTGGGTTACCCGAAGAGATTAGGAGCCCCGCTAACTTCTGGTTGCTTGAGACTGCCCTGAGTTCATATCCCTCGATGAAATTTGGTATGATGAAATAAGGGGTTTCTATCTATTTTGTGAAATATTAATCTGAAAGACTCAGTCGCAATTCGTTTTACTGATGGCATGTGAATATTAATCCGAAAGACTAAGTCGCAATTCTTTTTACTCATGGTAAGGTATAGCACTAGTAAAGAAGCGTGTTCCTTCATTCTGAGGGGGCTCCATTAAAATATGAGAAGAAATCAAATGTGAAAACACTCGTAGTGCATGATATATGCGATTCAAAAAGCTCTGACAGTGTCCCTTTCGAAGCCAAACATTGTAAGAAAGAATTATACCAGTCCTTACGAGAGTTACAAAGCTTAGCTTCGAGCCTCACCAAAAACTTCGAATGAAAGTAAACCCTCTTCCCATCTTGTTCTCATGGTTCTTTTTTGTTTCATGAACATGAAATTAGGTTGTAACTAATCATTGAGGTAATTGTTTCTTTATATTAGATGATTGAGAGCACATAAAAAAATACTTTATGTTAACTAGATATTCTAGGTAAATATTCGACACAAATGTGCTTGGGATATTACAACGAGTTCTAGTTGTTTATCTAAGAATTCAGTTCCCTCCACCACCACCACCACCACCACCACCACCCCCCTTGCCTCGTGCAATCACTGATTCCTCTTCCCTCCACCACCCTTGCCTCGTGCAATCTCTGATTCCTCTAATAGCTAAGAGTATTCTTCTTTGAATCCCCCAAATTCGATCTCTCAAATGGAAAAACCACCCAACCTCGAAAAGTTAAGGATAACACGATGGGGAGAGGAGGACTTTAAAAAAATAGGCCCGTTAGGCAGCGGTGAGAAGGAGTTTTCCACTTGCAGCGAGGCGATGATGAAAGAAAACTAGAAGGAAGATGAACCATAATATGATGACAACATTAGCTTTGGAGGGACACTAATTAAGGGGAAAGACTATCATGGCTAAAAGAAGATCGAGATCATCTTTTCAGTTAATTCTCAGCATGGCTAGGAACACTACTTGGATTCAGATAGAGTTTTTCTGTGTCTGTTGCTTTATTGCATGAAAGTTTGGTTTTCTGTTGTTATAAAATGATTTCACATCACTCAAGAGGATCATCTAGTTTCCCATTCATGACAAGATGGTCATCTCGAGACTTTGTACAATGTAATCTCGTCTTTTTAATATGCTGAAATCAAGCATGGTTTTTTAATGAATCTATATGCATCTATTCTATGTAAATTCTCATTAATCTAATGAATATGTGTGTGGACATACTTTCTTAATTTTCTTTACAAGATATATGCATCACTAAATCTTTTTTAGAGTGCAAATTTTGAAAATAAGTTTGAACCTGAAAAAAAATTATTCCTTTTTATGCGTAGAAAATATCTTCGGACACAGTTTAAACTTGCAATTCCAACAAATCTTTGTTAAAGGAAAATTAATTGAAAAATATACTTGAAAAATAGCCCAAACATGGAATAGTAAGATTACTTAAAATGTTATAACCATGAGAATTTACTTTTTTTTCAATTGCTTTCTATAACATATACACATTTTTTTTACCATATATATAAATAGTGAAATTGAAATATTTTATTTACAAAGAACATTATCCATATTGAAATGTTTTTTTTGTTATTAATATACTTTAAATGCATATATAATTTATTGTTTATATTTTTCAAATGCCACATCTTAATTTTATATTTAGCCTGGAATGAATTAAGTATCTCCCTCTTGTTGAAGTAATTCAAATTTGTAACTAGAAGAGTTTTACATCTTTCTTTCTAACACTTAAAAGAGAAAATAAAGTTTTTTTTTCTTATTATTTTATCTCTTTAAATTTGAAATAAAATAATGTTATTTTGATATGGACATTGAAATATTTCATTTACGGTTGAAATTGAGTGAAATATTTTTACAATATTTCCTTGTAACTCCGTTGTAATATCAACTTGAGATTACTAATGTTCTATAATTATTTTAATCAATAGATACTAAATATATATGATTATTATTTTTTTTTCAAAATAAAATAATTTTTATTTATTTTTAAATAATATTTTAGTTTTATTTTTGTAAACTCCATAGAAACTAAATTATAAAATACACGTCTCATTCCAATAAATTGAAAAATTTATAAGTTGTTCAGTTTTTAACAAATCCTACTTATTTTGAATATTTTTCCGTGTTTAATAATTCCTATATTTAATAAATTAAATTCAAAGTTTTTAGAAAAAATAATAATAATTTACGCTTACTAAACCCACCATTTTTAAATATTAAGAACTATCCCTTAAAATTTTAAAATTTAAAAATAAAATAAATACAACAAATTGAACATTTACATACCTTTTATTTATAGATGGAAATGATTAAAGTTATTTCTTATATACCATTTCGTAGTATTTTTACAAAAAAGTCATAAAATATACCAAAAGTTTAGGTATATTGGAAATCGTTAAAATTATTTTGTATATTACAAATAATTATTACTACACTTTTCTTATAATTATTATAACTAGCAATTGTACCAAAAGGTACAAAGAGAGGCCGATAGATTTATGAAGTTGGAATTGTTGAATTTTTATAAAAGGTCAGGCCACCTTCTTCGCTGCTATTGATATTGTACAGTTTATTAAATATGAAATAGAGTAAAAGATATAGGAGACAGTACAGACTGGGAATGTAAGATCTTTATACTGGAAGTGAAAAAGAGAACAAAGCAGCATGTCAAAGCAGAAATACTTAAAGAAAAGCACAAGACTTTCTATTCATTCACATGTATTTAAAAATGCTGACATGACTGAAACAGAAAAGAAGAGAATTAGAAAATTTCATGTAAATGTATTTTATTTTAAAAACAAACAACTAACCACTCTATAAATGTCATTGCAGAAGCCCATGTAAGGTAAACATATTCCTATATAACTTTTTTGAAAAAAGAAACAAAGATAACTTAACGTGAGTAGCATAACATCTAGCATTCCATGAACAATAGAAACCACACTCAAAAGCCCAAATCTATGTAAACTGAGTTTTTTTATTAAAATTGTAGGTACAAAAAAACTTATGACACTCTATAACTATGCATCATGTTTGGTGGAACATAGTAGAGTTATTACACTTGAATACTTTTAAATATTTTACTTGGTATTGTGTGTTTATCACAAGCAATTATACAGGAGATAGTTAAATGCTTTGCAATGTATTTTTTGAAATTTTACATATGGTCTACACATAGAGACATGTTTGGTAGCTAATAACTAAACATATATACAATGAAAGTATTAGTTGGCTTCTAAACATATGTACAATAAGAGCATTTTATTACATTTAGATGTAATTGACAATGAGCAGGTAATCATATAGGCATGAAGGGCAATGTTTGTTGGGGCAGGGTGCTGAATTTTTTGGCAATACTCATACAACAATCATAAATAGCCTGTATCCATACTTGTTTCCATCAAAAAATAAAATATTGTAAGTGACAATGGATGTGTTTGACGAAAGCATGTTTTTTAAAGCGCTGAAGTAAAATAAATGATTTTTTAAAGAAATTTCTAAATTACAGCGAATGCTAGACCTTGCTGTTCTTGGCGGGAAATATTATGTTTGAATATTTGAAATAAAATAAATGATTTCAAGCTAATATAAAATCATATGAGGTTAAATGTAATAGAAAGCAAATGTATGTAAAATTTGGTTATTGCAGCAAGTGGTGTTTACCATGTGGGTAATTCTGGAAAACAGGTTGTACGATTGGCTAGAGTATATTCTCCTGCATAGATTTTGATGCAAGCAATGATTCCTCTTGTTGTCTATGCTTAAGATATCGATTCTTGTGCATTTCTGCAATGCGCGAGAATGGGAATGCTAGATTGATTTGAATGTCTACCAATGAACGCACTCTTGAAATTGCAGTGAACGTTAGCCCTTGTCATTCTTTGGTGCCGATGTCTACTGTTGCTTTGTCTAATGTCATTCCTTGTGACTTGTGTATAGATCTTTTCCAGGAAAAAATACACAGATCTTTTTCCGGAAGAAAAGACTTATAAATATAAACAAAATAAAAAAAAAATTGAAGTATCGAGTTTTTTATCAAAATTTTACTGATAATATTAAATTTCGTTGTCATGATTATAATTAAATAATAATAAAAAATATATATATACTTAATAATTAAATGATAATAAAGAATGTATCTGTACTTATTTTTTTGTTTTAAAATAAAGTTATTTAAAATATTGAGCCAACTTTACAAACAATACTCAACCTATTCTATTCAAAAGTTTCCAATATATATATAATCTCATCTAGGAAATCTCTGTACGTCTCCTTATTATCTACCTTGACCATCAATACTGTAGCAGATTCTATTCCATAGATTTTCCAGCATACCAACGAAGTATTCAACATATTCTGCAAACTCCTTGTCAATCGAAAAGTACGTATCTCCTCACTCTTTATTTATGCGAACCCCTAATGTAATCCCTGAGTGAACGTTGAAAACATTGATGTTGCCCAACAGCTGTGAGAAAGGTACTGGGAATATAGTGCTCATTCTATCAGAAATTGATTGCTATGCAGCTGCTCTGGTTTGTTAGTGCGAACAGGGTTGTACCGGACTTTACACCTTAGATGGGCCCATTATTGCTCCGTGGAAGTTGCTTAAGTTTTCCATACAGAGGGTGTCAGTTCTTCTGCGTTCCAGTTCCCCTAGACAGAAAGTCGGTCAGTCATGAGTATAATTTACTATGCACGTGGTAGCTGAGTGCGTCAGATGAGTTTGAGAGAGTGCTTCAGTTAGGCAGAAGCAAAGCCTTTTGATTCACTGGAACGCATTGAACAAAATATGAAATTCAGAAACAGCTCATCGATTGCCGACTGACGGGGGTCGTTGTAAACTTTCGTGGAATGAAATTTAACGTTTGACAACACGTTTTTCTGTTTTATAAATGCCTGTAATGATGAATAAAGATTCTGGAACGTCAACAGCGACAACACTGCCAGGTTAAAAAAGAAATAAAAACGGTAAATTGCAATTTAACAGTTAAGTTATCCGTTGCAAATTGCAGTGGTTCGCTGGTTCGTTATAAATTGTAACGGTTGGTTTACAGGCAGAGGCTTCTGGCAGTACAGTACTACTGCCATCTGGTAAAATATGTTCAAGGTTGTTTGCATAGGACATTGTTTAAGATTGGTAATGCTATCTGGTAATTGGATTTGAATTGTGTAACCTTCCAGATAAACATGCAACCAGGTTAGGCTAAAAAGGGCAATATGAACTGATGCACTTTGAATGGCTCCGAGGATTGCAGGGGACAGAGTATCTCCTGTGTGAAGTTTCTCATGAGAATTTGTAAGAAAATACAATAAAGAGGTCGTATATCGATTTATAATAAACGAAAAAAACAACTATAACAACATGACGACCATAACTAATGATATTTAAACCATCCGAATCAGATAAATATTTCTGAGTTTAGAGGTATCTAATAGCGCAAGAGGCATGACAAGAGTTGTCTATTCAATATATCTATACATCTGAGCTAGTAGAGCCCAACCCAAATCTCGTGCACATAAGTACTCTCCATATAATTCTATACAGTATAGACGTTACGCCTCTGTCGCCAATTACAATACGGTAAACAAGACGAAAGGATTTAACATGAAAGGATTTCTACAGATTATAAATTAAAAATATTGAATGCGACATGAACGTTACAGAATGCGCGAGTGTTTGGTATGTGGAAGTAGGGGAGCCAAGAGAACTTACGCCAATTAGTGGTGTTTGGGAGAAGGAAACGCGTAGGCGCCACCGCGGCGACCACGAGGGAGTGGAGATTTGTGGAGATGGTACCGCTCAATAAAAAGGGCAATATGAACTGATGCACTTTGAATGGCTCCGAGGATTGCAGGGGACAGAGTATCTCCTGTGTGAAGTTTCTCATGAGAATTTGTAAAGTGATGGTAGATGAAGCTTAGTGTTGGCCAAAAAGAGCAACAACAACTGTCAAGGAAAAACCAATGAAAATATCTTCCACAGTGAAAATATCTTCAAGAGATAAAAGAATTGGAAAAAAGCAGTAATGCAACTCAAAGGGCCAGGTTCAATGCACAGCAGAACTGGAGGTGAAAAGAAAGAAACTCATATATTTGGAAAAAGCAGTGAACTTCAAATCAACGGTTGAAACTGTCAAACTTGATCAAACGGTTCAGGTTAAAAGTGTTGACAATTGTTGATGCATAGGAAGGCCTGTCGGCCTAAATATATATTTTACCGTTATAGAAACTTTTTAAGTATATTAATAATAAAACAAAACATTTTAATATGGACATGGTAAATTATAGATAAAAGTATATATATTATATATTTTTAAAATTTTTTTATGTTATATAAAATAATTGAAAAAAATAAATTTTTATGGTTAAAATATTTTTAGTTTAAGTATTTTATATTTTTATTTTTTTAAGTATATATTTTTGGTCAATTTTTTTAAAATTTAACTAATAAAAAATATAACAAAAGAATGTGTTTCTCATTCTATAAATTTTATCTGGAATTAATAACTTAAATTATGTACTCTATATAACATTTAAAAATAAAATTATATATATATATATATAATGCATCACAAAACGACATTTTCTTTTTTCAAATGTTTCCCTCGTACTAAGAAATCATTTAGCGATAACAACATAAAACATATATATAAACATTTTATCACTTGTGCATGGGATGTATAAGTCTTGTTAGTGTGATTCAGGGTGATTTTGATCAATTAAAGAGATCATACTAACGAATCACTTATAGGGCCTAAAAGCTATAGGTATATCAAGGAAGCAAAATTTTATGTAAAATCTATCAAATTAAATACATGTATATAACTGGTTTGCCCTTGTAATGTAGATACTTAGTTGACATTGCTCTGTGGAAAATTTGAGTCTTTTGCTTCCATTATCAAACCGAGCAATTCCTCTCTTCTTGTAGGTTTGGGAATCATAGAGGTTAAACGTAGATAAGTAGGAAGGAATTAGTTAACTTGATAATGGAAGCATAAGAATCATATTTACTACTAAATAACGTCAACTGAAAATCAACATGAGCCAAAAAGGAATTAGTTAACTTGATAATGGAAGCATAAGAATCATATTTACCACTAAATAACGTCAACTGAAAATCAACATGAGCCAAAAAAAAAAAAAAAAACTATATGTACATTTATTTAATTTCATAAATTTAAAATAAAATTTTAACTTGTGGCTTCTAAGGTTTTCAGCTTCTAAGGTTTCGTGTTTAGAATGGATTTACAATATTGCCACCCATATTACATAAATATTACAATTCTGCTTCAAACGTAGATGCACGCAATGCATTTGGTATATTTTTATATTTAAACGAATGGTGATTTTGAACACCTTAGATTTTCCTCTTAGATTGAGGTGATTTAAACATCCTACTACTTATATTGAAATCATAATTAGTCTACCTTCAAAACCTCCACATCTTATCTGGGTTTTCGTGTCAATTTTGATCGGGGTCCGGCTGACCGCAGCATTACATACCGCAAGCAATGAAAGGGTCAATTTTGCATACCAGCCTTCGAACATTTTCACCTATAACTCTGCACTTAAAACGCATACTCTCGTCCAAAGATAGTGACCTGAATTTGAAAACCTCCATAAACTGATATCAAAAGTGAATACAAATATCACCCAACAAAATCACCCCAATATGTTAAAATAAAAATTATAGAACAAATATTGAACCAGCTAATTAGATATCCCCAATACAACTTCGACGATCTATATCGCAGACTATGACATATTGGTGTTTTATACACAGTAAATTAATTTGTTGTTCACAGTCCTTGAGAAGCTCATGTGTCAGCAGAAGGAAGACCTAACGCATACTTAAATAGGAAAGAGAAACTGCGTGCTTGCTTAGTTAGAAACGCTGCCACAAACAGCAGGCGCGAACGACAGTATGTTCCTTTCGTTGTCATAAAGTATTTGGTAATTCTGTTGTTGCAGATTGCCAAATATGCTGGGGTAATTGATGTCCCTATTCGGTAACATTGAAAGGTAGAGCACGCCATTGCCGATATCAGTTAAGTAGTTATCTTTGGAAACTTCAAAATTGTTGGAATTTAATTCTAACTGCAACATAAACAGTTGGACAGAAATCTGATTTGCTGTAGATATTCCAGACTGTTGGATGCCTCAAAGTCGTGTTTGATATTTTCCACATTTATGTGCATTAAATTTTCAGCATTAAATTCCCCTGCAACAACTGACTTCATTTCTTCAAAGGGCATCACCGATTGCTGCATTCAATATGCAGATAAGCTTTAGAAGATATTTTTATTATCTTATTGTTTTAAATCCAAATATGTTTTAACATATAAATGCAATGAACAACAGTTCTGTTTTAGGTTAGAAGAATGATAGAGAGTCTTTCTTGTAACGCACAACAGTGCTGAAACTGTAATTTTCAGATAGTGAAAAATTGGTTTGTGAAGCTGAAGCGTTCCTGCTGTAATCCCTCTGTCAAGAGGAAGATGCTCTTCAGCATAATCTTTTGTGAAAATCCCTCTATGTGAGGAAGACAAATTTGTATCAGTTGGTTTACTGTTTATAAATAGAAGTTTTATTTGCGCGTTGCTGTTACACCATAACCAGAAAATAGTCTTGACATCAAAACAAAGTGTTGCTGATACACGAGTTTCAGCATTGCTGAAACACTGTTGTTGATACACTGCAAACAACAACTGATGAAACTGCGTTGCTGAAACACCAGTTTCAGCGTTGCTGAAACACCATATTCCGCAAATGATTTTTATTTCCGCTATGTTAAAATAGAGTATTGTTCTGTTTTTCAGTTTTGTTTAGAATTATCAGAAATTCCAACATGGTATCGGAGTTGGTCTAGGCACTCAGTGAGTCAAAAACAGAGTTTTTTTTCACTGTAGGAGCTGTAAGAAGCTTATTGAGCAGATTTTCTCCAGCATAGAAAGTTTTTTGCTTGTTTTTAATTATACAGTCACTATCTCTTCTTTACTTATACAGGTTAAGATGGTAAATGCTGGAACTGGTTTGAAAAATTCCCAATTGCCATAGTTTAATGGGAAAAATCACAGTTATTGGTCCATAACAATGAAAGCATTGTTTGCTTCTCAAGGAATATGGGAGCTGATTGAAACTAGCTATGTTGAATCTACAGATGCAACAACGTTGGCTGCTTGACAGTAGCAGAAAGAGACCAGTTGAAGAGCGACAGGAAGAAGGATGTCAAAGCCCTCTTTTTTCTCTTCCAATCAGTACATGAAAGTGTTTCTCCACGGATTGTAGCAGCAACAAATTCCAAGGAGGCATGGGATATTCTCAAAACTGCCTATCAAGGCATGGAGAAGGTGAAGACTGCAAAGTTGCAGATGTTGAGGAGAGACTTTGAAACACTCAATATGAAGGAATCTGATACAATAGATTCATTCTTCACTCAGGTTATTGGGTTGATAACCCAGATAAGGTCTCATGGTGAGATTCTTGAAGAAAGAAGGATTGTAGAGAAGATCCTGAGAATTTTACCCTCAAGGTTTGAATCTATTGTGGTAGCAATAGAAGAAACAAAGGATCTCTCACAGTTCACAGTAGATGAACTGAGTGCTTCTCTTTTGTCTCATGAATACAGACGGAGTAGAGGAACAGATTCCTCTTTTGAGCAAGCATTCAAGACTCAGATGTCTTTTGGCCAAGGAAAAAGTCGAGGCAGAGCAAATAACAGAGGTCGTGGAAGAAGCCAAAACAAAGACAGAAATAATCCTGGAAGCACAAGCGGAAGGAGCTGCAATCAGAACCAAAATGAAGGTTCAAGCAAACAGCAAGCTCATGGACAAAGGTATGACAAATCCCAAGTCCAATGTCATTATTGTAAGAAATATGGGCACTACACCAATGAATGTAGGAAAAAATAAAATGACATGAATAGTAAGCAGAATGCTAATTTTGCAAATAAAGAAGATAAGAATCCAAAGATTGTGCCGTTAGCATGTAACATTGCACAAGACAAAAAAGAAGATTTTTGGTTCTTAGACTCAGGTTGCAGTAATCACATGACTGGAAATATTGAAATGTTTGCCAATCTAGATGAAAATGTGAAATCTGGGGTAACAACAGGAACTGATAGTAAGATATCTGTCAAGGGTAAGGGCATAGTCAGTATCCGAGCAAGAAATGGAGAACAGATGATTGTGTCAGAGGTATACTATGTACCTGGTCTGAAATGTAATCTTTTGAGCATTGGATAGCTCATTAACAAAGGTTACAATGTGTTCTTCAAAGATGATATGTGTACAATCAGAGACATACCTCCAAGTAAGAAGATCATTGCATAGGTGCAGATGACCAACAATATAATGTTTCCTCTCAAACTCAGGGCAGATTTGAAGGAACGAAGAACTATTGCAACTGTTGCACAAGAAGTCTTTCAGGAACAAGTGAAAGATGAGAATTGGTTGTGGCACTTAAGATTTGGACATCTCAATTTCGGAGGCTTGAATCTGTTGCACAGAAAGGGAATGGTAAAGGGATTGCCATTGATCGAGAAACCGGACAGCCTTTGTTAAGGCTGCATCTTAGGCAAGCAACACAAAGAAAGCTTTCCAGCAGGAAGGAGTATAAGGGAAAAAACACCCTTGGAAATTGTTCACTCTGATGTGTGTGGACCGATACAAATACCATCATTTGCCGGAAATAAATATGTTTTAACTTTCATTGATGATTACACCAGAAAGACATGGGTGTATATGCTGAAACAGAAGAGTGAAGTGTTTGAGAAATTCCGCCACTTCAAAACTCTTGTTGAGAAGCAGTGTGGGCATTATATCAAAGTGCTCAGAACAGAGAGAGGAGGAGAGTACATCTCTAAAGAATTTTTGCATTTTTGCAGAGAGAATGGCATACAAAAGCAGTTCACCACGATGTATACACCTCAGGAAAACGGTGTTGCCGAAAGGAAGAATAGGACCATTCTTGACATGGTCAGAAGTATGCTGAAGGCAAAACACTTGCTGCATGAGTATTGGGCAGAAGCTTTCATTTGTGCAATTTACATCTTGAATAGATGCCCAACTAAAGTTGTCATGAACAAAATACCAGAAGAAGCATGGAGTGGTCAAAAGCAAACTGTCACTCACATGAGAGTATTCGGTTGTGTAGCATATGCACATCTACCGGATCAGCTAAGGAAGAAGCTTGACAGTAAAGGGGAGAAGTGTGTCTTTATTGGCTATTGTGATGAGTCAAAAGCATACAAACTCTATAATCCATCCACCAAGAAATTGATAGTAAGCAGAGATGTGCAGTTCATTGAAGATGAAGCTTGGGATGGAAGCTTAGAGAATACAGTGAATGTGAAGACAATTGTGTCTCACGAAGAAGAAGAGGAAGGGACAGTAGCAAATAATCCTTCCTTCGTGGCTCCTCCTCCACCACAGCAAGTACAACAAACCACACCACAAGCTGGAATTAGAACAGCCTTGAGAAGTCAAGGAAGTGCTTCTCCAAGCACACCATAGGGATCTGAAATACCCTCAAGTTCGGATGGAACTCCAAGCACACCAAGAAGACCAAGATTCAGAAATCTGAATGAGATTTATGAAAAAGGAGAGGTAAGTAACAATACCGGTCTGAATTCATTATTCGCTTTGTATTGTCATGTTGATGACCCAATTCATTTTGAAGATGCTGTAAATGAAGATAAATGGATTGAAGCAATGAATGAAGAAATTGGTGCAATTGAAAAGAGTAAAACATGGGAGTTAGTGGACCTCCCTGAAGGAAAAGATGCCATTGGAGTTAAGTGGGTCTATAAGACCAAAAGAAATGTTGAAGGCAAGATTGACAGGCACAATGCAAGACTTGTTGCGAAAGGCTACAAGAAGCAACAAGGCAAAGACTATGATGAAACCTTTGCACCAGTAGCAAGGATGGAAACAATTAGAACAGTGTTGTCTATTGCAGCACAACACAAATGGAAGATTTATCAGATGGATGTTAAATCTGCATTCCTGAATGGAGTGTTAAAAGAAGAGGTTTATGTTGAACAACCTCCAGGCTATGAAGTTGAAGGCCAAGAGCATAATGTCCGCAAACTGAAGAATGCTCTTTATGGGCTGAAGCAAGCTCCAAGAGCATGGTACAACAGAATAGATGCTTATCTGATTGAGAATGGGTTTGATAAGTGTGATGGTGAACCCACACTCTACATAAAGGAGAATGACGGTAAGATTCTTATTGTTGTTTTATATGTAGATGATTTGATTTTTACCAGCAATGATGCTTCTCTCATTGCTGATTTTAAAGCAGTCAAGAAAAGTGAATTTGAAATGACTGACTTGGGCTTCTTAGGATATATTCTTGGAATTGAAGTAGACCAAAGTGAAAATGGTGTTTGAATTTCTCAAGTTAAATATGTAGAAGCAGTGTTGAAGAGATTTAACATGCATAACAGCAAGGCAGCTGTGATCCAACTATAATGGGGTTGAAATTGACCAAAGAAGACAACAGCAAGGATTTTCATCCAAAATTGTACAAGAGCATAGTTGGCAGCCTTATGTACTTGACTGCAACTAGGCTGGACATTATGCACACTATGAGTTTAATCTCCAGATTTATGGAAAGACCGAAAGAGACTCATTGGCATGCAGCCAAGAGGATTCTAAGGTATGTGAATGGAACGAAGGGGTTTGGTATTTTATACTCCTCTTCTGAAAGTTTCATGTTGACAGGTTACACTGACAGTGATTGGGCTAGAAGTGTTGATGATAGGATAAGCACATAGGGATATTTGTTTCATATGGGATCGGGAGCCATCTCATGGGCTTCTAAGAAGTAAGAAGTTGTGTCTTTGTCAACAGCAGAGGCAGAGTATGTGGCAGCAACAGCAACAGCATGCCAAGCAGTGTGGCTGAGAAGAGTTCTCAGAGATTTGTGTCATGAACAAGAAAAGGGCACAACCATTTATTGTGACAATAGCTCAGCAATAGCATTGTCTAAGAACTTTGTTTTTCATAAAACGACAATGCACATAGACACCAAATTTCACTTCATACGTGAATTTGTTAACAATGGTGAGATTGTTTTGCAGCACTGCAGAACAGAGAATCAGTTCACAGACATCTTGACAAAACCATTAGGAAAGAAAAGTTTTGATCATTTCAAGAAATGCCTGGGTATGCAGAAAAAACCCAGCAGTTGAAATTAAGGGGGAGTGTTGGAATTTAATTCCAACTGCAACATAAACAGTTGGACAGAAATCTGATTAGCTGTAGATATTCTAGACTGTTGGATGCCTCAAAGTCGTGTTTGATATTTTCCACATTTATGTGCATTAAATTTTCAGCATCAAATTCTCCTGCAACAACCGACTTCATTTCTTCAAAAGGCATCACTGCTTGCTGCATTCAATACGCAGATAAGCTTTAGAAGATATTTTTATTATCTTATTGTTTTAAATCCAAATATGTTTTAACATATAAATGTAATGAACAACAGTTCTGTTTTAGGTTAGAAGAATGATAGAGAGTTTTTCTTGTAACGCACAGCAGTGCTGAAACTGTAATTTTCAGATAGTGAAAAATCGGTTTGTGGAACTGAAGTGTTCCTGCTGTAATCCCTCTGTCAAGAGGAAGATGCTCTTCAGCATAATCTTTTGTGAAAATCCCTCTATGTGAGGAAGACGAATTTGTATCAGTTGGTTTACTGTTTATAAATAGAAGTTTTATTTGCGCGTTGTTGTTACACCGTAACCAGAAAATAGTCTTGACGTCAAAACAGAGTGTTGCTGATACACAAGTTTCAGCATTGCTGAAACACCGTTGCTAATACACTGCAAATAACAACTGATGAAACTGCGTTGTTGAAACACCAGTTTCAGTGTTGCTGAAACACTGTATTCCGCAAACGATTTTTATTTCCACTGTGTTAAAACAGAGTATTGTTCTGTTTTTCAGTTTTGTTTAGAATTATCGGAAATTCCAACAAAAATCTGCTCCTTTGAAATGGAATGTCATAGTGGGAAATACAGAAGTTGAGGAGCCCTATTGGAAGCAGAGGTCTAGGTCAACGCTAGAGCCATCGCCCTGCGGGAGATTAATCGATGAGCTCAAGGCTTCCTTCACAACATCATAAACATTATGTGGCAGCAAGCTGTATGTCGTTCCAGAGTCTATGATAAGTCCGCCAGAGCCATCAGATTGAAGATCAAAAGTAGCAGCAAGAATTGCTAATAATTTGCCATCAACGCTGATGCCTTCCAAAGAAAGATAATAGTATGTTGGAATTTTCCTGCTTTGATTAATAGGAGTCGAACTGACATTGGGGGCATTCAATATAGCGCTATTACCTAGGAACAAAGGGCTGGTTTTGGAAGAAGCATTAACAGAGATGAGACAATAAGAAAACTTGTTTCCCATGGATGGACCCAGCTGAGAGACCAAGGAGAGAGGGCCTCGTCCAAAGCCTACTATTCCACTTTCTTGATCGGATGAATCTCCCGAATTATTGTGGCTGCAGCTAAACGCAATATGTGAAACTTGTTGAGAAGAAAGAGTAAAGGTCTCGTACGAAAGGATCCCCTTCGTGAATGACTTGTCAGCATAGCGATAGTTGTATTCACACTGTGCACTAGGGCGAGAAAGGTTAGTACACAAGGAATCATTGCAAAGTACCGGACTGTATGTCGAGGATGAGGAAGGATCATAGAGCGGAGTTGGCTGATTATAGCAATCATTAGAGGGCTTGCACTGTGTCCAGATTAGGTCACTGCCCGTATCAAGAATTACATAATAAGATAAAGATGGCATACCAATGGAGATGTTCATGAGAAATTCTCCGTCTCCTGGGCTTACTAGAGCATGGATATCCATCTTTTGATCATCATCCTGAAATTTATTAGTAACTGCAGAATTGATTCACAGTTTTTCAAGTCTTTCGTAACTGCGCTGGACTGCTCGTTTCAATCTCTGGTTGGATGTCATCTTCGAAAGGAGTAGTGAATCTTTATTGACTAGATATATTTTCAATCCATTCGACGGTTGCGCCGAACTAAAATTGGTTACATGCCTGCATTCCTTCAAAGGAAGGAATACAAAAACAGAAAACAATAACAGAGGCATAGACAAAAGAATCTGATGCGTGTAGGTGAAAATAGGATATGAAACAGTTGATTGCCCAACTCCTGCCATATCAACCAAGAGAAATAGTTTCACAAAGGCAGGATAGGGGAGGTGGAAGAAACAGAAAAGGAAGAAATGCGTTGCTCCACTCCAGTGAATGGAATGATTTGTATTTATATTGACTGGAGGGAGATAGATACGTTGAATCATTCATTCTATATTGTCTGAGTTGTTGCGCCGTTGATTCAGAGGATAAATATTTTTCTAATTCTATTGTCCGAGTTTTTGTACCGTTGATTCCCAAGGATACACATTTTTCTAATATTTTCAGTTTTTTGAGCCTGGAGACTTATTATACACCCAGTAAGATGTGTAGTGTTATTTTTGGGTTATGAGAGAATTTAATAATTTTAAAAATAAAAAATATTTAATAAGCATAAAAATATATTTAAATAATATCTTCCCATAAAAAATTGCACTTGAAGAAATTATATTAAGTCTATATTTAACATAAATTTATGCTAGCTCCAAGGGTTAGCTCAATTGGTCAAAATCAGTGCCTAGCCATCGGGAGGTAACGGGGTCCATTCTCCCGAAGCCCCTGGGGTCAAGCCATCGGGAGGTCACAGGGTCCATTCTCCCGAAGCCCCTGGGGTCAAGCCTAGCTAGTGGCCCTGGGGCTAGATTCCCTTCGGGTCGATATCTAGCTAAAGGTGCATATAAAATTGATGCTAGCTAAAGGCGCATATAAAATTGATGTCTAGCTAAAGGTGCATATAAAATTGATGCTAGCTAAAGGCGCATATAAAATTGATGTTGTACTCTAATCCTATTGTTTTTTTGCCCTAAGAAGTAAGAAAATTTTGGTAAATTTTTGATAAATTTTAGCAAATTTTTTTGTAAATCCAGGTTACAAAATTTTGGTAATATTTTGATATATTCTAGCAAATTTTTTTGTAAATCCAAATTACAATAAGTATCTAGAAATTTTTTGATAATGCTGAATCTATTTTGAATTTTAAAAATATGATTTAGACACTCCATCTTCAAAATCTATTAAAATATTTTTGCCCACCAAAAATAACCCTAAGGGCAATTCCTAGGCCTCGGTAGACTTGTCCAAAATTGATTAACAACGGTCGGAATTGGATATTTATATTTTTATTGAGTGGTTCACGAATTTTAGCCACTTATCTTATTTCATGGATAGCGTCTCTTTATTTGACTGGTGGCAAGGACACATCATCAACGTCTTGGTGCTTCTCTTTATTCGAGAATGCGTTTCAAGTTGGAGCTGTTGATAAAAAATCCATAACCCTTACCGACGAATTAAACGTGGAGACTTTGCTAAAAGGTCTATATCTCCTTCTTGTCATTTCGTGAAGGAGTAAAGGTTTGATTTACTATTTGGAAGGAGTCAAGGTTTGATTTACTACATCTTTGAATCTTCTTCTACAAATTGTGGAAAAGCTTGACGCGCCTTTGATGTGTAGGCCTTGGAATGCTCAGAGCCCATTCAACGCATTCATCTATTTTCGTTTGAATAGTTGTGAAGCTAAAATAAAACTGTACATCGACCAGACTGAACATTTCAGGCAACTCATTAACAATCTAAAACAACTAACTTTTCAATGGTTTAGATGGAGATGTCTTATTATATTTTTTAAGGAAGCCAAAGAGAGAAAAAACATAAACATAAGAGAGTAAAAAATAAAAATAAAAAGTAAGACAAGAAAACATGAAATAGGTTAAATGAAAGATGACAATAAAAGGTAATCTAAATGGATATCAGAGCAAACGGTAAAAAAGGTAATCTAAATGGATATCAGAGCAAATGGTAATCGCTTTTATATGAACATAAAATTAATTCTAGAATTGGAATTAAAATTAGTATATAAAATTTTAATAAATATCAATAATTAAAAAACAATTATATTTATTATAAATTTTTAATATAAATAAAATATTTTCATGTTTATTTAAAAAACATTATTATATAAATTTTATAAAAAACAAAGATGCACATTTAATCCTAAAAACACTTTTCAATGAAAGAAACTCTTAAATAAAAGTGGATTTATATAGATATATATTGTTTAAAATTTTTGTAATGTTTAATATAATATAATTTAGATTATGAGTAATATAAGTAGATATTAATAATTGATTGTTTAATTTTTTTTTTACAATTTATTACAATGGAAAGTAGGTACCTTTTAATATTATTAACATAAAATTAATAGGGTTATGAGGCATAAAATAGATAGTGATAAGTTGTTATGTTAAGGAAAATAAGTAATTCTTCATATCATTAACATAAAATTAACAAGGTTATGAGGCATAAAATAGATAATGATAAATTGCTATGTTAAGACATTATGGTTAGAGGGTTATTGATTTTGACGCCCCTAAATTGTTATTACTCAACATGTCAATCATGCCATAATATATATATATATAGATATAAATATATATAACATTTCATTATAAACCATAAATACAATATTTTAATGTTAAATTTTAATTATATATTTTTATGTTTCCTATATTTATAGGAAAAAAATCACATTTTGCATCATCTTGATACTTTATGTCTCATATTATTTTACAACTTATTTAGACTTTAATCTAGCATTTAAGACAAGTGAATTGTCCTTGTTTAATTAACTTATTCCACAACATCTTTTATTATCTATAAAATATCAAATATCAAAATATTATAGTTCTTTTATCACAACAACTACGATACTAAATTAATCAATGTTGCTCTTTCCACCGTCATTTAAAGAAAAAATTAATTTTTTTACAGTCATTGCCAGAATATCATGAAGAATATTGGCATCCCAGCAATGAGAAACAACTATGCTGCATTATTACTATTGTTCTTGTTGATTATAATTCGATACGCTATCTTTAAAATGGAGGCGGAATCATCTGCCATCTCCCGACGACGAATCTTTCGCTTAATATGTTAATCTATAATGTAATTAATATTGGAAATTGAAATTCCATTTACATTGACATTTTTTATTTATAACCATGAAAATTTAGATTAAAAAAACATTTATCAATTTAATTAATACATTTAACCATAATCATAGTTATTCTGATTATTTTAAAATTATACCATTATTATTATTGTTATAATAAACGTTTTGCAAATACATGGAACATTCTTCGATGTAAAATGTTTTGAAATTTTCCAATAAATCCTAAACTCAAAAGTTTCATTTCAAACCGGATCGATCTAAAGCCAGAGGCCAAGTCTGCATGTCGCTTTTCATCCACCCTTCATCAAATCCAATACCTTAATATGGAGTATAATTTACTATTTTGAATCCCATGAACGACATTGAAATATGTCTTATTCACGTGTATTTGTGAACAGTATTAACGAAGATTGGGTTGGATAATTCCTATTTTTATAGACTGGTTCAACAATTTTAGCCATTCAATTTGTACCAATGTTAGCTTCTTTTTATTTGACTGTTGGCAAGGGGCACATCACCAAGGTCTCGGTCAGTGTCTGTATTCTAGAATGTGTTTCAAATTGTCGTTGTTAATTGTCATTTCCTCTAGTAGTCGAGGGTTCCTTACTATTTCTTGCAATCTTCTTCTACAATTTCTCACAAAGCTTCACGTGCTTTGATGTGTAGTTGTTGGAATGTTCACATGGCATTCATATATGTTGTTTTGAATGATATTGAAATTAAGTGATATTGAAATTAAAAATAGAAAGAGAAATTAATAATTATGTGGATAGGTATTTTTTTTGAAAGATGGTTAAAATTATTAAATAAATATTATATATTTAAATTCATAAAAAAATTTAGAAAAATTTTATTAAAATATACCAATGAAAGATTGAAACTTATTTCAAAAAAATTATGTTAATTTTGTGGTTTTAATTAAATTAATTAATTTAAAAGAGTTTAGTATGAATTTGTGTCAGATAAAATGAGTTAGGAAGTTTTAGACATGTGATATTTATAATTCACAGTATTAGCTTAGTGTATTGTAACAAAACTTATTTCCAAATTAAAACTTTATATAGTTAAAAATCATAAATTATATATATTAGTTTTAACCTTTTTATCAATAATAATAATAATAATAATAATAATAATTATTATTATTATTATTATTATTATTATTAATTTGAGATGTATGATGAAGTGTTTTGATATTTATGATGTATTGGTTTCTATTAAAATTTTCTAGCTATTTAATTTTTATACTTGTTGTAATGTAAGACAATAAATTTTTTAATAGTTTAGTTGAGAAAAGTCTTATTTAAAATATACATAAATACTAAAAAATGACGGTATAAATAGATATTAAAATTTGTAAAATAACAATATATAATTTTTTAATAATAAATTAATACATTATATTTAAAAAATATTCATAAAGAAATCTACATATTTACTATAAATAAAATGTTTCCATAGTCATTTTGAATGGACTTTTTTTATATTAATTTTATATATAAAAGAATGTTTCCATATTCATTTTGAATGGACTTCTTTTATATTAATTTTATATATAAAAGAGATATAAATTTAACCTTTTCAAAAAGAATATAAAGATTTAAAATATACATAAATTTTATTTAGGATGTTTTGCTTTTGATTTGAGAGTGTTTAATATTATATAATTGATTTTCAATATTACGATTTTATGATAAGAATTGATTGTATTCTAGTATAAAGAAAATGCATATTCTTTTTTTTAATTGAACGGAAAGGTTCATTTTACAGTCTGCTATGATATGTCTTCTTTAATTGAGCAAAGTGGTTCATTTTGCAGTCCATATGATATGTAATTCTTTTATCAAAGTTGAAATTTTGCTCATATCAACCAAAATAAAATTTAAAAAAAAAAACTATAAAAAAATTAACTATACAAAATATTTAAATAATAAAAAAATTACAAATGAAAAAATTAAATCCTTCTAAACTCATATTAAATTTATATTTAAAATAAATCTATATTCGTTAATATAAATTAATAGCAAAACAATAATTCCGTAATAATCTATAAAATCCTAAACTGCATATAAAATACACCATCCTTTTCCACAATATATATAACAAATCATCTATCATCTTTTAAGTAAAAATTAAACGTAAACCCATATTAATAACAAATCATCAATCATCTTTTAAGTAAAAATTAAACGTAAACCCATATTAATCGCTGCTCGATGGCCGAGTATATCTTTCCCATATACCCCAATATGCGGCATATCTTTTTCTTTTTAATCCACGACCTTGAAATATATCTTATTGTATATATATATATATGAAATTGATTGACAATGATCGATTCCCATATTTTGACCTTTATAAGATCGTTAATCAATTTTAAGCGTCCAATTTGTTATATGGATTTTCCTTTATCTGACGGGTGACCAAGGTACCGCGTCAAAGTCTTTGTCTGTAATCGTGATTGAATTATCCATCAAAAGTAAATTAAAAGGCTTTCCTGAAGGTCTTCATCTCCTCCACTGTCTTTTCCCGAAAGGAGTCGTCTTACGATCGGAGGAATTGGCTTTTCTCGAAAGAGTCGTCTTACAATCGGAGAAATTTTCTGGTCACTTAAAAGTAGTTGTAATTTGGGTAATAAAAATTCAAAAAATTTTGTAAAGACAGTGCTTAATCTTGTTTTTATGGTGGAAATAGATTTAGCACTATCAAAAAAAACATTTCAAACATTTAAAATTTTAAATTTTCAAAATTAAGAACTATAACTTAGATTTACAAAAATCCTTACCAAATTTTCTATAAATATAATAGAAATTTCTATAATTTTCGAGACAACTCCTCAACCTCCTCCGCCTCTTTAGACTACGCATTTCCCGAAAGACTCACGCTTTCCTTCATTTTATTTTCCTCGGGGGTTGCCCTGTCCTTTGTTATTGCATTTTCCAAAGAATCTCGTTATATAATTTGTCAGAAGGCTTCGCCCGCCTTTCATTTTTATGGGTATTGGAATGTTCACGCCTTTTCAAGGCATCCGTCAATGTTGTTTTGAATGTTGGCTAAACGGAAGACAAAACTGTAGATGACATTTTCCACACGTTTTAATATCTACTACAGCTATACGATGAAGATTGGACATTTCGGGGAAAGTAAAAATAATGTCAGTCAAATTTTAAGGTTTAGTGAAAGTCTGTTATTTTATTTATCCTTAGAGATTAAAAAATTAAGGTAGAACTCCCACTTTTTTTAAAAGATCCTAAGGGAAGATTAATGTAGCGGATGTTTTTCCTTTCCTGTTTTATGCTCTAATGATGTTGGATATAAAACAGCTCATCATGGATATTATACGTGCATATTATATAATATAATTTATAATTCATAATATAATTAAGTGGAGTTGTAAAGTAGCAAGTCTTTACCAGTGTTAATTGGGTTTTGCAAAGAAGCAAAGTTGCTCCAGTAAGAAGTAAAATTGTTCTCGTGCTTTAATCCAATATCTAATCAAATAAATGCAGATGGTTATGGTTAAATCGGTGTTGTGTTGTCGACTATTATAGTGACTCAAACAAGGTGAAAGAAACTAGTATGGATAACTAACATTCTGAGAAGCGATAAAAATGAAACCATAATTCTGAGAGGCATATGCTTTATACTATTATCCATCAGCATAAGATTGTTATAACAACCTTCCATTAATCTTGGAATGTTGCCATGTGTCACCCTCTCCCTTGGCACACTTTTCAAAAGGTTCACAATATAAATCATGTGACGGTGAAGCGCTCATCTTTGAATGCTAACCAATGCAATTAACCTCCCCTACATGATTACTAAAGACTTATTATCTGTTGGGCGTTTCAAATATAAGGGATTTGACCTTTGACTGCACATTCTTCTTACAATAAATATAGGCTTTGGAGACCTTCTTGGAGTGCTCTTCAAATCAGATCAAGTCTGAAGGCTTTGCACAATGTCCAAACGAAGTAGCAACCACGCCGCCACAATCTGCTGATTAATTGATGTGCTCTGCCTGTTCTCATAGAAAACAGTCTTCGCTACAACCTATATCAATCTGAAGATGGCCCCCAATGTGACTGGATCTCTGTTTAAATCAAAAAATCTCATAACAGGGAGTTATACTATTTTTTGAGTATATGTATCATAAGTAGAAAAGGTTTGAATTTTAACTACTCAACAAAAAAGAGGATATGCTGTACATAAATTATAAAGTTTCTCAAAAACAATAGGGAAAAATATTTCACATAGTTCATGCAATTAAGTATGTGGAAATTTGAAGTATGAGAAGAAACAATGCTAAGAACTTACAAGATTCTTAGCTAATGAAAGACACCAACCCAAATAAACCTGGAATTGAATAGTGACGTGAGAGTAGAGACTCGAGAGCATTTGAAACCACCAATAAAAAAACAGAAATAAGATCAAAAACTAATAACTTGCATGGAAAAATTGAAGGTCGTGAACTTCACAATGGAAAGTGACCCATAATATGTTGAGCCCACGACAATTCTAGTGAAACCTGGTTGTCATAGCAGAATAGATACAAACATAAATTTGTTAAGATATATGAATCAAGCACAATACACAGACAAATATAGTTATCTTAGTGAACACCAAGCCTCGATGATTAAGAGGTTGACTTCTTTTCTATTCTATTTCCAAGGGAAACATTCAGTGTAATATCAAGGACTTTTATTAAACACAACGAAACACAAAAAAGGTTCATAGAAAAATGAAAGCAATAGAGATACTCAAACCAACTTAAAACACATGTGAATTTCGAAACAAGTATTTTGTGTGCATAAAGGTAAAGCAATTTAAAAACATGCAGCCGTTCCTTGACGGTATCTCATCCTTGGGCTTAATAATGCTTATGCATACAATTTTTTCTATATTTGACCTCGGTAAGACGAGATTTATAGAGTACAAACATGATTACTTTTGGGAGGTATATCCTCAAATTTCATTGATCAAGATGACTCTGCTTAGTTCATATAAAAGAAATTTGATTTGAGACACAAAATAATATATCATGGTCAAGATATATAACTTAGATTCACTAGTAGAATGGAGTTGCTAAGAGGAAGAATAAGTTTGTCATTGAGAAGGTTGCATGTTTTTTTAGAAAAAACAATCATCAACTACTAGTTTTTCTATTTAACTTAATGTTTAAATGTGGATAATATTTAAGTTAATGTTTAGATATAATCCACACGAGAGTACAATTAGATGTTGTTCCTCTTGAAAAAATAGAGTGGAATAAATTCTTAAGTTGGACAACTCAAAACTTGTAAATATGTGGCTTAGGTTTATAGAAATGAAAGAATATGAATCCCACGAGCCATTCTTATATTATGGTGGAATGCTCAAAAGAGTTGAAATCACATCACTATTTGATCTAATCCATTTGGAAGTGATTCACAATTTTTTGTTTGTCTCATGAGAAACCCTCAAGCACTAATTTGTTGAAATATTATTGAAGTATATTGAATTCAAATTCAATTTAAATCTTAACAAATTAGTCTTGTCTTGACTTACACTTTGAGTTGACTAGCATATTTTATTAACTGTTTAGGGAAATTAAATTAACTTCTAATATGAACTTATTGTAGGATTCACTACAATTCAAAAACTTGGAAATGAACTAATTGGTAATGATTAAGGTCATATTGGAAATTCCACAATAAAATAATATTGTTATCCTAACTGTGGTTTTCTCAATATGGGGTTAGGCCTGATCAGAAGGATTCTAGGTCTGTGGCTCTAGCCACCATAACATCCCTTACTGCTTTTCCATCTGGTGGATCAACATCAACTCAATCAATAGAATAAAAACGTTATGGCTTTTTGGCTCTATAACTCAATCTGATATAGATTAAGTTGTTGGTCTCTATGTCTATCGATATGTTTCAGACTCAATGACTATGATGTGAAAATTGAAGCATAAGTTTCAAATATAATTCAAAACACATACTTGGTAGATCTTAGCCAGGCTCAAACACAACTCTATGCCTAGATAGTAAGGATGATTTGGTGGAGTGAGGGAGAAGATGTGGGTACAAGTGCACTGGTTTTGAAATTTGGGCATGGGGTATATGTATAGAGAGGAGTGCAGAAATTTTAGATATATATATATATATATATATATATATATATATATATATATATATATATAAATGTATATGTATATGTATATGTATATGTATATGTACATGTATATGTATATGTATAACTGATGCTGGAAAGTAGTAAAATACATACTTAAGACAATGACAATGGTAATAACTATGACAGTGACAACATGGAAATCAGAATTTCTAGTTGACATTCATGGCTTGACAATGGTTGTTGAATATACTTCCAAAAAGGGGCATTTGTATAAGCAACCAACATTTCTCCAATACATGCTAGAGTTGAAAACGCTCATCTCAGTGTTGTAATTGTGACTTGAACATGCTCTAAAGTGTTTGAAAAAAAAAAACATTCAACTAGGTTTGGCACATCCCCTTGTGATGTACATTATGAATTCATGAAACAATTGTTCTTGATGAGAATATTAATACAAGATGGATAGCATATAAAAACAATTCTTGAAAAGAAATTTAATCAATTTCTTCCATTGTAGATATATAAGTACAAAACACACTTGAATGTTTAATGTATAAGCATTTCTATTGTTGTGAATTTTAATTCTTAATGTGTGGAATGCAGTGGGAGTAGTGTTGATCATAGTGGGTTTATATACCCTGGGACAAATCAGATGACTATAAAAACATGTGTTCAAGTGAAGTATCTTTCTCAAGTGAAAATATAGTTGTATATGCCCATGATATCGACACCACCCTTGAAATTTCACGGTCGTTATTACAAAATCACCTGAATTAGATCATCACTTGCTTTTGCAACTGACTGAATAGACTTCCACATTTTCACCTGACATGAAATATTTTTGGAGTATAATTCTATATGTAATATTAATTCCCCATAAGAGACACAATATCAATGTCACAAAGGACACATACAAAGCCGCCTACTCTAAGAGAAATTGTGAAATTAGAAAAACAATCACATATCCATCTGTTCCCTAGAATGTTTAAGACAAATATGTCTTGAATTATGGCATGACAAAAATTCCAATTCGCGTAACAATTTAACAAATTAATGATTAAAATTGTAGTGAGATATATAAAGGTCTGGACCAGGGGAAAGTGTATCCTCAAACTTCTTGGATAAATATGACATTGTTTGGTACATACAAAACAAATTCACCGAGAATATACTCATCAGAAGATACAAATGAATTTTGAAGATATAAGTGACACGTCGGGGGTAAATCCAAGGTGACGATAATTTATATCTATGTGTGACTTAATATTACCTAATTGTTGATAGTGCTGCACCTGCCAACATTCAAGGGGTATCCCCAATATGTGGTCCCAATTATACCTCACACCATTTGGGATAGGAGCCCCATCTAGAATATGACTCGGTTATAGTTTTCTTAAAGGTTTTCCTTGGCTCTAACTATCAACAAGAGAGAGGAACCCAAATGTTCCTTCGAAAAGCAAGTGAGTGTGCCTGTTGAGTGTCCATTTATAGCTATGTCAAGATTCTTCTACTGCAGGGGGAAACGAAAGTGAGCCTCTAATAGAGAGGTAATAGTACCACCCTAGTAGAGACACATGAATAGAAAAGATTCGCTAACATCTAGCGGAATAGTCCACCAAGATGCAATCATCATTGCAACCATTACAACACATTCTCAATATGTTGAGGACTAAAATAACTGAAATAGTTCAACTACTTTAGTACAAGTGAAATTGTAACAACCTTGGTGAAAATTCCATGTAATAAAAGTTAATAAAGGAAAAATAAGACCAAGGGTAAGGGACATTTATTCTAAGTTGAATGTTGGGCAAATATATCCTAGTGGGAATCACTGGATGTGTTTAAGGCTAAAGGAAATTGGCAAAGGCAAAGGAAAAGGCATTAAAAAGGAAAAAAGGAATTTTTGGCACATTTATTTATGAAAATAAAGGAAAATAGGAGAAAAGAGAGGTGAAATATCATGGGTTGCATGTGAGGAGGAAATAGAAGGAAAATAATGGAAATTAAAGAAAATAGAGGCCTTGTTGATAAAAATGCTTCTGAGGATGAGTGGGGAGGCTTGGTTAATGTAAGCTTCATCAGTTCAATTTTGGAGCTCTCTCATTCTTCTCTCTCTCTCTCACTCTTGAACGCTTAGAATTTTCTTGGAGCACTCTAGCTCTGGAGAAAGGAAGGAAAAGAAAGCAAATAGAAAGGAAGGAAAGAAAGGATAATTCAAGGAAGAGCACGATCAAGCAAGTTTAGTGGGAATACTTGCACATAACATATTGCATGTATGATTTCCTTGATGGTTTTGACATGCATGGCTTTGCATGTTGGCATATGGTTCTCTTGTTTTCGGTGGAATCATTTTGTCAGGTTATGACAGTGGTTTTTAGCCTAGCCTTGCCTTTTTTCATATGCCATAGTGTGTTCGTACATTGATCTTCATTTTGAGCTTTGGAATTGCGGGATGGATTTCAGAATCTGCGGTGGACATGGTCTCAAGGTTCATTCCCAAAGGCCTAGGAATACCTTGACCGGTTTCAGCAGGATACATGGTAAAGCGTGAGGGAGGTGTCTCATTTTAGGGCCTCATGATCCAGGATTGGATTGCGGTAAAGCCTCAGAGACAAGAATACAAAAAGTTCCTAAAGAATAGTGATGGATTTCAGATGGCATTCCAAATTGGGTTTAGTTTTGTGATCGGAGCAATTGTTTTAGTGTGATCACAGAATGGTGAGGTTGGACATGATTTAACCTCTAGATTCCCTTGGTTGTTTTTGGATTGGTTTTTCCATGAGATCCCACATTCATGCTTGGAATATAGAACAGGGGTGACTGGTTGAAAGAAATATTTGGTCTAGCCATGTCTATGGTTAGGTGATACGTGTAAGTCCCGAACCTGGTTAAATTTTCCTATGTTTAATAAAAGATATTTTATCTTTCTTTTGTACTTATTTATATGTGGATTTAATTGTTGCTATCTCACTGTTGTTTTCATGGTTTTATGTTGGTTATAAGAATGGTTAAGTGACTAGGTTCATGTCATGGTTATTTAATGTATTTACATGTAATTGTTAAAATGATGGATGCAAGACCTAAGTGATGTCATAACAGTTCAAAGGAGAAGGTGGTGGTCCTTCTTGTCATGTCTCATAAGAATTTTCAACCATTCATGCTTTGTCTTGTATGCTATACCTATAGATTGTATTGATGCCAAGTGTTTGATAGAATGTCAGTCCCGGTTGGGGATGGTTAGGCCTAGTTGTCGAGTTAGTTTTTGGTTTATTAGTCTTCTCTTCACGTGTTTAATGGATGCTACAAGTTACAACAAGTTCTGGGAAATGGCCAAAATTATGGCCTTGAAAAGTGCCTTAAATCCTGTAGACTCTGACACAAGTCAGTTGGAAATAGTCCATGGATGTAGACATGAAGACTTGTGGGAGCACCCAGAGCTCTCTGGATGTTGGCATGCCCATTGAATAGGAGCATCCATAGGTCTAATAGCTTAAAACGTCAGTGGGACCTAACGACATGATACTTGTGTAGTTTGGATGGCTCTTAGGAGTGTTGTTGTCAATGTGGAAGGTATGTTTGATGGGTTTTCGTCAATTCCACTTCATTAAGGATACCTAGAAGGTTAAATCATATCATAGTAGCATCTTGCCACATGTTTACCCCGGTTGGTTGGTTACTTGGGTAGATATGGGAAAGGGTGTTAGAGAGTGGTATCAGAGCAAGGTTGTGCTCTCTTTAGGTCATATTTGATACCATAGAGTGGTATCAGAGCATGGTTCACCCCTTGGGCTGGATGGGAAATGTGTTGGTCATGCATTGATGTCAGTTTCTTACGTGTATCTTATGCTTGTATTCTGTGTGCGTGTTGCATTTATATGGTGTAGATCATGGTTTTAGTGATGTTGCCATGTGAAGGTTGAGGTCGTTATTGTGGGATGTGTCATCATGAGTGTATGGCTATATATGTATTTGTTATGCATGTATGGTAGGTAAGACATGCACTGTGAGGTGATTGTATCAAATTAGGTCATCATGATGTTCTCGGTTATTATGATGTTGATCTGTTGGCTGAGATAGAGCAAGAGATGCAGATAGTCAAAGTGAAGTTGCAGCATTGGACCTTGAGGCAAGAGCATTTTGTCATACATGTTTGGATGTTGGGCATGCTGGTATGTTAGTTAATGGATTGTTATATGCATTAGGGTTATATACATTAGGTTTATGTACGTGTCTATTAATTTTATGGTTACATACATGATAGATGTTAGCTTATTAGTGCTGTCATATGTACATGTGTTTGATAGTCATGAATGATAGTAACATGTGGTTGTAGGAATTGCTATTGTTGTTTTATGTTAGATAACTTGATGATTGTTTTATATGTTGTTGATGTGTATGTTATATGTTAATTTTTTTTTGTTATATGATAGTTATCCTAATGGTTAATTTATATGTAGTTGATGAGCATGATATATAACTTGTTGTTGTTATATGCTAGTAACTTGATGATTAGGGTTATTACATTAAGATCTTGATGTTATACGTATCATGCTAAATTGGATTGGCATATGTAGATGGTTAGGGTTAAGGCATTCGGGTATGAGTTGAATTATTTGTGACATTGTGTTGTAAAAATCTATACTACTCATGCATATGTGATTTCTATGCATAAATGACAAATTTTGATGAATTTATGACGTGAACATGTTAGCTAGTGACTATTATGGGTATCATGACCTTATTTATTTTTTATTTGATATGTCGTGAAGTTATATCATGCTAATCTGGATTGATTGTGCAGTCAAGATGGCCTCTCTTGAGATATAATAAGGCATTAGCTTTCTTGTGTCATTTACTTGGTGCTTGAATGCTTTATTACGTCATTAATTGGTGTTTGAGTGTTGGTGTCTATTATGTCATGTATCTGTCGTCTGAATGTTTGATTAATTTCATGATATGAGTATGTGTCTATAAGATTTCCTGAATGAATGATCTTCTTCTAAGATGATTCTACTAACACATATGTGTTTAGATAGATGGCATGTACTTGAGTGTAATAGGTGACAATTGTAGTGTTATGTTTAATGAGTATGAGTTGACTATAAATTATGACATGATTACTAGTCTTGGTAAAGGTTGATTTCCAATTGATAGATATGATTGTCTTGATATTTGGAACATGTGTTTGACATGTGTAAATAATGCAGGAAACATGCTTGGTATTAGCATGAGAAGGTAATAGTTGATGTGTTTTATATAACTAACAGTTGGGTGATGTCACAATGCATAGTAACACTCAATTACAACAAGGAAAAGGTCAAAGAAAGGAATTGGGCCAGAATTATTTTGGCTATGTTTAGGAACCCTAATTCCAAACGAATGAGTGCTTTTCATATAGGAAGTCCTCTTAACCTTAATCTTGTCTAAAAATAAGTGGATACATGCTAGATTCATGAACTTGTATTCTACAGGGATATTAGCTAGCCTCTAGTTACATGTGGATCTGTCAAGGGAATTGGAGTCCCTTGGGAGATGGCATGGATGTGTTCAGTTGCAAGAAACGTGCTTGGCACAAGAAGGTAGGGTAACCAGTGTATTGTTATGTTTATTTAAAAATTGATAGTTATGTGTTAATGGTAGTATGATGCAAGGGATTACATGGAAAATAAATGGACATGGAATATTGAAGAAGGCTCAGGTTGAGCTTTCCCTTGGAAGCATTCAGAACCATGGGAATTGAGTCATGGTGTCTGTTTTTAGTCTTGTTCTTTTGGTATCTTGGTGATTTGTTGTGCTTGATTTCAGTTTTGTTTGCATCTTGTGCATGGCCATGCCACTTTGGTTGTCGTGTCGTATTCTTGTTGGTTTTCCATGGTTTTCTTCTTTTTTGTTTTTTGTCTTTCATGTTTATGTTTAGGTTTTGGGGAATTGGTTGGGAAAGAGGAAATGTAATGGAGCCCAGGGAGAGCTGAATGAAACCCAACAAGTGATGTAAGGATTGGATGAAGCTCAGTGCATGTATGAGGGCACCTGAAGGCAAGCGTATAACAACCAGTTGGATTGGTTGGGTTGATTGGTGTAAATGGATGATGGTAGGAAAATCATGAGAAAATTGATTAGGAAAGTTAAAGTAAATATATTTGAGGTGTCAGATGCTTTATATACATTGGGAATTGTTGTTCTCGATGTTGTATGGACAAAGGAAGTTCTCTTAACCTTGACCTTATGATATATAGTAATTACATTGTGATCATGATTATGTTGAGTATATCGTGACTATTTTGTGTTAATGTTATATATATGTATGTATGTATGTATCTATGTCACTTTCAGTCAGGGTCATAAGGAATTGTTCTGATGGAGGAATGATTTCTTATGCATGTGAATGGAATGAAGAGATTCTTGGTTCATGAGGAATCAGGCGGGAAGAGTAGTCTGTCATATCTCTGAGGTCAGTATCATGTGGATATGAATTGATATTATGTGATTATATTATGTCTATGTTTATGTTATGGATAGGCTAATTCTTAGAGACACATCAGTGGAATGAAAACAATGCGATCTATGACATGTTGTGATAAGTATGGATCATGGAGAGACAATAAAAGAAAGGTTTCTTAATAGAGACAATGTGATTTTGGATGTGTGGTATTATTGTTGTACATGTGTTGTATATGTTGTACATGTTGCATCTATGATGTTGTGCACTCATGGTGTTTTGTATATATAGTGTTTGTAGATGTTTTTATGAAATGGTATGTACATGGTGGTACTGATAGCATTGTCTGAATATTGTATATGGAGTGTTGGGCATAGATGATGCTATGTACATGTTGGATATGTGTCATTGTGTGCATATGGTGTTGTGTGAATGTTGGATTTGTTGTGTTGTGTATAGATTATGCTATGCACATGTTGGATATGTAGTGCTATGTACATGTGTTATTATGTGCATGTTGTACATGTGGTGCCATGTATATATGGTGTTGTGTACATGATTGTACAAGTGGTTTTGTGTGCATGTGGTGTTGTGTACATGTTGTACATATGGTGTTGTGTGTAGGTGGTGGTGTGTACATGTCATGCATATGGTATTGTGTACATGTGGCGTCGTGTACATGTCATGCATGTGGTGCTATGTACGTCTAGCATTGTGTACACATTGTACAAGCGGTACCATGTACATGTAGCATTGTGTACACATTGTATAGGTTGTGTAATAGCCCTGGTGAAAATTCCATATAAAAATATATAAATACTATGGATGATGGGACACGTCTTCCAAGTTGAATGGTGGGAAAGACATCTTGGGGGTTGTTCATTTGATTGTTTATGGCTAAGGAAATTGGCAAAGGAAATGGCTAAGGCATTAAAAGGTATTGTGGCACATTTATTTATGAAAATAATGGAAATTAGGAGAAAAAGGAGGTGAAAGGTCACAGGTTTCATGTGAGGAGGAAAATGAAGGAAAATAATGGAAAATAAAGAAAATAGAGGCCTCATTAATAAAAATGCTTATGAGCATCAGTGGGTAAGCTTCTTCCTTTCAGTATGAACCTTTTGTCAATTTAGATTTGGATCTCTCTCATTATTCTTTCTCTCTCTCATACTCTTGGACACTTAGAGTTTTCTTGGAGCACTTTTGCATTGGAGCAAGAAAGGCAAAGAAGGCAAGAGGAAGTAAATATTAAGTAGGGAAAGGAAGGGTCAAGCAGTTACAACAAGCTTCATTGCAGGTATCAATTTGCATGTGTATTTTCCTTGTTAGATTTAGCATGCATGGGATTGCATGTGTTTCGCTTCTACCATGGCATGGGTTTTCTAGGTATGACAGTATTTTTAGCCTAGCCTTGTCATTTCCTTATATCTTTGATGAGATGGGTTCTCTCATGCATTTTGTGGGGGATGACCAGATTGGATTCAAGGTTGTGTGGGGTGGATCTCCAAATTGACAAAAACATGGTGGTAGTGGTCCCTCAACCAGACTGAGGATGCACGAAGCCACTGGGTTGCGGTAAATCCAGATTGTGTGCCTCGGTGGGCCTAGGATTCCTTGTCGGTGAATGGTGGGATATATGGTAAAGCGAAGAGCTAGATGTTCTCTTCATTGGGCCTAGTGATTCCAGGATGGAATGCATGGAAAATCCTGGAGAGTATGTCTCAGTGTAGGGCCTAGTGATCCCTGGATCGCACTGTAGATGCATGGTAAAGCCTGCGAGACTAGGAGGCACTCAAATTCCTCACAGTGTAGATGGAGAACTCCAGTGGAATCCACATTGATTGCTATTTTTTTTATGTGTTCTATGAGTCCCACATTCATGCTTGGAATATGGCACGGGGGTGATTGGCTAAAGAGAGACTCGGCTCAACCAATCTATGGTCGAGTGGAACGTGGTAGTCCCATCACCTATTGGTTCATTGCATTATTAATGGAAAATTGATTCCCTTGATTTTCATGTGCAAATGTAATAATGTATATATGGATTTTGATGGTTGATATGTCCATTGTATTTATGTTCCTATTATGCTGCTTACATGTACATTTCATGACAACCTCTATGTATGATTCTCAACATGTTTTTACTTGTATATGAATGGATAATGTGTTTATGAGTTAATGGAGGATAATGCAGCAAATGACATGAGGGAACAATGGTTCATAGCGATTCTCATATATGTATGAGATAGCTACTCTTAATTCTGTTATTTACACCTATAGGTTACATCTTTATGATATGTTTGACAAAATTCCTATCATGGCTAGTACGGGTCTAGTTATGATCTTATTCATCTTATTGCTTTTGCATCCTTGTTTCCTTGTATCGTTACAAATTCTAAGTGATAATTTCATTCTGGGCTGTGTCCTGGGCTCTCAGCAAGGTGGCTCAAATCCTAGAATGCTAACAAAAACAGAGTGTTAGTTTGAGACTAACTCGCTTAGGAAGTGTCTTGGAAGCATTATAAAGCACCTGGTGAGTGTCTAGGGAGTGTTAGTCCTCATAGTAACTCATCTTGGCAGTGTCTGGGGAGCGTTATAAAGTACCTTGCCAGTGTCTAGGGAGAATTAATCCTGAAACTAACTCGCTTGGGAAGTGTCTAGGGAGCGTTACCCTGCCCTAAGTTTTCTCAAACAATAGTAGGACCCAGGGACAGGTAGTACAAGTGGCTGACCTGTCTTCTAAAGTTTATGTGGATGATGTTGGATGACTATGTGTGATTTTCTATAGATTCCATTTCCTTAATGTCACCAAGGAGGTTGAATCTTCTCATAGTGGCGTCTCGTCGCATGTTTACACTGGTTGGCCGATTGCTTCGATAGATGTGGGAGGAGGGTGCTACAAAGTGGTATCGGAGCATGTTTCAACTATCAGACTGGATGGGTTAAAGGTGTGGGTCATGCATGCATGTCAGTTTCATGTGTGTCTTTTATACTTGCATTTCATGTTCTTCTTGCATTGGCTTGATGATTGATTATGGTTTAGTATGGTTGTTATGGAGAATTTGATGTTAATTTCATGAAATGTGTTGGTCATGAGTATGTGACTGGTTGTGTATGGATTATATGTTGCTTATGTGTTTATTTCATGATACCTACTTACATAATTATATGTTAGGTTACGTTTTTGAATATTTTGATTACATGCATCAGACTTGTAGGTTGATTACAAGAACTAATCGATTATGTTCGACTACATGTGATTATGCATATTGGTAGTTGGTTTGGCATTGCTTATGCATACTGTTGGTTGCATGTGGCAATATGTACAATGGAGTAATGGTTGTTTTCATGCACGAAGTCATGGTTTGTGTAGTTGATATGGTCATGCATTGTTGACTGGACTCTAGATGGAATGATGTGTGTATGGTTTGGTACCCATTTTTTATGTGTGTATATATAGTTGTTATGTGTGAATGGTCTTGGTTATGATTATGTATGTATAGCAGGTGAAATATTCCCTGTGAAGTAATTGTATGTAATTTAGGTCATCATGATGCTATTAGTTGTTATGATTCTAATGTGTTGGCTGAGATAGACCACGAGATGTAGATCATCATAATGAGGTTGCAACATTGGACTTTTTGGTAAGAGAAGAATGTCATACAGGTATTGTATGTTGGGCATGCAGGTATGTAAGTTAAGGATTTTTATATGCATTAGGTTTATATACATGTCTTTTGATGTTATGGTTACATTCATGATAGATGTTAGATGGTTAGTGTGGTTATATTCACATGTGTCAGATAGTCAAGAATGATAGTAGCTTGCAGTTGTATGCATTGCTATTGTTGTTTTATATTAGATAACCTCATGATTATGTTATATATTGTTGATGAGTATGTTATAGGTTAACTTGTTGATTGTTAGATGAAAGTTAGCTCAACGATTTGGTTTTATGTTTTTGATGAGAATGATATATAGCTTGGTGTTTTTATGTGATATTAACTTGATGATTAGAGTTATTTCATTGAGATATTGATGTTGTAATTTGGATTGGTCATATGCGTGATGGTTATGTTCATTGCATTGAAGATATTGATGTTATATGTATTGTGCTAACCTGGTTTGGCCTATGCAGATGGTTATGGTTTCAATATTCAGGTATGAGCTGACATATTTGTGATATGATGTGGTACTAATCTAGATGGATCATACATATGTGATTGTTATACATGAACAACAAATTCTTATGAGATTATGACGTGAACATGTTAGTTAGTTACTGTTAAGGATATCATGATTTATGTTTGAGTTGATATAGTTGTATCATGCTAACCTAGATTTATTATGTTGAAAAGATAGCCTCCCCCAATATACATTAAGGTATGAGTTTTCTTATGTCCTATATTTGGTGCTTGATTGTTTGATTATGACATATGTTTGGCGTTTGAGTGTTTGGTGTCTAGTTAATTTATTTAAGATGGTATGTTGCAAGTTGGTTGAATGTTCAATGAATTGCATAATATGAGTATGTGTTCCAATGATTTTGTTTTAAGATTATTGACTAACATATATGTGTTGAGATAGTTGATATGTATTTGAATGTAGTTGATAGTTGTAGCATTATCTCTAATGGATGTGAGTTGACTATGGATTATGACGTGATTGTTTGTAAAAGTAGATTTCAAATTGATAGATATCATTGTCTTGATATTTGGAACATGTGGTTGACATGTGTGAGAAGTTGTAGGGTAACATACCTGTTATTAGCGTGATGAGGTAATAATTGAAGTGTTTATATAACTAACAATTAGGTGACGTGACAGTATATAGTAAGACGCAGTTGTAGCAGGGTAAAGGTAAAAGAAAGGAATCAGGTAAGAATTCCTTTGGCCATGTTTGGAAACCCTAATTCCAAATGAACGAGTGCTTTGCATGCAGGAAGTCTTATTAACCTTAATCTAGTTTGACATTATGTGGATACATGCTATATTCGTCAACATGTACTTGACATGTATATTATCTAGATTTTAGCTATAGGAGGATCTGTCAAAGGATTGGATTCCCTTGAGAGATGGGATGGCTGTCCTCAGTTGCAAGCAACGTGCTTGGAACAACAAGATGAGGTAACTGGTGTATTGTTATGCTTATTTATACATTGACAGTTATGTGTTAATGATAGTATAATGTAGGGATTTGCAAGGCAAGAGAGACTACCATGAAATCCTGAAGAGGGCTCTCGCTGAGTTTCCCTAGGAACCATGGGGATCGAGTCATGGTGTTTGTTGTTAGTCTTGTGCTTTTGGTATTTTGTGATTGTCATGCTTGATTTTCAAGTTTGATTGTGTTTGGTGCATAGCTATTCCACTTTGGTTGCAGAGTCATGTTGTTACTGGTTTTCATGGTTTTCTTCTTATTGTTGTTTCCATTCTTGCCTTTTATGTTTTGAGTCTGGGGAATTGATTAGGAAAGAGGAAAGTTAATGTAGCTCGAGGATAGCTATGTGGTACCAAAGAGGTGATGTAAGACTCATATGAATCTCTGTGCATGAGTGATCATAGCGGAAGGTAAGACTATGACAGTTGTTTGGACTGGTTGGGATCATTGTGGTAAATGGACCATGGAAGTACAGACATGAGAAAGGTAACTAGAAAAGTAGAGTAAATGGATCTAAAGCATCATATGCCTTGGCTATGTTGGGAACTATTGTTCTCAATATCATGCACATCGTGCATGAATAAAGAAGTTCTCTTAACCTTGACCTTATGTTATCTAGAAATTTTGTTATGATCATGATTGTGTTGATGTTTATATATGTATATGTGTATGTATATATGTATGTAATTGTCTCACAGGATCATGATTATTTTATGCTAATGTTTATATACGTATGTATGTATCCACGTATCTATGTTACTGTCTAACAAGGTTGTTAGGGATCATTCTTGTGAAGGGATAATTGCTTACGCAACTGAATGGCATGAAGAGGTTCCCGGTTCATGAGGAATCAAGTGGGAAGAGTAGTGATGACAAATATACGAGGTCAATATCATGTCATTATGAGTTGATATTATGTGATTATATTAGGTCTATGTTATGGATGGGTTATACCAAGGGATACATCAGCAAAGTGAAAGCAGTATGGTCTGCGGCATGCTAGGATAAGCATGAATAAGACACTGGAAGCAAGGTTTCTTGATAAGGAAAATGTGGTTTTGGATGTGTGGTACTATTGTTGTGCGTACATTGTATATGTTGTACATGTTTCATATATGATGCAGGAACTTGTGATGTTGTGTATACATAGCATGTGTACATGTTATTTATGCAATGTTATGTACAAGATGGTACAAATAACGTCGTGTGAATATTGCATATGGGGTGTTATATACATATTGTATTGTATTCATCATGTATATGCGGCGTCTGCGCATATGGTTCTCTCTACATGTTGGACATGCAGTGTTGTGTACGGATGATTCTATGTACATGTTTGATATGAAGTGCTATGTACATGTGGTGTTGCATGCATGTTGTACATATGGTGCTATGTACAGATGGTGTTGTATGAACGATTGTACAAGTGGTGTTGTGAGCATGTGGTGTCATGTACATGTTGTACATACGATGCTATGACCATGCGTTGTTGTGTACATGTCATGCATGTGATGCTATGTACATATGGTGTTGTGTAAACATCGTCCATGTGGTAATGTGTACATGTGGTCATGTGTACATGTTGTACAGTGGTGTAGTGTACATGTGGCGTTGTGTACACATTGTGCACGTGGCGTCGTGTACTTGTGATGTTGTGAACATGTTGTGCAAGTGGTGCGGTGTATAGGTGGTACGGTGTAAATGTTATACATATGGTACTAGTGTATGTGTGATACTGTGTGCATGTCGTCGATGTTGTGTTATGGTCATGTGGTATTATGTATGTGCATCATGTAGTCATGGTATTTCCACGTGCATAATCGTTGTGTTGTACTCTATGTAGGTACATGTATTGGGTGGTATTCCACATCGGGTATAGATGGATGCATTATGTTGTACACTGGTTGTAGGTGTATGAGTATTACGTCAGGTGTAGGTGCATGTATTGGATGGTGTTGTGTGTTAGGTGTGGTTGTATGTGTGTAATTCACACTATGGATATGAGTGTATGGTTGAGGAGAAGGCATCGGGTGTTATTCTGGTGTGGCAACCGATCTAGAGTGTGTACGAGATACAGGCAAAGGAAGAACCTAAGGATTCATTAAAGGATAAGTATCGATATATTATTTCAGTTTTACTATGCATGTGATTTATGATTATGATATATGATGACTATATGTGATCTATGCTTATGGTTTATTATGGTTACATGTCATTTATGATTTTAATGGTTATGTTTTGAGCTAACCTGATGTGATATTTTTATACATGTTGATTTGGTCAAATAACCTATTTTGACTTGTTGTGACAAGAAGCGAACAGGATTGCAAATGTACCTTATTGACGAGCTACCAATGAGGTATGATGTGAATTTGTTCAATTTATTTTAAATCTAATGGAAGTTATGTGCTTAGTATAGGAATGTATGAAATGCTCGTTTGGGTGGTTGAAATCAATTGTAAGAATTAGCAGCAGTAAAAAAGGAATTGAAGCATGCAACAGTATGTTGGTAAAGCAGTTCAGGAGTAGGGCCATTATGGGAAACTAGTACCCAATAGTGTCCATTAATTTCCATGAGCATGCTATGACCGGCATGATGTTTTGAGGCAAGGATATGCCTTGGTTTTTGTATCTTCTAATGCAAGGAAGCCTTTCCAAGTGATGGACTGCCTGGGATGGGAGTGTCAGCAGAACTTGGAAGGTGAGTGACTGCACTGAAGAGGTGACCAGATTCCCAAGGGACTTTGTAGCAGAGAAGGGAAGGTCACGAATGGATTTGTTTTGGTCATTAACATTGTTGGATGGAATCAGATGCACATTGGGAGTCCGCCCTGGAACAATGAGCTGGTAATTGTTCGCTGAGAGGATAAGTGGTGTTGGATTATAGCACTGGACATTGGATGCATATTTGAATTTGCAATGGATTCTAGACTTCCCGGGAAGGAGCTAGATCCTAGTATTACTTTGAGGGTGGAGGTTTGAGCCTCTGGATTCCCTTACTGTTGATGTAGGCATCATATTATTTTATTTGCTGGTTGAGAAAATGTGCATATGTGGTTATTGTAAATACCATAATGAGTTGTGTTATAAAGCTCCAATATGTGGTATCGTTTTTATCTGGTCATGTTGTCATGATGTTTTTCCTTTGAGCGAGTCATTCATTGTAACTACTACAATGAGCTATGTTATAGAGCTCCGTGGGTACTATGTTTTGTTTTCAGCAGTCTTGCTGGTTATAGGTTTCATTGAACACCGAGGATGGTGTTCCCCCAAGGGTGAGGGTTCTGTAATATCCTTGGTGAAAATTCCATATAAAAATATATAAATACCATGGATGATGGGACACATATTCCAAGCTGAATGATGGGAAAGACATCCTAGGGGGTGTTCATTTCATTCTTTATGGCTAAGGAAATTGGCAAAGGAAATGGCTAAGGCATTAAAAGGTATTGTGGCACATTATTTATGAAAATAATAGAAATTAGGAGAAAAAGGAGGTGAAAGGTCACAGGTTGCATGTGAGGAGGAAAATGAAGAAAATAGTGGCCTCATTAATAAAAAGGCTTCTGAGGATCAATGGGCAAGCTTCCTCCTTTCAGTGTGAACCTTTTGTCAGTTTAGATTTAGAGCTCTCTCATTATTATCTCTCTATCTCATACTCTTGGACACTTAGAGTTTTCTTGGAGCACTTTGGCATTGAAGCAAGAAAGGAAAAGAAGGCAAGAGGAAGTAAAGATTAAGCGGGGAAAGGCAGGATCAAGGAGCTACAACATGCTTCATTGCAGGTGTCAACTAGCTTGTGTATTTTCCCTGCTAGATTTGGCATGCATGGGATTGTATGTGTTTTGTTTCTACCATGGCATGGGTTTTGCTAGGTGTGACAATATTTTCAACCTAGCCTTTCCATTTCCTGATAGCTTTGATGAGATGAGTTTTCTCATGCGTTTTGTGGGGGACGGGTGGATTGGATTTGAAGCTGAGTGGGGTGGATCTCTGAATTAACAAATGCATGGTGGTAGTGGTTCCTCAACCAAACTAAGGATGCATGAAGCCACTAGCCTAGTAACCCCTGTACCAGATTGTGGGTTTCGATAAAGATAAATTGTGTGCCTTGGTGGGCCTAGGAATACTTACCGATGAATGGCAGGATATACGCTAAATCCAAGGGGTGGATTTTCTCTTCGTTGGGCCTAGTGATTCTGGGATGGAATGTGTTGATGGTGTTGTATCTACCAACATTCAAGGGATCACCGCGGTATGTAGTCCCAACTAGGCCTCACACTGTTTGATGTGGGAGTCCCATCTGGTATGATGGCCCGGTTACCATTATCTTAAGGATTTGCCTCAAATCTTACTTGTCAGCATAGGAGAGTGGTTTTCTTTGTCTTCTAGAAGTGAGGTTCGTGTTTCTGGTGAGCGCAAGTGTCACTTATGTTAATGGTTATTTCACCATAGAGGGAGAGTGTGGGAGTGAGTCCCAAGTCAGTTGGGAGAAGACCCAACTCTAGTAGGAACACACAACACAACATGACATGCACAACTTATGGTGGAACAGTCCACACGGATGTAGCAGTCACAACACACAAGGGAAGTGTTATAGACATTTTTGGGCACTGCAAACCCAAGCATAAAATTTCCATAAACCAAGGGCTCCTAAGTACCTAAAGGTGTTGTTCCAAACCCTAAAAGAACAAGGTCAAATGATTACAACATCTCCCAAAATTTCTCCATGAAAAACTACTCAGAACTGGTCAAAACTGGACCATTTCACCTGCTCCATAGGCAAAGTGCATTTCATCCCACCTAAATACACACAGTAGGTGTGTTGCATTTCAAAAAGCCTTTTCTATACGGTGCGATGGGCAAGAAGGGACAAATGGCAGGGTCAATCCGCAAGGTGGAGAAGCATGGAATCTTCCAGAAACTTCTCCTGTGACACTTGCCTCTCTGAATTCGACCAGGGATGAGTAAGAGATCATCAATCTCCAAGTGGAATCAAGAACTATCAGAGGGAAGACACTAATCAAATCTCAAGCTGACTCATCTCCCTTGCAGACATCTATATATGGATCCCTCATCCTAGAGATCTAGGGGGCTGGAATTTTGCATCTTGTAAGGAATTGTTGTTGGTTTCTTGAGGCAACATCATAGTGCTAGGTGATCTAAGCTTTTCATGAGGTGAATAAGGGCTTACTTGCTGAGAGGATGATGCTGGGTCAGAACAATTGGTTGTAATTCTCTTGGCTCTTTCTTGATTATCAATAAAACTATTCAAGTTTTCCTCCATACACTTGTGCGATTGATGTTTTATGCATTTGTGTGGTTAATATACATTTGATCCTATATTGCTTATGATAATAGAACCATGTTCTCGTATAGTGTTATGCTTCTTTGATTCTACAGGTACTCTGTGAATCTGGGTACAAAAGCAAGTTGTAAAGGACTATTAGAAGAGAGAGGAATCGAGCAAGGAACCAAGCGCAAGACAGAGGTTGGTCTCCCTTATTCTTCTCTCATCCATATTTCATAAAGGAAAATGAAAGTAGTTTTAGTTTGTTTGTTTCTAAGGTAGCTACCAGCCTTAGTGGGATTAGCAGTTATGCATAGACACTATTCCCCAGGTGTGGCATTTATGCTCTGCATGAATACAAACATGCAGAGAAAGAACCAGAAAAGAATAATACACTGAATCTCGCCACCCTTCCTAACAGGTGATTTGATCCAAACAAAGTCACCTATAATGCACTTGAACAGGCAAAACTCACTAAATTTGAACATAAAGAAGATGAGTTTGATGACCTGTTATCCTTGGCCGAGTCATTATTTCAGGTTCAAATGCGAGCTAGAATGAGATATCACGACGATGGGTTAGTCGAATTTAACAGACTTACAGAGCAGAGGTTGCAAACTCTACCTCTAGATTTGTTAGCAACGGCCTCGATGACACAGTCAAGTGAGCCTGAACAGCGACTTACCAACGAAGCTCCTGCTACATTAGAAATTGCTAGAGAAATCCAAACAAGAGAGCAGGAGGAACTCCCGGGGAAAGAACAGGAGGAAGTGCAGAGGAAAGAACAAGAGAGGATATGTGAAGAAGTGCAGATGAAAGAGTAGGAGCAGAGCAACACGGATGTGAATGCAGATTCCTAGATTGACCCAAAGTTGCTCCAGGAATGGCAGTAATTCGATTCAATCATAAGCAATCTAGAAAACTCAAAAGAAGCTGATACATCCAAAGTGGCTGATACACAGGATACAGTGGCCTACCCCCTACTACAGACATAGAAATAATTCCCAAAGATCCTTCGGATCAGATCATTTTGCAAGTGGAGGATATACCTCCATTGGATGTCTTTTACATCCCAAAGCACAGGGCTGTAGTAAAGCGACAACGGAGAAGGAGAAGGATTGATCAACCTTCCCTATTCCCTGAACAAACAGTGACAGCCAACATGGTTTGGAAGGAGGAGTTTGATCCTTCTGATGACCTAACAAAATTGTCCCAATATGCTGGAGCCTATTCGGCGGCCACCATGGAGAAGGCATCAGAAGTGAGTAATCTGTTAAAAGAAAACTACCAGGCAACCGCTTCGCTACAAGCACAGCTATCGGAGGCACAGCAGAAAGCAGAACAATTAGAATAGAAATTGGCCATGTAGCAACAGATAAATAATCAATTGTATAAGCAGTTGCATGAAGAGAAACAAAGGATAGATTCGAGTGCAATTCAAAAGCAGAAAGAGCTGTCGGAAGCATTAGCAAAATTGAAAGCAATGAATGAACAGATGGTAAAGACAAAAGATGAGCAAATTTCTCAATTATCAGGTCAAATAGAGAAGTTCAAGAATCTTCTGCAGCCTGCCAAGTTCAGAACAGAAGCACTACAGGTTAATAAGGCATTGGTAACACAAATAAGATTATTATGTCGGAAAATTGCTCAAGTGGAACCCCTGTGTGACATAACAGCATCAATAATCGATAGATCAGTTGATGCTAGAACATACTTAGAGCAGGCCGATGAGACCTTGAAAATTTTTCTTGATTGGCAGGACACTGATGAGGGTCAGGCAGCTAATTTGCCAAAAATCTTAGAATCCCATAAAGAAATCCTATTTATGGAATGGCAGTCCCAGTTAATGAAGGCAAAGAGAGCAGTTTCTAGATGCAAATTAACCACAAGTAATTTGGTTGAATTAATTAATGATACTCCTTATTTATCTAATATGATCTCTCCATGTACACCAGGTAAATTACTATCGGCTAAAACATTGGAGCAATCATGTTATCAAGAGCTGGAAAAGAATGGGAGATTGATCGCATGTATTAACAGTTTAACTTGGGACACCTGTTGGTTGTTCCTAGTAAAACCATACAGCCAAAGAGCCGCCATCAAGTGCCTAATAGATGCAATCGGGTGTATCATTCCCGATATACAAGATGCCACCTATGCTACTCAACTCAATTCTCGTCTCAGCCACCCTCAAGAAGTGGAACCAATGCTAGCGATATGCCAACTCAGGTCGAAAGGCAAACAGCCAGAGTTTTGAATCCTGTTGCCGACTACCAGATTGCTATGAGGAAGATATTCAAGATCAAGTTGTACCAATGAAGTAGCATTTTAATTTGATAGTTAGTTAGTTCTAATCAAGTATTTATAGACCCTTTCAATGCATTGGAAAGGGTCGTAAGTTTTTGTACATGACTTAGACCTGAAGCTGCACTACTGTACTTCAGGTATATTTTTTATAAAGACTGGGCCAATTATTCCAATTTTGATAACGAAGCTTTTATGTGGATGTGCACTACTGCCTTTATTTAAAAGTATTTCTGAGTCGGAAGAAGGAATTCGAATTGCGATTGATATTGGGAATGATTTGCAGCTCATATGGTACTACTATCTATGTCTGAATTCATTCTTTTTATGTGAATTGTTATTTGATCACTCTTGCTATTATTGAATATATGCATGTGCTTTAACAACATTCTTTATACTTTCCATTATTGGATGTTTACAACATGCTTTTCTTCTAATTATACATGTATCAGTAATATAAAAGGATAAGTGTAACAATGTTTTATTAATTACTTTGTTCAACTATTTGAACAAAGCAATTATTATATGAATGAATGTCTATGTTTAATGAATAGAGTCATCTATATGCCTATTGATGAACAGAGATCATCAAGCGTTGCGCTTAAGAATAGAAGCTTCCCGTGATAGAATAGTAATTTGTATTTTCGCTTCTTTGATTAAGTCATCCATTCATTATCATTTATTAGAAAACCAATCACTCATCCATCCCCTTTTTATTCATTACTGGGAAACTGGTCCCATTATATCCAGTCGGAGCCACCATCCCAAACAGAAAAGGAGCTGTATTAAGGTCCGGACTGGGTGGTTATCCCCTGATGTTGATGCAACGATTTTCAGGGCATCAACAATGGTACTTAATGCGGATTCTTTCAAACCGAGGGATTATGCACATAATACTCCCTCAACCATAACTTCTTTAGGATGATGAAGTTTTCGAAACGATTTCTAGGTTACCTAAATGAGGGTATTCTAAACAAAACCCACATCTTAGAATCCTGATATTCTTCCTAATTTGATAAAATATTTTAGATTTTAACCTACATGAATTTTGCATTCTCTACTACATTTTGTACTTAGTCATGTAGCATTTTTCTCTATGAAGAATTTTGACCATGGATCCTTGTGATAAATGAAATTGATAAAACCATCATTAGAAAATCATAGAGTAATCATATCTAATCATTTAAAAGTTAAGAAAACTAATGATAACCAACCATGAAGTGTAAGATATGAATTGGTAAAAAGTTGTGAAATCATGTTATGAAATGAGCTAAAAATATAGGAATTTAGGTCATCAATAGTAATATTATATGGTGGAAAATGGGCATATTTGAGGCCCAACATCCCCCCATGCCTAAGGATTTGCATGTCCTCATTCAAATAAATCCCTTTGTCATTGACAAATTCTTGACATTGTTTTGTAGATGTTGGTTCTTTGTCGGACAACATTGCTTGAATATTTGGAAGTGTTGTTTCTTGTGGAGAAACAGTCTTCACATTTAACATATCATACCAATTTACTGAGAAATACAAATTGAGGGCAAGAATGGGATGGATGAGGAAGAGAACTTGGATGAAATGAGGTGGTGATGGAGATAGTAAGTATGTGGATAGGTGCTTTCATACACTTTTATTGCAAGGTCAATGCTTATAGGTGGTTTCCTTTATCATTTCACGGAATTAATGACTTCATCCTCTGAATAGAATTTTTGTTATCATGTGAGAAGAAGACACTATATAGGCTGCATTTATTAATATATCATAATAATTTTCTTTTAACATGGTCTTGTAATTGGAGTATAAGTATTTTTATTATGAGTGACGAATGGAAGGAAAACAAAAGGATAATGATTTATGAAATATAAAATGCATGGAATGAGAAGTGGTGAATCATTAAGTTTCTTAAACCTTCTAATGAATTATGGAATCTTACGCCAACTTTACCTCAGGTTTTAGCTTTGTCATTGATGTGCTCGGTGTTGCAAGATGAAGTGGATGATGGAATGGTTGGATCTGATGTGACTATTGATATGATCTGTTGAAGAAGGTTGAAGGATGAGCTAAAAGGCTAAAGGATAAATTGAAGGTCCCCTTCTTCCCCAAGCCTGAGGATTTGTATGTCCCCAAACAACTGCAGAAAGATGATTGTTGCTGCAAATGAATGGAAGACTGCTATATGGTAGCCTTTACTGAAATGAATATACTGATGCAAATGAAAATGGAAATGTTGATACGAAGATTCAAGATGCTACAAATCTGTGTTGAGATCACAAAACCATATAGTCTTCAACTGCTACACAACCATGTGCAATCTTGCATATGTGAATAAATGGTGTCGACATTGAACATAAGTAAGAATCGTTGGACTATCGACCATTGTGTAGGTCATTAACTGATGCGAGATATCCAACCTTTTATGTCAATGGGAATCAAGGAAATAGGTACATTGTACAAGCCATGAATGGATTTGTCGAAGTCGAATGGACTGCAAAATTCATCCACCAAGAAACATTAATGTATTTCATTAGTAGATGAAAAGGATACCTACCATTATAGCAGGAAGGCTCCCAAGTACCTTATATAGCCTTAACCTTGATCCTAGATAATGTGTTGATGTGGATGGGACAAGGCTTGTTGGAAAGTGGGCCTTAAGAGATCCCACATCAACCAATTCAAGTATAAACATAATGACTTAAAATATACATTATTTCAAGAACTCAGAAATTAAAAAACTCTATTGGGAACCTTTCCTGCCAATTACCTGGCTTCCAAGAAATGTCCCTATCGAGTTGTGCCAGACAAGTTGGTTTTCACAAAAGGAATTATTTTTTCCTTACTATTTCCATTTATTTATTTATTACAATACTAACTTCATACTCTACTAGATAAGAGACATCCTCTTTAAAGTGAAAGAGTACTTCCAATTAATCCATGTGTGGATCAAGTACAAATATATATTCATGACCAGGTTTAACATATAAACTTTAGAAGGTACATGCCCATGAAATATCAACATTTTTCGAAGAAGATGAGAGTTGTACTTTGACTCGATTATGATCTAGAACCAATTCTCAATTTAATCATAGTGGTATTGGCCCATTTCTTTATTTGGACCACTCTGAAAGTCCTCCTCGGTCATGCCAGGCAAACTTCGATAATTGGTCTCTTAAATGCTTACAAGGCTCGCTGATGGTGAAAGTTCCTCAATTTGAGGTTCAGCAAGATGGTCCCCATCAAGTATGGTACACGATTTATCGATATATTTAGTAGATAGGAAAGAGGAATCAAGGGAGACTTCCAAATCATTTTTTGGCTATGGAGAGATAGATAATTTTCTGAACATGGTCAGGATGAATTCTTCTTGAGAGGCAGATATCCCAACTACTATTAAGATTGAGAAATTACTTCGAGGGACATTCTTTAAGCTCTCACTCATTCTCAGATTTCTCCTGTTGGTTGATGATCCCTATATCACAACATGGATTACTACACAAGGGTTCTTACAACACCCCATTTTCTTTTTTTTCTTTAAAGACCTTGAAATTTTAATCTAAATGAATTAAAACTACTAATTTCAATGAAAATCACCAAATATTAACTCCTCGGTTACTTGGAAAAACCATTTTTGGAGCAATCCCAGCATAGTGAATGTGTGGCTCTTCACTCACATCTTACCGTACACTCTCCACCCTTCGATTGTCTTGCAAAATCCTCACCACACAACAACTTCACTCCAATCCCTTTAGCATGTCCCCGGAAACGTCTCCAAAAATATTAGGCAAATTATATGTATTACAATTCCGACATTAAATTATCAATCTGGGACTTGTAAGCATTGAGGCACAAGCGCAGGTAACCCAAGATCAGAGCATCTAACCTAAACTAATATCATGAAACTTGAATTTTTTTCCTAAATTAAGTATGAAATTTGTGTTCCTAATTTGAAACTAATATATTCATAAAAAAAGCTCAAGAAAAGGAATAACTCTAATCAAAAGATGAATTAATTAAAAGTTTTTGAGAAATCATGGAAAATAATGAATGATCTATTCAAATGAGTGCTACTTGAAAACAACTCAACATTCAAAAGGCAGAATTGATACTATTCTAATTCAAAACTAATTTGAATCGCTACAAACACTTCAACGTATTTTAATAATGAATAAAAATAATTATATTTGGAACCTTCTGTAAAATGAAGAAAATAACTAAATATCTATTTAAATTACGATTACACTATGATTCAAATAAATACTACACAAGGAATTGAAATAACTATGTTGCAAATGTCACACAATTCCTTAAACAATTAACACATGACCTATGCTAACCAATAATACTATGTTTCCAATCAATGTTGGGTATGCTAGACAGAGCAAAAGCTAGAGGAGCCCCATGTCACTAGTATATATATGTATACTCATAAATGATGGAAACACTTTCGGCTCAAAACAAGAGGATTAATTCAAAACACAAACATTTGTTTCTTAAGAAGTGTATTTCAAATTGAAACTTCCCTTTCTTCCAAGCATTCACGAATGTAAAAGTGTGATCTTGAAGTTAATCATGTTCATGATATGTCTTTGACAATGATCCATAGCTTCCATAGACTCATTGATAATATACTTGTTATCCTTTTCCCAAATTTATGAAAAAAAAGAAACAACTTAAGTACATAATGGAATACATGAAACTTGAGATCTATTTAGTAAATAACTTGTTAATGAAATGTAAATCTATGATTTACAATGAAACACGCTTCCTGCAATCTAAAATGGTTACAGGACTTGGTTCCAGGTTGTGGTGGGCCCTTGCCACTTCCCAGAGCAAGCCCTAAACTAATTCAATACCTTAAGAATCAAGAGACATAACACTTAGAGAAAAATAAATGTTTAGACAATAATTATTTTAAAGTTTTAGTAGAACATCAGCTCAGAAATAAACAAGAAGTGTGCCACAATCACTAGTTTAATCTAAGTGTATATCTCCTTACACCAAACAATGCATATGTGTACCTCTCGCTCCTTACAAAACAACGGCCTTTTAACGAGGTTAAACGATGGAGAATAGTTACAACAAATTAACTAAGTAAAGAGTAGACTAGAGCCAAGTAAAGTAAAGTAACAAATTGAAGCCAAGTAAGGAGAATAGATCGAATGAAAATGTTTCTAGAAGGTACAACCAACTATCCCAATCATGGTCCTCCATGTAGCTGATCGGTGAAACGGTCAAACCCATGTTTTTTGTACTTAACGTGACTTCTTTCAACCTTAGGGCTTTTGTACTTAATACTCCCCCAACCATAACTTCTTCGGGATAATGAATTTTTCCAAACGATTTCTGTGTTACCTGAATGTGGGTATTATGAACAAAACTTGTGTGTCAAAATCCTAATATTCTTCCTCATTTGTTCACAAATTTTAGATTTTCACCTACATGAATTATGCATTCTGTACTACATTATGTACGTAGTGTTGTAGCATTTTTCTTTAAGAATAATTTCGGCAATGGATCCCTGTGGAAAATGAACTTGGAAAAACCATCATTAGAAAATCATAACAAAGTCATCTCTAATCATTGAAAAGTTAAGAAAACTAATGACAATCAACCAGAAAGTGTAATATATGAATTGGCGGCAAGTTGTGAAATTATGGTTTGAAATGAGCTAAAAATATAGGAATTTAGGTTATGAATAATGATATTATATAGTGGAAAAATGGGCATATTTGAGTCCCAAAAGTTGTATCAGCTACTTTAGCCCAATTCAATACTTCAATTAGCAATATTTCCAATAACAATTAGTCTTTTCAATCATCAATCAACAGTAATTGAAGATATAACAATAAATGCAATGAAAAGGAGAAAATCAACACATCAACAAGAGACACGAGATTTGGTCAAAGACCAGGGGAAAGCCCCACAAGGTGAAACCATTGAAAAATATTCTTCTATTAGATTGTAATAAAATGTTCAATGGAGAGTACATTGTTCCCAATACAATATCATCCAACAATCCAATAGCATTCAGAAATATGTTTCCAACATCAAAATATATCAAAGGGAAATTTGCTTGTCTGCAATCAACTTCGATCAACAATCAAATTTTAGTCAAAATTCTCGGTGACGTTGAGGAGGATTTGTGCAAGTGAGTGAAGGCTTCAAATTGCTCCATTGAGGCAGCAAGCCAACATTTGTGGATGAATCTATCCCATGACGAGCCAATGACTATAACCGAAAACCCTAAAAACAAATGCGAGCATCGAACCATGTAATTTTTTACCTTTGTGAACTTCTTTTTTTGTCCCAACCTTAGATATAGGAATTCCAATCAATGAAGAAGAGAAGAATATGCTTGGTGATTTCCAAATTAACTTGAGGTCACTTATATATATATATAGGCTTCCAAGGGTGTCTAATTTACCATTAGAGCCAACCTGTTCAAATGTGAATATCTTGGAGTTTCTTCATAAGTACACTTTCCCTTGTCCAAATTTGATGATATTTAGGTCAATTTTGATTCTCTCGAAAAGAGGAATTCAATGAAATCATCATATCCATCAAAATATCTCTCCAAAGTTAAATTTGACCCTAATTTCACAATTTAACATATGTTCCCCTTTTGCACTCCTCCACTCCCACACTTTCATACAGATTCCTACCTTTGTACATCATTAGAAGCATTCTAGCATTGACCAAGCTATCCTTTCCAAGAGCCTCACAAAATGTGACTAGGGAGTTATGTGAAACTAATTCCCTGCATCAAAGTCAAAATGCATCCTTTTAAGTTTCTGATGAGCCTGACTAACAAGGCTCATGAGAATGGGATTTATTTGTCATTTAGCAATCTAACATCAATTATTTTCCCTCCATGTTCCCCTTTGGCACACAAGTCCACTTTTGCATCTCTATAAATATTCTTTCCTGTGCACACTTTTCAAAAAACCATATACTAAAAAACCCATATAATATAAGTATTGAAAGTATAATCTAAAATACACAACATATTTTCATTAGCAAAAGGAAAAAATATTTTATTTTATCTTTTGAAGGAAAATATTTTTTTCGTGAACTATCACCAAGTCACTGCGGAAGCGCGTTCAACATAATGTGACTTCAAAACTAATTCCTTAGGAGGAACTCATAATGCATCGTTTAAAATTGATGATGGAAGATGACTAACATCACTCTCGAGATAAGGAATTGTATGTCATTTAACAAAAAGTATAATACCAATTACATCCCCATGTTTCCCTTTCACACTACAGACACCATTTAACATTCAATTATATTCAACAAAAACCACCCTGAAAAGAAAGCAAATATTATCTACCATCTAAGGCATCCCACCATTAAATAAGTTAGCCTGACTAAATATGAAAAAATTTCACCATGGAAGTAATTCCCCGAGATGAACTCAATAATGCATCATTTAAATTTATGTAATGTGACTGAGTAGCTGGAGTCACCGATATAATATTTATATGTAATTTAACATAGTCTAACACTTGGATATTTTCCCTTGCACATGTTCCCCTCTCAGACACCTCCGTTTCCACACCTTTGTACATATTGTTTCCTTTATACATCATACGAATCATCTTAGAATTCAGCAAGTCATCCCAACTAGAAAAATCACACAACGTGACTAGGGAATTACATGGAACTAATTCACTAGGATGAATTCATAATGAATCCTTTAAAATTGTGATGATTTTTTATTTACAGGACACGTGAAAATGGGGTTTGTATGTCGTTTAATAGTATAATATTAACTATTTTCCCTCCCCCATGCTTCCGTTCCATACACATCTCCATGTCTGCACCTATGTATATATTCCTATATCCACACACTTTTGAAAAAATAAATATGTTAAAAACCCCAAATTAGGTGAGTATTCAAAGCACAATCTACAATATGGAGCATCTTGGCATGTATAAATGGAAAAATTATCTTATTTTATCTTGTGAATGAAAAGATATTTTAGCGAAGATTATCACCAAGTCAGCATGTCAAAGCATTGGACACAATGTGACTGTAGAACATATTCCCCAAGACGATGGCCACTGACTAGCAATACTTGTGAGATGGGGATTTGTACTTCATTTAACATAAATTCTCACAACGAGTACTTCCTCATGTTCGCCATCCGCACTGCAAATGTCATTTAACATCAAGTTGTATTCAACAAAACCATTACGGAATGCTATTATTTAACATAAATATTTAACCATAAACAAAACTGGCATAATTATATATATAGGAAAGAAGGTAAAAATATCATTTATTATGCAAAAAATTCTAAAGAAGACATGTCCATGACTGATATGTTGATCACGATCTAATAAAAACTAGTTATACTAATACAAATAATACAAAACAAGTAACCTTATAACCCTTAAATTTAAAAAGCTAAATTTCTTATACTAATTTAAAAGGCAAGGAGTAGCTTGTTTGTAGCTATTTCTGTTATTCATGTTATTCAACTTAAATGGTATTTATTGGAGTTCATGAATGTTCTACACCATCATAATAGCTTATCTTAAATTTAGCTTTAAAAATTAAAAATTAAATTTTTATTATTAGTAAATTAATTTTTTTATTTTATTAATTTTTTAATTTAATATTTTTTATATATATATTTTTTCCACTTGCACCAAGAGGTGCAAAGCAACCCCGATAGGAGCATTGGGGGATATGGAAGTAAGTAAAACAAACATTTGAGTAAAATGATACATATGTGTTGTGTGATTCAACAAATCCTCATTATAGTTAATAATGCAATTAATAAAAATTGGGATTGTTTCAAAATTTATGATATAATCCAAACAGTTCTAATAAGATAAGGAAGCCTTAGTTTTAAGATCCCAAAACAAATTATTTAAAAAGGGAGATAAACTTTAGGTTTAACGTTAAAGCCTCGATGCGAAGGTATTATATCGGAACAAACTAAAAAGTCCTTTTAATAAAAATGGCGATTAAAACCTTTCCCAAATAAATTTTAACGGATTAAGGCCCAAATATAATAAAATTCGGCATATATATGTAAATAGTAATAAAGAGGTCGAACCCATAAAATTGCCACATAGCATATTGGGATCTCGCAATCATTTTCTTTTTAATGTCCATGACTAGACTTCCGAACCCTTTGACTTGCGACTTTACACCATATCCATTTAGTTTAATTATTTACATGATAACCATTGCGACTTTTAATGTCCATGACCAGACACATGGATTGAAATCTTTCGATATGAAGGGTGAGATGCATTAGATGCGATATTATATTAAGGCATGTTATGATAGAGCAGTCAATTCCACAAAACATATCGCAATCTCAAGTTTCAATGTGACAAGGTATCAAAAGTTGTGATATGGAGGATGCGATATTTCATTGAAGTCGTTATAATAAAGGAAATCGGGTTCACAAGACATATCGCAATCATAGATCGACAGACCTAAGGGGAGGTCTCATTCCAAAATATCTGATTAAGGGTGGATGTGATTTTACATTAAATATAATTTGATAAAATTAATCAGGTCTAGAGGTAAATGATATTGCAGGTTTTAGTAGGACAAGCATCTGTATCAAAGCCCATGGGGATCCACGTTGTGTCAATTAATGGAGATATACAATGAATTTATGGTTTTCGATATTCTAAATGCTTTCATTAATACTAATGATTGCCAATGGTTTGTCTCATAAAAGTCTTGGATTCATCCACAATTGGTGATTTTATCTAAGTTATTTGATGTAAGTGTAGTCACTGGCCACTCTTGTGTTTTTTCCTCACAGGCTAGTCTCAATAAATAGAATTCAATAGAAATGTTACGACCAAATAAACCCAGAAGGAAAATTCTAGTTCAACAACAACCAGTTTCTCCTCCTCCTAAGGTCAAAAAAATCCCTGCACTATTTTCTGACACCACATGCACCCGTGATTCTCCTACTGCTAGCTAGGAGGCCATGTATAATGTTTTTGAAGATGAAGAGATAAAAGTCATAGGAAAAATAGTGATAGAAGAGGATACAGTTCCTGTTTTAGACAATACATACAATGATGTCCCCAATTCGTTTCTCCATAGGATTGATGCTCAGGTAAGTATCTTGCCTTATATGAAAATGATCAGATTGGTTGTTGATCATATGAACATCGCAGAGAGGATTTTCACGACGAAGAGAAAGATGGTCATCGGTTCTGTCATTGCAAAATATTTCTCTGCAATGTACTAGCTCGCACCAGCTCAGAAGAAATACGAGAAAGAATTCATTAAGAAGTTCATGCAAGAAATGAAGAACAATATAAGGTCATTCGAGCATGGAGAACAAACGCAAACAAGCATAAGCGTGAGGACAAGGGTATGTATGATATATCCTCTATTGTTGGACCATATTGTTATGTTGTTGCAATGATGTCTAGATTGTTTGGTTATGCCAACACCTAGAAGTTTTCAGACCAATGGGTACTTGTTGTACTACTCAACAACCCCCTTTATAGTTAATGATAGGACTAATTTCGATTGTCAATCTCCGATAGGATGAGCTCTTTGGTTATTGACCCTTGCCACATTTCTCTCCATACAACATGGCCCTTGCCACTTGTCACTTCCATATGAGGATGCTGCTATAATAATTAAACCTTATTTTAATGGTTTTGCAACACATTCACCCTATGCCATGTAGCTTATCACTTTTCAAAACTTGTCCTTTATCAGAACCAACCTGTATCTGCCATGTGTCCCTCTAAGGAGATAGAAAACACCTCTTCCATCTCTCATTTTACAGAGAATTTATTTGTTAACCCGTAATCATCCCTCCCCACCACTTTAACACTAGTAGTTTTGATAATATCGCATATCACAACGGGCTCTATTTTCATTTGTTAAATGCTTTAAGCCCAAGGTTCTTTGAGTCTTAATAACCATGTGCCAACCCAATATCAGAGCCCGTCTACCAGAAATTTTGAAATTGCACATGTTGCAAAATGCCGATATGTGATCAGCAATTGTGATTTCCCTTTGTTCTCAACCGTGTGTCTTTCCTTCTTTGTGACCATGGGCAAACCCCCATATCAGAACCCCTTAATCAATCCAGGATTTTAATTTGATGCAACAACATTCCTCAACCTCCAAACACCATTCGTTGGTATATTACATCATTCACTTCCATGTGGCACCTTGTGAATTCAGGTTTTATCAATAAATGGCCAAATGTGAAGAATTAATGTTTTCGATAGAATAAACACCTTCATTATTACTAATAATTGCCTAATATTTCGCTCATAAAAGTCTTGGATTATTGTGTAATCAATTATTTTCTAATTATTTTCTCTGAGTGGTAGATATTCGTCACTCTTGTGTTTCTATTGACAGGCCATTCCTGACAAGCATAATCAAGCAGAAATGTCTCGATCGACCGAACCCAAGAAGAAACCTATTGTTCAACAACAATCAGTGGTTCCCCCCCCCCCCTCGAGGTTGCATTATTTCCTGCATTATTTACGAATATCACATGCACCCCAGACACTAGAACATCTACCTGGGAATCCATGTATGCGAGAGGATAAGGTTATGTATTCTATAGCTTCTCTTGCCATTCCCTATTGTTATGTTGTTACCATGATATGTAGAGTATTTGGTTATGCCAAGAACAAAACGTTTTTAGACTAGTGGGTGCCCCTGATTGATGCAGCCCGTGATAGCTATGTTGTGGACTAGGTGACTACTCTATGCAATAATTTAAGTATCCAAATCCTAGATTATGGGAGGAAACATAGTTTTTATGAAAACATTGTTCCCCCATTTTACATCAGTGCCTATGTAATGTATGTTATTCACTTTACTTCTGATTTCCCATCCATGGGATGGAAATGGACCATACAATACCCTATGCATATCCACGTTTATTATAGTATTCTATGGGAGTCAAAATATCAGCCCCATTTCTACAAAATTTTCCAGGGAGTTGTGCTTCCAATCCACCATTTTGTCTTTAATGAAAAATGCCCTAGAATCTCACTTGAAGCGAATAACGACCTCTTATCAGTTGGAAGATATTTTGGATAAGAGTCATTTACCTATGCTTGGGTTTTTGGAAACCTTACACACCCACATGTGTTACCCCTATATATTCCCGACAAGCTCCTTGCCTGGGAAATAACCTATCAGACTGTAGGAAATGACCTACCTGAGGTCATGAAATATAACAAGAAGAAAATGTGGCCTACCTTTCCCTTTCATTGTGGTGTCTATTCGCTTGAGAATTTCAAGCATGCTGCTAAGGAAATGGAGGAAATCCAGCTTATGAACTTTCCAACCATTCTGAATCGGCAGTTCAACCCCATTGATACTACCAAGAATGTTACCAATCAAGAAAAATGCAGACAGTTCACAAATGAGTCTAATAAGTTTGATGACCTATTTGAGTTAGCTTCTGCCTATGCAAAGGTTGAGAGAGACACAACAACGCAATTTAGTCCCAAAGAATTAATTCAATTCAATCAATACATGACTAAAAGGATCTCCCACTTGTCCATAGAGTTATAATTAAAACTCAATCAATAGAGAATAGAGTAGGACACAGGAGTAAGAAAATCATAGGTCTCTGATGTAGATCATACTAAAGAGACATAGGCTTCTTCTTCATCGTAGGCAGAGGAAGTTCTAACAGACAAGAATGTGGAAGAAATTTCAGAACATTTTTCCAAACAGCTAATATGCAAACTCCTAAAAACACAGGGAAGACCTCATTTGATATTGATTCTTCAAAGGAAACTATGGACACTAATTATTTGGAGGTCATCCCAGTATTTCCAACCTCTGAGGTCATTCGAAAAATAGAGGATATTCCTCCTCTTGATGTATTCTACAGTCTGAAGCATAAGGCAATGGCAACAAATACAGGAAAGGGAGAAGAACTAAACAAAGCCAGACTTTGGTCCCTCATAATGCCTCCTTTCAATTACTATGGAAAGACACCCAAGATGCCCTGGCTGAATACCTAGGACTACTATCACAGTATGCAAGAGATTATGCTAGTGCAACAATTGATAAGGCCTAAGAAGTGCAACAAGTCCTTAGGGAGAAGGATGACAAAATAAGGCATCTTGAATGGACTTTGGAAAGTGAAAAGCAGAGAGTCACTCAATAATGGAAAGCTCAACTTGCAGAATTAAAAAACCAGTTTTGCTGACCTTAAGATTCAATATAAATCTAACATGAAGAGCTCGGATCCCCAAGTACAGGAGCTGCAACACATAATTAAACAACTAAAGGCCAATCTAGAAGTAGTAGAGTTAAGGAAATAAGTAGTAGAGCTAAACAGCCCACTTCATCAACATCAGGTTGTATTCTGTCAAAAGTTGGCCATTATCCAATACCTATGAAATTGAGTGATTCATGTGTAGATCAACTGTATGATATGAGGACATATTACACAGAAGTAGAGGAAAATATTTCGAACTTCATCGATTGGCAGGACAACTTTGAGGGTCAATCGACAAATCTCCCCAAAATAGAGGAATCTCAGAAAGATATTATATTTTAAGAATGGGACATTAAGCTTAAACATGTGAAGATGGAGATCTGTAATGATAGGAACATATGAAATAAAATCATCGAATCAATCAACGATATCCTATTGCAGGCTAATCTCATTTCGGACTTCCCTGAAGATACCTTTCCCGATCTAAAATTGCTAACAAATTATTGGGAAGAATCATTAAATAAATATGTTGATGGAATGAAGGCCATATCAAAGATTGACTTGGAATTCCACTGGCATTTCCTAGTCAAACCTCATAGTCAATGGTTGATGCTGAGGTGTCTTACAAATACCACCAATTATCTTCTTCCAGCACTCAATAATGCATTATTCACTACTTGTATGCGCATTGATCCTCATCATCCACCTCAATTGAATCCAATGACAAAAATATGTGAGCTTCAACAATGAATGGCAAAGAAGTCCTCCTCATAGTCATTATCAAAGTTGTTACAACAATAAGCTATTATTATCTTGTATTTTGTTTTAAGTTTGGTTTGTTTAAACCACCCAACATTTTCTGGAACTTTTCCATATTTGAGTTTTGATTTCAAAATACAAATCCCCTTCATTGTTATGAAGAAGGGGTTCTTAATTTTTGCAAGAAAGTTTTTGGTTTGCACTATTGTAGCTGAAAATAAGTCTTAATAGAAAGAATAACCACTCCAAGTTTACTTATGAGCAAATTTAATGTGTATCAGGTATTATTATCTATAAACTAATGCTATGTTTGTGAATTGAAATATTATTTCTTTTCAAGTTTGTCATAAATGTTATTGCATACGATGTGTTTTAATCAAAATCTTCTAAATGTATAAAAAAACAATGATATCTTATATGTGCAGTGAATTATATAAACTAATTTAATTAACTATTTAGTTAAATTAGTTATCATTACTGGTTTTATATTCATTAATGGCTTTGTGGTCTACATTGTCATATTATGAGTGAAATATTTAAGTCAGATATTAAGAATATATACTGTCCCAGGATCGATATAGTAAGGCCTTTAATTATATTCATTTCTATTTTACATACATCCACCAATCTTCACACCTATATCTATTTTATTTTCTTTCATATATCTTTTTAAGGGAAACTGGTCCCAAAAACCCAATCAGATCCACCATCTCAAATAGAAAAGCAGATGCTCTATGTTCTCGATCGGGTGGTTTTCCCCAATGCTGAGGTTGCATTTTCCGAGCCTTCAACAGTACCCCTCATTGAACCTGCATCCGATGATTATGTAATGTACTGGGGAACTATTCTATCCAATAACTTAAGTATCCAAATCCTAGAATATAGGAAAAAGTGCAGTTTTTCAGAAAATAGTGTTCCCCCATTCTACATGAGTGCCTACATTATGGATTGTATTTGTTTCACTTGAGATTTCCCATCCATTGGAGGGAAATGGACAAGTCAATGCCCTTTTCTTATCATTTATCATAATATCATTTTCCATTCAAAATACCAAACCAATTTTTACAAGATTAGCCATGGCGTCGTGCTTCCTATCCACCAATTTGTTTTCAATGAGAAGTTCCCTAGAATATCTGCTGAAGGACACACTGACTTGCATTCAGTTGGAAGATTGTTTGGGGAGGAATCATTTACCTATATTTGAGTTTTTTGCAGACCCTCATGTGTTGCCCCTATGTGTCCCCGATAAGCTCCTAGTCTAGGAAATAGCCTATCAGACTATGGGAAATGCCTTGTCTAAGGTGATGAGAGAAAGAAAAAAGGACAATGTGCCCTAGTTCCCCTTTCATTGTGGATTCTACTCCTTAGAGAATTTCAAACATGCTACAAAGAAGATGGAGGAAATCCAGCTACTGAACTTTCCAACCATTCCAAATCACCAATATCATCCCAATGACACTGCCAAAAATATTACAACACAGGAAAAGTTCAGGAATTTTATAAAAGAGCCTAATAAATTTAACGATTTCTTTGAATCGGCCTCAGATTATGCTCAAATTTAAAAATAAGCAGCAGCATGGCTCAGTCCTAAGGAAGTACTGCAATTTCATCAATACATGGGTAAAAGGATTTCTCACTTTCCCAATGAATTATTGAAACTAAATCAACAGATCATGGAAGAAGATACAGAAATGAGCACAACTCAGAATCAAGATGTAGCTCATGTAACTCAAACATCGACAGCTTCCTAATCAAAGACAGAGAAGGTTACAAAAGAACAAAATTTCGATGTGATTTGGTATGAGTTTCTTAAAGAGATTGGCCCTAGTAAATTACAAACTCCCTCCCACACAGAGATCGCTTAGACTGGTGTAATTACAAAGAAGAAATCGGTCACTATTGAGGCTTCTAAGGAAATTATGGACACTGATGATGTGGAAATGATCCAAGTTTTTCTGACCTCTGATGTCCTTCTTAAGACTGAGGAGGTTCCTCCTATTGACATATTTTACAGTCCCAAAGACAAAGCAGTAGTCAGTAGACAAATAAAGAGGAGAAGGACTGAGCAAAGGAAGGCTTTGGTACCTGGAAAAAACTCCTTTCAATTAATTTTCAAATATTCCAAGCCACCCTTAGTAAATATCCGGGGAGACTATCACAATATGCAGGAGCCTATGCTAGTTGGATAATTGACAAAGCCACATAACTGCAATAGCTCCTAAGGGAGAAAGATGATAGAATAAGGCATCTTGAAAAAATTTTAGAAAATGAAAAGAAAAGAATCATTCACCAATGTCAAACTCAACTTACACAATTGCAAACTAGTTTCGATGCCCTGAAGATTCAATATGAATCTGACATAAAGAGTCGGGATGCCCATATACATGAGCTAGAGTGTAGGATTGAAGACCTGAAGGTTAATGCAGAGATGGCATAATTCATGAAAGAAGTAGGGGAGCTCAATAAACTACTCGCTCATCAACAGATTCTATTTTTCCAAAATTTGTGCATTATCAAACACATTTGCCAATCAGATGATGCACTTGTGAATTAACTGTCTGATCTCAAGACATATAGCAAGTAAGTTGAAGAGAAAATCTCAGATTTCATTGACAGATAGAATAACACTTAGAAGCGATTAACCAGTCTCCCAAAAATAGAAGAATCTCAGAAAGACATTTTCTTTCAATAATGGCAAATAAGGCTTAAAAATGTGGAGATGGAAAGATATAGTGCCAGGGACATATCTAGCAACATAATTGAATCAATCAATGACAACCTGTTGAAGGAAAATCAAATCTCGGACTACGCAGAAGATACCTTTCCCGATGTTAAATTATTAGAAAAATATTGGCGAGAATCATAAAAGAAGAAGGTTGAGGGAATAAAATATCTATCAAAGATTGACTTGGAATGTCATTGGCATTTCCTAGTCAAACCACATGGGAAATGCTTGATGTTGAGGTGTCTTGCAAGTACGACCAGGCACTTGCGCCTAGCACTCAGAAATGCATTATTCACTGCACGGATGTGCATTAGCCATCAACATCCACTTAAATTGAAGCCAATGACAGATATATATGAACTTGAAAAACGAATGGCAGAGAAATCCTGCTCCAATCCTTGATCAAGTTATTGTAACAACACTCTAGTATTATCTTATATTTTTATTTTAAGTGCAGTTTATTTGAACCACCGCAGCATGTTATGGACTTTTCCATATTTGAGTTTTGATTTCAAACTATAAATTTGCTTCATTGTTATGTAGAAAGGGAGTTCTGATTTTGTGTGAGAAACCTTTTTGTTTGCACTACTGTAGTTGTAGAGAAGTCTTAATAGAATGAAGAACAACTGTGATTCTATGTATGAGAAGAGTGAATGTGTATTGCGTGTTATTATTTGTATGATGATGCTATGTTTATGAGTTGAATTACTCCTTTATTTCAACTTTCCCATATATGTTATTGGATGCAATTGGACCATTATCAAGATTGATGTGTTTTAATAAAAAAAATTAAGTATATAGACGAACAACAGTATCATATATGTGCAATTATTTATATCAACTAATGTAATTAACTATTTAATTAAAATAATTATCATTACTCATTTTATATTCGTGAATGGTATGATGATCTAGATTCTAATTCTATAAGTGAAAAGCTCCATAGGTCAGATATATTAATGATACATTGTCTTTGGATAGATATTATAAGGCTTTCTTTATATTTATTTTTTTAGTTTGATATACATTCATTAGCTTTGAATTCATATATCCTTCACTCATCCAAGAGCCTAGTAGTCTTTGATACCATTGAGTATAATATTGTGGAACACATGAAGAAGATTAAGGGAAACATTTATTTCTATGTGTTTAGTAAATTGAAACAACAACAAAAACTATTATTTAAAGATTTTAATGCAGTTCCTACATCTCCTTTTCATATCTTAATTCCTTAAAAGGATACAATTTTAAGAAATTGATATTAACATTTTGAATATTTTATCCTTTCATTTGGTTTTCATCTCTGCCACATATAATTAATTTAAATTTAAATTTGAAGTGGAAAGTTACATAAGAAGAAAATGGATGCAAAAAAAAGGGAAAATTTGGGAAATAATTTATCTTAAATTAGAATTTTACAAATCTACAAATATTTTTGTTGTTGTTGACAATTAACATTCAACAAGGATGTTGATCATAATTAACTTCTTTTTATAACTTTATCAGATCGTAAATCGAACACGATATTATGTTGAAATAATTTCATACCCATATTTGGTCAGTGTATTGGAGCTCTAAACAAATCGGAGGTCTTTTGATATTGCACAACGTAGATCTAAACAAATCAAATATCGGAGGTTTGGATGGGTAGTACATTACCAAAACACTGATATGCATTTTCTCTGATATGATTTCATTATATAAGATGTGGACTATATATTTTTTTGGGAACTTTGATTGAAAGGTTTTCAAAGTATTAGTTAAATACTGCAACAATGTGTTATTACTCAAAGGGCACATATAACGCTGGTTCAATAAAAAGGGTTAAAGTCAGACAAGAATATAATTCTTCGAATCAGAGGATATCTTTCTCATTTACTCTAATTAATGAATAATAAAATAAACTTGAAAAATAATATTAATTCAAATTGAAAAATAAAACAAGACAACATAAGTAAAAAATGAATAAAAAATGATCCAAAAGCTAGTTATAAATACATAGCGGCCCCCATTATTATTATGATATTAATATAGTCAAAATGGGGGTGTTGTATTTTTCACCACAATTGTTTGGAAAGCTTATTCAGAGTAGCTTTTGAGTCCTTTTGTTGTTTGGAAAAATGGCCTCCAACATCTGTGGTAAGTTACTTCTTGGACAGTTGAAAAGAGATTTGCTAGTAAGTGACAAAAGATTTGCTTTTTGTTTCTTCCTGTCAAGCATTTTGAAAGCATTTAATTTGAATTAGAGTTGTAAAACCATGCTCACATCAATCAGCGAATTGCGAACTTCTAAAGTTTGTTCTTTTTTTTTCCAAACACAAATGCACATTACATTTTCTTTTAGAAAAGGGAAAATTTTCGGAATTTTAACTAAGTTTCATAGCAGCTATTTGTAAAAGAAAGAGACTATTGTGAAATTGAATCAAAAGTGTGCTTACTCAAACAAAATCAGAAATGGCTAGAAGGAGAGATCATATTGTAGGTAGCTATAAAGACTTTGATGCTAGCATGGATTCCTCTTGTTGCCTACGTTTGATGTAAGCATTGCCTTGCATGCGAGAGTAGCGGCTAAAGGAAAATGGTGGAGAGATGTGAAGATCAACCAAGGTGTGAACCATGGATGAAATGAATGTTAAGATTTGTCGGTCTGTGTTTCCATTGTCCACTATAATCTTTGATAATGTCATCCCTTGCCATTTATGTATTCTCAAACCACATGCCATTCGAAGGGGAAGTTTCCTACAAGAGCCTCGTGTTATTGGGGGAATTAGAACATAAGGTGGGTTGAAGGAATCACATGGTGAGGCTTTGTATAGGAAGAAGACAAAAAAAGCAAATGATGGTAATTGAGGGGGTTTTGATCCAGGTGCATAGAAAATGGAAAATACTTTTCCAAGTCCTCCATTTTCGAAACGTGCTTCAACCCACAAGTTACATGTGAGGAAAACATGTTGTTAATCGCAAATAAGAACTTTTGCATCCAATTGTTCATCATCTTCGTATGTACCAGTAGGATGGTGGTTCATTTTCTCTACATAGCATCATGCAATTTCCATGTTAAATTCTTTGATAATTTGTTTGTTATGCAATGTGATAGCTAGGTTGGTTGGATATAGGGGGATGTCATTTTCGAATTATTGTTGGTCATCGTTTGACAAAAAATAATTTGTCGTTGACATGAGAAGGTTCCAATCTTCGATTGTTGGTGTTGCATTTCTTAGATTCATGAGTAATTGTCTAAATGCAATTTTAATAGGGTCGGTCCTGTGTTGACAAAAGATCGTACATAGTGTGATGACTGTGTCAAAGGTGTGCCAAAGGGCATTGTCGCGCGATGTCGTGACATACATTGGGATGTCCTTCAAAGGAGGTAGGTGGCCAAGGTCACTAACAAGTATGATATACCTACTGTCGAAAGGCACATTCTAATAGGAAGGAAATACCTCCCTTAAATGATCTTCTATGTGTGAAAGAAGTTTAGGTCCAATATATCATATTTCATCAATTAAAATGTATTTGACGTGAATTTTTTTTCTTGGAGATACAAAAGTGGTTGGCCCTCAATAGGATGCATTGAGACTAAAGGAATGTGAATAGAAAAATGGATGGTAAGTGTCTTTATGTTAAAATTTGAAACAAATATTGGAATGAGTAGGAGAAATGAACTTGAATTGGTAGTAGATTCAGTAGGAAATGTATCTCTTAGGCAATCAATTAAATGATACTTCCCCATGCCAGCAATACCTTGGATCAGCATTCTAAGTGGAGGAATGGAGGAATTTTTCCTAAAGTGAGTAAGGACAATGGTGAAAGAAACTTTCCAGGTGGGCGATAGTGAGGTGAGCGAGTGGGGAACTCGGGTGGGGCTAGAATGGATTTGGGTGGATAAGCGAGTGAATTTTATAAAACATATGAATATCTCTTACAAAGGGAGAGAGATGGTAGTATGGTCCCAATTGTGGATAGAGTCAATGTCCCAATGTCCAAGCATGTCTAGGTCATCAATTTTCATGTTGTTTCCACGGTGTAGATGAGAAACGAATTGCCATTGATTGATGTCTACAGATTAATGGGGGTTGGAAAAATTATTAGTGGAGGTGTCACCAGAGCTAGGGGAATGTGGGGTTTCAGGGGCTCGATGAACATGACATGGAACATATGCATATATTTTTTATTCCCAATGCGAAACGATTCCTACATTAGTGGAGCCAATGTCTGATGGGGGTGTGCAGAAAGGGAAGTATAGAAGTAGTTCACTCCTGCATAAAGAAGCATAGGATGCATCAGCAAGATAAGGGATCAAGGAATAACAAGAGATGACATAAACAATATTGAAAGGATTTATTTGTTTCCATAGGTTATGTTTTCGGTGAGGAGAGAAGGACCAGGAAAGTGTATCCTCGAGAAGAGTTAGTGTTTCAAGCGAAGGGGTCTATTCATGTATGATAAAATGAAGGGTGGTGTTGGGAAGTAGGAACCTAGACCATGAGAAACACATTGAAAAATAGTTCAAGTAACATTTAGGGAAACAAATGAGTTGATAGAAAGTGAAAGGGGCAGTTTTTGTAGCATGTGTCATGTTTCTTGTGCGTTGATGTCCCTATCGGCAACTATTTCTATTAATAATTTCCATACAATACTAAAAACAGGTGCTTCAAGGTGAACAACTTGCGAGACACATGACAACATTTGCTTATAACTTTTTGATTTTGTCTCTATCTCCACTACATATTTCACGATGTACTGGAGAACAACATGTCGAGACAAAATAGGCTGGCAAATCGATGTTTTCTCTCCATATGGATAGGACGCCAGAGTTGTGTACATTTAACTTGTCATCATTATGAGTGGGGACATATTTATTCATCCACTGTCATCAATCATCAATGAGGAGGTGGCATTCAAACCCATGGAACTCCATAGCAAAAAAAAGGGTAGGACCTTTTTGCGAACACATGAAGAGGGGTGCCATTTTATATGTTGTTGAATACAATTAGGAAGTTCCTCGTAGTCCTAAAGGCTAGAGGATGTAAATATCAATGGAAATGGGAGGATGCATTAGTCATGCTCTGTAGAGATGCGTACATAAAGTGCATGTTGTTTAGTAGGCCGAGGGTTGAAAAAAAAATGTGGTCATCGAAATATGGCTTCATTCTATCCACTGTGCATTGGTCATCCCAATCAAGGTTGTCCATATCTGGTGTGTTTTCCAGCTAAAGGAAACCATGTATGTGTGTGCAGCCCCTATGTTGCCACTGATACATGCAAAGATGAGAAAGTAAATTTTGTGAGGCGAGTGTACATCTAGGAGAAAAAAAGGAGAAGGATGGTCAGGCAAAAAGCTACACCAGAAGTCCTTTGCATGGAAACCTTTGTGCAAGACCTCTTTGAGGAAGATTGTGAATCGACAATGAATGTATTGGGCTACAAGATGTGGATTGTTGATTATATTATTGAATTTCTATTAAGACAGTGTTGAGGCCACAACTACCACCCTATTAAAACATGCTCTGATAGCAAGTTTTTGAATGGGTCCCCTAGAAGTTTGATTTCTCATTTGTCAGAATGATCTGTTTTATCACAAGGATGTTAACTCTTTGCCGAGTCAGATTTTCCATGACTGATGGCTAAGGCATTGAATAGACCTCCGTTGTAATGGTTCATTCCTGACACAGCCTAGCCCTTTGTTCACTCCCTCCATCAAGACCTTTTAATCTTCACAAACATGCATGATATGTTTATGCCCGCACAAACAATCACCCCCACCCTTATCATAATCGTCGGTGCAATTAACTCATGAGATATTCCATTGCATCCATTTTCTATCATAATTCCTCATAACCAAAATACTCCACAAAACAGGCATAAACCCTTTTGGGCCCATCGGAAATAACACAAGGCATTCATGGCTTCCGGACCCGACGGGTTTTATTAACTCAAACGTATACATTTCGGGTCTGGAGCCCATTGCAATTCACCATCAGCCAAGACCCAAAGCTATGTGTATAAAGAGCACGTATATCTTTCGAACCCACCAATTATTATGGATTGGAGTGTATAACATTTCAAGTCCGGCCCTTGGGCTGGACGTGGTTTCTCCATATATTCCTTTTTTCTCGAAAAAACATTGAAGCCCGGGCTTTCAAAGGAAAGTCTATATTCCGGACCCGACGACACTATTAACCACACTTGATATATATGTCGGGTCTGAAATCCCATCGCATATTGCATATCGGCGGAGCCCCGAACCTTATACACAATACGCACAATGATATGGTGGACCCGCCGAGCTATCAAATGTAATACATATATATATATATATATATATATATTTTTAGGTCCGAAGCCCTATTGCATATTGTGATCGGTGGAGCCCCAGGCTTGTTCCTATTGCGATATGCGATAGGTTGGACCCGAAAATATTTATAGACGCCAATGTATAACAATTGAGGTCTAGCTTGAGCGATCGGGGTGGGTTTTTCTTGTGTTTTCATGTGTTTTCCAAATTTTCTGAACTTACAAAGGATCGTGTTTTCAATGTAAAATACAGACCTGCAGAGTCCTGATAGTGCAATCGCGCATTGGGGTGGTCGAAGGCACGGGTCTTGTGACCTGAGAGGGGGCCGATACTCGATTGCGATGAAAGGAAGCCCTCGAAAACTGTGCCAAGCCTATGGGTTGAGCGGGAAATTGTATGTTGACTGTGTATCAGGCATATATCCTTTTCACACTAGTTCAGTAGTTTTATAAAATGAATGAAAGCAGCATTCATGTTTGATTGAACAATTTTGTTCTATTATGTACAATCATCAAGTTATGATGGTTATCCTTGCAGGTGAGAAGCAAAGGAGGAAGAAGGGGATTCGCAGGGCCATGTATGTAGAAGTGTTGCATTTAAGGGTCTGGCCCCAAGAGTTCTAGGTCAGAACCCCACGCGTTGCGTGTACATTCTATAAGAAAGGTTGTCCCGGTCTTCATTATGGGAAGGTAGCATACAGTCACCCCTTTTACCACATCTGTCTCAGGAAAGGAATCAACCCGGCCATTATGCTTTCTACGTGCCAGTAGTCACACTAATGATCCTATCTCTGTGTACTAAATTTGCATATCTGAAACAGTGGGAAGATGAAGAGGCAGGGTGACCTCAGCTAGTCGGTAGTTTCACCAACCTTTCACATCTGTACGTACTGATCTGTGTAACATAAAGAGGGATATGAAAGGTCATGGAGAGCCGAAGGTCATTCAAGGCTGCATAAATATTACCTCCGAAGAAAGGAGGACAAATTTTGATTTTCGAGAAGAATAATGTTTCTTTATTGTGAATGAGGAGGACCGTTTTTTAGGGAAGAAGGAGCCTTCAGTTTCAAACTCATTGTATTGTTTTGGATCAGAGTGTTGTTACTGCAATGAATGTAAATGTGATTTATATTTATGCATATTGATGACTTACAGTTCACTATTAGTCTTGTTAAATTGAATGTGATTTCGTTTCATGGTTAACTTGTGAATGGTCTCTAATTTGAAACTAAATTAAACATCAGTTGCAGTTTTAATTCCATAGAAGAATGTGGATTCCTATATTAGTGATTGGATTGCAATTTAGTTTTAATAAAGTCTTGTCCGTATGTGAATTCAGTGATTGATTCATTTGGACTTGAATCTATGCATGATGTTTAACCTTCTTTATTACACTCCTGCTGAACATATATATGATGTTTAAACCTCTGTATCATGCTCTTGTAGGATAGATTAGAGTAGCTAGGACTAGATTAGAGTAGTTAGAAGTAGTATAGATAGGATTTAATACATAGAGGTTAGCTGTTTCATTTTTTTGATTTAATTGAAGTCTTCCTCCCGAAGGCAATCTTTCAACATGTTCAAAAAATTTATGGGGTCCCTTAAAACCCGTCGGAGCTACCCATTCCAAACGTAAGCAGGTCTAATTGGGGCTTGCGATCGGGTTAGTTCCCCTTGTTGGCATAGTGCATGTTAGCCATGTCAACAAATTGGCGCTAGAAGGAGGGCCTGAACTACCCTCTCTAGCTTTTCAAGATTTCATCTATAAGTGCCATGCATGGATTCAAAAGGATTAATGTATGGATCGTAAAGGTCAAAGGGATCCTGCCACACATTTGAAAGAGCCTCATTTTGAAGAAACAGAGACCCCTCTAAGTCCTGTTTCTGGGTCACTCAAGGAAGAAATACTGTGGGAGTATCCTGTCACTCAGGAACAACCAGTTAGAACACTTACTCTGGCTTATGCTCGTTACCTCTCTCAACTTCCCATATTTCACTCTTTACCTCTGACAACTAAGACAAAGCCAAATATCTTTACCCTGAGAAAAGATACATCTGCAGCCACTTCTCTCGAACATATTGTGCTAGAATCCTTGCAAGGTATCGACAACCCTTGGGAAGAAATTCCTAAGGATTCCCCTTCTAAAGGAAACTCCTCGCTTGATTTTGAGAATCCTAACAGAGAAGTCTCCAACCAAAACTTCACTCTCCATAATATGGCCAACTTTCCTCCTCCAAGTGGGAATCAACCTCCACCTCCTCCTCCGAGTTGGAATCAACCCCCACCTCCTCTCGGAGCACTCCCTCCCTAGCTTGCAAAGGATGCTGTAGTGGTACCTGGGCAACAACATCCCTTACCCAAAAATACAGAAAGAGTGTTACCCATTTTCGACCCTGAATGGGGAGATACCGCTAATAACCATATTCGCTCTTTCTTCCTAGCATTGCACAGGTTGGGGGTCGCCGATGAAGATGTGGTGTGCTACTTATTCTCTTTTACTTTGACTGGTGCAACCTCCACATGGTATTTCATCTTGAGAATAGGGTCAATCACCTCTCGGGATGCTTTTCAACGGGCCTTTTTAGACAATTTTGGTGATGACAAAACACCTGCAACCTTAGTTTTAGAATTATCCGGTCTGAAAATGGAAAGCACAGAGAAAGTTAAGGATTTTAACATGCGGTTCAACACCTTGTTCAACAGAATTCCACCCACCGCTAGACCTACTAAAGAGGTGCTAATGGAATTCTATATCTCTGCTCTCCTTGTCCCTACAGCGATGTGGGTTAAAAGGAGTAATGTGCAAACCTTACAAGGTGCTATCGATGAAGCAGTAAAGGTCGAGAATGAAACACTCAGTCTTATAGCATGCCACACTACAATTGGAGAAAAGAAAGCTTCTCAGGCATCCAAGAAGAACAATGGAAATGATAACAAAGGGGCTGAAACTAAAGAAAAGGACACCACTGATGTGGAAGGGTTGCATTGGATCATTAAGAAACTAACAAACACAACCATTGATATGAAAAGGAATCATGGAGAGAGTACTAGTGCTAATGGAGGAGACTATAACAATATAAAGCCCTTCAAGCCTTTCTATTGTAAGAAAATAGAAGGTGGTCATGGCTAGCTTGCACTGCCTACTCCACCTAACAAAGGTTCTTTAAACACAGAAGAGTTGGCTCTTATTAGATCACTCCTTAACAAAGAAGAACCTATACTGGAGGTCGAACTAGAACAAGGAGACGAGGAGGAATACCAAGTAGAAGAACCCTCTGCTGAGGAAACCCAGATTAATGTGCTATGGGATTTCCATAGTGATGAGAATGACAATGAAGGAGATAACATTACAGAAATCAATGCTAATGAAATCCGCATGCGAAGTAAAGGGCTACTCCCAGATGCGACAAAGCCCTTAGAATCAACAAAGCGAGATGTTTTCCCTGTAAAAGCATTCGCTTCTAGAGTTCCTATAGAGAATAGTAGACCTGGCAGTCAATCCAAGAATGCCCCTGTTGCAAGTCACCCAGAGAAAGAAAATGCATCTCCCACTGCAACAAAGGCTACCCAAGACGGTAAACTCCCATCTAAGAATGGAAAAACAAGTATGTTTACTCTGCCATATCTTGTTTATAACATTGATTGCAATATTGTGGATGATCTCAAGAAGTCTAGGGCTAATATCACATATTTTGACTTGTTAAAATTAGTGCAGCAAAGAGATTTACTGCTGAAAGCTATGAATGAGCGGAACTGCAAAACCCCCACCACCTCAAGCACCCAAACCAAGAAGCCAATGTCCAAACCTATTAGTACGACTAGCGCAACCCAAATACCATCAACTATGGAGGCCACGTTATCTAAAATGAATCGAAAGCCCCAAGATGTCAGTGCAGCCATGATAGGGAGGAAATCAAAGTCTATGACTCCACCCTTCCTTATCACATTCAAAATCTTCAACATGAATGTGCATAATTGCTTGGTAGACTCTGGCGCCTCATCCACTGTTATGCCTTACACTGTTGCTAAGAGACTTCAAGCAATACCCGATAAAACTGAAACTCGAATGTTAGACAGAATGAATGTGAGAGTTATTAGGGAGCTAAAATATGTGTTGATTCAGATGGCTACCAAACCTCAATACACTCAGGTCATTGGTATAGTGGTAGGGGATATTCCCGAGGCTTATGGAATGCTACTTAGTAGGGATTGGTCATCAAATTTAAATGGATATTTCTCAACTGGTTGGTCCCATCTTTTGTTGCCTTAGAGGGGAAAAAGTGATATGCTGAGAGTGGATCGAGAGAGGTACATGGAGTATGTGGTAACGGAACCAAATAGCCCTGATGAACATGTAATTTTCTATAAATCTATCCTTGGGAATTATAGTTCCTATGTTTATGCCATGGAAACCTATTTCGGGGAGTGCCATGCAGAAATAGTCAAGGAGGCTTTGACAAACACACAGTTGGAAGAAAGAATTAAACATCCCCACAATCCAACTGATGAATTACCTTGTATTATAGTAGATTATAGGACTAATTTCATAGGAAGTAGTTCTTTTAGTGTAACTTTAGAGTTTATTTTCGAGACACTCCACTTTGATGACTCTAACTATCTTGAAAGTGCAGGGCTGGGAGCATTTTCATTGACCCCTTAAGGAACCAACGTCTGATGGCCAGTCAGTTGGAATGTACATGCACCAATAACATAGTAGAACATGAGGGCATGCTGAGGGGCCTGAGAAGAGACATTGAAAGGAACGTAAAAAATCTCAGAGTTTTTGATGACGCACAGATAATGCTGGACCAGGTAAAGAAAAAGATACACTGTAGTCCGCCACACCTGGTGAGGTACCAACATGAGGTATGGAGTTTAATTGACAATTTCGATTTTTTCAGTGTCACATACATTCCTCAAAAGTATAGCCACGATGCCGATCTGATGGCTGTTATGGCTGCACAACTTTTGCCTAATCTTAGATTAAACAAGAATAAATTTTATGTTGAATTGATTTCCAGATCATCCGTAACTGATAACATCCCGAATTGGCAGGTGTTCAAAGGTGATAATCAAATCTTGGAGTTCCTGTGTTATGAAAGAACACCCAGAAACGCAGCCATTAACAAAAGGGAGCAAGAAAAACTTATAAATGGAAGTGAAGACGAGGTGATATCTTTCATTGAGAAATTTATTTACTTTTCATCTCTCGTGAGTGAGCCAACAAGTAAGCACACAAAATTACAACACTCATGGCTGAGCTCATTCCAAGTTGTGGAAAAAATTGGTCATGGAATTTATAGATAGAAAAACATACAGGGAGAAACTAAAAAACTCCCTGTTAATGGCTAGTATCTTAAGAGATACTTCCAGTAGCCACCACAAGGTGGTTACCCCTTGAGTAGGTTAGATTTCATTTAATTTCGCTATTAGTGTAGTTGTATTCCTGTCCTTTTTTTCTGCAAAGTCTATTTTCCTGCTGTTTTGAATTACATTCCTTTTCAACCAGTTGATGGGGTCCTCCAATCTCAACTTACCTTTTAGATTTGTCCTCATTCATCACTCTCAGCTTTTCCCTTCCTCATTAACTTTCTGGTGATTCTGTTGTTCTTGAATCAATCATTTCCCTACAAATCAAACAAACATTCTATCAGCCCACGAGCACTTGAGAATCAGCAGTGGAATGTAAGCCGAAACCCCTCATGGGCATCTATTGGGAACTATGTGAGATCTGTTGATAACTTGGATATCTGGAGCATGTAAGGGCATCTTTATAAAACAAAAAATGTGTAACTACAGCTGGACTGGCATGGAGGAATGTTGCATTTAAATAAATCCCACGCAGACCTATCCTATACTTGCTTGTAAGATTTACAGTCATTCTCCATTGGTCCCATCCACCACACTAAATGGTCCAATATGTGTTACTCACAAGTAAGCCTCCTTTCATGGGCTAAGCTCACTATCTCATACCATGTGGCAAATCTAATTGTTCTCTAGTCCTTGTGCCTGAAATTGGAAGGACTTATCTAAAAAGAAATGAAACGTCAAGTCCTTGTGCCAATCTGGAAGGAGAGGTTGTTTGGGAAGCCGGTTAGAGTAAGGACTGTTGTTGGGCTTAGAGTACTAGTTGAGACAACAAGCCCAACCTTGCTTAAGCGGTTTAAAAATATGGCATGATCCATGACTGTGCCCCATTCAATCAATGAAAATATAGCACTAAAATTCCCATATAAAGTCCAAGATAAACATGTCTACATCAAGCTTGATGAGCAATAAAGAGCTAAGGTACACACCTAAACAGGTATGGACAGACCAGTGACGGCCCCAAAGAGATTTTTGAAAGTGGGAAACAGGTAAAGGAAGGTCAATAAACCCCATACTACTGCCATTGGAGAATGCCTGTCAAAATCATATCAGAAAGTAGAAGCTATTTGTCTCTATCCCTCCTGAAGCAGTTAATGTTTAAGTGGAATGCATACTTGTCCATCTATATAGTTTTCATTTCAAGTTTATCTTAACATCCTGATGTTTTATTGTTCTGAAGGTTATTTGGAAACAGAGATAACTGGTTCACCCAGCGGTTCACCATTTGTTTTGGAAACAACTACCACCCTATTAAAACATGCCCTAATAGCAAGCTTTTGAGTGGGTCCCTTAGAAGTTTGATTTCTCAATTTTAAGAATTATTTGTTTTATTACAAGGATGTTAACTCTTTGCCGAGTCAGATTTTCCATGCTTGATGGCTAAGCCATTAAATAAACCTCCGCTGCAATGGTTCATTCTTGACACAGTCTAGCCCTTTGTTCACTCCCTCCATTAGGACCTTTTAATCTTCACAAACATGCATGATATGTTTATGCCCGCACAAAAAATCACCCCCACCCTTATCATAATCATCGGTGTGCTTAACTCATGAAATCTTCCATCGCATCCTTTTTCTATCATAATTCCTCATAACCAAAATACTCCACAAAATAGGCATAAACCCTTTTGGGCCAATCGCAAATAAAACAAGGCATTCATGGCTTCTGGACCCGACGGGTTTTATTAAATCAAATGTATACGTTTTTGGTCCAGAGCCCATCGCAATTCGCTATCAGCCAAGCCCCAAAGCTATGTGTATAAAGAGTGCGTATATCTTTCGGACCTGTTGAGTATTATGGATTGGAGCGTATAACATTTCCAGTCCGGCCTTTGGGTCGGACGTGGTTTCTCCATATATTCCTTTGTTCTCGAAAAAACATTGAAGCCTGGGTTTTCAAAGGTAAGTCTATATTCCACACCCAATGGCACTATTAACCACACTTCCTATATATGTCGGGTTTGAAGTCCCATTGCATATCGCATATCGGCGGAGCCCTAGGCCTTATACACAATAAGTGCAGCGATATGGCAGACCTGCCGAGCTATCAAATGCAATATATATATATATATATATATATATATATATATATATATATATATATTTGGGTCCGAAGCCCTATCACATATCGCAATCGGTGGAGCCCCATGCATGTGCCTATTGCGATATGCGATACGCCGGACCCGGTGATATTTATAGACTCCAACGTATAACAATTGGGGTTTGGCTTGAGCGATCATGGCGGGTTTTTCTTATGTTTTCATGTGTTTTTGGAATTTTCTGAAACTACAAAGGATCAGGTTTTCAATGTAAAATATGGGCCTGTGGAGTCCCTATAGTGAAATTGCACATCGGGGCGGTGTAAGGCACAGTTCCTGTGACCTAAGAGGGGGCCGATACCCGATTGTGATGAAAGGAAGCCCTCGAAAACTATGCCAAGCCTATGGGTTGAGCGGGAAATTGTATGTTGACTGTGTATCAGGCATAAATCCTTTTCACACTGGTTCAGTAGTTTTATAAAATGAATGAAAGCAGCATTCACGTTTGATTCAACGTTTTTGTTCTATTATGCAAAATCATCAAGTTAATGATGGCTATCCTTGTAGGTGAGAAGCAAAGGATGCAGCAGGTGATTCGAAGGGCCATATATTCAAAAGTGCTACGTTTAAGGTCTGGCTGCAAGCGTTCCGGGTCGGAACCCCACGCGTTGCTTGTACATTCTATAAGCAGAGTTGTCTCGGTCTTCATTATGGGAAGGCAACATACAGTCACCCCTTTTACCACATTTGTCTCAGGAAAGGAATTGACCCGGCTGTTATGCTTTCTACGTGCCAGCAATGACGCTAATGATCCTATCTCTGTGTACTCAATTTGCATATCTGAAATAGCGTGAGGATGAAGAGGCGGGGTGACCTCAGCTTGTCGGCAGTTTCACCAACCTTTCATATCTGTACGTACTGATCTGTGTAACGACAAGAGGGATATGAAAGATCATGGAAAGTTGAAGGTCATTCACGGCTGCATAAATATTACCTCTAGAGGAAGGAGGACAGATTTTGATTTTCAAGAAGAACAGTGTCGCTTTATTGTGAATGAGGAGGACTTTTTTAGGGAAGAAGGAGCCTTCAGTTTTAGACTCATTGTATTGTTTTGAATCAGATTGTTGTTACTGGCATGAATGTAAATGTGATTTATATTTATGCATATTGATGACTTACAATTCACTATTAGTCTTGTTAAATTGAATGTGATTCAATTTCATGGTTAACTTGTGAATGGTCTCTGATTTGAATCTAAATTAAACATTAGTTGCAGTTTTAATTCCATAGAAGAATGTGGATTCCTATATGAGTGATTGGATTGCAATTTATCTTTAAAACAGTCTTGTCCAGCTGTGAATTTAGTGATTGATCCATTTGGACTTGAATATATGCATGATGTTTAACCTTCTTTATCATGCTCCTGCTGAACATATATATGATGTTTAAACCTCTGTATCATGCTCTTGCGAGATAGATTAGAGTAGCTAGGACTAGATTAGAGTAGTTAGAAGTAGTATAGATAGGATTTAGTACATAGAGGTTAGCTGTTTCATTTTTTTGATTTAATTGAAGTCGTCCTCCCAGAAGCAATATTTCCACATGTTCAAGTTGTTTACGGCATCCCTTAAAACCCGATGGAGCTAGCCAATCCAAACGAAAACAGGTCTAATTGGGGCTTGCGATCAGGCTAGTTCCCCTTGTTGGCATAGTGCACATTAGCCATGTCAACAAATAGCTTTGATGAATCTGGGGAAGGGGGCAGGCATGACCATGTTCATGTCATTCCATTTAGTGTCAGTTACACTAAGGGTGAAGAAGAAAGTAGGGCTACCAACTTATATGATAATATTAGTGAGGTCACCTCTGTGTTCATTCCAGAATGAGCATGTACCTCTAAGGCCTGACCCGAAGCACATGTCTTGGCTAGGAACCATGGAATAAGGGATGTCATTGAGGCATGCATTAAGATCTACAATGGTCATTGGAAAGCACTCTTCAAGGTTTCTTTTCATGGAAACAAAAACAGTTGCTTGACTATGATGCCACAACAAAATATTGTACAAGTAATATCAGAATAATAGCGTATTAGGTGAACAACATATTCTTTCATTTCAACTTTTCTAAGATGTGGTTGACCAATCATGGCAACCCATGTGGGTAGGAGTGTGGGGAATGTCATAGAAAACAAGCCTTATATGGTATATTTATTGATAGCGGAGCGAGAGACAGAGGGCCACGAAAGTGAAGTAGTGGAATTAGGATGGCGAGAGTGCAAATCGTTGGATATATATTCAATCTAAGTATGGGAACTTGAGAGTGCTGATACAAAAGGGGATGGTGGCAGCTTTGTTGGGGTGGGTTGTGCAGGAATGTTATCATTGAAAGTAGGGAAGGAAAGTCGTAGTTTAGGAGAGGAGGTAGTAATGAGATGAATGAGAGAATACATATCGGTAGGGTGAGTCAGCAACGAAAATATTGCAGCTTGGCCTAGATGGCCATCCTTGTAATAGAGATCATGGGATAGTTTGTACATAAAGCTGCAAGAAGACATGTCCTCCTAACAATGAAATCATATGTCTTGTGGCTAGAGTCATGTCTAGTAACAACGACGATGTCCAATTCGGAAAACAAGTGTGGAAAAATTTTGGCAATCATAGTGTTGTCTTCGGGAAAGAAAATAGTATGACTAATGTATTTGTATTGCCCACCTCATGGATGGGTGACTTGAAAGACTAGGCTAACATGTGATATGAGAATTTCCTCTATTTTTGTTAGAGCAGCAAGGAAAAACATTTGGTTTCCAGTTTCCATGTTGTTTGCAAGTGAGAAGTAGTGGGTGGATTTTGTAGTTGCACATCAGGAGTAGCAAAGGTTACTATGAAAGAATTTTGTTTCCATATTTGGGTATGATTCTTTGCATATGGAGTAGACATGCAAGGGGGAGAGGTCATCTATCATTTCATGAAATCAGTGGTGTGCATGGTTAAGGGCAGGGTTGATAAAAATATGGGGATGGGAGGGTGAAGGAGGATGATTTGAGGGTGGGGTGTGCGATGGATATGGGGAAGAAGTTCCAGTGAATCGAGAAATTTGAAGGGTAGGTACATTCAAAGCAAGGAATGTTGAAGGACATGTGTTTCCAAGAGAATCTTTGAGAAGTTGGGGGAGAGAAACATTAAACAAGGGGTATACCAGTAAATGTTTGGGTGTTTAAATCAGATTTATATTTGAGCCATCTTTTTTTGTTGGAGGTGTCTTTATTTTTTTCATAAAGGAGTATCTTGTGAACATTTCCTAAGGGGTTTGTAGAATATGGTTGCATGTCCATCCTGATACAAATATGGGGACACACGTATTAGTGAATATAGGAGATGGGAAATAGTAGTCTTGAGCGCAAATATAAAGTACATAGCTCGCAAAACCAAGAATTTCATTACTGGTTATATTTTTGAAATAGTGCCTTTTAGCTTATAAAGTTGATGTGTCTTTTGATAAAGTGGTCAGTTAATTGGTCAGAAAAACCTTTTTATAATAGAGTTTATGTTTCTTTGACATTATGCAGTAATGCCATGCCACTGAAATTTTGTTGTTGAAATTAATCTTATTTGAGTGAAGTATTTTTTGTGGTGACCGCTAACTATTTATCATTGATTTAGCAAATAGATTTAAGGTAAGGAAATGACAATCATTTTTAAAAATCCAGTGTTTGTATTTAGTTGGACAAAGCACACTTTAAAAGGATGAAAACATTATATTTTCTTTAGAAGGAAGATGAAAAAAACATATATACTCCATGTAAAGGTAAAACATGGAGAATTATGCAAAGGTGGAGGTTGAAACATGTAACATAGGTGTATATACATAAATGAGATAAATACAATGATGAAGTGAAGAGAAGAAGAGGGAGGAAGGGGATGAAACAACAATCAACAAAAAAACATATAGAAGTTGTTGTTGACACTTCAGCATGGCAAGGGGAAAATAAAATGAGTTTCAAAGGCAGCAAACAACTGAAGTAGTAGACATTATTTTGATATCCTGGAGGATAATTGAACAAGCAAAGCCATAGTTTATTTCCTCTTAATTGATTAGCACAAACTTCAAATGGTCGACACCATTGAAGCTATCTATTTTCACGTACATTGTGAAGAGGAAAGGACAACATGAAACCCTTGCATGAAGCTCGTGGATAGCATTAGGATCACTAGAGAGTATGAACAAGTCCTTTTCTTGGACACCCATGAGTTCAGTTGCAGCATCATCAAAAGTAACATTTTCCAGTAGCCCTTTGTGGTCATGCATTTCAAATTTAAGCACATAACGATATTGACATTCTAGGAAGTCCCGAACACATTCTGTGCAGTTCCACATTCCATTTGAGTGGTTAATTTTTTTTTCATACATTGGATGCCATCACATGAGAGACGACATGTAAGGAAGTAGAAATCTTGCATGTCAATAGAGGTGGTGGTCCCATGAATAAAAAACCATGCTTCTTTCCCAATGGGATGTGATTATATGAGGTTGAAAATTGTACATTGTGGGTGGTGCCTCTTTGAAGACCCCGATAATTTTCTACTTAATGATGGTGAAGAGGCCAAGTGGCCTCTTTGATCAAACCACGACTGGAGATGCTCAGTCTCGGGAATATTGGGATCTAGCATGAGGCTAGTGGTCGAGATATTCTCGATAGTTCTTCCATTAAATTCGGCTGTGCGAGAACCTTTGATTGCAAGCACAGTCGAAGCACCAAAATAGGGATGTTTAACAAGTTTCTTGCCTATGTTGTCGCAATGATCCCCTCATAGGGTGACGTTGATACTATACCCAAACATGTCTTCCAAGCTGAGAGTTTTTCTACTTGTTTCAGAGCCATCTCTTTGATGAATGGTGGAAGTTGGAGAAGTGGACTTAACAATGCCAATGATGTCGATAATTGTGCCGAGGTTTGCACATCTAATTTCCTTTATAAATTTAAAATGGAAACAACGGAAAGGAATTGTCGGAACATCATCTAGGGAAGGTTCAACAGTGGAAATTACAAAGAGTGAGACTTCCCATTTTCTATTCAGATGGTTGTAATTTGTGTTTGTTGGTTTCACTATGCCATTTGAAAGCATGTAAATCTGCTCAATTTGGACAAGGTCATGCAAGGAATATTCCAGATCACTAAAGGCAGAGAGATGGATTGCATCACTGGCAGAATAAATGAGGTCAAATCCAAACACCTTTTTGGAGGCTCGAGCATTTTTGTGCAAGAGAATGGTTGTTTTTCCAAGGACCCTATGCTAGATTGACCATTTTTTATAGTAGGGGTTTAGCGCTATGAATGGAATGACAACAGGCAAAGCAGAGAATAACTTAATTGATGATGAAGGAGAAGCTTGTGTCAAAGGAGAAGAGTACGAGGGGGTGTCGTGTGACATTGAAGAGCCCGATTGGTATGTGGATGGCTGTACAATTTGAAGAAGGGTCAGTTCCCCAATCAAAGGTGCATGACATTCAAGAACTTCGGGCTTAATAACTTAGAGAGCCCTGCAAAGAAGGATAGAAAGAGAAAAGAAGGTGACATTATTTGGAGTGACGGTGATGGATATGGTGAAGCGTGAACATACAAATAGTTTTGCAAAAAGGTGCAAGTGACTTCTTTGAGAATGACAACTGACCCCAACTCAAGGGCACTAAAGATGACATAGCCATTGTAAGCAGACTAAAGAAAATTTTTATGTTGAGAGGTACCGTCAGAGAGGGAAATTCGGTAGCATTGGGATGTTGTCTTTGTTGAACCAAGAAGGGTGATTTAAACTATTTCGAGCGATAGTTGGATCCCTATAGAGCCAACTAGCAACAAAATGATGGTATTTGTTGTTAAGGTAACATCCATGATGAGGAGAAAAGGAGTTGTCCTAAAATGTGAAAGCATGTGAAATGCTATCAACATTTGAAAAGAAACAGAAATAAAGCAGTGAGCACAAATGAAAGAAGAATGATTCACAATCTAGATTGCTGCCAATATTTAAAGGTAACAAAGAAGCAAGTTTGAAACGTCTAAGCATAGAAATTTGCCTCTCTATATGTGATGTTTTAAAAACTCCACAACCAAGTGTTTTTCACATCGTGATAATGCAAATATTATTCTAAGTTATATATGCAATATGAAAACATTCATACTTACCATTTGAGTGTACAAGGCAATATGGTTAGAAGGTTTTCAATTCTCACCTGCTTGTGAATCAAATTCCGAGACAACTATCTGGTTGAAGGAAGAAACATGACATGGAGTAGAAAAAACAAGAGAAATATTAAGAGACCAGCAGTAGCACAACAACAGTAACAAAAACTGCAACTCAAAAAAGGAGAAGAATAGTGCGAGGTGAAGAGGCTAAATAGAGCACATGCCCATCTTCCAACTAAGCAGAGGGAGCAATAAATGAGAGTCAGGGCACGTCACAGAGGTCACGTCGCTACCAATGACAGAGAAAATGAGAGAGATGATCTTCCAAGGGAGAGTAAAGTGAGAATAATTGCACATAGTCGGGTCATTAATTAGATTATTGAATAGAAGAGGCCTCGACGCCAAGATGTGTGGATAGGTTTGAAACCTCAATCAAAGGAAACTGTGACATATTGATTAAGTATATACAAGAGTCTCCAGGCTTTGAAACTTTGACATGAGAAGAATCCTTTTGGAAATACTGGAAGCAGAAATTCTGATCCAGCATATCAATGTGGTTCATTTCAATAAACACATATCATAAAGTGGCTAGGGAACAATACATATCAACTTCGTGTGAGTGAGAAAAAAGAAAAAATAAATGCAGATAGACGATCCATTAACTAGATTAATGAATGGAATAGTTGTCGATACCAAGATGCATGTATAGGGTTTAAGTTGGAATCGTTAAAAAATGTGGCATATTGATGAAACATATATCTTATTTTTTGTGTATTGAAACCTTGAGATCAGAATAAATATTTTGGAAATATATGAAAGAAAAATTATGATTCATCATATTAATGTGGTTTCACATAAGGGAATAAAACATATGATCCTTGTTGGAGGGAGAATAAAAAAACAATAAATGCACATATCTAATTAATCAGTCTTAATTAATGAATAAAATAGACAACGAAAGAAAGATATGTGCATAGATAGTGGATCTTATCAGAGCTCATATTCCAAAAGTTGCGACAAGGGGATGATGTGATTTTACATTTAAGTTTGATATGATAAAACAACAGAGTCTGCATATTGGTGGTTGGAGGTCCATAGCACAGTTCAAAGTTTCAGGGTTTATGTTGAAAATAGCAACAAGAAATGATAAAAATATAATCTAGAATATTCCAATTTTAATTTGTCCTTGAATTAAAATTGTGAATTAAAATTCGAATTTAGTCTCACCAGCTGCTTGGAAATAATTAATTAATTCATTATGGATTAATTAGTTGGAAAAATTCAACTTAGAAGTCTTTCTGAGGTCATGCAACAATTATCCCTTAAATTAAGGACATAAGATTGAGTTATAATTGAGTTGTAATTAGCTAGCTCAGTTTACTCAATTAGGTACAGTTAAATTAGTTTCAAACTATTTGAGGAACTAATTTTGAGTTATTAGTTAGTTGATGCATGCACGCACTCAACAAGTGTACTCCAGATAACTGAAGATTCCATCATCAGTAACTCATGCATGTCTATTCTGAGAAAGACTCGGTTGAGTTAAATGTTAAGGACAGTGTACTATTAGTTGCATGTTTTCTCCTGTAAAGGAATCTCATGCATGTAGAAGGATTAAGGTTCCTTGAGGATTGCGCAGTTTTGATAGGGTGTGAAATCGGTGTGAGAGATTAGTGTTCCACTTGGTTGAGAGTATTCCACTTGGTAACACCAGGATCACCTAGGAGAAAATTCACAAAGAAATAGGAGGCTTGGAGGGCAGAGGAGAAGGCTTGTGAGAAGCCTAGATTGCCTGTGAGCATCTAGGAGGATTGTACCAAGAGTTGGCTAGCTATGAGAGCTAAGGTTTTGTATAATTCTGATGTATTTCCACCTTGTATGATAATACAGATAGTGGGGCTTTTAGCTGAGGCTTTCCCCGAGGTATTTTCATGTCTATTGTGCATTAATTCTTCTTCTTATGGTTATATGTGTTCATGTCAATCTTGCTCAATCTTTTAAGCTTCTACAAAGAAAACTTTGATAGTAGAAGTAAGTTATAGTATTTTTCTTTCATCTATATTGCATTATCGGGCTAACCAATAGCAAATCTACAGAGCTAGATTTGTAGAGAGAACTTCTACATGGTATTCGAGCTAGATCTATAGAAAATTCTACAGTTTAGATATTTGATTATTATTATATAGGATGAATGTTAAATGTATCATAATTTTTTAAAAGAACTCCTCTGATGTTATAACTCTGATATAACTCTAGCGGATTCTCTATTCGATTCAATTATTTTCAATTACTATATTGGGTCTAGAACCAAATCGAAAATCATAGGATTAAGCCATATCAACGATTTAACATATGTGGAATTCCAAACATTTTGATATGACACTAGATGCGATATTCTGATTGTGATGCGTGTAGTTGGAAGTCCATATAGCATATCAGCAATCGACGAATCGAAGGGTTGACAACTTTAAAATTTTATGATATTACGAATTTGTGATATAAAAGTACCGAGAATGTTAAACCGCCGAAGAAACGGTGAAACAAAATAATGAAGGATTTTCATTGAAAAACTAAACATGGACTTGCCTTTTCTCTCTCTTCCAAATGGACATGTCGTGCAATATGATTGGTTCCAATAAGGGAAGTGTGGTGGAGACAGATTGGTTCTGATAAAGCCACATGGCATATGACATTGGCATAGTGTCCTAGGATGGTAAACATGTGGTAGGCATTTTTGGCATTTTCAGGGCCCTAAGGGGGGGGACAGGGTGACACGTGTCACCAATTACTAGGTGCCACATGGTAGTGAATGATGTAATAGACCAGAGATCAGCGTTTAGAGGTTGAGGCATGTTGTTGCATGAATGTACAATCTTGGATTGGAATCCTCTGATTAAGGGCTCCGATATGGGGGTTAGCCCACGATCAAAAAGAAGGAAAGACGTGAGGCTGAGAACCAGGGGTTATCGCAATAGCTGATTGCATATTGGCGTTTTGCAACATGTTCCATTTCAAAAGTTATAATAGAGGGGCTCTGATATTAGGCTAGCATGCAGTTATAAAGACTCAAAGAACCTTGGGCTTAAATCATTTAACAAAGGAAAATAGCGCCTATTGTGATATGTGATATTATCAAAGCATATTGGTGGTTGGACTTCCATAGCACAGTTCAGAGTTTCAGAGTATACATATTTCGTTATTATTATATAGGACCAATGTTATATGTATCAGAAAGTTTTAAAAGAATTCCTATGATGTTATAACTCGATAAAGCTCTAGCATATTCACTATTCCATTAAATTATTTTTTATTACTATATCAGGTCCGGAACCAAATCAACAATCAAAGGATTAAACCACATAGACGATTTAACATACATGTGCCATTTCAAAAAAATTGATATGAGAGTGGATGTGATATTCTGATTGCCCTGTGTGTAGTTGTAGGTCCATAGAATATATCAGAAATCAATGAATCAAAGCGGTGACAACTTTAAAATTTTGTGATATTGCAATATAAAAGTACCGAGAATGTTAAACTATTGGGGCAACGACGAAACAAAATAATGGAGGATTTTCATTACAAAACCAGACATGGGCGTGCCTTCTCTCTCTCTTCCAAATGGATGTTTGGCGCAATATGATTGGTTCCGATAAGGGACACGTGGTGGACAGATATTGGTTCTAATAAAGGCACATGGCATATGATGTCAACATGGCGTGGTGGGATGGTGGACACGTTGCAGGTAGTTTCTGCATTTTTAGGGCCCCAACGGGGGAAGAACAAGATGACATGTGTCGCCAATTACAAGGTGCCATGTGGAAGTGAATGAAGTAATAGACCAGAGATCAGTGTTCAAAGGTAGAGGCATGTTGTTGCATCAAAGTAAAATCTTGGATTGAAATCCTCTGATTAAGGGGCTCCGATATGGCGGCTGGCCCAGAGTCACAAAGAAGGAAAGATGTGAGGCTGAGAACCAAGGGTGATCGCATTTGCAGATTGCATATGAGTGTTTCGCAACATATGCCATTTGAAAAGTTCCAATAGAGGGGCTCCGATATTGGTCCGGTGCGTGGCTATTAAGACTCAAAGAACCTTTGACTTAAAGAATTTAACAAAGGAAAATAGCGCCGATTGTGATATGTGATATTGTCAAAGCTACTAGTGTTAAAGTGGTGGGGAGGGTTGATTACAGGTTAACAAAGAAATTCTCGACAAAACCAAAGAAGGATGAGGTCTTTTCTCTCTCCTCAGAGGGACATGTGGCGGATAAGGGTTGGTTCCGATAAAGGACAAGTGTTGAAAAGTGATAAGCTACATGGCATAGGGTGAACTTCTTGCAAAACCATTAAAAGAAAGTTTAACTATTATAGCAACGACCCCTTATGGAAGTGTCAAGTGGCAAGGGTCGTGTCGTATGGAGAGAAGTGTGGCAAAGGCCAAGCACCAAAGAGCTCATCCTATTGGAGATTGGCAATCGAAACACGTGAACATCACACCGTCTAAATGATATATTCTTTAAAAGCCGATGAATCTACTGCTATAGTGTTGCGAGGAAGAATCTCACCACAAAAATCTTATAAACTTAAAAATAAATAAATTTGAAAATTTTTACATTCTATATATGATAATTTTTTCACATCGTTACTTGTGTAACTTTAATTTGTTTGCACAAAGTAAACCTTACCTAACTATAATGTTATAATTGGTATTACGTATTCTAAGTTGATTTTTTCAATTAATATGTTTTAAATATGAACTTATATTTAAAAAAAAATAATTAAGATATGTTTTTATTATTATTTATTTTAATTTGCTTATTAAAATTAAAATAAGCCGCTTTTATAATAAATAATAAATAATTAGTTATTTTTAATGAAATTTTAAAATTAAATAATATAATATTATTAAAAATTATTGTAATTTTTAAACTTTTAAATAAATTTAAGAAAGCAAATCTCTTGAATCAATGTTAGATAATTAATTTTATAACACATTAAAATTGAAAGCGTTGCTAAACTGTGGATGTGTTTCTTTGTATTTACCTAAGCTTATGTGCTTCATATTTTAACACTTGCTCTTATCTTATGATGGAAAAGCATGGTTTTAGTTTTCAAATCTAATAAATTATCATTGACCCGAATTTGATCGAGCCCATTCATACCCATTATACGATGATTGGACTCGATTATTTATTGAATATGGAGAGTTGGAGAGAATGTTTTCATTCTTTAATCTGTATATATGAAATTTTAATAATATAATAATGACAAAGTTTTAATAATGTTATTTTAATACTGTATCTGTATTTATATCACTATATAAAGTGAAATAAAACAAGATAGTGTATGTACTCAAATTGTTTTAATGGTATTCTAACCAACTTGTTTTTTTCATTGAGAATCATGAAATTTTGGCAAGATTTTCATAAAATTTGGTAGAGATTTTTGTAACTCTAGGTTATAGTTGTTAAATTTCAAGATTTTCGATACCCGAGAGGTTTTTAATGGTGCTAAATCCATTTCCATAATCAAAAACATGATTCAAACACTACTAGTGTCAAATTTCTTGAAATTGTTTTGGTCGGATTCCGATAACTTTTGACTATTTGAGCAATTCCTTCGCTTGGGTAGTCTTCTTCAATTTTTATGATAGGAGATTTTTATTAGATAACTAATGTTTATCCACAAATTAATGTACCATAGGAGATTTTTATTTCACAAATAAAGTTTTCCTTTTATTCTAATAAATATCACATAAATTAATTTGAATTTTATTTATGTTATAATTTAAAATTGGATTATTTAATATTTTTGAAATTACCTTCCTGTTATATTAATGGATGCTAATTTTGAATCTAAGTGGAATTGTGCTAAGTAGAGGAAATGATGGCCTTTATGATAGTTTGGTTTGGAGCATTTATGGTAGGGACATAACGGTGCATCCCACATACCATTACAACATGCCCCATTCATTGCAAGAGCCAGGGTAATTGGATGATAATGAATTTGAATTCAATATTAAATTGGCAAGTGGAGAAAAGTCTTAACTCGCACAAGGGGAAATTCATGTCTGAAAAGCATGGTCTAAGAGCGTAATAATCGTAGGAGAGGTGGAAGAGGAAGAACTCATCAACCTTCCTCCTCCCTAGGATGGTCTAGGAGTGGAATTCTTCGACACAGACCTATTGTGGCACATTTGAAGAATTATTGTTGAAATGGAAGTGTAGGAGATAGGAAACATAAGGGGGGAGCAATGGGCTTTGAGGAAGGTGTTAGAACAAAAATTGAGGGACCAAGAAGAATTTTTTTTGTCGTTGAGGGCCAAATAACTAACTTAGACTTTCGTTTTTCCATGCAAAGTTTGCATTGTGAGTTTAACATCCCCCACTAAGCTCGCATGAAAATACTGTAGTTAGAATTCTTTTACAATATTTACGCATGAGTAACTGTGGAAATTACTATTCTATATTCCTCAATAACCATTAGATAGAATCTTTATCATTACATAGGGTAAGTTACATAAACATTAACAAGCATTGTTGTAGCATATTAACATGAACTTTCTCATGTAACCTTGCATCATTTTCATAATTCCTTTAACTAGATTAACTAATCATAGACTTGATATTATAAACATCAGCTCATGCAAGGAATCCAGATCATAAAAGTAGCACAACATGCTACCACATAATTATACACCGATATACCCTGGAAACCCCGTAGGGTGAAAACCAACAAACAACTAATTTTATTATTAAACGCTCACGAGGGCATTCACCACTCACTCAATGGTTATATAGGAGTCCATCCCTTGACCATTGTCATAAGATATTACAAAGAATATCATCCAAAAAACAACAGAACGTTATAAGCTATTACAATCATCATGGCATCATTTACCCATAAACCCTTCAACATTGTCTCTTTAGGGCTTGCCTCTTCCACCCAGTGGATTATCCTACAGCCGACATTCCTTCAATTTCCATAGACCACTAACAAATTTCCTTCCATAACGGTAAACATAATCCATTTTTTCTTATGTCACAAACTTTTCCTGCAACTGCTACTATTAGCAACCTTTGATATCATGATTAAATCAACTATTAATCAACCAATTCATAAAACTATACTAGGTGCTTCACCATCTATTCATGAAATGCAAACAAAATATCATGACATGCTTCCTTGAACAACACTTCATATGCATTTGTTATAAGAATATAACCATCAAATAATGTGTATAAATAAATACCACATCAACTATTATTACCCTTACACAAGCACACATTCTTGCAAGACATAACACTACAACTATCTAGATATTCCTTAAAAGAAAACTAACGCATTAGTTATGATCTTCATAGATGTGAATTAAATAGACCTTATCAAAAGAACTATCCCTTCACCTATTACTTTTCATGCATGCAAATACATAATGAAAGTTAACACAACGAATGTTGTTCCTATGCATGTAAATACATATACTTTCCAAAAGAATTTCCCGAAATGAATGACTAGCACAATAGAGCATGCAAACACATGTTTCCTTTTGGAGGAAATATAGAGCAATAGGGCTTGCAAAAACATGTTTTCTTTTCCATAAAATTAATGTAATAAAGCATACAAACATTACCCATATATATATTCCAAGGAAAACAACACATTACTATGATTTTTGTGCATACAAATTCATCTTATTTCCCAAAAGACTCTTTTCCAATAAAGGTTAGCATACTATGCTATCAATTTGCGAATGAAAATGTATATTATTTCGAAAGGAAATTAACATAGTCTTGTATGAAAACGCATAATTTTTCCAAAAGAAGTCTATCGTAATAGCCATTATTTTCATGTATTCAAAATAGTACATTTATTTTAAGAGATGTCACTCAATAAATATTCTTTCCATGGATGCAAAGTAGATGATCCTCTAACGCATTAGTCATTCTTTCCATGCATATTTAATTTCAATAAATCCAACACCATAGTTGTACTTTTCATGCATGCAAAAAACTCATTTCTTTTGCAAAAGAAAAAACACAATAGTTACATTTTTCATACATGAAGATAACATATTTCTTTTCAAGTAATATAAAACATAATAGTTCAATTTTTATGCATGCAAATAACTTATTTCCTTTCAAGAAATATCAAACCTAATAGTTGTAGTTTTGTGCATTCAAATAACTTACTTCTTTTAAAAATTCAAACATAATAGCATGCAATCACATATTCACTTATTCCAATAAGTCAAAGCTAATAGCATGCAATCACATGATATTTTCAAAAGAATAATATGACATCTTAACCTTTTATGTGCATTGTTCATATGCATTTTTCTCATATGTCAATTATTTAGATTCATGATAGAAACTTATATATGCATATCTCTGATGCCTCAAATATTTTCATTCAATAAAAAATTCTATCTATGCATATTTCTTATGCATTTAATATTCACATTCACTGTAAAAAATTGTTGACGCATTAAATAATGGTATAAAACATATCTTTTATTTATAACCCAATATTGATTAAGTAAATGATTATAAAATAGAAAATGCATTCTAGGGTAGATTTTTATTTCCAAATGGAGAAATAATATCAATCCATTTATTCAACCTTCCATACCACACACGCATACTATATAATAAATTTACACGGCATATAAACTATATAATAAATTTAGCATACATGTAACATGGAAAAGGAAATAATTAAACCATAAATTTCCTTGAAACATTAACACATACCTTACTTCTCCATATATGCATAGTGACGTGTGGAAGTGCATTTTGACAATTTGAACAAACCTCCACTGACCGAGCGAACAATATGCTTTTGCAAAGAGTTTGGAGAAGCTTCAAAAAAATAAAAAACAATAATATGGAGCTCTATTTCTCCCTTTTTCACTGTAATATATCTTATATTTTGAGAAAAATACATCGTGGCTTGCTCGAAAATATCAGTAGCCCTGCCAAATTCTAGTTCAGTGAGACTACCATGAGTGTCTATATATATTTATTATGCCCTCGATGAGAATTGGAACGAAGACATAACGGGTTTCTCTCTATTTTGTGAAATCTTCATCTGAAATCCCGAGTAACAATTAGTTTTACTCACGGGAAGGTATAGTAAGGGAAAAGAACAATTTTCCTTCATTTTGAGGTGGCTCCATTAAAATACGGGAAGAAATAAAATGTAAAAGCCCTCGTAGTGCCTGATGTATGCCATTCAAGAAGCTATCACAGTGTGATCTCTAAGCCAAACATTGTAAGAAAGAATTATACTAGTCCTTACGAGAGTTATATAGCTTAGGTTTGACCCCCACCATGAACCTCTCCGAATGAAAATACACCCTCTTCCCATCTTGTTCTCAAGTTATTTTCCATTTCATGAAGATGAAATTAGGTTTTAATTGGTTATTGAGGTAATTGTTTCTTGATATTAGATGATTGAGAGCACATAAAAAATTACTTTACGTATATGCTTCGTAAATATTCCATGCAAATGTGCTTAGGATATTACATACTCTCCCCCTTAAAGAGGACATTTTTCTTGGTGTTCATCATTTTGTTTTACAGATGACATCTATCTAGAAGCACCAAAAGGGATCTTTCCCTTTCAAAATAACAAATTTTTACTTCAAAAAATATACACATAAACAAAACCAATAATGTTTTAACAATAATCATAAGCATTTACAGTTGCAAAAGTATTCAATTATAATTTCTACCAGGTAACCAATATTTAAATGTTTTTAGAGATAAACACAAAATATTTATACCAACTTACCATTATGTTGATGGTGCTAGACCCGCCAACATGTCAGGGGATCTCCCCATTAAGAAGTCCCAACTAGACCTCAGACCGTTTGGTGTAGGAGTCCCAACAGTGGGTTGTATAGTATCACCTTGACCGCGAATGCACGCAGAGGCAAGCAGGATGTCTTTGTTGGTAACAAGGGTGTGACCAGCACAACAAGGAAAGGAAGGTGCATCAAGGGTCCTATCACACGAAAAGGGGAATGAGTGCACCCCTTAGAAACCTGTGGAAACACGCAGCTTGAAAGTGAACACATGAGCAAAGATTCATCACAAGCTAGAAGGCAAGGAAACCAACAATCCAAAGTGATGGTTAAACCAACAACACATCTCAGTAAGATTCATTCATACATAGAAAGAGTCCATACATACATGCATAAGCAAACAACTACATATATTATTAGAGTAACCAAGATAGTTGAAATACAATAACAAAATATGCATGAAATGTGTTGGATCTCTTATATTAAGAGTAATATATCCAATCATACAATGCAACCATGTCCAACTGCTAGTCCTACAACAGAGCATTACAAGGACTGCCGCCTACTCCTCCAAAGAGATATACTAGCTATGCACTCGGGAGAAGCCAAGGATCATTACAATACACTCTAAGCTCTCTCTAAGATACATGTATAGGAAGGTTGGCTCCCAAAAGCCTATACAATCAGTTATGAGGTTCTATAAATAGCAAAGGGTGGGGTGACCCTTGGAATTCCCCTTTGTAACTACTCATCTACACTCATGACTCTTCAACTACTACATGATTGTCACATTTGACCATCGACACTTGGTCTTTCACTTTTACAACGTGTTACATTAAAATCTGCACATGTACTCATGTGAGACAAAATAGGCTTAAATAAGCCATGCAAGTCATCACTAAGACTCAGACGGCTGCGGGAAGACCAACTCTTTGACATCCTTGTGATGATCGATGGTGGCGTACTGATGCCAAGCTTTGTAGTCCGTGATGGTGTCCGTGTACTCTGTGGTGACATCCTTCTAAATGTAAACTCTTGCCTCCATTGCATCTGGGTACACTGCTTTGTATCCTCTGTCCAAATCATCTGATAATATGCACATCACAGTATTGACTGTAGCCGGACAAGCAACATACTAATGCATAGTGTGTGTGCTGATCTCCAAGTTTGTGTTGGTGGCTATGCACATAACCTCATCGAAGTACATGTCCAGCTCGAGTCAGACTTGGTTCTTTGTCTTCACCTCGACGAGTGTGCCCATGGATGGAAATGAATGCATTTGTACAATGACATCCATGCTCCTGAACACCCGTGCATGTGATCGACAACACTACTCACCTTGTTTTCTCTATGCCAGATGTTGTGATGGGTCTAAAATGTGTATGGGCATAGTTTCATCAATCTGTGTATGTTGTTCCTTCTGTTGTACCTATTCCTACTGTGCTTCCTTCTCTCATCTGTGTAGCTCTTGTTCTTCCCTAAGTTGTCTCTTCAACTCCTGCAACTCCTTGTTTGTTTCCTTCATCCTCTTTTTCTCTCTTTGCCTTTACAGGATCCTCTTGTAGCACTGTCACCACTTAGAATCAATCTCCAAAAATTATTTCATCACAAGTGGATCTGCTTTGAACTTACAACTTTGCTCCGCCTCTGCACTATCAACAACCTTCTTCCTGCCTTGGTGGTGCACAAGTCTTCTACCCTCTGTTGCTGTTTATGGTGCTGCTCTCTATGATTCCATTGTCAATTCATCTTGATATCCTTGTCTATGAATAGCTTGGTCTCTTCATAGATAGGTAAGGTCATAAACACTCGCTCAACTGCATCTCCAGTTGCGTTCTCAATGGTTTCCTTTGGCCTTTCTCTCTGGGAGGCCATTGTACTTATACTGCTAAGAGGCAGATGAACACTTGTGATATCTAGAGACATAACAACACTCGTGGAAAGAAATATGTCAGCTGAAAACTAAAGAAAACTTGAGGACTAACTTCCAATGTACTTGTATGACTGTTTGTGAAGATATTGCAATTTCCACCAGGAGGTTGGGAGATTGATTTCCAAAACTGTGTAAGGCATAGTCCAGGCTATCAGGAGGCTGACTAACTATTAGAATTACATAATGCATAGTCCATCCTACCTTGCTGAGGACTAAAACTATGTAATTTGTGGTTTCATTCAGCGAGGGCATGCAAACCCAACAAACTGCATTGCGGAGTTTATTGGGCCAGCTGGGCACTACCTCCCAGAATTGCGTAGAGCAACCCTAGCGGTCAATGCTGGCTAGTTTTGTGCATTTTATGGGATGGTGGCAGAGCCTTCATTCTCCAGGATACGCATTGTTGGCTGTGCAAGGCAAGGCCTTGGCCAAGGTAGCCTAGACCCGCCGATGCACGACTAAAAACATGAGAAGTTTGAATGCATGGCGAAGTTGAGTGAAAACAAGAATGAATGATCATGCATGAAAATAGTGAGTGCATGATTCAAAAAATGGGAAAGCAAGCATGCGTGTGAAGCAATATGTCACGATGACGACCGTTAGTGAAAAAACAATGTCATGCATGTGACAATAGTAAGATGCAACGAAAAATGAAACAATGCTTCTATAAGATAACATGCATAAAAACAACAATAAGCATTCATTGAAATCAAGCATACAAGACTTACACAAAGTGAAATACAAAAAGAAATAGAAATGCAACACAAGACATGGAAGGTAGACTTACCCTAAAAAAGTTGAGCTGAATGTGCCAAAGACTCCTAGATGCGATGTGGGATGCCAAAGCTGCAAGATTGATGTGAGGAATGAGATTTGTAACATCCGGAAAATGTGTTTTTATAAGATCAAGGTCATGACGTGCATGCTACAAATCTAATAAAAAAAAGACACTTGGCGGGAGGTTTCCAAAATGATCTTTGCATATAACCTCTACCTGCTAAAAATAGATCGCTAAAATCTAGGGATGCTTTTCCTTTTGCTTTTTAGGAAAAGCGGACCATGCATGCAAATAACCTTTGCTCAGTCCCGGAGGGAACTATTCAACTTGACAGCACTGCAACAGCCTGCAAGCTTGGGGATGAAATCTACGCAGTTTCTCGGCTAAGCAAGGCTGGTTGTCCCTTGGGCATTGTGTAATTTCTGGGGCCAATAGATCATTGCCTCCCAGAATTGCGCAATTTCTGTGCTGGAGCATAGTGTTGGGCTGGATTGCACAATTTCTGGAGGGAAGGTTTCTTGGCTTGATTGTGCAATTTCGGAGCCCAGCAGGATTCTGTAATTTCTAGAGCGAAGGTGTTCCCCTTCAAAATTACGCAATTTTTAGGGGGAGAATCTCATCTAGAAAATTCTCTATGTTCGACATAACAACCTATGGGTGGGATACAAATAAGTTGACATGCACAGGCTGGGAGGCTACTGAAACTCAACTAAAGCCTATGTACTTGATAGTGCAAGACATGTTGCTAAGGATGGTTGGTAGGGAGGCTCGAAAACGAGGCTAAGGAAAAATTTTGGAAGGTGGTTGTAGCCGCTACAACACATTACTTACCAAATACTCTTAAAAATCATGTCACTTTTATGCAAGAACTCCAATGGTTTAAAAACCCAATAACAAACACACTATAATCTATGATCAACAAATCAAACATGATCACATTAGTCATAACATTTTCAATCAAATGAAATAAACTATCAATCATTCATGCAATTTCAAGTGATATTTTAGTCACAATGCTTCCACAAGTACTCAAGGAGCACCAACCATCTAATCATCAAAATGATAAATCACTACACCACATGATCATTGTTTTAACTCCGACTGTAGATATCCACATTGTACTTTTAAAAGCACTTAGAAGGAACCTAGCTCTGTAATCATCAAAATGATCAATAAATTCACCAAGTATATATTGTCCTAGACCTTGCTAAGACATTCAAAAGATTAGTAATACGATAAAGGAACTATACTATCAATAATTCCTTACCGAGAACTAGGATCCTTTCCTGTCAAGATGTACTTAAAATATTTACACAATTATATAGAAAAATCATTTTTAACACAACATATAACTGATTAGTTAATTTGTTCTACTATGAGAAGCATAGTGGCAAAATAATGCTCCTCCCAACCCATGGGAACTGGTTTGCACAACTAGATTAAGTATTTTTCACATCCAAAAAATTCATTGACAAAGACCATATTAGGTCTAGTCTAGACTTCCACTTGTCAACCAACACAAGGATTCCTATGACCACAAAGGATCCAATACAAGATTCCTCTTGGCAGCATCCTTTCTATTCCTCTGACCGTGTCCCATCTATGAGGAATTTTTGGGCCTCCTCCAGTAGGCTCGAAAATCAACATAGTCTCCTTGGGCGTTTTCCCCTCTTCACCATCTTGGCCAACTCTTTTCCATTACTGAGATCATCTATCTCTAGGGATATGAAATCTATGCAGGAAACCTTTATCAACCCAAGGCTTCCTGGCCTTTCCAAACTGTCCACAACTGTCTTGGATGTAAAATTATTTTTTATCACTCTTTCCCAAAATAATTTACATAATGAACCATATGCACATTATCATTAAAACAAAAGAAACATCTACATACACCATGCATTTATACATGACCCTTAGCATGGGTCCACAATATCTAGAATGATAGGAAACATAATTGACATATAGGTAGTTTACATTTTGATTTTCCAAATAACAAAATCATGCATATCATAATATTATACTTTCTTTTTTACGATTGCCATCCACATTGCAATGTTTTACCTTCACAAGTTTTCATGTTTCCATTAAGTTACTCCTACTTAATCCCATTGGCAATGTTAGTCATAAATATGCATTGCTTAAACAAGTATTCACTTTCGTAATCATTTTAGTTTCATGCATATACATTGTCATGCATATACATATATACAAATATTCATTGATGTGTAAATGTCAATAACCGTTATGTAACAATCCAAACATTCCCAAATCCCACACTGCACTATTACCAACAGATGAACACATGAAGTACCTACTATAATCACTTGTTTACAACTTGAAATAAGCTTAAATAAAATACAACTCATGCACATAAGTTTTAATAGTTAGTCCTGCAACACTAACTAATCATCCATGGCAAGACTCAATCAACAACTATCTAGTACAGTCAAGTCCCACTACTCAACTCATTGTTTATTTTTAACAACAAAATGGGTTCTTTCAATATCCTTTTAAGACACTCTATCGTCCCTTTCAAGGACATTCCCCATTTTTTACATTCATGCATTTATTCTTTATAACTAGTTCATTGTAACTTTACTCATGTTCATTAAATGTATTAGTAATATTTTCATATATGCAAAGGTTTGTAGTCAACTCTCACTTTCACTGGTGAGTACTCTGGTTGTTCATAGGTGCAAAAAAGGTTTTATTGTCTTTTATCCTCAACAAGGTTCCAATATCATGAACACAATTTTGTAGCAGACTTTATTACTTACTATTCAATGCAATTTTAAACATGCATCATGCATCAAATCTCAAAGTAGTTTGCTGCATATTTCGATATGTATATTGTTAGAATCATACATGAGTTCATGCCCACTGATAGCAGAACTTTATTTATTTTTCTTCCTAACAATTCCCAAAGGCACTAATGTTGCAACCTTCATCTTTGATACCACTTTTAACATCCCATGGTAACCTCGCATGAAAATACGTGGAGTTATAATTTTTTTACAATATTTACCCACAAGTAATTGTGTGATTCCTCATTAACCATTAGGTAAAATATTCATCATTACATGGAGTAACTTTAGTAAGGAAGAGAAAGTTACATAACCATTAACAATCATTGTTGTAGCATATTAACATAAGCTTTTTGATGTAGCCTTTCATTATTTTCATAATTCCTTTGAATAGATTAGTTAATCATATCATTAATATTATAAACATAAAATCATGGGAATCCACATAATAAGAATAACACAATATAAAACCACATCATTATACCCTGATATACCCTAGAAACCCCATAGGGTGAAAACCAGAAAATATTTAATTTTATTATTAAATTCTGATGAGCGTATTCACCCCTCACTCAATGGTTAAAAAGAAGTCCATCCATTGACCATTTTCATAAAATATTACAAAAAATATCATCTCAAAAACAACATAACTCGTTATAAGCTATTACAATCATCATAACATCATTTACCCATAAACCCTTGAGGATTGTTTCTTTAGGGTCGGGTTCTTCCCATCAGTGGATTATCCTGTAGCTAACATTCCTTCAATATGCATAGATCACTAAATGGTTTCCTTCCATAATGGTAAACATAATCCATATTTTCTTATGTCGTAGTCATTTCCTGCAACTGCTATTATCAACAACCTTTGGTATCAGGATTAAATCAAGTATTAATCAACCAATTCATAGATCTACACTATTGATGCTTCACCATCTATTTATGAAATGCAAACAAAATATCGTGACATGCTTCCTTTAACAACACTGCGTATGCATTAGTTATAACCATATAACCATCAAAGAATGCCTATAAATAAATACCACATGAATTATTCTTCCCCTCAAACAAGCACACATTCTTGCAAGACAAATCACCACAATTGTCTAGAAATTCCTTAAAAGCAAACTAACACATCAGCTATCATCTTATTACGTGTGAATTTAAATAGAACTTATCAAAAGAACTAGCCCTTAACCTATTACTTTTGGTTCATGCAAATACATAAAGAAAGCTAACAGAATGAATGTTGTTTCTATGTATGCAAATGCAAATACTTTCCAAAGGAATCTTCCCAAAGGAATTCTTAACACAATAGAGCATGCAATCACATGTTTCCTTTTTGAGGAAATGTAGCACAATAGGGCTTTCAAAAAATAGTTTTATTTTCCATATAAATACTGCAATAAATCATACCAACATTACCCATATATATATTCCAAGGAAACCAAGACATTATTATGGTTTTTGTGCATACAAATTTGTTTTCTTTCCCAAAATAATCTTTTCCAATAAAGGTTAACACACCATGCTATCATTTATCGAATGTAAATGTATATTATTTGCAAAGGAAATTAACGGAGTCTTGTATGCAAAAACATAAATTTTCCAAAAGAGGTCTATCGTAATAGCTATTCTTTTCATGTATGTAAAATAACACATTTCTTTCAAGAGATGTCACTCAATAACTATTCTTTCCATGCATGGAAGGTAGATGATCCTCTAATGAGTTAGTCATTCTTTTCATGCATATTTCATTTCAAGTAATCCAAAACCATGGTTGTACTTTTCATGAATCCAAAGAATTTATTTCTTTTCCAAAAGAACAAACACAATAGTTATATTTTCATGCATGTACAAAACATATTTCTTTCCAAGAAATATCAAATGTAATAATTCCATTTTTAGGCATGTAAGTAACATATTTCCTTTCAATAAATAGAAAACTTAATAGTTCTAGTTTTGTGCATTCAAATAGCTTACTTCTTTGAATAAGTCAAACATAATATCATAAAATAACATATTCACTTATTCCAATAAGTCGAATATAATAGCATGCAATCACATAATATTTGTGAACCAATAATGTGACTTCTTAACCTTTTATGTGCAGTTTTCATATGCCTTTATCTCATCCATTAATTATTTACATTAATAATAGAAACTTATATATGCATATCTCTCATGCCTAAAATATTTGAATTCAATATAAAATCATATATCTATGCATATTTCTTAGGCATTTAATATTCACATTAACTATAAAAACTTATTACACGTTAAATAATTCTATAAAACATATATTTTATTTATAACCCAAAAAATATTAAGTAAATGATTATAAAATAACAAATGCATCCTAGGGTAAATTTTTATATACAAATTGATAAATAACATCACTCCATTTATTCAACCTTCCATACCACACATGCATACTATATAATAAATTTACCATTCATATAAACTATATAATAATTTTACCATACATGTAAAATTTATAATAAATTTTCCATGGCAAAATAAACAATTAAACCATATATTTACATGAAACATTAACGCATACCTTACTTCATGTGCACAACTATGTCTATGAAGCTCTTCATGACCTTATTTATGGAAGTGCATTTTGATAGTGTGGATAGACCTCCACGGAGCTAGAGAAAAAGTGGCTTTTGTAAAGAGTTTTGAGAATCTTCAAGAAAATATAAAACAATAAGATGGAGCTTTGTCACTCCCCTTTCCCACTATCATATATCTTATATTTTGAGAAAAATACATCGTGGTTTACCCGAAGAGATTAGGAGCCCTCCTAACTTCTGGTTGCTTGAGACTGCCATGAGTTTATATATATATATATATCCCTCGATGAGAATTGGTATGAAGATATAAGGGGTTTCTCTCTATTTTGTGAAATATTAATCCGAAAGACTCAGTCCCAATTCTTTATACTCATGGCAAGGTTCTTTCTACTCATGGAAAGGTATAGTACTAGTAAAGAAGGGTGTTCCTTCATTATGACGCGGCTCCATTAAAATATGAGAAGAAATCACATGTGAAAACCCTCGTAGTGCATGATATATGCCATTCAAGAAGATATGATAGTGTCATTTGGAAGCCAAACATTGTAAGAAACAATTGTACCAGTCCTTACGAGAGTTACAGAGCTTAGCTTCGAGCCTCACCAAAAACTTCTCCGAATGAAAATAAACCCTCTTCCCATCTTGTTCTCATGGTTCTTTTTCGTTTCATGAACATGAAATAATTAGGTTGTAACTAATTATTGAGGAAATCATTTCTTGATATTAGATGATGGACAACACATAAAAAAACACTTTATGTTAACTAGATATCCTAGGTAAATATTTGACATAAATGTGCTTGGGATACTACAACGAGTTCTTGTTGTTTATCTAGGAATTCAGTTCCCTCCACCACCCTTGCCTCTTGCACCTTCTCATTCCTCTAATAGCTAAGAGTATTGTTCTTTGTGATAAAAAATGCAATGTTGTATATTAAATGAAATGAAACCCACTAGTCATCTCTACAAAAGAGAGTCTGAACCAGGAGAGTTTGGCTCTGTAGAACGCTCTACATTGCTCATGTACATTACACAATATATAGTAATCATAGATTTAGGGAAGTTAGAACCATAACCTAAAAAATAGAAACTAATTCCTATCCTAAGGTCTTGTGAACCAACTCACTATTCTAGGATATTCTCCATTATCTCTAACACTCCCCCTTACTAGAGAAGGGGTTCACAAATATGCCTAACATCTCCCTAAACATTTCAACCTTGATTTTTCCAAGAGGCTTAGTGAAAATGTCTGCAACATTATCACAGGTATTACAATATACCAAATGGATTTCTTTTGATTGCACTTTCTCCTTGACAAAGTGGAACTGAGTATCAATGTGTTTAGTGTTTTTGTGAAACACTGGATTATTGGCAAGTTTGATTAAACTCTGCTTGTCGAACTTAATCGTTGTTGCCTCTTTCTGTTCTTCCCCAACGTCTTGGAGAAGTCTCTGCAACCAAACTGCCTCACATGTTGCTGCACACATAGCTTGATACTCTGCTTCCGTTGAAGACGAGGAAATTGTGTTATGTTTCTTGTTGTTCCATGTAATCACCCCGGATCCAATGCTGAATGCATATCTTGTTATGGATCTGCGATCATCTACATTTCCAGCCCAGTGTGAATCTGTAAATCCTGTCAATCTAATATCAGATGAATCATTATAAATAATACCATAATCTACAGTACCTTGTAGATACCTTAAAACACTTTTCGCTGCATTCCAATGACTTTCAAGTGGCTTCGACATATATTGACTTAGCACATTGACTACATAAGCCAAATCTGGTCTAGTAGTGGTCAGGTAGATAAGGCTCCCAACCAGCTGTCTGTAATGTGTCGCATCTGCCTCTTTAGAGCCATCCTCACTCTGCATGTTGATGTTCTGCTGTAGTGGTACTGTTGCAGGCTTACATTGATCCATCCTAAATCTTTCTAATACTCCTTTGACATAATTTCCCTAGGACAAAAATGTTTTCCTGTATCTCTCCACATTTCAAGACCCAAAGAGTATCTTAATTCACCAAGGTGTTTCATTTCGAATACCTGTGACATATGTTGCTTGATTTCTTTGACCAGATATGTAGCATCACATGTAATGATCAAATCATCTACATACAAAGAAATCATCACTATGCGCCCTTGTTCATCTTGCATGGTATAAATATTAGGGTCATTTTTGCTTCTATTGTAGCCAAATTGTAGAAAAAATGAATCAATCTTTTCATACCAAGACTTGGGTGCTTGGTTTAGTCCATAAAGTGCTTTCTTTAACCTAGAGACTAAATGTTATTTCCCTTTTTGGACAAACCCTTCAGGTTGCTCTAAATAAACCTCTTCTTTCAATTCTCCATTTAAAAATGCAGATTTTACATCTAGTTGTTGAATTATCCAATGTTTCTTAGTAGCTAAAGCAATCAACATTCTAATGGTATTAAGTTTAGCTATAGGGGAAAAGGTTTCTTCATAGTCAATGCCTTCCTTTTGTGAATACCCCTTTGCTACCAATTTAGCTTTTAATTTATCTATAGTTCCATCTACATTAATCTTTGGTTTATACAACCATTTACAACCTATGGTTGGTTTCCCTCTAGGAAGTTCAACCAGTTCCCAAGTGTTGTTTCTGATTATAAATTCATATTCCTATTCCATAGCTGTTTTCCATTCTCTACATTCATTTGCTTCCTTATAACTAGAAGGTTCAACAATATTCATCATACTAGTTATAAAAGCATTTTCCCTATATCTTGTAGGCAATTGAGCTTTCCTACCTAATCTCCTAAGTGGTGGGGTAGCCTCAAACCTTGTCTGATCATCATTCTCTTCTTCTTCCCGCTGCTAAAAGAAGATCAGGATCATCCTTCCAGTTAATTCTCAGCATGGCTAGGAACACTACCTGGATTCAGATAGAGTTTTTCAGTGTTTGTTGCTTTATTGCATGATAATTTGGTTTTTTTGTTGTTATAAAATGATTTCACATCACTCAAGGCGACCATCTAGTTTCCCATCTATGACAAGATGGTCATATCGAGTCTTTGCACACTGTAATCTCTAGGTTAGACAGGGCTTTTTGTTTTTTTAATATGCTGAAATCAAGCATGGTTCCTTAATGAATTTATATGCATATATTATATGTAAATTCTCATTAATCTAATGAATATATATGTGTGTGGACATACTTTCTTAATTTTCCTCACAAGATATATGCACCACTAAATCTTTTTTAGAGTGCAAAACTTGAAAATAAGTTTGAACCTGAAGAGGTTTTATTCCTCTCTATGCTTTGAAAATCTCATCCTCTCTATACGTTGAAAATCTCCTTGGACACAGTTTAAACTTGGAATTCCAACAGATCTTTAGTAAAGGAAAATTAATTGAAAAATATACTTGAAAAATAGCCCAAATATGGAATAGTAAGATTACTTAAAATGTTATAACCATAAGAATTTACTTTTTTTTAATTGCTTTCTATAACATATACACATTTTTTTTACCATGTATAATATATAAATAGTGAAATTGAAATATTTTATTTACGAAGCAAATTATCCATATTGAAATGTTTTTTGTTATTACTATATTTTAAATACATATTTAATTTATTTCTTATATTTTTCAAATGCCATATCTTAATTTTATATTTAGCTTGGAATGAATTACATATCTCTCTCTTGTTGAAGTAATTCACATTTGTAACTAGAAGAGTTTTACATCTTTCTAACACTTAAAAATGAAAATAGAAGTTTTTTCTTTTAATTATTTTATGTTTTTAAATATGAAATAAAATAATATTACTTTGATATGGACATTGAAATATTTCATTTATAGTTGAAATTTAGTGAAATATTTTTACAATATTTCCTTGTGACTCCATTGCAATATCAACTTGAGATTATTGATGTTTTATAATTCTTTTAATCAATACAAACTAAATATGTATAATTATTTTTTATTTTTACAATAAAATAATGTTTATTTATTTTCAAATAATATTTTAATTTTATTTTAAAAATAATGTAAGTCAACTCCATATTATGAATATTGTGCATTGACACTAAATTATAAAATACACTTCTCATTCCAATAATTTGAAAATTTTATAACTTATTCCGTTTATAATAAATACTACTTATTTTAAATATTTTTCAGTGTTTAATAATTCCTATATTTAATAAAATAAATTCAAATTCTTTATAGAAAAAAATACAATAATTTACACTTACTGAACCTACCATTTTTAAATATTAAGAACTATCCCTTAAAATTAAAAAACAAAAAAAAACCTACAATAAACTGAAGATTTACATACCTTCTATTTAGAGATGAAAACGATTAAATTTATTTCTTATATACCATTTGGTAATATTTTTAAAAAAAGTCATAAAAGATATAAAAAGTTTAGGTATATTTGAAATCGTTAAAATTATTTTGTATATTACAAATAATTATTAGTACACCTTTTCTATAATTATTATAAATATATATTTTACCGTTATAGAAATTTATTTTTAAAATATATATATTTTTTTTTAACCACATGGTGAATCGGTAACTATGTAGTTTAATCCATGGGAGACCCAGGATCAAACCTCATAGCTGCCACTATAACACCAAAAGCATAACCAACCACCTGCAAGTCGGGTATGCTAAGATCCTATGATTTTAGCAAGAGCAAACCCACGGTCAGGGGGGTCCGCCCCTCTAGCCGCCACCACAGCAGGTCACTGTACTCAATGAGATTTGAACTTTGGTCTCCCAGGCTTCGCCCGTTTGACTTACGGTTAAACCACACATCACTGTACTTTATTTTTAAAATATATTAATAATAAAACAAAACATTTTAATAGGGACATTGTAAACTATAAATAATTCTTTTTAAAATATATTAATAAAACAAAACATTTTAATATGGAAATTGTAAATTATAAATAAAAGGTGTATATATTATAATTCGATTAATTTTTTTTTACGTATTATTATATAAAATAATTGAAAAAAAAAAGTTTTTATTGTCCACAACCAATCAACATTCATACCACAACCAATCAAAGGGTCAATTTAACATATCCCAACATTTTCACCTATAACTTTGCACTTAAAAGGCATACTCTTGTCCAAAGATAGTAACCTGAATTTGAAAACCTCCATAAACTAATATCAAAAGTAGAATACAAATATCACCCAACAAAATCACCTCAATATGTTATACTAAAAATTATAGAACAAATATTGAAGCAGCATATCCCCGATACAACTTCGACGATCTATATCGAAGAGTATGACATATTGATGCTTATTACAGAGTAAATTAATTCACTGTTCATAGTCCTTGCGAACCTCATGTGTCATGTCACACCTCTATTACCATGTACATAAATTTTTTTTACCACATGTCAACCCACCTTATCATTAAACACATTATGGTTCTATCATATATTAAATTCACCATATCATTGAACACATTATGGTTTTTCGGGTTTTGAATCTGCACATTGTATTTGAAAGTCGTTTACACCCAACCCACCATATGTTATCAATGTTTAGTCAACATGTGCATTAACAAGGCGTGGCCTGTGATGGTCCGGCCACAGCGCTCACAACCACCACTTCACTTTTGCCTTTAAGACACCAGTCCGGGAAGGGCTATGTGGCGTGCCCTGGCTCCTCCGGCCATGTGATACCTTGGGAGCAGGGATCTTGGACTTGACAATTTCATTTCTCGCCTTGACTCCACGGTTCAGATTACATCCCGCAATCGAACGGCTGTTATATGGTCAAGGGTTTATGGGGATACTTATACCCCTTCCCACGCTTCCGGGTTCATTTACCTGTTCACTTCTATTCTGCTCCGGCTCTGTATACCAGCTTGGGGTTTCGCTTACCAGCAGCACTACTTTGCTCTGCAACCGCTCAGGAGTTAGTCGAACCCGTCCTACGACCATTACAGGTATGGGTCTCGGCCTGTAATTGCATTGAGCTAACAATTTACCATATCTATTTCAATTACAGAGGTTATCGGATTGTGTCATTAACTCCTGGTATTTTGTTGCTATGAGGTTCAGTTGGCGCGTGCATACCCTTCCATAGAGAAAAGCTGGCCACCCACGACGGCTCAGCCTTCTTGGCTACAGGTAAGTAAAGCTTATACCGTTGCTTGTTCCTTAATATCTGAGATTTCATCAATTTAAGACATGGTATTCGATTTGTTGCAGGCCGCCGCTCCAACGCAGGCCTCCTTGTGTTATTGGCCGAGGTATTCTCTGTCGAGAATCCTCACAGTTGCCCCCTCATGTTCTTAGGTTCTGACAGTAACTGAGGTTATATATGTTTGACCCGTAAGGGCTTGGTTTCTGAATCAATGTTCATGGTTAAAAGTTACAGTGTTATGATCTCTGTCTCGGCTTACCGAGTCTACAGATACATATATTTTCCTAAGCTTAGGCTGCGGGTTGAGCCTCCGCGCTCAAACCCTGCAGCAGATACTTTGCCATAATTTTCGTTATTTTCCTTTCAGGGTTATCTCCCCATGATATTAGTATTTTACTCTTATGGTTGAAAAGAGGATCAAATTTTCAATCGAGCTATGTATAGACAGAGTATTGAAAACTGTATAATCTTCATAGCAATTTGCTTTGGTAATGAATATTACTCTGTTCTCGAAGTTCATTAATATCTATACTGAACATAGGATTTACCAGTTATGGCTTTGATTTCATGTTCTTTTTTGTTAAAGGACGGCTAGACCATATTAATCTTGCTTTACGCTTGTACTTACAGTCTTGCTCTGTTCTCATAATGCATGTTCATTCTTACGCTGTATATTCATGGTTTATGCCGTATGCACAGCATGCATTCTAAGTTTTGTTCTATACTAAGCTTTACTCTTCAAGGAATGCCGTTTTTATTCAATGTCAATTATATACACAGTTTCTTGTATAATGAGTGTTGCTCATTCGGCTGCATGCACCGAATCCACATATGGGTATTAATAAACCCTTTCACAGTTATTTGTAATAGGTTATTTAAACGACTGTATTCCTTCGTTATGACTCCATGCACAGCTATATATATGATTTACATCCGTATCACAGATTTATGCATGGTTGTAGAAATAACATAATGCTCTCATCGTTTCTTATATGCTCAGTACTTTATAAAGATCATGAATATTTCTTTCCATATAATTTCATGGACCAGCTACCACTACCATATCCACAAATGGTTTAACCTTTGTTCACGGTCAAGGGTATTGACTGGTTCTTGTTTCAGATAAATAACTTATCTATAGACTTTGATAATCTAAAGCATATGCATGTTTATTTCCACGACATTCCCTCACCCGGTACCCGTAGGGTTTGAGATTCTTATATCGACGATAACTACCAATTACTGACGGTGCCGTTGCACCTGGTTTCAGAGGTTCTAACCCTCGTATTTGGTCAATCTATTATTGTAAGGTTTTGTTTCCTTTCAAGCATTTAGTATTATGATTATTGTTAACAGAGTTTTCGTATTTCAACCCGTGAGGGTATTTCGACTCCGTCACCCAATACCGAAACTTGGTAATTTCTCTCTTGTTCTACTACTCTCATGTATTGGGTTATTCTGTAGCTACTCTCGTTTGTTAATGACAGTCTACCATACAGATACGAACTGCATCTGCATATTCACATTAAAGCTACAGCTTCTAAGGAAATGTAATGCGTATTTCCTATTTGATTTTCTTAGTATTTATTGCATATATATTCGTTGTTCAGAGGCTTTACAGTTTTGAGACCGTACCTGGTTTGCCAGAATTGGGAATGGTTCTCAAACAAATAAGTCACCTGAACTTTAGTTCTGCTCGTCCACCCAGCCATGAGACCCATCACTCAGATGGAGTTCTCCCCCCGAGCCATCCTGCAGGCCTCCAGCCCTCAACAGGTTTTGCGCACACTTTGTGCCAGGTTATCTGGTCCTCACCAGACTTAACCTTCCTTTTCTTTCCTTTTTCCTGTTCTTGGAAAAGATTTTCCTCTTTCTTCTGTCTGTCTCTCAGCACCGCATTCTCCATCCACCTTCTCTTCCCCCTGTTAGGGTGCTCGCTGATCCATTTAACCCATGCCAAGAATTAGTTGTAACTGATATGTAATTTAAAATTACTTTTACGCAGGTTTGATTAACTGATTGGTAATTTAAAATTACTTTACGTGGGGTTAATCACAATAGGTATATTACATACTCCCCCCCTTAATAGGAACACCATCCTCGGTGTTCATCTTTCGTCGGAACTTGATATTTTACTCGTGGTATTACCATCTAATCCACACAAAATGTGATCCTTTCTCTTTGAAATCAACGACTTCATTCCAAGAAAAGACGACAAACAAAATAGTAATGATATAGTCATAAGAAATATCATTAGTTATAAGCATCAATAGTCATAATCATTCATAATTTGCAAAAATATGCAACTTCTAATCGCCACCACCTGGCCCTTATCCATTCATAATAAACAATTCTCTGTGTCAACTTACCATAACTTACCATCTTATGCTTGGAAATCATGAATACTTTCATGTAAGCCTGTTAATAGGGGTTGGACAATTCTTCAACCTTCCGTGGTAAGTAGTTCCTACAATATATGACTAACAAATTCAACCCCATTAGTCACTATATTTTGAGTCAAATGAGACACTTTGACTAGCAATCAATTGTGCAATGTTAGATGCTTTCTAAATCACAGTACTTTTACAAGTACTTAAAGAGCACTAACACTAATCATCAAATGATAAATCACTGCTCACGTGCACACTGAACGAATTCTCACTGAAGACATCCGTAAAGTACTTCAAGAAGTACCAAAAGAGCACTTAGCTCGCTAATCATCAAAACAGTCAATCACTGCATCAAGCAAGAATTGTCTTAGCTCCCACTAAGATGTTCACAACATTAATAACACAATAAAGGAATTAGAATTTCCATTTATTCTTTATTGAGCACTAAGCTCATTTCTTATTAAATGTGCATAACATATTTTACACAACTATATGTAAAATTCATTTTTAACATAACATATGGCTGATTAGTTAATTCCTTTAGCCATGAGTCCACAATGGACTAAAGAATTTCCAACCCATGGAAACTGGTTCTCACAACCAAATCGAGTCATTTACACATCCAGACAGTTTCTTTGATAGAGACCTTACCAGGTCTAATATGGAATTCCACTGGCCAGCCAGCTCAGGAATTCCAGGGAGAGGAAATCTGGGCAGACAAGTACCATCAACCCCTCCGGCAGGTAGCTGCCATCAACCCAACTCCGGGCAGACAAGTACCATCAACCCCTCTGGGCAGGTAACTGTCATCAACCCAAGGCATTCCAGCCTTTCACAATCCGGGCAGACAAGTACCATCAACCCCTCCGGGCAGGTAACTGTCATCAACCCAAGGCATTCAAGCCTTTCACAGTCAGGGCAGACAAGTACCATCAACCCAACTCCGGGCAGGTAACTGTCATCAACCCAAGGCATTCCAGCCTTTCACAATCCGGGCAGACAAGTACCATCAACCCCTCCGGGCAGGTAACTGTCATCAACCCAAGGCATTCAAGCCTTTCAGAGTCAGGGCAGACAAGTACCATCAACCCAACTCCGGGCAGGTAACTGTCTGTCATGTTAAATTTCTCTTTTATTACTCTTTCTCATAGTAATTTACACAATGAACCATATGAACATTATCATTAGCATCACAAACATGCATGTATACCATGCATTTACACTTAACCCCCGACATGGGTCCACAACATCAAGTTTGATGGGAAACATATCCATCATACACGTTGTATGCATGCAAATTTTCCACATAACATAATTCATGCATATCATATAACATCATTCTTTCTCATTTATAATTGCATTTCACATTGCAGCAATTTATGTGATGAGTTTTCTTGTTGCCATTAAGCTACCACTACTTAATCCCATCAGCAACGTTAGTTATAAATATGCATCAGTTAACACGTATTCCATTTCCCAGAATGTTCATGCATACAATATTGTCATGTATAAAAACATATGCAAATACTCATTAATGTATAAATATCAACAACAGTTGAGTTAATACTCTCAACATTCCCAATTTTGCCATAGTCTGTTGTTCCAATTCAAATCATCATTAATGGAGTATTATCGTACGTTTACTATGGCTAGCTTTAGTCATGCATCGTTAGTGTAATTAAACATAATTTCTCTAACATACAAGAACATAACTCTTATGTCACAATGACTAATCTTTGTGCATACTATTGCTTATCATATAAGCCCTTCTTTAATGTATGCAACACTTATTCCCTTCACTAGAAGACCACCATCATTTCATACGACAAACCACATACCTCTTTCTTAAAGGAAGTCATTTTAATCCTCATTTCTCTATCTTCCGGTGTGAGGATTTCTCAAGATTCCCTTTCAAGAAATTATTAAAGAGGTCTATCTTTCGGCATAAAAACCAAGATACAAAAACAAGGTTTACTTATCCTTTATGCATCAAATCAAGCAGTCAACACAGCTCTTCCAACAAGACAATCTCTCCAAGAGATTATTATTTTCAAGGAAGCTATCATAACCACTTTCTCTAAGTACGCACAGTCTCATAATTCCAAAGTCAAAATAGCTACCAATATGCAACATGTGTTCTCCTAACACAATTACTTTACTTTAATGCACATAGTTCTTCTCATGAAACAAGTAAGGATTTTGGTTCTTGTATGAACACTATTCTAATGTGTCTTTAAAGGAAAGAACCTCTATTTCCATTTTCAAGAACTCTCATAAAATCCTTTATCTTCATACATGAAGTATGCATACTCTTAGGATGAGACTATATTTATGTATATATGTAATATATTCTTTCCTCAAGAAATTAGGGATAAATATCTATGTGCCTAGAAGCACATCCTTAGTTATCTTTTATCATGCATGTAATGCACAATCATTTCACTAGAATTTAGAGACTAACTAGAATCATAATGCAATTAGCATATATATATATATATTTTTCAAGAAGCTTTTATCACATAAAGATACATATTTTAATTCAAGCAAACTTGGCCACCTTCCATGCTATGTTCTCAGGACATTTATATACCTCATCCTCTTTCTCAAGAAGATACTTGGCCATATTTAACAAGGATTTTATAGACCAGAGACAAGCATTTCACATACACAAGACTCACGTGGAGTCTTTCTAATAGAAACTACCTATTTTCTTTACCAAGAAAACATACAAGATAATCAATCTTTAACTGCATGCCTTAACACATTTTCTTTACCAAGAAAATCTATAAAAGAACCATTCTTTTATTGCATGCATTCAAATACTTTCTCTACTAAGAAATCATGTAAAACATTTATACGTGTTCTTCAAGTAAGTGAACAAGACACTTATCTTATCCTTGGATCAACATGCATAACTAACAAGTTAAACCACCCCTACCGGAAGCAATTGCTCTACTTATGCAATCAGAAGCATAATCTCCTAAGTGTCACACATGCACTAGAGCTACCATTTGGTGCTATATGCAACAACTATCATAACACTACTATGTGACCATTTCAGAATAATGAGTTCAAGGAGACATTATGAAAATCATTAACATCAACACTCTATAGTTATCATTTCCCAACTCCTTAAGCATGGTCAAAGGAATACTCACATGCACATCGAGCGCTTATCTAGTCATCCCAAGACTTAGAGTCTTCCGCAAGATTCTAACACTCAAAGCTTGCTTTATCTGGTCATCACCAAACTTAGCGAGTTCTTTTCCCATCTCCGTCTGTCTCTACAGCACGGTCTTCTTCCTTCTCCTTGCTCCCTTTTCCTTTGGAAGCATCTATGGTTGGGGAAGGTAATTAGAGTTTGCTGACAACTGTATTAACACAGGTAGTCTATTTATGAATAATTATCACATGTAATTATACCATGAATGGGTCCTAGAAATGTTACCCACTGAACATGCCTCTACCCTTAACTTCACACTGGAATGCAATATGCATAAGAAATCCATCATTCCCATGGTAGAGATAAATTCAACCATCATTTAATCGAGGCTCCAATGGTTTTTATCTCCCAACAAGTAATGATTAACATCAGCACATACCATGCTAATGGATTTCAGTTAATTAGAAGGTAATCATCATTAAAACTATTAGGACATAAGCATATACTATTCATCATGCATTGTCATGGTGAATAAAATTAAGACTCTTCTCATAAACAACTAGAACTATAGCACAGAGAGAGTAGAATCTTCACACACACATTCCATGCATGTGTCATCAATCAACTTTACTTGTTTACGAATTGTAGCAACCTTAGTCCAATTCAATTAATGCATATAAATTCTATGGGTTAGTCATACAACACTAACCAATCTCAACTACCAATCATCTTCATGCATCCATGACAAGGCTAAATCAAAAGTTAGTTATGACACTCAAGTCTCGCTGCTTGACCCATTGCATGTTTTTTCAATATCTAAAGGGGTTCTTCTAATGTCTTTTTTTTTAAGCCAATTTTTTTTTTCATCCTAATCAAGGATGTTCCCCCTGATTTATATTCATGCATTGGTCTATTAAGTTTCGTTCATTGTAATTTCAATCTAGTTCAATATATGCATTGTTGTTATTGCCATATGTGCAAATCAAAAGTTGGTAGTTGATCGTCACCTCCTCAATGAGTGTTCAATATTGTTCTTAAGTGCGACAAAAGTTTCATTGTCTTTTATCCTCATCAGGAATCCAACGTTATGAACGTAGTTATGCAACAACTTATTACCTACTTCTCAAAGAAGTTATAAACATGAATCACACCTGTCATGCCAAAAGTAGTGTACGACATAAATGAATATGCGAATGATTAAACTCATACCTGAGTTAATGCCTACTGATGGCGTACTTCGATATCCTTTCCGCTTACCAATTCCCAAAGGCGCCAGTATTGCAACCTTTAGCTCTGATACCATTTGTCACACCTCTATTACCATGTACATAAAAAAAATTTACCACATGTCAACCCACCTTATCATTAAACACATTATGGTTCTATCATATATTAAATTCACCATATCATTGAACACATTATGGTTTTTCGGGTTTTGAATCTGCACATTGTATTTGAAAGTCGTTTACACCCAACCCACCATATGTTATCAATGTTTAGTCAACATGTGCATTAACAAGGCGTGGCCTGTGATGGTCCGGCCACAGCGCTCACAACCACCACTTCACTTTTGCCTTTAAGACACCAGTCCGGGAAGGGCTATGTGGCGTGCCCTGGCTCCTCCGGCCATGTGATACCTTGGGAGCAGGGATCTTGGACTTGACAATTTCATTTCCCGCCTTGACTCCACGGTTCAGGTTACATCCCGCAATCGAACGGCTGTTATATGGTCAAGGGTTTATGGGGATACTTATACCCCTTCCCACGCTTCCGGGTTCATTTACCTGTTCACTTCTATTCTGCTCCGGCTCTGTATACCAGCTTGGGGTTTCGCTTACCAGCAGCACTACTTTGCTCTGCAACCGCTCAGGAGTTAGTCGAACCCGTCCTACGACCATTACAAGTATGGGTCTCGGCCTGTAATTGCATTGAGCTAACAATTTACCATATCTATTTCAATTACAGAGGTTATCGGATTGTGTCATTAACTCCTGGTCTTTTGTTGCTATGAGGTTCAGTTGGCGCGTGCATACCCTTCCATAGAGCAAAGCTGGCCACCCACGACGGCTCAGCCTTCTTGGCTACAGGTAAGTAAAGCTTATACCGTTGCTTGTTCCTTAATATCTGAGATTTCATCAATTTAAGACATGGTATTCGATTTGTTGCAGGCCGCCGCTCCAACGCGGGCCTCCTTGTGTTATTTGCCGAGGTATTCTCTGTCGAGAATCCTCACAGTTGCCCCCTCATGTTCTTAGGTTCTGACAGTAACTGAGGTTATATATGTTTGACCCGTAAGGGCTTGGTTTTTGAATCAATGTTCATGGTTAAAAGTTACAGTGTTATGATCTCTGTCTCGGCTTACCGAGTCTACAGATACATATATTTTCCTAAGCTTAGGCTGCGGGTTGAGCCTCCGCGCTCAAACCCTGCAGCAGATACTTTGCCATAATTTTCGTTATTTTCCTTTCAGGGTTATCTCCCCATGATATTAGTATTTTACTCTTATGGTTGAAAAGAGGATCAAATTTTCAATCGAGCTATGTATAGACAGAGTATTGAAAACTGTATAATCTTCATAGCAATTTGCTTTGGTAATGAATATTACTTTGTTCTCGAAGTTCATTAATATCTATACTGAACATAGGATTTACCAGTTATGGCTTTGATTTCATGTTCTTTTTTGTTAGAGGACGGCTAGACCATATTAATCTTGCTTTACGCTTGTACTTACAGTCTTGCTCTGTTCTCATAATGCATGTTCATTCTTACGCTGTATATTCATGGTTTATGCCGTATGCACAGCATGCATTCTAAGTTTTGTTCTATACTAGGCTTTACTCTTCAAGGAATGCCGTTTTTATTCAATGTCGATTATATACACAGTTTCTTGTATAATGAGTGTTGCTCATTCGGCTGCATGCACCGAATCCGCATATGGGTATTAATAAACCCTTTCACAGTTATTTGTAATAGGTTATTTAAACGACTGTATTCCTTCGTTATGACTCCATGCACAGCTATATATATGATTTACATCCGTATCACAGATTTATGCATGGTTGTAGAAATAACATAATGCTCTCATCGTTTCTTATATGCTCAGTACTTTATAAAGATCATGAATATTTCTTTCCATATAATTTCATGGACCAGCTACCACTACCATATCCACAAATGGTTTAACCTTTGTTCACGGTCAAGGGTATTGACTGGTTCTTGTTTCAGATAAATAACTTATCTACAGACTTTGATAATCTAAAGCATATGCATGTTTATTTCCACGACATTCCCTCACCCGGTACCCGTAGGGTTTGAGATTCTTATATCGATGATATCTACCAATTACTGACGGTGCCGCTGCACCTGGTTTCAGAGGTTCTAACCCTCGTATTTGGTCAATCTATTATTGTAAGGTTTTGTTTCCTTTCAAGCATTTAGTATTATGATTACTGTTAACAGAGTTTTCGTATTTCAACCCGTGAGGGTATTTCGACTCCGTCACCCAATACCGAACCTTGGTAATTTCTCTCTTGTTCTACTACTCTCATGTATTGGGTTATTCTGTAGCTACTCTCGTTTGTTAATGACAGTCTACCATACGGATAAGAACTGCATCTGCATATTCACATTAAAGCTACAGCTTCTAAGGAAATGTAATGCGTATTTCCTATTTGATTTTCTTAGTATTTATTGCATATATATTCGTTGTTCAGAGGCTTTACAGTTTTGAGACCGTACCTGGTTTGCCAGAATTGGGAATGGTTCTCAAACAAATAAGTCACCTGAACTTTAGTTCTGCTCGTCCACCCAGCCATGAGACCCATCACTCAGATGGAGTTCTCCCCCCGAGCCATCCTGCAGGCCTCCAGCCCTCAACAGGTTTTGCGCACACTTTGTGCACCAGACTAACCTTCCTTTTCATTCCTTTTTCCTGTTCTTGGAAAAGATTTTCCTCTTTCTTCTGTCTGTCTCCCAGCACCGCATTCTCCATCCACCTTCTCTTCCCCCTGTTAGGGTGCTCGCTGATCCATTTAACCCATGCCAAGAATTAGTTGTAACTGATATGTAATTTAAAATTACTTTTACGCAGGTTTGATTAACTGATTGGTAATTTAAAATTACTTTACGTGGGGTTAATCACAATAGGTATATTACATGTCACCAGAAGGGAAACCCTAACGCATACTTAAATAGGAAAGAGAAACTGCGTGCTTGCTCAGTTAGAAACGCTGCCACAAACAGCAGGCGCGAACGACAGTATGTTCCTTTCTTTGTCATAAAGTATTTGGTAATTCTGCTGTTGCAGATTGCCAAATATGCTGGGGTGATTAATGTCCCTATTCGATAAGATTGAAAGGGAGAGCACGCCACTGCCGATATCAGTTAAGTAGTTATCTTTGGAAACTTCAAAATCTGCTCCCTTGAAATGGAATGTCATACTGGGAAATACAGAATTTGAGTTGCCGTGTTGGAAGCAGAGGTCCAGGTCAACCCTAGAGCCATCGGCCTGCGGGAGATTAATCAATGAGTTCAAGGCATCCTTCACAACATCATAAACATTCTGTGGCAGCAAGCTGTATGTCGTTCCAGAGTCTATGATAAGTCCGCCAGATCCGTCAGATTGGAGATCAAAAGTACCAGCAGGAATTGCTAATAATTTTCCATCGACGCTGATGCCTTCCAAAGAAAGATAATAGTATGTTGGTATTTTGCTGCTTTGAATAATAGGAGTCGAACTGACATTGGGGGCATTCAATATAGCGGTATTACCTAGGAACAAAGGGCTGGTTTTGGAAGAATCATTAACAGAGACGAGACAATAAGAAAACTTGTTTCCCATGGATGGACCCAGCTGAGAGACCAAGGAAAGAGGGCCTCGTCCAAAGCCTACTATTCCACTTTCTTGAGCGGATGAATCTCCCCAATTATTGTGGCCGCAGCCAAACACAATATGTGAAACTCGTTGAGAAGAAAGAGTAAAGGTCTCGTACGAAAGGATCCCCTTCGTGAACGACTTGTCAACGTAGTGATAGCTGTATTCACACTGTGCATTAGGGCAAGAAAAGTTACTACACAGGGAATCATTGCAAAGTACCGGACTGTATGTCGAGGATGAGGAAGGATCATAGATTGGAGTTGGCTGACTATAGCAAACACTACAGGGTTTGCACTGCGTCCAGATTAAGTCACTGCCCGTGTCCAGAATTGCAGTATAAGATATAGATGGCGTTCCAATCGAGATGGTCATGAGAAATTCTCCATCTCCTGACTTTACTGGAGCCTGGATATCCTTCATTTGATCATCAACCTGCAATTTATTAGCAACTGCAGATATGATTTGCAGTTTTTCAAGTCTCTCATAACTGCGTTGAACTGCTCGCTTCAGACGCTCAGCGGAAGTAATATTTGGAAAGAGCACCGAATCTTGATGGACAAGATCTATTCTCAACCCATTCAACGGTTGGGCTGAATTAAAATTTGTTACATGCCTGCATTCCATCAAAGGAAGGAACACAAAAACAGGAAACAATAACAGAGGCGTAGACAAAAGAAGCCGGTGCTTGTAGGTGACAGAAGGATATGAAACAGCTGATTGTCCAACTCCTGCCATATAAACCAAGAGAAATAGTTTCACAAAGGGAGGATAGGGGAGGTGGAAGAAACAGGAAAGGAAGAAATGCTTTGCTCTAGTCCAGTGAATGGAATGATTTGTATTTATATTGACTGGAGGGAGATAGATACGTTCATTCTATATTGTCTAAGCTGTTGCACTGTTGATTCCGGCGGATAAATATTTTTCTAATTCTATTGTCTGAGTTGTTTTACCGTTGATCCTATATTGTCTGAGTTGTTGCACCGTTGATTCCGGAGGATAAATATTTTTCTAATTCTATTGTCTGAGTTGTTGTACCATTTATTCCTAGGATACATATTTCTCTAACTTTTTCAGTTTTTTTTAAGGGCAGATATTCATTCTACAACCAACCCAACTCAGTAGGATGTGTAATGTTATTCAACCAACCTAACTTAATAGGATGTGTAATGTTATTCAACTCAGTAGAATGTGTAATGTTATTTTTGTTGTGCTCACAATTTTTTCACTAAAAATAAAAATTTAAACAAATTTAAAAACAAAAAATATTTAATAACTATAAAACTAGCATTTGCACCAGATGTTGCAAAGGAAACGCCGTAAGGCATAAATTGAAGAACACAAATACAACAAAAGAATACTTTGATAAAGAATAAAAATATATTGAACCCTCAAATCAATGCCCCATTAACTGGAACCACTTAGTAGACATATCTATCAACATTAGGATTATACAAAATGATCAAGAAATTTCCCATATACAAAGAGCACCTTCCACAACAACCTTTTGTCACATCCACATTTTAAAAAATGCCTTGGAACGTGATTGGAATCTCCCATATTGCTTTTTCATTATGCAAATAAATCTCCCATATTGCCTTTTTCATTATGCAAATAAATCTTCCACGGACAAAAATTTACAGCTAATTTGTTATAATCGGGATTATGTTTTATTTATTTCCTTTACAATCTATCACTTTTAAATTTTAAACATGGTTCTCTGGTTTTAGGTCGCAAATTATGTGATAAAAATGTGCTCATCATTTTCATTATACCTATATTTTTTTCCATTTTGTAAGTATTTAACACTGGCAAGCAATTGAATTTGCAACAAAAACGATCAAGAATAGCGGTTTTGTGAAAATTATTTATTATTTTTATTAGATTATTTTACAGAAAGTATGGCCAACAATTAGGTTATAGAAAGTATTCCCAACAATTATCTTCTCTCTCATAAAGTGAAATTTAATGCAATCATCATCTCCATCAAATGAATTGTCCGAAGGTGGAATTTGGCCCTAGTAGCCAATTTAAACACTTGATCTTTCAATGGCCTTAAGTTCCAAATTTCACTCCACTAAAACCTGAACCCTTAGTAATGATGAGAAAGTTTTAAATGGGGGAGAAAGCATAGTATGAATTCTATAGAAAGTTTGGAATGATCCCTCATTACATTTTAATTGGGATGGAAAGAACATTAAACTAAGGAGATAACTCCCTATACTTTCATACAAAGGAGATAGCTCCCTGTACTTTCATGGAATTGTTTTCAAAGTTTCAATTTTAATTTGAAAGCCACTCTTATAATCAATCACGTGCATTCTAAACTTTTCATTTAAACAAGACACAACTTTCCATTTAAACAAGACAATTTATACTTTTCATTTAAAGAAGACACTTTATTGTTTTCAAAGTTTCAATTTTAATTTGAGAGTCACTCTTATAATCAATCACATGCATTCTAAACTTTTCATTTAAACAAGACACAACTTTTCATTTAAACAAGACAATTTATACTTTTCATTTAAAAAAGACACTTTACACTTTTGTCAGTTAGTGTTGAACTTTTATCATAGTGAATGTGTTGAACTTTTATCATAGTGACTTTAAAACATTTAATGGAGTATGAAACTTTTTAAAAGAACATATTTAATTTTTGTGCCAAAAAAAATGTGTGCAAGTTCCTCCAATAGCTAAAGTGAAGTTTTAACTCTGATAAAAATGAAAATTTACCTCAACTAGGTGAATTAAAAGATTTTTTGAAGTTTTTTTTATATTAAAAATTTTAATTAAAAAAAAAAAAAAACAAAACAAAAAAACAAAAAAAACAAAACTTGTTAAACTGAATATTAGTTATAACAACCACTCAAACCAATATTTTCATCATTATTCAAAAAGAAAAATTACACAAAAAAAAAGGAAAATATAATTAAATAAAAAATAAATTGCTTTTAAAGAACAGAAAGCCTATGTCTATTTTGTACATCTCTCATTTTTTCTTATATTTTTTCCCTCTTTTGGGCATATTTGATGGTTACATAGTAGAATTCTCAAATTCTTACTCATTGAAATATTAGGTAACTTTAAAAGTTTATAACTGCAAAATATTATGAATAAAATTGAGTTGGTTCATTGCATGAAGGAAAAAAACACATTAACAATTAGCCATCACTTATTATTAAGACCTATAAATAACAAGACCTATGAACCTTGACAAGTATAACATAGCTTGTTTGGTAGAAATGAGAATAAAATGTTGATGTGAATTGGCATAGTATTACTACATATAGAGGTCAGAACTAAAATAGAAACAAAAAAATGCAGATGTGAAACTCAAAATAATAGAATCAAAGCAGACAAAAAAAAAAAAAAAGAAAAATTAGTTAGAGGCACCTTACATCCAACTGCACTGCCTGTACAAATCCAAGTTGTCTGGAGTTCTCCAATATTACCTTGATTACCTTGTTGAAGTGACAAAAGTTACACAGGAAAAAGGGTAAACTCCATTTGTATATAACAAGTGAAAAATCATAACTGTCAAAGTCAGTCAAAGTCACTAATAAGAGTTATTGAACTCTTCTTAAGGACCTAAATATAGAATATTATCAGAAAATAATGAGCTTACATGGTAGCTCATAGTCTACTATATTGTATCTCTATATTGTACATTTATCCAGCTTGAGTTTTAGGGAAATGAAGATTTTTCTCCATTCTATTGTAAACCCAATATGACCAATGTCCAAAGCTCTAGTTAAGATATCTATTGGATGGAGTACTCTGAAACAAGTTTTGCAAATGCAGAAAATTTGTTGCTGAGTAGTTTGGATGGAGTGTCATACTCAGCAATTTGTCCTGATTCAAAACAAATACAAAGTAAGTAAAAAATGAAATGTGTCCAAAAAAATAGTAACTGTAACAAAACACTAGAAAATAAACAACTTATAAATGTTATACCATCCTTTAATAGGAGAACCATATCACTCTCAATAACAGATGGAATCCGATGTGCTATAGTAATGACTATGCAGGTAGAAAATCGGTGGCGAGTTATTTGCTGAATAAACCCATCAATTGTAGTGTCAACTGAGGCAGTTGCCTCATCAAGGACCAGTATCCAACTTTGTTTTAGTAGTGCCCGTCCCAAACGGACAAGCTGGCATTGACCCACACTCCAGTTTCCTCCATTCTCAGACAGTGTACAAGAGATCATTCCATTAATTCAATTCTCAATTTTCATTTAAAAAAAGGGGGTCCTAGAGACAAGGTAGGTCTCAAGGACACCAAAAAATAAACAAAACATGAGCACTAAGATGGAAAGAAAATAGCAGAAATAGCTACTGTAAAAGGTTTTATTTTTCTCCTTCAGGACTTCCATTGAATGTGATAAAGACACACAGACCTGAGGAATCAAGTTTCTTTTCTTTTGCTCGTACAATCTCACCAAGTTGGCACTTGTCCAAAGCCTGAAAGCACAAGCAAAATCGAAGTAGATTCATAAACAATAAACTTACAGAAATATCCTCAGGGAAATATCTATATTCTTCAAGGAAAGAATAATTGGTGCTAAAATTGATACTAATGCTTATAGAATATGAAGCAGAACTAACCTCCCAAATCTCATCATCCAAGCAATCTTCGAGAGGATCCAAATTATTTCTTATAGTGCCTTCAAACATTGTTGGTTCTTGGGGAATAATGCTTAATTTGGATCTTAGGTCATGGAGGCCTATGGATGAGATGTCGACTCCATCAATGACAATTCTGCCTGTTGTTGGTTCCACAATGCAAAAAATGGATTGAATAAGAGTAGATTTGCCACTTCCTGTCCGCCCCACAACTCCCACCTTCGTGCCTCCAGGGAAAGTGCATGTAAGGCCTTTCAAGACAAGCGAAAGATGTGGTCCATAACGCACCTGATTGTATGGATCAAATTTATAGATGAACTGACATGCAAATTACTAGCATTGAATGCATGAAAAAGAGTCTATTTGTATTGAGTTCTGACCTGCAAATGAGTTAGATCTATCGTTCCTCTAGATGGCCAGTTGGAGTTTGGTCTACAATTCTCTATAATCTCTTGTAACTCACTAGGAATTCATGAATACTGCATTATTCTCTCCGTTGAGATCATGTTGGTCTCCACATAACAAAGGCACCATATTACCCAGGTTTGTACCATGTTCAGACTTAGACTATATGTTACTGCCAACCCTGCAGTGCCTGTTAAGGTGCCATTTCATTTACTTTCATATTTCATTATAAACAATATGTCTAGTCTACTGAGATTAGTTTAGGAAAAATAATTGTAAGCCAAGATAGTGCTTCTGTACCTACTTGGGCTAATTACATATTGAGGCAAGCGAATGAGGAACACCAAAAAGAATGCAAACACAAGATTTGACAGAAAATCCATCCGAATGCCAAGACAATTGGCTCCAACATTGTGGAGACTAGTCTCTTACAAGATAGTGCTTCTGTACCTACTTGGGCTAATTACATATTGAGGCAAGCGAATGAGGAACACCAAAAAGAATGCAAACACAAGATTTGACAGAAAATCCATCCGAATGCCAAGCCACTCATTGGCTCCAACATTGTGGAGACTAGGTCTCATATATATATATATATATATATATATATATATATATATATATATATATATATATATATATCAATCAACTCGAGATTTCTTTCCATGAATCGAAATTCCTGGTCAAAACTTCTAATGGTGGCTGCTCCAGAGATTGATTCTCCAAAATGTTGTACGATTGGAGCTCTACAAACTAATGCCAGTCGAGCCAGTTCCCTAGCTGATGTTATGTAGTATTGTTGCATGCAAGGAAGGTCAGAGGAGTTACAAGAATTCTCTTATTACTATAAAAACCCAAAAGAATGGAAACAAAGAAATACAGATAAACTGTTGTCATGATAGAATCCTGATGCAACTTAATCTATTTGATAACATCCTTTTCAATCAGATTATTGGATCTACCTACAGCAAACCTTGAAGTAGAAATCAAACTCTCTTATCGCCAATTTATGTTCCTCTGAGAAAATTAAAATTTGCAAGTTCGTATTTATTATTATTGAGAAATACAGAGAATACCTGATACCATATACAACTTGCACCCACTGGTATAAACACAATGAAGACCTGCCAAGCAATATGAGACATGATTGCAATGATCCCATAAAATTAAAATTTGCAAGTTCGTATTTATTATTATTGAGAAATACAGAGAATACCTGATACCATATACAACTTGCACCCACTGGTATAAACACAATGAAGACCTGCCAAGCAATATGAGACATGACTGCAATGATCCCCAAAAGTTGTATAAATGCAAAAGCCAATTCTCCTAGTTGAGAAGGAATCAATGTGTCCACTGCACTCTGATCAGTGGATGCCTGCCAAGAAACAGAGAGCTTGTTACTGACCCGATTTAGCTAACACCATGCTATGTGCAAAGAGAAAAATATGTGAAAGTCTGAAAGAATGTACAGAACATTTTGCCATAGTTTATACGATAGGAAATGCAGTAAACATCTCAACTTCACGTAGTTTTTTTTGAATAAATGTGGTCTTGTTATCAAGTGACGCCATTGAAGTGGGGCATTTTTAAGTCGATCACAGATTCCCAGAATATTCAGGAATTGGATAGACATGGTGTCCGTCCAATTCCCGAATAGTCAGGGAATCTGCAATCTACTGAAGCTCAGGGGTTGAAGTGGGGATTCACATGTTGTTTGTAATGGATAGTCAGTAATAACTTGTGAGGGTCTTATTTACTTTTAGGATATATGGTATTGTTGTCATATATTGTTTTTTGGAATATATAATAAGTATACATAATAGGCAGGGAATTTATAAAGTAGTATAATTATATTAATAAATATAGTTGATATATGTTATATTGTTAATTTATTTGAATTTAAAATAATATAATTTGTTTTAAATTTAAAATTATCAATCACATAAATTTTCTATTGAGCCATCAAAATTTCCATTCACAAATCTTAACTATCACATAAATCTTTCAATATAAATTTTCTATTTATCAATCAAAATTTCCATTCACAAATCCCAACTATGTTTAAGTCTTATTATATACCTTATTTTCAACAAACACTTATTAATTTATTGCCAGACTCAATTTAAAAAAAAAAAAAAAATTATAATAATTCCCGAATAAAATGGAATTCTTTGGCATAATCATTGATATGTGAAAAAATGTAACACTTATGACTCTACATAATGCTTAAAATGATAAGTATTAAAAGCAAATAATCATCATCCAATTTTGACGTGACAACTTGAACATTTTGAAATTGTAGGACCTGTCGAAATATAAGATGCCATGAGCGTTTCCGACTGTTCATTTGATTGATAATTATATGCATGTTCCTGAACCTGAAGCCAAGCCCTGGTACGGATCCTGAGTTAAATTAGAGTTAAAAAAATGGTCACCAAACCAGTACTGCCATTAAATTATTCTTTCTCAATCGGTTAGCGAGAGCCGCTCCGGCACAAGAAGCGTTCGAATCACCTGATTCAAAAGTCAACTAATCAACTCAATTAAGCGCTTAATGTAGTAAAATAAATTATTTTTAAATTAAATATGTTATGTTTTGATTTTAATGGAGTTGTCTATAATTTTTTGGACGGCCAATGAAGATGAACATGGTGATCACAAATTCACAATAGAACAAATATATGCAAAAACAATACATTTTTTCATAAAGGCTTACAGGTACCTACATTAACAATGGGCAAGAGAAATTTTGATGCAGTAGTAGACACAAGCAGAGATGAGCATCATCTCTAATCTCTGTTGGGAAGAGGTATTCAGAAAACCACCTCTAAAACCAAGAAAGATGATAAGATCCCTATAAGGGTGGCCAATCACATTATTTGCAACACCATAGGTAAATTGATGGCAGTAAGAACACAGTGTTATGAGATCACTCCTCATAAAACATCTGAAGTCCTTAGATTACCTAGAAAAGCTTATTGGGCATTGCTTGGAAGATCTTGAATATATGCAACGAGAAGAACCAGATGTTTCGATAAGGAAGAATTCATTTTCAAAAACAGCCAAAGAAATGTAAAATCCCACTAGATAAAAGTAATGTGGTAGTGGAAAGTGAAACGGATACCACAAATATAGACAGGCCATCAGGACCAAAACCCAAATGGAACACACTTGTATATGATGTGGAACCCAGGCCATCAGGAATTTTTGTTTTCTGAACAGGGTTTTCATAATTTTCATCTTTAGCTGGATTTTTTTACAGTTTGCTAGAGGGTGGGCTGACCACGGTGAAGAAATTTCTAATTGGAAAATGTAAACTGCTGTTAAATTACGTTGTTCTGAAGGTGAACATATGTTTGATAATATATCAGTTTGTGGAGTGACTGATAATTTGTAACGCTGATAAGCCACTCATTTTGTACTGGCATCTTTATATTAACAGAATCCAAACTATTGAGTTAATATTTTCTAATCTCCATGGCATTTGTTTTGCATAGCTTTTTTTTACATATATTTATTATACTGTATATGTCATTACCCCTATCAAGTTGTATACTCTCTGGATCTTCTAAAATTTACATATATATATATATATATATATATATATATATAATCTAATTTTAGGTCATGACTTAACCAGACATCAAATTTGAGATTTACGAGACCCCCTTGTTTCTGGGACAACCCATAGATGTATCCTGGTCTTTTTTCCAACTTCTAATACCTGAATATCACAACTCTTTGTTAGTATCTGTCCTCGAACAAAATTTCCAAGTAAGGTTTTCTTGGGAGTTAGGAGAATCCACCAACAACCAAGCAGAAGTGATGACATTTTAATATATTATCAAGGTCTAGAAAATATCTAATCAAGGGGAATCAGAAATTAATTGTAATTGGAGACTCCTCAATCATAATTAGGAAGAGATGTGAAACCCAAGTTAATCCAGATTGTTAACAGGAGGTTAAGGGATCTCAAACAGTTTTATGTTTATAGAATAATACCAGGTTTTGAGGGCCTGCGATAGCCTGAATAATACCATAGAAAAGGAGATTGTGAAAATAAGTGTTGGAATGCTGAGTATAAATGGTGGGGGTTCCTATCAAACTCTTACCTCCCATGATATTAAGTTCTACAAACCATAGGATATGAATGCTAATGAGATTATGGAAAAATGGTGTGTCACTTTTGAGTTCATCAGATGGGCAGTAAATTTAGCCAGACCTTATCTTTCATTCCTACGTGTGTGGGGGAGGAACGAATAATTAAATGAAATGATGGCTCTGAGCAGTGAAGGTGGGATTTTCTATTTACTTATGTTTGATATCTGCAGGCACTAAAGGAATGACAACTCATTTTGATTTTTAGAATTAATATTACTTTCCTCAGGTCAGTAGTCTGGTAAGGTCCAGTAGTTTGGATTTAATCCATCTTTCCAAGTGAACTGGGCCTCCAATATTGGATTCCACCTCAATGATATGACCTCATTTGATCCATCAATGGTATGCCTAGAAGTCACCGAGTACTTTCATTGGCATTGGGAATTGGTTCAACATGAAGGTTATAAAAACAATGGAGGTCATAGGCACTATCTATTATGAAATTCTAGACTTGCTTCAAGATCAGAGGAGCACACGCCATATTGAGGATATAAAAGTGGCATTTTCTCACTACAGTAGCAAGATGACAAGGCCTATTGAATTTCAGTGATACAAGAACACTAACTTATCAAAATTCGTGGCTCATCAAGACAAGAAAATAGAGAAAACAAGTATAATTCAATATGATTGATGAATTAGTTTTGGGTCTTGCTAGGAGCTCACATCCTCTGACTTCTCTTCCAAAGATTCTATCGATTCTGTTAAAGATAAAGAAATAGTCCAGCAAGTGAAAAGAGATATTGCAAATGATAATGTAGCCCTAGCATTCAACTTTTAGGTAGACTATGCCCTTAGTGAGCTTTTTTTATTCTAACTCCAGGTCTTACTACACATTGTAAGGAAGTTGTTACCAACTCAGTTTATCAGGATTTACTGTATAAAGCTTTTTATTTACGTTGCCATAAATGTAATAACTTTTGAGATGGTAGGCATTCATTTTGAAATTTCGGGTCATTTTGAAACCCTAATATTAGACAGAAATTTTTCTTTATATTAATTCACCTTACAGTGTGACTACAACCTCCTTTTAATGAAAATGACAACAATTTTAGTTAACCAAAAAAAAGTGTATTGATGCTTAGAATACCAACTTAACGATTTCATAACACTTGAAAATAAAGAAGAAATGTATGGAAACTAGAGCACTAATCACTGACTTGTAGTAGCAATTCCAGGAATGCATTTTCACTTTACATGATAAGCTAGATAAAATAGATAAATTGAGCAAGGCACACAAATGTATTAATACTCATCATGATATAAAAAATAATTTGAGACTTCGAGAAATGTTGAGGATACCATGTATTCAAATATTAAAAAGAGTTCATTAGTCTCCTTAATAGCCTCCTTCAACTTGATAACGTTGAGATGATTCAACTTCCACAGAGACTACTAAAAAAATCAACCCTGTCATGAATAACATTTCCATTTATTTGCAAAATAGACAACTCAACAAAAGATTTAAAATCTATGGTTAACATGTTATTCAATTGCTTTATTTAACAATTTTCATGTTTCATACGTTGACCTCCCATAGATTCATACTTTCTTCCCATATCTAATATTTCCTCTTCATTTTGTTTCATAGATACCTGTGAAAAACATATAATAGAGCATAATGCCCTAAACTTAATTATTTTGTGTTGTTAAAGAGAGGATACTAGGTATCCAAACAATAAAACGCATATAACAAAATTCAGGATAAATTTAAAATGCATTTCAACTCTCCTCCTTAGAGGAGAATCAAAATGGGTGAGATAAAGAGGGATTCTAAACATCAATTAAAGGTAAGAACTAATTCAAGCATGCAGTGATAAAATCTTAGACTATCTAATAGAAAATAATATCCTTGACCTACAAATCCCTTCATTACATGCCCAACGCGTGGTCCTAAATTCTAATTCAAAGGTATACACGAATAAATTATGACAACAGACTGAGATGATTGTACGATACTACGAAGAAAACAGTGGCAAGGTATAGGCCTTGAGATTCTGTAGTGTGTACATACTACCCATTCAAAAAAAACATAAAGAAGAACTTAGTAACAAATCACTCCCAATAGTCTGCATACATGCAACCAAGAAAGAAAATAAACCAGATCAGCTTTACTAAAATGGATCTCATAGAAGAGATACAACACAACTAACACCCACTGCAAATATCATCTTTCCTAGTGAAGGTCCCCAGAGTAAATATCACAAAAAAGGAAGCCTCTATATTAATTCATTAAGATTTATAAGCCTATATTTCCTTCTCTCTCAGGAAAGGTATTAGCCTATTAAAACAATAAATGTCAACTGACCCGATTCAGTATTCGCCCAGATGGAGTTGCATCAAAGAATGACATTGGTGCACGAAATATACACCTGTGCAGAGTGCTGAAAAGCTGATTAGTAGTTTTAAGTCCAACCAATGAAAGAAGCATAGACCTCACAAGAACACACAGGGAGCTGCTTAATGTCAAAGCAACATAAACCAGAATGAAAAGGGACTTTCTCATAGGGGAACTCTCATTTTCATTTGTAGAGGCTTCCGATGTCATCCAGAGGTTACTAGATATTTGAAGTAGCTGACTTATTATTTGGGCCAGTAGTATTATAGGTATCAAAGTACCATTGTATGCAGCAGTAATGTAAGACCAGTATACCGACATGCTTACCCTGCCTCTCTCTCTTTCTTCTTCTTGTACAAGCTGTGAATTTTTATTCTCTTTATCCAATTTTTCTTTGTGGTTTTCTGGTTCAACCTCTTCCTCTACATCTATTGAGTTCTGAACACTGCACTGCTCCAGTGTGTCACTGGCAACAACATTTTTCACTGCAGCTTTATTGCCAGGACATGAGCTTTCAACAAATCTCTCTGATGTGTACACTTCAGATTTCTCCATAGCAAAAATAGTTTTCAAAGCTTTCTGATGTGCACCAACTAATTCCACAAAATCTGTGCCTGATTGTAAGATGTCATCATATCTGCCAACCTGAGTAATTTCACCATCTCGCATTACCTGTGAAGAATATCATTTACATCAACAAAATATGCATCACTTATCTCCTCCTCTCAATAAATGATCAATTAACCCACTGTCCCTTTACCAATTACATTGAAAATTTTAATCTCACTACAACAGGATGAAAGAAATTCAAACCTACCAGAATGATGTCAGCAGAGGGTAAAAACTCCACTTGATGAGTTACATAGACTACAGTCTTTGAACCCAGAATACCAAGTATGCATTCCTATAACAAGCAAGTCCAATTTCTTAAATGTTTATGGACATGAATTTGCAGTGGCACAACCAACAATGTATATTATCCAGACTAAACAATGAATTGCAGAGTGCTACTGTAGAGCTTCATCATTCCATCAAAACATTAAAACTAATTAATTCAGCAAACCTACAGTTTGTAAAGGATAAGAGAAACATACTTGGAAAATATGTTTTCTGGTATGTGCATCCACAGCACTAAAAGGGTCATCAAAAATATAAATGTCTACATCTTATATAAAGCACCCGCAATCTGTATTCTCTGTTTTTGTCCACCACTCAAATTTAACCCTCTTTCTCCAATGTTTGTCTCGTCCCCAACTTATTCTCCTTAATAGCCTCCTTCAACTTGATAACGTTGAGATGATTCAACTTCCATAGAGACTACTAAAAAAATCAACCCTGTCATGAATACCATTTCCATTTATTTGCAAAATAGACAACTCAACAAAAGATTTAAAATCTATGGTTAACATGTTATTCAATTGCTTTATTTAACAATTTTCATGTTTCATACGTTGACCTCCCATAGATTCATACTTTCTTCCCAGATCTAATATTTCCTCTTCATTTTGTTTCATAGATACCTGTGAAAAACATATAATAGAGCATAATGCCCTAAACTTAATTATTTTGTGTTGTTAAAGAAAGGATACTAGGAAAACAATAAAACGCATATAACAAAATTCAGGATAAATTTAAAATGCATTTCAACTCTCCTCCTTAGAGGAGAATAAAAATGGGTGAGATAAAGAGGGATTCTAAACATCAATTAAAGGTAAGAACTAATTCAAGCATGCAGTGATAAAATCTTAGTCTATCTAATAGAAAATAATATCCTTGACCTACAAATCCCTTCATTACATGCCCAACTCGTGGTCCTAAATTCTAATTCAAAGGTATACACGAATAAATTATGACAACAGACTGAGATGATTGTACGATACTAAGAAGAAAACAGTGGCAAGGTACAGGCCTTGAGATTCTGTAGTGTGTACATACTACCCATTCAAAAAAACCATAAAGAAGAACTTAGTAACAAATCACTCTCAATAGTCTGCATACATGCAACCAAGAAAGAAAATAAACCAGATCAGTTTTACTAAAATGGATCTCATAGAAGAGATACAACATAACTAACACCCACTGCAAATATCATCTTTCCTAGTGAAGGTCCCCGGAGTAAATATCACAAAAAAGGAAGCCTCTATATTAATTCATTAAGATTTATAAGCCTATATTTCCTTCTCTCTCACGAAAGGTATTAGCCTATTAAAACAATAAATGTCAACTGACCCGATTCAGTATTCGCCCAGATGGAGTTGCATCAAAGAATGACATTGGTGCACGAAATATACACCTATGCAGAGTGCTGAAAGGTTGATTAGCAGTTTTAAGTCCAACCAATGAAAGAAGCATAGACCTCACAAGAACTCACAGGGAGCTGCTTAATGTCAAAGCAACATAAAGTAGAATGAAAAGGGACTTTCTCATAGGGGAACTCTCATTTTCTTTTGTAGAGGCTTCCGATGTCATCCAGAGGTTACTAGATATTTGAAGTAGCTGACTTATTATTTGGGCCAGTAGTATTATAGGTATCAAAGTACCATTGTATGCAGCAGTAATGTAAGACCAGTATACCGACATGCTTACCCTGCCTCTCTCTCTTTCTTCTTCTTGTACAAGCTGTGAATTTTTATTCTCTTTATCCAATTTTTCTTTGTGGTTTTCTGGTTCAACCTCTTCCTCTACATCTATTGAGTTTTGAACACCGCACTGCTCCAGTGTGTCACTGGCAGCAACATTTTTCGCTACAGCTTTATTGCCAGGACATGAGCTTTCAACAAATCTCTCTGATGTGTACGCTTCAGATTTCTCCATAGCAGAAATAGTTTTCAAAGCTTTCTGATGTGCACCAACTAATTCCACAAAATCTGTGCCTGATTGTAAGATGTCATCATATCTGCCAACCTGAGTAATTTCACCATATCGCATTACCTGTGAAGAATATCATTTACATCAACAAAATATGCATCACTTATCTCCTCCTCTCAATAAATGATCAATTAACCCACTGTCCCTTTACCAATTACATTGAAAATTTTAATATCACTAGAACAGGATGAAAGAAATTCAAACCTACCAGAATGATGTCAGCAGAGGGTAAAAACTCCACTTGATGAGTTACATAGACTACAGTCTTTGAACCCAGAATACCAAGTATGCATTCCTATAACAAGCAAGTCCAATTTCTTAAATGTTTATGGACATGAATTTGCAGCGGCACAACCAGCAATGTATATTATCTAGACTAAACAATGAATTGCAGAGTGCTACTGTAGAGCTTCATCATTCCATCAAAACATTAAAACTAATTAATTCAGCAAACCTACAGTTTGTAAAGGATAAGAGAAACATACTTGGAAAATATGTTTTCCGGTATGTTCATCCACAACACTAAAAGGGTCATCAAAAATATAAATGTCTACATCTTATATAAAGCACCCGCAATCTGTATTCTCTGTTTTTGTCCACCACTCAAATTTAACCCTCTTTCTCCAATGTTTGTCTCGTCCCCTACTTATTCTCCTTAATAGCCTCCTTCAACTTTATAACGTTGAGATGATTCAACTTCCACAGAGACTACTAAAAAAATCAACCCTGTCATGAATACCATTTCCATTTATTTGCAAAATAGACAACTCAACAAAAGATTTAAAATCTATGGTTAACATGTTATTCAATTGCTTTATTTAACAATTTTCATGTTTCATACGTTGACCTCCCATAGATTCATACTTTCTTCCCAGATCTAATATTTCCTCTTCATTTTGTTTCATAGATACCTGTGAAAAACATATAATAGAGCATAATGCCCTAAACTTAATTATTTTGTGTTGTTAAAGAAAGGATACTAGGTATCCAAACAATAAAACGCATATAACAAAATTCAGGATAAATTTAAAATGCATTTCAACTCTCCTCCTTAGAGGAGAATCAAAATGGGTGAGATAAAGAGGGATTCTAAACATCAATTAAAGGTAAGAACTAATTCAAGCATGCAGTGATAAAATCGTAGTCTATCTAATAGAAAATAATATCCTTGACCTACAAATCCCTTCATTACATGCCCAACTCATGGTCCTAAATTCTAATTCAAAGGTATACACGAATAAATTATGACAACAGACTGAGATGATTGTACGATACTAAGAAGAAAACAGTGGCAAGGTATAGGCCTTGAGATTCTGCAGTGTGTACATACTACGCATTCAAAAAAAACATAAAGAAGAACTTAGTAACAAATCACTCTCAATAGTCTGCATACATGCAACCAAGAAAGAAAATAAACCAGATCAGTTTTACTAAAATGGATCTCATAGAAGAGATACAACACAACTAACACCCACTGCAAATATCATCTTTCCTAGTGAAGGTCCCCAGAGTAAATATCACAAAAAAGGAAGCCTCTATATTAATTCATTAAGATTTATAAGCCTATATTTCCTTCTCTCTCAGGAATGGTATTAGCCTATTAAAACAATAAATGTCAACTGACCCAATTCAGTATTCGCCCAGATGGAGTTGCATCAAAGAATGACATTGGTGCACGAAATATACACCTGTGCAGAGTGCTGAAAAGCTGATTAGCAGTTTTAAGTCCAACCAATGAAAGAAGCATAGACCTCACAAGAACACACAGGGAGCTGCTTAATGTCAAAGCAACATAAACCAGAATGAAAAGGGACTTTCTCATAGGGGAACTCTCATTTTCTTTTGTAGAGGCTTCCGATGTCATCTAGAGGTTACTAGATATTTGAAGTCGCTGACTTATTATTTGGGCCAGAAGTATTATAGGTATCAAAGTACCATTGTATGCAGCAGTAATGTAAAACCAGTATACCGACATGCTTACCCTGCCCCTCTCTCTTTCTTCTTCTTGTACAAGCTGTGAATTTTTATTCTCTTTATTCAATTTTTATTTTTGGTTTTTTGGTTCAACCTCTTCCTCTACATCTATTGAGTTCTGAACACCGCACTGCTCCAGTGTGTCACTGGCAGCAACATTTTTCACTGCAGTTGTATTGCCAGGACATGAGCTTTCAACAAATCTCTCTGATGTGTACACTTCAGATTTCTCCATAGCAGAAATATTTTTCAAAGCTTTCTGATGTGCACCAACTAATTCCACAAAATCTGTGCCTGATTGTAAGATGTCATCATATCTGCCAACCTGAGTAATTTCACCATCTCGCCTTCCCTGTGAAGAATATCATTTACATCAACAAAATATGCATCACTTATCTCCTCCTCTCAATAAATGATCAATTAACCCACTATCCCTTTACCAATTACATTGAAAATTTTAATATCACTAGAACAGGATGAAAGAAATTCAAACCTACCAGAATGATGTCAGCAGAGGGTAAAAACTCCACTTGATGAGTTACATAGACTACAGTCTTTGAACCCAGAATACCAAGTATGCATTCCTATAACAAGCAAGTCCAATTTCTTAAATGTTTATGGACATGAATTTGCAGCGGCACAACCAGCAATGTATATTATCCAGACTAAACAATGAATTGCAGAGTGCTACTGTAGACCATCATCATTTCATCAAAACATTAAAACTAATTAATTCAGCAAACCTACAGTTTGTAAAGGATAAGAGAAACATACTTGGAAAATATGTTTTCGGGTATGTGCATCCACAGCACTAAAAGGGTCATCAAAAATATAAATGTCTACATCTTATATAAAGCACCCGCAATCTGTATTCTCTGTTTTTGTCCACCACTCAAATTTAACCCTCTTTCTCCAATGTCTGTCTCGTCCCCATAAGGAAAAAGTTCAAGATCTTTCTTCAATGCACAAGCATCATGTACACTATTGTATCTAATAGTATCCATCTGCTTTCCAAAGAGAATAGCGTCTTTAATTTTCCCACTTTGTATCCAAGGAGACTGAGGGACATATGCTTTGGTACCACTTAAGCTAACAGAGCATGATATTTTTGGTATTTCACTTAATATGCAGGATAAAAGGCTTGATTTTCCTGAACCAACAGTTCCACATACTGCAACCCTCATGCCTCTCTCTAGTTGGACATCTAAACCTCTTATAGTTGGACCAGAGGAATCGGGATTCCAAGAAAATATCCCTCCTTGGATTTGAATTGCGAAGTCTGTTGACTCTGATACCTTTTCTACCCCATCGTGTTGCAGCTCTTCCTCTTGCAGAAAGGCCACAATGCGATCTATTGACACTTTAGTTTGAGCAATCTGAGGGATTAAGCCAGGAAGGATGCCCATAGCTCCCTGAAGTGTCCCATAGGTTGCGAGTGCAGAAAGAATTCTCCCTGCTGTCAAAGCCACTCCTATAAGCATACACGTACCAAAAGTTGCAACAATGATAAATATTGGTCCAACAGAGGAAACAGATGTTGTGATAGCTGATGCGTAAACATATTTTTGTAGCCAATTATATTCTGCTTGCCTCAAAATTTCTAGTTTCCGAAGAAATATTGTCTCCCAAGCCTGCAATTTTAAGATCCTCATAATTTTTAATATCCAATGTGGCCTTCATCCTTTTGTCTTTTTCTTCCATTATTCTCTCCTGAAATTTTTCTTGCAATTTTGCAAGTGGGAAATTTGGCAACATAACTACAAATGAGGCTGCCAACCCTGAAAATGCTGCCAAGCCCAACGTCTGATATAGAATAATGAAGGCCTAAACAAATTGAAGAGGGAAAATCCAAATACTATGCATATAGTAACAGAAACATGTAACATTCTGAACATCTACACTCATGTAATTGATAATCTCTCCGCTTGTATGCTTCTGTCTTGACTGACTGGAAAGCAACAAGCCCTTCCTGGATATAATAGCTGTCAATGCTGCTCTATCCCGTTAAGTTAACTGATGTTGTTTGAAAAACCCTTGTTCGATGTTGTTTGAAAAACCCTTGTTCGATGGAGCCCGTTTCAGAGGTCTGTCGCGGCAGCACGGGAAGCCAGAGCGGAGAAGAGGAAAAGGGTACTGAGGGAAATCAAATTGTGAACAGTTGCAACCACTCAACTACCTTGCCTGATCCAACGATTAACAATCCTCTAATCGTCTAACAAATAATCTAATGGCACACAGCGATGGCAAGTAGATTTTTAGGAAAGTTCATTTCAGAGGGAAACGCCTTACCGCGTAAATATTAAAATAATATTTGTTCATAAAAAAATTTGCATCTGGAAAAATTAGATTTTTCTAGACTCATATTAAATTTTTATTTAAGATAAATTTATGCTTATTTAATTAAAATTTAATATGATAAAAAATGGTGGTTTATTGAAAAATATATAGCTAAAAGTGTATATATAAAATTGATTTAGTTGTCCAACCAGACTGCATTTTTGTCCTGAAAAACATGAAAATTTAGGTAATATTTTGATAAATTCCAGCAAGGATTTTTGTAAATCCAGATTACAATTGTTAAATTTCAAAATTTTAGGTGTCCCCTAAATTTTTGATAGTACTAAATCCATTTCCACCTTCAAAAATATGATTTAAACACTGCTCCTACAAAATCTATTAATTTTTTTTACCCAAATTCCAACCAAAAATTACTATACAAACAATTCTACCCTTCCTCATCTAGACTTGTCCAAAATTGATTCACAACGATCGGAATTAGATATTTATATTTTTCATCCTGTAGACTTGTCCAAAGTTGATTCACAACGATCGGAATTAGGTATTTATATTTTTATTGAGTGGTTCACGAATTTTAGCCACTTATCTTATTTCATGGATAGCGTCTCGTTATTTGACTGGTCGCAAGGAGACATCATCAACGTCTTGGTCCGCGCCTTTATTCGAGAATGCGTTTCAAGTTGGAGATGTTGACAAAAAATCCATAACTCTTACCGACGAATTGGACGTGGAGACTTTGTAAAAGGTCTATATCTCCTTCTTGTCATTTCGTGAAGGAGTCAAGGTTTGATTTACTATTTATTAGAATCTTCTTCTACAATCTGTGGAAAAGCTTCACTCGCCTTTGATGTGTAGGCCTTGGAATGCTCAGAGCCCATTCAACGCATTCATCTATTTTCGTTTGAATGGTTGTGAAGCTAAGATAAAACTGTACATCGACCAGACTGAACATTTCAGGCAAGTCATTAACAATCTGAAACAACTAACTTTTCAATGGTTTAGATGCAGATGTCTCATTATATTTTTTAAGGAGCCAAAGAGAGAAAAAACATAAACATAAGAGAGTAAAAAAAAAAAAAAAAGTAAGACAAGAAAACATGAAATAGGTTAAATGAGAGATGACAAATTTAGCACACATACAACTTTGGAAAAGGTAATCTAAATAGATATCAGAGAGAATGGTAATCGCTTTTATATGAACCTAAAATTAATTCTAGAATTAGAATTAAATTAATATATAAAATTTTAATAAATATCAATAATTAAAAAACAATTATATTTATTATAAATAAAATATTTTCATGCTTATTTAGAAAACATTATTACATAAATTTTATAAATTTAATCATAAAAACACTTTTCAATGAAAAAAACTCTTAAATAAAAGTGGATTTATATAGATATATATTGTTTAAAATTTTTGTAAAGTTTAATATAATATAATTCAGATTGTGAGTAATATAAATAAATATTAACAATTGATTGTTTAATTATTTTTTTACAATTTATTACGATGGAAAATAGGTATTTTTTCATATTTTTAACATAAAATATGACTGGTTCCACAATTTTAGCCATTCAATTTGTACCATGCTTAGCTTATTTTTATTTCACTAGCGGCAAGGGAGACATCACCAAGGTCTCGTTCGGTGTCCGTATTCTAGAATGTGTTTCAAATTGTCGTTGTCAATAGAAAGACCATGACCATTACGGACGAATTAAATATGAAGACTTAGTAATGGTCTATGTCTCCTTCCTTGTCATTTCCACCTGGAGTCCAGGGTAGGGTTCCTTACTACGTGCTTTGATGCGTAGTTGTTGGAATGTTCACAGGGCATTCATATATGTTGTTTCGAATGGTATTGAAATTAAAAATAAAAAGAGAAATTAATAATTATGTTGATAAGTATTTTTATTGTGAAAATTGGTTAAAATTATTAAATAAATGTTATATATTTAAGTTTATAAAATATTTTAGAATATTTTTTTTTAAGGATATGTAAATGAAAGATTAAAATTTATTTCAAAATAGTTATGTTTATTTTGTGGTTTTAATTAAATTAATTAATTTAATTACAATGTGATTAATCTTGAACATTGTTTTCTAAATTATGGATCATAAAAGTCTTAGATCTAACATAATTTAAAAGAGTTTAGAATGAATTAGTGTTATATAAAATGAGTTAGGAATTTTTGGAGATGTGATATTTATAAGTCATATATTGGCTAGTATATTGTAACAAAACTTATTTCCAAATTAAAAAATTATATATTTAAAAATCATAAATTATATATATTAGTTTTAACTTGTCTATCAATAATAATAATAATTATTTTTAATATTAATAAGTTGAGATGTATTTTTCATATTTATGATGTGTTGATTTCTATTAAAGTTTTCTACCTATTTAATTTTTATGCTTTCCCTTGTTGTAATGTAAAACAACAATTTTTTTAATAGTTTAATTGAGAGAAGTCTTATTATTCCCAAGTTAGACATGGTTTATTATGATGCTGACTATGGTCCAACATGGAATTGTGATGAGGATTGTCTCAATATGAAAATCAACAGCTGCCTTGGTTTTTTGCATGTTAAATCTCTTCAACACTGCTTCTGCATATTTAACTTGAGAAATGAAAACACCATTTTCACTTTGGTCTACTTCAATTCCAAGAAAATATCTTAAGAAGCCCAAGTCACTCATTTCAAATTCACTTTTCATGACTGCTTTAAAATCAGCAATGAGAGAAGCATCATTGCTAGTAAAATCAAATCATCTACATATAAAACAACAATAAGAATCTTACCATCATTCTCCTTTATGTAGAGTGTGGGTTCACCATCACACTTATCAAACCCATTCTCAATCAGATAAGCATCTATTCTGTTGTACCATGCCGTTGGAGCTTGCTTCAGCCCATAAAGAGCCTTCTTCAGTTTGCAGACTTTATGCTCTTGGCCTTCAACTTCATAGCCTGGAGGTTGTTCAACATAAACCTCTTCCTTTAACACTCCATTCATAATTTCATATTTAACATCCATCTGATAAATCTTCCATTTGTGTTGTGCCGCAATAGACAACATTGTTCTGACTGTTTCCATCCTTGCTACTGGTGCAAAGGTTTCATCATAGTCTTTGCCTTGTTGCTACTTGTAGCCTTTCACAACAAGTCTTGCTTTCTGCTTGTCAATATTGCCTTCAGCATTGCTTTTGGTCTTATAGACCCACTTAACTCCAATGGTATCTTTGCCTTCAGGGAGGTCCACTAACTCCAATGTTTTACTCTTCTCAATTGCACCAATTTCTTCATTCATTGCTTCAATCCATTTATCTTCATTTACATCATCTTCAAAATGAATTGGGTCATCAACATGACAATACAAAGCGAATAATGAATTCATACTGGTATTGTTACTTACCTCTCCTTGTTCATAAATCTCATTCAGATTTCTGAATCTTGGTCTTCTTGGTGTGCTTGGAGTTCCATCCGAACTTGAGGGTATTTCTGATCCCTATGGTGTGCTTGGAGAAGAACTTCCTTGACTTCTCAAGGCTGTTCGAATTCCAGCTTGTGGTGTGGTTTGTTGTACTTGATGTGGTGGAGGAGGAACCACCAAGGAAGGATTATTTGCTGCTGTCCCTTCCTCTTCTTCTTCGTGAGACACAATTGTCTTCACATTCACTGTCTTCTCTAAGCTTCCATCCCAAGCTTCATCTTCAATGAACTGCACATCTCTGCTTACTATCAATTTCTTGGTGGATGGATTATGGCATTTGTATGCTTTTGACTCATCAGAATAGCCAATAAAGACACACTTCTCCCCCTTACTGTCAAGCTTCTTCCTTAGCTGATCCGGTACATGTGCATATGCTACATAACCGAATACTCTCATGTGAGTGACAGTTTGCTTTTGACCACTCCATGCTTCTTCTGGTATTTTGTTCATGACAGCTTTAGTTGGGCATCTATTCAAGATGTAAACTGCGCAAGTAATAGCTTCTGCCCAATACTCATGCGGCAAGTGTATTGCCTTCAGCATACTTCTGACCATGTCAAGAATGGTCTTATTCTTCCTTTCGACAACACCGTTTTGCTGAGGTGTATACCTCGCGGTGAACTGCTTTTGTATGCCATTCTCTCTACAAAAACGCAGAAAGTCTTTGGAGATGTACTCTCCTCCTCTATCTGTTTTGAGTACTTTGATATAATGCCCACACTACTTCTCAACAAGAGTTTTGAAGTGGCGGAACTTCTCAAACACTTCACTCTTTTGTTTCAGCATATACACCCATGTCTTTCTGGTGTAATCATCAATGAAAGTTAAAACATATTTATTTCCGGCAAATGATGGTATTTGCATCGGTCCACACACATCAGAGTGAAAAATTTCCAAGGGTGCTTTTGCCCTTATACTCTTTCCTGTTGGAAAGCTTTCTTTTTGTTGCTTGCCCAAGATGCAGCCTTCACAAAGGCTGTCCGGTTTCTCGATCAATGGCAATCCCTTTACCATTCCATTTTTGTGAAATAGATTCAAGCCTCCGAAATTGAGATGTCGAAATCTCAAGTGCCACAACCAATTCTCATCTTTCACTTGTTCCTAAAAGACTTCTTGTGTTACAGCTGCAATAGTTCTTCCTTCCTTCAAATCTGCCCTGAGTTTGAGAGGAAACATTCTATTGCTGGTCATCTGCACCTGTGTAATGATCTTCTTACTTGGAGGTATGTCTCTGATTGTACACATATCATCTTTGAAGAACACATTGTAACCTTTATTAATGAGCTGTCCAATGCTCAAAATATTACATTTCAGACCAGGTACACAGTATACCTCTGGCACAATCATCTGTTCTCCATTTCTTGTTTGGATACTGACTCTGCCCTTACCCTTGATAGATATCTTACTATCAGTTCTTGTTGTTACCTCAGATTTCACATTTTCATCCAGATTGGCAAACATTTCAATATTTCCAGTCATGTGATTACTACAACCTGAGTCTAAGAACCAAAAATCTTCTTGTTTGTCTTGTGCTATGTTACATGTTAACAGCACAATATTTGGATTCTTATCTTCTTCATTTGTAAAATTAGCATTTTACCTACTATTCATGTCATTTTGTTTTTTCCTACATTCATTGGCATAGTGCCCATATTTCTTACAATAATGACATTGGACTTGGGATTTGTCATACCTTTGTCCATGAGCTTGTTGTTTGCTTGAACCTTCATCTTGGTTCTGATTGCAGCTCCTTCCGCTTGTGCTTGCAGGATTATTTCTGCCTTTGTTTTGGCTTCTTCCACGACCTCTGTTATTTGCTCTGCCTCGACCTTTTCCTTGGCCAAAAGACATCTGAGTCTTGAATGCTTGCTCAAAAGAGGAATCTGTTCCTCTACTCAGTCTGTGTTCATGAGACATAAGAGAAGCACTTAGTTCATCTACTATGAACTGTGAGAGATCCTTTGTTTCTTCTATTGCTACCACAATAGCTTCAAACCTTGAGGGTAAACATCTCAAGATCTTCTCTACAATCCTTCTTTCTTCAAGAATCTCACCATGAGATCTTATCTGGGTTATCAACCCAATAACCTGAGTAAAGAATGAACCTATTGTATCAGATTCCTTCATGCTGAGTGTTTCAAAGTCTCTCCTCAACATATGCAACTTTGCAGTCTTCACCTTCTCCATGCCTTGATAGGCAGTTTTGAGAATATCCCATGCCTCCTTGGATTTTTTTGCTGCTGCAATCCATGGAAAAACACTTTCATGTACTGATTGGAAGAGAAAAAAGAGGGCTTTGGCATCCTTCTTCTTGTCGCTCTTCAACTAGTCTCTTTCTGCTACTGTCAAAGAAGCCAATGTTGTTGCATCTACAGGTTCACCATAGCCAGTTTCAACTAGCTCCCATATTCCTTGAGAAGCAAACAATGCTTTCATTGTTATGGACCAATAACTGTGATTTTTCCCGTTAAACTGTTGCAGTTGGGAATTTGTCAAACCAGTTCCAGCATCTGCCATCTTAACCTGTATAAGTAAAGAAGAGATACTGACTGTATAATTAAAACAAGCAAAAAACTTTCGCTGCTGGAGAAAATCTGCTCAATAAGCTTCTTACAGCTCCTACAGTGAAAAAAAAAAACTCTATTTTTGACTTACTGAGTGCCTAGACCAGCTCTGATACCATGTTTAAAAATTTCTGGTAATTTCAAACACAAAAGAAATTGCACAGAGAACAACGCTCTGTTTCAATGCAGGATCTTAATGATAACAAAAAAAAATGGTTACAAAATAGTCTTCCTCTTCAGAGGGGTTACAACAGGAACGCTTCAGTTCCAGAAACCAATTTCATTATCTCAGCACTGCTGTGCGTTTTAGAAATTACAAAACTCACTCTCTTAATTCTCTACTACTGTGTCTGCCCTTGCATTTTTATATATATATATTGAACAACACAAAAATATCTTACATATGTTTTGCTTGTACCCATACTTCCGTAAAATAGAAAACAATAAAAAATTTACCTACATTTACCAACCGCGGTAAATATCATTAATTACACGGCTGAAAATATTTTATCGGAATTTAATGCATGGCCCATCACAATATCGCACCATCGCATTGGCGGAAAAGAAAAGATGTGTTGCCGCTGCCATAACCGTTGAATCATGCGATTTGCGATATGTGATCAGATCACATCATGAAATCGCAATCGAGGCAATGCAGGGGTGCAACAAGTTAATATGCGATGGCAATCTACAATTTGATCGCATCGCGAATGAGCAAAATAGAACTTGCGGGGAAATTCTAACGGCAGTTTTGCTGAAATGTTCGCGGCCCCCTGTTCAACTGTCGCTGCAGTTGAAATTACGATTTCAACAATTTGTTCCCATGTCTGTGGAAGCGAGACGATCATGGGTATCGTTACTCAAGCCTCAGAAATATTTCGTCATCTCAAAACCTTGCTCGGACTTTCGGTTTAAGATTGGCCACTGGTGGTGTGTCTGTCAATTAGTTTGTTGTTGTATTGTCTGCCCAGAGGAATCATCCTGAAAGTCTCAGCTAGTTGAATCCTTCTGATCCCTGCAACTTAGGCCCATTCACACTCTTGCCTGAATCCCCATGGAATTTTCTGGGTCGGTTTTTTTTCCGGGTTGCTGGCTTTTGCCTTCAAAAGTACAAGCCTTAAATCCTTCTCTGACTAAGAATTTTGGGCAAAGGAAAGATTAGTACTTTCTCTGGTTTCTCAAAATTTCTGCGGGGACAGATCAGATATCTGATTTAAGCCAAGCCGTCATAATTCAAAAATTCCTTATGGCTGTCAGAATCCTGTCAATGACATAGACCATCCTCTTAATAGGAAATCCGATCGAGGGACTTATAATTAATTTCCTTAAAGTTCAAATTAGGGGTATCTTGATCCCAAGGCTTCACGGGTCAGTACTGTAGCCAGAATTTTGAAGATCAAGGTTTTCTCTCTCTGGGCTTTTTGTTCAACCCCATCTGTCATTTCCTGTCAGTCCACCCTGGGCCATATCTTCCCTGGATTTTTCGTGATCCCCTCGTTTTCAGAAGTAGGTGGAGGAATTAATAATGACTGACACTTCTAATCTGGAGGCGATGATTCAAGCAACTATACAGGCGAAATCAGCACATAAGTTTGCCAAAGTGGATAGTGAGTGGCAATCCACGCTGGAGGAGATGCTGATTCACCCCTTGGTTCCATAAAATGAGAAGAAAGGTCTGTTAAAATATAACCCTTATAGACCTATCCGTCAGGTCGGAAATGACTTCTCCCAAAAGACCTGGCAAGAGAACTGTCTTAAGCGAAATAATAAACCTATTAAGACTATTCCCCCTCCCACTGTTGTCAGAATAGAAAATAGTCATCTGACAGATTGTATTGAAAGTCTCCAAACTAAGGCCTTAGTCGGGAGATGGCATTTCCCGGAACTAGATGACTCGAGGATGAGGTGCTAACCTGAGCAGCAATGGAAGCCGTTAATTGGATATGTTCCAATTATAGCCAGGTTACTGAAAGAATGGTATTTCTTTCACTTTCTAAACTCAAATGACCTGGAAATCATTCTAAAACTTCAATGGGTTTACAAGAGAAGCTTCTTGGCTTTACATAGATGGTATATGGGCTATAATCCATTGAAAAACATTCCATCTAATAACTTAATTTGGATTTAGCTTCTCGGATTACCTTTAGAATTATGGTCAAAGGAAGCTCTAGCTGAAATTGGTAATGTAATCGGAAGATGTGTATATGTCGATCCTTGGGTTTTAGGTGAGAAAGACAAATGAGTAGCATGGATATTAATAGACAAACCATTCAGAGGAGGGTTCCCGGCTCATATAGACATTCAGTGGATGGATTCAAAAATCAGGCAAAGGCTCGATTTCTGGGGGATTCCCTTTAGATGTACAGCTTTCCACCACACTGGGGATCTAATAAAGAATTGTCCAAGACACCTGTCAAATAGCCGAAAACAGCACAGCCATCATCGCTTTGTAGCAAAGCCTTACAAAGTCACCTCTCCTTGCAGGGAGTCAGAGTGATCTTCATTCTCAAAGAACTTGTCTCTCTCAGGATCAGAAGTCCACCCGAATCTCTCTGCGAAAGATCATCGGCTCCCATCTCTTCCTGATGTTTCAAATGCTCCTCGCGAGCCTATATCCCCATCCATGCCCCCTGTGGAGCCAGCCTCGGACCACGTCACTCCTTTTAATACAAATATCCAGGAGCCTATATCCCCCTCTATGCCTCCTTTGGAGCCCACCTCGGATCATGATATCCCATGCCCGCGCCCGATTCCGCATCCTGTTAAAGTGACCAGTAATGAAAGTCAGTTAATCCAATGCTCGACTCCTTCTCCAAATAATAAAAAATTTTCAATAGAAAGAGGAAAAGAGAATATGGTTACTCCTACACCCGAAAACTCGCCTACATCTTCGCCCTCGAATTCGGTAGGCAGCGATTTGGATTTCCTGCTAAATAAAAAATCACTTTAGCTCAGGGCGCTTACAATTCATAAACGCCAATCTCAATTGTCCCCTCAAATTAGTCTGAAGTCAGCTAGAAACATCACAGTGAGGAGGAAAACAAAAGAGGGGAGCAGGCACTTCAGGGGGAGACGTGAGGGCAGAGGGGTCCGGAATTTATCTCTTGTTGAAGTCCCAATCATAGACATGATTGAAGACAAGCCTCTTAGAGCAAGCAAGGCTGAAAAATCTCCAATATGAATTTTTCCATTTCCATGAATATAACAGGCTTGGGGGCAGGACCCAAGTTTTTGGCCCTAAAAAATTTCTTTCGTTCAGTAAGTCCCAAAATTATTCTAATACAGGAAACAATGCATGATTCCTTTGTTGCTATTTCTTACTTCAGGAAGATGTTTCCTTCATGGCACATCTCTGCCATCGAAGCGACTGGTCTCTCGGGAGGGTTAGTAGTCTTCTGGGATCCATCCTGGATCAAGGCAAAAACATATAGATGCTTGGCAGGAATTCTGATCTTAGCAAAAATGAGAGGACACAATCTTCCTATTAATATCCTCAATATATATGCCCCCTACAAGAAAAGAATGCTATTCTGAGAGAATATTTTGGATTCTGAAATTTTTGATGTGGAAAATTTTTTGATTGCAGGGGATTTAAACCTCACTTTAAGCATGGACGAGATATGGTTAGTAAAAGGAAGAAGGATCCTCTTGCCGAAAGGATTAAAAATGAATTACTTAAGAGAAATTTTGTCGACATCCTCCCTCCTTGAATGATCCCGACATGGGAAAATGGCAGAATTGAGGGAGCTTATGTTGCTAAAAGGCTAGATAGGTTCCTTATTCATGCTAGTATGATTGATTGTATGGGTATGCCATTCTCATCAATTGAAAACATCTTCATTTCTGATGATAGGCCAATCATTTTAGGCTGGAAGGAAAAAAATTTCAGGAAACGATACTCATTCAAGTTTAATACCTCTTTTCTGGAGGTTCCAGGCTTTAATGACCTCATCAAAAAAACATGGAACGAGCTGGCAAATAATAGTCCTTCCATGCTCTTGATGACATTTAGGGACAAAATGGTTTATATGCGGAAGGTGGTGAAAAAATGACAATATGAGAAAAGGAAAGCCAACAGAAAAGAGCTCAAGAGCTTTCAAAGGGCTTTAGACATGGTGTCGGAGGTGATGGCTGCTCATCATTTATCTCTTGAGACAAGATATCTTATTAAGGAGTTGCAAAAAAAGAAAATAAAAATTCTAGAGCAAGAGGAATCTTTTTCGCGTTTGAAAAATAGAGCGATATGGATAAAAGAAGGGGATAAGAATACAAAGTTTTTTCACAACTTTGCAAATGTGAGGCGTAAAAATAATTCCATATGGAAGATAAGAGATGGAAGTGGTCAGTTCATTTATTCCCAGCAGGATATATCAAATGAGGCAGTAAGTTTTTTTGGTAAACAGTACCAAAGATCTGAAGAATGTAGGTTTCATGATATTCTATGGGGCATTGAAGTTTTTCCAAAGATGTTTGATGAGGAAACTAATGATAAAATTTTTCAACAAATCTCTGAGGAAGAGCTTCTTGGGATTATGAAATCAATTAAAAGAGATAAATGTCCAGGGATGTTTCCATTTTTGGTGACTCGAAGGTCATGGTTGATGGTGTTCTTGGTAAGAATATCATAAGGAATCCACAGCTCATTGGATGGATTGACAGGATCAAATATTTATGGAGCAGATCCAAGGGAGTTTCCATTCATCACATCAAAAGGGACCTTAACCAGTGCGCAGATGATTTATCAAAAAGGGGTCTTCAGGCGGCTCCAAGCTTATGGTTCATGCAGGTTTCCTATGAGGGCGATATTTTCTCCATCCAGGACTTCTTTCCTCCCGATTTCTAACCTTGCTTTTGCTTCGGTTTTGGCTCTTTCATCAATTTTTGGTTTTTCTTTCGATTAAGTTCAGATGATTCTCTCCGGATGCTGAAGTTCATCATCCTCTAATTTTGCTATTTCCAGTGAAAGCAGGTTCTCCAAGCTTGATGTCTGCAATCTGGTTTTCTGTTTGGCGGGGAGCAGATTGTTATGATCCTTTTTGTTTCTCAGTGGTTAATTTTAGTCTTCTCTTTGATCAGCGAGACCATTTTAGACTCTGGCCTTTAATGGCTGTTAGTTTTCTATTCTCTTGGCATGCTCTGTTTTGATGCTTTCCAATTTTGGTTGGAGATAATTTTGGTGTTAATTTTGGTGTTAATTCTCCATTCCTATGTATAGTCTCATATATATGAGGAACAACTGTACTGGTATAATGTTATATTTATATTTCTGATATAAATACAATTACGCTTTTTTCGACTCGAAACTTGTTGAGAAGAAAGAGTAAAGGTCTCGTACGAAAGGATCCCCTTTGTGAATGACTTGTCAACATAGCAATAGCTGTATTCACTTGTAGAGTTGAGGCTTCTGTGATCCATAACAAGTTTACGATAGATTTTTCGGCGAAAATCACATGAGAAAACATTTGTCGAAAAATTATATCTATATATATATATATATATATATATATATATATATATATATATATATATATATATATATATATATATATAATTTTTACACCTAATATAACTAAATTTGATCGTGGTCCTATGTCAATTTATTCTTTTTTTTTTTTTTTTGCCCAGCTAACCGTTGGTGGCTCTGCTCTAACTATTTAACATGCTAAGCTGGATTTGTTTTTTCAACTTGTCCTGACGATGAACCACACTAGTTGGTTCGAAACGCGTTGACAAATGTTTTCTCATGTGATTTTCACCGAAAAATCTATCGTAAAGCTGTATTCACACTGTGCACTAGGGCAAGAAAAGTTACTACACAGGGAATCATTTCAAAGTACCGGACTGTATGTCGAGGATGAGGAAGGATCATAGAGCGGAGTTGGCTGATTATAGCAATCGTTACAGGGATTGCACTGTGGCCAGATTAGGTCACTGCCCATATAAATAATTAGATAATAAGATAAAGATGGCGTACCAATGGAGATGTTCATGAGAAATTCTCCGTCTACTGGGCTTACTAGAGCATGGATATCCATCTTTTGATCATCAGCCTGAAATTTATTAGTAACTGCAGAATTGATTTGCAGTTGTTCAAGTCTTTCGTAATTGCACTGGACTGATCGTTTCAATCTCTGGGTGGATGTCATCTTTGAAAGGAGTAGTGAATATTTATTGACAAGATCTATTTTCAATCCATTCAACGGTTGCGCCGAATTAAAATTGGTTACATGCCTGCATTCCATCAAAGAAAGGAATACAAAAACAGAAAACAATAACAGAGGCGTAGACAAAAGAATCTGGTGTGTGTAGGTGACAACAAGATATGAAACAACTGATTGCCCAACTCCTGCCATATCAACCAAGAGAAATAGTTTCACAAAGGAAAGATAGGGGAGGTGGAAGAAACATAAAAGGAAGAAATGCTTTGCTCCACTCCAGTGAACGGAATGATTTGTATTTATATTGACAAGAGGGAGATAGATACGTTGAATCATTCATTCTATATTGTCTGAGTTGTTGCACCGTTGATTCGGAGGATAAATATTTTTCTAATTCTATTGTCTGAGTTTTTGTACCGTTGATTCCCGAGGATACACATTTTTCTAATTTTTTCAGTTTTTTGAGCCTGGAGACTTATTATACACCCAGTAAGATGTATAGTGTTATTTTTGGGTTATGAAAGAATTTAATAATTTTGAAAATAAAAAAATATTTAATAAGCATAATTTTTTTTTTAAATAATATCTTCTCATAAAAAAATTTGCACTTGAAGAAATTATATTAAGTCTATATTTAGCATAAATTTATGCTACCCCCAAGGGTTAGCTCAGTTGGTCAAAATCACTACCTAGCCATCGAGATGTCACAAGGTCCATTCTCCTCGAAGCCCTTGGGGTCAAGCCTAGCTAGTGGGCCACGGGGCTAGATTCCCTTTGGGGTCAATCAGCACACCAGTTGACCATAGTCCCCTGGGGTCAAGCCTAGCTAGTGGGCCGTGGGGCTATATTCTCTTCAGGGCTGATCAGCCCACCTGTTGAGGCTAGATTCCCTTCATGGTCGATCAGCCCACCCGTTGACCATATGTTGAAAATAATACTCAGAGGGGGGGGGGGGGGTGGTGAATCAGTATTAGCAAATCAATAAACTTTTCATTTCCATTAACAGATTCATATATGTTACTTCAGTTAAGGCAACCCACGTGTATACGCAACTGTGTTTAACGCAACTAGCGTATCTCCTACAAACTTATGATTCAGTTAGTTCATCATATGTTGATATTTAACGAGTGCATCAGAACAATATTAAGCATGTAGACAGTAAATAGGTGCAGTAAAACAGAACAGATCATCACACTTAAGAAGCACACATGAACACCATGATATAAGGTGGAAACCCAATGTGGGTGAAAACCACCTGTTGCAATCCATCTCTATCTTCTTTAGTAAGAAACTTCTTTTTACAATGGTTCTGTACTAGTGTAGTTATACCAATACGAGGCTTCTACCTGCAGAAGGCTACAATTTTCTCTCGTTTTCCAGTTTCTACTGGAAGGGAGCTACAACCCCCCTTAGCTCTTGTACTAGCCGATCCATTTACTAGTACGTAGGCGCTGGCCTACTAAAGGCTCCAACCTTCACTCGTTCTCCAGCTGCTCTTGGAATGGAGCTACAACCCCCTGGCTCTTGTACTGGCCGATATGTTTACCAATATGTAGGCGCTAGTCTACAATCTTCTTTGATCCTTCAGGGACCACGTTTCATAAATTTTCATACTGGATACTCCTAAAGCACAACACCATAATCTGAAGGCCACGTTTCATCCAATTTTCATACTGGACCCATCAACAACATTGAAGCACAAAATTAATCATTATTGCAATACACCCATCAACTACACCTGCGTCATCAATCTCTGAATCACCCAATACTGAAATACTGAAACCCCGTCATCAAAACACAGTAACCAGAAAACAGAACTCTGCAACAATAACCAGATCCAACTGTAACTTCAAATATCATATCTCATAATGTATACGTTACTATGATGAACCAAACCGGTGTACATACACGCTTTTACAAAAGCCAACCCGCGTACAGATCTACAAATATTTACTCATAACTTTGGAGTTGTTCCAGACATCAGTCATACCCAGATCATAACGTTCACACAATAAAACATGCATCAATAATTCAGATCTAGTCCATCCATGATCAAAGCACATAATGATAATATATTCCAAGCCTCATGATCCCAATCCATCATCCATCATCAATCGGATAGGTGCATCCTTTATTCAGATCAAGCTAAGCATCACAAACCCATAGCCAGCATACTAGATTTTACACTTCATCAGATATTCAATACACACACTCCTTTTGGCCTAATTATCTTCTCCTTATATAGGTTTAGGCTTCTCTTAATACCATGGTCCAAAACCATGTAGAACCAATACCTTGGACTCAATACCTGGGGTCAACACTTCGGACCAAATACCATGGACCAAATACCACAGACCAAAGCTTAGCTTTCCAACATGTACGTGCCTTTCTTTCTGTGAACCTGCGTGTGTACGTATACGTGCCTTTTGTTCTGCTAACCCACGTGTATACACACTTTCATCAAGGTTAAACTGCGTATACCTTTCTCTTGACCTGCTGCACTATGATTTGTCATCTAAGTGAGTTGTCATCAAGGACAACACCTGTATCTTACTTCTGAGAGAGTTGCCATCAAGGACAACACCTGTATCATAATGCCAACACCATAGTGGCCATAGTCCCCTGGGGTCAAGCTTAGCTAGTGGGCCGTGGGGCTAGATTCCCTTTGGGGTCGATCAGCCCACCCGTTGAGGCTAGATTCCCTTCGGGGTCGATTAGCCCACCCGTTGACCATAGTGGGTGGCAGGGCTAGATTCCCTTCGGGGTCGATCAGCGCAGGTCCCCTGGGGTCAAGCCTAGCTAGTGCGCCATGGGGATAGATTCACTTCGGGGTCGATCAGCCCACCCGTTGAGGCTAGATTCCCTTCGGGGTCAATCAGCCCACCCGTTGACGATAGTGAGCCGTGGGGCTAGATTCCCTTCAAGGTCGATCAAAGCAGATTTTTCTGTGGACATAGTCCGTGAACCACAGCCAAAAGCAAAAAAAACTAAACAAAACAAAAACAAAAACAAACAAACAAACATAATTTTATGCTCATTTAATTAAAATTTGATATGATAAAAAATGGTGGTTATTGATATAGGCCTTCGAAGGCAATGCAATTGAAATATATCTAGCTAAAGGCATATATAAAATTAATGTTATACTCTAATTGCACTGGTTTTTTTCCCTAACAAGAAAATTTTGGTAATATTTTGATAAATTTTAGCAAATTTTTTTATAAATCCAGGTTACAATAGTTAAATTTCAAGATTTTTTTTGATAATGCTAAATCTATTTTAACTTTTAAAAATATGATTTAGACACTCCATCTACAAAATCTATTAAAATATTTTTCCCCACCAAAAATAACCCTAACGGCAATTCCTAGGCCTCGGTAGACTTGTCCAAAATTGATTAACAACGGTCGGAATTGGATATTTATATTTTTATTGAGTGGTTCACGGATTTTAGCCACTTATCTTATTTCATGGATAGCGTCTCTTTATTTGACTGGTGGCAAGGACACATCATCAACGTCTTGGTGCTTGTCTTTATTCGAGAATGCGTTTCAAGTTGGAGCTGTTGATAAAAAATCCATAACCCTTACCGACGAATTAAACGTGGAGACTTTGCTAAAAGGTCTATATCTCCTTCTTGTCATTTCGTGAAGGAGTCAAGGTTTGATTTAGTATTTGGAAGGAGTCTAGGTTTGATTTACTATTTATTAGAATCTTCTTCTACAATTTGTGGAAAAGCTTGACGCGCCTTTGATGTGTAGCCCTTGGAATGCTCAGAGCCCATTCAACGCGTTCATCTATTTTCGTTTGAATAGTTGTGAAGCTAAAATAAAACTGTACATCGACCAGAATGAACATTTCAGGCAACTCATTAACAATCTAAAACAACTAACTTTTCAATGGTTTAGATGGAGATGTCTTATTATATTTTTTAAGGAAGCCAAAGAGAGAAAAAACCATAAACATAAGAGAGTAAAAAATAAAAATAAAAAGTAAGACAAGAAAACATGAAATAGGTTAAATGAGAGATGAAAAATTTAGCTCACTTACAACTTTGAAAAATGTAATCTAAATGGATATCAGAGCAAATCGTAATCGCTTTTATATGAACATAAAATTAATTCTAGAATTAGAATTATAATTAATATATAAAATTTTAATAAATATCAATAATTAAAAAACAATTATATTTATTATAAATATTTAATATAAATAAAATATTTTCATGTTTATTTTAAAAACATTATTATAAAATTTTTATATAAAACAAAGATGCACATTTAATCATAAAAACACTTTTCAACGAAAGAAACTCTTAAATAAAAGTCTATTTATATAGATATATATTGATTAAAATTTTCGTAATGTTTAATATAATATAATTCAGATGATGAGTAATATAAGTAGATATTAACAATTGATTGTCTAATTTTTTTTTACAATTTATTACACTGCAAAATAGGTACTTTTTCATATTATTAACATAAAATTAATAGGGTTATGAGGCATAAAATAGATAGTGATAAGTTGTTATGTTAAGGAAAATAAATAATTCTTCATATTATTAACATAAAATTAACAAGGTTATGAGGCATAAAATAGGTAATGATAAGTTACTGTGTTAGACATTATTGTTAAAAGGTTATTAATTTTAATACCCCTAAATTGTTGTTATTGAATGTGTCAATCATACCCCATATATATATATATAACTATAACATTTCATTATAAACCATAAATACAATATTTTAATTTTAAATTTAATTATATATTTTTATATTTACTATATTTTGCATCATGTTGATACTTTATGTCTCATATTTTTACAATTTATTTAGACTTTAATGTAGTATTTAAGACAAGTGAATTGTCCTTGTTTAATTAAATTATTCCACAACATCTTTTATTATCTATAAATATCAAAATATTATAGTTCTTTTATCACAAAAACTACGATACTAAGTTAATCAATGTTGCTCTCTCCACCGTCATTCAAAGAAAAAATAATTTTTTTACAGTCATTGCTAGAATATCATGAAGAATATTGTCATCCCAGCAATGAGAAACAACTATGCTGCATTATTACTATTGTTCTTGTTGATTATAATTCGATACGCTATCTTTAAGATGGAGGCGGAATCATCTGCAAACCTCGATTTATGGCCATGTCCCGACGACTAATCTTTTTTTTCCAGAAATCTAAATATAGATTTATATATGTTAATCTATAATGTAATTAATATTGGAAATTGAAATTCCATTTACATTGACATTTTTTATTTATAACCATGAAAATTTGGATTAAAAAAACATTTATCAATTTAATTAATACATTTAACGATAATCATAGTTATTCTGATTATTTTAAAATTATACAATTATTATTATTCTTATAATAAACGTTTTGCAAATACATGGAACATTCTTCGACGTAAAATGTTTTGAAATTTTCCAATAAATCCTAAACTCAAAAGTTGCATTTCAAACCGGATCGATCTAAAGCCAGAGGCCAAGTCTGCATGTCGCTTTTCATCCACCATTCATCAAATCCAATACCTTAATATGGAGTATAATTTACTATTTTGAATCCCATCAACTGACATTGAAATGTGTCTTATTCACGTGTATTTGTAAACAGTATTAACGACAACTGGGTGGGATAATTCCTATTTTTATGAGTAGTTCCACAATTTTAGCCATTCAATTTGTACCATGGTTAGCTTATTTTTATTTCACAAGCGGCAAGGGGGACATCACCAAGGTCTCGTTCGGTGTCCGTATTCCAGAATGTGTTTCAAATTGTCGTTGTCAATAGAAAGACCATGACCATTACGGACGAATTAAATTTGAAGACTTAGTAATGGTCTATATCTCCTTCCTTGTCATTTCCACCTGGAGTCGAGGGTAGGGTTCCTTACTATTTCTCGCAATTTTCTTCCACAATTTCTCACAAAGCTTCACGTGCTTTGATGCGTATTTGTTGGAATGTTCACAGGGCATTCATTATGTTGTTTGGAATGGTATTGAAATTAAAAATAAAAAGATAAATTAATAATTATGTTGATAAGTATTTTTATTGTGAAAATTGGTTAAAATTATTAAATAAATGTCATATATTTAAGTCTATAAAATATTTTAGAATTTTTTTTTAAGGATATGTAAATGAAAGGTTGAAATTTATTTTAAAAAAATTATGTTTATTTTGTGGTTTTAATTAAATTAATTATTTTAATTACAATGTGATTAATCTGAAACATTTTTTTCTAATTATGAATCTCAAAAGTCTTAGATCTAACATAATCTAAAAAAGTTTAGTATGAATTAGTGTTATATAAAATGAGTTAGGAATTTTTGGAGATGTGATATTTATAAGTCATATATTGGCTAGTGTATTGTAACAAAACTTATTTCCAAATTAAAAAATTATATAGTTAAAAATCATAAATTATATATATTAGTTTTAACCTGTCTATCAATAATAATAATTACTATTTTTAATATTAATAATTTGATATGTGTGCTAAAGTGTTTTGATATTTATGATGTACTGATTTCTATTAATGTTTTCTAGCTATTTAATTTTTATGCTTTCGCTTGTTGTAATGTAAAACAACAATTTTTTTAATAGTTTAATTGAGAGAGGTCTTATTATTCCCAAGCCAGACATGGTTTATTATGATGTCGACCATGGTCCAACATGGAATTGTGATGAGGATTGTCTCAATATGAAAATCAACGATGGTCGATTGTGTTTATTTCAGTGTTTATAATATGTATCTTAGGGTTTATATACGTTGGGTTTATAATATTAGTCCCTTGGGTTTAATATTATTCCCTTGGGTTCATAATCCCTTGGGATTTTAGAATTAATCTGTTGGGTTTATTATTCCTTTAGGTTTCTGATGTCAATCCCTTGGGTTTATCAATCCCTTAGGTTTATAATATCGATTATGGTCAACCATTGTCAACCATAGCCAACCATGGTCAACCATGGTTAAATGTCACATTGTAACAAGGATTGTCTCACCATGAAAATAAACCATGCTTATTTTAGTGTTTGTAATATTTATATTTGGGTTTAGGAATGTCGGGTTTGTGTGTATTATTCCCTTAGGTGTATAATATTAATCATGGTCAACAATTTTCAATCATAGCCAACCATGATCAACCATGTTTGAATGTCGCATTGTGAAAAGGATTATCTCACCATCAAAATAAACCATGTTTATTTCAGTGTTTGTAGTATTTATATTTGGGTTTACCTGTTGGGCTTATAATATTAGTCCCATGGGTTCACAATCCCTTGGGGTTTTAGTATTAATCCCTTAGCTTTATTATTCTTTTGGGTTTATAATATCAATCCGTTGGGTTTATTATTCCGCAGTCAACCATGGTTTATTATGAAGTCAACCATGGTCAACCATGCTCCAACATGGAATTGTGATAAGGAATTTTTCAATATGAAAATCAATGATGGTTAATCATGTTTATTTTAGTGTTTATAATATTTATCTTAGGGTTTATATACGTCGGGTTTATAATATTTGTCCCATTCGTTTAATATTATTCCCTTCGGTTCATAATCCCTTAGGGTTTTAGTATTATCCCCTTCAGTTTATTATTCGTTTGGGTTTATAATATCAATCCCTTGGTTTTATTATTCCCTTAGGTTTATATTATCAAATCATGGTCAACCATTGTCAATTATAGCCAAGCATGGTCAGGGATGGTTGAATGTCACATTGTGACAAGGATTGTCTCACCATGAAAATAAACCATGTTTCTTTTAGTGTTTCCAATATTTATGTTAGGGTTAACCAATGTTGTGTTTATAATATTAGTCTCTTGGGTTTAATATTATTGCCTTGGGTTCATAACCCCTGAGAGTTTTAGTGTTAATCCCTTGGGTTTATAATATTAAACAGATGGATTTATTAGTGTCTTGGGTTTATAATATTAATAATCCCTTGGATTTATTATTCCCTTGAGTTTCAAATATTAATTCCTAGGCTTGATTAATTCAACCATGTTTATTTTAGTATTTTTAATATTTATCTTAGAGTTTGTATCCCTTGAGTTAATAATATTAGTCCCTTTTTTTAATATTATTCCCCGGGATTCATAATCTCTTGGGATTTTAGTATTAATCCTTTGGGTAATAATATAATATTATTATTATAAGAATAATATAATAAATATATTATATAATAATAATAATAATAATAATAATAATTAATTATTATTATTATTATTATTATTATTATTATCATCATCAGTGATTAGCATTATTAATTAATATTACTAATAATTTTATTATGATTAATATTAATATTATATTAATCATATTATTATAATATTATATAATATTAATATAATAATTATAAATATATAAGAATATGGTTGTTATTATTTATATATTTATTAACCATCATAAATAGTTAATCTTTAAAGCAATATACACAATAATTTCCTTATTACAATTCTAATTATTATTGGCCCATAGTTTTATTATGAAATAATATAATTATAATAATAATAATAATATAATGATAATCTAATATTATTACGAGTTAATATTAATATTATATTAATATAATAATCCTATAATAATATATATAAATATATAAGAATATAGTTATTATTTATATAATTATTAATAATCATAAATACTTATTATTTAAAAAAATACACATAATAATTATTAATGTGGTTGTATAAGTCTATTGACTTATATCAATTATGTTAATAAATGTGATTATGCTAATCTATAATGTAATTAATATTTGAAATTCCATTTGCATTGACACTTTCTATTTATAACTATTAAATAAAAATTTAAGCTAAAAAAAAACACTTATCAATTTAAATAATACATTTAAACCATAATCATGATTATTTTGATTATTTTAAAATTATATCATTATTGTTACGGCTATAATAAACGTTTTGCAAATACAGGGAACATTCTTCGATGTAAATGTTTTGAAATTTTCCCTAAACCCTAAACTCAAAAGTTGCATTTCAAACCGGATCGATCTAAAGCATGTCGCTTTTCATCTACCCTTCATCAAACCCTATACCTTAATATGGAGTATAATTTACTATTTTGAATCCCATGAACGACATTGAAATATGTCTTATTCACGTGTATTTGTGAACAGTATTAACGACGATTGGGTTGGATAATTCCTATTTTTATAGACTGGTTCAACAATTTTAGCCATTCAATTTGTACCAATGTTAGCTTCTTTTTATTTGACTGGTGTCAAGGGGCACATCACCAAGGTCTCGGTCAGTGTCTGTATTCTAGAATGTGTTTCAAATTGTCGTTGTTAATTGTCATTTCCTCTAGGAGTCGAGAGTTCCTTACTATTTCTTGCAATCTTCTTCTACAATTTCTCACAAAGCTTCACGTGCTTTCATGTGTAGTTGTTGGAATGTTCACATGGCATTCATATAGGTTGTTTTGAATGATATTGAAATTAAAAATAGAAAGAGAAATTAATAATTCTGTGGATAGGTATTTTTTTTGAAAGATGGTTAAAATTATTAAATAAATATTATATATTTAAACTCATAAAAAAATTTAGAAAATTATTATTAAAATATACCAATGAAAGATTGAAACTTATTTCAAAAAAATTATGTTTATTTTGTGGTTTTAATTAAATTAATTAATTTAAAAGAGTTTAGTATGAATTTGTGTCATATAAAATGACTTAGGAAGTTTTAGACATGTGATATTTATAATTCACAGTATTAGCTTAGTGTATTGTAACATAACTTATTTAAAATCATAAATTATATATATTAGTTTTAACCTTTTTACTAACAAATATAATAATAATAATAATAATAATTAATTTGAGATGTATGATGAAGTGTTTTGATATTTATGATATATTGGTTTCTATTAAAATTTTCTAACTATTTAATTTTTATACTTTCCTTGTCGTAATGTAAGTCAATAATATTTTTAATAGTTTAGTTGAGAAAAGTCTTATTTAAAATATACATGAATACTAAAAAATGACGGTATAAATAGATATTAAAATTTGTAATATATAATTTTTTTATAATAAATTAATACATTATATTTAAAAAATATTAATAAAGAAATCTACATATTTACCATAAATAAAATGTTTCCATAGTCATTTTGAATGGACTTTTTTTTATATTAATTTTATATATAAAAGAATGTTTCCATATTCATTTTGAATGGACTTTTTTTTCTATTAATTTTATATAGAAAAGAATGTTTCCATATTCATTTTGAATGGACTTTTTTTATATTAATTTTATATATAAAAGAGATATAAATTTAACCTTTTCAAAAAGATTTGAAATATAAAAATTTAAAATATACATAATTTTTATTTAGGATGTTTTGCTTTTAATTTGGAGAGTGTTTAATATTATATAATTGATTTTCAATATTATGATTTTATTATAAGAATTGATTGTATTCTAGTGTAAAAAAAATGCATATTCTCTTTTTTAATTGAATTGAAAGGTTCATTTTACAGTCCGCTATGATATGTCTTCTTTAATTGAGCAAAGTGGTTCATTTTACAGCCGAGTATGATATGTAACTTTTTTATTAAAGTTGAAATTTTGCTCATATCAACCAAAATAAAATTTAAAAAAAAACTATACAAAAATTAACTATACAAAATATTTAAATAATAAAAAAATTACAAATAAAGAAATTAAATCCTTCTAAACTCATATTAAATTTATATTTAAAATAAATCTATATTCGTTAATATAAATTAATAACAAAACAATAATTCCATAATAATCTAGAGAATCCTAAACCGCATATAAAATACACCGTTCTTTTCCACAATATATATAACAAATCATCTATCATCTTTTAAGTAAAAATTAAACGTAATCCCATATTAATCGCTGCTCCATGGCCGAGTATATCTTTCCCATATACCCCAATATGCAGCATATCTTTTTCTTTTTAATCCCACGACCTTGAAATATATCTTATTGTATATATATATATATATGAAATTGATTGACAATGATCGATTCCGATATTTTGACCTTTATAAGATCGTTAATCAATTTTAAGCGTCCAATTTGTTATATGGATTGTCCTTTATCTGACGGCTGACCAAGGTACCGTGTCAAAGTCTTTGTCTGTAATCGTGATTGAATTATCCATCAAAAGTAAATTAAAAGGCTTTCCTGAAGGTCTTCATCTCCTCCATTGTCTTTTCCAGAAAGGAGTCGTCTTACGATCGGAGGAGTTGTCTTTTCTCGAAAGGAGTCGTCTTAGGATCGGAGGAATTTTCTGGTTAGTTAAAAGTAGTTGTAATTTGGGCAATAAAAATTCAAAAAAAATTGAAAGACAGTGATTAATCTTGTTTTTATGGTGGAAATAGATTCAGCACCATAAAAAAACGTCCTTAGACACTTAAAATTTTGAAATTTAACAACTATAATTTGGATTTACAAAAATCCTTACCAAATTTTCTCTAAATATAACAGAAATTTCTATAATTTTCAAGGCAACTCCTCAACCTCATCTGCATCTTTAGACTACGCATTTCCCGAAAGACTCACGCTTTCCTTCATTGTCTTTTCCTCGGGGGTCGCCCTGTCCTTTGTTAACTGCAAGAAATCAAGATTTGACCTCAATTCTTCCGCCAGATTCCGTCACCAGAATCTTCAAAAAGTCGCATTATAGACAACTCCTTAAGTATGGAGTTGTCTATAACACGACTTTTTGAAAGCCTTTCCGGCGGATTTTTCCGGTCGAAATCCGGCAGGAATTATTGGAATCGCAAGTTTGATAGCTAGTTTCTGCACAATGAAAGCGTCCCAGGGGTTTTTCAGGGTGCTGAATCCAAATATGCAGTTAAAAAACCATTTTAACTGCAAGAAATCAAGATTTGACCTCAATTCTTCCGTCGGATTCCGTCACCGGAATCTTCAAAAAGTCGCATTATAGACAACTCCTTAAGTATGGAGTTGTCTATAATGCGACTTTTTGAAAGCCTTTCCGGCGGATTTTTCCATTCAAAATCCGGCAGGAATTATTGGAATCGCAAGTTTGATAGCTAGTTTCTGCACAATGAAAGCGTCCCAGGGGTTTTTCAGGGTGCTGAATCCAAATATGCAGTTAAAAAACCATTTTAACTGCAAGAAATCAAGATTTGACCTCAATTCTTCCGCCGGATTCCGTCACCAGAATCTTCAAAAAGTCGCATTATAGACAACTCCTTAAGTATGGAGTTGTCTATAACGCGACTTTTTGAAAGCCTTTCCGGCGGATTTTTCCGGTCGAAATCCGGCAGGAATTATTGGAATCGCAAGTTTGATAGCTAGTTTCTGCACAATGAAAGCGTCCCAGGGGTTTTTCAGGGTGCTGAATCCAAATATGCAGTTAAAAAACCATTTTAACTGCAAGAAATCAAGATTTGACCTCAATTCTTCCGCCGGATTCCGTCACCGGAATCTTCAAAAAGTCGCATTATAGACAACTCCAGTATGTGTAAATTTGAAGTATGAGTAGAAACAATGCTAAGAACTTACAAGATTCTTACATAATGAAAGACACCAACCCAAATAAACCTGGAATTGAATAGTGACGTGAGAGTAGAGACTCGAGAGCATTTGAAACCACCAATAAAAAAACAGAAATAAGATCAAAAACTAATAACTTGCATGGAAAAATTGAAGGTCGTGAACTTCACAATGGAAAGTGACCCATAATATGTTGAGCCCACAACAATTCTAGTGAAACCTGGTTGTCATAGCAGAATAGATACAAACATAAATTTGTTAAGATATATGAATCAAGCACAATACGCAGACAAATATAGTTATCTTAGTGAACACCAAGCCTCAATCATTAAGAAGTTGACTTCTTTTCTATTCTATTTGCAAGGGAAACATTCAGTGTAATATCAAGGACTTTTTTTAAACACAACGAAACACAAAAAATGTTCACAGAAAAATGAAAGCAATAGAGATACTCAAACCAACTTAAAACACATGTGAATTTCGAAACAAGTATTTTGTGTGTATAAAGGTAAAGCCAATTTAAAAACATGCAGCCGGTCTCATCCTTGGGCTTAATAATGCTTATGCATACATTTTTTTCTATATTTGACCTGGGTAAGACGAGATTTATAGAGTACAATCATGATTACTTTTGGGAGGTATATCCTCAAATTTCATGGATCAAGATGACTCTGCTAAGTTCATATAAAAGAAATTTGATTTGAGACACAAAATAATATAACATGGTCAAGATATATAACTTTGATTCACTAGTAGAATGGAGTTGCTAAGAGGAAGAATAAGTTTGTCATTGAGAAGGTTGCATGTTTTTCTTAGAAAAAACAATCATCAACTACTAGTTTTTCTATTTAACTTAATGTTTAAATGTGGATTATATTTAAGTTAATGTTTAGATATAATCCACACGAGAGTACAATTAGATGTTGTTCCTCTTGAAAAAATAGAGTGGAATAAAATCTTAAGTTGGACAACTCAAAACTTGTAAATATGTGGCTTAGGTTTATAGAAATGAAAGAATATGAATCCCACGAGCCATTCTTATATTATGGTGGAATGCTCAAAAGAGTTGAAATCACATCACTATTTGATCTAATCCATTTGGAAGTGATTCACAATTTTTTGTTTGTCTCATGAGAAAACCTCAAGCACTAATTTGTTGAAATATTATTGAGGTATATTGAATTCAAATTCAATTTAAATCTTAACAAATTAGTCATGGGTTGACTTACACTTTGAGTTGACTAGTGTATTTTATTAATTGTTTAGGGAAATTAAATCAACTTCTAATATGAACTTATTGTAGGATTCACTACAATTCAAAAACCTGGAAATGAACTGATTGGTAATGATTAAGGTCATATTGGAAATTCCACAATAAAATAATATTGTTATCCTAACTGTGGTTTTCTCAATATGGGGTTAGGCCTGATCAAAAGGATTCTAGGTCTGTGGCTATAGCCACCATAACAACCCTTACTACTTTTCCATCTGGTGGATCAACATCAACTCAATCAATAGAATAAAAACGTTATGGCTTTTTGGCTCTATAACTCAATCTGATATATATTAAGTTGTTGGTCTCTATGTCTATCGATATGTTTCAGACTCAATGACTATGATGTGAAAATTGAAGCATAAGTTTCAAATATAATTCAAAACACATACTTGGTAGATGTTAGCCAGGCTCAAACACAACTCTATGCCTAGATAGTAAGGATGATTTGGTGGAGTGAGGGAGAAGATGTGGGTACAAGTGCACTGGTTTTGAAATTTGGGCATGGGGTATATGTATAGAGAGGAGTGCAGAAATTTCAGATATATATCTATATATATATATATATATATATGATGTTGGAAAGTAGTACTTAAGACAATGACAATGGTATTAACTATGACAATGACAACATGGCAATCAGAATTTCTAGTTGACATTCATGGCTTGACAATGGTTGTTGAATATACTTCCAAAAAGGGGCATTTGTATAAGCAACCAACCTTTTCTCCAATACATGCTAAAGTTGAAAACACTCATCTTAGTGTTGTAATTGTGACTTGAACATGCTCTAAAGAGTTTGAAAAAAAAAAAGATTCAACTAGGTTTGTCACATCCCCTTGTGATGTACGTTATGAATTCATGAAACAATTGTTCTTGATGAAAATATTAATACAAGATGGATAGCATATAAAAACAGTTCTTGGAAAAAAATTTAATCAATTTCTTCCATTGTAGATATATAAGTACAAAACACACTTGAATGTTTACTATATAAGCATTTCTATTGTTGTGAAATTTGATTCTTAATGTGTGGAATGCAATGGGAGTAGTGTTGATCATAGTGGGTTTATTACCTTCGGACAAATCAGACGACTATAAAAACATGTGTTCAAGTGAAGTATCTTTCTCAAGTGAAAATATAGTTGAATATGCCCATGATATTGATGCCACCCTTGAAATTTCACGGTCGTTATTACAAAATCACCTTAATTAGATCATCACTTGCTTTTGCAACTGACTGAATAGACTTCCACATTTTCACCTGACATGAAATATTTTTGGAGTATAATTCTATAGGTAATATTAATTCCCCATAAGAGACACAATATCAATGTCACAAAGGACACATACAAAGCTGCCTACTCTAAGAGAAATTGTGAAATTAGAAAAACAATCACATATCCATCTGTTCCCTAGAATGTTTAAGACAAATATGTTTTGAATTATTGCATGACAAAAATTCCAATTCGTGTAACAATTTAACAAATTAATGATTAAAATTGTAGTGAGATATATAAAGCTCTGGACTAGGGGAAAGTGTATCCTCAAACTTCTTGGGTAAATATGACATTGTTTGGTACATACAAAACAAATTCACCGAGAATATACTCATCGGAAGATACAAATGAATTTTGAAGATATAAGTGACACGTCGGGGGTAAATCCAAGGTGACGATAATTTATATCTGTGTGTGACTTAGTATTACCTAATTTTTGATAGTGCTGCACCTGCCAACATTCAAGGGGTATCCCCAATATGTGGTCCCAATTATACCTCATATCATTTGGGATAAGAGCCCCATCTAGAATATGACTCGGTTATAGTTTTCTTAAAGATTTTCCTTGGCTCTAACTATCAACAACAGAGAGGAACCCAAATGTTCCTTCGAAAAGCATGTGAGTGTGCCTGGTGAGTGTCCATTTATAGGTGTGTCAAGATTATTCTACTGCAGGGGGAAACGAAAGTGAGCCTCTAAGAGAGAGGTAATAGTACAACCCTACTAGAGACACATGAATAGAAAAGATTCGCTAACATCTAGAGGAATAGTCCACCAAGATGCAATAATCATTGCAACCATTACAACACATTCTCAATATGTTGAGGGCTAAAATAACCGAAATAGTTCAACTACTTTAGTACAAGTGAAATTGTAACAACCTTGGTGAAAATTCCATGTAATAAAAGTTAATAAAGGAAAAATACTTGACCAAGGGTAAGGGACATTTTTTCTAAGTTGAATGTTGGGCAAATATATCCTAGTGGGAATCACTGGATGTGTTTAAGGCTAAAGGAAATTGGCAAAGGCAAAGGAAAAGGCATTAGAAAGGAAAAAAGGAATTTTTGGCACATTTATTTATGAAAATAAAGGAAAATAGGAGAAAAGAGAGGTGAAATATCATGGGTTGCATGTAAGGAGGAAACAGAAGGAAAATAATGGAAATTAAAGAAAATAGAGGCCTCGTTGGTAAAAATGCTTCTGAGGATGAGTGGGGAGGCTTGGTTAATGTAAGCTTCATCAGTTCAATTTTGGAGCTCTCTGATTATTCTCTCTCTCTCTCACTCTTGGACGCTTAGAATTTTCTTGGAGCACTCTAGCTTTGGAGAAAGGAAGGAAAAGAAAGAAAACGAAAAGGAAGGAAAGAAAGGATAATTCAAGGAAGAGCAGGATCAAGAAAGTTTAGCGGGAATAGTTGCACGCAACATATTGCATGTATGATTTCCTTGATGGTTTTGACATGCATGGCTTTGCATGTTGGCGTATGGTTCTCTTGTTGTCGGTGGAATCATTTTGTCAGGTTATGAAAGTGGTTTTTAGCCTAGCCTTGCCTTTTTTCATATGCCATAGTGTGTTTGTACATTGATCTTCATTTTGAGCTTTGGAATTGCGGGATGGATTTCAGAATCTGCGGTGGACATGGTCTCAAGGTTCATTCCCAAAAGGCCTAGGAATACCTTGACCGGTTTTGGCAGGATACATCGTAAAGTGTGAGGGAGGTGTCTCAGTTTAGGGCCTCATGATCCAGGATTGGATTGGGTAAAGCCTTAGAGACAAGAATACAAAAATTTCCTAAAGAATAGTGATGGATTTCAGATGGCATTCCAAATTGGGTTTAGTTTTGTGATCGGAGCAATGGTTTTAGTGTGATCACAGAATGGTGAGGTTGGACGTGATTTAACCTCTAGATTCCCTTGGTTGTTTTTGGATTGGTTTTTCCACGAGATCCCACATTCATGCTTGGAATATAGAACAGGGGTGACTAGTTGAAAGAAATATTTGGTCTAGCCATGTCTATTATCAGGTGATACGTGTAAGTCCCAAACCTGGTTAAATTTTCCTATCTTTAATAAAATATAAGTTATCTTTCTTTTGTACTTATTTGTATGTGGATTTAATTGTTTTTATCTCACTATTGTTTTCATGGTTTTACGTTGGTTATAAGCATGGTTAAGTGACTAGGTTCATGTCATGGTTATTTAATGTATTTACTTGTAATTGTTAAAATGATGGATGCAAGACCTAAGTGATGTCATAACAGTTCAAAGGAGAAGGTGGTGATCCTTCTTGTCATGTCTCATAAGAATTTTCAACCATTCATGCTTTGTCTTGTATCCTATACCTATAGATTGTATTGATGCCAAGTGTTTGATAGAATGTCAGTCCCGGTTGGGGATGGTCAGGCCTAGTTGTCAAGTTAGTTTTTGGTTTATTAGTCTTCTCTTCACATGTTTAATGGATGGTAGAAGTTACAACAAGTTCTGGGCAATGGCCAAAATTATGGCCTTGAAAAGTGCCTTAAATCCTGTAGACTCTGACACAAGTCAGTTGGAAATAGTCCATGGATGTAGACATGAAGACTTGTGGGAGCACCCAGAGCTCTCTGGATGTTGGCGTGCCCATTGAATCGGAGCATCCATAGGTCTAATAGCTTAAAAAATCAGTGGGACCTAACGACATGATACTTGTGTAGTTTCGATGGCTCTTGGGAGTGTTGTTGTCAATGTGGAAGGTATGTTTAATGGGTTTTTGTCAATTCCACTTTATTAAGGATACCTAGAACGTTAAGTCATATCATAGTAGCATCTGGCCACATGTTTACCTCGGTTGGTTGGTTACTTGGGTAGATATGGGAAAGGATTTTACAGAGTGGTATCAGAGCAAGGTTGTGCTCTCTTTAGGTCATATTTGATACCATAGCGTGGTATCAGAGCATGGTTCACCCCTTGGGCTGGATGGGAAATGTGTTGGTCATGCATTCATGTCAGTTTCCTACGTGTATCTTATGCTTGTATTCTGTGTGTGTGTTGCATTTATATGGTGTAGATCATGGTTGTAGTGATGTCGTAATGTGAAGGTTGAGGTCGTTATTGTGGGATGTGTCGTCATGAGTGTATGGCTATATATGCATTTGTTATGAATGTATGGTAGGTAGGACATGAACTGTGAGGTGACTGTATCAAATTAGGTCATCATGATGTTCTCGATCATTATGATGTTGATCTGTTGGTTGAGATAGAGCAAGAGATGCAGATAGTCAAAGTGAAGTTGCAACATTGGACCACGAGGCAAGAGCATGTTGTCATACATGTTTGGATGTTGGGCATGCTGGTATGTTAGTTAATGGATTGTTATATGCATTAGGGTTATATACATTAGGTTTATGTACGTGTCTATTAATTTTATGGTTACATACATGATAGATGTTAGCTTATTAGTGTTGTCATATGCACATGTGTTTGATAGTCATGAATGATAGTAACATGTGGTTGTAGGAATTGCTATTGTTGTTTTATGTTAGATAACTTGATGATTGTTTTATATGTTGTTGATGTGTATGTTATATGTTAATTTTTTTTTGTTATATGATAGTTATCCTAATGGTTAATTTATCTGTAGTTGATGAGCATGATATATAACTTGTTGTTGTTATGTGCTAGTAACTTGATGATTAGGGTTATTACATTAAGATCTTGATGTTATATGTATCATGCTAAATTGGATTGGCCTATGCAGATGGTTAGGGTTAAGGCATTCAGGTATGAGTTGAATTATTTGTGACATTGTGTTGTAAAAATCTATACTACTCATACATATGTGATTTCTATGCATAAATTACAAATGCTTATGAATTTATGATGTGAACATGTTAGCTAGTGACTATTATGGGTATCATGACCTTATTTATCTTTTATTTGATATGTCGTGAAGTTATGTCATGCTAATCTAGATTGATTGTGCAGTAAAGATGGCCTCCCTTGAGATATAATAAGGTATTAGCTTTCTTGTGTCATTTACCTGGTGCTTGAATGTTTTATTACGTCATTAATTGGTGTTTGAGTGTTGGTTTCTATTATGTCGTGTATCTGTCGTCTGAATGTTTGATTAATTTCATGATATGAGTACGTGTCTATAAGATTTCCTGAATGAACGATCTTCTTTTAATATGATTCTACTAACACATATGTGTTTAGATAGATGGAATGTACTAGAGTGTAATAGGTGACAATTGTAGTGTTATGTTTAATGAGTATGAGTTGACTATAAATTATGACATGATTACTAGTCTTGGTAAAGGTTGATTTCCAATTGATAGATATGATTGTCTTGATATTTGGAACATGTGTTTGACATGTGTAAATAGTGCAGGAAACATGCTTGCTATTAGCATGAGAAGGTAATAGTTGATGTGTTTTATATAACTAACAGTTGGGCGATGTGACAATGCATAGTAACACTCAATTACAACAATGAAAAGGTCAAATAAAGGAATTGGGCCAGAATTCTTTTGGCTATGTTTAGGAACCCTAATTCCAAACGAATGAGTGCTTTTCATATAGGAAGTCCTCTTAACCTTAATCTTGTCTAAAAATAAGTGGATACGTGCTAGATTCATGAACTTGTATTCGACAGGGATATTAGCTAGCCTCTAGTTACATGTGGATCTGTCAAGGGAATTGGAGTCCCTTAGGAGATGGCATGAATGTGTTCAGTTGCAAGAAATGTGCTTGGCACAACAAGGTAAGGTAACTAGTGTATTGTTATGTTTATTTAAAAATTGATAGTTATGTGTTAATGGTAGTATGATGCAAGGGATTACATGGAAAATAAATGGCCATGGAATATTGAAGAAGGCTCAGGTTGAGCTTTCCCTTGGAAGCATTCAGAACCATGGGAATTGAGTCATGGTGTCTATTTTTAGTCTTGTTCTTTTGGTATCTTGGTGATTTGTTGTGCTTGATTTTAGTTTTGTTTGCATCTTGTGCATGGCCATGCCACTTTGGTTGTCGTGTCGTATTCTTGTTGGTTTTCCATGGTTTTCTTCTTGTTTGTTTTTTGTCTTTCATGTTTATGTTTAGGTTCTAGGGAATTGGTTGGGAAAGAGGAAATGTAATGGAGCCCAGGGAGAGCTGAATGAAACCCAACAAGTGATGTAAGGATTGGATGAAGCTTAGTGCATGTATGAGGGCACCTGAAGGCAAGCGTATAACAACCAGTTGGATTGGTTGGGTTGATTGGTGTAAATGGATGATGGCAGGAAAATCATGAGAAAATTGATTAGGAAAGTTAAAGTAAATATATTTGAGGTGTTAGATGCTTTATATACATTGGGAATTGTTGTTATCGATGTTGTATGGACAAAGGAAGTTCTCTTAACCTTGACCTTATGATATATAGTAATTACGTTGTGATCATGATTATGTTGACTATATCGTGACTATTTTGTGCTAATGTTATAAATATGTATGTATCTATGTATCTATGTCACTTTCCATCAAGGTCATAAGGAATTGTTCTGATGGAGGAATGATTTCTTATGCATGTGAATAGAATGAAGAGATTCTTGGTTCATGAGGAATCAGGCGGGAAGAGTAGTCTGTCATATCTCTGAGGTCAGTATCATGTGGATATGAATTGATATTATGTGATTATATTATGTCTATGTTTATGTTATGGATAGGCTAATTCTGAGACACATTAGTGGAATGAAAACAATGTGATCTATGACATGTTGTGATAAGTATGGATCACGGAGAGACGTTAAAAGAAAGGTTGCTTAATAGAGACAATGTGATTTTGGATGTGATTTCTCTCTCTCATACTCTTGGACACTTAGAGTTTTCTTGGAGCACTTTTGCATTGGAGCAAGAAAGGCAAAGAAGGCAAGAGGAAGTAAATATTATGTAGGGAAAGGCAGGGTCAAGCAGTTACAACAAGCTTCATTGCAGGTATCAATTTGCATGTGTATTTTCCTTGTTAGATTTGTCATGCATGGGATTGCATGCCTTTCGCTTCTACCATGGCATGGGTTTTCTAGGTATGACAGTGTTTTTAGCCTAGCCTTGTCATTTCCTTATATCTTTGATGAGATGGGTTCTCTCATGCATTTTGTGGGGCATGAACAGATTGGATTCAAGGTTGTGTGGGGTGGATCTCCAAATTGACAAAAACATGGTGGTAGTGGTCCCTCAACCAGATTGAGGATGCACAAAGCCACTGGCCTAGTAACAACTAAACCAGACAATGGGTTGCGGTAAATCCAGATTGTGTGCCTCGGTGGGCCTAGGAATCCTTTTCGGTGAATGGTGGGATATATGGTAAAGCCAAGAGCTAGATGTTCTCTTCATTGGGCCTAGTGATTCCAGGATGGAATGCACGGTAAATCCTGGAGAGTATGTCTTGGTGTAGGGCCTAGTGATTCCTGGATCACACTGTAGATGCATGGTAAAGCCTGCGAGACTATGAGGCACTCAAATTCCTCACAGTGTAGATGGAGAACTCCAGTGGCATCCACATTGATTGGTATTTTTTTTATGTGTTCTATGAGTCCCACATTCATGCTTGGAATATGGCATGGGGGTGATTGGCTAAAGAGAGACTCAGCTCAACCAATCTATGGTCGAGTGGAACGTGGTAGTCCCATCACCTATTGGTTCATTGCATTATTAATGGAAAATTGATTCCCTTGATTTTCATGTGCAAATGTAATAATGTATATATGGATTTTGATGGTTGATATGTCCATTGTATTTATGTTCCTATTATGCTGCTTACATGTACATTTCATGACAACCTCTATGTATGTTTCTCAACATGTTTTTACCTGTATATGAATGGATAATGTGTTTATGAGTTAATGGAGGATAATGCAGCAAATGGCATGAGGGAACGATGGTTCATAGCGATTCTCAGATAAGTATGAGATACCTACTCTTAATTATGTTATTTACACCTATAGGTTACATATTTATGACATGTTTGACAAAATGCCTATCATGGCTAGTACGGGTCTAGTTATGATCTTGTTCATCTTATTTCTTTTGCATCCTTGTTTCCTTGTATCCTTACGAATTCTAAGTGATAATTTCATTCTGGGTAGTGTCCTGGGCTCTCAGCAAGGTGGCTCAAATCCTAGAATGCTAGCAAAAACAGAGTGTTAGTTTGAGACTAACTTGCCTAGGCAGTGTCTTGGAAGCATTATAAAGCACCTGGCGAGTGTCTAGGGAGTGTTAGTCCTCATAGTAACTCATCTTGGCAGTGTCTAGGGAGCACTATAAAGTACCTTGCCATTGTCTAGGGAGAATTAATCCTGAAACTAACTCGCTTGGGAAGTGTCTATGGAGCGTTACCCTGGCCTAAGTTTTCTCAAACAATAGTAGGACCCAGGGACAGGTAGTATAAGTGGCTGACCTGTCTTCTAAAGTTTATGTGGATGATGTTGGATGACTATGTGTGATTTTCTGTAGATTCCATTTCCTTAATGTCACCAAGGAGGTTGAATCTTCTCATAGTGGCGTCTCGTCGCATGTTTACACTGGTTGGCCGATTGCTTGGATAGATGTGGGAGGAGGGTGTTACAAAGTGGTATCAGAGCATGGTTCAATTATCAGAGTGGATGGTTGAAGGTGTGGGTCATGCATGCATGTCAGTTTCATGTGTGTCTTTTATACTTGCATTTCATGTTCTTCTTGCATTGGCTTGATGATTGATTATGGTTTAGTACGGTCGTTATGGAGAATTTGATGTTAATTTCATGAAATGCATTGGTCATGAGTATGTGACTGGTTCTGTATGGATTATATGTCTCTTACGTGTTTATTTTATGATACCTACTTACATCATTATATGTTAGGTTACGATTTTGAATATTTTGATTACATGCATCAATCTTGTAGGTTGATTACAAGAACTGATCGATTATGTTCGACTACATGTGATTGTGCATATTGGTAGTTGGTTTGGCATTGATTATGCATACTATTGGTTGCATGTGGCAATATGTACAATGGAGTAATGGTTGTTTTCATGCATGAAGTCATGGTTTGTGTAGTTGACATGGTCATGCGTTGTTGACTGGACTCTTGATGGAATGATGTGTATATGGTTTGGTACTCATTTTTTATGTGTGTGTATATATAGTTGTTATGTGTGAATGGTCTTGGTTATGATTATGCATGTATAGCGGGTGAAATATTCCCTGTGAAGTAATTGTATGTAATTTAGGTCATCATGATGCTATTAGTTGTTATGATGCTAATGTGTTGGCTGAGATAGACCAAGAGATGCAGATCATCATAATGAGGTTGCAGCATTGGACTTTGTGGTAAGAGAAGAATGTCATACACGTATTGTATGTTGGGCATGCAGGTATGTAAGTTAAGGATTTTTATATGCATTAGGTTTATATACATGTCTTTTGATGTTATGGTTACATTCATGATAGATGTTAGATGGTTAGTGTGGTTATATTCACATGTGTCAGATAGTCAAGAATGATAGTAGCTTGCAGTTGTATGCATTGCTATTGCTGTTTTATATTAAATAACCTCATGATTATGTTATATATTGTTGATGAGTATGTTATAGGTTAACTTGTTGATTGTTAGATGAAGTTAGCTCAACGATTTGGTTTTATGTTTTTGATGAGAATGATATATAGCTTGGTGTTGTTATGTGATATTAACTTGATGATTAGAGTTATTTCATTGAGATATTGATGTTGTAATTTGGATTGGTCATATGCGTGATGGTTATGTTCATTGCATTGAAGATATTGATGTTATATGTATTGTGCTAACCTGGTTTGGCCTATGCAGATGGTTATGGTTTCAATATTCAGGTATGAGCCGACATATTTGTGATATGATGTGGTACTAATCTAGATGGATCATACATATGTGATTGTTATACATGAACAACCAATTCTTTTGAGATTATGATGTGAACATGTTGGTTAGTTACTGTTAAGGATATCATGATTTATGTTTGAGTTGATATAGTTGTATCATGCTAACCTAGATTTATTATGTTGAAAAAAAAACCTCCCCCAATATACATTAAGGTATGAGTTTTCTTATGTCGTATATTTGGTGCTTGATTGTTTGATTATGACATATATTTGGCATTTGAGTGTTTGGTGTCTAGTTAATTTACATAAGATGGTATGATATAAGTTGGTTGAATGTTCGATGAATTGCATAATATGAGTATGTGTTCCAATGATTTTGTTTTAAGATTATTGACTAACATATATGTGTTGAGATAGTTGTTATGTATTTGAATGTAGTTGATAGTTGTAGCATTATCTCTAATGGATGTGAGTTGACTATGGATTATGACATGATTGTTTGTAAAAGTAGATTTCAAATTGATAGATATCATTGTCTTGATATTTGGAACATGTGGTTGACATGTGTGAGAATTTGCAGGGTAACATACCTATTATTAGCGTGATGAGGTAATAATTGATGTTTTTATATAACTAATAGTTGGGTGACGTGACAATATATAGTAAGACGCAGTTGTAGCAGGGTAAAGGTAAAAGAAAGGAATCAAGTAAGAATTCCTTTGTCCATGTTTGGAAACCCTAATTCCAAATGAACGAGTGCTTTACATGCAGGAAGTCTTATTAGCCTTAATCTAGACTGACATTATGTGGATACATGCTATATTCATCAACATGTACTTGACATGTATATTATCTAGATTTTAGTTATAGGAGGATCTATCAAAGGATTGGATTCCCTTGAGAGATGGCATGGTTGTCTTCAGTTGCAAGCAACGTGCTTGGAACAACAAGATGAGGTAACTGGTGTATTGTTATGCTTATTTATACATTGGCAGATATGTGTTAATGATAGTATAATGCAGGGATTTGCAAGGCAAGAGAGACTACCATGAAATCCTGAATAGGGCTCTGGCTGAGCTTCCCCAGGAACCATGGGGATCGAGTCATGGTGTTTGTTGTTAGTCTTGTGCTTTTGGTATTTTGTGATTATCATCCTTGATTTTCAAGTTTGATTGTGTTTGGTGCATAGCTATTTCACTTTGGTTGTGGAGCCGTGTTGTTACTGGTTTTCATGGTTTTCTTCTTATTGTTGTTTCCATTCTTGCCTTTTATGTTTTGAGTCTGGGGAATTGATTGGGAAAGAGGAAAGTTAATGTAGCTCGAGGATAACTATGTGGTACCAAAGAGGTGATGTAAGACTCATATGAATCTCCATGCATGAGTGATCATAGCGGAAGGTAAGACTATGACAGTTGTTTGGACTAGTTGGGATCATTGTGGTAAATGGACCATGGAAGTATAGACATGAGAAAGGTAACTAGAAAAGTAGAGTAAATGGATCTAAAGCATCATATGCCTTGGCTATGTTGGGAACTATTGTTCTCAATATCATGCACGTCATGCATGAATAAAGAAGTTCTCTTAACCTTGACCTTATGTTATCTAGAAATTTTGTTATGATCATGATTATGTTGATGTTTATATATGTATATGTGTATGTATGCCATTGTCTCACAGGATCATGATTATTTTATGCTAATGTTTATATACGTATGTATGTATCCATGTATCTATGTTATTGTCTAACAAGGTTGTTAGGGATCATTCTTGTGAAGGGATAATTGCTTACGCAACTGAATGGCATGAAGAGGTTCCTGGTTCATGAGGAATCAAGTGGGAAGAGTAGTCATGAAAAATATACGAGGTCAGTATCCTGTCATTATGAGTTGATATTATGTGATTATATTAGGTCTATGTTATGGACGGGTTATACCAAGGGATACATCAGCAAAGTGAAAGTAGTATGGTCTACGGCATGCTAGGATAAGCATGAATAAGACACTGGAAGCAAGGTTTCTTGATAAGGACAGTGTGGTTTTGGATGTGTGGTACTATTGTTGTGCGTAAATTGTATATGTTGTACATGTTTCGTATATGATTCAGGCACTTGTGATGTTGTGTATACATAGCATGTGTACACGTTATTTATGCAATGTTATGTACAAGATGGTACAAATAACGTTGTGTGAATATTGCATATGGGGTGTTATATACATATTGTATTGTATTCATCATGTATATACGGCGACTGCGCATATGGTGCTCTCTGCATGTTGGATATGCAGTGTTGTGTACGGATGACTCTATGTACATGTTCGATATGCAGTGCTATGTACATGTGGTGTTGCGTGCATGTTGTACATATGGTGCTATGTACAAATGGTGCTGTATGAACGATTGTACAAGTGGTGTTGTGAGCATGTGGTGTCGTGTACATGTTGTACATACGGTGCTATGACCATGCATTGTTGTGTACATGTTGTGCATGTGATGCTACGTACATATGGTGTCGTGTAAACATCGTCCGTGTGGTAATGTGTACATGTGGACATGTGTACATGTTGTATAGTGGTGTAGTGTAAATGTGGCATTGTGTACACATTGTGCACATGGCGTCGTGTACTTGTGATGTTGTGAACATGTTGTGTAAGTGGTGCAGTGTATAGGTGGTACGGTGTACATGTTATACATATGGTACTGGTGTATGTGTGATATTGTGTGCATGTCGTCGATATTGTGTTATGGGCATGTGGTATTATGTATGTGCATCATGTAGTCATGGTATTTCCATGTGCATACTCGTTGTGTTGTACTCTATGTAGGTACATGTATTGGGTGGTATTGCACATCAGGTATCGATGGATGCACTATGTTGTACACTGGTTGTAGGTGTATGAGTTTTATGTCAGGTGTAGGTGCATGTTGGATGGTGTTGTGTGTTAGGTGTGGTTGTATGTGTGTAATTCACACTATGGATATGAGTGTACAGTTGAGGAGAAGGCACCAGGTGTTATTCTGGTGTGGCAACCGATCTAGAGTGTGTACGGGATACAGGCAAAGGAAGAACCTAAGGATTCATTAAAGGATAAGTATCGATATATTATTTTAGTTTCACTATGCATGTGATTTATGATTATGATATATGATGACTATATGTGATCTATGCTTATGGTTTATTATGATTACATGTCATTTATGATTTTAATGGTTATGTTTTGAGCTAACCTGATGTGATGGTTATGTTTTGAGCTAGTCTGTATACATGTTGATTTGGTCAAATAACCTATTTTGACTTGTTGTGACAAGAAGCGAAGGGGATTGCAAATGTACCTTATTGATGAGCTACCAATGAGGTATGATGTGAATTTATTTCAATTTATTTTAAATCTAATGGAATTTATGTGCTTAGTATAGGAATGTATGAAATGTTGGTTTGGGTGGTTGAAATCAATTATAAGAATTTGATGCAGGCCTAAACCTGCAACCCCAGAATCTTTCTGCACTTATGCATATAAAGCATGCACCTCAATTAATTGCCCAATTCCACTTCAACACACGGCAATTTTCAACAAATGTGCGGAAGCCTGTAATTTCACATTCCTGGCAAATTCATATTCTACCATTTACCGCAGAAACTTTTTTCCCAACATATAGTTTAACTTTATAATTCACAAATTTAAAGAGATTCGCACTTATGCCAATGCTCACAATTTATTTCAAACAGAATTCAATCTGATGAGAATTCAAGTCAAACAATCTGGCCATGCCATTTAAATTACCTCCATCCAGTTGAATAACACAGGACTTCAGTCTTTCATCTAAATTGGGTCTTCATTTACAATCAGCCAGTGCTCTCTGCACACACATTCACTATGATAAAGTATTGGTAGCGCTTAGGGCTTTTCTGCGTTGTGTCTTTGCATTAGTTTGCCATCGAATTATACAATTCAATGTTCTTTGCTTCCCTACGCTTATGTATACATTACAATCTGTTGGAGCAGTTTTCTAGAAGGCGCTGGTTTCCTAAACTTATTTTCAACCTGTAGCTGCATTCTAACAGTGTTCAATATATTTCAATATGAAATAAACAAACAATGTTTATATGCCCACAACGTTCCATTCCTTCAACTGGATTTTCATTGCATTATATCTATACCAAAAAAGGCTCCTCTTTTTGTTTATGTTTGACAGAAATCTTCTTAATTACTCAAACCAGGATTGTAAATCTGTATATGCCCTTATTTGCATACCAAACCACATCAATACATTCATTTCCTCGCTTCATACTTTGAACAGCGAATTATAATGTACTGTATTTCCATTACCACAGATTGATCTCCATGGTTCATAGACTTCTATGATGGCATCACTCATTTAACGTTTCCATACAATTACCATTTAAATGCTGTGTTGACTCTGTGGTAATTCTACAATTGGATTCGGTTATTAACACAAGAACACGTTTGAAAAAGACCTAATCAAACAACTTACTGTTCACCGAAGTTTCCACGTTTCTGAAGAGGTTGCACCCATCTCTTCTTTGCTTTCCGAGCTTTTAACACTGCCAACACACCAATTCCCACATCACTGGTTAACACCTCTTAGTCAATCATTACAATTTTGTAAAGTGCTCCTCGCCTGAACTGCTCCAGTTGGGTCGATTATGCCTTTGTAGGATCTCTGCGTACATTCTAGAAGATGAAAAATGCCAGTTTCTTCATCAAAAAGGCCAGTTACTGCTTTTTGTCCCACAGCATCGATTTATTGAATTTGAATCGAGTCTTCAACGTTTTCAATGATCTCTGTTCAAAATTAAACTTGAACGCTTCTTGGATTCTTCCGGAGCTCACGACTTCATACTCACTGGCACTCTCCTTTGTACTTTATTGTTGTCCATCAAACTCCAGATCAGGATAAAGTGGTCCATTCATTTGACACAAATAAGCTTATGCATGGATTTATTCAAGACAGTTAACAATTGTTATATTAATAACCGTCCTTTCAGCTTGTGCGCACAAATCAATCTTACAATTTCTTTTAATTACCTACTTCCTTTGGTCGATCTTTCCAACAACCGATAATTCAATCATATATACATTTAACTAGAAATACATGTAACTTTCACAATCAATCAACCAATGTATATAAACTGAAACAAACCAATGACTTACAAACTTTTGTTGGTTAGATATTTCAGATTGATGGCCCTTACAATTGCCTAGAGGCTTTCAAGCTTTGGTTGTCCAAGCTTCACTTTCTCCTCTCTATTCTATCCTATCTACCCCCATTTGCCTTTAAGGCTCATAAATTTATACAATTTGAATTGAACCAATTCTGGTTCATATCCCTTTAATCACTCAACAAAATCCCCAAATATCTCAACAAATCCTAAAATCACTTTTGAATCCCTAAGGATCCTCTCTCACCCAAAATTAATGAAACTAACTTCTAAATTAAAATTTCTCATCCCTTTACATCCTCAACTGACCAAACTCTCTCATATTTGAGAATTATTTAAAAAATCCTCACTTTTAGAATTTATCTCCTATTTTATTTAAAAATACCAAATTAATTAATAAAACAATTAAAATGTCACCCCCTCCTTTATTACATAAATAAAAAATGAAAGTTGGCCTTGATGCTCCTGCATTAGTCTCCCAAGTTTGAAATTAATCATGATCACCTGATCATGTGTTCAGATCTCTACTTGCCTGGATCCCATATCTTGTGCTGCAACTTTCCATTTGTCGCTACTTCTGTTTGTTGTGCTCCTCTAGGTCTCCATATCTTATGCTGTCTTGCTCCACTAGCTACACTTTCACAATCTGTCTCTGTCTTTATTTTGCTGCTGCTTCTGCTACTTCTCTTCCTTGCTTGTTACAGGGAAAAGTGTCTATTTAGAACTGCTCTATCCCACTAAGTTGTGACAGCTGCCTTAGAAACAAACAGAGAAAAGCTACTTTTGTTTTTCCTTTATGAATTATAGATAGAGAGGAACAAAAAGACCAACCTTTGTCTTGCGCCAATCTCCTAATTTGATCCCTCTCTTCTTTGATAGTCCTCAGCTACCTGCTCCCTTGCACGCCCAGCTTCACAAAGTACCTGTAAGATCACAGAAGCATGGCACTATAAAAAGACATGGATCTATAATCATAAACAATCTGGAGTTTGATGGACAACAATAAAGTACAAAGGAGAGCGCCAGTGAGTATCCATGACACAAAAGCATGGAGGAAAACTCAAATAGCTTTTATTAATAAACAAGAAAAGAGCCAAGAGGAGTTACAATCGGTTGGTCTGACCCAGCATCAACCTCCCAGCAAAGAAGCCCCTCTTCACCTCAAACAAAGCTTAGATCACCCAACGATCTGATGTTTGTCTTAGGAAACCAACAACAATTCCATACAATATGCAAAATTCCAGCCTCTGGATCTCTGGGATGAGGGATCCATATATAGATATCCGTAAGGGGGATGAGTCAGCTTGTGATTTGATTAGTGTCTTCTCTCTGATAGTTCTTGTTTCCACTTGGAGACTGAGGGCCTCTTACTCATCCTTGGTCGAATTCAGTGAGGCAAGTGTCACAGAAGAAGATTCTGGAAGCTTCCATTTCCTCTCCACCTCGCGGAATGACACTACCGTTTGTCATTTATCGCCCATCGCACCCCACAGAAGGGACTTTTGAAATGAAACGCACCCTCACAGTGTATTTGGGTGAGATGCAACGCACTTAGCCAGTGGAGTAGCTGCAATGATCATGTTTTGACCAATTCTGAGCAGTTTCTCATGGAGAACTTCTGGGAGAAGTTTTAATTTGTTGACCTTGTTCCTTTAGGGGTTAGAACAACACTTTTAGGGACTTAGGAGCCCTTGGTTTATGGACATTTCATGCTTGGGGTTGTAGGGCCCAAAAATGTCTATAACAGTTGCCCCCTAAAGTATGAGGCCGTTAATCTTTTAGTGTCGGGTGAAATGCTTTATTATGAGGATCCGAAGTTCTTTCAATGCTGGGAGGAGACCTGTAATAAGATACAATACAATACATTATCTTTATACTATTTTCATGATCTAGCTGAGGCGAGCATTCCCATGCTCAACTTTATAAATTCATTTTCATGTACATAGGACAGACAATCGTCTAAGTGTAGACTGATGATTCTGATAGAGCCATCATCCTTTTGAGTGGATGATTATCTGTGCAGCAATGATGTACATTTAATGTCTTTATTTCCCTGAATATATATCGCTGCCCGGATGGATGAAACTAGATCCGGGGTCTTCAATCTCGTCCGATCTTCACTCAAAGTACAAGTCGATCCATGTGAGAAATGTTTTGAAGTCGAACATGGAAAGACATCGCTTGATTACCAATCAATGATGTAAACTGTTAACAAGCGCGAGAGGAATCACCGATAATGATAATGACCCTCAAGGTACTGCAATACAATTCACATGGTGTGAATAAAGGACTTGGCATCGAACACCACGCAAAATCTTTCGGTCGAAGGCCATTGATGTAAACCTATCACCGGAAGTGTGAAACTTGCCATTGAGGCATGCAAGCTTCAAAGTACTGAATGGGGTGTTCCTAGATCAACTTCTCGGATAACGAGCTGATGTCAACAAGAAGTGATCTGTCACAGGAGGGCCTTAATGAATCCCACATCAATGACATGGAATGGAGCAAATGATTTTAATGGAGGTGAAAACGATCTGGTGATATAAGGTTGTAGGTGGCGGTCATGAAAGGATGGAGTATAATGTATGGTAGTGGGTGAGACACAGGTCGACTCTCTGAATGACTTCTCTTGTACATATCGGCGACATTGATGTGATGGATTGGTAGCATTAACCCCAAATGTGGATGGTATGGCGTGACCATGGTAATGTGACTGGTGAATGAAACAACCCAACCCAACTCAGACACAGAGTGGAAGTGCCATGTTCAAGAGCGACTTGCTACCAACAAAGTTTCTTTAAGTTTTCTTCCCAATTTTCCCCAGTCATTGCTGACCAGTACCTCTTTATTTTTGTCAAGCTTGAGGAGGATAACATATGCTTGTTCTATAATTTGCCCTTCGGGCAAACCCATCGCTATGTTTTAACGAGCCTAGCGACAGTGAAACTCGTTCTTGTCTATAGACAAGTTTGTCGCTATTAACCTTTTTAACGAGTTTAACGACAAATATAACTCAGTCTTTTTCAATTTTAGAGAGTCTGAAAAGAGACGTAAAGGTAACTCCAAAATTCCTTTTTCGTCATCTAATCCCTTAAGTCCGAAAAAGTATAAAACAATACAGAAGGGATGAATTTTCGATACTTTTAACGAGCCGAACAAAACAAACGCTCGATCTTTTTGTGTAATAATCCCTCAGGTCCAAAAAGATTAAAATCTAGAGGAGGGATAGCACTTCCTGTCCCTTTAACTAGCTTGAGAGGCCAATGGCTCGGCAACCTTTTCATATTTTACGAGTCAATTGAAAGGAGCTTAAAGGAGACTCGTCTTTTGAGGAACGAGTGATAAAACGGGTAGCAGCTGATTCCAGGTAAGGTTTGGAATTTTCCAATCACAGCAGTGTCACAAGGATGGCTAGTGAAATCACTATTCGCAGCTATTGCTCAAAATGGGTAAACAATCAAATGGAGGTGAATGATTGGCCAATGAAAAGGTGGAGGTGACGGTGCAAACACGACCAAGGCTTTAACGGCTGAAGTACTACATTCACGATGGTTATTTATCGGGGAATAGTTCATTTTTTAATGAGCTTAAACGTGGGGGGAAACATTTGCTCATGTCTTATGTTTATTTTTTAACGAGCTTGAACTATGTGCTAGAACTGCTCGATTAATCCAGTAGTGTGATAAGAATGTCTCATATAAAATGGCAACTTTTAAAGTTTTGCCCCACATCCTTTCTTTATGCAAGTTAGGAGATGACCAATCCTACGTGTTTAAAGGGTTAGAGGTCCTACAAATTTAAAAAATAAATAGTCGCTCTTCTCTTGCACGCCAAAAGGCTTGCATGCCCCCAGGTATAAAACAGAGTTTCAAGGTTACCCCTTATTTAGTCCGTTAAAACATTTGTTTTACCAAGAGAGGCCTACCTCTTATAGGTTACCAAAGATTACTCCATTTACAGTGCAAACAAAACAATTCTTCGACGATGTCTACCGAAATATATAAAGGTGAGTGAAGGAGGCTACTCCACTCACATAACTTTGACAAGAGAATCTTGTTCTAGAATAACCCCCTCTTCCAATCGCAGACGGGGGTACAGACTAGTCATATTCTCTCGCGGAAACCTAGCCTATACCCGAAGTTTTCCTGCCGAAGCAGACCAGGGTACATGCCCCCTCGGTTTCAGTCATGTCCCCCCGAATCACTCGCGCTCATCGGGAGGACGGACTGGAGATTGAGACATTTCTTCCATGAAAAGACCATTCATGGATGGTATATGACTATTTGCTCTGTATGATCCGGGAAATGAAAGCTGGTCTACGAGCTTGACCACTCTTCCTTCGTGCGGAAAACACATTACTCTAAAGAGTGAGGAGACAATTGCTCCCATGCAATAAATATAGTCTCGTCGAAGGAGTAGATTGTAGTCCAGGGGTCCTTGGACTACCATTACGTTCATGTGAACGGTTTTCCCTCTCAATGTTATGGGTACATCGGGAAGGATCCCTAACGGTCGACTGGTTCCTTTATCAAAGCCTGTTAGATTTCTCATCTCAGGCAAAAGTGATGGCGAACCAAGCGCTTTCCAAGAAGTTGAGGAAAGGATACTCACAGAAGCCCCTTCATCTATGATGGTACCAGCCATAACCATTCTATATATTTGAACAATGATTCAGAATGGTACACTAGCCGGTAAGCAGGGTCTGCCTAGTTGATTCCAATCGAAGGAGACAACTAGGTTGCTTGGAGGTGGAACCGAATAGACGGCCAGGTACGACTCTGACAAACTTCCTTCCTGCGCTAAAGGAACGGGTAAATTGCCCCCATGTTCATTGGAGTCTGTGCTTATGAAAAGAATTTGGACGGTGTCATCCTTGTTCTCTTCAGTGATTGTATCATCTGAAGATGGAACCTCTGAAGGCAAGACAGGGTCAACTGCCACCTCGACCTTTTGACTTTCGTCTGGTATGGATTTAGATGGTTTATCTTCAATGATAGATGCTTCAGCTGACCACCTGAGCAGGCCAGCCGGGTTTTCAACTAGTGACGAACTCGGCAAGAGTTTTTTATATGTAGGAGGAAGTCGTAACGGTGAAACCGGACAATCATCCAAAACTCTTTTAGCTTCGTCTAAGAAGGGACAACGGTGGACGGCATGATCGCCTTCGCACAGTTTACAAGGAAATCTATATTTTCCTTTTTGTCCTGGGGCTTCACTTTCACTAGTTGACGGTGTGTTTTCAACATGATCATCAGAGGTTGACGACACCGGGTTGTGCAAACGAGGAGACCAGTCCCTTAAGATCCGAGGGATGTAAGGACAATATCTGTGATAGTGGTCTCCTTTGCAAATGACACATGGCGATTTAGGCCTGGTCAGTGCAGTGTGTGGATTTTTGCTAGACGACACTCATTTTCCGCAATTCGCTTTTGGCTCCTTCTTCTTCTTCTCTTTCTTCTTCTTTTCCTTCTTCTCCTTAGGTACTTGATTTTTGGCTTTACCAGCCCCATCAAGCGAAGAGGAAGGAGGAGAGGAAGAATTAGAGGAAGAATTAGAGGAAGTAGAAGGTTGGTGGGTAACTCTGGACTCGTCGAATTGCTGATTCGATTGTTCAGGAATTGTGGTGTTCTGAATGACAGAGGTTGAGAAGAGCCATACAGGCAAACCAATTGTCAGTCCTGGAAGCGACAATGTGGCCATATGGGGTGCACCAACATCTCCCCAAGAGAAGAAGGGACTAGGATTTCCTCCAAGGGGATTTCCTTGGTTGGTGGATTCCATTTTCTCAACCCAAGATCAATGTAGGAAAGGGTAATGAATATTCCATTTAAAATAAATTTTAGACGCTTTGACACAACTTTTTTCTTTTTTCAGTTTTTAAGTGTCGAGAAAAAACAAAAGATGACTCTAGTCGCCTTCAATTTTTAATGAGCCTGAAGTGACAAGTGCTCAGATGGACCTTTTCCGTTAAGGAGTCTGAAAAGGAACGAAAGGGACTGCTCTGGAAATCTAGGTAGAGGGATTACCAAACCAATTGCAAAACTGCAGAATACTTTTTACGGTACGGCAGTCAATCTTCCCGAATGCTGTGTTCAGTGCATTGCGATCGATAGGGTGGCAGACACAGCTTCCTCTGGATAAAGGATTAAGCCTATTGGGGTCTCCCAAAATATACTCGACGGTACGTGGGAGCACAAGTCCGTACTGGCACTTATCGTCTCAAAGTGGAGGAATCACCCAACCATCAGTGAGAACAACAGTTACCAGGCTTTACAACGCCGGAATACGTCTCTAGCCTAGACTTCTAAATGTTGTGCATTAAGTTCCAAAGCGTTGTTAGATTCATTGAATTTATTTTAAGTTGATATTGTTTATGAAGTTTGCCTTTTGGGTTCACCACGAGATGTAGATGTAATTCCTAAAATGAAATCTAAGATGATAAACAAACTTTTTATCTTCTTTATGCAATGAAAATCCTAGCTACTAGGGAAAAGAAAGACAGAATCTTTTCACAAAGAGCAAAGAGCACACTCTAAATGCACTTTCCTAAATCAGGGCAATCAGACTGTCTATATGCAAATGCACATGCATGTATTTGTTTTCAACTTTCTTAATATGTGAATGCTAAAAAGAAAGTTGATGCACAAATCTGAATTTCTTTTCAAGCGACAAATATCAACAAGCTTCTTTTGAAATCAAAAAATGGAGACGATTACAACACCTTACGATTTTGAAATGAATACTTGTTCTCGACACTAGAAAATTACAAATTCAGACCAAAAGCAATAGTAACAGGATAATTGACCATCAACAGCAATCAAACTCTTTCCTACGATTGAAATCGACACTTGCGACAGATTCAAATCAAAGGACGACAATACAATTACGCTACTTTTTCAAAGGAGAACTGTAAACGACTCAACAAACACACAAAAACATCTATAGTTCTTTTGTACAAAGGAGGCGGAATAACAGTAAGGAAAAGGGGTTTCAAATAGACATATACTGATCACAGGCAGCAAAAGTCAGGAATAGAACTAGAAAGAATGAATCACAGAAGCCACAACTGCACAGAGCTAGTCTGATCAGCGCACCTGTAACACAGAGAATCTGAAATGCAGCACAGGTTGTCCACTTGGGAAGTGCGCTGAAATTCAGAATCTCTGAACAGAACCTGCGTTGGGCCAAAAACGAGACTCTGTTCGGGTTCCGGGTCACAGTTTGCAGTTCATTTCTTGGGTTTTGGCCGAATAAAAAAGCAATCAGTAATGCAACAATCAGGGGTGGAGTCGCCATTTTGTTACAGGGAAAAGTGTCTATTTAGAACTGCTCTATCCCACTAAGGTGTGACAGCTACCTTAGAAACAAACAGAGAAAAGCTACTTTTGTTTTTCCTTTATGAATTATAGATAGAGAGGAACAAAAAGACCAACCTCTGTCTTGCGCCAATCTCCTGATTTGATCCCTCTCTTCTTTGATAGTCCTAAGCTACCTGCTCCCTTGCACGCCCAGCTTCAAAAAGTACCTGTAAGATCATAGAAGCATGGCACTATACAAAGACATGGATCTATAATCATAAACAATCTAGTCAGATGTAAATTGACCATACAAATGTAACAAGCATCAATGACACAAAAGCATGGAGGAAAACTCAAATAGCTTTTATTGATAAACAAGAAAAGAGCCAAGAGGAGTTACAACCGGTTGTTCTGACCCAACATCAACCTCCTAGCAAAGAAGCCCCTCTTCACCTCAAACAAAGCTTATATCACCCAACAATCTGATGTTTGTCTCAGGAAACCAACAACAATTCCTTACGATATGCAAAATTCCAGCCTCTGGATCTCTGGGATGAGGGATCCATATATAGATATCTGTAAGGGGGATGAGTCAGCTTGTGATTTGATTAGCTTCTTCTCTCTGATAGTTCTTGCTTCCACTTGGAGACTGAGGGCCTCTTATTCATCCTTGGTCGAATTCAGTGAGGCAAGTTTCACAGGAGAAGATTCTGGAAGCTTCCATTGCCTCTCCACCTCATGGAATGACACTGCCATTTGTCATTTCTCGCCCATCGCACCCAACAGAAGGGACTTTTGAAATGCAATGCACCCTCACAGTGTATTTGGGTGAGATTCAACGCACTTAGCCAGTGGAGCAGCTGGAATGATCCTGTTTTGACCAATTCTGAGCAGTTTCTCATGGAGAACTTCTGGGAGAAGCTATAATCTATTGACCTTGTTCCTTTAGGGGTTAGAACAACACTTTTAGGGACTTAGGAGCCCTTGGTTTATGGACATTTCATGCTTGGGGTTGTAGGGCCCAAAAATGTCTATAACATTGCCGATATCTTTCTCTGAGACACTTTCAACATGATTCTTCTGATTAATTCAATTTCTCGGTCCAATAAATCTTTAAGCTGTTGATTTCTTGCTGCCTGTTGAGCTAAGACAACTTTCTCAGTTCTTACTCGTTCAATTTTTACTGTCACTCGCTAACTTCTTGCTTCTATACTTGTTTATGTTCTTACCTTCTCATTTCTTACTGCCACCCAATCATCCATGCCCTCTTGTCTTCTACAACGAAAAACTTCTTCCTTGCCTTCTCCTATCAGCAACTTACTGGACTGGTACATTGTGTGCTCCTTTTTGCTATCTTCGTCTCTATGCATCTGCAATTCCCAATTCTGAAATTGAGATTCTTTCTGTACTAATTTCTGATAATTCAACATCCTTTCCAACAACATAACGTCCTCATCCCATGGTTTTGAAATTTCCATAGAATTCTCGTCTTTCTCCTTCATTTGACTGCTCAACTGAGTCAAACGTCCTTCAACACCTGTGATAATACCTGCATTCACAAAACACTTGTTAATACAAAAATTGTAAGGCATCACTGCCTTACTTCCCTCTGCCAGTACCTCAGTATGTTGTTCTGAATTCTCCCTCTCAATCATCACATCAGTATGCTGATTCTCTCTTCCCAAAGAATTCTCTAAAGAACTCTCAAGAATATCAACCAGTCTTCCTCTCATACCATCTGTTTCCATGATGTCTTTCTGTTCTCGTTCACTATACTGAACTCTTTTTTCTGCAATATCCTTGTCATACTCTGAATTCTCCAACAAATATTCCAACAATGCAATTTCTCTGTGGAATTGTTGAAGCATACCATCATCACTTATAGTCCCTGCATTCACACATAAATCTTCAGTTTGAAAATCACAAAGTTCAACAGTCTCAACTGTTGGTTTATATGCCAGCTCTTCAAGCTGATCCTCTTCCTTATTCACAAGAACTTCATCTTGTGCTGTAACAGTTTCACAAGATTGCACATCCTCCTCAGTAAAAAATGTAATCACATCACAATTGTCAACTATAAAAACACAAGAGTTCACATTATCTAGCTAATCTGGATCTGCCCAATAGTTCAAGAAATCATCAATGATCTCCTGCTCTATTTCATCAATGGAAACGTCCACTTTCAACTCAGCTGCTCTGAGTTCTTCACGTCTCAACTGTATATCCATCATCTGCTCGAGCTTCCTCAGCTCCTCTATTAACTGCATGTTTATCTGTTGATATCTTTTCTGTTGTAGCCTCTGCCACTTTACTCTCTTCCTCATCAGCAAACCATGTCTCTGGTCTTTCACATTTTCCCGTAACAACTCCATCAGTAGCTGAAGATGAACTGCTATATCAGCTTTCTCTTTCTCATACTCTTCCTGAGTTAATTGCTGTCTTATGCCATTCGCCTTGGCATATTTCTTCTCTTTTCTATTGTGGCCTCTTTTGAACCTCTACTTTTTCCTTTATGACTTTCAGTAGTCATCTCCTTTGCCATGAGTTTCTCACCCATGAGTTGCATCAAGCCTCTACAACAGAAAACTCTCTTGCTGCCACTTACCTCACCAATCCTTCCCTCCAGATCTGGTCTTTTGGTAATCACCGGTCCTCTGTTGGAACCCTTTGAGCATTCTCCACTGCTCCTTCAGGCTTCTTTCATCTGCAGCTTTCAAGAACACACTTTTCCTTTTCATTCAACCTCTGTTGAATCTTTAGGTTCTGCCACATTCACCTAGAATCCCTTGCTGGATTCCTTCATCACTGCACTATAGTTGTGATCTACTTCTTCCCGCTGAGATTTCTTCACTATGCCTGTAAATCAAATTATCCAAGCATAACCTTTAAAACAGAGATAAATAATACCTGTTAGCTCACCTTTCAAGATCCTGTTGATCTTGTTTCACTTCTCAACTGCACTACATCTCTGTGCTGCAATATTCATTAGTTCCAAAATCTAACATTCATTCATCACATGCAATTAACTTAACTTAAAAACTTGAATCTCAAACAGAACTATTCCAGCTCTGATACCAAAAATGATGCAGGCCTAAACCTGCAACCCCAGAATCTTTCTGCACTTATGCATATAAAGCATGCACCTCAATTAATTGCCCAATTCCACTTCAACACACAGAAATTTTCAACAAATGTGCGGAAGCTTGTAATTTCACGTTCCTGGAAAATTCATATTCTACCATTTACTGCAGAAACTTTTTTCCCAACATATAGTTTAACTTTATAATTCAAAAATTTAAAGAGATTCACACTTATGCCAATGCTCACAATTTATTTCAAACAGAATTCAATCTGATGAGAATTCAAGTCAAACAATCTGGCCATGCCATTTAAATTACCTCCATCCGGTTGAATAACGCAGGACTTCAGTCTTTCATCTAAATTAGGTCTTCATTTACAATCAGCCAGTGCTCTCTGCACACACATTCACTATGATAAAGTATTTGTAGCGCTTAGGGCTTTTCTGCATTGTGTCTTTGCATCAGTTTGCCATCGAATTATACAATTCAATGTTCTTTGCTTCCCTACGCTTATGTATACATTACAATCTCTTGGAGCAGTTTTCCACAAGGCGCTGGTTTCCTAAACTTCTTTTCAACCTGTAGCTGCATTCCAACAGTGTTCAATATATTTCAATATGATATAAACAAACAATGTTTATATGCCCACAGCGTTCCATTCCTTCAACTGGATTTTCATTGCGTTATATCTATACCAAAAAATGCTCCTCTTTTTGTTTATGTTTGACAGAAATCTTCTTAATTACTTGAACTAGGATTGTAAATCTGTATATGCCCTTATTTGCATACCAAACCACATCAATACATTCATTTCCTCACTTCATACTTTGAACAACGAATTATAATGTATTGTATTACCATTACCACGGATCGGTCTCCATGGTTCATACACTTCTACGATGGCATCACTCATTTAACGTTTCCATACAATTACCATTTAAATGCTGTGTTGACTCTGTGGTAATTCTACAATTGGATTCGGTTATTAACACAAGAACACGTTTGAAAAAGACCCAATCAAACAACTTACTGTTCACCAAATTTTCCACGTTTCTGAAGAGGTTGCGCCCATCTCTTCTATGCTTGCCCAGATTTTAACACTGCCAACACACCAATTCCCACATCGCTGGTTAACACCTCTTAGTCCATCGTTACAATTTTGTAAAGTGCTCCTCGCCCGAACTGCTCCAGTTGGGTCAATTATGCCTTTGTAGGATCTCTGCGTACATTCCAGAAGATGCAGAATGCCAGTTTCTTCATTAGAAAGGCCAGTTACTGCGTTTTGTCCCACAACATCAATTTATTGAATTTGAATCGATTCTTCAATGTTTTCAACAATCTCTGTTCAAAATTAAACCTGAACGCTTCTTGGATTCTTCCAGAGCTCATGACTTCATATTCACTGGCGCTCTCCTTTGTACTTTATTGTTGTACATCAAACTCCAGATCGGGATAAAGTGGTCCATTCATTTGACACAAATAAGCTTATGCGTGGATTTATTCAACACAGTTAACAATTGTTATATTAATAACCATCCTTTCAGCTTGGGCGCACAAATCAATCTTACAATTTCTTCTAATTACCTACTTCCTTTGGTCAATCTTTCCAACAACCGATACTTCAATCATATATACATTTAACCAGAAATACATATAACTTTCATAATCAATCAACCAATGTATATAAGCTGAAACAAACCAATGACTTACAAACTTTTGTTGGCCAGATATTTCAGATTGATGGCCCTTACAATTACCCAGAGGCTTTCAAGCTTTGGCTGTCCAAGCTTCACTTTCTCCTCTCTATTCTATCCTATCTACCCCGATTTTCCTTTGAGGCTCATAAATTTATACAATTTGAATTGAACCAATTCTGGTTCATATCCCTTTAGTCACTCAACAAAATCCCCAAATATCTCAACAAATCCTAAAATCACTTTTGAATCCCTAAGGATCCTCTCTCACCCAAACTTAACGAAACTAATTTCTAAATTAAAATCTCTCATCCCTTTACATCCTCAACTGACCAAACTCTCTCATATTTGAGAATTATTTACAAAATCCTCACTTTTAGAATTTATCTCCTATTTTATTTAAAAATACCAAATTAATTAATAAAACAATTAAAATGTCACACCCCCCTTTATTACATAAATAAAAAATGAAAGTTGGCCTTGATGCTCTTGCATCAGAATTAGCAGCAGTAAAAAAGGAATTGAAGCATGCAACAGTATGCTGGTAAAGCACTTCAGGAGTAGGGCCATTATGGGAAACTAGTACCCAATAATGTCCATTAATTTCCATGAGCATGCTATGACCGGCATGATGTTTTGAGGCAAGGATATGCCTTGGTTTTTGTATCTTCTAATGCAAGGAAGCCTTTCCAAGGGATGGACTGCCTGGGATGGGAGTGTCAGCAGAACTTGGAAGGTGAGTGACTGCACTAAAGAGGTGACCAGATTCCCAAGGGACTTTGTAGCAGAGAAGGGAAGGTCATGAATGGATTTGTTTTGGTCACTAACATTGTTGGATGGAATCAAATGCACATTGGGAGTCCTCCCTGGAACAATGAGCTGGTAATTGTTCGCTGAGAGGACAAGTGGTGTTGGATTATAGCACTGGACATTGGATGCAGATTTGAATTTGCAGTGGATTCTAGACTTCATGGGAAGGAGCTAGATCCTGGTATTACTTTGAGGGTGGAGGTTTGAGCCTTTGGATTCCCTTACTATTGATGTAGGCATCATATTATTTTATTTGTTGGTTGAGAAAATGTGCATATGTCGTTATTGTAAATACCATAATGAGTTGTGTTATAAAGCTCCAATATGTGGTATCGTTTTTATCTGGTCATGTTGTCATGATGTTTTTCTTTTGAGCGAGTCATTCATTGTAACTACTACAATGAGCTATGTTATAACGCTCCATGGGTACTATGTTTTGTTTTCAGCAGTCTTGCTGGTTATAGGTTTCATTGAACACTAAGGATGGTGTTCCCCCAAGGGTGAGGGTTCTGTAATATCCCTGGTGAAAATTCCATATAAAAATATATAAATACCATGGATGATGGGACACATATTCCAAGCTGAATGATGGGAAAGACATCCTAGGGGGTGTTCATTTCATTCTTTATGGCTAAGGAAATTGGCAAAGGAAATGGCTAAGGCATTAAAAGGTATTGTGGCACATTATTTATGAAAATAACAAAAATTAGGAGAAAAGGAGGTGAAAGGTCACAGGTTGCATGTGAGGAGGAAAATGAAGAAAATAGTGGCCTCATTAATAAAAAGCCTTCTGAGGATCAATGGGCAAGCTTCCTCCTTTCAGTCTGAACCTTTTGTCAGTTTAGATTTGGAGCTCTCTCATTATTATCTCTCTGTCTCATACTCTTGGACACTTAGAGTTTTCTTGGAGCACTTTGGCATTGAAGCATGAAAGGAAAAGAAGGCAATAGGAAGTAAAGATTGAGTGGGGAAAGGCAGGATCAAGGAGCTACACCAGGCTTCGTTGCAGGTGTCAACTTGCATGTGTATTTTCCTTGCTAGATTTGGCATGCATGGGATTGTATGTGTTTCGTTTCTACCATGGCATGGGTTTTGCTAGGTGTGACAATATTTTTAGCCTAGCCTTTCCATTTCCTGATAGAATTGATGAGATGAGTTCTCTCATGCATTTTGTGGGGGATGGGTGGATTGGATTTGAAGCTAAGTGGGGTGGATATCTGAATTAACAAACACATGGTGGTAGTGGTTCCTCAACCAAACTAAGGATGCATGAAGCCACTGGCCTAGTAACCCCTATACCAGATTGTGGGTTTCGACAAAGATAAATTGTGTGCCTTGGTGGGCCTAGGAATACTTACCGATGAATGGCGGGATATACGCTAAATCGAAGGGGTGGATTTTCTCTTCGTTGGGCCTAGTTATTCTGGGATGGAATGTGTTGATGTTGTTGTATTTGCCAACATTCAAGGGATCACCGCGGTATGTAGTCCAAACTAGACCTCACACTATTTGTTGTGGGAGTCCCATCTGGTACGATGGCCAGGTTACCATTATCTTAAGGATTTGCCTCAAATCTTACTTGTCAGCACAGGAGAGTGGTTTGCTTTGTCTTCTAGAGGTGAGGTTCGTGTGCCTGGTGAGTGCGAGTGTCACTTATGTCAATGGTTATTTCACCATAGAGGGAGAGGGTGGGAGTGAGTCCCAAGTCAATTGGGAGAAGACCCAACTCTGGTAGGAACACACAACACAACATGACATGCACAACTTATGGCGAAACAGTCCATACGGATGTGGCAGTCACAACACACAAGGGAAGTGTTATAGACATTTTTGGGCACTGCAAACCCAAGCATATAATGTCCATAAACCAAGGGCTCCTAAGTACCTAAAGGTGTTGTTCCAACCCCTAAAAGAACAAGGTCAACTGATTACAACATCTCCCAAAAGTTCTCCATGAAAAACTACTCAAAACTCGTCAAAACTGGACCATTTCACCTGCTCCATAAGAAAAGTGCGTTGCATCCCACCTAAATACACACAGTAGGTGCATTTCATTTCATAAAGACCTTATATGGGGTGCGATGGGCAAGAAGGGACAAATGGCAGGGTCAATCCGCAAGGTGGAGAAGCATGGAATCTTCCAGAAACTTCTCCTGTGACACTTGCCTCTCTGAATTTGACCAGGGATGAGTAAGAGATCATAAATCTCCAAGTGGAATCAAGAAATATTAGAGGGAAGACACTAATCAAATCTCAAGCTGACTCATCTCCCTTGCAGACATCTATATATGGATCCCTCATCCCAGAGATCCAGGGGGCTAGAATTTTGCATCTTGTAAGGAATTTTTGTTGGTTTCTTGAGGCAACATCATAGTGCTGGGTGATCTAAGATTTTCATGAGGTGAAGAATGGCTTACTTGCTGAGGGGATGATGCTGGGTCAGAACAATTGGTTGTAGTTCTCTTGGCTCTTTCTTGATTATCAATAAAACTATTCAAGTTTTCCTCCATACACTTGTGTGATTGATGTTTTATGCATTTGTGTGGTTAATATACATCTGATCCTATATTTCTTATGATAATAGAACCATGTTCTCGTATAGTGTTATGTTTCTTTGATTCTACAGGTACTCTGTGAATCTGGGTATGAAAGCAAGTAGCAAATGACTATCAGAAGAGAGAGGAATCGAGCAAGGAACCAAGCGCAAGATAGAGGTTGGTCTCCCTTATTCTTCTGTCATCTATCTTTCATAAAGGAAAACGAAAGTAGTTTTAGTTTGTTTTCTTCTAAGGTAGCTACCAGCCTTAGTGGGATTAGCAATTCTGCATAGACACTATTCCCCAGGTGTGGCGTTTATGCTCTGCATGACTACAAACATGTAGAGAAAGAAGCAGAAAAGATTAATACACTGAATCTCGCCACTCTTCCTAACAGGCGATTTGATCCAAACAAAGTCACCTATAATGCACTTGAACATGAAAAACTCACTAAATTTGAACATAAAGAAGATTAGTTTGATGACCTGTTCTCCTCAGCCGAGTCATTATTTCAGGTTCAAATGCTAGCTAGAATGAGATATCACGACGACGGGTTAGTGGAATTTAACAAAATTACAGAGTAGAGGTTGCAAACTCTGCCTCTAGATTTGTTAGCAACGGCCTTGATGACACAGTCAAGCGAGCCTGAACAATGACTTACCAACGAACCTCCTGCTACATTAGAAATTGCTGGAGAAATCCAAACAAGAGAGTAGGAGGAACTCCAGAGGAAAGAACAGGAGGAAGTGCAGAGGAAAGAACAAGAGATGATATGTGAAGAAGTGCAGATGAAAGAGCAGGAGTAGAGCAGCATGGACGTGAATGTAGATGCCCAGATTGACCAAAGGTTGCTCCAGGAATGGAAGCAATTCGATTCAATCATAAGCAATCTAGAAAGCTCAAAGGAAGCCGATACATCCGAAGTGGTTGATACACAGGATACAGCATCAAAAGAGGTTCCAAGTGGAACCAGTGGCCTACCCCCTACTATAGACATAGAAATAATTCCCAAAGATCCTTCGGATCAGATCATTTTGCAAGTGGAGGATATACCTCCATTGGATGTCTTTTACAGCCCAAAGCACAGGTTTCTAGTAAAGCGACAGCGGAAAAGGAGAAGGATTGATCAACCTTCCCTATTCCCTGAACAAACAGTGACATCCAACGTGGTTTGGAAGGAGGAGTTTGATCCTTCTGATGACCTAACAAAATTGTCCCAATATGCTGGAGCCTATTCGGCGGCCACCATGGAGAAGGCATCAGAAGTGAGTAATTTGTTAAAAGAAAAGGACCAGGCAATCGCTTCGCTACAAGCACAACTATCGGAGGCATAGCAGAAAGCAGAACAATTAGAATAGCAATTGGCCACGCAGCAACAGATAAATAATAAATTGTATAAGTAGTTGCATGAAGAGAAACAAAGGATAGATTCGAGTGCAATTCAAAAGCAGAAAGAGCTATCAGAAGCATTAGCAAAATTGAAAGCAATGAATGAATAGATGGTAAAGACAAAAGATGAGAAAATTGCTCAATTATCAGGTCAAATAGAGAAGTTCAAGAATCTTCCGCAGCCTGCCAAGTTCAGAGCAGAAGAACTACAGGTTAATAAGGCGTTGGTAACACAAATAAGATTATTATGTCAAAAAATTGCTCAAGTGGAACCCCTGTGTGACATAATAGCATCAATAATCGATAAATCAGTCGATGCTAGAACAGACTTAGAGCAGGCCGATGAGAAATTGACAAATTTTCTTGATTGGCAGGACACTGATGAGGGACAGGCAGCTAATTTGCCAAAAATCTTAGAATCCCATAAAGAAATCCTATTTATGGAATGGCAGTCCCAGTTAATGAAGCCAGAGAGTGCAGTTTCTAGATGAAAATTAACCACAAGTAATTTGGTTGAATTAATTAATGACACTCTCTATTTATCTAATATGATCTCTCAATGTACACCAGGTAAATTACTATCGGCTAAAACATTGGAGCAATCATGTTATCAAGAGCTGGAAAAGAATGGGAGATTGATCGCAGGTATTAACAATTTAACTTGGGACACCTATTGGTTGTTCCTAGTAAAACCATACAGCCAAAGAGCCGCCATCAAGTGCCTAATAGATGCAATGGGGTGTATCATTCCCGATATACAAGATGCCACCTATGCTACTCAACTCAATTCTCATCTCAGCCGCCCTCAAGAAGTGGAACCAATGCTAGCGATATGCCAACTCAGGTCAAAAGGCAAACACCCAGAGTGATGAATCCTACTGCCGACTGCCAGATTTCTATGAGGAAGATATTCAAGATCAAGTTGTACCAATTAAGTAGCATTTTAATTTTATAGTTAGTTTGTTTCAATCAAGTATTTATAGACCCTTTCAATGCATTGGAAAGGGTCATAAATTTTTGTACATGAATTAAACCTGAAGTTGCACTACTGTACTTCAGGTATATTTTTTATAAAGACTGGGCCAATTATTCCATTTTTGATAACGAAGCTTTTATGTGGATGTGCACTACTACCTTTATTTAAAAGTATTTCTGAGTCGGAAGAAGGAATTCGAATTGTGATTGTTGTTGGGAATGATTTGCAGCTCATATGGTACTACTATCTATGTCTGAATTCATTCTTTTTATGTGAATTGTTATTTGATCACTCTTGCTATTATTGAATATATGCATGTGCTTTAACAACATTCTTTATAATTTCCATTATTGGATGTTTACAACATGCTTTTGTTCTAATCATACATGTATCAGTAATATAAAAGGATAAGTGTAACAATGTTTTATTAATTACTTTGTTCAACTATTTGAACAAAGCAATTATTATATGAATGAATGTCTATGTTTATTGAATACAGTCATCTATATGCCTATTGATGAACAGAGATCATCAAACGTTGCGCTTAAGAATATAAGCTTCCCGGGATAGAATAGTCATTTGTATTTTCGCTTTTTAGATTAAGTCATCCATTCATTATCATTTATTAGAAAACAAATCACTCATCCATCCCCTTTTTATTCATTACTGGGAAACTGGTCCCATTATATCCAGTCGGAGCCACCATCCCAAAAGGAAAAGGAGCTGTATTAAGGTCCAGACTGGGTGGTTATCCCGCGATGTTGATGCAACGATTTTCAAGGCATCAACAATGGTACTTAATGCGGATTCTTTCAAACGAGGGATTATGCACTTAATACTCCCTCAACCATAACTTCTTCGGGATGATGAAGTTTTCGAAACGATTTTTGGGTTACCTGAATGAGGGTATTCTAAACAAAACTCGCATCTTAGAATCATGATATTCTTCCTAATTTGATAAAATATTTTAGATTTTTACCTACATGAATTTTGCATTCTCTACTACATTTTGTACTTAGTCATGTAGCATTTTTCTCTATGAAGAATTTTGACCATGGATCCTTGTGATAAATGAAATTGATAAAACCATCATTAGAAAATCATAGAATAATCATGTCTAATCATTTAAAAGTTAAGAAAACTAATCATAACCAACTACGAAGTGTAATATATGAATTGGTAAAAATTTGTGAAATCATGTTATGAAATGAGCTAAAAATATAGGAATTTAGGTCATCAATAGTAATATTATATGGTGGAAAATGGGCATATTTGAGGCCCAACATCCCCCCATGCCTGAGGATTTGCATGTCCTCATTCAAAGAAATCCCTTTGTCATTGAGAAATTCTTGACATTGTTTTGTTGATGTTGGTTCTTTGTGGGACAACCTTGCTTGAATATTTGGAAGTGCTGGTTCTTGTGGAGAAACAGTCTTCACATTTAACATATCATACCAATTTACTGAGAAATACAAATTGAGGGAAAGAATGGGATGGATGAGGAAGAGAACTTGGATGAAATGAGGTGGTCATGGAGATAGTAAGTATGTGGATAGGTGCTTTCATACTCTTTTATTGCAAGGTCAATGCTTATAGGTGGTTTCCTTTATCATTTCACGGAATTAATGATTGCATCCTCTGAATAGAATGTTTGTTACCATGGGAGGAGAAGACACTATATAGGCTGCATTTATTAATATATCATAATAATTTTCTTTTAACATGGTCTTGTAATTGGAGTATAAGTATTTTTATTATGAGTGACGAATGGAAGGAAAACAAAAGGATAATGATTTATGAAATATAAAATGCATGGAATGAGAAGTGGTGAATCATTAAGTTTCTTAAACCTTCTAATGAATTATGGAATCTTATGCCAACTTTACCTCAGGTTTTACCTTTGTCATTGATGTGCTTGGTGTTGCAAGATGAAGTCGATGATGGAATGGTTGGATCTAATGTGACTATTGATATGATTTGTTGAAGAAGGTTGAAGGATGAGCTAAAAGGCTAAAGGATAAATTGAAGGTCCCCTTCTTCCCCAAGCCTAAGGATTTGTATGTCCCCAAACAACTATGGAAAGATGATTGTTGCTGCAAATGAATGGCAAGACTGCTATATGGTAGCCTTTACTGAAATGAATATACTGATGCGAATGAAAATGGAAATGTTGATACGAAGATTCAAAATGCTACAAATCTGTGTTGAGATCACAAAACCATATAGTCTTCAACTGCTACACACCCATGTGCAATCTTGCATATGTGAATAAATGGTGTCGACATTGAACATAAGTAAGAATCATTGGACTATCGACCATTGTGTAGGTCATTAACTGATGTGATATATCCAACCTTTGATGTCAATGGGAATCAAGGCACTAGGTACATTGTACAAGCCATGAATGGATTTGTCGAAGTCGAATGGACTGCAAAATTCATCCACCAAGAAACATTAATGTATTTCATTAGTAGATGACAAGGATACCTACCATTATAGCAGGAAGGCTCCCAAGTACCTTATATAGCCTTAACCTTGATCCCAGATAATGTGTTGATGTGGATGGGACAAGGCTTGTTGGAAAGTGGGCCTTAAGAGATCCCACATCAACCAATTCAAGTATAAACATAATGACTTAAAATATACATGATTTCAAGAACTCATACAAATTAAAAAACTTTATTGGGAACCTTTCTTGCCAGTTACCTGGTTTCCAAGCAATGTCCCTATCGAGTTGTGCCAGACAAGTTGGTTTTCACAAAAGGAATTATTTTTTCCTTACTATTTCCATTTTTTATTTATTACAATACTAACTTCATACTCTAATAGATAAGAGACATCCTCTTTAAAGTGAAAGAGTACTTCCAATTAATCCATGTGTGGGTCAAGTACAAATATATATTCATGACCAGGTTTAACATATAAACTTTAGAAGGTACATGCGCATGAAATATCAACTTTTTTCGAAGAAGATGAGAGTTGTACTTTGACTGGATTATGATCTAGAACCAATTCTCAATTTAATCATAGTGGGATTGGCCCATTTCTTTATTTGGACCACTCTGAAAGTCCTCCTCGGTCATGCCAGGCAAACTTTGATAATTGGTCTCTTGAATGCATACAAGGCTCGCTGATGGTGAAAGTTCCTCAATTTGAGGTTCAGCAAGATGTTCCCCATCAAGTATGGTACACAATTTCTCGATATATTTATTAGATAGGAAAGAGGAATCAAGGTAGACTTCCAAATCCTTTTTTGGCTATGGAGAGATAGATAATTTTCTGAACATGGTCAGGATGAATTCTTCTTGAGAGGCAGATATCCCAACTACTATTAAGATTGAGAAATTACTTCGAGGGACATTCTTTAAGCTCTCACTCACTCTTATATTTCTCCTGTTGGTTGATGATCCCTATATCACAACATGGATTACTACACAAGGGTTCTTACAACACCCCATTTTCTTTTTTATCTTTAAATACCCTGAAATTTTAATCTAAATGAATTAAAACTACTAATTTCAATGAAAATCACCAAATATTAACTCCTCACTTACTTGGAAAAACCATTTTTGGAGCAATCCCAGCATAGTGAATGTGTGGCTCTTCACTCACATCTTAACTTTAACTCTCCACCCTTCGATTGTCCTGCAAAATCCTCAGCACACAACAACTTCACTCCAATCCCTTTAACACCTCCCCTGAAACGACTCCAAAAATATTAGGCAAATTATATGTATTACAATTCCACCATTAAATTATCAATCTGGGACTTGTAAGCATTGAGGCACAAGCGCAGGTAACCCAAGATCAAAGCATCTAACCTAAAATAATATCATGAATTTTGAATTTTTTTCCTAAATTAAGTATGAAATTTATGTTCGTAATTTGAAACTAATCTATTAATAAAAAAAGCTCAAGAAAAGGAATAACTCTAATCAAAAGATGAATTAATTAAAAGTTATTGAGAAATCATGGAAAATAATGAATGATCTATTCAAATGAGTGCTACTTGAAAACAGCTCAACATTCAAAAGGCAGAATTGATACTATTCTAATTCAAAACTAATTTGAATCGTTACAAACACTTCAACGTATTTTAATAATGAATAAAAATAATTATATTTGAAACCCTCTATAAAATGAAGAAAATAACTAAATATCTATTTAAATGACGATTACACTATGATTCAAATAAATACTACACAAGGAATTGAAATAACTATGTTGCAAATGTCACACAATTCCTTAAACAATTAACACATGACCTATGCTAACCAATAATACTATGTTTCCAATCAATGTTGGGTATGCTAGACAGAGCAAAAGCTAGAGGAGCCCCATGTCACTAGTATATATATGTATACTCATAAATGATGGAAACACTTTCGGCTCAATACAAGAGGATTAATTCAAAACACAAACATTTGTTTCTTAAGAAGTGTATTTCAAATTGAAACTTCCCTTTCTTCCAAGAATTCACGAATGTAAAAGTGTGATCTTGAAGTTAATCATGTTCATGGTATGTCTTTGACAATGATCCATAGCTTCCACAGACTCATTGATAATATACTTGTTATCCTTTGCCCAAATTTATGAAAAAAAAGAAACAACTTAAGTACATAATGGAATACATGAAACTTGAGATCTATTTAGTAAATAACTTGTTAAAGAAATGTAAATCTATGATTTACAATGAAACACGCTTCCTACAATCTAAAATGGTTACAGGACTTGGTTCCAGGTTGTGGTGGGCCCTTGCCACTTCCCATAGCAAGCCCTAAACTAATTCAATACCTTAAGAATCAAGAGACATAACACTTAGAGAAAAATAAATGTTGAGACAATAATTATTTTAAAGTTTTAGTAGAACATCAGCTCAGAAATAAACAAGAGGTGTGCCACAATCACTAGTTTAATCTAAGTGTATATCTCCTTACAAAAACTATGAATATGTGTACCTCTCGCTCCTTACAAAACAACGGCCTTTTAAAGAGGTTAAACGATGGAGAATAGTTACAACAAATTAACTAAGTAAAGAGTAGACCAGAGCCAAGTATAGTAAAGTAACAAATTGAAGCCAAGTAAGGAGAATAGATCGAATGAAAATGTTTCTAGAAGGTACAACCAACTATCCCAATCATGGTCCTCCATGTAGTTGATCGTTGAAACTGTCAAACCCATGTTTTTTGTACTTAAAGTGACTTATTTCAACCTTAGGGCTTCTGTACTTAATACTCCCCCAACCATAACTTCTCCGGGATAATGAATTTTACCATACGATTTTTGTGTTACCTGAATGAGGGTATTCTAAACAAAACATGTGTGTCAAAATCCTAATATTCTTCCTCATTTGATCACAAATTTTAGATTTTCACCTACATGAATTATGCATTCTGTAATACATTATGTACTTAGTGTTGTAGCATTTTTCTTTAAGAATAATTTCGGCAATGGATCCCAGTGGAAAATGAACTTGGAAAAACCATCATTAGAAAATCATAACAAAGTCATCTCTAATCATTGAAAAGTTAAGAAAACTAATGAAATTCAACCAGAAAGTGTAATATATGAATTGGCGGCAAGTTGTGAAATTATGGTTTGAAATGAGCTAAAAATATAGGAATTTAGGTTATGAATAATGATATTATATGGTGGAAAAATGGGCATATTTGAGTCCCAAAAGTTGTATCAATTACTTTAGCCCAATTCAATACTTCAATTAGCAATATTTCCAATAACAATTATTCTTTTCAATCATCAATCAACAGTAATTGAAGATATAACAATAAATGCAATGAAAAGGAGAAAATCAACACATCAACAAGAGACACCAGATTTGGTCAAAGACCAGGGGAAAGCCCCACAAGGCGAAACCATTGAAAAATATTCTTCTATTGGATTGTAATAAAATGTTCAATGAAGAGTACATTGTTCCCAATGAAATGTCATCGCACAACCCAATAGCATTTAGAAATATGTTTCCAACATCAAAATATATCAGAGGGAAATTTGCTTGTCTGCGATCAACTTCGATCAATAGTCAAATTTTAGTCAAAATTCTCGGTGGCATTGAGGAGGATTTGTGCAAGTGAATGAAGGCTTCCAATTGCTCCATTGAGGTAGCAAGCCAACATTTGTGGATGAATCTATCCCATGACGAGCCAATGACTGTAACTGAAAACCCTAAAAACAAATGCGAGCATCGAACCATGTAATTTTTTACCTTTGCGAACTTCTTTTGTTGTCCCAACCTTAGATATAGGAATTCCAATCAATGAAGAAGAGAAGAATATGCTTGGTGATTTTCAAATTAACTTGAGGTCACTTATATATATATAGGCTTCCAAGGGTGTCTAAATTACCATTAGAGCCAACCTGTTCAAATGTGAATATCTTGGAGTTTCTTCATAAGTATGCTTTGCCTTGTCCAAATTTGATGATATTTAGGTCAAGTTTGATTCTCTCGTAAAGAGGAATTCAATGAAATCATCATATCCATCAAAATATCTCTCCAAAGTTAAATTTTACCCTAATTTCACAATTTAACATATGTTCCCCTTTTGCACTCCTCCACTCCCACACTTTCATACAGATTCCTACCTTTGTACATCATTAGAAGCATTCTAGCATTGACCAAGCTATCCTTTCCAAGAGCTTCACAAAATGTGACTAGGGAGTTATGTGAAACTAATTCCCTGCATCAAAGTTAAAATGCATCCTTTTAAGTTTCTGATGAGCCTGACTAACAAGGCTCATGAGAATGGGATTTATTTGTCATTTAGCAATCTAACATCAATTATTTTCCCTCCATGTTCCCCTTTGGCACACAATTCCACTTTTGCATCTCTGTACATATTCTTTCCTGTGCACACTTTTTAAAAAACCATGTACTAAAAAATCCATATCATATAAGTATTGAAAGTATAATCTAAAATACACAACATATTTTCATTAGAAAAAGGAAAAACTATTTTATTTTATCTTTTGAAGGAAAATATTTTTTTCGTGAACTATCACCAAGTCACCGCGGAAGCGCGTTCAACATAATGTGACTTCAAAACTAATTCCTGAGGAGGAATTCATAATGCATCGTTTAAAATTGATGATGGAAGATGACTAACATCACTCTCGAGATAAGGAATTTTATGTCATTTAACAAAAAGTATAATACCAATTACATCCCCATGTTTCCCTTTCACACTACAGACACCATTTAACATTCAATTATATTCAACAAAAGCCACCCTGAAAAGAAAGCACATATTATCTACCATCTAAGGCATCCCACCATTAAATAAGTTACCCTGACTAAATATGAAAAAATTTCACCATGGAAGTAATTCCCGGAGATGAACTCAATAATGAATCATTTAAATTTATGTAACGTGACCGAATAGCTGGATGCACGGATTGAATATTTATATGTAATTTAACATAGCCTAACACTTGGATATTTTCCCTTGCACATGTTCCCTCTCAGACACCTCCCTTTCCACACCTTTGTACATATTGTTTCCTTTATACATCATACGCATCATCTCAGAATTCACCAAGTCAACCCAACTAAAAAAATCACACAACGTGACTAGGGAAGTACATGGAACTAATTCACTAGGATGAATTCATAATGAATCCTTTAAAATTGTGATGATTTTTTATTTACAGGACACGTGAAAATGGGGTTTGTATGTCATTTAATAGTATAATATTAACTATTTTCCCTCCCCCATGCTTCCGTTCCATACACATCTCCATGTCTGCACCTATGTATATATTCCTATATCCACACACTTTTGAAAAAATAAATACGTTAAAAACCCCAAATTAGATGAGTATTCAAAGCGCAATCTACAATATGGAGCATCTTGGCATGTATAAATGGAAAAATTATCTTATTTTATCTATTGAATGAAAAGATATTTTAGCGAAGATTATCACCAAGTCAGCATGTGAAAGCATTGGACACAATGTGACCGTAGAACATATTCCCCAAGACGATGGCCACTGACTAGCAATACTTGTGAGATGGGGATTTGTACTTCATTTAACATAAATTCTCACAACAAGTACTTCCTCATGTTCGCCATCCGCACTGCAAATGTCATTTAACATCAAACTGTATTCAACAAAACCATTGTGGAATGCTATTATTTAACATAAATATTTAACCATAAACAAAACTGGCATAATTATATATATAGGAAAGAAGGTTGAAATATCATGTATTATGCAAAAAATTCTAAAGAAGACAAGTCCATGACTGATATGTTGATCGCGATCCAATAAACACTAGTTATACTAATACAAATAATACAAAACAAGTAACCTTAAAACCCTTAAATTTAAAAAGATAAATTTCTTATACTAATTTAAAAGGCAAGGAGTAGCTTGTTTGTAGCTATTTCTGTTATTCAACTTAAATGGTATTTATTGGAGTTCATGAATGTTCTACACCGTCATAATAGTTTATCTTAAATTTAACTTTAAACATTAAAAATTAAATTTTTATTATTAGTAAATTAATTATTTTATTTTATTAATTTTATTTATTTAATATTTTTTATATATATTTTTTTGTACTTGCACCAAGAGGTGCAAAGCAATGCCGATAGGAGCATTGGGGATATGGAAGTAAGTAAAACAAACATTTGAGTAAAATGATACATATGTGTTGTGTGATTCAACAAATCCTCTTTGTAGTTAATAATGCAATTAATAAAATTGGGACTGTCTTAAAATTTATGATATAATCGAAACAGTTCTAATAAGATAAGGAAACCTTAGTTTTAAGATCCCAAAACAAATTATTTAAAAAGGGAGGTAAACTTTAGGTTCAACGTTAAAGCCTCGATGCGAAGGTATTATATCGGAAAAAACTAAAAAGTCCTTTTAATAAAAATGGCGATTAAAACCTTTCCCAAATAAATTTTAACGGATTAAGGCCCAAATATAATAAAATTCGGCATATGTATGTAAATAGTAATAAAGAGGTTGAACCCATAAAATTTCCACATAGCATATTGGGATCTCGCAATCGTTTTCTTTTTAATGTCCATGACTAGAGTTTTGAACCCTTTGACTTGCGACTTTACACCATATCCATTCAGTTTAATTATTTACATGATAACCATTGCGACTTTTAATGTCCATGACCAGACACATGGATTGAAATCTTTCGATATGAAGGGTGTGATCCATTAGATGCGATATTATATTAAGGCATGTTATGATAGAGCAGTCAGTTCCACAAAACATATCGCAACCTCAAGTTTCAATGTGACAAGGTATCAAAAGTTGTGATATGGAGGATGCGATATTTCATTTAAGTCGTTATAATAAAGGCAATCGGGTTCACAAGACATATCGCAATCATAGATCGACAGACCTAAGGGGAGGTCTCATTCCAAAATATCTGATTAAGGGTGGATGCGATTTTACATTAATTATAATCTGATAAAATTAATCAGGTCTGGAGGTAAATGATATTGCAGGTCTTAGTAGGACAAGCATCTGTATCAAAGCCCATGCGGATCCACGTTGTGTCAATTAATGGAGATATGCAATGAATTCATGGTTTTCGATATTCTAAATGCTTTCATTAATACTAATGATTGCCAATGGTTTGTCGCATAAAAGTCTTGGATTCATCCACAATTGGTGATTTTCTCTAAGTTATTTGATGTAAGTGTAGTCACTGGCCACACTTGTGTTTTTTCCTCACAGGCTAGTCTCAATAAATAGAATTCAACAGAAATGTTACGACCAAATAAACCCGGAAGGAAAATTCTAGTTCAACAACAACTAGTTTCTCCTCCTCATGAGGTCAAAGAAATCCTTGCACTATTTTCTGACACCACATGCACCCGCGATTCTTCTGGTGCTAGCTAGGAGGCCATGTATAAAGTTTTTGAAGATGAAGAGATAAAAGTCATAGGAAAAATAGTGATAGAAGAGGATACAGTTCCTGTTTTATACAATACATACAATGATTTCCCCAATTCGTTTCTCCATAGGATTGATGCTCAGGTAAGTATCTTGCCTTATATGAATATGATCATATTGGTTGTTGATCATATAAACATCGCAGCGAGGATTTTCACGACGAAGAGAAAGATGGTCATCAGTTCTGTCATTGCAAAATATTTCTCTGCAATGTACTAGCTCCCACCAGCCCAGAAGAAATACAAGAAAGAATTCATTAAGAAGTTCATGCAGGAAAATGAAGAAAAATATAAGGTCATTCGAGGATGGAGAACAAACGCAAACGGGCATAAGCATGAGGACAAGGGTATGTATGATATATCCTCTATTGTTGGACCATATTGTTATGTTGTTGCAATGATGTCTAGATTGTTTGGCTATGCCAACACCTAGAAGTTTTCAGACCAATGGGTACCTGTTGTACTACTCAACAACCCCCTTTATAGTTAATGATAGGACTAATTTTGATTGTCGATCTCCGATAGGATGAGCTCTTTGGTTATTGGCCCTTGCCACATTTCTCTCCATACAACATGGCCCTTGCCACTTGTCACTTCCATATGAGGATGCTGCTATAATAATTAAACCTTATTTTAATGGTTTTGCAACACATTCACCCTATGCCATGTAGCTTATCACTTTTCAACACTTGTCCTTTATCAGAACCAACCTGTATCTTCCATGTGTCCCTCCAAGGAGATAGAAAACACCTCTTCCATCTCTCATTTTACCGAGAATTTATTTGTTAACCTGTAATCGTCCCTCCCCACCACTTTAACACTAGTAGTTTTGATAATATCACATATCACAACGGGCTCTATTTTCCTTTGTTAAATGCTTTAAGCCCAAGGTTATTTGAATCTTAATAACCATGTGCCAACCCAATATCAGAGCTCGTCTACCAGAAATTTTGAAATTGCACATGTTGCAAAATGCCGATATGTGATCAGCAATTGTGATTACCCTTTGTTCTCAACCGTGTGTCTTTCCTTCTCTGTGACCATGGGCGAACCCCCATATCAAACCCCTTAATCGGAGGATTTCAATCCAGGATTTTAATTTGATGCAACAACATTCATGAACCTCCAAACACCATTCGTTGGTATATTACGTCATTCACTGCCATGTGGGACCTTGTGAATTCAGGTTTTATCAATAAGTGGCCAAATGTGGAGAATTAATGTTTTCGATAGAATAAACACTTTCATTATTACTAACAATTGCCTAATATTTCGCTCATAAATGTCTTGGATTATTGTGTAATCAATTATTTTCTAATTATTTTCTCTGAGTATTAGATATTCATCACTCTTGTGTTTCTATTGACAGGCCATTCCTGACAAGCATAATCAAGCAGAAATGTCTCGATCGACCGAACCCAAGAAGAAACCTATTGTTCAACAACAATCATTGGTCCCCCCTGCCTCGAGGTTGCATTATTTCCTGCATTATTTACCGATACCACATGCACCCCAGACACTGGAACATCTACCTGGGAATCCATGTATCAACTTTTGGAAGATGAAGAGCCAAGAGTCACAAAAAGAGTAGGCTTAGTCGAAGATTCATACCCAATTTCTGATATACATATAGTGATCTGGCTAATTCATTCCTCCACAAATTGCTACTCAGCTGAACATCCTTCCTTACATGGATATGATAAGATAGGTTGTTGAGCATCTAAACATAGCTGACATAAACTCTATAACCAAGAGGAACACGGTCACCGACTCTTTCACCAGCAAATATTTGACTCAGATGTACCAGTTGTCGTCACCTCAGAAGAAATATGATAAGGACTTCATTGAGAAATTCATGAAGGAAAATCAGGATCAATCTAAAGTCATTAAAGGATGGAGAAGCGATGTTAGCAAGGACAAGCGAGAGGATAAGGTTATGTATTCTATAGCTTCTCTTGTCATTCCCTATTCTTATGTTGTTACCATGATATGTAGAGTATTTGGTTATGCCAAGAACAAAACGTTTTTAGACTAGTGGGTGCCCCTGATTGATGCAGCCCGATAGCTATGTTGTGGACTAGGTGACTACTCTATCCAATAATTTATGTATCCAAATCCTAGATTGTGGGAAGAAACATAGTTTTTATGAAAACATTGTTCCCCCATTTTACATCAGTGCCTATGTAATGTATGTTATTCACTTTACTTCTGATTTCCTATCCATGGGATGGAAATGGACCATACAACACCCTATGAATATCCACGTTTATTATAGTATTCTATGGGAGTCAAAATATCAGACCCATTTCTACAAAAATTTCCAGGGAGTTGTGCTTCTAATCCACCATTTCTTCTTTAATGAAAAATGCCCTAGAATCTCACTTGAAGCCAACAACGACCTCTTATCAGTTGGAAGATATTTTGGATAAGAGTCCTTTACCTATGTTTGGGTTTTTGGAAACCTTACACACCCACATGTGTTACCCCTATATATTCCCGACAAGCTCCTTGCCTGGGAAATGACCTATCAGACTGTAGGAAATGACCTACCTGAGGTCATGAAAGATAACAAGAAGAAAATGTGGCCTACCTTTCCCTTTCATTGTGGCATCTATTCCCTTGAGAATTTCAAGCATGTTGCTAAGGAAATGGAGGAAATCCAGCTTATGAACTTTCCAACCATTCTGAATCAACAGTTCGACCCCATTGATACTACCAAGAATGTTACCAATCAAGAAAAATGCAGACAGTTCACAAATGAGTCTAATAAGTATGATGACCTATTTGAGTTAGCTTCTGCCTATGCAAAGGTTGAGAGAGACGCAACAACGCAATTTAGTCCCAAAGAATTAATTCAATTCAATCAATACATGACTAAAAGGATATCCCACTTGTCCACAGAGTTATAATTAAAACTCAATCAATAGAGAATAGAGTAGGACACAGGAGTAAGAAAATCATAGGTATCAGATGTAGATCATACTAAAGAGACATAGGCTTCTTCTTCATCGTAGGCAGAGGAAGTTCTAATAGACAAGAATGTGGAAGAAATTTCAGAACATTTTTCCAAACAACTAATATGCAAACTCCTAAAAACACAGGGAAGACCTCGTTTGATGTTGATGCTTCAAAGAAAACTATGGACACTAATTATTTGGAGGTCATCCAAGTATTTCCAACCTCTGAGGTCGTTCCAAAAGTAGAGGATATTCCTCCTCTTGATGTATTCTACAGTCTGAAGCATAAGGCAATGGCAACAAATAGAGGAAAAGGAGAAGAACTAAACAAAGCCAGACTTTGGTCCCTCATAATGCCTCCTTTCAATTACTATGGAAAGACACCCAAGATGCCCTGGCTAAATACCTAGGACTACTATCATAGTATGCAAGAGATTATGCTAGTGCAACAATTGATAAGGCCTCAGAAGTGCAACAACTCCTTAGGGAGAAGGATGACAAAATAAGGCATCTTGAATGGACTTTGGAAAGTGAAAAGCAGAGAGTCACTCAATAATGGAAAGCTCAACTTGCACAATTAAAAAACCAGTTTTGCTGACCTTAAGATTCAATATAAATCTAACATGAAGAGCCCGGATCACCAAGTACAGGAGCTGCAACACATAATTAAGCAACTAAAGGCCAATCTAGAAGTAGTAGAGTTCAAGAAATAAGTAGTAGAGCTAAACAACCTACTTCATCAACAACAGGTTGTATTCTGTCAAAAGTTGGCCATTATCCAATACCTATGAAATCAAGCGATTCATGTGTATATCAACTGTATGATATGAGGACATATTACAGAGAAGTAGAGGAAAATATTTCCAACTTCATCGATTGGCAGGACAACTTTGAGGGTCAATCGAAAAATTTCCCCAAAATAGAGGAATCTCAAAAAGATATTATCTTTGAAGAATGGGACATTAAGCTTAAACATGTGAAGATGGAGATCTATAATGATAGGAACATATGAAATAAAATCAATGAATCAATCATCGATATCCTATTGCAGGCTAATCTCATTTCGGACTTCCCTGAAAATACCTTTCCGGATCTAAAATTGCTAACAAATTATTGGGAAGAATCATTAAATAAAAATGTTGATGGAATGAAGGCCATATCAAAGATTGACTTGGAATTCCACTGGCATTTCCTAGTCAAACCTCATAGTCAATGGTTGATGTTGAGGTGTCTTACAAATACCACGAATTATCTTCTTCCAGCACTTAATAATGCATTATTCACTGCTTGTATGCGCATTGATCCTCATCATCCACCTCAATTGAATCCAATGACAGACATATGCGAGCTTCAACAATGAATGGCAAAGAAGTTCTCCTCCTAGTCATGATCAAAGTTGTTATGACAATAGGCTATTATTATCTTGTATTTTCTTTTAAGTTTGGTTTGTTTAAACCACCCAACATTTTCTGGAACTTTTCCATATTTGAGTTTTGATTTCAAAATACAAATCCCCTTCATTGTTATGAAGAAGGGATTCTTAATTTTTGCAAGAAAGTTTTTGGTTTGCACTATTGTAGCTGAAAATAAGTCTTAATAGAAAGAATAACCACTCCAAGTTTACTTATGAGCAAATTTAATGTGTATCAGGTATTATTATCTATAAACTAATGCTATGTTTGTGAGTTGAAATATTATTTCTTTTCAAGTTTGTCATAAATGTTATTGCATATGATGTGTTTTAATCAAAATCTTCTAAGTGTATAAAAAACAAAGATATCTTATATGTGCAGTGAATTATATAAACTAATTTAATTAACTATTTACTTAAATTATTTATTATTATTGGTTTTATATTTATTAATGGCTTTGTGATCTACATTGTCATATTATGAGTGAAATATTTAAGTTAGATATTAAGAATATATATTGTACCAGGATCGATATAGTAAGGCCTTTAATTATATTCATTTCTATTTTACATACATCCACCAATCTTCACACCTATATCTATTTTATCCACTTTCATATATCTTTTTAAGGGAAACTCGTCCCAAAAACACAATTGGAGCCACCATCTCAAATAGAAAAGCAGATGCTCTATGTTCTCGATCGGGTGGTTTTCCCCAATGATGATGTTGCATTTTCCGAGCCTTCAATAGTACTCCTCATTGAACCTACATCTGATGATTATGTAATGTATTGGGGAACTATTCTATCCAATAGCTTAAGTATCCAAATCATAGAATATAGGAAAAAGTGCAGTTTTTCAGAAAATAGTGTTCCCCCATTCTACATGAGTTCCTACATTATGGATTGTACTTTTTTCACTTCATATTTCCCATCCATTGGAGGGAAATGGAATAGTCAATGCCCTTTTCCTATCATTTATCATAATATCATTTGCCATTCAAAATACCAAACCAATTTTTACAAGATTAGCCATGGCGTCGTGCTTCCTATCCACCAATTTGTTTTCAATGAGAAGTTCCCTAGAATCTCTGCTGAAGTACACACTGACTTGCATTCAGTTGGAAGATTGTTTGGGGAGGAATCATTTACCTATATTTGAGTTTTTTGCAGACCCTCATGTGTTGCCCCTATGTGTCCCCGATAAGATCCTAGTCTAGGAAATAGCCTATCAGACTATGGGAAATGCCTTATCTAAGGTGATGAGAGAAAGCAAAAGGACAATGTGCCCTAGTTCCCCTTTCATTGTGGATTCTACTCCTTAGAGAATTTCAAACATGCTACAAAGAAGATGGACGAAATCCAGCTGTTGAACTTTCCAACCATTCCAAATCACCAATATCATCCTAATGATACTGCCAAAAATATTACAACACAGGCAAAGTTCAGGAAGTTTATAAAAGAGCCTAATAAATTTAACGATTTCGTTGAATCGACCTCAAATTATGCTCAAATTTAAAAATAAGTAGCACCATGGCTCAGTCCTGAGGAAGTACTGCAGTTTCATCAATACATGGGTAAAAGGATTTCCCACTTTCCCAATGAATTATTGAAACTAAATCAACAGATCATGGAAGAAGACATAGAAATATGCACAACTTAGAATCAAGATGTAGCTCATGTAACTCAAACATCGACAACTTCCTAATCAAAGACAGAGAAGGTTACGAAAGAAGAAAATTTGGATGTGATTTGGTATGAGTTTCTTAAAGAGATTGGCCCTAGTAAATTACAAACTCCCTCCCACACAGAGATCGCTTAGACTGGTGTAATTACAAAGAAGACATCGGTCACTATTGAGGCTTCTAAGGAGATTATGGACACTGATGATGTGGAAATGATCCAAGTTTTTCTGACCTCTAATGTCCTTCTTAAGACTAAGGAGTTTCATCCTCTTGACATATTTTACAGTCCCAAAGACAAAGCAGTAGTCAGTAGACAAATAAATAGGAGAAGGACTGAACAAAGGAAGGCTTTGGTCCCTCGAAAAAACTCCTTTCAATTAATTTTCAAATATTCCAAGCCACCCTTAGTAAATATCCAAGGAGACTATCACAATATGCAGGAGCCTATGCTAGTTGGATAATTGACAAAGCCACATAACTGCAATAGCTCCTAAGGGAGAAAGATGATAGAATAAGGCATCTTGAAAAAAATTTAGAAAATGAAAAGAAAAGAATCATTCACCAATGTCAAACTCAACTTACACAATTGCAAACTAGTTTCGACGCCTTGAAGATTCAATATGAATCTGACATAAAGAGTCGGGATGCCCATATACATGAGCTAGAGTGTAGGATTGAGGACCTGAAGGTTAATCCTGAGATGGCATAATTCATGAAAGAAGTAGGGGAGCTCAATAAACTACTCGCTCATCAACAGATTCTATTTTTCCAAAATTTGTGCATTATCAAAGACATGTGTCAATCAGATGATGCACTTGTGAATTAACTGTATGATCTCAAGACATATAGCAAGTAAGTTGAAGAGAAAATTTCAGATTTCATTAACAGATAGAACAACACTAAGAAGCGATTAGCCAGTCTCCCAAAAATAGAAGAATCTTAGAAAGACATTTTCTTTCAATAATGGCAGATAAGGCTTAAAAATGTGGAGATGGAAAGATATAGTGCCAGGGACATATCTAGCAACATAATTGAATCAATCAATGATAGCCTGTTGAAGGAAAATCAAATCTCGGACTACGCAGAAGATACTTTTCCCGATGTTAAATTATTAGAAAAATATTGGCAAGAATCATAAAAGAAGAAGGTTGAGGGAACAAAATCTCTATCAAAGATTGACTTGGAATGTCATTGGCATTTCCTAGTCAAACCACATGGGAAATGCTTGATGTTGAGGTGTCTTGCAAGTACAACCAGGCACTTGCTCCTAGCACTCAGCAATGCATTATTCACTGCATGGATGCGCATTAGCCATCAACATCCACTTAAATTGAAGCCAATGACAGATATATATGAACTTGAAAAATGAATGGCAGAGAAATCCTGCTCCAATCCTTGATCAAGTTATTGTAACAACACTCTAGTATTATCTTATATTTTTATTTTAAGTGTAGTTTATTTGAACCACCGCAGCATGTTATGGACATCTCTATATTTGAGTTTTGATTTCAAACTATAAATATGATTCATTGTTATGTAGAAAGGGAGTTCTAATTTTGTGTGAGAAACCTTTTTGTTTGCAATACTGTAGTTGTAAAGAATTCTTAATAGAATGAAGAACAACTGTGATTCTATGTATGAGAAGAGTGAATGTGTATTGTGTGTTATTATTTGTATGATGATGCTATGTTTATGAGTTGAATTACTCCTTTATTTCAACTTTTCCATATATGTTATTGGATGTAATTGGACCATTATCAAGATTGATGTGTTTTAATAAAAAAAATTAAGTATATAGATGAACAACAGTATCATATATGTGCAATTATTTATATCAACTAATGTAATTAACTATTTAATTAAAATAATTATCATTACTCATTTTATATTCGTGAATGGTTTGATGATATAGATTTTAATTCTATAAGTGAAAAGCTCCATAGGTCAGATATATTAATGATACATTGTCTTTGGATAGATATTATAAGGCTTTCTTTATATTTATTTTTTTAGTTTGATATACATTCATTAGCTTTGAATTCATATATCCTTCACTCATCCAAGAGCCTAGTAGTCTTTGATACCATTGAGTATAATATTGTGGAACACATGAAGAAGATTAAGGGAAACATTTATTTCTGTGTTTAGTAAATTGAAACAACAACAGAAACTATTATTTAAAGATTTTAATGCAGTTCCTGCATCTCCTTTTCATTTCTTAATTCCTTAAAAGGATACAATTTTAAGAAATTGATATTAACATTTTGAATATTTTATCCTTTCATTTGGTTTTCATCTTTGCCACATATAATTAATTTAAATTTAAGTTTGAAGTGGAAAGTTACATAAGAAGAAAATGGATGCAAAAAAAGGGAAAATTTGGGAAATAATTTATCTTAAATTAGAATTTTACAAATCTACAGATATTTTTGTTGTTGTTGACAATTAACATTCAACAAGGATGTTGATCATAATTAACTTCTTTTTATAACTTTATCAGATCGTAAATCGAACACAATATTATGTTGAAATAATTTCATACCCATATTTGGTGAGTGTATTGGAGCACAACGTAGATCTAAAAAAATCAAATATCGGAGGTTTGGATGGGTAGTACATTACCAAAACACTGATATGCATTTTCTCTGATATGATTTCATTATATAAGATGTGCACTATATATTTTCTTGGGAACTTTGATTGAAAGGTTTTTAAAGTATCAGTTAAATACTATGACAATGTGTTATTACTCAAAGGGCACATTTAACCTTGGTTCAATAAAAAGGGTTAAAGTGAGACAACAATATAAGTCTTCGAATCGAAGGATATCTTTCTCATTTAATCTAATTAATGAATAATAAAATAATCTTGAAAAATAATATTAATTCAAATTGAAAAATAAAACAAGACAACATAAGTAAAAAATGAACAAAAAGTGATCCAAAAGTTGGTTATAAATACATAGCGGCCCCCATTATTATTATGATATTAATATAGTCAAAATGGGGGTGTTGTATTTTTCACCACAATTGTTTGGAAATCTTATTCATAGTAGCTTTTGAGTCCTTTTGTTGTTTGGAAAAATGGCTTCCAACATCTCTGGTAAGTTACTTCTTGGACAGTTGAAAAGATATTTGCTAGTAAGTGACAAAAGATTTGCTTTTTGTTTCTTCCTATCAAGCATTTTGAAAGCATTTAATTTGAATTAGAGTTGTAAAACCATGCTCACATCAAGCAGTGAAATGCGAACTTCTAAAGTTTGTTCATTTTTTTTTCCAAACACAAATGCACATTATATTTTCTTTTAGAAAAGGGAAAATTTTCAGAATTTTAACTAAGTTTCATAGCAGCTATTTGTAAAAGAAAGAGACTATTGTGAAATTGAATCAAAAGTGTGCTTACTCAAACAAAATCAGAAATGGCTAGATGGAGAGATCATATTGTAGGTAGCTATAAATACTTTGATGCTAGCATGGATTCCTCTTGTTGCCTATGTTTGATGTAAGCATTGCCTTGCATGCGAGAGTAGCAGCTGAAGGAAAATGGTGGAGAGATGTGAAGATCAACCAAGGTATGAACCATGGATGGAAATGAATGTTAAGATTTGTTGGTCTGTGTTTCCAATGTCCACTATAATCTTTGATAATGTCATCCCTTGCCATTTATGTATTCTCAAACCACATTCCATTCGAAGGGGAAGTTTCCTACAAGAGCCTCATGTTATTGGGGGAATTATAACATAAGATGGGTTGAAGGAATCACATGGTGAGGCTTTGTATTGGAAGAAGACAAAAAAAGCAAATAATGGTAATTGAGGGGGTTTTGATCCAGGTGCATAGAAAATGGAAAATACTTTTCCAAGTCCTCCATTTTCGAAATGTGCTTCAACACACAAGTTACATGTGAGGAAAACATGTTGTTAATTGTAAATAAGAACTTTTGCATCCAATTTTTCATCATCTTCGTGTGTGCCAGTAGGATGGTGGTTCATTTTCTCTACATAGCATCATGCAATTTCCATGTTAAATTCTTTGAGTATTTGTTTGTTATGCAATGTGATAGCTAGGTTGGTTGGATATAGGGGGATTGCATTGTCGAATTATTGTTGGTCATCGTTTGACAAAAAAGAATTTTTCATTGACATGAGAAGGTTCCAATCTTCGATTGTTGGTGTTGCATTTCTTAGATTCATGAGTAATTGTCCAAATGCAATTTGAATAGGGTCGGTCATGTGTTGACGAAAGATCGTACATAGTGTGATGACTGTGTCAAAGTTGTGCCAAAGGGCATTGTCGCGCGATGTCTCGACATACATTGGGATGTCCTTCAAAGGAGGTAGGTGGCCAAGGTCACTAACAAGTATGATCTACCTACTATCGAAAGGCACATTCTAATAGGAAGGAAATACCTCCCTTAAACAATCTTCTATGTGTGAAAGAAGTTTAGGTCCAATATATCATATTTCATCAATTAAAATGTATTTGACGTGAATTTTTTTTCTTGGAGATGCAGAAGTGGTTGGCCCTCAATAGGATGCATTGAGACTAAAGGAATGTGAATGAAAAAATGGATGGTAAGCATCTTTATGTTAAAATTTGAAACAAATATTGGAATGAGTAGGAGAAATGAACTTGAATTGGTAGTAGATTCAGTAGGAAATGTATCTCTTAGGCAATAAATTAAATGATACCTCCCCATGCCAGAAATACCTTGGATCAACATTCTAAGTGGAGGAATGGAGGAATTTGTCCTAAAGTGACTAAGGACAATGGTGAAAGAAACATTCTAGGAGGGCGATAGTGAGGTGAGCGAGTGGGGAATTGGGGTGGGGCTAGAATCGATTTGGGTGGATAAGCGAGTGAATTTTATAAAACATATGAATATCTCTTAGAAAGGGAGAGAGATGGTAGTATGGTCCCAATTATGAATAGAGTCAATGTCACAATGTCCAAGCATATCTAGGTCATCAATTTTCATGTTTTTTCCACAGTGTAGATGAGAAATGAATTGCCATTGATTGATGTCTATAGATTAATGGGGGTTCGAAAAATAATTAGTGGAGGTGTCACCAGAGCTAGGGGAATGTGGGGTTTTAGGGGCTCGATGAACATGACATGGAACATATGCATATATTTTTTATTCCCAATGCGAAACACTTCCTACATTAGTGGAGCTAATGTCTGATGGGGGTGTGCAGAAAGGGAAGTATAGAAGTAGTTCACTCTTGCATAAAGAAGCATAGGATGCATCAGCAAGATAAGGGATCAAGGAATAACAAGAGATGACATAAACAATATTGAAAGGATTTATTTGTTTCCATAGGTTATGTTTTCGGTGAGCAGAGAAGGACCATGAAAGTGTATCCTCAAGAAGAGTTAGTGTTTCAAGCGAAGGGGGTCTATTCATATATGATAAAATGAAGGGTGGTGTTGGGAAGTAGGAACCTAGACCATGAGAAACACATTGAAAAATAGTTCACGTAACATTGAGGGAAACAAATGAGCTGATAGAAAGTGAAAGGGGCAGTTCTTGTAGCATGTGTCATGTTTCTTGTGCATTGATGTCCCTATCGGCAACTGTTTCTATTAAAAATTTCCATACAATACTAAAAACAGGTGCTTCAGGGTGAAAAACTTGCGAGACACGTGCCAAAATTTTCTTATAACTTTCTGATTTTGTCTCTATCTTCACTACATATTTCACGATGTAGTGGAGAACAACATGTCAAGACAAAATAGGCTGGCAAATCAATGTTTTCTCTCCATATGGATAGGACGCCAGAGTTGTGTACATTTAACTTGTCATGATTATGAGCGGGGACATATTTATTAATCCACTGTCATCAATAATCAATGAGGAGGTGGCATTCAAATCCCATGGAACTCCATAGCAAAAAAAAAGGTAGGACCTTTTTGCGAACACATGAAGAGGGGTGCCATTTTATATGTCTTTCAACACAATTAGGAAGTTCCTCGTAGTCCTAAAGGCTAGAGGATGTAAATATCAATGGAAATGGGACGATGCATTAGTCGTGCTCTGTAGAGATATGTACATAAGGTGCATGTTGTTTAGTAGGCCGAGGATTGAAAAAAGAAATGTGGTCATCGAAATATGACTTCGTTCTATCCACTGCGCATTGGTCATCACAATCAAGTTTGTCCATATCTGGTGTGTTTTCTAGCCAAAGGAAACCATGTATGTGTGTGCAGCCCCTATGTTGCCATTGATACATGCAAAAAAGAGAAAGTAAATTTTGTGAGGCGAGTGTACATCTAGGAGAAAAAAACACCAGAAGTCCTTTGCATGGAAACCTTTGTGCAAGACCTCTTCGAGGAAGATTATGAATCGACAATGAATGTATTGCGCTACAAGATGTGGATTGTTGATTATATTATTGAATTTATATTAAGATAGTGTTGTGGCCACAACTACCACCCTATTAAAACATGCTCTGATAGCAAGTTTCTGAATGGGTCCACTAGAAGTTTGATTTCTCATTTGTCAAAATGATCTGTTTTATCACAAGGATGTTAACTCTTTGCCGAGTCAGATTTTCCATGCTTGATGGCTAAGCCATTGAATAAACCTTCGCTGTAATGGTTCATTCCTGACACAGCCTAGCCCTTTGTTCACTCCCTCCATCAAGACCTTTTAATCTTCACAAACATGTATGATATGTTTATGCCCACACAAACAATCACCCCCACCCTTATCATAATCATCGGTGCACTTAACTCATGAAATCTTCCTTTGCATCCTTTTTATATCATAATTCCTCATAACCAAAATACTCCACAAAATAGGCATAAACCATTTTGGGCCCATCGGAAATAACACAAGGCATTCATGGCTTCCAGACCCGACGACACTCTTAACCACACTTCATATATATGTCGGGTCTGAAGTTCCATCATATATTGCATATTGGCGGAGCCCCGGACCTTATGGATTAATGAACTGCCTGTTTAGCTAATCTCCTCTAATTAATAAATCATCAGCATCTTATGTAAGATTAACTATATTGCCTTGAACCTTTCGAACGTAGTTTAGAAGGTTTTCCTACTTATGATTGTTCTGTTTTACAGTCTGGAAACTATGATAATCATATTATTTTCTGCCTTCTTCTCACCACTATTTTTGATCTATATCCCTGTGTAAATTTTTATAGCAGCCCTTTGTTGAGATATTAATATAACCCAAAGGATTAATTACTTAAATTCTACATCTGTCTTCATTCATTGGTCTTCCAAAACTAAAACCAAAAACCCCAAAACAATTATTTTAGATGCTCTGGCCTTGGTAGCTGACGTACTACTATCTCAGAGGTACAAAATCAGACTGGCGCCATTGCTGGGGATTCAAAATTCCCTTAATTTTCCCTTGGGACAATGATATTCATTCATTCCCTTCCTTTAAAGGTGATTAAATGGCTTAGAAAGGTTAAAATCATTCACCTAGGCGACTCCACACTCCCAAGCTGGCACCTTTTAAACATACCAGATCTCGTTCAGAAGCTGACATAGTTAGTCCTCTGTTAGATCCTGAAAGGCTTCTAAGAAAAGCTAGTTCTAAAAGGGGACACCAACCATCTTCTTCTTCCTCTTCAGTACTATAGTCTTAAGAATTAGAATCATTTGACCCCTATAGTAATATCCCATCTGATCCTGATTACTCCCATTTATCACCTAGGGTTGCTAAACTTCTAGATAAAGGAGTTGATTTTAAGTCAGCCTACCTTATTCATTCATTACAATCTTATCGAATACCCACACTACCACCAGGATCACCTAAAACTGAATTTGATTTGGGTGTTAATCTACCAGAATATAAACCCACAAATTTCATATCCCCTACCACTTATCATTTTCCTTCCATTTTTTACCGACCTGAAGCTTCTTCTTCTGAACAACTTGAAGAGACCTTCTCTATATATTACAATCCTCTTTTTGAAACAAAATAAGGTATTCCTTTATAGGTCCCAAAGTTAGTTCTTAAGACTCCTTTGAAGTCTTTCAGGAGATCTCCTCCTTTACCTCCAACTAGTTCATCAACCTCTGAATCACCTTCTTCCTCTACTTCTTCTTCATCCTCTACATCCACACAAACTCCTTATACTTCATCTGGAAAACCTCATACACCTCAAGCACCTCATACACCACTTGCTGTCATGGCTTTCCGACCTATTGTACAGGTTAGATATGCTACCTTAGTCTTACCTAATAACCTTAATGCATTCCAAGCTAGATACTTAAAATACCTTCCCAAGTACAATGGAGAAACTAGTCCCTTAGTTGAAGACCATCCTCAAGCTTTCCTAAAATTTGCAGACAACATGAATATTGAACAAGAAAATGTTTATATGAGATTTTTTGTACAGTCACTTGAAGGAAATGTGAGGATTTGTTTTAGGAAATTACCAACAGATTCCATTAGAAATTGGGAAGATCTTACAAACATATTTAAAAATCAATGGGGTGTGAAAAAGGATCCTCTTTAATTCCTCACAGAATTTGAAGAGCTTAAAAGGAACTTCAATGAACCAGTATTAGATTTTATCAAAAGATTCAATAAACACTATCACAAAATGCCTATTGATTGTAAGCCCCCTGTAGTAGCAACTATGTCTAGATTTTCCAAAGATTTTGATGATGACTTTGTTGTTATGCTATGAGAGAGACCTTCAAGAACTCTTGAAGATATGCAAGCAAACACTATAGAAGTAGAAGCAAATAAGGCAGCCTAAACTTCTTTAAAACTTAAGGAAGAAAAGGCCCAAAGAAAATTAAAATCTATTCAAGAAGCCTCTAGTTCCTCTAAGACCAAATCAGAAGACTCAAAAATAGATGAAATAACATCTCTTCTTAGAAACCTATCAAATAGGATTTCAAAAATTGAGACCCAACCTAGGACAATACAACAAACAGTTACTAGACCCCAAAACCAAAATCAAGGTCAGTATAAAAGAAATCCACCACTATAGATTCTTTAGAGACCTACCAATGATCAACCGGTTCCTACTCCTTTATTGATAGATGACCAACAACTTGATGATAATACTATGACAATTACTAAATATATTAATAGTATGGATTCTTCTTCCAATCAAACAACCATTTTTCCTCTCTCACAACAAAATAAGGTTCAAGAAGATCAGGAAGCTTCACAAGTCTCTAAATATCATGCTTTCTCTGAATTTTTAATTGTAGAGTTAAACAAGAGGTATGATCTTAGGCCTAGAGCTAGTCTTGGGAGACCTCCAAAGGAAACTCCAGTAATTGAACCATGTACCAAAATTGCTGAAGCTCAAACAACTCTTATTCAACCCTTAGATCAGTCAATTGATACTACCCAAATTGGTAAAAACATTTTAACTGCATTTAATGTTGAACAAGAATTAGAGAGTGTTAAGATCCCAATTCCACTGTTAGAACTTTCTAAAAACCCTTGTTACAAAATCCAAGTTACAAAATGGATACAAAATACCTTAGTTGATGCTGAAGGTGATGTCATAAGTTTGCAAGATGAAAACCCATCAGTAGTTTTTGGCCCTAGTTCAGACATGATAGATGAGATAGTGCCTCCTTTCTATGCAACTCTTAAAACAAATGATTCCATGTTGTATAATTGTATGTTTGATTCAGGATCATCACACAACCTTATGCCAAAATCTATGATGGATCATTTGAAACTTGACAGAACTAAATCCTACCATGGCCTGTACACCTTTGATTCTAAAAGGGTTCCTTGTTTGGGATTGATCAAGGATCTAGTGGTTACTCTTGCCCAAATTCGAGTGAAAGGTGTAGTACTTGATATTGTTGTCACAGATATCCCTCCCAAGTTTGGAATGCTCCTTTCTAGGTCTTGTTATGCTAAATTAGGGGGAACTCTAGACTCTAGACTCAGTTACTTCAAATGGTTTCAGGAGCACAAAGACTTTCTATGCTTGATGGTTTTTCAGGTTACAATCAGGTGAATGTTGATATAGCAGACAGGGAGAAGACAACCTTTAGTACACCCTGGGGTACATTCATGCACGCTAGGATGCCATTTGGCTTAACCAATGCTAGTGCAACATTTCAGAGAGCTATCGGCATAGATTTTATGGGTCAGGTAAATAAATTTCTGGTTATTTATCTTGATGACATAACTGTTTTTTCTAAATTTGATCAGAAATATCTAAAGCACTTGATGAAGGTTTTTGACACATGTATAAAATTTGGAATATCATTGAACCCTAAGAAGTCCTTGTTTGCTGTCAAAGAGGGAAAACTGTTGGGCCATATAATTTCAAATGAGGGAGTAGTAATTGACCCCAAGCGAGTATCTGCCATTGAAACATTGACCTTACCTAGAAACAAGAAGGAGATTGAAGATTTTCTAGGCGAGATTAATTTTTTAAGGAGGTTTATTCCAAATTATGCAGAGATCGTAAAAGATATAACTGACATGCTCCGAAAGTACCATGAAGTCAAATGGACTCCCTTTTATAGGCATGCATTTGAACAAATAAAAAAGGCTATCTCTGAAGCTCCCACCTTAGCCAACCCAGATTATACTAAGCCATTTAGTATTTTCCCTTTTGCCTTTGAAACAACCCTTGCTGCTATTCTATTATAGAAAACTGAAGATTCCCATGACCAACCCATAGCCCTTTTCAGCAAGGTTATGAGAGATGTTGAGCTTAAGGATGACATCATTGAGAAGCAAGCCTTTGTCCTCATTCAAGCCTTAAAATCATTCATAATGTATATCTTACATTCACCTATTACTTATGTCCCTAATAGTGTTGTGAAAATTGTCATAACCCAACCAGACATTGATGGGAAAAGAGGTAGATGGATCACTCAAATTCTAGAGTTTGATCTAACTATCAAGACTACCAAGATAGTAAAAGGTCAAGGATTAGCCAAGCTTCTAGTTGAATCCAACTCCAAAGTACTTGGAATCAATTCTATTTTAGAAATACAAGGGAAGAATACACAAGAACCTTCTCTCATTGCACAAGGGAAGAATCCACAAGAACCTTCTCTCCTTGCACAAGGGGAGAATCCACAAGAACCTTCCCTTCATCCTAAAGGGGAGAATCCACAAGAACCTCTACCTTCAAAGCAGATCAGTCCTACACACATTGATGAAAACTTCTTGTTGTCAAACCGGTATCAAGATATTGTAAATTTCTTGATTCATTTTGAGTGTCCATCATCATTCTCCAAAACCCAGTGTAAAACCCTTAAGTTAAAATCAGCCAAGTACTGCATTATAAATGCAAATTTATACTGGAAAGATCCACTGAATATTTTGTTATTATTTTAATAGAATCATAAACTGAAGGAATTATTCATCAGTTTCATAAAGGATTTTCTGGGGGACATTATGCTTGGAGAGAAATAGCGTACAAGATTCTGAGGGGAGGATTTTATTGGCCCACATTGTTCTTACATGTAGGGGAAAAAGTCAGAGGTTGTGTTGCTTGTCAAATGTTTGCTGGTAAACAAAAATTAGCAGCTCTTCCACTTGTTCCATCAATAGTTTCAACACCTTTTTCTCAATGGGGATTAGATTTTGTTAGAGAGATTCACCCCACTTCAAGTAATCAACATAGATGGATCCTCACTACAACAGACTACTTTAGTAAATGGGTGGAAGCAATTCGAGTTAGAAATGCTATTGATTCAATAGTAATTAAGTTTATTGACGAGAATATATTATCTATATTTGGTTTCCCAACTCAAATTGTCACTAATAATGTAACAACTTTTTCTAGTGTTAAAATGATTGACTTTTGCCATAAATATCAGATTCTGTTACATCATTCAGCTCCATACTACCCTCAAGGTAATGGCCTTGCAGAGTCATCAAATGAAATTCTGGTAAAGGTAATCAAAATGACTCTAGCTGATCATAAGAAGAGTTGGGATTCACATTTGATTTATGCAGTATGGGCAAACAGAATTACTCCAAAAAGATCAACTAGAAAATCTCCATTTTAGTTAGTCTATGCGAAAGATGCAATTTTCCCTACCAATTTGGCCTTCTTTGTTTTAAAATTCCTGCAGGATTCAACAGATGAACCTGATGATTTTTTAAGAAGAATAAATCAGATTATTGAACTTAACGAAAACAGAGATGAAGTTCAATACAAATTGAATAAATATCATAATAATATGAAGGCCATGTTTGACAGAAGAGCCAGGGAAAGGGACTTTAAGGAAGGTGATCTAGTTCTAAGATGGGATGCCAGGAGAGAAGAGAAAGAAAAGCATGGCAAATTTGACAATCTATGGTCTGAACCTTTAGCAATTGCTGAAGTCAAGGGTAACAACACTTTTGTGCTGCAAAATCTTGATGGGATATATTCCACTTATCCTGTAAATGGAAGGTTTCACAAACATTACATTCAGTACTAAGAAGTTGAAATATTTTTCATTGTAAATACTCTGGTTTTCTTTTACCTTTCAAGATGTCAGTGTGACTTTCTTTACAGCAAGGACTCCATAGCCCGAGGAGAAGGCAAATGGATCTGCAGGTTCTCTGCATTCTACCGGAGAAAGCAGTCCCCAGTTGGAGCCAATGTTGTATCATTTTTTGGTTTTGATAAGATAGAATAAAATAGTCAAAAAATAAAAAATATTTTGAAAAAACGTTAAGTTAGGATATGGACATAACAATAGTGAATAAAATGTTAGTGAAAAAAATCTTGATGATGATGTCCATATCAAAGAAAATGTTAGGTAGATGTCCTAAAAAATAAAGACAAAAAGAAAATGTTAGGTTAGAAAGAAAAGAAAACAAATAAACTCTCAAAGTGAGCAAGGCTAAATTCCACTACTACTGGTTATGCAAAATAATGGTTGTGTGTAGCTTGTCATAAATGCTACAACCCATCTAAGTCAATAGTTTAATCTTGACTGCTTCATGCTTTAAATTTGATGTTATAGTTAGAGAATAAAGATACGGCCAAACTGTTTAATCTTGGCAGATCAGTAGTTAGGTAGAGAATAGTAAGGTGCCCATCAGTTCAATTTGAGCCCTTGGATGTTATAAAGTTAGAATTAGATATTTTTCGTATGTAAAATAAAAGGAAAGGAAAAGGGTTTTCTAGCTTAAATGCACCCATTAAGTGAAGAAAAAGTGACAGGATAAGCAAAGGGTAAGTAGAAGAAGGGTTGCATAAGTTTGATGATTCATTGGACAAATGTACATTTATCATGTTTTACCATATGTTTCTATGTCCATGATGCAATTACACAAAGCAAATGATGGTCTACAAGATAAATTAATTAACTTCCCATTCATCTCCATTCATCCCTATATTCACTAATTTCCCCTTCCCACCTTCATACATTCATATCCATTCATTTTCCATAAAAGAACCCCTTTTCCTAAGGTCAAAACCCCTTTTTCCTAGGAAAAGTGAAAACCCCATATAAAATCCCTTTCTACCCAAAAAACCCACAAAAAGGTGTTTATCCTAAGTATTGATGCATATATGAAAAGTAAATAACTCATGAAAAACATTATACTTAGTGTATTTCCCCTTTCAGCTTATATTTCATATATTTCCCCTTTCCGCTCATATTTCATATTAATGCTAACCTATAGTATTAAACCCTTCAAATTCCCTTTTCTCGTATATATTAACTCCCTTTATTAAATAACCCGAGACCTTTAGTTTTATTATAAAACTATGTATTTCATAAAATATCTCATTGCATGCCTTTCAACGTATATGCACCCTCCGCCATTGCGATATGCGAAGCACGATAGACCCGGAACCGACGCATATATATTTCATATTTCATTGCTATATCGCATTTGCCTCCATCGCATGTCTTGGCTAAATCATTACCCTCCACAATTGCGATCTCCGATTGCGAAGGGAACCCATAACCGATCGCAGTATTAACTATGATTTATTTCCATATCGCGTCCGGCCCTTATCGCATTCCTTGCGGTGGACCTTCCTCTGCTAAACCCCGATTGCGATATGCGGTATGAACCCGGACCCGAAATCATTTATCTGCCCGCATTCATATTATTTCAAGTTCGTCATACCATGTTTTGTGAACAATTCCTTTGTTAAATTGTTTTTATGATTTAAACAAAGAACCCGGCTAATCTCAGTTTTAACCCATAAATAAAGCTATTCCACCATTATTAGTCATTGGGCCCCTCCATACTAATGTTTCTCTTTACCACCATTTGATCTAATGCATTCGAATCCAATGGCCAACAACGATTTCAGGTTGGATCTCTGTACGCGCATTACCCACCCAAAAAAGTGGTATTCCACTAACCTCCCTTGCTACGTGTCAAGCTCAGATCATTTCGGGTGACCCCCTCCCAAAACCGCCCACGCCTTATAAGAAGTGCGATGAAAACCAAAACCGCCTCCTACATAACAACAAAATAACCACTGTTCATTTTGCTCCATAATTCAAATAGAAGACTCTGTTCTTCCATTTAAACGAAAAAATTACCATTTTGCTTTGTTTTGCATGTTTTCACAGTGAAACCTCCATACAGGCTCTGTGACCAATAAAACCATCATTTCACCTTCTGATATGCTCTAGACTCCTTCCAATATCCCTTAAACCTCTATAAAACCATTGAAGACCTTCTCTGTCACCTATGTTTTTCTTAACAGTTTATGTGTTTTGCAGGTAAAGACTCATGTTCCAGGCTTACAAAGGAACAATCCTGCATATAGTTGGAAGACAAATACAGAGATCATATCAAATTACTGTACCATGTGACATAAAATCTAAAAGGATTCACTATTTAAAAACACAGTAAAAACTTGAAATGCACAGTGAAGGTAAAGGAACACAGTAAAGGTTACTCAGAACGGATCAGCTTATCGAGCCTTTCTTTCTTGAACTCGAAGAGACAAAGGATCCATTCTATGCCCTCCGGGGGCCGATCCCGGCTAAGTGTCGGGGTTCAAACAAGATAATGTCAGTGTGGTATGGCGCATGGGGGAGGCTTCCTTTCTCCTTCTCCTTATTTACTCTCCTGTTAGTCAAGCCCCGTTGCCCTCTCCCTCTCCCTTATGGTTGAGCGGCCTTAACCTTGTTTTCGCAATAGCAGTCGATGGGTGGGTGCACTTCGCCTCCTGCCAGTGATAGACCACCGGTCTTTCATAATACGGGACCGGAATGATTATTCTTGCCCGATGAGTCTACATTCATCCCTGGATGTCGTCGGGTACTTATCACTCCCCCACCATTCTTGCCACCGTCACCTGCAACCCGCGCTTACACACTCGGCTCCCTGAATCAATAGGCAATCCTTTCAATAGTTTTGACCTCTTTCATAATGCCCTAAGCCTCAAATATATAGCATGAGCATATAAGCCTTATCAATTATCTCATGAGTTCATTTTGGAAAAGGTTTGGTTTTTCTCATGATTTATCTCTGTTTCTCTATTTGTTAGACTCCATTAGGAATAGTAATTCTTCAAACAGGTCGAATCTCAATGTTTCCATACTTTATGGAGTGACATATGAGTGAATATTGGTATATTATTTGGTCAACCCACTCTTTTTACCTCTAGAAACTCACTAAAGTTGACTAATGTTGCCCCTAGGGAAACACAAAGAGTTACCCTAGGGACTAACACACCTGATTCATGGCTAGGAATATTTATAAAGCGCCTTGCTAATTCCTGGGGAGTGTTAGCTTGGCAAATAGACCTGTGAACTTGGTCAATATTTCAGTCATCTTGCCTTTCTCCTTTGAGCTTATGAGTACATTATTTTCCTATATAACAGAGGTAGAGTAAAATACTTTCAATTCAAAATAACAAGCTAACGAGGAGATCCTTTGTTACTACTCTTAGATACATAGTCGTCCCAAAATGCAATCGTAAGAAGGAAAATATTATTGAAGAAGCTCTCGTGTTCAGGAGTTCTTGAGAGGGTTTATTGGAAAATGGTTACAACATTCTTTCATTTATCCTGGACCTATACCCGACTGTCACCTTCCTCCAAAAACCCCTTCTTAAATTTTCTACTAGTTTGGACTAGCATTGAGACACAAGATAAGTGTCACAATCTCCCATCTATGAGATCCAAGGCTTGCGACCTTCTGCCAGCATTTTGGCCTACTGTCCAAGGGTATCGAGGCCTATGGCCTACCTATAACATACAAATAGGGTTGTGGCCTAATGTAGGAGAAACATCCAAACATAAGAAGCCCAAATGGTATACATAACTCCCTCTTGAGTGTGTCTCCCTCCCTACTGTAGTTTAGACCAATAAGATGTTGTAGCAACCCTCTTTCTACAGCTTGTAATAGTGATGCAAAACACCAAATGGCACAAAAAAATACACAACAAGCATATCTCTGACTATGTCCCTATCCAAAAAGAAACTCACACCCAAAATCAAGAGTTAAACTTCCCATACAATCTACTAGACTCCATGCATGTTGCCTCAAACATGCAACTTTCTCTCCCAAGGAAAGCACACCTTAAATAGAGATATAAACTTGACTCTGCACACCTACATCCTTGCCTTAGATTTTGTTGTATTTCAAAGGTGATGATTCACTTGGATTTCCAAATGAGGTGAGAGGATGCCTCTATATATAGAATTTTATGGGGGATCATCGGAGATGACCATTGGGCTTGATGAGTTGACATAAGGATGAGGTCGACCTTATAAGTTTACCTGAGAGATCATAAATTCAAAAACCCATTTTTCCTTATCCAAATTTGGCAATCTTTAGATCTATTTTGGTCCTCTCAAAGAGAGGAATTCAATGTTGCAATAATCTTCCCCATAGGAGTTGTCCAAAGTGGAATTAGGCCCTAGTTAGCAATTTTAACAACATCAAGCTAGAGGTCTTCAACATGGTAGGAGGATTACAAGGAAATAATTTTCTAGAACATTGATTGAGTTGGTTGGTGACTCTGACTTGGCAGAATGCGAAGCACTAGCTAAATCAAATGTTAATGCATTTTTTTGGTCACATTCATATGTAACTACAAATTGTGAGCATGATGTAGTACCGTTGCTCCATTAAAAAGCATCATCCACCTCCAGATGGGAGTTTTTATGTACTCCCTGGATTCTTTTTCTCTAAAATTTTATAATTTGTCTTATGTTGCCACCTATCATGAGATATTAGAGAAATGATAACATTTATTTCCAAAAACATGGAAAGATGTTCAGAAAAGTGTATTTGCACAACCATTAGTATAAGAGTATTGTTTTCATGCAGCATATGTGGTAGCAATCCTTACAGATGGGTTACATTTAAAATATGAGAAAATAATTGTTGGATATAGGAGCATAATGTGGACATTGGGTGAGTCTCTAATCGAAGCTACATAATATTTGTCAACTGATGAGAGTTTGAGAAGCCAAAACTGGCGTATTCCTAACATGAGATATACTTAGAATCAGTTTATGGATGCAAACACTATTGAATATATAGACAAATCACTAACAAAAATACATAAACCCTTTCTTGTTTGTTTCATATTTAATCATTACATTGTTTGTTTCTTATCTGTGATAGGAAATGAAGTTGGATTTGATGAGGGTGGGACCTATTTCTTTTCACATAGATAGTGTCCAACTAGTATTAAATGATAAATACCTAATTTAACAAGAGTAACGAAAAGCATCAATGGGCTCATTCAAGTACATGAAACTACCCTTGATGTCTATATTTGGTATCTTGGAAAATTTTAATGGTTTATATGTTGCTTGTTTTTGGGGCATTTTGTTGAGTTTTGAGTTTTTCTTTGGTCAAAGATTATTTTAGTCCCTTCAATTCATTTATTTATTACTTCATGCTTAGATTCATAGATCTAGTTTTATAATTATTATTCTTTTCTTTATATAATTGGTGGTTTGAAGAAAGTTGTTTTTATTTCCTTTCAATTTTTGGCATGAATTTAGCATCTTCACTTTTAGAATCTAGTAGGCTACTATGCTTATTTTATATTTTTTGGAAAAAAAATATTGATATTTGGAAAGGGAAATGAACCATGGATAGCTAAGTGAAGAGAAAAATGGTTTATGTACTAGTTTCCCGCGCATTCAATGTAGGAGGCCTATTGACACGAGACCGACATTCTTTTGTATAGTGTTGTTAGTCATTTGTTAGCCATGCTTTCAAGTCTTCTAGTTACTAAGTTGTTCAGGTACCCACATGTTCTTAGGACAATTAGGGGATGATATAACATGATTTAGTCCAACTCATGCCTCGAATCTATTTTTTACCTATTGATGTAAGTGTTTTGTTACCACTTCTTATCACCAACAAAATTATACCATAACATAACCGAACTTGAAGACAACATTTCTCATCTTCCTTTTAGATAAACACTCTATGGATGTCTTTCTCTTATATCGTAGAAAATTTTATTGGTTTGTTTGCTGCTTGTTTAGAGGATTTTTTCAAGTTTGAATTTTTTTGTTTGTTTTGGTCAAATATTTTTTTAGTCCCTCGAATGCTTATAGTTCTCATTTCATGCATAGATCGATAGATCTAGTTTTATTTTTATAATTATTATTGTTTTATTTATATATTTGGTGGTTTAAGAAAATATATCTTATTTCCTTCCACTTTTTGGTATGATTTCGACATCTTCACCTTTTAGAATATAGTAAAATATTATTCTTATTTTATATTTTCTTGGAAAAGAATTATTGATATTTGGGAAGGGAAATAAGCCCTAGGTAGCTAAGTGAAGAGAAAAATGGTCTATGTACTAGGTTCCTATGCATTCATAATAGGAGACCTATTGGCGTGAGACCGACATTCATTTTATGCAATTTCACTTTTGATGCAAAGGCGTTCATGAGTTCCCTGACCTGGGAAGAACAATGGTAGCTGATCATAATGCTAAGGAGATTAGAATGTTTATTTCAAAAGCAGGATTGTGAAAATTGTTTGAACTATTTATTATTTTGGTCATATTGACTACCAGATTTTTGTCTTGATGATTTTTTACATTTGTAATGACCTTGTACAACATTGGTTTGAAGAGCCTGATGTTAGAGCAAGAAGACTCTCTACAAAACACAAGGACTACATTGGCTCAGATGACCAATGTTTGGAGGGCACTCGATGTTCTTAGTGTTGCTGAGTCTCTTCACTTGAAGCATGAGAGGATACAATGGTATGGCCATAACATCACTTAATATGATCCTCTTTACTAATATCCTCACAATTTGAAGGAGAGAAATGATTAGTTGAGAATGTACCATTATGATTAGCTGAGAGAAAGATGAGAAAGTAGATTTTTAAAACAATGTTGAAAGAGGCCCTCCTCTTACTGGTAACAAACAACTTGAAACCACAAGATTGTCAACTTAAAAACCATAGGTATTTATTTGTAAATTCCATGGCGTAATTTGTTGTAAGTCTCACAAGAAAAATTGGTTCCTATGAGAAACTAAGACATTTCAATCATCCATTTCTTCATTATGATCAAACATAACAACTACCATTTTTGTAGCAACTTTCTATTGCATGGCTGAAATACCTCATTAACCTTCCTTATATCAGTAAGTATTGCTAGCAAGGTTTTCATTTTCCAAGGCCTCATGTATGTTAACCACTGTAGGGAGTACAAATTATTGAAAGAGTCCATTACAACTCATTAAAACTAGTTCTTTTCCCACAACAACATATTTCATATCAACACTTCCCTCAAAGACATATTTGATTTCACACCTACCATACCATTCTTAGAACACAATTGGTGGTGTGTTGGTTTAAAGTTGAAGTAATTTGAAGAGCATTGATATTGGACACCATTGTGTATTTTTGTTTTGTATACGTCTGATACCTTTTCTTATGAATCATTGAACATTACTAATACTCCCTCTATGTCTACTCCCAACATTATTGTTTTATGTTTTGGACCTGAATTTTGTTGTGCTTGTTGAAGACCAAATTTCAAAGGAAGTTGTGAACCACATTTCTAATGAGCCATATTACATGACATATCATCTAATCTCTTCCTTTCCAATTTATCAGTTTGACTTTATGGGTACCACTGGCTCTAAACATTGTAATAGGAATTGATTAGTTTTTTACAAAGGAAACTTGTATTTGCATTTCCTCCCAATGGAGAGAAAAGGGCAGTAAATATATCTTGTTGCACTAAACCATTGGCTTGTGGTTTGTCTGATATAGATGGCTCTATACTTTCGGGTTGTCCATAACAATGAGTGAATTCATCCTACAATGAGTGAACATAACCCTTATTTGAAAATTTAGCCATATTTCTAAGAACTTGATTATTTAAAGAGTTTTTCTATGATATAGAAGGGTTGATAGGTTTTATGCTAAAAATATTCCCATGTTTCCCTTTTCCATGTATACTTGAGACCATTTTCTATCAATTTCGTTGATTCCCTTCATGCCTTTAGATTTGATCATTATAACATATTTAAATGTTGAGAATCATTTTTCATATGGTGACTTTTGTAAACTAGAGTCTAGATAGGTTGATTGAATATCCAGCCAATGATGTTACAATCTCCAACATGGGATTGGTATTTTCACTTTCTACCTCTATCAGATTTTTTTCCAGGAATAACCTTGTTAGTTGCTGACTTTGAAGCCTTTTGTCAATTTCTGTAATTTAGTCCTCTACCATGGAAATCCATTTTGTTTGACTGAAGATATGCATATTTTAAGTGAATTTGACACGTCCTAGTTACGATTTGTTAAACCACAACTTTCTCAAGAACTTTGTGTACAAATTGAAGTCAAAAAGCTACCAGATATTGTTGTTGATGTAAGATTTGGTATATTTTATCTTTTGTTGATATTGGAACATTCTACATGAAACATAAGAAACTAAAATTTTAAGAGTCTAGCTAATTTGAAGTTTAAGCTATCATAGTTAAGAAATTAAGTTACATGTTGCATTTTTACAACATGCACTTTATCAAAGTCAACCTTTGGAAATTATAGCAACTCTAGGGTCATTTTTCTAAAAATGGTTGCCAGCAAGATGATCAATCAGTCATTCTGAAGTGCAATTTGGATGGTTGTTCAGAACTTTAAGGAGAATTTCCTTGATTCAAGGTATTTAACCAATGACGAAGTTACCAATGTCATAGAGTATGTTGTAGAAAAGTTGTAGTTTGTACGTTCTGTTTATACATGTTTTATAATCATCCCATCATCAATTGATATAACTTTTAATGTGCCCAACAGGAAACAAGAAATCTTTGAAGAATGGAGAAATAAATATGGGCATCGAGTTCTCCAATTTGTGGATTGATCTAAGAAAATTGTTTTGGTTGGAGATCCCCCGGATGCAGTAATTGTCTGAGATATTCTTGCCATTGTTGTGAGACAACTATTAGATTCACCATTATTCATACCAATTAATACCTTATTTAATGTTCCAATTGGCATGGAAATAAGGGCTTTTTATCTTATTAGGTTAGCATCTCCGAACAAGAATGCATTGGGTCATTACAAAATTTCTTTTCACCAAGTCAGCTTAATAGGTTAGGAATTGATACCATCAGATGCCATGCAAGTACAGTTTCATCCCGTGAGACCATCTTATGCTGGGGAAGTTATTGCATGGCATTCAAACAGTAAAGAATGATTAAACCTCAATTATGGTAAAGTGTGAGCAGATGTGCAACCATCAGTTGTTCATGCATTGTATAGAATTAAAATAGAAACAGCTCCACGAAAAATTGAGATTCTTTTGCTAGCTAATGTCCTTTCATTTAAGAGTATGGAAGGAGGAATTTCTTCTTGTATGTGTGCTGAAAATAGGGAAGCTTTCATTAGAACTAGAAACCAACATATATAGAGGGTTCAAGGTGTTCGAAACGCTAATGTCAATGATATGAATATTAACATTCAAAATCATGTGAGTTGTCTACCCTTTTGTTCAATGAGTGGCATTATTCACATAGTAATTTGATTGTATACATAAGTTTGTGCTAATGGTGATTTTTTTTAACTAAGGAAAAATATGATCCCATTGTAACAAGAGTGTCAAAATCAGAAATAGTGCATGTTGTTTCTGACATGTTTTCATGGTTGGCATTCCCATGGGCATTGAGCAACAGTAAATTTTGCAAAAAGCACTTGCTCTTCAGGAACATGCTTAGACTGTAGTGGGTTGAATATTGTTTTTGGGCCATCAATAGGTGCGGTATTGAATGGAACAATCTTAAAACTTAAGTTCATGATCTATGTTTGAAATCAAAGCCCTTTTTGTGGCTTAAACGTGGACCTGTGGCCGGAAGAGGAATCCCGAGACTGTCCAAAGATAAATGGGTAGGAGGACAAGCATGAACAGGAAAGTGAAGTCATTTTCCTACAATTATGTATCTACTCTATAGTTGCGAGTCCACAACATAAGGTTCAAGACTATTCAGAAGGAAATTATTAAAGATTGCTTAGATTGGTAATAGGACATAGACCGTTTTGGTAGCAAACTGAGACCTGGTACCATAATTAGCAATAGGATCCAAAAGTTCATTGTTTCTTAAGTCTATGATCTAGGGTGGTTTATTTGTAGACGTAGATTTGTAGTTGTTTGTTAGGATTCCAAACTCTATAATTATGGAACTGAAGTATTTGTGGATTGGATTATGTGCTACTTTACTCTGTTTTTCTCTATTGTTAAACAATAATCCATTTTGTCAAAATTATTGCATTGTTCTTTGCAAAAGGTTGAATTGCTTATATTTTGTATCACTAAAAAAAGAAAGGACATATTGACTATTGTGTTAAATTTCACTAATGTATTAGGAAATAAAAGAGTGTCATTGTAGGAAAGTTGAAACCCTAGGGCACAAATACCCTAGCCCGCTATAGATGTTCATTTTTGGAGTAGTTTATGACAACTTTAGTCAGGATAAGTTGCAAAATATACGGTGGGTGTGAACTAATCAAAATTTCAAACCAATATAAATCGGACTGATGACTATCTCTAGTTGTCTACAAGAGGTGGAAAATAAAGGCAACAATTTTATTTGAAGAGAGTGCTTGGTTTATTAATCTAAATACTTTCTCCTTTGAGGTTAACTTCAACTTATCTACATAATACACTGAATGAGATCTGTTTTCCACCTTCAGTGGCCACATAAAGGAGGTAATTTGGGTACCATACACCATTTTTCCATCCACAAAGCTGGAGATCAAGTTGAATATGAATATATGAGAAGGATAGATGGACTAAATTGGGTTGAGTAATTAGCAAGAATCATATAAAAAACAAGTTAACGAGTTTATTAGTAATCACTAAACGCACATGAAATATAGGTTATGTAGTAAGGATTCAACAAATATATCTGATGTAACTACAAACAGGTAGAATCACCCACTCCTAACCACAATTGTAATAATAATTTAGTCTAGTGTAAATTCCGAGTATTCACCCTAATTAAAATGAATCCAATCTCTCTTTTTTCATCTATGTTAGTTTGTTTGGTGCAGACATCTCAAGCCAAAGTGAGAATGTGGGTACCTAATAAGCATGAAATTGTGTTTGATCTCAAAAAAAACAAATCACAAACAAAACACCTCTGATGGGCCATATCTATTTAGTGCGTTGAGAAGAAAATTCCATGTAAAAATAATTAACATCTCAAATTCGAGTGGAATGAAATGTACTAGGAAGGAATGCCCAAATTCCAAAATCAAACTAGGGTTTCAAACTTGACAATCATAGTACCAGTAAAGGACCATGTTGAGAACCAACCAAGAATAGATACAATAACATATACAAATAATATTCACAATATATTTTTATCTTAGAATTGGTAAAGCTACGGGCTCAAATGAAAACCCATGAGGAACATATTTCTCAATGCATGTCTTGGTAGGTTAGTACCTCTAAAACTCTTACAGTACTAATAAATGGATATTTTTATTACAAAATTTCGAGGCCCTTCCTACCAATATCAAAATCTCAATAGTTTGCATGATCGATATGAGGCAATAGCTAAAGACAAGATTTTCACATGCAGTGGGATGAATAATATGATTAAATAGAGAATTAGTTAGCATAGAGCTCAATTCACTTGATGTTCCTTTGAGTATTACATGCATATCTAAGTGAAACTTTAGGAGTACATATCTATTACTTTTCAAAATTACATCATGAAGCAACATATTAATGATGCCCCATAAACCTTCACCTTCTGGGAGGCTCTGTATTCTTCCCATGATGCCCATAATTATGTGTAGAGTGTAGTAGAATACTTACACTATTTATCCAATGTGTATATAGATGTATGCATGTATTCATGTTGGCCCATATCAAACTAATTTTAATATTTTGAATATTTCGAATTAACTTGGCTTCAAGCTTCCATTTCTGGAATCGCAATGAATCTCTTAAGAGTTTTGAAGATGTTTATTAGGGATTTGAACATTCATGGGGTATGAAACACCCCCGCTTTACCATCCAACCAAGATCACCATTATACATAGCAACAACAGAGGTAAGTTTATCATACCTAGACCTGGTCCTTCAATAGATGGAGCTTTGAAGAAACAACTATTTGACAATTCACCTTGAGGAACCCCTACAACCCCTATAGATATGCAATATATTCTGGGATTCACCCTACCATCATCACTTTTTTTTTTATTGTCAAGTGATAGAATTCTGGGTTTGAAGCTCAGGACCTGCCAACTACATCTGCTTCTTCTGGAATCTCTCATGATGGTCCTCCTCTTAGATCGTCTGGCACCGCTGCAAGGTGGATTGAGTGGATAAAAAGTTTGAGGATGATGCAGATTAGATAGGGCGTTGACAGGAAACTCGGTGAAGTATTAAATATGTTGAAGGATTCGATTGACAAATATGTTACTACATATGAAGTAGGAAAGGAAAGTGTATGAATGAAGAACCTTCTTTCAAAGATTCAGTTTATATTCCTACTATGAAAAGTTTAGAAGCAACATCAACTCGTTTGGAGGATCCTGAAGTTTTGTATTTGATTATGTGAATGTGAAATTATATTATTAGTTGGGGTTGTGTCTCCAAATGTAAATCTCTCCAAGGTTTTGATAACATGTTGGTTATCGATTAGTTTGACCGGGAGAGATTTGTTGTCCTTGATCTATTGGATCAAGGAGTGTTGATGCTTTGTGAGTGAAGCATTGCCTCAGAGGAAATATGGACAACACTTTGTGTTGATGTCTAGGTCCTAAAGTTGGAAGGGTAGCGTTGGTCATCGAGCTCTGACACACACCTGGATTTCTTGGTTGATGGTTAGCAAGTAAGCCTGATGGTACCTAGAGAGGTTGAAAGTTTCAGTCCATCTTATTCCCATTCAGATAGATTTCCCTGGTGAGGAATCTAGTCCATGGAATTGCAGTGCCTAAATTATTGAGAGACGAATGGATAGATTTCCTTGGTCAAGAATCTAGTTTGTGACATTGCATTGCCTAAATTGTTGACAGGCCAATGGATACATTTCCTTGGTTAGGAATCCAAGCTGTGGAATTGCAATACCTAAATTGATGAGAGAACAATGGATAGATTACCCTAGTAAGGAATCTAGTGCATGGTATTGTGGTGCATAAACTTCCCAAAAATCATCTATAATAAGTGAGGGTTTTGTACATGCTTGCAAAGAAACAAGACAAAGAAATATTTCTTTTGAAGCATTCAGATTATAAGAGCATATATTCTTTGTATTATTTGGGGAGTTGTTGAGTCCCAATTTTGCTCATTTTTGATAATATTTCTAAGGCCTTAACCCACTTATTTTTAACCCTTCTTATCCCTAAAACCCCTCTTTTACTACATTTTGTGTGTTTTGACCAAGAAGGTGCTATGAACTTGAAAGAATACAAATTATTTTAAAATGTATCATTTTACTTTAATTCCTAAGTATTTTCGAAGTTAAAACATTATCTAATAGAATCACCTACAATATCAAAGGAGCTGACCACATCTTGCTCAGATCAACCATTTTCGAAAGCAGTTCCGAGATTCCTGCAGCTACTCCACAATTTCCTGCAAATTTGTTGATTTCTTGTACACACGGAAAATTCTTCTAACCGCCCCAATTTCATATAGCCATGGAAAATTTCCTACAGAGTTCATTGATTTCCTTTAGACATGGAGATTTCCTATAAGTGTCATGATTTCCTGCAACGATATCCATGGTTGAGCATGTTTCGGTCAACCTCGAGGAGAACGAAGACATGGGTTTTGTTGAGAAAGTCACTAATATGGATGTTGTCCTATTGGTCACCTCAGAATTGCCATTGAAACTACCCAGACCTTCATTCCTTTTTCAAATGGCCATATTAAGAGGTAGTTCTAGCAACTTCATGAAATCTGTTTGATCCATGCTTTCAGTCATGGATCGAACTCATCATTCCTATTTTTGTTATCTTTATCAACTATTGTTAGACAATAGTTGTAGGGTGTTATAATTTCTAATTCGAGGCAAGTTATGCCCATGTCTTTGTATAAGAGACCTTTATTTTTATTAGAAGGGAGAGAGAGGATCTTGAGAGAGGAAGTACATATTGAATATATCATACCTGTATTACTGTATATTTTCCAGATTTATATAATACTGGATGTCCTACTGAATTTCATTGAGTAACTCTTTTCATAGTTGAATAGGTTGTGAATAATGGAGGCCCCCGTTTACTCACAACTCCTATAGTTGCAAATTTGTTTTACTTTTATTTATTTTTGTTATGTATTAATAGAATTAACACACAATCTACATTTCTCTTTTCTAAATTGTAAGAACTTATAAATGATGGTTTAATGTGAGCTTATTTGATGAATTATTTGGAATGGTTAAATAAGATCTCATTTTTGTTATGAAAAGTGTGAATTGAGTTAATAGTTGTTGTTTGGGTTAGTATTTTTTGTTGATCTGCATCAACAATTATAGGTGTTGTAGAGAGATGAACATGGAAAATTTTAGGGGCTAATGTTCGCCTAGTGGGCCAATTTTCCATGATTTTTCAACAAAAAAGATTCGAAAATTTCCAATTTTTATAAAAGATGATTCACCCAAATTTTAGAATATAAAAATATTTTACATTAAAAATTGCCAACATTATATCGAGACTATATAAAATCATTATAAATTTGAATAATTTTACAAATATATCAATAAACACTTTGTAGTTTGCATATTAGGGATTAGTGAGATTCACCAATTATTTTAAACTTCAAGAAAATTTTCCATCCTTAAACTTTTCCTTAGAGATGATTTATCTACTCCATAGCCTTTGCTGCTATGTGTTGATGAGGAAAAGATTTCTTTAAGTGGTGTGTGTGTGATTTTATCTAAACAAACACTTACAATATTAGCCTGCATATATTTTTCGCAACATCTCACAAGCTTACCTACCCTTGTTCAATAATTTATGTCTATCAAATTATAAGTTTACAATTTGCCCAACATTTTGGCATCGTTGTCGAGGAGGTGCTACGGGATGATACTGGATGTGTTTTACTATTATTTATTTTGTTTTAATTTTCCAGGATTGGGGAAGTCGAAGTGGTAAGACATGGGATGGTGTAAGGCCTACACACCTGTAGAGATCAAAATTCGCTAAATTCATGTCCTGATTGTTTGGTAAGTAGAAGTTTTTAAATTTTTTGCATAATATATGAATAGGGTCAAATATCTTCAAATATTTTTAGTGGTGATATGAGCACCACTTCCTCCACTAATAAATTGGTAAGGAAAATGAATTTCGTAAAGAGCAAGGCAAAGGAAACAGAGGAATCCAACAGGGGGTTTACAACAGGGTTTAATAGTTGATCCTAAGTGGACTGATACTCCCACAACAACTTCTTCTCTGAGAAAATCCTATGTTACTGCTGACTCAAAACTTGTAATGGCACCTCAAAGGCAATGGAAAACACGTCTTGCAGGTATGTTACAACAACATTTTCAATTTCCTGATGCTAAGAATCAGATGTGGAACATTTTAATGCTTTGACAGTCTTGGCCTTGGTAGGGGAATTTCCCTTGCCCTATTGCACCAAATTATTACTCTCAAAACTTTCATTTACAACAAATGGTATAGCAACAACTTCTTGCCCAGCCAATATTCAACAATAAAGCCATCCAATCTACTCACAAGATTGTAATGGCCATTTATCTCACTTATCCTACCCATTGCACTAGACCTCAGCCTCTGTAGGAAATTTTCGTACCTTTGCTGCAGGTGTTTCCCCCGTCTCTATAGGAAATTGAATTAAGGTTATTAAAATTGGTGACCCAACTAGAAAATATTGAGGATATTATAAAGGAAGAAACCCCTAACATATATGAAATAGAAAATGTACAAGAAACAACAGAACAAAACATTCTACCAGATTTTCCATTGGAAAATATGCAGACCCCGGTGTTCTTTAGCCTACGACTAATTCAGGGAGGCACCATTTAACCTTGAGGAGGCCTTGGTTGGCCGAAATAGATGCCTTCATTAAGTGTAGGTCGGGGAACATGACCATCACTCATGAGGCTGAAATTAAGCACATCAATATATATCCACCTACTAAACCCGTGTTGAAATCAGAAAATATTCATTGGGATGGGGAAGAACTTAATTCAAAAATTATTCAACCAATTTTGACAATATACCAAGCTATGGTCCATAAACAAAACACTGGGGATAATTTAATTAATTTCTCTATTTCAAACACCGATTTTTCCCAATAGTTAAAGGGGAAGTCAAGTCATTAGATAAATGTCATTGTTGAGCATAACTTCCAAGACCATAGTACAACAACCAAATTAAATTCATCCCTCCTATCTGTATTTCCTGCAGAATCAATGACTGAAGGTGGAAGAAAGTTAATTGAGATCTTTATAGGAAAAACTTTAATTATCAATTATTCCCTAACTTATGAACATGAAAATCAATTAACTGAGATATTAAAAGAGTTTTCAGACACATTTTATTGGGAATATGCATATATGGATATGATACTTGGTATCTTCTCTGATCTTTTATATTATTACATAGAGGTTTATATGCATGATTTTGCGGTGGTGGGCAATCATTTTGAAGAGGCTTTACTTAATCTTAGGAAGATTTTTGCACAATTGTAGAGAGACTAATATTTCATAAAGCAGTGAAAAACATTTTATAATCATGACTGAAGGCATTATCTTGGATCATCATGTTTCTACTGCAGGAATTGAAGTTGACCCAACAAAAATCGAAGTAATTTTGAAGAAGAAAGAGCTGGAAATGGTGGGAAAGGGCGTCATTCCTTTCACTACCTCTTCTTGATCTTCTATTGCAATAAACTAAGCTTAATTTGTTCATTTTTGTGCTCATTAAACCACGAACGAAACGTTTATTGGGTACAAGTTTATTCCTTTCTGTTGGCCCAATGGACTAATTACGGAAAAGGAGCCCCTATGGAGTCTTATTTTTCAGTATTCCAGTCTCTCTAAAATTGAAATATTGCGAGCATAGACTATCATGGGCTCATTAAAATAACAAGTCAGTGGATCCTTAGAACAAATTTCGTTTTTGAAGATAATTTTTTATTTTCTCCTGTTGGACTAATGTGGGATTTCTTAAGGCCCTCCTTCCAAAGATCTTGGCCTATCGACATCAAAAGATTATCTTGGTTTCAATATTAGAGAACTGGTGATGGCTTGAAGCTTGTATACCTTAATGACATCGTATCTCATTAGCAACAATGGGGATTCATTATGGCTCCTTGAAGGATGCTTCAGAGGTACCTTGTTCCTTGCTCTCATCATCAGTGATGGGCCCCGCATTGGTTAACAATTGACCTCAATGTGTTGGCATTATGATACATATGTTGTACTTGATGGAAACCCACTCATCTCAGATAATAAATTATAGTGTAGAGAAAAGTTCAAGCACTTATATGCAGAGAAAAGTTTATTTCATGTAGAGAAAAGTTCACGCACTTTTATGCAGAGAAAAGTTTATTTCATGTAGAGAAAAGTTCATGCACTTTTATGCAGAGAAAAGTTTATTTCATGTAGAGAAAAAGTTCACGCACTTTCATGCAAGGAAAAGCGCGTATATGTTGGAGAACTTACCTTTGGTCCATGGTAGTTAGTCCTTGGTATTTGAACCTATGAGGAAAAGCACGTATATGTTGGAGAACTTACCTTTGGTCCATGGTAGTTAGTCCTTGGCATTTGAACCTATGGTTTTGGACCATGGTACGCACTTTCATGCAAGGAAAAGCGCATATATGTTGGAGAACTTACCTTTGGTCCATGGTAGTTAGTCCTTGGTATTTGAACCTATGGTTTTGGACCATGGTACCTCGTCAAAAGTGTTGATCTCACGCAATTTCATGGTTGGTTCATGGTATTAGTCTGACCATTTTTGATCCTATGGTTTTGGCCCGTGGTATTGCATCCAAAAGTGTTGATCTCACGTACTTTCATGGTTGGTTCATGGTATTATTCCAACAGTTTTTTTGATCCTATGGTTTTGGCTCGTGGTATTGTGAAAGGCCTAAGTCTATAAAAGAGGAAGGAGATCATTTGGCAAAGCATCTTCTGAATTATCGAATATCTGATAAAGTGCTAGATCTGGAATATTGTGATTGGGTTTTGGTGCAGATCTAGATCTGAATGAAGAAGGAACCTGAGCATAAGGAGAAGGATAAGTTCTATTAATGGGTCAAAATCTTAAGGCTGGAATAGTGGTATCTCTATATGATTTTGATCTGTGATATGTGGCATACGCTTGATCTATAAATCTAATAATCTGGGTCTGAATTATTGATGCATGTTTTGTTTTACACATGTTATGATCTGGGTATGTCTGATGTAACAACTGCAAAGTTATAAGGAAATATTTGCAGATCTGTATGCGGGTTGGCATTGGTGAAATCAGAGATTGATGATGCAAGTGTAGTTGATGGGTTTTTGATGCTCTTGGATCCAGTTTTAAAATTTATGGAAAGTGGTCCTTGAAAGAAAAGAAGTAGGGGGTTGTAGCTCCCTTCCAGGAGAGACTGGAAAACGAGAGAGAGTTGTATCTCTCTGCAGGTTGCAGCCTACGTACTGGTAAAGGACTGCACCAATACAAAACCATTGTAAAAGGAGTTTCTAATTTGAAAGAAGATAGAGACATATTGCAGCAGGTGGTTTTCACCCACATTGGGTTTCCACCTTACATCTTGTGTTCTTTGGTGTGACTATCTGTTTTCTTTGTTCATGTTCATTATTTTATGGTACTGACATGCAAAAATAATTCCAAGAATAAATAAGGAAGATTTATTAAAAGAACTTGATAATACTGATTCACCCCCCCTCTCAGTATTATTTCCAACAATTGGTATCAGAGCAGGTCCTTCAGAGAAGCTTGATCGCTTGATGGAAGATCATTCATCATGAGCAACTACGAGAGGGAAGCATCAATCATGCCACCAATTTTTGATGGGACAAACTCCAATTATTGGAAGGTAAGAGTTACTGCCTATCTTCAGTCTCTTGGTACAGAAATTTGGGATATCATAGATACAGGCTACACTTTTCCTTCAGCTACTCCTACAGATACGGCCGAAAAGAAGAAATATGAAACAAATGCTAAAGTAGTCAATACTCTATTGGGATGCTTATCTCAAACAGAATTCGTGAAGGTTATGCAATATAAATCCATAAAAGAAATATGGGACAAGATTGTCTTGAGCTACGAAGGAGATGAACAGGTAAAGCATGCTAAACTTCAAACCCTCAGGATTCAGTATGAGAATCTCAGAATGTATAATGATGAAAGTGTGGCTAACTATTTCCTTCGGGTAGATGAGATTGTTAATTGCATGAAAAACTTGGGTGAAGAAATAAAAGAGGCTATTATGGTTGAAAAAGTTCTAAGATCATTGTCCCCCAAGTTTGAATCTAAAGTGTCTGTAATAGAAGAAAAGGAAAATCTACGAATTCTTATTATGTCTCAGCTACATGGAATTCTAACTGCTTATGAAATGAGAAAGGGAGGTCCATCAGACAGAAGAGAAGCTGCTTTCAAGGCTTCAGGCAAAGGAGACTATTATGAAGCAAGTCACGTGCCAGAAGAAGAAGAAGAAGAATCAAATTTTGTCAGAAATCTTCAAAGGGGAACTGGAAGGTTCAGAGGTAAGTTACCTTTTAAATGCTTTTCTTGTGGAAGAGTAGGTCATTATGCTGCAAAATGTCCTCATAAGGATAAAGGAAAGGAACCTGCTAGATGGAACAAGAAACAGATTGCAAATAAGAAAAGCTACTACACTCATGAAGATAGTGATGGTCTATCAAATAGTGACGAAGATGAATGAGGTAATGACTATAAACTCTTAATGGCATTTGAAGATGATGATTACATGGATGCGATAGATGTGGATAGCTTTTGTGAAGAAATTTCTAGACTCAAGACATGTGTAGAAGAAAAGAATAGGATCATTGATACTCTACAACTTCAAATTGATGAAAAAGAAAAATATCTTGAAAAGTTAGAAGGCGAAATTGTTGGTCTTAGAAAAGATATTGAGAAAACAAAGGCTATTAATCTTAAGTTTGTCAAAGGATCTGAAACTCTGGATGAGATCATCAATGTACAGCACTCTCCTCTAAACAAGACAGGTCTGGGCTATAATGGAGAAACTTCTCAAGCATCCACCTCAAAGAGTTATCTTGATGCAGCAAGAAGGAATGAGCAAAAGCACAATGGAGATCACCAAGTAAAGCAGGGACCAATTACAAACAAAGACTATCAGGCAAATCAGGGGCAATCTGTCTTAAGGATGAACAAAAGCTACAACCAGCCACAGGTAAAATCCTCTCAATTTGCTTCAAGAATGAATGACAATAGAAATTACAATCGTTTGGTCGGAAGATTTGATAACCGCAGAAATTTCTTCAATGGACAATGCTTTTCTTGCCATAACTTTGGTCACAAAGTAGCTCAATGTGTTGCATATAAAACGATCATGACTAGAGAAGCTCAAAAACAAAGAAGTATGACCGGGATTACAAAAAGGACCTATAACAACTTTTCGGTTCTTGAAAATGAAGTTGAATGTTCTATTTGCAATAACTTTGTTCATGAAGATTCTGAATGCAGGAGCAGGTTTCAGCAGACAAAGGAACAAGCCTCAAGCACCAAAACATGGAGAATAAAGGAAACACAAACAGAAAGATGTGGGATAGCATTTTATGTAGAGGGACAGGAAAATCTATGGTACATTGACAGTGGATGTTCGAAGCATATGAAAGGTGATAAAGAAAAACTTGAATCATATTCTGCTCTAGAAAAAGGAAAGAAAGTTTCTTTTGGAAATGATACTCCTGCAACTATAAAAGGAAAAGGCACTGCTCAGTTAAAAGAAAAGGTCAAAGCTGGAAATGTTTTGTATGTTGATGGATTGAAACATAATCTTCTAAGTGTCAGCCAGATGTGTGATCAAAGAACCGAGGTGATATTCAGATCAAATGGATGTCTTGTTCGTGATCTTGATACAGGTAAAACAGTGATCAAAGGTAAAAGAACTCCAAATAATCTATACATATTTGAAGAAGGACAACAACAATGCTATCTGAGCAAGGATGATGAGCACTGGTTATGGCGCCGGAGGTTGGGGCATCTAAGCTTTTCACAAATAAGGAAAGCATGCAAATATCAGGCAGTTCGTGGTCTTCCAGATATCAAAGTTCCAGACAACACCATATGCAAATCATGTCAGTTTGGAAAGCAAACCAGAACTACCTTTCCGGAAAAGGAAGGATCAGCTAGCATGCCTCTTGAGCTAGTACATACAGATACATGTGGTCCATTCAGGAAAAGGACACCTCGAGGAGAAGAATACTTGATATTGTTCATTGATGATTTCTCCAGGTTTGTCTGGTTAGGACTTATGAAGCACAAAGATGAAGCATTCGAAAAATTCAAATCCTTTAAAGCCTTGGTTGAAAATGAATCAGGATACAAAATTAAGTGTCTTAGATCCGACAGAGGTGGGGAGTTTACCTCAAATGAATTTTTCGATTTCTGTGAAGAACATGGGATAAGAAGAGAATTCTCTACAGCTAGAACTCCTCAGCAAAATGGAGTGGTGGAAAGAATGAAGAGAACTGTCCAACAAATGGCTCGTGCTATGCTTGATGAATCTGGAACTCCCCCAACTTTCTGGGGTGAAGCAGCACATGCTGCGGTTATTATTCTCAACAAAAAAAATGTCCAAGTGAACAGCACTCAAACCCCTCATGAGCTCTGGTATGGTGAGACTCCTTCGGTAAAGCACTTCAAAATCTTTGGGAGCAAATGCTATATTAAAAATACTGATGAGAAACTTGGCAAACTTGAACCTAGAGCAGATGAAGGCATCCTTCTTGGTTATTCTCCACACAACAAAGCATACAAGTGCTATAATAAAAGACTTGGAAGAATTGTTGACAGCATTGATGTAGTGGTTGATGAGAAGGGATACATTCCTAGGCAAGTAAATCATGAAGATATCAAAGAAGATGAAGGCCATCCTCAAAGACAGAATGATGAAGAATAAGAACCTCAAGAAGAACCAGAGGAGCAGATAAGGATAGAAGAGAAGACTCCATCCAGATATGTTCAGAAGAATCATCCAGAATCTCAGATTTTGGGACAGAAAGAAGCAGGTGTACAAACAAGAAGAACAATTGCAGAAGCTTCAAGCTATTTGGCATTACTCTCTTCCACTGAACCACAAAATGTGAAAGAGGCATGCAAAGATGAATGTTGGGTCAAAGCAATGGATGAAGAACTTGAGCAGATCGAAAAGAACAACACTTGGGAGCTGGTTCCTAGACCAAAGGATAAGAATGTTATAGGAACAAAATGGGTCTTCAAAAATAAATTGAATGAAAATGGAGAAGTAATTAGAAACAAGGCCAGACTTGTTTGTAAAGGGTATGCGCAGCAAGAAGGAGTAGATTTTGAAGAAACTTTTGCTCCTGTTGCAAGACTTGAGGCCATCCGAATGTTCCTTTCTCTCTCAAGCTTTCAAAACTTCAAAGTATTTCAAATGGACGTGAAATCAGCCTTTCTGAATGGAGACTTGGAAGAAGAAGTATACATTGAGCAGCCAGATGGTTTCATTCTTGGAAATGATCCAAATCTTGTATGCAGATTGAAAAAGGCTCTCTATGGCCTCAAACAAGCTCCAAGGGCTTGGTACTATCGTTTGGACAAATATCTTCATCAACAAGGTTTTTCAAAAGGATCAGCAGACATCAATCTTTATATAAAAGTTGAAAATGACAAATTGCTGATACTTGTTGTGTATGTAGATGACATTATCTTTGGCAGCAATGAAGAAGCTATGAGTCAAAGCTTTGCCTTGGTGATGCAGAAAGAATTCGAAATGTCCTTGCTGGGAGAACTGACATATTTTCTTGGTTTGCAAATCCAACAAAATTAAGGAGGGATCTTCTTGTCTCAAACCAAGTATCTCAAGCAGATTTTGAAGAAATATGGTATGGAAGAAGCAAAACCAGTATGTACACCCATGGTCACAGGATGTAACCTCAATGCAAATGACAAATCAGCAGCAGTGCATCAACCAACTTACAGATCTATGATTGGAAGTCTCCTTTATTTGACAGGTACCCGACCAGACATCATGCATGCAGTGGGAATAGTTGGAAGATTTCAGGCAAATCCAAAGGAAACTCATCTTCAGGAAGTAAAGAGAATCTTCAAATATCTTCAAGGGACTCAAAACTATGGCTTATGGTATCCTAGAGATACAGATCTCACACTTCATGCTTATACAGATGCAGATTGGGCCGAAAGCGTGGATGACAGGAAAAGCACAAGTGGTGGTGCATTCTTTATGGGTTCCAGATTAGTATCTTGGTTCAGCAAGAAACAGAGTTCGATTGCCTTGTCTACAGCTGAAGCAGAATATGTTGCTGCTGCATCTTGCTGCACTCAACTCCTTTGGATGATGCAGACCTTGCAGGATTTTCAAATCACTTGTACACAACCCATCTCCATCTTATGTGATAATACAAGTGCAATCAGCATTTCAAAGAACCCAGTCATGCATTCAAAAACCAAGCACATACCAATCAAGTATCACTTTCTCTGGGAACAAGTGCTTGAACAAAAGGTCAAGTTGGAGTATGTTCCTTCTAAGGAACAGGTTGCTGATATACTCACCAAACCATTGCCTAGGGAGACCTTTGAATACCTCAGGCAAAACTTGGGGGTTGTTGATGCATCATATTGTTGTTGAATCTCTTCTAATTGTTGGTTGTACGCAAGGTTCATCTGAAGTATATGCGTACATGTGCTGGGTTGCGAATTGGTCAAAGATCAAATGGCACAGGTTCAGGGGGAGCATATCATGCATTGCTGGCATTATGGAGGAAGTACAGAAGGAGATCATGGATGCTGGTCTGAATATTGCTGCAATACGTCTCTATCTCTTTCATGGTCATGGATTATGGTTCTTCTTTGCAGATATGGTTTATAGTCAGGGGGAGCATGTTCTTAGGGGGAGCATAACCCTTTGCCCTTGATGTCAAAGGGGGAGAGTGATTGGTTGTTGTTGCCATCAAGTCCAAAGGGGGAGATTGTTGGCATTATGATACATATGTTGTACTTGATGGCAACCCACTCATCTCAGATAATAAATTATATTGTAGAGAAAAGTTCATGCACTTATATGCAGAGAAAAGTTTATTTCATGTAGAGAAAAGTTCACGCACTTTTATGCAGAGAAAAGTTTATTTCATGTAGAGAAAAGTTCATGCACTTTTATGCAGATAAAAGTTTATTTCATGTAGAGAAAAAGTTCACGCACTTTCATGCAAGGAAAAGCGCGTATATGTTGGAGAACTTACCTTTGGTCCATGGTAGTTAGTCCTTGGTATTTGAACCTATGAGGAAAAGCGCGTATATGTTGGAGAACTTACCTTTGGTCCATGGTAGTTAGTCCTTGGTATTTGAACCTATGAGGAAAAGGGCGTATATGTTGGAGAACTTACCTTTGGTCCATGGTAGTTAGTCCTTGGTATTTGAACCTATGGTTTTGGACCATGGTATGCACTTTCATTCAAAGAAAAGCGCGTATATGTTGGAGAACTTACCTTTGGTCCATGGTAGTTAGTCCTTGGTATTTGAACCTATGGTTTTGGACCATGGTACCTCATCAAAAGTGTTGATCTCACGCAATTTCATGGTTGGTTCATGGTATTAGTCCGACCGTTTTTGATCCTATGGTTTTGGCCCGTGGTATTGCATCCAAAAGTGTTGATCTCATGTACTTTCATGGTTGGTTCATGGTATTAGTCCAACAGTTTTTTTGATCCTATGGTTTTGGCCCGTGGTATTGTGAAAGGCCTAAGACTATAAAAGAGGAAGGAGATCATTTGGCAAAGCATCTTCTAAATTATCGAATATCTGATAAAGTGCTAGATCTGGAATATTGTGATTGTGTTTTGGTGCAGATCTGGATCTGAATGAAGAAGGAACCTGAGCGTAAGGAGAAGGATAAGTTCTATTGATGGGTCAAAATCTTAAGGCTGGAATAGTGGTATCTCTATATGATTTTGATCTGTGATATGTGGCATACGCTTGATCTATAAATCTAATAATCTGGGTCTGAATTATTGATGCATGTTTTATTTTACACATGTTATGATCTGGGTATGTCTGATGTAACAACTGCAAAGTTATAAGGAAATATTTGCAGATCTGTATGCGGGTTGGCTTTGGTGAAATCAGAGATTGATGATGAAAGCGTTGTTGATGGGTTTTTGATGTTCTTGGATCCAGTTTGAAAATTTATGAAAAGTGGTCCTTGAAAGAAAAGAAGTAGGGAGTTGTAGCTCCCTTCCAGGAGAGACTGGAAAACGAGAGAGAGTTGTAGCTCTCTGCAGGTTGCAGCCTGCGTACTGGTAAAGGACTGCACAAGTACAAAACCATTGTAAAAAGAGTTTCTAATTTGAAAGAAGATAGAGACATATTGCAGCAGGTGGTTTTCACCCACATTGGGTTTCCACCTTACATCTTGTGTTCTTTGGTGTGACTATCTGTTTTCTTTGTTCATGCTCATTATTTTATGGTACTGACATGCAAAAATAATTCCAAGAATAAATAAGGAAGATTTATTAAAAGAACTTGATAATACTGATTCACCCCCCCTCTCAGTATTATTTCCAACACAATGGTTGTTAATCCAACGATTCCACTACACATTCGACCTCAACAAATTTATTCATGTGTAGTGAACTTTACAAGAGGGGGAGAATATGGTTTCCTGTAGATGGACTTCCTGCATAACTTTCTAGCAATGACATTTCTGCAGCAAAAACAATTATTTCCTGAAGAACGAATTTCAATCAGAGCATATTCTACAGAATATGGAAAGTACTAATTATCATCATTTTTATTTGAGGCCACATAGCTATATGATATTTCATCTAATATGATTTCAAACTGGTTCATAATTTCAAAGTAAGTACAAGTGTCATCAAATGTATTGACAGTTATAAGGTAAGATCGAAGGTATGTTTTGATGTTAGAATACTTAGCGTAAGAAAAGTAATGGTACTAAAGCTTTTAAATTTGCATTAATTTAAGTCATGGCTACCTTCGCAGAAAAGACGACCTTGACCATTGGTATCTTACACTAATTCCCATTCCCACCTATTATTATGATTTGCACAACGCTATCTTCCCAATTTTTATATGGCAAAACGAATCATGATGACAATCATGATCACGTTCCCCCATAACTCAAAGTTATCTGTCAGTCCTGAGTCTTTCCTAATTAAACATTCTTGTTTTCATTGGGTTCGAATTATTTTGGCCTCGTTTTAGTAACATGGGAAATTGTTGGGTGAAACCCAAAGCTGAAACGACACCCTCACACCTACTAAGTGCTTTACGAGGATGTAGGCCAAAAAGATGGTGATTAAAAAACCTAGAGAGGAAGGGGAACAACTCGTCAAGACTAAGGAACCAACTCTACCGCAATTCTAATAGGGATAGAGAAATTATGAGGAGACCTATAAGGAGTTAATGAGCTCACCGTTTCTGAACGGGTCCTTTGGACAAAAAAAATAAAACATTGAAGAAGAATAGCTTACAATTGCAGAAAGAGGTGGAAGAACGGAAAGCGAAAACATCAAAAGGCCTACCATGTTATGAAGAAATGTCAAGTTCATATTGATCATTTGCGGAAGAAGAATGAAGAGTATTGGAACAGGGTACAGAAAGTAGAATCTAGCAGGACTCACCTAGACCATCTTGCTGCAGCAGCTGCGACTCAGAACAAGGACTGAATTTTCTTCCTAGAGGAACATCTTTTACTTTCATAAGGAACATGCAAGGAGATTCTTGTGGGAAATATGTTGAGTCACAATGTTTCTCATTTTTTATAATATTTCTGAGGCCTTAACCCCCTTATTTTGAACCCTTCTTATCTTTAAAAACCCTCTTTTACTACATTTTGTTTGTTTTGAACAAGAAGGTGCTGTGAACTTCAAAGAATTCAAATAATTTTAAAAAGTATTTTTGAAGTTAAAATGTTATCTAATCGAATCACCTACAATGTCAGAGGACATGACCACATCTTGCGTAGATCAACCATTTTCTAAATAGGTTCCAAGATTCCTGGAGCTACTCCGCAATTTCCTACAAATTCGTCGATTTCCTGTAGATGCGAAGATTTCCTGTAAATGCCCCAATTTCGTGCAACTACTCGGTAATTTCATGCAAAATTCACCGATTTCTTGTAGACATGGAGATTTCTTATAACCACCCTGATTTCCTGCAGCAATATCCATGGTTGAGCATGTTCTGGCCAACATCGAGGAGAATGAAGACATGGGTTTTGTTGACAAAGTCACTAATATGGATGCTGTCCTATTGGTCACCTCAGAACATCCATTGAAATTTCCCAGACCTTCATTCCTTTTTCAGATGGTTGTGTTAAGGGGCAGTTCCAGCAACTTCATGAAATATTTTCGATCCATGCTTTCAGTCATGGATCAAACTCATCATTCATATGTTTGTTATCTTTATCATTTGTTGTTAGACAAAAGTTCTAGGGTGTTAGATTTTCTAATTTGAGGCAAGTTATTCCCATGTATTTGTATAAAATACCTTTATGTTTATTAGGAGGGGGAGAAAGGATCTGGAGAGAGGAAAGACAGATTGAATATATCATACCTGTATTACTGTATATTTTCCATATTAATATAATACTAGATGTTTTGCTAAATTTCATTAAGTAACTCCTTTCGTAATTGAAGGGGTTGTGAGTAAGGGAGGCTCCCATTTACTGACAACTCCTACAGCTGCAAATTTGGTTTATTTTTATTCATTTTTGTTATGCATTAATATAATTAGCACATAGTCTACATTTCTCTTGTCTAGATCGTAACAACTTGTGAATGATGGTTTAATGTGATCTTATTTGATGAATGATTTGGAATGGTTGAATAGGATTTCATTTTATTATGAAAATTTTGAATTGAGTTAATTGTTGTTGTTTGGGTTTGCATCTTTTTTTTATCTGCATCAGCAATTCTAGGTGTTGTAGAGAGATGGATTATCTACTCCATAGCCTTTGTTGCTAAGTGTTGATGAGGAAAAGAGTTCTTGAAGTTGTGTGTGTATGATTTTATCTAAACAAAAATTTACAATATTAGCATGCATATAGTTTGTGCAACATCTCAAAAGCTTACCTACCTCTGGTAGATAATTTATGTCTATCAAATTATAAGTGTATAATTTACCCAATGGGATTATGAACCGTAGTTCTCTTAAACAAAACCTATCTAAGATGACCACCGAGGAAGGAATATAGACTACAGTGGGTTGAGGATTCTTTTCAGGCCATCAATACTTGTGGTATTGAATGGAAGAAGTTTGGAACTTAAGTTCATGACATCCCAGAAACACTCGTATCATTTGTATCATAGTGTAAAATAGTAAATGGATTAATAATATAATACTCCCTTTAGAATATTTTGGAACATATTTTCCTGATGTCCTTACTGTGTAAATGAGAGAATTTTTACTCAGTTGTGCCTCTGATTACATGAATTGGTGTGATTTTTTACTCAGTTGTGCCTATGATTACATGAATTGGAGTGATTTTCTACTCAGTTGCACCTTTGATTACATGAATTGGTATAAAACCTCAACAAAGATTTTGAGTGGAAATATTGTAAGCATAGAGTAGATTGTTGTTTTCTATGAGAAAAAACAAGAAGGTTTTCCCAAAATGAAGCAATTACTAATGGTATGGGGTGATTGTAGTGCATGAAATCTTAAGAGGGTGGATTCAAACCCTTGGCTAAGAAAGAAGTGGAACCATTGTTGTTGCTAAGAAGTGTTGTTGGACAGGTGCAATTTTGTTTATGTTGGGCATGTCAATGCTGAAAGTCACTGCGAATGAGAGATAGAGTTATCTATCAAGAGGGCATTTTGTAGTAGAGTGGGTCTGGAAGCTAAATCATTATGTTACTGTAAAAATGTGAGCACATTTTTTTATTTGTTTTTGTGTATGAAAATACTTAAGTTTTGTGATCTATGAAAATATAGGGGAGCTAACAATGGCAGCCATGCATACCATTTGTGATCTCTTCTACAATTTTAAATGACAACATTACAAAATTAAAATAGTGAATACAATAAGGCAAGGCATTTCACAACCTAGCTTTGTATAAATATCATGGGAAATTTTTCATGTTGCACTTGATAAAATTTCTTTGTAGTTTGCGAACATCTTAGAGACGATACTCTCTACATAGTTTTGGAACTATGATTCATCATATATGGTTCTATGTTCATGATTGTGAGGAAGAATTATTGGAGCATAAGAATCCAAGTGGTAAAAATTCAAATGTGTTCCTTTCGTTTGGAAGACTAGTATTTATCATTTAACAATGCAAAATTTTGAATCTGCTTTCAAGAAGTATGAGGCTTACAAATCTAGAAGTGTCATTTAGAATTTGGCTCGAGTGTTTTTCTATATATCGTTGACATTTTTTTTTTTCTTTGCCACAACTTAGTTGATAATGTGTTATTAGTCAATAGGACGAACATAACATGTTGCATTATATTGACTCAAGTTACCTATTGATGTTGAATTTTTGTTGTAACCATATAGACTTTGTACAATTCTTGTATGGTTCCTGTATTGGCCCAGAATATTCCTACTTTTGAAAAGAGAATAGGGCATATATATATTTGCAAGTCGTATACTATTAAGGAAGGTGTTTAAAAGTATTTGATGATTCTAATGCTTCAAAGGATGTTGCCAAGGTTAATAATGCTATTTGAAAAAGAGGGTTCTGTTGTCCATTGGAAAATCTCTATTTGGAACCCTTGACAATAGTGGAATGATACTTGTACATATGTGTGTAAGTTGAATATTGTTTTTTTGGTAAGCTAGTCACACCTTTGTAATACTTTAAAAAAGAAAACATTGTTCATGTAGCTATTGGTATGCCATTTGGGAAACCAAACTAGTAGTTCAACGTAAGTAAAGTCTTTGATAAAATTATTAGTTTGACTGTAACAATCTAAATATAAGTCATGTATCCTAAGGTTTTCAAACAAAGCAATGAAAGACTTAAAACTAGAGCTAATGCGAAGGTTGTATAGCCTAATCTAAATAATAATAATAATAAAAAACCCAACCATCATTAGGGGGAATATTCTTGTTGGGGTGAAGGTGCCACCTCCTCTTCCTTGTTCTTAGGAAATCCTACTTTTATTACTTTCTTAGAAAGAGAAGTCACATTGTAATCCAAATTGTCCACTTGTAACTGCAAAGTATCTATGCACAAGAGAATCTCCTATATGGAAGCAGTTCTTTTCTAACATGAATTTGCTGAGGGTACTTTCTATTTTCAAATAAATATATTATGTTGTTTACATATATTGGGTGTTCCTTGGTCTAGTATTACCCAATTCCAGATTCCATTATCTTATATTTTCTTCCACCTCTGTATTTGGTAGAAATATTCTTCCCACTCTTGTTTCATTTTGAATAATTTCAATTACTCTCTAGCTACCCTATGGATATGATCCAAAGAATATACTAGAAAGGATTTTATGTCATCTTTTTCTCTCATGTGCAAGGATACTCCTTGACCTTGACTTATGTGATGGCTAGGGGAAGAACCAGGATGAGACATGGATTTTGATAAGAAAAGGTATGGGGGGAGTGGGATAGGTGATGTAAGGAAAATATAATGTAGGAGAGACCAACAAATAGTGTACACAAGCCTGAAAGATAAAGAAAAACTACTTGGAACCATAATAACAACAGAGTCAAATGGGCTTGAATTTGGGTGCAAACTTATTAACTAACCATTACCTTCTCCATCGTCACAAGGTGAGCTTCATGAATATGGCCATAATTAGAGTCATGTGCATTCATAACCATATTTGAGTAACTTTTTTCGAGATGATGGACATCATTTCCCTTCATTCCACCCCTTTTATGTAGGCATTCGTGAACTCCCATCGGATAGCCAATCACAAAGATGATGGTGATGGCATGCTGGGAGGAGTTGGTTTTATCAATATTGTTTAGAGAAAACCACATAGGCTTGTGTATGTTGAATATTGTTCAAGAAGGTTTTCATTCATGATGATATCCGTGATGATTTGTGTGATGTATAACCTTCAACAATGGCAACAATTGTACTATATGCGTTTCAATGAGAATAGTAAGAGTACTTGGTTTTGTAATGGAAACATACAATCATTGTGTAAGAAATATGGTGAATATGAAAAATGTTAATGATACTTATAAATCGTTCTTGCTGAAATTATTATAGTGCATCGATAATAAAGAGGATGATGGAATGGAGGATATAGAGAAAGTGTGAAATGGACGATAAGACATGGAGTATGAAGATGATGATGATGATTCTTACAAATAGAACTTGGAATACGATGTACAATGTCCCTTTTTTGTGATGATTTTTGTATAGATACATTAATCCTTTCAATTGTTTTATTAGTGTAGGTATCTTGGAATACTTTGTTTCTCAATCTACTTGGAGATCTTCATTGGCCTTTTTCTAGTCATATTTAGTGCCTGTGTGCTTGAAAACACTTATGAACCAATTTTTTTTTTTCTTCCTTTCCTTCCTTTGTTTTTTCATTTTTATTGTCAGGCTATTGATCTCATTTTCAATTTTCACTAGTGCCTTACCCCATTTATCCTAATAGGGTTTTCATGAGAAGTAATGCCTTTATTGTAGACCTAAGGTTTCCTCCATGGTGGTTTTCAGCCAAAGGTCTATCCCAAGTGCCTTAATAAGGTTTCCACTTGCATAATATATTATTATTATTATTATTATTATTATTATTTTATTTTCCATTTGTAATGTTTCTGATATCTAGATGGCTTCAGAGCACTTTTATTGACAACCACACCAAATTTCTAGGCTTTGAATATGGTTGTGACTTATTCCTTTTATAGAGTCTTATTGTAGATATTTTCTAAAGAGCGACTACAACAAACCTTGGATTTCTTAGTGATTATATATTTTGTACTAGTGATTTTCCATGCTTTTACAAGATAATATAATATGGTGAGATATTCTCCAAAAAAATTATATATACATATTATATTATTAATAAAATCACTTCCATTTTTCCTATGTATCATGGGGATTCACCCATTTATTATACATAAATAATTTCCCTGATCTAAATAGTTTCCTTTAAACAATGAAAAGATAGATACATTGTCAAATCACTTTGAACATCTTTGTGTCATCTTATTAATGAGATTTCTCTTGTCAACTTTACACCTTTCTACGATCTTTATAAAATATTCCGTGAAATAAAACATACCCCTAATAAACAATTTGGAAATGTATATTTGATAACGTGGGGTGGCCTATATCAAGTGAAACCTATCAAAGACTCTAACCATTTGACATCTAACTTTCAACAAGTTGAGAGTGCCATATAGTTTTTCGCAAGACAAAATAAAGTCCTATGTTTTGGATATTCCAATGCATAGAAAATATATATCTTTCATTTCAATTTTGAAGAGCATGAGATTGAATTTCCACTCACATGATGACGTAGAATTCATAAATCATTGTTGTTATAGAGAACCACCAATTTACCAACTTTTTCCAAATCTATTTTACAGAAACAAAGATGTGTGAAGACACAATAAAAAAATGTTGTCACATGTCGAGATAACGTTAATAGTTCTTGAAGCATTTGAAAAATTTTGAAGTATTCAAAAAAGATTTGTGTCTTATAAAAACAATGATACTAACAACAAAAATACTACTAAAGTGAAATATTCTCCGTGAATTATATATTGTAAACTACAATATCGAAATGGGCTTGTTAACAATGCTAATGGAATATTGAAAGCTTATTCTTCAAATGGAGAAAATGAACAAGGTAAACTTTGGAAAAAATATTTTGATTGATTTGTTAGGAAATTACAAAGAAAAAAATTCTAAAGATTATATGGTGCAAATATCGAAAAGACGTGTTGTTGATAAGAAAAAATGTCATCTGTAAACATTATGGGAGACCACCCGGTTGAGAACTTAAAAAAGATGGTGGTTTCGACTGGTTATGGGTCCAATTACCCTTAAACATAAATATAATCTAATAGAAAACTAATATAACATAAACTAATAATTAACTTAGACCTATATTACATCATGTTACATTTCCATTTTATCGATCTTTAAGATGTGGGTTAAAGAACTCAATCGACACAAAGGTTTGATAGATTTTAAAAATGCTAATCAACCGCAACGAAATAATTTATTTGACTCCTTAAGAGAGGACTTTATGCAAAGATAAATATGAAAATTCAAGACTAATATAAAACAAAAAATCCTATCTTGAACTAGAATGGGATAACCCTCTCCTAATCCGAGAGAAAGTTAACTAAAACAAGGGGAAAGATTGGTTGATGAATGACTTCAGAATTCATATTCAATTATGAATTCCAAAAATTTTGTAAACACATAAATGGTTAAAACAACTATGTAAATGATTCTACTTTAATAAATAGTTATTAGGGTAAGTCTATCTACAAGCTCGAATTCATTTTAAACATAATTCATTATAAATTTTGTATTAATCAAAAGAAATCATCGATTTCAATTAATACATGTAAAATAAAAATACACATGTAAATGAATAATAAATTGTTATCATTCACCACAAGTGTAATTCAATGAATTAAGTATGATTTAGGTCTCATTCTACCTCTTGGACATGGCCCCTACAAGACTTGAACAACATATCACAATATGAATCAATAATAGTGTTGAAGATAAAAGAAACGTACTACTTAGAATGGAAATCAGAAACAATTATAAAACTTTGACAAAAATATAAATATTTAACATTCTAGTAATAGTATAGAAGAAGGAAAATTCGTTACAGATTTCCAAAATTACATTACAAATGCGTATTCTCAGAGGAGGTTAGACACATAGTAAAACTAACTGCAATAGTGCAAAGCAATTATAACAGAGCCAAAAACCATCTTTAAATCTCTACAGTAACTCTCTTTGTGCTAAACAACAGTGTGTAAGAACAAATTAAATCATAACAGAGAACCCCTGTGGTGGATCGCGACCACTCCAGTGCAAATGAACTTAGAGGTATTTATACAATATTTACAAAGATAACAGTCTCCCCTGATTCTCTCAACAACAGAGTTAATTACAGAAAATATGACATTAATTGGAACTCTCACCAAATGTAGATGAACACAACAGAACAAATTTGCCAATTTTATTTGTGCATGTAAGGATGATCTTTCTTGTTTCGAAAGGATTGGAAGAATTTGTGAGGAATTTAATCATTATTCAACTAATTCAACAATGTGTTTACCAATTAATAAATCCCTTTTGCCATCGGGAGGAATTGCATTGGTGATTGATATGTTTTCGCAATCAACCCTGTATCGAAAGTAAAAAAAAAACATAATTACTCGTAAACAATTGGATTTTTTATTAAAATAGAAGAAACATGGATTAAAATATAAAAATGTATAAAAATATACTTATACCAAGAGACATTTTTAAATTAATTAAGTGTATTTTACTTATACGTGGCAAGAGCTGAGTGGTATCGGAGGTAAGGTCATCAGAACTTTTAAAATGAGACAAAATGAAATACTTACGATATTAGGCAGCTTTGATATGGAGTAGATGCGATACCATATTCAACTCCCTTTAATAACTTTATTATGTCCATTATATCAAATCCTTGTATCATATATCTTATAACGAGGGTTTTACAATTGTTACCATTTAAAAGTTTCGATATATAGGCGGATGCCATATTCCGATCAGACCATTGTTATTATGCATATCGGGTCCGAGATATCGAAGCTTGGTAGGTATCAGAAGTAAAAGGGGGAGACACATTGGGATATCGATGATTGAAGAGATATGAATATCAGAGATTCGTGATTAGATGGATATGATTATTGGAGATCAGAGATTAGAGGGATATGATTATCGAAAAATTGGCGTATCGAAAATCGGAGATCAGAGGGATTGGCATATTGGAATATCAGTGAGGAATCATATCGGAGTTTTTTAAATGTGTCTCAAAAGGAAACCTTCGATATTCATTACCTCCAATATGCGAGAGCGGAAACAATGACATGGAATGTTGGTCCTCTGACAGGGCTTATAAATTATAGTGCCTTTATATAATGGTCGAAATTTGGTTATGATATACTCTAAAGTATATACAAGGGATTTTGTACATAGATATTACGAATTTAATATGTCCACCATGCAACTTATATGCATTGGATATTATATTTTGTTATTATGACATAATTCGCTGTATTATGATTCAGGGTTTTGACATCACGAAATTATTAAAGGTTACCTCTGATGTCAAAGCTCTAATATCTTTGAGATATTGTAACCACTTGTTTAATGATTAAGGCTTAAATCCTACACACACATTTTCATCTCAGGGATATTTTATTCATTAATCTAATTAATTAAGATGTTTAAAACAAAAACCTGTTTACAAAGCTTATTAACAAAAAAACCTAATCAAACTTAGGCAAACTATAAAAATAAAACAAGTGTAAATAAAAAACAAATTAGACTTGAAATGAAGTAATCGCACTCAAAGTCTACATGCAATGCCAAAAGGGTCCACATGTCTATCATGATAGAATAGAATGAGGGTGTTGTGTTTTTACTACAAAAATGGCGACACACTGGGGAGAAGTAGTTATCTCTATCATAGAGATATAAAACCTAGTTTAAAAATGAAGGAATGATGATTATACCATTTGAAATGCTGAAATTTAGATATCCTAATAGTTAGCTTAGTTGGGCATCAGTTTTCGAGTAAATAAGTTAATCAAGAAAACATAGTTTTAATTTAACCTCAATACCATATGCATGGCCATTGTTGCCATCATGCATCTATAGCCTCGCTAGGGATACCCTTTATCCCTTTTAGGTGTCAGTGTCCCATCTATTAGGAATAAATGCATAGTTGCAAAATATCATCTTAAACTTATTTGAATGCCAACTAAAGATCACTGTCATGCCTTCGTAACAAGCTAACGACAATTCCATTCACGAGATCTAACATGGTGAACAATATGGTTCATGATGAGACCTCTTGTCTCTCAACCTTGTGGTCGAAATCCATTACCTTGGCTTGGTGACCAATAATGGTAATGTCACAATGTTAGAACTTATGGTCAAGCTAGGTCAACTCGTGGTGAGACCTCCAATCCTTCAATTGACCATTTTTTTTTATGTTTAACTAAGGTTAATGTTAATCTCATAGATATTACTTAATAGATTTTGTGGGATACTGCTCCTTAAGATCATGGGATGGCGTAAAAAGATTTAAGCTAACTACTATTCACTTGAATAAACTTGTTCGCCTAAAAAAATCATGACCTTAACTAATTGTTGTTAAATGTTTTTTATTTTCTTTAAAGATAGGTGTTAAATATAGTTCATTAAAAAATAACAGAAATATTTAAACTCAAATAACAAAAACTAGGGTCTCCACTTGGTTAGGAAAGATGAAAATGAACATAAACGAAATCATCTTCACTGAAGTTATCCTTAGAGGTTAGGTTATGTTAATATATATTAGAGCATAAAAATGACTTGCTCGATGATTATGCCATGCTGAAAGAAAAAACATTACTCCATTTTATTGTGAAATGAAATGAAAATAAAATCCAGCTAAGCCTAAAATGCTTATCAAATCAGAAAGAAATTAATCAAGAGAATGAACCTTGAGATACATCTTACAAGATAATATAGAGAATTAACATAACAATGAGATTATGTTGATTTTATCTTGTAGGATGATTTGTTAGTAAATCTCTTTTGTTTCAAGGCACAACTATTGATTTAGAATTAATGTTGTATGCTTTGACAGGGGTTTTCTTACTTTTGCAAATCTTACTTAAAGATAGTTTGCGAGTCTTTATAGATTCAATTTTAAGAATAAGACCCACAATAAATTTCAAAATATAAGAAAAATTAGAAAAGGGAAAACTCTATAGTGTGATACTATGGTTGTTCTTTTGAAATGTTTGTAGCCAACAAAGTTGAATCTAAAAATAAAATCCTTGGGAACCCGCAAAATGAAAAACAAAATATAAGAAAGAAATAATGATTAAAGTAGAAAAGAAAAGATGAAATAAAGCTCAAAATATATGAGGATATACATATAAATGTGTAGCTGGAAGAATTTGATCATAATTTTACCTGATGAATATTGATTTTCTCCCATGCATTAATCAAAGTTCAAAGTCATCTTCTTATTCAATTTAAAACTATAGCTAAACTACACCTAATCCTAATCTAAAAAGAGGACTAAGACTAAGTGAAATCGTGCTTCCAATGTAACCATTCAAGAATCTTATTTTATGCATGGATGTGCAAATCAAACATCAGTAATAAACGCATAAATATAATTAAAGAAAAATAAATAAATAAAAGCATTATGTACATCTATTGTTAATGTATGTACAAGAAGCACCTCATTTACAAAATCCTATCCCTGAAATTCTTCCAAACATTTGCCTATAGGATCATAAAATTCAAGATTTATTTCAACAGTTGCTCAAAAGAGTTTCAAGGAAAGAGGAAATAATGGGCATGTGTTAAATGATAAATCTTTGAATATCATAGGATGTTGTAAACAGGGAATAATATGTAGATTACTAGAAACTTTCTTTTCAAATGAATCGATAAATCATGGGTAGTAATATAGAAACTTTCTAGAGGGATTACATGACTCAACAATATATAATGATAGGTTCTCAAATGTCAACATTCGTGAAAAAACAATTTAAAAATCAAAAAGAAATTGGCCACACATAATCATCAAATAGAATTTAAAAATAAGAATTAGCCAATGTTCATGATTATAATTGTGAAATTGATTTTCATTTATGCTAATTAATATTTTAGACGAGAGACTAGAGATATGATGCTCATAGTACCAACATAATGTGTTTATAAAATAAAAAATTACATTCGAAAAAGAAATAGATTGAAATCTGAGAAAATGAGAAAAAGAGAAATTATATTTTATATCTAAATGACAGGTTGATACAACACAGTGAGAATATGTTTGTAAATATTTTCTTCTCACAAGTGACTACAAAAACTAAAATCATTTTTATTTCAATTCACTTGCAAAGATGGGAAATTTCCTAGATTATGGTACAAAAAAGGAATGTCACGAGTATAGGAATCACAAATTTGGGTAGATTCATGATTGTTGAAATCATCATGATGATTGAATGATTGAGAATTTATTGAAACATTTAAATTAGCATTATTTTAATCTTCATAAATAGATTTAATTAAAAGAATAATTTTTGAAGAATAAGAATAATGAGGTTCAATTTTTTCATCATTATGAAAAATTTCATTAATATCCTCTTTTCCTAAATCAAAATAAGACAGAGAATTAGTAGAATTGTAAGTGACTAAATTTTCTCTATCCCTATTAGAACTTACTGATAATTCATACATGGTAACTCCTTTATCTTGTCAATTGCTACCAATGTCGAAAGGAGTAGATGAATTATTATATAATGAAATATCAAATAAATCGGGATACAAATAAAAGTGAGAATTTGAATTTACAACAATATGAATTTCTCTATTAGAAATATGTTGCTCATTTTTCAAAATGTGTGCTTCAAAATCTTCTTGATTTGAATGATTGAAAACATTGGGATGTTGATCCATGTACTCATTGTTGGAAAAATTACATTTGTCATTTCTTAAATAAATATCAGGTGGAAGATACTTATTGTTGTTCATTTCTAGTTGTAATTGTTCATTCATAGTAGCATTATTTATTTGGACGAAGTCATTTTTCTCTTGAAATTGTTCATTGGAAATTCTAGTTTCTAGAAGAGGATCATTATTGATGGTTTGAGAAGTATATTTTTCAATAGTAATAAATGAATTTTCGGATGCTTGATAAGGAATACAAGGGAGAGTTACCAAATGTTTAAACCAACCCATTAATTGAAATAGATGAAGTAAATCTTTGGACTAAAATTGCATTAAAATTAATTTGAATCTAATTAAGAAATTGTCCAATGACTCACCTTACATCCTACACAATTCGTATAATTGATTACACACCTTTTCGTAATCATATTGTTGAAAGGCTTGAAGGAAAATATATGAATATTCATCCCAGCTATGTACAGATGAAACTGGAAGAGCTAAGCACCAGTCCTCAACTTCTTCTATCAAAGTAAGAGTAAAAATTCTGCAAATATTATCTTCATTAATATTAAATTATTACAACTTAAAATAAATTGAAGGAGATGATTATAAGCATAATTCGTACCATTATATTTTACCTTAGACATGATCTTGACTTCCTTTATCAAAGTGATTGTTGGATTAGGTCGACTAAAACAACAACAAGGAGGTATTTTAAATTGATCCATAACAGTAGGTCAAAATTTCAAAGCACAAAATCTTCAAAAAATAAAATATACTATGGCCCTCCTTCTAGCGGAAAAAATTTTGATCCACAAAAATGTCCTTCATCAACATTAGGGGAGACCAGTCGGTCAAGAACTTAAAGAAGCTCCTTTTTCGTTCAAGATGGTGGTTTTGACTGATTATGGGTCTAGCTACCCTTAAACATAAATCTAATCTAATCTAAAACTAATATAACCCAAACTAATAATTAATCTATTTACACCTATATTACATCATGTTACATTTCTTGTGTATCAATATTTAAGATGTGGGTTAAAGAAGTAAATCGACACAAAGGTTTGATCGATTTTAAAAACGTTGATCAAGCCACAATTAAATAATTTATTTGCCAATTTAAGAGAGGACTTTATGTAGAGCTAAATATGAAAATGCAAGACTAATCTAAAACATAAAATCCTATCTTGAACTTGAATGGGATAGCCCTCTCCTAATTTGAGAGCAAGTTAATGGAAACACCGGGAAAGACTGATTTATGAATGAATTCGGAATTGATATTACATTATGAATTCAAAAATAGTTTGCAAACTCATAAAAGGTTAAAGCAACTATGTAAATGAATCTACTTTAATAAATAGTTATTAATGTAAGTCCATCTACAATCCTGAATTCATTTTAAACATAATTCATCATAAAAAAATATTGATCAAGAGAAATAGTTCATTTCAATTAATACACATAATAGAAAAATTCACTTGTAAATGGATAATAAATAGTTATCATTCACCACAAGTATAATCCAATGAATTGAGTATGATTTCTATCTCATTCTGCCTCTTGGAGATAGCTCCTGCAAGACTTTAGCAGCATATCACAATATGACTCAACAATAGTGTTAGAGATCAAAGAAACTTACTACTTAGAATGGAAATCAAAACCCATTATAAAACTTTGACAAAAATATAAAAATTAAACATTCCATTAATAGTACACAAACAGTGCCAAAATTTCATTACAAAGATGCAATCTTGGAGCAGCTCAGACCCATAGTAAAATTTCTTGCAATAGTGCAAAGTAATTATAACAGAGCCATAAACCCTGTTTCAATCTCTACAATAACTCTCTCTATGCTAAAAAATAGTGTGTAAGAACAAATTAAATCATAACATAGAACTCCTGTGGTCGATCACGACCACTCCACTATGAATGAATTCAGAGGTATTTATAAAATATTTACAGAGCTAACAGTCTCCCCCGATTCTCTCAATAATAGAGTTAATTATAACAAAGACAAATTTAATTGGAACTCTCAACAAACATAGATGAACAAAACAAAACAAATTTCCAAATTTAGTTTGCACAGATAAGAATGATCCCTCTTATTCCAAATGGATAGGAATAATTTATGGAAATGTAATTGCTATTCAACGCATTCAACAATTTCTTTACCAATTAATAAATCATTTTTTCCACTAGGAGGAATTTCTTTGGTGATTGATATGTTTTCGTAATGAGCCTTGTATTGAAAGTCAAACATAAAACATAATTAATAGTAAATAGTTGGATTTTTTATTAAAATAGCGAAAACATAGATTAAAATATAAATATTTGTTAAGCTATATTTATGCCAAGAGACGTTTTTAAATTAATTAAGTAGCTTCTACTTATATGTGGAAACAGATGAGTGGTATCGGAGGTCAACTCATCAGAACTTTTAAAATGAGACAAAACGAAATAGTTGTGATATTGGGTGGATCCGATATGGAACGAATGTGATATCTTATTCAAATCCCTTTAATAAATATATTGGCTCCATTATATCAGAGCCTTGTATCAGATATTTAATATCGCAGATTTTACAATTGTTACCATTTAAAATTTTCAATATATAGGCAAACACGATATTTTGATTAGGACAACACTAATACGCATATCATGTCTGACATAACGGAGCCTGGTAGATATTGAAAGATAGAGGGGGAGACGGATTACGATATCGACAATTAGAAAGATATGAATATTATAGATCGGCTATCATAGGGATATGATTATCAAATATCGAACATCGGAGGGATATGATTATCAGAAGATTGGCATATCGAAAATCAGAGATCGGATGGATTGGCATATCAAAATATCGGCAAGGAATCATATCCGAGTTTTTTAAATCTATATTGAAAGGAAATCTCTGATACGCATTACCTCTGATATGCGAGACTGGAAATAATGACGTGGAATGTGGGGTCCTCCAACAGGGCTTATAAATTATATTGCATTTATATAATGGTCAGAATTTTGTTATGATATACTCTGAAGTCTATAAAAAGGGTTTGCCACATACATATTTGGAATTTAATATGCCACCTATCCCACTTATACGTATATATATTATATTCTTTTATTACAACATAAGTCATTGTATTATGAATCAGGATTTTGACATCACAAAATTCTTAAAGGGTTCCTTTGATGTGAAAGCTCTCATATCTTTGATATATTGGAACTAATTGTCTAATGATTAAGGCTTAAATCCTACAAACACATCTTGGTTTTGGGGGCTATTTTATTAATTAATATAATTAATTAATATGTTTAAAACAAAAACTTATTTTCAAAGTTTATTAACAAACAAACCTAATCAAACTTAGGCAAGCTATAAAAATAAAACAAGCGTAAATAAAAATAAAATTAGACTTGAAATGAAGAAATCACACTTAAAGCCTACATGTAATGCCAAAAGGGTCCCAATGTCTAGTATGATAGAATAAAATGGGGGTGTTGTGTTTTCACTATAACACGTGGGCGCCAATATTATATTTCGTGTTGCAAAGCTATTACCATCATTTGGAAGCAAAAGTCATAGTAGAATATGAAAAAAATTTATAGTACAACTAGCTTACGTTAGGACAATACATAGACAAAAATTCTTAAATTTAGAAAGACTTATGTTTGACCCAAGTAAAATTAGAAGGCATAGGTTAGTGTTAAGAACTATTTCATGAGTGAAAACCATGGATTTATTATTCTTTCTTAAAAATTTAACAAATGAAAATTTCCTTGTTAATAAAAATATAGACAGAGAAATGTAGCAGTTGATTGAAAATGCATCATTGAACTTTGATGTTTTTAGTAAGTATTTTGAAATTTATTATGTACTTACATTGGCCTATCTAAACACACATAGCTTTCATGCACATCTTGATGGTATGGCACATCTTGATGGTATTAAAGTAGACGAGGACATTATGGACAATATGATTATTTTCTTACAAGAAACTCACAAAAATTTACTATTTAGCGAATGTAAGTTTCCTTACAGCATTTCGAATTCACCGTACTCTGTTCATGGTGTTCTCACTTGGATAAAAAGTAGATACACATAGTTAAAAAAAACTTTTGAGATGCAAAAGTTGAGCTTGTGATGTCACAGATCTGTGTAATACAACCAATTTGTATAATGAACATATATGTGCATTGTTTACTCCTATATTTACTATGATTGAAACAATATAAATTTCTAAATTACACATTTATGATGACCATTGTATATCGATTATTATAGGTGATTTCAACATTGACATGCATTCAAATAGCTTAGGAAAAAAATAAAAAAATAAATATACGGAATCAATTCAGTTGCACAAATTGACACACATGTATACTTCAAGTTCAGAGTCTCAAACATACCATATTTTTACATGTCTTGACACTAGTTGTCGTCACGTTGGTTTGATGGATGCATATTGGATTGATCCTGATGCGATTCATTTAACCTTCTGCGTAAATTGAACTTTGCATGAAAAATTATAATTGTATATTTTTTTTCTCTTCCCTTTGAGTATTAAAACAAAAATAGTAAACGTGGAAGCACAAAATCACATGTTCCATGTATTGCTTTCTTTCTTTTTTTTCGTTACATTTCTTGTTAGGGACTTAATATTTAGATAAACAGAATCATGAAAGCATTAACTTTTTTAACATGAGTTCAAATATCTGTAATAGAAATTTTGTAAGACATATTTTCATGATTTCAGTGTGTGTTTTTGAAATAAATTTTTTACATAAGTCATGTTGTAATCTACAGTTCAATAGTTTTGTGTAGTGTACCTTTTTTAAGTGAAAATGAATAAATTGGAACAATGGTTGTTCTTTGATATTACTTGAATAGATTACTGAAAAATATTTAAGATACACAATCATTGTTTAAACCATCTAAACCTCTGTATAATGTTTTTAATAGGTAATTTACAATATATTTGTGTCATAGTTGTGTTTATATAGTTGTAATAATGAAAATATGCCATCTCACAAAGAAGATAGTGGAACAAGTGATAATGAATCTAGTGATATGGACAAACAGTTCACTCTTTCTGCTTCCACAATCAAGAAAAAACCAAAGTCTTCACATTTGCACAGTAGTTAATTTTTACATTTTCTTTTTCGGTTTTAGTATATTTAAAATAGAAAAAGTATAGGAACCATTAAGAGAAACGTTTTTTTTCCATATCCAAGGAAAACAAAAAGCAATCGCATCGTCCATTATTGAGATTTTCATGGGAAACTCAACAAATATTTTTGAAGGAGATGTCTGTGTTATATGGTCCTAATTTTTATTCAATATCTTTTTCATCACCAAAGGCTCAAGTCGTACATAATGATATTGTTGTTGTACATGGAAAAATTACAATAACTATCGACACGAGTGATAATTTAATTTACTGATTCTTACCGTATTTATTTGTTGGGAGAAGTGTTTGTATAATGGTATTCAACACCATAAAAAAAATTAAATATGAATCGGTTGACGCTAGTCACTACCTCTCATTAGTTCCAACATTTGTTGTAGACACAATACTAATGCTTTATTAGTCCCTGCCATCTGGCATCCGGCAGGGACTATAGTAATCGATATGACCCCTACTTAGCATTACTTCACCCCTTTGCTTCTCTGTTATACGGCAGTTATATCAAGGTTAGATCAAAGTTTCAAGGCTGTCTGCCCTCCCCGCCAGGATGCCGAAGGACTGCCATCTTATTTGGCCTCTTCCCGAGGCGGGAGAGGCCAAAACTTAGGCTATTTCGGAAATTTGCGACCTGTTCATTATCGTTAACCGTCACAGTTTGGTATTAATGTTAACATTAATTCGTTTGCAGGATATGCTAACGGGTAACGGGTGCTTTGTTTTGGTTGCAAGGCATGCTGAGCTTTGATGTTAACAGGTGTTGGTGCTGCAGGTGTGCAGGTGTCCGTGCATGCAGGGGCTGTGCGTGCTACATGGACAACAGCTGTGTAGTTTGATGTCGCCGCTTATTTATTCTATGCACGCACCACTCCATTGCTCATTTGCCTCTGCCAGGCTCCGGGACTGTGAAACTTCTTTTTGTTCTTTCAGTTCTTTAAATTTGAAGCATGGGCCGTGCACCGTGCTGCGACAAAGCTGGAGTGAAGAGAGGGCCCTGGACTCCCGAAGAAGACAAGAAGCTGCTGGCATACATCGAGCAACACGGCCTTGGCAACTGGAGATCCGTTCCAGTCAATGCAGGTAACGACTTCTGTGCATAGATCTGTGTTAGCGTTCAATTCCCTGTAACAGAAGGATGTTTCACAAATTTGCTCGTGGGGCTTTATTTTGTTGTATTGCAGGTCTGCAACGGTGTGGAAAAAGCTGCCGCTTGCGGTGGACGAATTATCTCAGACCGAATTCAGCCTGCAAGAAGAGCAGACCATTATCCAGCTGCACGCTGCACAATCAGACATACATGAGGTAGGTGGAATAAATAACCTTAATTATAACTATCTGATTCCAAAATATTCTTAACATCTAAGATCAAAATAAATTCAATAAACCCAGATAATCTAAACAAAATTCCACTTGTTTTCAGGACAAATATATGTAAAATGTTACCTTGGTGGCTTCTTTGAGTTTGCGAAGTTTTTTGCTGGACTGGAGCTTTGTGAGAGCCCTGGTAAGTGCTCCTACGGGCGGCGCAGCTCCGTCTAGTGTGGCAGTTGGCAGCGAAACTTGCGAATTATTCATAGCCTCGTAAGCTTGTCCTGCTGTCATGGCTCCATCCCCAATCACGGCCACCACATGGTTTTTTTTTCTTCAGTAAATCTCTCCCAACTGCCATACCTGAAAACCCATATAATTCTTGTAACCAACTGTTCATTCCAGCCCCAAATACCTGTCCAGCGGAGATACTGGTAGAACTATGTCCAGCGCCAAAAGCATCGTATTTGCTTTCGTCCCGTTTGGGAAATCCGGCCAAACCAGAGGTCTGTCTGATTGTATGCATTTTGGATCTTCTCCCTGTCAAAATCTTGTGTGGATATGACTGCATCCATTTCCACAGCCTGGTTAAATGCATTCTAGCCAAAATCTCTTTTACAATTCATCTAGAATACAAAATATCTTACAAGTAATCATCGAAGTAATTTCTTATTGGCGGTGGTATTCAACTCACGAAGGCTATTGATAGCACCCACTCTTCTGTTACACAGAGTCAGCGCCATGAACTGAAATGGGTCACTCGCGGACTTTGCGAAGGCAATAAAATTCTTGTCTGCCTACTCGCTTTCTGAATAAATCCTCCATCCCTTCTGGTACTGAAGCATCAAATACAAATACTACCAAACTTCGAGCCAAATCTCTCTCGTGAAAATGCAATACACCAGCACAGTAGATTCTACCACGGAAGTCCATGAACGCTGGCAAATAAAATTGATAGCCCGAAGCTTAAAATCTGCGTCGAGGCTAAACCATATTTTCTCATCGTCTTCACAAGAATGAAATGCTTCTGCATGAGCGATACGTGGCTGTGTTCATCATGAAAAAACAATCATGTGGGTGCCTTATTGCTTTGACACTCCCACAGGACGGTGGGACCTCCTTTTGTGACGTGGCGTCTCTTGCCTTGCGTGATGTGGCTCGATTCAAGAAGTGCCTTATCCAAACTAGACATAAGAGATTGCATGAAAGATTATCAGAAGTCTCATCGATCTATGATATTTCATAGAGAAAACGGAACCAGAACCAAACTCGTAAATACAAACAAGCCTAGTTAGGTTATTGATATATCTAGTCATATATATAATCAGTTACAACTTACAAAAATAAATCCATAAGCATAAACATGAACCATCACATGGACAAGGCTACTGGGATAGGCTGCTGGGTTTGTCGAGGGCCTATTGGCTGTTGGAGGGATGCTGAAATGTAGTTCAATTCTCACCAACCTGCCATCCATCTCTTTTCCCACCTCAGGTATCCACACATATACAAATGATACAAGGTATCCATAACAGGTCTTTCGTAGACTCGTGGTTGTCTAATAATGCGCATCTGCCAGTATTTCTGAATACGAGAGGACTCTTTGAGAAAAAGCTTCCCCTTTCAACTGGGCTAATCATGGTTTATCTCAATGTTTTGGTTTCTTGTATATATTTCACAGATATGGATTACTGTTTTAAAACTTCACAAATAGCTTGTTTCCACATCGTCATTGGGAATTCATGCCATAGAGTTATTTTATTCTGAAGAACATTTTTCACAGGAAATCTTCCATGTGCAGGCTTTCTAAATCTTGTTAGAAATGCAATTGCAATAATTGGCTGCCTGCATTATTGAATATCACAAATTTTCAGTGTTCAGTGTACATAGATGTTCATACGCATTCTCTTATGCATCGGTTTCTTTTTTAATATGAAGGGTTTGAAGCGCAAATACGTATGTAATGCCATAATAGCATAACTAGATATGGTTTACTGGTGCTCTATGTGGTTTGGGGAGTTTAACGTTTTCTGATCATGCGACAGAGGGTGGCGGTGGCGGTGGCGCATTAAGTAGCTTGGTAATCACAACAACAAACTGTACAGTCCCCAAAATCGGTGATGCCTGTAATATAACAGACAGGACTACCATCTTTTTTTTGCATGAATTTCTCTCAATCCAGACTCGCCTAGAACATAAACTACGCTGTAAAACTAGTCCCGGGGTTTTCCTGTATACATTAATAATACAAATTTTAAAATAGTAAATAAAGCATACACACTGGATCCTTAATGAAGATTTAGAGCCCTCACAGTCATTACTTTCAATATATAACGTCACTGATTCAAGAAGTTGCTGCTGGAGATGTCCGTTGGTATCATTGCTCAAGAAGTTGCTGGAGATGGCAGATGAAGGTGAACCTTTCCCTTCGTTTCTGCAAGCAAGAGTTTTTGCTATTTTTTGCATTCGCAGGGAGTTTAACGTGCAAATTAAGAAAATTTCTCTTTGTTCTAAGACAAAATTGGAAAATTGCAGCCTCTCTTTTTGAGTTTGAGAGCTAGAGTTGCTTGCCTGGCCGCTCGCCTGCATGTCTTCACGCTGTTAACGATGCCTTGAGACGCTAAGTCAACTTGATGCAGGGACTCGCTGCGTCGCAGCCGCCCTTGTTTTAAACATCATCTTACTGTAGATACTATGATTGTTGCACTTTTAGAATCAATACATACTATTCGATTGGAAGATTTGCAATACTTATTACGAGATGACAACAAAAAAATTGTCAATTAGAAATATATGTTAAAGATGTTGAAACAAACAATAATAAGTCCATGGTATTTTTAAAGTCTTATGTCCTATTATGGTTTTCTTTTTACCTGTTTGTTTGCCCCTTCATTTTTTTACCATTTGTTAGTTAAATAATTCATGTTTTCTTCCTCAGTTTATTGCAACTAATTTAATTTTTAACGTTGATTTTTAACAAGTGCATTTGGCCGAATAGTGCAAACAAAAATTTACTGAACTACAAAATGATATAGGAAGCAAAAAGGAAATCATGTTTTTCTTTGAAAACATGGTTTGAAGCGGTCCAAAAGGATAGCATAGAATACGTACATGTTTATCAAGTTTATTTGAGTGACTTAATGATGAATGAACAAAATTTTATTTATATATTCATGAAAAAAACAATCAGGTAAGTTTACTATTTCATTTTGACTTTTTATAACTTTAAACCCTATTTATAGACTCTTTTAAAAATATATAACCAAGCAAGTTTTCAAATTCATTTTAACTTTTTATATGATTTCTTTCATTCTTTTGCTTTAGAAACTATATGATCCTTCTACTCTTTTTTATTTTCCTTACATTGTTTATCTACTATAAATATTACAAAATTGTATCTCTATTCACAAACGAACTAGTATAAATTACTAGAATACTCAAACTAACGGATGTGATTTTCCTGCCATACAAGCCATTCTCTAACGAGTGTAAACACCTAATAAGAACAATGAATTGTGTAGTAGATAACATGCTTTATTCTACAAAATTTGCTAAGAAAAAATTATTTTATTATCCACACAATTAACAATGTAAAATCAAGGATGAATATGTCAAGCTAGATTTCACCCTTTTAAAGGAACTTCTTCAAGCATTCTTCCCAAATCTTCTACATATATTATTTTCAAAATACAAACAAAACATCTCGGCGATTGTTTTTCTGTTACAATGATTTTCCATACCTGGAACCTTTACAATTTCGATGGACAATATCATTGTCGACGTCACGAATATTTGGCATCATTGATTGATCTATTATAATATAGTGTGGTCTATTTTGTATATTCTGAGTCTACTTATGAATGATGCAAATAATTCTGACATAACATTTTGTATCAAATGTTTTATGGCTGTGAAGCCTGTGACTATGAACATTGATTGATCTATTATAATATAGTGTGCTCTATTTTGTATATTCCGAGTCTCCTTATGAATGATGCAAATAATTCTGACATAACATTTTGTATCAAATGTTTTATGGCTGTGAAGCCTATGACTATGAACAAAAGTATTAATTCACCACATGTTTTCTAAGCTAGATTTCACTCTTTCAAAGGGCCTTATTCAAGTCTTCTTCCCAAAGCTTCTGCAAATATCATTTGTAGAATATAAAAAAGACATCTGATGGACTATTTTCCTGTTACATGGATTCTCAATAACTAGAGCCCTTACAATTTCAATGGAACCATGAGTTTTCTAAGTAATTCTGAGTGTATATACTATATTTGATCATCTATTGATCAATATGGATATATTTAATATTTGGTAGGAGTTTTTTGTTTCACATATGTGGTAGGAGTTTTTTGTTTCACATATGTGTTCCATGTATGTTATTTACTTTAAATATTATTTTTGTTTTTGCTTCTATAGCTTTATTAGTTGTTGTGTTTGATTTTTTTAATGTATATAGAATGGACCCATAATTTATTGTTTCCTATTTTTCACCAATCCCTAATTTTTGTGCACAATTTTTCCCCACAACAGTTTATTCTTATGCACATTTCTTGTATGCTAGCTATTGTGATTACAAAAAGGGAAATTGACTATGTTCGCGTTTTGGTACTTATACAAAGACATGCTTTTAGAAATACTCAATGTGGAAGTAATTCATTAGGATGAACTTGATAATATATTGTTCAAAATCCTGGAGCACAATTGCCTATTAAGACAATGAATTAAGCACATGGTATCTACCATCTAAGGCATCCCACCATTGACTAAATAAGTGTAGTTGAATACTTCATAGAACAACATTGCAGAGGTAATTCCCTGGGATGAAGTTGATAATGCACCATTTAAAATTGTGGAACTTTGTTAAGTAATAAGACTCATGAAATGGAGATTTATATGCCATTTAAAAAAGTCTAACATCCAACTATTTTCCCTTGAACATGTTGCTAAATTTTCAGATTTTTTTATGTTGTTGTTAGGGAAATTATATTTGTTATAACTCCCACATTAAATTATCAATCTAGGACTCGTACTCTTCGAGGAACAAGTGTAGGTAACGTAAAATCAAAGCATCTAATCTAAACTAACATCATGAAATATGAAATTTGTTCCTAAATTAAGTACAAAATTTATGTTCCTAATTTGAAACTAATATATTGATAAAGGCATGCTCAAGCAAAGGAATAACTCTAATCAAATGACGAATTAATTAAAAGTTACAAATAAATCATGGAAAATAATGAAAGATGTATTTGAATGAGTGCTACATGAAAACAACCCAACCTCCAAAAGGAAAGATTTATACTATTCAAATTCAAAACTAATTTGAATCACTACGAACAGCTTCAACCTATTTTAATAATGAATGGAAATAATTCTAATTGGAACCTTCAATGAAATTAATAAAATAACCAACTATATATTTAAATGATGATTACAGTATGATTCAAATAAATCCTACACAGGGGATCTAAATAACTATGTTGCATATGTCACATAATTCCTTAAAGAATTAACACACGACCTATGCTAACCAATAATACTTTGTTTCCAATCAATGTTGGGTATGTTGAACAGAGAAAAATCTATAGGAGCCTCGCGTCACTGGTATATATATGTATACTCATAAATGATGGAAACATTTTCTGTTTAAAACAAGAGGTTTAATTCAAAAAAATGTATTTCGAATTGAAACTTACCTTTCTTCCAACCATTCACGAGTGTAAAAGTGTGATCAAGAGGTTAATAATGTATAGTATATGTCTATAAAAAATCTCCACAACTTTCATAGACTTTCCAATAATATACTTGCTATCCTTTACCCTAATTTATGAAAACAGAGAAACAACTTAAGTACAAAATGGAATACAAGAAACCGAAAATTTATTTACCAAACAAATTGGAAATGAAATGTAAATCTATGAATTATATAAAAACATGATTCCTACAATCTACAATGGTTACAGGACTTGGTTCCAGCTTGTGGTGGGCCCTTGCCACTTCTTGGAGAAATCCCTAAACTAATTCAATACCTTAAGAATCAAGAGACATAACACTTACAGAAAAATAAATGTCGAGACAATAATTATATTAAATTTTCAATAGAACGTCAGTTCCAAAATAAAAAAGAAGGGTGCCACAATCACCAGTTTAATCTAAGTGTATACCTCCTTAGACCCAAATATGCATATTCGTACCTCTCGCTCCTTACAAAACAACAACCTTCTAAAGAGTTCAACCAATGGAGAATAGTTACAATAAGTTAACTAAGTAAAGAGTAGATTCGAGCCAAGTAAGGAGAACAAATCAAATGAAAATATTTCTAGAAGGTGCAATCGTGTTCCTCCACGTGGCTGATCATTGAAACCATCAAACACATGTTTTTTGTGCTTAATGCAGATTCTTTCAAGCCGAGGGATTATGTACTTAATACTCCCCCGACCATCACTTCTTTAGGATGATGAAGCTTTTGAAACGATTTTTGGGTTACGTGAATGAGGGTATTATGAACAAAACCTGCATCTTAGAATCCTGATATTCTTCCTAATTTGATAAAATATTTTATATTTTCACCTACATGAATTTTGCATTCTCTACTACATTTTGTACTAAGTCATGTAACATTTTTCTTTATGAAGAATTTTGACCATGGATCCGTGTGGTAAATGAACTTGAGAAAACCATCATTAGAAAATCATAGAAAAGTCATCTCTAATCATTTAAAAGTTAAGAAAACTAATAATAACCAACCACAAAGTGTAAGATATGAATTAGCAACAAGTTGTGAAATTATGTTATGAAATGAGCTAAAAATATAGGAATTTAGGTCATGAATAGTGAAATTATATGGTGGAAAATGGGCATATTTGAGGTCCAACATCCCCCCATGCCTGAGGATTTTCATGTCCTCATGCAAACAAATCCCTTGCTCATTGACAAATTTTTGACATTGTTTTGTACATGTTGGTTCTTTGTGGGACAACCTTGCTTTAATATCTGGAAGTGTTGGTTCTTGTTGAGAAACACTCTTCACATTTAACATATCATACTAATTTACTGAGCAATACAAATTGAGGACAGGAAAGGGATGGATGAGGAAGAGATGATGGATGAAATGAGGTGGTGATGGAGATAGTAAGTATGTGGATTGGTGCTTGCATACTATTTTATCGCAAGTTCAATTCTTATAGGTGGTTTCCTTTATCATTTCATGAATTTAATGAGCTCATCCTACGAATATAATTATTGTTATCATGGGAGGAGAATACATTATAGAGGCTGCATTTATTAATATATCATAAGCACTTTCTTTTAACATGGTCTTGTAATTAGAGTATAAGTATTTTTATTATGAGTGGCGAATGGAAGGAAAACAGAAGGATAACGATTTATGAAAGATAAAATGAATGGAATGAGAAGTGGTGAGTCATTAAATTTCTTAAACATTCTAATGAATTATGGAATCTTAAGCCAACTTTACCTCAGGTTTTACCTCTGTCGTTGATGTGCTCAGTGCTGCAAGATGAAGTGGACAGTGGAATGGCTGGAGCTGATGTGACTGTTGATCTGATCTGTTGAAGAAGGTTGAAGGATAAACTAAAAGTATGAAGGATAGACTAAAGGTCCCCTTCTTCCCAAGCCTGGGGATTTGTATGTCCCCAAAAAACCGTGGAAAGATGATTGTTGCTACAAATGAATGGCTAGAATGTTATACGGAAACCTTTACCGAAATGAATATACTGATGCAAACGAAAATGGAAATGTTGATACGAAGACTCAAATTGCTGCAAATCTATGTTGAGATCACAATACCAGATAGTCTTCAACTGCTACACACCCATGTGCAATCTTGCATATGTGAATAAATGGTGTTGATGTCAAACATAAGTAAGAATCATTGGATTACTGACCATTTCTTAGGTCATTAACCGATGCGAGATATCCCACGTTTGATTTCAATGGAAATCTAGGCACTAGCTACATTCTACCAGCCATGAATGGATTTGTCGAAGTCAAATCGACTGCAGAATTCATCCACCAAGAAACATTGATGTATTTCCTTAGTAGATGATGAGGATACCTACAATTACAGCATGAAGGCTCCCAAGTAACTTATCTAGCCTTAACCTTGATCCTAGATAATGTGTTGATGTGGATGGGACAAGGCTTGTTGGAAAGTGAGCCTTAAGGGATCCCACATCAACCAACTCAATTATAAACATAATGACTTATAATATACATGATTTGAAAGGTTTTTGCATTTGTTGCAGTAAATATGTCGAAATCGAGCCCCAAATCTCCTCTTGATGCTGATAACAGGGTCATGGTAGCGTTAAGCAAAGCCAACCGCGCAGGGAAAGGCCTGAAAACGTTTGTTTTTGCTGTGAATTTGCAGGTCCCCGGCTGCGAGCCGCACAGTGCCGTATTCTATTATGCGACCGACAATCCAATCCCAGTGGGCTCGCTTTTCTACCGTTTTATCCACGAAGATGATTATTTTAGTAACAGTAGATTCAAGATCGTGAACGGCATTGTGAAGGGCCCATGGATGATCAAGACCGCCGTGGGCAAATATGCAGCTTGCCTGCTGGGAAAGGCGCTGAGATGTAACTATATAAAGGGTTCGAATTATTTTGAAATTGACGTGGACATCGGGTCCTCTGCCCTGGCGAGCGCCATTCTCCACCTGGCTTTAGGGTATGTGACCTATGTGACCGTCGACATGGGGTTTCTGGTGGAGTCTCAGGCCGAAGAAGAACTACCGGAGAGGCTCTTAGGGGCTGTTAGGGTTTCTCAGATGCAGATGGGCTTTGCCGCAAGGGTGGATGTCGTTGCTGCCGAGGACCAGTGCGGTGCAAAGCCGCCCAGGGAAAATTATCAGGGATCGGGGTTTCAGCGGAACAAATTCGGTAGGGGTTTTTCACTTCTGAAGAATGCGCATCCTCAGAAGGTTGAAGCTGAAGCCGCTGAGGAAGAAGCCAATAGAAAACATCCATATCTGCCTGAAGAAACACATGCATTTCAGATCCAAGTCAATCTCTCGGGCAAAATGACAATGCAATGGGTACGCCCCATAGATCTCGTGCAGGATCTTCTGCAAAAACTTGAACGCCGGCTGGGGATCCCCTCCTCGTACCTCAGACTGCTATATAAGGGTAAGCAACTTATGAATCCCCTTCCTCTCTCCTTCTACAACATTCAAAAGGACGCTTCTATTGGGGCTTCTTTCCATTTAAGAGGTGGTTCCTTTGGGCAGACCTCCTCTGCCCCTTCTTTCTCTTACAGAGATGCAGCTCGCAAAGACGCTGCCCAACCCCAGTTCTCTTCGAAGGTAGCCCAGCTAAATGGCGCTCCAAAGCCGTTTCTGGTAGACAAATCAGAGGAAATTCCCTCCATTAACTTCCATAATCCTGAGATTGAAAATCGATACCAGATACTTGCAGAATCAGCACTCATATGCAGATTTAATGGGCTATGGCCTCGCACAACAGATCTTTATCAATGGGTCCATTCCTCTTGGACTAAAAAATGCAAGATTTTCTTATGTTCAAAAGGTTTTTTCCTGGTGGTTTTTGACTCAAATGAAGACTACCAGAAGGCCTTAACAGGAGGCCCTTGGTTCTGGGGTTCGGCCGGGCTTTTTCTCACCCCTTGGTTTCCAGACTTCGACCCTTCTACAGCTGTCATCTCCAAGCTTCCCATTTGGGTCAGGCTCCCGAATCTTCCGGCTCATTTCTGGGAATTCTCTGTCTTCTTAGCCATTGGAAATACTTTAGGATGCTACTTGGCTACATATACCTCAAGAAAGATAAATGGTCTTTACACTTACGATAGATTGTGTGCAGCAATAGATATCAGCAAAGGACTGTCAGATTAGATTAATCTCAAGTTTGGAGATTTCCACTGGACTCAGCAATTGGATTACGAGAACACAGCCTTCCGCTGCCGCCATTGTCATCAAATGGGACACCTCCAGAGCACTTGCTCCCAGTTCACCAATAAAAAGAAGAATCTGAATCGTAAGCCCAAATCTAAGAGATGGAATCCTTTTGAGCCTCCCCGTCCTTTGGACGATTTAGATTTCTCTAGTTCGAAGGAGGAGGAATCTGAAGCAGATGTGTAGAATGATGAGGAAATTAAAGCTGATACGCAGAATGATGAGATTCCGATGAATGCTCCCTCGGTCGGTCCGGCGGCTCCCTCTAACCCTCAGATTTCTCAGAAACGTTCTCATTTATCTTCGTCCTCAGACTCTGATAAGGATACTCAGCCGCCAGTGTAGAATAATCTACAACTTGTTATGGCTCAGCCAAACTCCATTAGGTGGGTCAAAGTGAGCAAGAAAAAAGGCAAAAAATGCCGTATTGCAGGAACTAACCCCTCGGGGTAGCTTTCTATACTCAGTGATATCCTTTTGTATTCTTGTGCTTTCTATGGCCCTTTCCTTGATTGTCTCTAAGGAGCAAGGTTGACAGCCTATCACCTCTGGCTCCCATGCTTCTCTGCTTGGCTTCTACGCAAGCTTGATTGTACTATATTTTTCTTTTCTTAATAGAATTAGTCTTTATTCAGAAAAAAAAAATATACATGATTTGAAGAACTCATACAAATTAAAAAACTTTATTGGGAACATTTCCTACCAGTTACCTGATTTCCAAGAAATGTGCCCGTCGAGTTGTGCTAGATAAGTTGGTTTTCACAAAAGGACTTATTTTTCCTTACTATTTTAATTTATTTATTTATTACAATACTAACTTCATACTCTACTAGATAAGAGACATCCTCTTTCAAGTGAAAGAGTACTTCCAATGAATCCATTTGTGGATCAGGTACAAATATATATTCATGTCTAGGTTTAACATATAAACTTTAGAAGGTACATGAGCACGAAATATTAGCATTTTTCAAAGATGTGATACAAATAGTATTGAAGATGAGAGTTGTACTTTGACTGGATTTTTATCTGGAACCAATTCTCAATTTAATCCTAGTGGTATTGGCCCATTTCTTTATTTGGACTACTCTAAAAGTCCTCCACAGTCATGCCAAACAAACTTCGATAATTGGTCTCTCGAATTCATACAAGGCTCGCTGATGGTGAACATTCCTCAATCTCAGGTTCAGCAAGATGGTCCCCATCAAATATGGTACATGATTTATCGATATATTTAGTAGATAGGAAAGAGGAATCAAGGGAGACTTCCAAATCCTTTTCTAGCTACGAAGAGAGAGATAATTTTCTAAACATGGTCATGATGAATTACTCTTGAGAGGCAAATATCCCAACTACTGTTAGGATTTGAGAAATTACTTCGAGGGACATTCTTTCAGCTCTCACTCATTCTTTATTTCTACTGTTGGTTGATGATCCCTATCTCACAATATGGATTACTACACAAGGGTTCTTACAGCACCCCAAAATTTTTCCATGTTTAAAGAGCTTGAAATTTTAATCTAAATGAATTGAAACTACTAATTGCAATAAAAATCACCAAACAATAACTCCTCAATTACTTGGAAAACAAATTTTGGAGAAACCCCACCATAGTGGATGCGTGGTTCTTCACTCACGTCTTACCATACACTCTCCACCCTTTGATTGTCCTGCAAAATCCTCACAACACAACAACTACACTCTAATCCCTTTAGCACCTCCGTGGAAACGACTCCAAAAATATTAGGGAAATTATATGTGTTACAATTCTGACATTAAATTATCAATTCGGGATGAGTAAGCTTCTAGGCACAAGCGCAGGTAACCTAAGATCAGAGCATCTAACCTAAACTAATATCATGAAATCTGAAATCTTTTCCTAAATTAAGTACGAAATTTATGTTCCTAATTTTAAACTAATCTATTGATAAATACAAGCTCAAGAAAAGGAATAACTATAATCAAAAGATGAATTAATTAAAAGCTACTGAGAAATCATGGAAAATAATGAACGATCTATTCGAATGAGTGCTACTTGAAAACAACTCAACACTCAAAAGGGATAATTGATACTATTCCAATTCAAAACTAATTTGAATCGCTACAAACATTTCAACGTATTAATAATGAATGGAAATAATTCTAATTGGAACTTTCTACGAAATGATGAGAATAACTAAATATCTATTTAAATGACGATTACACTATGATTCAAATAAATGCTACACAGGGAATTGAAATAATTATGTTGCAAATGTCACACAATTCCTTAAATAATTAACACACAACCTATGCTAACCAATACTACTATGTTTCCAATCAACGTTGGGTATTCCAGACAGAGAAAAAGCTAGAGGATATATGTATACTCATAAATGATGGAAACACTTTTGGTTCAAAACAAGAGGTTTAATTCAAAACACAAACATTTGTTTCTTCGGAAAATGTATTTGAATTGGAACTTCTCTTTCTTACAAGAATTCACGAATGTGAAAGTGTGATCTCAAAGTAAATCATGTATATGATATGTCTTTGACAATGATCCATAGCTTGCACAGACTTAGTGATAATATACTTATTATCCATTACCCAAATTGATGAAAACAAAGAAACAACTTAAGTACATAATGGAATACACGAAACCTGATATCTATTTAGTAAATAACTTGGAAATGAAATATAAATCTATGAATCACAATGAAACATGATTCCTACAATTTACAATGGTTACAAGTCTTGGTTCCAAGTTGTGGTGGGCCCTTGCTACTTCTCAGAGCAAGCCCTAAACTAATTCAATACCTTAAGAATCAAGAAACATAACACTTAGAGAAAAATAAATGTCGAGACAATAATTAAATTAAAGTTTCAGTAGAACATTAGCTTAGAAATAAACAAGAAGTGTGCCACAATCAGCAATTTAATGTAAGTGTATATCTCCTTACTCCAAACTATGAATATGCATACCTCTTGCTCCTTACGAAACAATGACGTTTTAAAGAGGTTAACTGATAGAGAATAGTTACAACAAATTAACCAAGTAAAGAGTAGACCAGAGCCAAGTAAAGTAAAGTAACGAATTGAAGCCAATTAAGGAGAACAGATCGAATGAAAATGTTTCTATAAGGTACAACCAACTATCCCAATCGTGGTCCTCCATGTAGCTAATCATTGAAATTGTCAAACCCATGTTTTTTGTACTTAACGCGAATTCTTTCAAGCCTAGGGTTTCTGTACTTAATACTTCCCCAACAATAACTTCTTTGGGATAATGAATTTTGCTAAACGATTTATGGGTTACCTAAATGATGGTATTATGAACAAAACATGTGTGTCAGAATCCTAATATTCTTCCTCATTTGATCACAAATTTTATATTTTCACCTAAATGAGTTATGCATTTTGTACTACATTATGTACTTAGTCCTGTAGAAGTTTTCTTTATGAATAATTTGGCAATGGATCCATGTGGCAAATGAACTTGGAAAAACCATCATTAGAAAATCATAACAAAGTCATCTCTAATCATTGAAAATTTAATAAAAATAATGACAATCAACCACAAAGTGTAAGATATGAATTGGCGGCAAGTTGTGAAATTATGGTTTGAAATGAGCTAAAAATATAACAATTTAGGTTATGAATAATGATATTATATGGTGGGAAAATGGGAATATTTGAGTCCCAAAAGTTTTATCAATTAATTTACCCCAATTCAATACTTCAATTAGTAATATTTCCAATGAAAATTAGTCTTTCCTATCATCAACAGTAACTGAAAATATAACAATAAAAGCAACGAAAAAGGAGAAAATCAACACATCAACAAGAGACACCAGATTTGGTCAAAGACCAGGGAAAAGCACCATAAGGGGAAACCATTCAAAAATATTCTTCTATTAGATTATAATCATTGGAGAGTACATTGTTCCCAATACAATATCATCCAACAACCCAATAACATTCAGAAATATGTTTCCAACATCAAAATATATGAGAGGGAAATTTTCCTCTTTGTGATCAACTTTGATCAATGATCAAATTTCAGTCAAAATTCTCGGTCACGTTGAGGAGGATTTGTGCAAGTGTGAAGACTTCCAATCACTCCATTCAGGCAGTAAGCCAACATCTGTAGATGAATCTATCATATGACGAGCAAATGATTGTAACCGAAAACCCTAAAATCAAATGTGAGCGTCAGACCGTGTAATTTGTTACCTTTGCAAACATATTTTGTTGTCCCAACCTTAGACATAGGAAAGTGAATCAATGAAGAAGAGAAGAATATGCTTGGTGATTTCCAAATGAACATGAGGTCACTTATAAATATAGGCTTCCAAGGGTGTCTAATTTACCATTAGAGCCAACCTGTTCAAATTTGAATATCTTGGAGTTTCTTCATAACTACACTTTCCCTTCTCGAAATTTGATGATCTTTAGGTCAATTTTGGTTTTCTTGAAAATAAGAATTCAATGCAATCATCATATCCATCAAAATATCTATCCTAAGTTAAATTTGATCCTAATTTCATAATTTAACATATGTTCCCCTTTTTCACACCTCCACTCCCACACTTTCATACATATTCCTACTTTTGTACATCATTTGAAGCATTCTAGCATTGACCAAGTTTCCTTTCCAAGCACTTTAGAAATGTTACTAGGGAGTTACGTGAAACTAATTCCTTGCATCAAAGACAAAATGCATCCTTTTAAGTTTCTGATGAGCGCTGACTTAAAAGGCTCACAAAAATGAGATTGATTTGTAATTTAACAATCTAACATCAATGATTTTCCCTCCATGTTCCCCTTCAACACACATTTCCACTTTTGCATCTCTATATATACTCTTTCCTATGCACACTTTTCAAAAAACCATATACTAAAACGCCCATATCATATATGTATTGAAAGTATAGTCTACAATATGCAACATATTTTCACTAGAGAAAGGAAAAACTATTTTATTTTATCTTTTGAAGGAAAATATATTTTCATGAACTATCACCAAGTCACTGTAGCAAAGCATTCAACACATAGTGACTGCAAAACTAATTCCCTAGGAGGAAATCATAATGCATCGTTTAAAATTGATGATGGATGCTGACTAGCATCACTTTTGAGATGAGGAATTGTATGTCATTTAAAAGAAAGTATAATACCAAGTACGTCCCCATGTTTCCCTTTCACACTATAGATGCCATTTAACATTCAATTATATTCAACAAAAACCACCCTTAAAGGAAAGCACATAGAATCTACCATCTAAGGCATCCCACCATTAAATAAGTTAGCCCAACTAAATATGAAAAAATGTCACCATGGAAGTAATTCCCCAAGATGAACTCAATAATTCATTATTTAAATTTAAGTAAGGTGAGTGAATAGCTGGACTCATGGATCAAATATTTATATGTAATTTAACATAGTCTAACACTTGAATATTTTCCCTTGCACATGTTCCCCTCTTAGACACCTCCGTTCTTACACCTTTATACATATTGTTTCCTTTATACATCATATGAATCATCTCTGCATTCACCAAGTAAACCCAACTACAAAATTCACACAACGTGACTAGGGAATTACATAGAACCAATTCACTAGGATGAAGTCACAATGAATCCTTGAAAATTGTGACAACTATTGATTTACAAGACATGTGAAAATGGGATTTGTATGTCATTTAATAGTCTAATATTAACTAATTTCCCTCCCCCATGTTTCCCTTCCATATGTGTCTCCAAGTCTACACCTATGTATATATTCCTACATCCAAACACTTTTTAAAAAATAAACACGTTAAAAAACCCAGATTAGATGAGTATTCAAAGAACAATTTACAATATGGAGCATCTTGGCATTTATAAATGGAAAAATTATCTTATTTTATCTTGTGAATGAAAATATATTTTGGCGAAGATTATCACCAAGTCACCATGTCAAAGCATTGGACACAATCTGATCGTAGAACATATTCCCCAAGACGATGGCCACTAACTAACAATACTTGTGAGATGGGGAATCGTACTTCATTTAACATAAATTCTCAGAACAAGTACTTCCTCATGTTCCCCATCCGCACCGCAGATGTCATTTAACATCAAATTGTATTCAACAAAACCATTGTGGAATGCTATTATTTGACATAAATATTTAACCAGAAACAAAATTGGTATAATTATATATATATAGGCAAGAAGGTAAAAATATCATGTATTATGCAAACAATTCTAAAGAAGAAGAGTCCATGACTGATATGTTGATCACAATCTAATAAACACTAATTATACTAATACAAATAATACAAAATAAGTAACCTTATAACCCTTAAATTTAAAAAGCTAAATTTCTTATACTAATTTAAAAGGCAAGGAGTAGCTTGTTTGCAACTATTTCTATTATTCATGTTATTCAATTTAAATGGTATTTGTTGGAGTTCATGAATGTTCTACAACTTCATAATAGTTTATCTTAAATTTAACTTTAAATATTAAAAATTAAATTTTTGTTATTATTAAATTAATTTTTTTATTTTATTAATTTGTTATTTTAATATTTTTTTAATTCATGTGTAATAATTATTAAATTTTGTAACGGTTTTGTAATATAATTTGGATATATATATATATATATATATATATATATATATATACGAGTCGTCAATGTAAACACATTACAATTCTATTTAACTAGGATTTGCACCAAGGGGTGCAAAGCAACGCCGATCGGAGCATTGGGGGATATGGAAGTAAGTAAAAGAAAGATTTGAGTAAAATGATACCTATGTATTGTGCAATTCAACAACTCCCCATTATAGTTCATAATATAACTAATAAATAATGGGGACCGTTTTAAAATTTTGGATATAATCCAAACAATTCTAATAAGATAAGGAAAACATAGTTTTGAGATCCTAAAACAAATTATTTAAAAAAAGAGATGAACTTTAGGTTTAATGTTAAAGCCTCGATGTGAAGGTATTATATCAGAAAAAACTAAAAATTCCTTTTAATAAAAATGGCGATTAAAACCTTTCCCACATAAATTTTAAATGTTGAAGGCCTAAATATAATAAAATTCAGCATATATATGTAAATAGTAATAAAGAGGTTGACCCCATACAACTGACACATAGCATATCGGGATCTCACGAGCGGTGTTTTCTTTTTAATGTCCATGACTAGACTTCTAAAGCCTTCAAATTGTGACTTTATTTACACCATATCCATTCAATTTAATTATTTACATGATAACCATTGTGACGTTTAATGTCCATGACCAGACACATGGATTGAAAAGTTTTGATATGAAAGGTGTGATGCAGTGGATGCGATATTATATTAAGGCGTGTTATGATGGAACAGTTGGGTCTGCAACACATATCGCAATCGCAAGTTTCAATGTGACAAGGCATCAAAAGTTGTCATATGGCAGATGTGATATTACATTCAATTCGTTATAATAAAGGAAATCGGGCTCACAAGACATATCACAATCATAGATCGGCAGACCTAAGGGGAGGTCTCATTCCAAAATATTTGATTAAGGGTGGATGCAATTTTATATTAAATATAATATGGTAAAATTAATCAGGTATGGAGGTAAATGATATTACAGGTTTTAGTAGGACAATAATTTTATTTCTCCGATAAATATGACATGTATCAAAGCCCATGTGGATCCACGTTGTGTTAATTAATGGAGAAATGCAATGAATTTATTGTTTTTGATACTCTAAATGTTTTCTTAATACTAACGATTGCCGATGGTTTGTCTCATAAAAGTCTTGGATTCATCCACAATTGGTGATTTTCTCTAAGTTATTTGATGTAAGTGTAGTTGCTGGCCACTCTTGTGTTTTTTTATCACAGGCTAGTCTTGATAAATAGAATTCAACAAAAAAGCTGTGACCAGATAAACCCAGAAGCAAAATTCTAGTTCAACAACCACCAATTTCTCCTCCTCCTGAGGTAATAGAAATCCATGTACTACTTTCTGACACCGTATGCACCCCTGATTCTCCTGCTGCTATCTAGGAGGCCATGTATAAGGTTTTTGAATATGAACAGATAAAAGTCATAGGAAAAATAGTGACGGAAGAGGATACGGTTCCTGTTTCAGACAGTACATACAACGATGTCCCCAATTCATTTCTCCATAGGATTGATGCTCAGGTAAGTATCTTGCCTTATATGAATATGACCAGATTGGTCGTTGATCATATGGACATCGCAGAGAGGATTTTCATGACGAAGAGAAAGATGGTCACCAGTTCTTTCACTACAAAATATTTCTCTGCAATGTACGAACTCCCATTAGCTCAGAATAAATACGATAAAGAATTTGTTGAGAAGTTCATGCAGGAAAATGAAGACCAATTTGATGTCATTGAAGGATGGAGAATAGACGTAAACAAGCATAAGCACGAGGACAAGGGTATGTATGCTATATCCTCTAATCTTGGACCATATTGTTATGTTTCTGCAATGATATCTAGATTGTTTGGCTATGCCAACACATAGAAGTTTTCAGACTAATGGGTACCTATTGTACTACTTAACAACCCCCTTTATAGTTAATGATAGAACTAATTTCAATTGTCGATCTCCGATAGGATGAGCTCTTTGGTTCTTGGCCCTTGCCACATTTCTCTCCATACCACATGGTGCTTGCCACTTGTCACTTCCATATCGGGACACTGCTATAATAATTAAACCTTATTTTAATGGTTTTGTAGGACGTTCACCCTATGCCATATATCTTATCACTTTTCAACACCTGTCCTTTATTGAAACCAGCCATTATCCACCATGTGTCCCTCTGAGGAGAGAGAAAAACCTCTTCCTTCTCTCATTTTACCGAGAATTTATTTGTTAACCTGTAATCATCCCTTCCCGCCACTTTAACACATGTAGTTTTGATAATATCACATATCGCAATGGGCTCTATTTTCCTTTGTTAAATGCTTTAAGCCCAAGGTTCTTTGAGTCTCAATAACCATGTGCCAACAAAATATTAGAGCCTATCTATTAGAACTTTTGAAATGGAACATGTTTCAAAATGACGATATGTGATCGGTGAATGAAATCGCCCTTAGTTCTCAACAGTGTGTCTTTCCTTATTTGTGACCATGGGTGAACCCCCATATCAGAGCCCCTTAATCAGAGGATTTCAATCCAAGATTTTAATTTAATGCAACAACATTACTCAACCTCCAAACATCGGTCGTTGGTCTATTACGTCATTAACTGCCATGTGGCACCTTATGAATTCAGGTTTTATCTATAAATGGCCAAATGTGGAGAATTAATGTTTTTCAATAGAATAAACACCTTCATTATTACTAACAATTTCCTAATATTTTTCTCATAAAAGTCTTGGTTTATTGTGTAATCAATTATTTGCTAAGTTATTCTCTCTGAGCGTTAGATATTCCTCATTCTTGTGTTTCTCTTGACAAGCCATTCCCGACAAGCATAATCGAGTAGAAATGTCTCCATCGACCAAACCCAAGAAGAAACCTGTTGTTCAACAATCATTAATGGTTCCTCCCCCTGAGGTTGCATTATTTCCTGCAATATTTACCGATACAACATGCACCACAGACACTGGAACATCTACTTGGAAGGCCATGTATCAACTTTTTGAAGATGAAGGGCCAAGAGTCACAGAAAGAGTAGCCATAGTCGAAGATTCATACCCAGTTTCTGACACTACATATAGTGATCTCGCCCATTCATTCCTCCACAAAATTGTTGCTCAGCCAAACACCCTTCCTTACATGGATATGATCAGATAGGTTGTTGACCATCTAAACATAGCTGACATAAAATCTATAACCAAGAGGAACACGGTCACCGACTCTTTCACCAACAAATATTTGACTCAGATGTACTAGTTGTCATCACCTCAGAAGAAATATGATAAGGGCTTCATTGAGAAATTCATGAAGGAAAATCAGGATCAATCTAAATTCATTAAAGGATGGAGAAGAGATTCCAGCAAGCACAAGTGAGAGGATAAGTTATGTATTCTATAGCTTCTCTTATCATTCCCTATTGTTATGTTGTTACCATGATATATAGGCTATTTGGTTATGACAATAACAAAATGATTTTAGACTAGTGGGTGCCGCTGATTGATGCAGCTCGTGATAGCTATGTTGTGGATTGGGGGACTATTCTATCCAATAATTTAAGTATCCAAATACTATGTTATGGGCAGAAACACAATTTTTCTAAAAATGTTCTTCCCCCATTTTACATCAGTGCCTATGTAATGTACATTATTTTCTTTACTTCTGATTTCCCATCCATGGGATGGAAATTGACCATACAAGACCCTATGCATATCCACGTTTATTATAGTATTCTATGGGAGTCAAAATATCAGCGCCATTTCTACAAAATTTTCCAGGTAGTTGTGCTTCCAATCCACCATTTTGTCTTTAATGAAAAATGCCCTAGAATCTCACCTGAAGCCAACAACCACCTCTTATTAGTTGGAAGATATTTTGGCTAAGAGCCCTTACCTATGTTTGGGTTTCTGGAAACCTTGCACACCCACCTTTGTTACCCATATATATTCCTGACAATCTCCTCTCCTGAGAAATATCCTATCAGACTGTAGGAAATGGCCTACCTAAGGTCACGAAAGATAACAAGAAGACAATGTGGCTTTTCTTTCCCTTTCATTGTGGTGTCTATTCCCTTGACAATTTCAAGCATGCTACTAAGGTAATGGAGGAAATCCAGCTTATGAAATTTCCAACCATTCTGAATTGGCAGCTCGACCCCATTGATACTGCCAAGAATGTTACCAATCAAGAAAAACGCAGGCAGTTCACAAATGAGTCTAATAAGTTTGATGACCTGTTTGAGTCAGCTTCTACCTATGCCAAGGTTGAGAGAGACGCAACAACGCAATTTAGTCCCGAAGAATTAATACAATTCAATCAATACATGACTAAAAGGATCTCCCACTTGTCCACAAAGTTATAACTAAAACTCAATCAATCGAGCACAAAGCAGGACAAGGGAGTAAGAACATCACACGTCTCATATGTAGATCATACTAAAGAGACATAAGCTTCTTCTTCATTTCAGGCAGAGAAATTTCTAACAGAAAAGAATGTGGAAGAAATTTGGGAACATTTTTCCAAACAATCTGATCCCAAAAATATGCAAACTTCTGAAAAGACAGGGAAGACCTTGTTTATTGTTGAGGCTTCAAAGGAAACTATGGACACTAATTATTTGGAGATCATCCCAATATTTCCAGCCTCCAAGGTCATTCCAAAAATAGAGGATATTCCTCCTCTTGATGTATTCTACAATCCGAAGCACAAGGTAATGGCCAACAAAAAGAGGAAAAGGAGAATAACTAAACAAAGCCAGACTTTGGTCCCTCACAATGCCTCCTTTCACTTACCATGGAAAGACGCCCAAGTCACCATGGCTGAATACCTAGGAATATTATCACAGTATGCAATAGCTTATGCTAGTGCAACAATTGATAAGGTCTCAGAAGTGCAACAACTCCTTAGCGAGAAGGATGAGAAAATAAGGGATCTTGAACAGAGTTTGGAAAGTGAAAAGCAGAGAGTCTCTCAACAATGGAAAGCTCAACTTTCACAATTAAAAAACAAGTTTTGATGACCTGAAGATTCAATATGAATCTAACATGAAGAGTCAAGATTCCCAAGTATAGGAGCCACAACACATAATTAAGCAACTAAAGGCCAATCCAAAAGTATTAGAGTTCAAGAAAGAAGCAATAGAGCTAAACAACCTACTTCATCAACAACAAGTTGTATTTTGTCAAAAGTTGGCCATTATCCAATACCTACGAAATTAAGTGGTTCACCTCTAGATCAACTATCCAATCTAAGGACATATTAGAGATAAGTAGAGGAAAATATTTCCAACTTCATCGATTGGCAGGACAACTCTAAGGGTTGATTGACTAATCTCCCCAAAATATAGGAATCTCATAAAGATATTGTCATTCAAAAATGAGACATTAAGTTTAATCATGTGAAGATGGCGATCTATAGTGATAGGAACATGTCATATAAAATCACCAAATCAATCAATGATATCCTATTGCAGGCTAATCTCACTTCGGATTGCCTTGAAGATACCTTTCCTGATCTAAAATTGCTAACAAATTCTTGGGAAGAATCATTAAAGAAAAATGTTGATGGAATAAAGGCCATATCAAAGATTGACTTGGAATTCCATTGGAATTTCTTAGTCAAACCTCACAGTTAGTGTTTGAGGCTGAGGTGTCTTGCAAATACCACCAATTATCTTCTTCCAGCACTAAATAATGCATTATTCACTGATCTGATGCACATTGAACCTCATCATCCACCTCAGTTGAAACCAATGACAGACATATGTGAGCTTCAACAATGAATGGCGAAGAAGTCCTCCTCGTAGTCATGATCAAAGTTGTTACAACAACAAGCTATTATTCTCTTGTATTTTATTTTAAGTTTGGTTTGTTTAAACCACCCAACATTTTGTGGAACTTTTCCATATTTGAGTTTTGATTTCAAAATAGAAATACCCTTCAACATTATGAAGAAGGGGTTCTGAATTTTTGCAAGAAAGTTTTTGGTTTGCACTACTGTAGCTGAAAATAAGTCTTAATAGAAAGAATAACCACTCAAATTTTACTTATGAGAAAAGTTAATGTGTATGAGGTACTATTATCTATGAAGTGATGCTATGTTTGTGATTTGAAATATTATTTCTTTTCATGTTTGTCATATATGTTATCGCATATGATTTTTTTTAATCAAAATCTTCTAAATGTATAAGAAAACAACGATATCTTATATGTGCAGTGAATTATATCAACTAATTTAATTAACTATTTAATTAAATTAGTTATCATTACTAGTTTTATGTTCATGAATGGATTTTTGATCTACATTGTCATATTATGAGTGAAATATTTATGTCACATATTAAGAATACATATTATCCTGGGATCGATATAGTAAGGCCTTTAATTATATTCATTTCTATTTTACATACATCCATCAATCTTCACACCTATATCTATTTTATCTTCTTTCATATATCTTTTTAAGGAAAAGTAGTCCCAAAAGCCTAGTCGGAGCCAACATCTCAAACATAAAGTAGATGCTTTAAGTTCCCGACCAAGTGGTTTTCCCCGATGTTGAGGCCGCAATTTTCGAGCCTTAAATAGTACCCCTCATTGAAATTGCCTCTGATGGTTATGTAATGTACTAGGGAACTATTCTATCCAATGACTTAAGTATCCAAATCCTAGAATATAGGAAAAAGTGCAGTTTTTTAGAAAATATTGTTCCCCCATTCTACATGAGTACCTACATTATGGATTGTATTTGTTTCACTTAAAATTTCCTATCCATTGAATGGAAATGGACTAGTCAATACCCTTTTCCTATTCACATTTACCATAATATACTCTACAAGTCAAAATACCAACCCCATTTTTACAAGATTAGCCATGGTGTCATGCTTCCTATCCACCAAGTTGTTTTCAATGAGAAGTTCGCTAGAATCTCTGTTGAAGGAAACACTGACTTGCATTCAATTGGAAGATGGTTTGGGGAGGAATCACTTACCTATATTTGAGTTTTTTGCAGACCCTCATGTGTTGCCCCTGTATGTCACTGATAAGCTCCTATCCTGGGAAATAGGCTATCAGACTATGGGAAATGGCTTGTCTAAGGTCATGAGAGAAAGAAAAAAGACAATGTTCCCTAGTTCCCCCTTTCACTGTGGAGTCTACTCCTTAGAGAATTTCAAACACGCTACAAAGGATATGGAGGAAATCCAGCTGATAAACTTTCCAACCATTCCAAATTGGCAGTATGATCCCATTTATACTGCCAAAAATATTACAACACAGGAAAATATTAGGTAGTTTATAAAATATCCTAATAAATTTGACGATTTCTTTGAATCAACCTCAGATTATGCTCAGGTTTGAAAAGAAGCACTAGCACAGCTTAGTCTTGATGAATCATTGTAGTTTCATCAATATATGGGTAAAACAATTTCTCACTTTCCCTGTGAATTAATGAAACTAAATCAACAGAGCATGGAAGAAGAGATAGAAACGAGCACAACTGAGATTCAAGGTGTAGCTCATGTAACTCAAACATTGGCAGCTTCCCAATCAAATATAGAGAAGGTTACGATAGAAGAAAAATTGGATGTGATTTTGGATGAGTTTCTTAAAGATACTGGTCCTAGTAAATTACAAACTCCCTCCCGCACAGAGATCACTCAAACTAGTGTAATTACAAAGAAGACATTGGTCACTGTTGAAGCTTCTAAAGAAATTATGGACACTGATGATGTGGAAGTGATCCCAGTTTTTTTGACCTTTGACATTGTTCTCAAGACTGAGAAGGTTCCTCCTCTTGACATATTTTATAGTCCCAAACATAGAGCAGTAGTTAGTACACAAGGAAAGAGGATAAGGATTGAACAACGGCAGGCTTTGGTCCCTGGAAGTACCTCATTTCAATTAATGTGGAAATATTCCAAGCCACCCTTAGTAAATATCTTGGGAGACTATCACAATATGCAGCAGCCTATGCTAGTTAGATAACTGACAAAGCCACATAACTACAATAGCTCCTAAGGGAGAAAGATGATAGAACAACTCATCTTGAAATTTTTTTATAAAATGAAAAGAAATGAATCATTCAACAACGGCAAGCTCAACATACACAAATGAAAACTAGTTTTGACGGCCTGAAGATTCAATATGAATATGACATAAAGAGTCAGCATGCCCATATACAGGAGCTAGAGCATAGGATTGAGGACCTAAAGGTTAATCCTGAGATGGCATAATTCATGAAAGAAATAGGGGAGATCAATAAACTACTCTCTCATCAATAGGTTCTAATTTTCCAAAATTTGTCCATTATCAAAGACATGTGCCAATCAGATGATGCACTTGTGAATTAATTGTCTCATCTCAGGACATATAGCAAGTAAGTTGAAGAGAAAATCTCAAATTTCATTGAATGATAGAAAAACACTAAGAATCGATCATCCAGTCTCCCGAAAATAGAAGAATATCATAAAGACATTGTCTTTCAAGAATGGGAGATAAGGCTTAAAAATGTGAAGATGGAAATCTATAGTGTCGGGGACATATCTAGCAACATAATTGAATCAATCAACGACAACCTATTGAAGGAAAATCCAATTTCCAACTACACAGAAGATAATTTTTCGGATATTAAATTATTGGCAAAATATTGGTAAGAATCATCAAAGAAGAAGGTTGAGAGATAAAAATATCTATCAAGATTGACTAGGAATGTCATTGACATTTCCTAGTCAAACCATATGGGCAATGCTTGATGTTGAGGTGTCTTGCAAGTACAACCAGTCACTTGCTACCACCACTCACCAATGCATTATTCACTACACAGATGCACACTAGCCCTCAACATCCACCTGAATTGAAGCCAATGACAGATATATGCAAACTTGAACAATGTTTGGCAGAGCAATCCGGCTCCAAGCCTCGATCAAGTTGTTGTAACAACGCTCTAGTATTATCTTATATTTTTATTTTAAGTGCAGTTTGTTTGAACCACCCCAACATGTTATGGACTTTTCTATATTTGAGTTTTGATTTCAAACTATAAATCCACTTCATTGTTATGTAGAAAGGGTATTCTGATTTTGTGTGAGAAACATTTTTGTTTTCACTATTGTAGTTGTAAAGAAGTCTTAATAGAAAGAAGAACCACTGTGATTCTATGTATGAGAAGAGTGAATGTGTATTGTGTGTTATTATTTGTATGATGATGCTATGTTTATGAGTTGAATTACTCCTTTATTTCAAATTTTCCATATAAGTTATTGGATGTGATTGGACCATTATCATGATTGATGTGTTTTAATCAAAATAAATTAAGTATATAGACAAACAATAATACATGTATGTGCAGTTCTTTATATTAACTAATGTAATTAACTATTTAATTAAAATAATTATCATTACTTGTTTTATATTCATGAATGGTTTGATGATCTAGATTCTAATTCTATAAGTGAAAAGATCCATAGGTCACATATATTAATGATACATTGTCCTTGGATAGATATTATAAGGATTTCTTTATATTTATTTTTTTAGTTTGATATACATTCATTAGCTTTGAATTCATATATCCTTCACTCCTCCAAGAGCCTAGTAGTCTTTGATACCATTGAGTATAATAGTGTGGAACACATGAAGACGATTAAGGGAAACATTTATTTCTATTTGGTTAGTAAATTGAAACAATAGCAGAAACTCTTATTTAAATATTTTAATGCAATTCCTACATCTCCTTTTCATTTGTTAGTTCCTTAAAAGGATACAATTTTAATAAATTCATATTAACATTTTCAATATTTTATCCTTTCATTTGGTTCCCATCTCTGTTACATATAATTCATTTAAATTTAAATTTGCAGTGAAAAGTTACATAAGAAGAAAATGGATGCAAAAAAAAGGGAAAATTTGGGAAATAATTTATCTTAAATTAGAATTATAATTAGAATTAGAAGTGTACAAATCTACAAATATTTTTGTTGTTGCTGATAATTAACATTTAGCAAGGATGTTGATCATAATTAACTTCTTTTTATAACTTTAACGAATCGTAAATCAGACACGATATTATTTTGAATGAATTTCATACCCATATTTGGTCCGTGTATTGGAGATATAAACAAATCCGAGGTCTTTTTATATTGCACAACGGAGATCTAAACAAATCAAAGATCAGAGGTAATATTAGATCGGAAATCGGACATTTGGAGGGGTAGGACATTAAACAATGACATGAAATTTCTCTTGTATGATCTCATTATATTATATGTGCACTATATATTTTTTTGCGAACATTGATTGAAAGGTTTTCAAAGTATCAGTTAAATACTGCGACAATGTGTTATTACTCAAAGCGCACATTTAACGTTGGTTCAATATAAAAGGGCTAAAGTCAGACAACAATATAAGTCCTGGACTTGGGGGGTTACTTTTTTTCATTTACTCTAATTAATGAATAATAAAAGAAACTTGAAAAATAAGATTAAGTCAAATTGAAAAATAAAACAAGACAACATCAGTAAAAAAGGAATAAAAAATGATCCAAAAGCCAGTTGCAAATACATAACAACCCCCATTATTATTATGATATTAATATATTCAAAATGGGGGTGTTGTATTTTTCACCACAGTTGTTTGGAAATCTTATTCAGACTAGCTTTTGAGTCCTTTTGTTGTTCAGAAAGACGGGTTCCAACTTTTGTGGTAAGTTACTTCTTGGACAGTGGAAAAGAGATTTGCCAATAAGTGACAATAGATTTTCTTTTTGTTTCCTCGTGTCAAGCACTTTGAAAGTATTTGATTTGAATTAGAGTTGTAAAACCATGCTCACATCAATCAATGAAATGCAGACTTCTAAAGTTTGTTAATTTTTTTTGAAACACAAATGCACATTATAATTTTTTTAGAAAGGGGAATTTTTTTTGGAATTTTAACTAAGTTTCGAAGAAACTATTTGTAAAAGAAAGAGACTATTTCGAAATTGAATCAAAAGTATGCTTACTAAAACAAAAATAGAAGTGGCTAGATGGAGCGATCATATTGTAGGTGGCTGTAAATACTTTGATGCTAGCATGGATTCCTCTTGTTGCCTACATTTGATGTAAGAATTGCCTTGCATGTGATAGTAGTGGCTGAAGGAAAATGGTGGAGAGATGCGAAGATCAGCCAAGGTGAAAACTATGGAGATGGAAGTGAATGTTAAGATTTGTCAGTCTGTGTTTCCAATGTCCACTGTCACCTTTGGTAAGGTCATCCCTTTCCATTTATGTATTCTCAAACCAGATGCAATTCGAAGGGGAAGTTTCCTACGAGAGCCTCGTGTTATTGGGGGAATTAGAACAGAAGATGAGTTGAAGGAATCACGTGGCAGGGATTTGTATTGGAAGAAGTCAACAACAACAAATGATGGTAATTGAGGGGGTTTTGATCTAGGTGCATAGAAAATGGAAACTACTTTTCCAAGTGCTCTGTTTTTGAAACTTGCTTCAACCCACAAGTTACATGTGAGGAAAATGTGTTGTTCATTGCAAACAAGAACTTTTTCATCCAATTGTTCATCATCTTTGTGTGTACCAGTAGGATGGTGGTTCATTTCCTCTACATAGCATTGTGCAATTTCCATGTTAAATTCTTTGAGCATTTGTTTGTTATGCAATACGACAGCTAGGTCGGTTGGATATAGGTGGATTGCATTGTTGAATTATTGCTACTCATTATTTGACAAAAAAGAAGTTGTCCTTGACATGAGAAGGTTCCAGTATTCGATTGTTGGTGTTGCATATCTTATATTCATGAGTAGTTGGCAAAATGCAATTTGAAGAGGGTCGGTCCTGTGTTGACGAAAGATAGTAGATAGTGTGATGACCGTGTCAAAGGTGTGCCAAAGGGCATTGTCGCACGATGTCTCGACATACATTGGCATGTGCTTCACAGGAGGTGGTTGTCCAAGGTCACCAACAAGTATGATAGACCAATTTTCGAAAGGCACATTCTAATAGAAAGGAAATACCTCCCTTAAACGATCTTTTATGTGTGAAAGAAGTTTAGCCCCAATATATCTTATTTCATCAATTAAAATGTATTTGACATGAAATTTTTCCTTGGAGATGCAGAAGTGGTTGGCCTTCAATAGGATGCATTGAGACTAAAGGAATTTGAAGGGAAGAATGGATGGTAAGCGTCTTTATGTTAAACTTTGCAACACATGTTGGAATGAGTATGAGAAATGGACTTGAATTTGTAGTAGATTCGGTAAGAAATGTATCTCTTAGGCAAGCAATGAAATGAAACTTCCCCATGCGAAAAATACCTTGGCTCAACATTCTAAGTGGAGGAATAGAGGAATTGGTCCTAAAGTGAGTAAGGACAATGGTGAAAGAAAATTTCCAGGTGACCAAGTGGGGACCTGGAGTGGGGATAGAACGGATTTGGGTGGATGAGCGAGTGAAGTTTATAAAACGTATGAATATCTCTTACAAAGGGAGAGAGATGGTAGTATGGTCCCAATTGTGGATAGAGTCAATGTCACAATGTCCAAGCATATCTAGGTCATCAATTTTCATGTTGTTTCCATGGTGTGGCTGAGAAAGTAATTTCCATTCATCGATGTCTACAGATTGATGGGGGTTGGGAAAATCATTAGTGGAGGTGTCACTAGAGCTAGGGAAAGGTGGGGTTTCAGGGGCTCGATGAACATGACATGGAACATATGCATATATTTTTTATTCGCAATACGAAATGATACCTGCATCAATGGAGCCAATGTCTGATTAGAGTGTGAGGAAAGAAAAGTATAGAAGTAGTTCACTCCAGCAGAAAGAAGCATAGGATGCATCAGCAAGAGAAGGGATCACTGAATAACAAGAGATGACATAAACAATATTGAAAGGATTTATTTGTTTCCATCGGTTATGTTTTTGGTGAGCATAGAAGGACCAAGAAAGTGTAGCCTAGAGAAGAGTTAGTGTTTCAAGCAAAGGGGGTCTATTCATGTATGATACAATGAAGGGTGGTGCTGGGAAGGGGGAACCTAGACCATGAGAAACACATTGAAAAAAAATTGAGTAAGATTGAGGGAAACAAATGAGTGGCTAGAAAGTGAAAGGGAAAGTTTTTGTATCATGTGTCATGTTTCTTGTGTGTCGATGTCCCTATCGGCAACTGTTTCTGTTAAAATTTTCCATGCAATACTAAAAACAGGCACTTCGGGGTGAACAACTTGTGAGACAAATGACAACATTTGTTGATAACTTTCTGATTTTGTCTCTGGCTTCGCTGCATATTTTACGATGCAGGCCAGCGCTGTGTACATTTAACTTGTCATCATTATGAGAAGGGACATATTTATTTTATCCATTGTCATCAATCATCAAAGAGGAGGTGGCATTCAAATCCCATGGAACTCCATAGCAAAAAAAAAGTAGGACATTTTTGTGAAGACATGAAGAGGGGTGGCATTTTTGTATGCTGTTGAACACAATTAAGAAGATCCTCATAGTCCTAAAGGGTAGTGGATGAAAATATCAATGGCAATGGGAGAATGCATTGTTCATGCTCTGTAGAGATGTTTACATAAGGTGCATGTTGTTTAGTATGCCGAGGATTGAAAGAAGAAACGTGTTCATTGAAATATGACTTTGCTCTATCCATTGCGCATTGGTCATCCCAATCAAGGTTGTCCATATCTGGTGTGTTTTCCAGCCAAAGGAAACCATGTATCTATGCACAGCGCCTATGTTTCCACTCATACTTGCAAAGATGAGAAATTAAATTTTGTGAGGTGGGTGTACATCTAGGAAAAATGAAAGGTGAAGGATGGTCAGGCAGAAACCTACACCAGAAGACCTTTGCATGGAAACCTTTATGCAAGACCTCTTCAAGGAAGATTGTGAATCGACAATGAATGTACTCCACTGCAAGATGTGGATTATTGATTATATTATTCAACTTCCATTAAGATAGCTCTGGTGAATTTGGGGGGGGTGCCAGGCATGACCATGTTCATGTCATTCCATTTGGTTTCAGTTACACTAAGGGTGAAGCATAAAGTAGGGTTTCCAACTTATACCATCATATTAGTGGAGTCATCTCCGTGTTTGTTCGAGAATGAGCATGTACCTCTAAGGCCTAACCTAAAGCACATATTTTGGTTAGGAACCATGGAATAAGTGATGTCATCGAGGCGTGCATGAAGATCTGCAATGGTCATTGGAAAGCCCTCTTCAAGGTTTCTTTTCATGAAATCAACAATAGTTGCTTGACTACAATGCCACAGCATAAGATTGTACAAGTAATATTAGAATAGTAGCATATGAGGTGAAAAACTATTTTTTCATTTCAAATTTTCTAAGACGTGGTTGACCAATCATGGAAACCCCTATGGGGAGGACTGTGGGGAATGCCATAGAACAAGCCTTCTATGGTATATTGATTGATAGTAGAGCGAGAAACAGAGGGACTCCAAAGTGAAGTAGTAGAATTAGGATGGGGAGAGTGCAAATAGTTGGATATATCTTCAATCTCAGTATGGGAATTTGAGAGTGTTGCTACAAAAGGGGATGGTTGAAGTTTTGTTGGGGTGGGCTATGCAGGAATGTTATATTGGAGGTAGGGAAGGTATGTCATGATTTAGGAGAGGAGGTGGTAATGCAACAGACAAGAGAATACATATCGGTAGGGTGAGTCAGAAAGGAAAATATTGCAGCTTGGTCTAGATGGACATCCTTATAGTAGAGATCATGGAATAGTTTTTACATAAATCTGCAAGAATATGTTTCCTCCTAAAAATGAAATCATATGTTTTGTAGTCAGAGTCATGTCTAGTAACAACGACGATGTTCAGTTCAGAAAACAAATGTGGAAAAATGTTGGTGATCATAGTGTTGTCTTGGGGAAAAAAATAGTATGACTAATGTATTTGTATCGCCCACCTCGTGGATGGGTGACTTTCAAGACTACACTAACATGTGATATGAGCATTTCCTCTATTTTTGTTAGAGCAGCAAGGAAAAACATTTGGTTTCCAGAGGCCATGTTGTTTGCATGTGAGAAGTGGTGGGTGGATTTTGTAGTTGCACATCGGGAGCAACAAAGGTTACCATGAAAGAATTTTGTTTCCATATTTGGGTATGATTCTTTGCATATGGAGCATACATGCAAGGGGGAGAGGTCATCTATCATTTCATGAAATCGGTGGTGTGCATGGTTAAGGGAAGGTTTGAGAAAAATATGGGGATGGGAGGGTGAAGGAGGATGATTCGATGGTGGGTGTGCGATCGATATGGGGAAGAAGTGCCAGTGAATCGACAAATTTTAAGGGTAGGTAAACTTAGAGTGGGGAATGTTGAAGGACATGGGTTTCCAAGTGAAGCTTAGAGATGTTGGGGGAGCGAAACATTACACAGGGGGTATACCAGGAAATGTTTGGGTGTTTAAATCAGGTTTATATTTGAGCCATATTTTTTTGTTGGAGGCATCTTAATTTTGTTCATAAAGGTGTCTCTTATGAACATTTCTTGAGGGTTTTGCAGAAGATGTTGGCATGTCCATCCTGATACAAATATGGGGACACAAGTATTAGCAAATATAGGAGATGGGAAATAGTAGTCTTGAGTGCAAATAAAAAGTACATAGATCACAAAACCAGGAAGTTCATTGCTAGTTATATTTTCGAAATAGTGCCTTTTAGCTTATAAAGTTGATGTGTCTTTTGATAAAGTTGTTGTAGTTAATTGGTCAGACAAACCTTTTTATAATAGAGTTTATGTTTCTTTGACATAATGCACTAAAGCCATGCCATTAAATTTTTTTGTTGAAATCAATATTATTTCAGTGAAGTATTTTTTGTGGTGACCGATAACTATTTATCATTCATTTACCAAATAGATTTAAGGTCAGGAAACAACAATCATTTACAAAAATCCAGTGCTTTTGTTTAGTTTCACAAATCACACTTTAAAAGGATGCAAACATTATATTCTCTTTAAAAGTGATCCAAAAATGGATCATGGATAAGCCTCTAAGTCTAAAAGACTTCATATTAGAGCTGAAAGGTGCCAAATGGCACACATCCTTTATAAATCAGAAAAAAATGAAAGTCGCAGGCTACTCTTAGAAATAGTCTCATTGCAGAAACCCCTTTGTTCTTAATCCAACGCAATTTGAAAGGGCAAAAACAGAATCTGAATGAAGGAGTTATTGTAAAAAGAAAATTGCCCAATGTCTTTAGAAAAGCAGGAAAATTCTTCTAAATGGGACTTAAGGGCTCCTCAGAGGAAATTGCGTTGGAGAAGCCAAGTGGAAGTGTTATCAAACCTTGGCCTTTAAAGGGAAGTGTGATTGCACATGGACCCTTGATCGGGCGCGCGGATCAACGATGGATATGTTTAATAAATATCACATCGCATATAACCAAAGGGAAGGACTTAACCACAGGCATGAGGACTTGCGATATGTGAATGTGAATTATCGCATCGCTTAAATCCAAAGGAAAGGGACCAAGACCCATGACCATGTGACTTGCTAATGTGCATTGGGCCGATCAAGCGGAGATCAGAGATCGGCGATCAAAGGAGTAGAGCACCCAAACCCCTGTGACATGCGATAAGCAATAGGCTGATAGCGCTAATCAGCGATCAATCATCGGTGAACCGGGATGCCATAATACAAAGGGACCATGTGACATGCGATATGTGATATGCGATCGGTAATCGGTGATCAGATCACAACAATGCAAAGGGGAGCACCAGGCCTTAATGACATGTGATATGCGATACGCGATGACCTAAAATATTATATATGCAGATCTATATCCCTTTGAGATCCGACTTAAGTCTTTTCGCTCATATTTTCTTGTGTATTTTATTTGTAACGACCTCCATCCCTTATGCCACGTTGTAAGTGAGCGTTGTGAAACAATGATGTGTTTTGAAGATGAATGCATTATGTAACGCGCAGATCCACAGAGCCAGTGAGCCAGAGGGTCGGTCGAAGAGACATAGAGACAGAGGGATAATTGCACAGAGAGGAAGATATAGGGCCAGTCAAAGAGATGTAGAGCTACCAAAAAGAATGATTCCTCATGATTGCAAGTAAAGGAATGGACAGGGAGCTGCAGAGCCAGAGGATGCCTCAAAAGCCAGAGGGCCATGCAAGGTGAGGGGCCGACAGTTTTGGGAGCCACAAAGTTTGAGTTGCATAAGTTGCAGAGAGCTCCAAAGCTAGAGGGCCAAAAGAAAGGAAGTGTTGGGACACAAAGGGGCTTGCAAAAATGTAGTAGCCAGCAATGCTGGATAGACAGCGAAGCCTGAGAGCTGACGCTGTAAAATCCCATAGCCTTAGAGTTGACAGAGGCAAAGAGAAGCCACCAGAGTTTGGAGGCAAATTTCCGAGGGATGATTCCTTAGGATTAGGAATGGACTAGAGCCCGAGAGAATGAAAGGCTGAACAACAAGCAAATGGAGAAGAGCCGGAGAGTATGGAAGACTAGATAGAAAGCGCTTGACAGAGAGCTCATGATATGTGCATAGAGGCAGCATGGAGAAGCCCAGATTTTCTTGAACGTTGAGGAATCCAAAGGGAAAGCTCGGTGTATGCAGAAAGAGCTCAGAGAAGCCAGGGTAGAGAGCCACAAGCCACAGCTAGAGCTGAAGAGCCAGAGCGAGAGCTACAGTGAGAGCTGAGAGCTAGAACCAGAGCCAGAGCCAAAGAGCTAGAGCCAGAGTCAAAGCCGAGAGCTAGAGCCAGAGCCAGAGCTAAGAACCAAAGCGCGAGCAAGAGCCAGAAAGCCGAGAGCTTCAGAAGCAGGGATAAAATGGTGTTTGAACCCACTGGTTCTATGTAGAACAGTAGGAGTTGAGCCAAGAGCTTGTAAAAAGGACCTATACCATAATCCCAGAGAGCCTAGTTAAGTTGACTAAAACCCATGAAGATGTAGCCGAAGAGTTGTGGGTGAACTCCTAATTAAACTGTTGTCTTATGTTTTTGTTTTTACTGCTATTTTATTTTCTGTTATATGCATTTACATATCAGTTTTAGCACCTTAATTTACAGCACATGAACAGTTAAAAATCAATACAAGCATACACCACTGTTTTCAAGCATTTCTTAATTCTGCATTGGTTAATCATTAAGACTTGGGAAAATTTAAAGCTTTGGAAGTGGGAGAGGTTCTTGTAAGGTAGACAAGAAGCCTAAGAGCCCCATTTTCAGATCAGATGGTATCGGAGCCTGAGATTTGATTAACCTCACCTTCAAAGAATGTTATATCAGAATGCTTGATTGACAAAGCAAAGACTGCTTGTCTGAAAGGTGTTTGGGCAATCAAGGATTGATTATCTGATTGATGTATGCTTGTGTAGACTGACTATTGTTTGAGTTTGCAAAGGTGAAGGGAAAACTACTGATAGCTAAGTCCAAGAGAGGATAAGAAGGAAGAAGGCCTGAAGGCATTCTCCTTATTCCGAAGGACCTCAAGATAATCATTGAAGCACAAGAGGTTTGTTGCAAAAGGATGCTTGTCTTTTGATTTATTGCATTTCTTTGCTAATGAGATGCAAGTTGCAGAATGGGAAGGTTGATTAGGCAGACTCACTTTATTGATGCAACATTATATTCATTTCAGATTCTAAAGTACAGCGTACTTAAGTGAAAGTTGAAGGATGAAACCTTATATTTCATTTCAGCTTCAAAAGTACAGTGTGCTTAAGCGGAAGCTAAGGGATGAAATGCATGCATGAGCATGAGATGCATGAACACAAGGATGTCAATGGTTTCCTTGATTTTTAACATGTATGTGTAATTAACTTGCAGGGTTGATTGCTTTGACATGCATGTGATGCCATGTTGACTTGGGAGAAGTTAACCTAGTCTCTAAATAGAGATAATGATGAAGTCTTTCATCTTTTGAAAAAGAGTCCTAATGGTATTTTTTTACATGCTTGACTTGAAGGGTCATTTGTTTAAGGGCATGTTTTGTGGGCTTGTTATCTAGTCCATAATTTGTATGCAAATGTAAGACATGGAGGTGTTCACAAGATGTGAAATCTGTTTCTTTTGTTGAAGCAAGAGCTTAAGCCATCCAGTTGTTTCTTGTATTTCTGTTGTTGTTAACAGTTGTTGGCAGCATGTCAAACAGGTACAAATGAAAGTTTTGTGGAGCAAGTAACTTCACATTTGTTTGAGCCACATTATATCAATGATCAAGGCAAAGAGGTTCAAACCACCTTCTATGACCATTTCAATAGAAGTTCTGCAGGAAGGCAAGGTGGAAGACAGTTCTTCCCAGGAAGACCAACCCATCCACAAAGGGAAGTTGTCAGAAACTATTGGTTCAGAGGCACTATGCAAAGGCAAGTGTAGGGAGGCTAAAAGAAGAGGGTGAGTCACTCACATTTAGTGTTCAGATTAGTATATCAGTCTTTTGGAGGCCAGAAGTTCTTTTAGTGGGAAGGCATGATCCAAAAATGGATCCTGGATAAACCTCTAAGTCTAAAAGACTTCATATAAGAGGTGAAAGGTGCCAAATGGCACACATCCTTTGTAAATTAGAGGAAAATGAAAGTCACAGGCTTCTCTTAGAAATAGTCTCATTGCAGAGACCCCTTCATTCTGAATCCAACGCAATTTGAAGGGGCAAAAATGGACTCCGGATGAAGGAGTTATTGTAAAAATAAAATTGCCCAATGTGCTTAGAAAAGGAGGCAAATTCTTCTAAATGGGACTTAAGGGATCCTTAGAGGAAATCACATCGACGAAGCCAAGCAGAAGTGCTATCGGACCTTGCCCTTTAAAGCGAAGTGCGATTGCACATGGACCGTGGATCGGGTGCGTGGATCAATAGTGGATGTGTTTAATAAATATCGCATCACATATAACCAAAGGGAAGAACTTAACCACAGGCATGAGGACTTGCAATATGCGATTGCGCTTTATCGCATCACTTAAATCCAAAGGAAAAGGACCAAGACCTGTGACCATGTGACTTATCGATGTGCATTGGGTTGATCAAGTGGAGATCAGAGATCGATGATCGGAGGAGTGGAGCACCCAGACCCCTATGACATGTGATAAGCAAATGGGCCGATAGCGCCAATCAGCAATTGACGATCAGTGAATCGGGATGCCATAATACAAAGGGACCATGTGACATGTGATATGCGATATGCGATCGGCAATCGGCGATCGGATTGCAACAATGCAAAGGGGAGAACCAGGGCTTAGCGACATGCGATATACGATACACGGGGACCCGAAATATTATATATGCAGATCTATATCCCTTTGAGGTTAGACTTAAGTATTTTTGCTCATATTTTCCTGTGTATTTCCTTTGTAATTGCCTCCATCCCTTGTGCCATGCTATAAGCGGGATTTGTGAAACAATGATGCATTTTGAATAGAAATGCGTTATGTAACACGCAGAGCCACGGAGCCAGTGAGCTAGAGGGCCAGTTGAAGAGACACAGAGACATAGGGATGATTGCACAGAGAGGAAGACAGGGCTAGTCGAAGAGACATAGAGCCGCCAAAAAGAATGATTCCTCATGATTGCAAGAAGAGGCATGGACAGGGAGCTGCAGAGCTAGAGGATGCCTCAAAAGCCAAAGGTCCACGCAAGGTGAGGGGCTGAAGGTTTTGGGAGCCTGCAGAATTTATGATGCATAAATTGCAGAGAGCTCTAAAGCTAGAGGGCCAAAAGAAAGGCAGTGTTGGGATGCAAAGGCGCTCGCAAAAATGTAGTAGCCAGTAGTGTTGGATAGACAGCGGAGCCCAGGAGCTCACAGTGTAACATCCCATAGCCACAGAGCTGACATAGGCAAAGAGAAGCCACCAGAGGTTGGAGGAGAATTACCGAGGGATGATTGTTATAGACATTTTTGTCCCTTGCAGCTCCAAGCATGAAATGTCCATAAACCAAGGGCTCCTAAGTCCCTAAAAGTGTTGTTCTAACTCCTAAAGGAACAAGGTCAACAAATTACAGCTTCTCCCAGAAATTCTCCACCAGAAACTGCTCAGAATAAGTCAAAACAGGATCATTTCAGCTGCTCCACTAGCTAAGTGCGTTGCACAGCCCCTAATTCCACTAGCTAGGTGCATTGCAACGCACCTAAATGCACTACCACGGTGCATTGAGTGGGAAATGACAAGTGGCAGTGTCATTCCACGAGGTGGAGAGACAATGGAAGCTTCCAGAATCTTCTCCAATGACACTTGCCTCACTGAATTCGACCAAGGATGAGTAAGAGGCTTTCAGTCTCCAAGTGGAAGCAAGAACTGACAGAGAGAAGCCACTAATCAAATGATAAGCTGACTCATCGTCCCTTCATACATCTATATATGGATCCCTCATCCCAGAGATCCAGAGGCTGGAATTTTGCACATTGTAAGGAATTGTTGTTTGTTTTGAGATACATATCAGAGAATTGGGTGATCTATTCTTTGTTGGGGGTGAAGAAGGGACTTCTTTGTTGGGAGGTTGATGCTAGGTCAGGAATCATCGGTTGTAACTCCTCTTGGATCTTCTTGTATATCAATAAAAACTATTTGAGTTTCTTCTCCATGCTTTTGTATCATTGATGCTTGTTACATTTGTATGGTTAACTTAAATCTGATCCTAAGTTATTTATGGATATAAATCCATGTCTTTGTATAGTTTCCTTCTTCTGTGATCTTAGAGGTACTTGGTGAAGCTGGGCAAGTAAGGGAGCAGGTAGCTGGAAGCTGTCAAAGAGGAGAGAGATTGGATCAAAGGACTAGCGCAAGACACAGGTTGGTTCTTCCTATTCCTCTTTGTTTATAGTTCATAAAGAAGATACAAAAGTAGTTTTCTCTGTTTGTTTCTAAGGTAGCTATCACACCTTAGTGGGATAGAGCAGTTCTAAATAGACACTTTTCCCGGTAACAAAATGGTGACTCCGCTGGGGAGGATTGTCTAATTAGTTTGTTTGTGTTTCTCTTGTTGTTTGTTTCATAAACTTATAAGTAGCAATCGAACTGCATTTGCCTTAACAAATGAAAAGTAGACATCTGCTGCTTTAGTCCATTCAATGGATCTGTTTATGATTTGAACAACTGATTCATAGACTATCTGATTGCCCTTGTGATAGCTCTTAGACCCCCCTTAGATCTACCCCTGATTGTGCATTACTGATTGCCTTTACTCGGCCAAAAACCAAATATAAAACTGCAAACTGTGACCCAGAACCCAGATAGAATTCGCGTTTCTGCCCCAGCGCAGGCACTGTGAAGAGGTTCTGCACTTCAACGCACTTCCCGAGAGGGCTACCTATGCTGCAATCTAGTTTCTCTATGTAACAGGTGCGCTGATCAGCCTAGCCCTGTGCAGCTGAGGTTCTTTGCTTCATTCCTTCCAGTTTTGTCTTTGTATTTTGCAGCCTGTGATCAATATATGACTGTTTCAGACCCCTTTTCCTTACTGATATTCCGCCTCATTTGTACAAAAGAACTGTAGATGTTTTTATGTGTTTGTTGAGTCGTTTACAGTTTTCCATTGCAAAAGTATAATAATCGTACTATTGTCCTTTGATTTAGATCTGTCGCAAGTGTCGATTTTGATCATAGGAGAAAGTTTATTTATTGTTGATAGTCTAATTATGCTTTTAATTTTGCCTTTGGTTTGAATTTGTGACTTTCTAGTGTCAAAACGAGTATTTATTTCAACATCATAAAGTGTCGTAATCATCTCTACCTTTATATTTCGAAAAGAAGCTTGTTTGTGTTTGTCGCTTGAAAGCAAATTCAGATTTGTACATCAACTTTCTTTTTAGCATCAATATTAAGAAAGTGAAAAACAAATACATGCATGTGCATTTGCATATTGACAGTCTGTTTGGCTTGATTTAGGAAAGTGCATTTACAGTGTGCTCTTTGCTCTTTGTGAAAAGATTTTGTCTTTCTTTTCCCCTAGTAGCTAGGATTTTCATTGCTGAAAAGAGATAAAAGTTTGTTTATCATCTTTAGATTGCACTTTAGGAATTACATCTACATCTCGTGGTGAACCCAAAAGGCAAACTTTATAAGAGAGATCAACTTAAAATAAATTCAATGAACCTAACAACGCTTTGGAACTTAATGCACAACATTTAGAGGTCTAGGCTAGAGACGTATTCCGGCGTCGTAAAGCATGGTAACTATTGTCCTCACTGATGGTTGGGTGATTCCTCCACTTTGAGACGATAAGTGCCAGTACGGACTTGTGCTCCCACGTACCATCGAATATATATTGGAAGACCCCAATAGGCTTAAATCCTTTATCCATAGGAAGCCGTGTCGGCCGCCCTACTGATCGCAATGCATCGAACACAGCATTCGAGAAGATTGACTGCCGTACCGTAAAAAGTATTCTACAGTTTTGCGATTGGTTTGGTACTCCCTCTACCTAGACCTCCAGAGCAGTCCCTTTCGTTCCTTTTCAGACTCTTTAATGGAAAAGGTCCATCTGAGCATTTGTCACTTCAGGCTCATTAAAAATTGAAGGAGACTAGAGTCATCTTTTGTTTTTTCTCGACTCTTAAAAATTGAGAAAACAAGTTGTGTCAAAGCGTGTTAAAAATTTATTTTAAACGGAATAATCATACCCTTTTCCTACATTGATCTTGGGTTGAGAAAAATGGAGCCTACCAACCAAGGAATTCCCCTTGGTGGAAATCCTAGTCCCTTCTCCTCTTGGGGAGATGTTGGTGCGCCCCATATGGCCACATTGTCGCTTCCAGGACTGACAATTGGCTTGCCAGTATGGCTCTTCTCAACCTCTGTCGTTCAGAACACCACCATTCCTAAACAATCGAATCAGCAATTAGATGAGTCCAGAGTTGCCCACCAGCCTTCTACTTCCTCTAATTCTTCCTCTCCTCCTTCCTCTTTGCTTGATGGAGCTGGTAAAGCTAAAAGCCAAGTTCCTGAGGAGAAGAAGGAAAAGAAGAAGAAAGAGAAGAAGAAGAAGGAGCCAAAGGCGAATGGGGAAAACGAGTGTCGTCTAACGAAAATCCACACACTGCACCGACCAGACCTAAATCGCCATGTGTCATTTGCAAAGGAGACCACTTTCACAGAGATTGTCCTTGCATCCCCCGGATACTAAGGGACTGGTCTCCTCGTTTGCACAACCCGGTGTCGTCAACCTCTGATGATCATGTTGAAAGCACACCGTCAACTAGTGAAAGTGAAGCCCCAGGACAAAAAGGGAAGGCTAGATTTCCTTGTAAACTGTGCGAAGGCAATCATGCCATCCACCATTGTCCCTTCTTAGATGAAGCTAAAAGAGTTTTGGATGATCGTCTGATTTCACCATTACAACTTCCTCTTGGATATAAAAAATTCTTACCGAGTCCGTCACTAGTTGAGAATCCAGCTGGCCTGCTGAGGTGGTCGGCTGAAGCACCTATCGTTGAAGATAAACCATCTGGATCCATACCAGATGAAAGTCAAAAGGTCGAGGCGGCAGTTGACCCGGTCTTGCCTTCAGAGGTTTCATGTTTAGATGATACAGTCACTGAAGAGAACAAGGATGACACCGTCCAAATTCTCTTCATAAACACAGACTCTGACGAACATGGGGGCAATTTACTGGTTCCTTTACCGCAGGAAGGAAGTTCGTCAGAGCCATACTCGGCCATCTATTCGGTCCCACCTCCAAGCAACCTAGTTGTCTCCTTCGACTGGAATCAACTAGGCAGACCCCATTTACCAGAAAGCATACCATTCCGAATTATCGTTCAAATATATAGAATGGTTATGGCTGGTACCATCATAGATGAGGGGGCTTCTGTGAGCATCCTTTCCTCAACTGCTTGGAAAGTGCTTGGTTCGCCATCACTTTTTCCTGAGATGAGAAATCTAACATGCTTTGATAAAGGAACGAGTCGACCTTTAGGGATCCTTCCTGATGTGCCCATAACATTGAGAAGTAAGACAGTTCGCATGAACGTAATGGTAGTTCAAGGACCCTTGGATTATAACCTACTCCTTGGATGAGACTATATTTATTGCATGGGAGCGATTGTCTCCTCACTCTTTAGAGTAATGTGTTTTCCGCACGAAGGAAGAGTGGTCAAGCTCGTATACCAACTTTCATTTCCTAGATCACGCATAGCAAATAGTCATATACCATCCCTAAATGGTCTTTTCACGCAAGAAATGTATCAATCTCCAGTCCGTCCTCCCGATGAGCGCGAGTAATTCGGAGGGATATGACTGAAACCCAGGGGGCATGCGTCCTGGTCTGCTTCGGCAGGAAAACTTCGGGTATAGGGTAGGTTTCCGCGAGAGAATATGACTAGTCTGTACCCCGTCCATGATTGGAAGAGGGGTTATTCTGGAATAATATTCTCTTGTCAAAGTTATGTGAGTTGGCGGGCATCGTCGCTCACCTTTGTTTATTTCGAGAGACATCGCCGGAGAAGTGTTTTGTTTGCGCCGTGAATAGAACAATCTTTGGGTAACCTGTAAGAGGTATACCCTTCCTGATAAAACAAATGTTTTGTCAGCTCGAATAGAGGGTGACCTTGAAACTCTGTTTTATACCTGGGGGCATGCAAACCTTTTGGAGTGAAAGCAAAGAGCGATCATTTATCTGTTTTTTGGATTGGTCGTTTCCTAACTTGCATAAAGAATGGATGTGGGGCAAAACTCAAAAAGTTGTCGTTTTTTATATGAGACATTCTTATCATATGATTAAATTAATCGAGCAGTGTTTACCACGAGGTTCAAGCTCGTTTAAAAATAAACCCGAACCGAGCAAATGTTTCCACCCGCGTTTAAGCTCATTAAGAAATGAACTATCCCCTGGTAAATAACCACCGTGAATGTAGTACTTCAGCCATTAAAGCCTTGGTCGTGTTTGCACCGTCACCTCCACTTTTTCATTGGCCGATCATTCACCTCCATTTGATTGTTTACCCATTTTGAGGAACAACTGCGAAGAGTGATTTCACTAGCCATCCTTGTGACATTGCCGTGATTGGAAAATTCCAAACCTTACCTGGAATCAGCTGCTACCCATTTTATCACTCGTTCCTCAAAAGATGAGTCTTCTTTAAGCTCTTTTCAACTGACTCATAAAATATGAAAAGATTGCCAAGTTCTGGCCCTCCAGCTCGTTAAAGCGACAGGAAGTGCTATCCCTCCTCTAGATTTTAATCTTTTTGGACCTGAGGGATTATTGCACAAAAAGATCGAGCGCTTGTTTTGTTCGGCTGATTAAAGCTAATCGAAAATTCATCCCTTCTGTATTGTTTTATACTTTTTCGGACTTAAGGGATTAGATGACGAAAAAGGAATTTTGGATTTACCTTTACGTACCTTTTCAGACTCTCTAAAAATGAAAAGGACCGAGTTATCTTTGTCGTTAAACTCGTTAAAAAGGTTAATAGTGACAAACTTGTCTTTAGACGAGAACGAGTTTCAATATCGCTAGGCTCGTTAAAACATAGCGATGGGTTTGCCCGAAGGGAAAATTACAGAACAAGCATATGTTATCCTCCTCAAGCTTGACAAAAATAAAGAGGTACTGGTCAGCAATGACTGGGGAAAAATTGGGAAGAAAACTCAAAGAATCTTTATTGGTAGCAAGTCGCTCTTGAACATGACACTTCCACTCCGTGCCCGAGTCGAGTTGGGTTGTTTCATTCACCGGTCACATCCCCATGGTCTCGCCATACCATCCACATTTGGGGTTAATGCTACCAATCCATCACATAAGTGTTGCCGACATGTTCAAGAGAAGTCATCCAGAAAGGCCACCTGTGTCCCGCCCACTACCATACATTATACTCCATTCTTTCATGACCGCCACCCTGAACCATATATCATCAGATTGTTTTCACCTCCATCAAAATCATTTGCTCCGTTCCGTGTCATTGATGTGGAATTCATTAAGGCCCTCCTATGATGGATCACTTCTTGTCGACATCAGCTCATTATCCAAGAAGTTGGTCTAGGAACACCCCATTCAGTACTTTGAAGCTTGCATGCCTCAATGGCAAGTTTCTCACTTCCAGCGACAGGTTTACATCAATGACCTTCGACTGAAATATTTTGCGTGGTGTTCGATGCCAAGTCCTTTATTCACACCACGTAAATTGTACTGCAGTACCTTGAGGATCATTATCATTATCAGTGATTCCTCTCGCGCTTGTTAACAATTTACATCATTGACTGGTAATCAAGCGATGTCTTTCCATGTTCGACTTCAAAACATTTCTCACATGGATCGAATTGTACTTCAAGTGAAGATCGGACGAGATTGAAGACCCCAGATCTAGTTTCATCCGTTCGGGCTGCGATATATATTCAAGAAAATAAAGACATTGAAATGTACAGCATTGCAGCACAGATAATCATCCTACCAAAAGGATGATGGCTCTATCAGAATCATCAGTCTACCATCAGACGATTGTCTGTGCCATGTACATGAAAATGAATTTATAAAGCTGAGCATGGGAATGCCTGCCTCAGCTAGATCATGAAAGCAGTATGAAGATAATTTATTGTATTATATCTCATTACAAGTCTCCTCCCAACATTGAAAGAACTTTGGATCCTCCTAACAAAGCATTTAACCCGATAAACCGCCTCATACTTTAGGGGGCAACTGTTATAGACATTTTTGTGCCTTGCAGCTCCAAGCATGAAATGTCCATAAACCAAGGGCTCCTAAGTCCCTAAAAGTGTTTTTCTAACTCCTAAAGGAACAAGGTCAACAAATTACAGCTTCTCCCAGAAATTCTCCACCAGAAACTACTCAGAATAAGTCAAAACAGGATCATTTCAACTGCTCCACTAGCTAAGTGCGTTGCATAGCTCCTAAGTCCACTAGCTAGGTGCGTTGCAACGCACCTAAATGCACTACCAGGGTGCGTTGAGCGGGAAATGACAAGTGGCAGTGTCATTCCATGAGGTGGAGAGACAATGGAAGCTTCCAGAATCTTCTCCAATGACACTTTCCTCACTGAATTCGACCAAGGATGAGTAAGAGCCTTTCAGTCTCCATGTGGGAGCAAGAACTGACATAGAGAAGCCACTAATCAAATCATAAGCTGACTCATCCTCCTTGCATACATCTATATATGGATCCCTCATCCCAGAGATCCAGAGGCTGGAATTTTGCACATTGTAAGGAATTGTTGTTGGTTTTGAGATACATATCAGAGAATTGGGTGATCTATGCTTTGTTGGGGGTGAAGAAGGGACTTATTTGCTGGGAGGTTGATGTTGGGTCAGGAATCATCGGTTGTAACTCCTCCTCGATCTTCTTGTATATCAATAAAAACTATTTGAGTTTCTTCTCCGTGCTTTTGTATCATTGATGCTTGTTACATTTGTATGGTTAACTTAAATCTGATCCTAAGTTATTTATGAATATAAATCCATGTCTTTGTATAGTTTCCTTCTTCTGTGATCTTACAGGTACTTGGTGAAGCTAGGCAAGTAAGGGAGCAGGTAGCTGGAAGCTATCAAAGAGGAGAGAGATTGGATCAAAGGACTAGCGCAAGACACAGGTTGGTTCTTCCTATTTCTCTTTGTTTATAGTTCATAAAGAAGATACAAAAGTAGTTTTCTCTGTTTGTTTCCAAGGTAGCTATCACACCTTAGTGGGATAGAGCAGTTCTAAATAGACACTTTTCCTGGTAACAATGATTCCTCAGGATTAGGAAGGGACTAGAGCCCGAGAGTGTGAAAGGCTGAACAACAACCGAAGGGACAAGAGCCTGAGAGCGTGGAAGGTTGGAAAACAAGCGCTTGACAGACAGCTCATGATATGTGCACAGAGACCGAGAGCAGATGCGCAGAGGAAGCTTGGAGAAGCCTAGATCTATTTGAATGCTGAGGAATTCAAAGGGAAAGCTCAGTGTATGCAGAAAGAGCTTAGAGAAGCCAGAGAATAGAGCCACGAGCCACAATTAGAGCCGAAGAGCTAGAGTGAGAGCCAGAGCCAGAGCCGAGAGCCAGAACCAGAGCCAGACCCAAAGCGCCAAAGCCAAATTCAGAGCCGAGAGCGCAAGCTAGAGTGCAAGCCAGAGCTAGAAAGCTGAGAGCTTTAGAGCCAGGGATGAAATGGTGTCTGAACCCACTGTTTCTGTGTATAATAGCAGGATTTGAGCTAAGATCTTATAAAAAGGACTTCTACCATAATCCTGGAGAGCCTAGTTGAGTTTACTAGAGCCCACGGAGATGTAGTCCAAGAGTTGTGGGTGAACTCCCAATTAAACTGATGTCTTATGTGTTTGTTTTTACTGTTGTTTTATTTACTGTTATATGCATTTATATATCAGTTTCAGCACCTTAATTTACAACACATGAACAATTAAAAATCAATACAAGCATAAACCATTGTTTTCAAGCATTTCTTAATTCTGCATTGGTTAATCATTAAGACTTGGGAAAATTTAAAGCTTTGGAAGTGGGAGAGGTTCTTGCAAGCTAGACAAGAAGCCTAAGAGCCCCATTTTTAGATCAAGAAGGAAGAAGAAAAAAACATATATACTCCATGTAAAGTTAGAACATGGAGAATTATGAAAAAGGTGGACGTTCAAACATTTAACATAGGTATATATACATAAGTGAGATAAGTACAAGGATGAAGTAAAGAGAAGAAGAGGGTGGCAGGGGATGAAACGAAAATCAACAGAAAAACATATGGAAGTTGTTGTTAACACTTCAGCATAGCATGGGGAAAATAAAATCAGTTTCAAAGGTACTAGACAACTGAAGTAGTAAACATTATTTCGATATCCTGGAGGATAATGGAACATGCAGAGCCATAGTTGATTTCCTCTTAACTGATTAGCACAAACTTCAAATGGTCGACACCATTGAATCTATCTGTTTTCACATAGAGTGTGAAGAGGAATGGACGACATGAAACCCTTGCATGAAGCTTGTGGATAGCGTCAAGATGACTGGAGAGTATGAACAAGTCTTTTTCCTGGATACCCATGAGTTCAGTTACAGCATCATAAAAAGAATTAACATTTTCTAGTAGCCCTCTGCAGTCATGCATTTGAAATTTAAGCACATAACGATATTGACATTTCGAGAAGTCTCCAACACATTTTGTGTAGTTCCACATTCCATTTGAGTGGTTAATTTTTTTTCATACATTTCATGATATCACATGAGAGACGAAATGAAAGGAAGTAGAAATATTGCATGTCAATAGAGGTGGTGGTCCCACGAACAGAAAACCATGTTTATTTTCCAATGGGATGCGATTATATGAGGTCGACAATTGTACATTATGGGTGGCGCCTCTTAGAAGACCCGAGAATTTTTTGCTTAATGATGATGAAGAGGCCAAGTGGCCTCTTTGATAAAACCACGACTGGAGTTGCCCAGTCTCGGGAATGTCTGTATCTAGCACGAGGCTGGTGGTTGAGATAGTCTTGACAATTCTTCCATTAAATTCAGCTATACGAGTGCCTTTGATTACAAGCACAGTTGAAGCACCAGAAGAGGCATGTTTAACAAGTTTCTTTCCTATGGTGTCACAATGATCCCCCCATAGGGTGACGTTGATATTATACCCAAACATGTCTTCCAAGCTAAGAGTTTTTCTTCATGTTTCAGAGCCATCTCTTTGACGAATGGTGAAAGTTGGAGAAGTGGACTTGACAATGCCAATGATGTTGACAATTGAGCCGAGGTTTGCAGATCTAATTTCATATATAGATTTAAAATGGGAACGACGGAAAGGAATTGTCAGAACATCATCTAGGTAAGGTTCAACAATGGAAGTTGCAGAGGGAAAGACTTTCCATTTTCTATTGAGATGATTGTAATTTGTGTTTGTTGGTTTCACTATGTCATTTGAAACCATGTAAATCTGCGCAATTTGGACAAGGTCGTGCAAGGAGTATTCCAGATCAGTGAAGGCAGAGAGATGGATTGCATCACAAGAAAAATAAATGAGGTCAAATCCAAAGACCTTTCCGGAGGCTCAGGCATTGTTGTACAAGAGAATGGTTGTTTTTCCAAGGACCCTACCCTAGATTGACTGTTTGTTACGGTAGGGGCTTAGCGCCATGAATGGAATGGCAACAGGTAAAGAAGAGGACAACTTAGTTGATGATGAAGGAGAAGCTTCTGTCAAAGGAGAAGTGTACGAGGGGGTGTCGTGTGATGTTGAAGAGCCCAATTGGTATTTGGATGGTTGTACAATTTGAATAAGGTTTGGTCCTGAATCGAAGGTGCATGACATTCAAGAACTTTGAGCTTAATAACTTGGAGAGTCCTTGTTACAGGGAAAAGTGTCTATATAGAACTACTCTATCCCACTAAGGTGTGACAGCTGCCTTAGAAACAAACATGGAAAAGCTACTTTCGTTTTTCCTTTATGAATTATAGATAGAGAGGACTAGAAAGACCAACCTCTGTCTTGCGCTAATCTCCTGATTTGATTCTTCTCTTCCTTGATAGTCTTCACCTACCTGCTCCCTTGCACACCCAGCTTCACAAAGTACCTGTAAGATCACAGAAGAATAACACTATACAAAGACATGGATCTATAATCATAAACAATCTAGGATCAGATGTAAATTGCCCATACAAATGTAGCAAGCATCAATGACACAAAAGCATGGAGGAAAACTTGAATAACTTTTATTGATAAACAAGAAAAAAGCCAAGAGGAGTTACAACCAGTTGTTCTGACCCAACATCAACCTCCCAGCAAAGAAGCCCCTCTTCACCTCAAACAAAGCTTAGATCACCCAACAATCTCATGTTTGTCTCAAGAAACCAACAGCAATTCCTTACAATATGCAAAATTCCAGCCTTTGGATCTCTGGGATGAGGGATCCATATATAGATATCTGTAAGGGGGATGAGTCAGCTTGTGATTTGATTAGTTTCCTCCCTTTGATAGTTCTTGCTTCCACTTGGATATTGATTGTCTCTTACTCATCCTTGGTCGAATTCAGTGAGGCAAGTGTCACAGGAGAAGATTCTGGAAGCTTCCAATGCCTCTCCACCTCACAGAATGACACTGCCATTTGTCATTTCTCGCCCATCACACCCCACAGAAGGGATTTTTGAAATGAAATGCACCCACACAATGTATTTAGGTGAGATGCAATGCACTTAGTCAATGGAGCAGCTGAAATGATCCTGTTTTAACCAATTCTGAGCAGTTTTTCATGGAGAACTTCTGGGAGAAGCTGTAATCTGTTGACCTTGTTCCTTTAGGGGTTGGAACAACACTTTTAGGGACTTAGGAGCCCTTGGTTTATGGTCATTTCATGCTTGGGGTTGTAGGGCCCAAAAATGTCTATAACATTTGCCCCCTAAAGCATGAGGTCGTTAATCTTTTGATGTCGGGTGAAATGCTTTATTACGAGGATCCGAAGTTCTTTCAATGCTGGGAGGAGACCTGTAATAAGATACAATACAATACATTATCTTCATAATATTTTCATGATCTAGCTGAGGCAGGCATTCCCATGCTCAGCTTTATAAATTCATTTTCATGTACATAGGACAGACAATCGTCTAAGTGTAGACTGATGATTCTGATAGAGCCATCATCCTTTTGATTGGATGATTATCTGTGCAGCAATGATGTACATTTGATGTCTTTATTTCCCTGAATATATATCGCAGCCCGGATGGATGAAACTAGATCCGGGGTCTTCAATCTCGTTCGATCTTCACTCGAAGTACAAGTCGATCCATGTGAGAAATGTTCTGAAGTCGAACATGGAAAGACATCGCTTGATTACCAGCTAATGATGTAAACTGTTAACAAGTGCGAGAGGAATCATTGATAATGATAATGACCCTCAAGGTACTACAGTACAATTCATGTGGTGTGAATAAAGGACTTGGCGTTGAACACCACGCAAAATCTTTCGGTCGAAGGCCATTGATGTAAACCTGTCGCCAGAAGTGAGAAACTTGCCATTGAGCCATGCAAGCTTCAAAGTACTGAATGGGGTGTTCCTAGATCAACTTCTTGGATAATGAGCTGGTGTCGACAAGAAGTGATCCGTCACAGGAGGGCTTTAATGAATCCCAAATCAATGAAACAGAATGGAGCAAATGATTTTAATGGAGGTGAAAACGATCTGGTGATATAAGGTTCAGGGTGGTGGTCATGAAAGAATGGAGTATAAGTGTATGGTAGTGGGTGAGACACAGGTGAATTCTCTGAATGACTTCTCTTGAACATATCGACGACATTGATGTGATGGATTGCTAGCATTAACCCCAACTGTGGATTGTATGATGGGACCATGGTGATGTGACCGGTGAATGAAACAACCCAACCCAACTCGGACACATAGTGGAAGTGTCATGTTCAAGAGCGACTTGCTACCAACAAAGTTTCTTCAAGTTTTCTTCCCAATTTTCCCCAGTCATTGCTGACCAGTACCTCTTTATTTTTTTCAAGCTTGAGGAGGATAACATATGCTTGTCCTATAATTTTCCCTTCGGGCAAACCCATCGCTATGTTTTAACGAGCCTAGCGATAGTGAAACTCGTTCTCGTCTATAGACAAGTTTGTCGCTATTAAAATTTTAACGAGTTTAACGACAAAGATAACTCGGTCCTTTTCAATTTTAGAGAGTCTGAAAAGGAACGTAAAGGTAACTCCAAAATTCTTTTTTTGTCATCTAATCCCTTAAGCCCGAAAAAGTATAAAACAATACAGAAGGGATGAATTTTCGATACTTTTAACGAGCCGAACAAAACAAGCGCTCCATCGTTTTGTGTAATAATCTCTGAGGTCCAAAAAGATTAAAATCTAGAGGAGAGATAGCACTTCCGATCCCTTTAACGAGTTGGAGAGGCCAATGGCTAGGCAATCTTTTCATATTTTATGAGTCAGTTGAAAAGAGCTTAAAGGAGACCCGTCTTTTGAGGAACGAGTGATAAAATCGGTAGCAGCTGATTCGAGGTAAGGTTTGGAATTTTCCAATCACGGTAGTGTTACAAGGATGGCTAGTGAGATCATTCTTTGCAGCTGTTCCTCAAAATGGGTAAACAATCAAATGGGGGTGAATGAACGGCCAATGCAAAAGTGGAGGTGACGGTGCAAACACAACCAAGGCTTTAATGACTGAAGTACTACATTCACGATGGTTATTTATCGGTGAATAGTTCATTTTTTAATGAGCTTAAATGTGGGGGGAAACATTTGCTCATGTCTTATGTTTATATTTTAACAAGCTTGAACTATGTGCTAAAACTGCTCGATTGAATGGTCACTTTTTGACTTTACCATAAATAGCTTTGTTCATTCAAAGATTGCACTCTATTTTCAAATGCTTCATCAAACTAGTCAGAAATGAACAATATATGCTTGAAAACAAGTTAGAACACTAATATTTTACTTTGAACTGCGTAAAAAGTAATGAAAAAGTGTTTTTACCTCTCATTTTACCATTTCATTTGAACTTTGATTTGTTGGAGCTTTGGCGGAGCTTTCCCCCTTTGATTTTCATTAGTTGATTTCAGGAGATTCTATGGACGATTCTCTGTGTCGTTTGGACCAGGTAGGAGCTAAACCTGAGCTCTTTACTTTCATGTTTTCCATTTTACATTCTGAGCTTGATTCCTAGTTTTTCTGAGCCTCTGGGTTTAAAAAACTCGTTCTGCCTTCAGCGCACCCTCAGTGTATCCAAAGGTGCGTTGAATGTTGGCTTATCTAAAGGCCATTTGACATGCAACGCACCCAGAGCACTACTGTAGGTGCGATGGGCGCAGAGAAGGAATTCTGTGCACAATTTTTGATGGAAATTTTGCCTGTTTCTTACCAAAATCAGGATCTAACTCTTCTCTTGTTTGTTTTTCATAGATCTTTGGAGTAAGATGACCATTACATGGCGAGAATGTGAGCATGAAGAAGAGGACATGCTTGCCCTACATGATCTGGTTACAGTAAACGCACTGCGGAACTGTGGCTTGCTGAAGTTTTTCCGCATATCTAGCATGAGACAACAGATCAACTTACTGCAGTATTTGCTCAATGCTTTGGATCCTACCAACCAATTTTTCCAGATCAGGGGCAAATCAATCCCCTTGATTGTAGTAGACATCTATTTCTTGACTGGCTTGTCGAGGCGGGGTGCCCCCATCTCTTTATCAGGTTCGGCCCGAGGAGGTGACTCTGTGAGAGATTATGTTCACCGGTACTGTAGAGAGGGATCTCAGCCGAGTAAAGACGGCAAGATCATCATCCGTGATGTCACTGAGAGGTCCCTCAGGACTATTCTGTTTACTTTTGGTAGGATGGTTGGTGGTGCGGCTCTTCATGTAGCCAACCACTCTTATATGCAGTATGCCTTGGAATGCCTCCAACCGAAGGTGTTCAACTGGTGCGATGGAGTACTTCTTGTGATGAGAGAACAGTTGACCAAGATAAAGAGCGGGAGGTTGAAGGACTTTGGGTATGGTTCTATTTTGACTGCCTTTGCCTTGGAGAAGATACCACTGATGCAGCCACAGTATATTTCACTCGATTTACCTTCACCTACTGAACCACGTATGCAGAGATGGGTTGACCATATGTCTAGGCATGCTGGTCAGTCTCAGATTTCATTTTCTGATACCTTCTTCAGGTGGTTTGATCGTCAGGAGATGGTTTATTCTGAGTATCCGTATGCTGGCATGGACTTCCGGGGTGATCCAGATTTACTACTGCCAGATGGCGAACAGTGGGGTGCCATTAGTAAAATCTTTGACCATATTCCTGTTTATCGTTTTTCATTTATAATGTCCTTGTGCTTTATTCTATCAAGACTTTAATCAAACTCATGTGTTCATGCAGATGTTGGTCCTGTTCGGCCAGTAGTACGCTTGAGAGTACCAGCTGCCGCCCCAGCAGGAGAGGCTATGGGAAGGGCTATCCTTCGTGACCTTGATGTGGCCAAGACTCTCACAGCATTACAGAAGCAGGTTGAGGGCCTCACTCTTGGTATTCTAGATGTGAGGACTGAAGAGCTACCTTTGAGGTTACAACGGCATACTACTGGTGTGCCAAGACGATGGACTCGTCTCTTACGCATGATCGCACAGGCTGTGACTTGCTATCACGAGCATCATTAGAATAGGGTGCCCCCTAGCATTTTGAGTTTTTTGGTCATTTGACTGATTTTTTCTTGGTTACAGAACATTATGTGTAAACCACAAACAGTTATACATATTTTTGATTTTCGGAGTTTTATTTTGGTTAAGTTACATGATCCAAATGCAAACATTGATGGTATGTTTCTTTTTATAAATGTTGCAAATGTCTATAAGTTAATGTGATTAAGTTTCTGGAAATATGTTGATATTGAATAAAATCAAATTGTCTTTCCAAAATCTTAACCCTTAGGAACATGCAATAAATAGCTGGATTTCGGACAGAATAGATACCAGTGAGTTGTAGTATTACGAGTTGTGAGTCTAGCCTGACAATTAGTCGGTGTATGCCATGTGTCATGGCATCAGAGAGAAGTTCTATCAATGCGCTATATTCAACGATGTTATTTGTTGATCGACCAATACATACCCCTCTGAAACTTACTAAGTCGCCGCTAGGATCAAAAATAGCCCAGGCTGCGGAAGATAGGTTCCGCGAACTACGACTCGCTCCGTCGACATATCCAACACATGACTCCAATAGGTTTGACATCTACAATACATGTAAAAAGTGGATTTACTTGACCAAAATAACCACTTTAGCGAAAACAAAAACATAACAAAAGCATACAGGTTACCATTACGCATAGTAACACTTGAGGTGCAACCCATTACGAGGTTGTGCCAGTGGAATTCCGTCATAATCCATTAACTCGTAGGCTCCTTTGGCTAACACTCGTTTAACAATATAGGGGCCCATCCATAAAGACTTAAATTTACCTGCTCCAATTTATCGGATTCTTGGTCGTAAAGCAAGACCAAGTCACCTTCTGAGAAGACACGGGGTTTGACATTTTTGTCGAAATGCGCCTTGACACGTTTCTTATGGGTTTCGTTAGCCAAAGCAGCATCACGACGGGTTTCATCCAATTGGATTAATTCCAAGAAACGGGCTTCTTCTTCTGAAGCTCCGGGGAGGAGATCAATTGCGAGTTTGAGAGACGAGATTTCGCACTGGATTGGTAAGACTGCTTCCAGGCCATATACCAGTTGGAAAGGTGTAAACCCGGTTGCATTCCTTACTGATGTTCGGTAAGCCCACAAAGCTGAGTACAGGATTAGGTGCCATCTTCTCTTGTGAACTCTAATCATCCTTTGCAGCATGCATTTCAGGACCTTGTTGATTGCTAAAACTTGTCTGTTGGCTTGCGGATAATATGGAGTAGAGCTATCGTGAGACAACCCTAGTTTGGCAGCTAATTCGACCATCATGTGATTGCGAAAATGTGATCCATGATCTGTGACTATAGCCTGTGGTACGCCAAATCTGGTGACTACATGATTGAAAAAGAAGAGGGCAACTGTTTCACTAGTATTATCTAATGTGGGCATCGCCTCGGTCCATTTGGTAAAATAGTCAACTGCGACTATGATATACCCATGCCCCCCGGTCGAGGTGGGGTTACATGTCATGAAATCGATGCCCCATTTGGCGAATGGCCCAACAGCAACTATTGGCTGCAGAGGTGCGGGTGGTCTTCTGGTTTTGCTATCGAAAATTTGACAAGCATGGCAACTTCTGACTGCGGTTATGCAATCTTTGAACATTTTTGGCCAGAAGTATCCTGCTTGTAAGATTTTTTTTGCGCTGTAGCATAACCAGATTGATGCCCCCCACACGCACCTGAATGACAATAATTTAGGACTTTTTCGGCCTCCTCATGGGTGAGGCACCTTCTCAGAACTGTATCGATACCGCGACGGTAAAGTGTATCACCGACGATCATGTAGTCTTTTGCTTGGTATCGAATACGTTTTTGTTCGGAGCGGGAGGTGTTTGGCCTATATTTTTGGGTTTGGAGATAAATGATTATATCCCCATACCACTCATTGCTTGAAGATATCAGAAACAAACTTTCGTCCACGATTGTTTCATCGGATGTTTAATCGTTGGACGACGATGGGAGATCGCACAATAGTTCTGCGAAAACTAGAGCTTTCTTTGACTCGGATTTTACAAATTCCAGATCAAACTCTTGCAGGATTGTTATCCACTTTGAATATTTTCCCCCCAGCAACTGTCGCGACAAGATATAAATCATGGCGTTGCAATCTGACAGAATGGTAGTTTTTCGAAAGAGGACATAGTATCGAAATCTCTATATCACTTGAACAGCTGCGAGTGCTAGCTTTTCAACGTAAGAATATTTTCTTTCTGTATCATTTAAGTTTTTACTTAAATAATATATAGGATGTTCAATTCCATTGACTTCTTGAACTAAAACCATTGCAATGGTCGTATCCGCTGCAGCCAGATACAGGTTAAAATCTTTTTGATAATCAGGAGCATACATTAATGATGCTTTCATTAGGGATTCTTTTAAAGCATCAAAGGAAGCTTGCGCAACCTAATCCCAAACAAAGGGTACTTCCTTTTTCAAAAGACATTTATAACCTTTAGCAAGTTCGGCGTAATTTGGAATGAACCTCCTCAGAAAGTTCGCTTTCCCTTGGAGTTTCTGAATTTGAAGCAAATTCGAAGGTGGAGGCAAATTTATGATTGCCTGGACCTTACATGGGTCAAGACGAATCCCGTCCTTTGAGACTACAAAGCCAAGCAAACGAGCAGAACTAACGCAAAATACACATTTGTGTGGATTGAGTCGTATCTTGTAGTGTCAGCAACGTAGAAATATCGCTCTTAAATGCTATGGGTGATCAGTCCGCTTTCACGAATGAGTCGGAAGGTCGTCGAGGTATGGTTGAACGATGTTTTTGATGTCATGGAAGGCATAATTCATTGCCGTCTGAAACGTCGCCCCTGCGTTCTTTAAACCAAAGGGTAATTTTCGATATGCGAATGTGCCCCACGGACAAATAAATGCAGTCTTTGACTGGTCTTGTGGGCGGATATTTATTTGATTATACCTAGAGAATCCATCCATGAATGAAAAGATTTCGCATCCAGCACATTCGTCAATTATCTGGTCGATAAAGGGTGTAGGGTAGTTGTCTTTTGGACAAGCTTGATTTACATCCCTATAATCAACGCACACTCTAATTGTTCCTTGTTATTTCATAACAGGGACAATATTCGATACCCAATCGGTTAGAGGAACCATGTAGATGAAACCAGAATGGAGAATTTTCTCAACTTCTGCCTTAATGGCAGCGGCTTTCTTGGAGTGCACCTGCCGTAGCCGTTGTCGTACCGGTTTGACATCTGGATACATCTTAATTTCGTTTTCAACGATACTCGAGTCAATGCCTGGCATTTCACTATATGACCAAGCAAAGACATCTCTGAATTCGCGAAAAAGAGTGTCATATATCTCCAGTTCTGAAGGAGAACAACATTTGCCAACATAAATATTCTCTACAACATCTATTTTGGTTGAGATATTTATGGCGATAGTCTCTTCAATGTTGGACAAGTTTCGCTCGGAATCCACCATGTTTACAGTATTTGATAGAAAATCAAAAACTGAAGGATGATAAAGGTCATCTGGAGTGTCTTCTCCACAATTCGGAAGAAGGGAACGATAGTGGGAATCATTCCATGGTGCTCCTTCAATTACCATTGATTGGACAATTCCTTTGTCGGTGACATGTACTCGTGACCAAGATCTGAAGGGGTACCATATTCTTTAGACCTATCTATCCAAACGCTTGTTGAGGGTTGATTTGGGTTTGCCTCCCATGCTAGGAACATTGATTGCTACAATATTTATGTTGGGCTTGGAGGCAAAACCATCGCATGATCCATGTCGATATCGTTTTCTGAGATCTTTTTAGAAGATATCATATTGCAGGTTCCTATCGACGCTACTTCTGCCAGATTGATTTGAGGTGGAAGGGCGAAAGTTCCCATTAATATAGGATCTTTTAGTAGGCCTACTCTGATATTTTGAAGCGAATGAAGGCTTCCATGGATCATAGGAATGCTTCCTGTAACTTGAGAACCATTGGGTAGGAAGTTTTGTTGATCGACGATTGTAATCCCTCCTTGAAAGGGAAATGCAATCTTCCTAAAATAGGTCGACACAACAGCAGCCATAGCATATATCCATGGTCTTCCCAGCAGGATGTTGTAATCGAGATTTTCGTCGATTACTTCAACATCTATTTCTACTGTTTTCCCTCCTAGTTCAACTTTCAAGTTAGTTAGAATACCATATAGGGTATATGTCCTTCCGTCGAATGCTTTTAATGTCTTCGAAGATCGCGACAAGGTTGGAGATCCTAAAGTTTTCCAGCAACTCATCGACATAATGCATGTAATTTCCCCCTCATCAATAATTGTTCGATGAACAGTTTTGTTGAGGGCTTTCACTTGAACAAGGAAAGCTAGTTGAGCTGGTAATTGAGGATCGTATCCTTTATGACCAAAGGATACAAGATTGGAATCCTTTGGGTCTATCCCACCAATGGCTGATAATAAAGCCTGCTTTTGGGATGGGCAATTCTGTAGTACTTCAAGAGTCGACATAGCGGATGGTGATTGGGCCAAATCTTCCACTATATTATAATGTTGTGCCGCTCTAGCGTGGGGATTAAACGTCGACTTGTGTACTACTCCCTTTGGTGGTTTTATTGTCAATTCAGGAATGATGGGCAGTGCAACTTCTGTCGAAGTTGTTGTCGAACTACTAGGTTGATCTTTATCTTTGTTGTTCGACAGCTATGGATTCCCATAATATTTGTTCCTTGTCGATATCAAAGCATCATTTTGCTGTTTTGAAACCGACAACATTAGCACTTGAAACGGGGAAGCATTTCCACTTTCAACCAGATTTGTTCCTGGATTTGGAAATGGATCAGTTAACACTGCGGAGGTTTTCGAATTCTTGAAGAATTTTTTAAGCTCAGCTCTGTGTGGACTATTTGCAGTCCAATGATCCTCATCGCATATAAGGCATGGATTTTTTGGTTTCCTATCTCCAGGAGGGTTTGCAGAAGATTTTTCAGAAGATTCTTCCTGTTTCTTCTTCTTCCCTTTGCCTTTCTTCTTGCCCCCTGGTTGTTTGGTTTCTTTGCCTTTATCTGTCGATACGGTATTTACTTCCGAGGCAAGAAGTTCATCTTTTGCATTTTGACCTGAAATCTTACGAGCCTTTTTGGATGTAGCCTTTGTCGATTTCGTGTCTGTTGTGCCAATCACGCCATCACGGCATGAGAGTCATTGTTTGATTTAGGAGGAGGAGGAATTGAGAATTCCAGTCTAGGGGCGTCTGGTATTTTATCATAGAGCGTGCCGGACTGAGTGTAAATCAAGTCCAAATATTGCGTACGAGTGATAACTTTCTCTTCTGTTACGACTCCCCCCTTTGCCACATCTTCTGTGATGGAAGGTAGTAATGACTTGATAAACCATTCAGCTAAGATCTGATCGGGAACATATGTTTTTACCATTCTACGACGACGTCGCCACTCATGTATATGATCAGATATGTGAGTGGCCGTTGTCCGTTTGAAGTTGGTAAGAAGTTTTGTTCCTGTTTCGTACCTTATTGGTAACTGAAAATGGGTTAAAAAGGTTGTGGCTAAGGTACTGAAGTTGTCGAACGAAGCTCTAGGAAATTCGATGTACCATTTTGCCGCTGGACTCGTTAACATCCTCTGAAAGAGGCGAAGTCTTATCGAATCATCATTTAGGGTGTTTGATGAACACCATAGGTCAAAGGTCATCACATGATTCGATGGATCTTCACCTGGATTTCCATTAAATTTAGGAATATCTGATGGAAGTTTATGCGGGATCGCTGGCCACCAAGGGGCGTAAGCGATTGGATCGTTTGTTAACCGATTTAAATCAGGTAACTCTAAAGTTGCCACAAAGGGTAACTGCTGATTCAGGTTAGGTGAAGCATACCTAGGATAAGATGGGATTGCCTGAGCAGTTGGTCTTTGCATACCGGCATAATGCATTTGATGCTGGTAACTTTGGTAAGGTTGGTGGGCATGACCATTGTAAAATGGTTGATTTTGACTGTTTTGAATATACGGTTGTCCATTATTTTCAAAGATTTGTTGCTCAGAACCTTGGTATACTTGTTGGAATTGCGGTTGTTGGTATTGTACTAGCCATGGTTGTGAACCCATGTGCTGTTGACCGATACTAACAGTTTGACCAAGGTGAGGGGTAATTGTACCCATCTAAACCTGTGTCATTCCACCAGTCGGCGATTGTGGTTGAGTCGCAGGGTCAAGGGGCTGTTGCATTACAACCTGAGAAACCTGAGGTTGGCATACAACAGGCAGCGCTTGAACTTGCGACACCATCACAATAGCTGGCGTAGTTGGTATATTTGACATAGGTAAGCATTGTTGCATCGAATATACAACTCTTGGCTGTTGAGGTAGTATTGGTACCCAACCGCTTGAGGTAATTCCAGTATAACCTGAATGTTGTTGTGAACTCTCGTATGGATATCCTCCCCGAGGGGATAATGAAAGGGTATACTGCCCCCCATACGGTGGTAATCTAGAACTCAAGGGAATGGTTTGCCCTTGGGGGCCGAACTGCCCAAATTGACCTCCAAATGGATCAATTTATTGAGGCTCAACATAAGAGTTTCCGGATATTATTCCGGATGAACAAACAGGAACAGACCATGCTGTCGAAATCGCCCCTGAGTGGGCTCCTTCTAGCGGCTGAGAGCTAGTTTGGACAGATGGTATACAAGCAAACATTGTTGGAGTGATAGCAGGGAGTTCTGTCGTCGCTGTGTTAGATGCCATAGTCCTAGATGTTGACGGTTGTTCAGACATTTCTAGTCTATCCAAAAGATTACCTAGCGATTCTACAGGAGCTTCCGCTGGTGGTAGACTAACTTCTAATGGAGGATATAGAGTGATCCGGACTCCAAATTTCGATGGAGTACTAGTTGGAGGATCTTCCACAATTTCTTCTATGGCAATCAGACCAGGTGGAAGGGGAAGACCGTCAGGTCCATAGAATATTTCTAGTGCCGAAGGAGGTATGGAATCGGTAGCGACAAATGTTTGAAGTGCAAGACTCTCCGAACCGGTTGTAGATGGAACTGGTTCGGTAATGCAAGTGTTTACTCTCAGACTAGGATTAGTACTACTGTCCTTCTGTGGCTGCTGAACTTCTTCTGTAGAGGCAGGGATTCCAGAAATGTTTGGAGTAACCGAAGTCTCTGATGTTGTTGGAACACTTGTTCTAACTTTAATAGGAGATTTGGAGCCTGTTAAACGAGTTCGCTTTGTCCGTACTAGCTTCAATTCCAGAGACAAAGACGGTTGACTCGTAAGCCTATGTGAACGACGGGGTTTCAATTGACTTTCTTCCACTATTGCAGATTACTCGATCAACTAAAATAAAGGGGAAGTATGTTTCCGAATTAAATGAATTTTAGACGCTTTGACACAACTTGTTTTTTCAATTTTTAAGAGTCGAGAAAAAACAAAAGATGACTCTAGTCTCCTTCGATTTTTAATGAGCCTGAAGTGACAAGTTCTCAGATGGACCTTTTCCGTTAAGGAGTCTGAAAAGGAACGAAAGGGAATGCTCTGGAAATCTAGGTAGAGGGATTACCAAACCAATCGCAAAACTGTAGAATACTTTTTACGGTATGGCAGTCAATCTTCCCAAATGCTATGTTCAGTGCATTGCGATCAATAGGGCGGCAGACATGGCTTCCTATGGATAAAGGATTAAGCCTATTGGGGTCTCCGAAAATATACTCGACGGTACATGGGAGCACAAGTCCATACAGGCACTTATCATCTCAAAGTGGAGGAATCACCCAACCATCAGTGAGAACAACAGTTACCAGGCTTTACGATGCCAGAATACGTCTCTAGCCTAGACTTCTAAATGTTGTGCATTAAGTTCGAAAGCGTTGTTAGATTCATTGAATTTATTTTAAGTTGATCTTGTTTATGAAGTTTGCCTTTCAGGTTCACCGCGAGATGTAGATGTAATTCCTAAAATGCAATCTAAGATGATAAACAAACTTTTATCTTCTTTGTGCAATGAAAACCCTAGCTACTAGGGAAAAGAAAGATAGAATCTTTTCACAAAGAGCAAAGAGCACACTCTAAATGCACTTTCCTAAATCAAGCCAATCAGACTGTCTATATGCAAATGCACATGCATGTATTTTTTTTCGACTTTCTTAGTTTATGAATGCTAAAAAGAAAGTTGATGCACAAATCTGAATTTCTTTTCAAGCGGCAAATATCAACAAGTTTCTTTTCGAAATAAAAAATGGAGACGAACACAACACCTTACGATTTTGAAATGAATACTTGTTCTCGACACTAGAAAATTACAAATTCAGACCAAAAGCAATAGTAACAGGATAATCGACCATCAACAACAATCAAACTCTTTCCTACGATTGAAATCGACACTTGCGACAGTTTCAAATCAAAGGACGACAGTACGATTATGCTACTTTTGCAAAGGAGAACTGAAAATGACCCAACAAACACACAAAAACATCTACAGTTCTTTTGTACAAAGGAGGCAGAATAACAACAAGGAAAAGGGGTTTCAAATAGACATATACTGATCACAGGCAGCAAAATTCAGGAATAGAACTAGAAATAATGAATCACAGAAGCCAAAACTGCACAGAGCTAGTCTGATCAGCGCACCTGTAACATAGAGAATTTGAAATGCAGCACAGCTTGTCCACTCGTGAAGTGTGCTAAAATTCAGATTCTCTGAACAGTACCTGCGTTGGGCCAGAAACGAGACTCTGTTCGGGTTCCGAGTCACAGTTTGCAGTTCAGTTCTTGGGTTTTGGCCGAGAAAAAAGCAATCAGTAATGCAACAATCAGGGGTAGATCTAAATAGGATCTAAGAGCTATCACAAGGGCAATCAGATAGTTTGTGAACCAGTTGTTTAAATCATAAACAGATCCAGTAGATGGATTGAAGTAGCAGTTATCTACTTTGCATTTGTTATGGAAAATGCAGTTCGAATGCTACCTGTAATTTTATGAAATAGACAACAAAGAATGATAAACAAACCAACTAATTATCTCCCCAGTGGAGTCGCCATTTTGTTACAGGGAAAAGTGTCTATATAGAACTGCTCTATCCCACTAAGGTGTGACAGCCGCCTTAGAAACAAACATAGAAAAGCTACTTTTGTTTCTCCTTTCTGAATTATAGATAGAGAGGAACAGAAAGACCAACCTCTGCCTTGCGCTAATCTCCTGATTTTATTCCTCTCTTCCTTGATAGTCTTCAGCTACTTGCTCCCTTGCACGCCCAGCTTCACAAAGTACCTATAAGATCACAGAAGCATAGCACTATACAAAGACATGGATCTATAATCATAAACAATCTAGGATCAGATGTAAATTGACCATACAAATGTAGCAAGCATCAATGACACAAAAGCATCGAGGAAAACTTGAATAGCTTTTATTGATAAACAAGAAAAGAGCCAAGAGGAGTTACAACCAGTTGTTCTGACCCAGCATCAACCTCCCAACAAAGAAGCCCCTCTTCACCTCAAACAAAGCTTAGATTATCCAACAATCTAATGTTTGTCTCAAGAAACCAACAACAATTCCTTACAATATGCAAAATTCCAGCCTTTGGATCTCTGGGATGAGGGATCCATATATAGATATCTATAAGGGGGATGAATCAGCTTGTGATTTGATTAGTGTCCTCCCTCTGATAGTTCTTTCTTCCACTTGGAATTTGATGGTCTCTTACTCATCCTTGGTCGAATTCAGTGAGGCAAGTGTCACAGGAGAAGATTCTGGAAGCTTCCATTGCCTCTCCACCTCGCGGAATGACGCTGCCATTTGTCATTTCTCGCCCATCACACCCCACAGAAGGGATTTTTGAAATGCAACGCACCCACATAGTGTATTTAGGTGAGATGCAACGCACTTAGCCAGTGGAGCAGTTGAAATGATCCTGTTTTAACCAATTCTGAGCAGTTTTTCATGGAGAACTTCTGGGAGAAGTTGTAATCTGTTGACCTTGTTCCTTTAGGGGTTGGAACAACACTTTTAGGGACTTAGGAGCCCTTGGTTTATGGACATTTCATGCTTGGGGTTGTAGGGCCCAAAAATGTCTATAACAGTCCTGCAAAGAAGGAAAGAAAGAGAAAAGCAAGGCAACATTAGTCAGAGTGATATTGATGGATATGGTGAAGAGTCAATATATGCATAGTTTTGAAAAAAGGTGCAAGTGACTTCTTTGAGAATGAAAACTCACCCCAACTCAAGGGCACTAAAGATGACATGGCCATTATAAGAAAACTGAAGCAAAGCTCTGTGCTGAGAGGTACCATTAGAGAGGGAAATTCAGTAGCATTGGGACGTTGTCTTTGTTGAACAAAGAAGGGTGATTTCAACTATTTCAAGGGATAGCTGGATCCCTTTAGAGCCAGCCAACAACAAAATGATGGTATTCACTGTCAAGGTAACTTCCATGATGAGGAGAAAAGGTGGTGTCCCAAAAGGTGAAATCGTGTGAAATGCTATCAAAATTGGAAAAGAAACGGAAATAATGCATTGAACACAAATGAAGGAAGAACGATTCGTAATGTAGATTGCTGCCAATAGTGAAAGGTAACGAAAGTTTGAAATGTCTAAGCTTATAAAGATGGCTCTCTATATATGATGTTTTAAAAAATCTACAGGCAGGTGTTTTACACATTGTGATAATGCAGAAATTATTTAAAGTTATATATGCAGTATGAAAACATTCATACTTACAATTTGAGTGTACAAGGCAATATGGTTAGAAGGATTTCAACTCTCACCTGCTTGAGAATGAAATTCCGGGACAACTATCTAGTTGAAGGAAGAAACATGACATGGAGTAGCAAAAGCAAGACAAATATTAAGAGACCAGCAATAGCATAGCAACAGTAACAGAAACTGCAACTCAAAAAATAAGAAGAATAGTGCGAGGTGAAGAGACCAATTAGAGCACACGCCCATCTTACAACTAAGCAGAGGGAGAAATAAATGAGAGTTAGGACATGTCACAGAGATCATGGGGCTACCAATGATAGAGACAATGAGAGAGATGTTCGTTTAAGGGAGACTAAGTGAGAATAAATGAACATAGTTGGGTCATTAATTAGATTATTGAATAGAAGAGGCCTCGACACCAACATGTGTGGATATGTTTGAAACCTCAATCAAAGGAAAATGTGACGTATTGATTAAGTATATACGAGAGTTTCTAGGATTTGAAACTTTGACATGAGAAGAATCCTTTTGGAAATATTGGAAGCGGAAATTCTGATCCAGCATATCAATGTGGTTCACTTCAATAAACACATATCATAAAGTGGGTAGGGCATAATACATATCAACTTCGTGCGAGTGAGAACAAAGAAAAAATAAACGCAGATAGTCGGTCCATTAACTAGATTAATGAATGGAATAACTGTCGAGACCAAGATGCGTGTATAGGTTTTAAGTTGGAATCATTAAACAATGTGGCATATTGATTTAACATATATCTGATTGTTCACGTATTGAAATCTCGACATCAGAATAAATATTTTGGAAATCTCTGAAAGAAAAATTGTGATTCATCATATTAATGTGGTTTCACATAAGGGAATAAAACATATGATCCTCATACAAGGGAGAATAAAATGATAGTAAATGCACATATCCAATTAACTAGTCTTAATTAATGAATAAAATAGACAACGAAAGAAAGATATGTGCATAGATAGTGGATCTTATCAAAGCTTGTATTCCAAAAGTTGCGATAAGGGGATAATGCGATTTTACATTTAAGTTTGATATGATAAAACAACCGAGTTTGCATATTGGTGATTGGAGGTCCATAGCACAGTTCAAAGTTTCGGGGTTTAGATATTTGGTTATTAATATATAGGACGAATGTTAAATGTATCAGAAATTTTTAAAAGAATTTCTCCAATGTTATAACTCCAATATAACTCTAGTAGATTTGCTATTGATTTAAATTACTTTCAATTACTATATCGGGTCTAAAACCAAATCGGAAATCGAAGGATTAAGCCATATCGATGATTTAACATATGTGGCATTTCAAACATTTCGATATGATAGTGGATGCAATATTCCGATTGCGCTGCGTGTAGTCAGAAGTCCATATCGCATATAGGGAATCGACGAATCAAGGGGTTGACAACTTTCAAATTTTGTGATATTGCGAAGTTGTGATATAAAATTACCGAGAATGTTAAACCATCAGAGAAACGGTGAAACAAAATAATGAAGGATTTTCATTGCAAAAATAGACATGGACGTGCCTTTTCTCTCTCTTCCAAATGGACGTGTGGTGCAATATGATTGGTTCCAATAAGGGAAGTGCAGTGGATAGATATTGGTTTCGCTAAAGCCACATGGCATATGACATTGGCATGGTATCGTGGGACGGTAAACATGTGGCACAAATTTTCAGCATTTTTAGGGCCCCAAGGGGGGGGAGCATGGTGACACGTGTCACCAATTACTAGGTGCCACATGGTAGTGAGTGACGTAATAGACTGGAGATCGGCGTTCAGAGGTTGAGGCATGTTGTTGCAAGAATGTAAAATCTTGGATTGAAATCGTCCGATTAAGGGGCTACGATATGGGGGTTGGACCATGGTCACAAAGAAGGAAAGATGTGAGACTGAGAACCAAGGGCGATCGCAATAGTTGATCACATATCGACGTTTTGCAACATGGGCCATTTCAAAAGTTCTAATAGAGGGGCTCTGATATTGGGCTAGCGCACGGATTTAAAGACTCAAATAACCTTGGGCTTAAAGAATTTAACAAGGAAAATAACGCCAGTTGTGATATGCAATATTGTGAAAGCATATTGGTGGTTGGACATCCATAACACAGTTCAGAGTTTCAGAGTATGGATATTTGGTTATTATTATATAGGATCAATGTTATGTGTATCAGAAATTTCTAAAAGAATTCCTTATAACTCGATAAAATTCTAGCAGATTCACTATTCCATTAAATTATTTTTTATTACTATATCGGGTTCGAAACCAAATCAACAATCGAAGGATTAAGTGACATCGATGATTTAACATATGTGCCATTTCAAAAGAAATTGATATGACAGTGGATACGATATTCTGATTTGCCCTGTGTGTAGTCAGAGGTCCATACCATATTTCATAAATCAATGAATCAAAGGGGTGACAACTTCAAAATTTTGTGATATTGCAATATAAAAGTACCGAGAATGTTAAACTGTCGGGGCAATGACAAAACAAAATAATGGATGATTTTCATTGCAAAACCAGACATGGACGTGTGTTTTCTCTCTCTTCCAAATGGATGTGTGGCACAATATGATTGGTTCCGATAAGGGATGCGTGGTGGACAAAGATTGTTTCTAATAAAGCCACATGGCATATGACGTCAACATGGCATGGCGGGATGGTGGACACGTTGCAGGAAGTTTCAGCATTTTCAGGGCCCCAAGGGGGGTAAAACAAGGTGACACATGTCACCAATTACAAGGTGCCACGTGGAAGTGAATGAAGTAATAGACCAAAGATCGTTGTTCAGAGGTTGAGGCATGTTGTTGCATCAAAGTAAAATCTTGGATTGAAATCATCTGATTAAGGGGCTCTGATATGGGGGCTAGCCCATAGTCACAAAGAAATAAAGATGTGAGGCTAATAACCAAGGGTGATTGCATTTATGGATTGCATATCAATGTTTTGCAACATATGCCATTTCAAAAGTTCTGATTAAAGGGGCTTCGATATTGGTCCGACGCATGGTTATTTAGACTCAAAGAACCTTTGGCTTAAAGCATTTAACAAAGGAAAATAACGCCCATTGCGATATGTGATATTGTCAAATCTACAAGTGTTAAAGTGGTGGGGAGGGCAGATTACAGGTTAACAAAGAAATTATCGACAAAACCAGAGAAGGATGAAGTCTTTTCTCTCTACTCAGAGGGACATGTGGCGGATAGTGGTTGGTTCCAATAAAGGACAAGTGTTGAAAAGCAATAAGCTACATGGCATAGGGTGAACTTCCTACAAAACCATGAAAAGAAGGTTTAACTATTATAGAAATGACCCCTTATGGAAGTGTCAAGTAGTCAGAGAAGGATTTAAGGCTTGCACTTTTGAAGGCAAAAGCCAACAACCCGTGAAAAAAACCGACGTGGAAAATTCCATGGGGATTCAGGCAACAGTGCGAATGGGCCTAACTTGCAAGGATCAGAAGGATTCAGCTAGCTGAGACTTTCAGGATGATTCCTCTGGGTAGACAATACAACGATAGACTAATTGACAGACACACCATCAGTGACCAATCTTAAACCGAAAGTTCGAGCAAGGTTTTGAGATGACGAAATATTTCTGAGCCTTGAGTAAAGATACCCATGATCGTCTCGCTTCCACATACTGTTGGAACTACTACACACCTACATGCAGACTCTTAGTTAGAGCATGGGATTGCATGCAAGATTCCTTTTGCATGTTGGAACTACTACACACCTACATGCGGACTCTTAGTTAGAGCATGGGATTGTATGAAAGATTCCTTTTGCATGATTTACTCCTTGATTTGCTCCTTCTTTAACTCCGCAACTGACTAGTTATCTCCGAAACTTGTTGTAGGTGTTGAGACTTCTCATTGATCACCACTATAGTGCATTACCTTGGGATCTTCACCCAGTGATGCTATATCATAAGCATTGTAACATATTTTCGAAAGCATCATTCTTTTCTTCTTTCGATTTTCTTTTAGTGTTTTTGTTCTGCAACACTGTGTGTTCAACCTTTACTAGCTAGATTCATCTGTGCAGGTTTTCTAACACATTTACATGGTATCAGAGCCCACAGGTTGCTAGATAAAAGGCGCACCAGTACTTTATTTTGCAAGTATTACAGCTTGGAGATCGAAGATTGACAGAAAAATGGAGTTTCCCAAAGCATCGATCCTAACACCGTACAACTATCATGAATGGAAGGACCAAATGGCTCGATACCTTCATCATAAAGGGTTGTACAGGATCACCATGGCTACAAAAGTGGAACCCACTTCAGCGATAGAGAAATCCAAGTACCTCAACCGTATGGGTGAGGCCCACGGATCCATATGCATGTGCATCTCTTTAGAGTTGCAGTTTAATCTATCTGCCTGCAATACTCCCAATGAGATTTGGAAAAAGGTTGAAGATCTCTACGAGAAACAGGATGAGATGAAAGGACATCTACTCAAAGTGGAGCTGCTATCATTGGATCCACGGAACTATGACAGAATTCAAGACTTCTTCACCAAATATAATGATCTATTGCTGCAACTCAAAGGTTGTGGAATTGACAAATCCAAGGAGGAGAGTCGCCAATTTCTCTCTATTATGTCAAAGCTCGGACCAGAATACTCCATCTTTGTGTCTACATTTCATTCAATAAGGCTCGCAACAGGTAAATCCTACATTGTGCCTTCTCTCAAAGAATTTATGGAGTCCCTTATTTTTGAGCAAGATAAACTCACTGTCATGGGGAAAATCAAACCTCCAAAAGCACATGCACTTGTTGTGCATGATGGCAGCCACAATAAAAATCACATATTTAATTCAAATCAGAAAAATCAGCAGCAAAAAGACAAAGGAAAAGCACATTCCCTTCCAAAGAAGGAAGGGTACACCAAGCCCTTCAATGACTCCTCCGCTCGAGAAATGAGAAAGGGAAGAAAGGAAACAGATGCACGTACTGTCAAAGAGGATTCCATCTAGAATCCTCTTGCATGAAGAAACAAATTGACCAAATGGCAGAAATCCTTCAGAAGCACAACCTTGGGGACCACATCCCTTAGGGCGCCAAGAAGAAAACTGAGGATCCGCCACACGGGGAAGGTAACAATTTTCATGCTTTAGTTGCAATTAATTCTTCTCGTGATGCATGGATTATAGATTCTGATACATCACATCATATGGCTACTGCAAAGGAAGTCTATTCCTCTTTGGATGCATGCAAAGGACCTCCCATCCTCATGGGAGATGACTCACCTATTGAGGTCACCGGAAAAGGTAGAGTGGAACTTTTACACGGAAGCTTTGAAGATGTGCTTCATGTTCCAAAACTTTTGGTAAACCTGCTTTTAATTTATCAGATCACTCATTCTGGCACCAGAAAGAGAGTGGAATTCACTCCAGATGTAGTGAACATATATGATCTACATAGCAGCGCCAAAATTGCAGCTGGTGAGGTAAACAATGGAGCCAGACTGTATACATTTTTCTGAATTTATTGAATCTGAATCCTCCTTATTTCTTACACATGCTGATGATAGTAGTAGGCTTTGACACGAGAGATTTGGTCACTTAAATTACAAGTATACGCAGCAGCTAAGCAAGAATGAGATGGTGGAAGGCTTGCCAAATATTAGTTTCTCCAAAGGAGTTTGTGAAGGGTGTGTTCTTGGCAAACATCCCAGAGAAAAGTTTGACACTCGTAAGACTCACAGAATATCCTCTCCTCTAGATCTGATCCATAGTGATGTCATGGGGCCTTTTCCTCATCCTTCCATCAAAAAGGTAAGGTATGTGCTTACATTTATTGATGATTTCTCACGGTATACTTGGGTGTATCTTCTCAGGAACAAATCTGAAGTTTTTGAGCACTTTGAAGATTTCAAAGCACTAGTTGAGACATAGTCAGAGAGAAAGATCAAAGCCCTCCGTATAGATAATGGGGGGAAATATGTTAACACAGCACTTCAGAACCTTTGCCTTTAGTCCGACATACAGTTGCAGTACATAGTTCCATACACTTCGCAGCAGAACGGAGTTGCTGAGAGAAAGAACCGATCTCTCAAAGAGATGGCTTCCTGCATGTTGCATGCCAACTCACTGCCTCATCAGCTCTGGGTCGAAGCACTTAATTGTGCTAACTACATCCAGAACAGATCTCCTCATAGGTCTGTCAAGGATCAGACCCCCTTTGAGGCTTGGAGCGGCACTAAACCAGAGGTCACTCACCTCCATGTTTTCGGCTCTCGAGCATGGGCCCAGATCCCCTCTGAAAAGAGGAAAGCTCTTGATCCATAGAGCATTGAGTGCATCTTTGGTGGATACCCTGATGGTGTGAAGGGATATCAACTCCTGATTTCCTCTACGGACAAGCTCATCATTGAGCGAAATGTCAAATTTGAGGAGAGTCTCTTGCACGCACCTCAAGCGCCGCATGCAGACACTTTTTATCTACCTCATGTCTGAGATGATGACTCAGTGCACTCAGATGTAGATACAGATCATGCAGATTCTGAGGAAGAGCATGCAGATGCAAAGACAGAGTCTTCAGATACAAATCTAGTGCATGCAAATGATGATCCACATCCAAGCCCAGATCGGGCTTCCAGCAATGAATCATATTCCCCTGTCATAAATCAGAGAACAAGGAGCATACATGAGATATATGCACAAGACCAACCAGCTGCTAGAAATGGTCTTGTGGGGGATAATTCTGATCTGCAGAGGACTAGCTCAGAGTTTATTGAGTCTCCTCTTGTCCTCACTACCACTGAACCATCGCCCTCCTGGCATTGTCATTTGGTTCAGTCTTCTGATCCACAGTCTTATGCTGAGGCTGCTGCGCATCCATCTTGGGAGTCCACCATGGAGGAGGAGTATAACTGCCTCCTCGAGAACCGGACTTGGGATCTGGTCCCCCTTCCTTCAGGAAGGAAACTTGTCCGATGCAAATGGGTCTACAGGACTAAGAGTGCTGCAGATGGGCAAATCACCAGACGGAAAGCAAGGATAGTAGCCAAAGGCTTCCAACAAGTGCATGGCATTGATTATGACGAGACCTTTGCTCCAGTAGCAAAGATGGATTCCATACGCCTTACACTTGTCATTGCGGCTGCCCAATAGTGGGAAGTACATCAGATGGATGTGAATAATTTCTTTCTTCACGGAGACCTATATGAGGAGATCTACATGGAGCAGCCACATGGTTTCATTCAGGATTCATCTTTGGTCTGCAGACTGAAGAAATCTCTCTACGGCCTTAAGCAGGCCCCGAGAGCTTGGTACGCGAAGATGGATTCGTTTCTCTTATCACAAAACTTTGAAAGATGTAAGTCTAATCCGAATGTTTACATGCTTAGGACACATGATTCTCTTCTTATCTTAGTTTTGTATGTAGATGATCTCCTAATCACTGGCAGCTCGGCTTCAGCCATTGCTACAGTCAAGAGGGCCTTGCATGATAGGTTCTTGATTACGGACATGTGTCCATTACACTTCTTTCTTGGTCTTGAGATAAGCCAGAATGCCACAGGCATCAAACTCTCTCAGGCTAAGTATGCATGCGATCTCCTCGAGAGATTTCGCATGACTGACTGCAAGCCAGCACCGACTCCTTTTCTGTCTGGGGTCCGCCTTGATGATGGAGGTGACACTCCATTAGTTAACAGCACTCTCTACCTACAGCTAGTGGGGAGCTTATAGTACCTCACCCACTCCAGACCAGATCTCTCATATGCAGTAGGGGCAGTTTACAGATACATGCAGGAGCCGCATGAGCTACCCTAGAATGCTGCCAAGCGCATCATCCGATATGTGCAGGGCACCATCCCCTTCGAGATTCACTATGCAGCAGGCACTGCATTGCATCTCCTTGGCTTCACAGATTCTGATTGGGCGGGAGACAACATTGATCACAAGTCCACCTCCGGATATTCACTCAGTCCAGGATCTGGCCCTCTCTGTTGGTCAAGCAAGAAGCAGGCTTCTATTGCTCTCTCTTTAGCTGAGGCTGAGTACCGAGGAGTAGTCAAAATCACCATTCAGGCTCTGTGGCTACAACACTTGCTCACTGAGTTAGGTGTCCAGTTCCACTAGCCCATTGTCATCTGGTGTGACAACCAAAGCACTCTCAAATTTTGCAGGGATCCAGTACAGCGGCAGTGGACGAAGCACATAGAGATCCAGATGCACTACATCAGAGACTTAGTACATGATCGGGTCATTGATTTGCAGTTATGTCCTTCAGCAGAACAGGCTGTAGACATCTTCACCAAGACATTCACTGAGCAGAAGTTTCGCTCTTTGCGCGATCGTCTTGGAGTGAAGGAACAAACTACAGACTTTCTGTAATCCATGAGGCAAAACCAGGACAAACTACTCTAAATCGATTGTTTAACTTCCTTTCTTCTAAAATCAGAATAACAACTCGAAGCTTTCATAGACCCATAAAAAACTTAACTAAAAACTTAACAAAATTCAGCTGCTAATTACCATTCTTTAAAGATTCCTTTTTAACTAAAAATAGCATATGAACATCATAGCATAGAAGCACTGACCTGGAGCCGCAGGCGAGCTGAGCGGAAAGTGCAGGAGCAAGCTGCCGCAGCCAAACGCAATATGTGAAACTTGTTTTTCTCAACAAGTTTCACATATTGCGTTTGGCTGCGGCCACAATAATTGGGGAGATTCATCCGATCAAGAAAGTGGAATAGTAGACTTTGGACGAGGCCCTCTCTCCTTGGTCTCTCAGCTCGGTCCATCCATGGGAAACAAGTTTTCTTATTGTCTCGTCTCCTGTTAATGCTTCTTCCGAAACCAGCCCTTTGTTCCTAGGTAATAGCGCTATATTGAATGCCCCCAATGTCAGTTCGACTCCTATTATTCAAAGCAGGAAAATTCCAACATACTATTATCTTTCTTTGGAAGGCATCAGCGTCGATGGCAAATTATTAGCAATTCCTGCTGCTACTTTTGATCTTCAATCTGATGGCTCTGGCGGACTTATCATAGACTCTGGAACGACATACAGCTTGCTGCCACATAATGTTTATGATGTTGTGAAGGAAGCCTTGAGCTCGTCGATTAATCTCCCGCAGGCCGATGGCTCTAGCGTTTGACCTCGACCTCTGCTTCCAACAGGGCTCCTCAAATTCTGTATTTCCCAGTATGACATTCCATTTCAAGGGAGCAGATTTTGAAGTTTCCAAAGATAACTACTCAACTGATATCCGCAGTGGCGTGCTCTGCCTTTCAATCTTACCGAATAGGGACATCAATTACCCCAGCATATTTGGCAATCTGCAACAACAGAATTACCAAATACTTTATGACAACGAAAGGAACATACTGTCGTATGCGCCTGCTGTTTGTGGCAGCGTTTCTAACTAAGCAAGCACGCAGTTTCTCTTTCATATTTAAGTATGCGGCAGGTTTTCCTTCTGCTGACACATGAGCTTCGCAATGACTGAACAGTAAATTAATTTACGCTGTATAAAACATCAATATGTCATAGTCTTCGATATAGATCGTCGAAGTTGTATCGGGGATATCTAATTAGCTGGTTCAATATTTGTTCTATAATTTTATTTTCTTGGGTGATATTTGTATTCACTTTTGATATTAGTTTATGGAGGTTTTCAAATTCAGGTCAGTATCTTTGGACGAGAGTATGCATTTTAAGTGCAGAGTTATAGGTGAAAATGTTCGGAGGCTGGTATGCTAAATTGACCCTTTGATTGGTTGCGGTATGTAATGCTGCGGTCAGCCGGACCCGCGATTAAAATTGAGACGCAAACGCAGATAAGATGTGAAGGTTTTGACTGTAGACTAATTATGATTTCAATATAAGTAGTAGGATGTTTAAATTACCTCAATCTAAGAGTAAAATCAAAATCAAGATTCATTTAAATATAAAAATATACCAAATGCATTGCGTTGCTCTATGTTTGAAGCAGAATTGTAATATTTATGTAATATGGGTGGGAATATTGTAAATCTTCTAAACACGAAAACCTTAGAAGCCACAAGTTAAAATTTTATTTTAAATTTATGAAATTAAATAAATAAATTTACATACAGTTTTTTTTGGCTGATGTTGATTTTTAGTTGACGTTATTTAGTGGTAAATATGATTCTTATGCTTCCGTTATCAAGCTAACTAATTCCTTCCTACTTATCTACGTTTAACCTCTATTATTCCAAACCGACTCCAATATGATTCTTATGCTTCCGAACTAACTCCTTCCTACATATCTACTTTTAACCTCTATTATTCCAAACCGACTTCAATAGGAAAGGGAGGAATTGCTCGGTTTGATAATGGAAGCAAAAGACTCAAATTTTCCACAGAGCAATGTCAACTAGGGATCTACGGCAGAAGGCAAAACCAGTTATATACATGTATTTAATTTGATAGATTTTACATAATATACATGTATTTAATTTGATAGATTTTACATAAAATTCTGCTTCCTTGATATACCTATAGCTTTTAGGCCCTATAGTGATTCGTGAGTATGATCTCTTTAATTGATCAAAATCACCCTGATTCACACTAACAACACTTATACATCCCATGGACAAGTGATAAAATGCTTATTTAGATGTTTTATGTTGTTATCGCTAAATGATTTCTTAGTACGAGGGAAACATTTGAAGAAGGAAATAGTACGAGGAAACATTTGAAGGGAAATTGCGTTTTGTGATGCATTATTTCTATCTATATATATAATTTTATTTTTAAATGTTATATAGAGAATACATAATTTAAACTTTTAATTCAAAATAAAATTTATAGAATGAAAGACATATTCTTTTGTTATATTTTTTATTAGTTGAATTTAAAAAAAATTAGATTAAAAAATATACTTTAAAAAAATAAAAATACAAAATACTGAAATTAAAAATATTTTAACTATAAAAACTTATTTTTTTTTATATATATATATATATATATATATATATATATATATATATATATATATATATATATATATATATATATATACTTTTTATCTATAATTTAGAATGTCCATATTAAAATGTTTGGTTTTATCATTAACAAATTAAAAAAAAAAGCTATAACGGTAGTGTAGTAATACTTATTTGTAGTACACAAAATAATTTTAACCATTTCCAATATACCTAAACTTTTTATATATTTTATGACTTTTTTGTAAAAATATTACGAAATGGTATATAAGAAATAAATTTAATCATTTCCATCTATAAATAAAGGGTATGTAAATGTTTAATTTTTTTTTTATTTTAAGGGATAATTCTTAATATTTAAAAATGGTAGGTTTAGTAAGGGTAAATTACTATATTTTTTCATAAAGAATTTGAATTTAATTTATTAAATATAGGAATTATTAAACACTAAAAATTATTCAAATTAAGTAGGATTTGTTAAAAACTAAACAACTTATAAAATTTTCAATTTATTGGAATGAGAAGTGTATTTTATAATTTAGTTTCTATGGAGTTCACAAAAATAAAATTAAAATATTATTTAAAAATAAATAAAAATTATCTTATTTTAAAAATAAAAAATAATTATGAATATTTAGAATGTATTGATTAAAATAATTATAAAATATTAATAATCTCAAGTTGATATTACAACGGAGTCACAAGGAAATATTGTAAAAATATTTCACTCAATTTCAACCATAAATGAAATATTTCAATGTCCATATCAAAGTAACATTATTTTATTTCAAATTTAAAGAGATAAAATAATTAAAAAAAAACTTTTATTTTCCCTTTTAAGTTGAGAACAATTAATATTATTTTGATATTGATGGAGAAAATAGTTACGTTGTTGTAACTTTCTCCCTAGTTTAGGATTAGTTCCTATAGTTATGGGATTTGGGTGCAACTTCCTATTTCCTAGTATTGTATTTAATGATGTAATCTTTGATTGATTGGTGAATAGAGTGGACGAGAGTGATCTCTCAAGTTTTGTGAGTGTAGTCCCCAGGTGCAGGCCACACCTGAGAGCTACATCTCTTTTTTTCAATTCTATTCACATTTTATCTTGGTATCAGAGCTCAGCTTGAGTGAGCCTGATCTTTTGTCACCTGTGTGGTGGAAGTGCCTGTGTGGCTGGAATAGCCTATGTGGCTTGAAGTGCCTTTGTGGCTGTGTGTACACGAGAGCTCTGTGCTCAATTGAGCAGGTGGACTGCAGAACACCTGCCTCAGACACGGAAACTTTTTTTTCTGAGTGCAAAGGCCGATTAGCGCGGATTTTGCGCTGACAGTCGCGCCAGAAGCCTGATTAGCGTGGATTTTAATGGATAAATCACGCCAAAGCGCCAGAAAGCCCGATTAGCACGAGATTTTACCGGAAAAGTCGCGCCAATTAAGATACTTACACCGATTTTTAATTGGTGCGGATTTTTCGCTCGGGGTTGCGCCAAGGGGCTTTGTGATAGTGTGAACTTCGTTTGGCAGTTTGCAAACGGTGCAGATCGGCGGAGTTGCAGATCCGTCCAGGAGAGACAGATCGGGAAAGCGCCAGAGGAGATCTGCGGGAAACCTCGACTTCGTTTGGCGATCTGCAGGGAGAGCAGGATCAGCGAAGTGGTAGATCAATCCGGGAGAGGTGGATCGGATCAATTGTGATCAGATCATTGTTTCGGCTGTGTTGAAAATGCTAAATTTTCTCATTGGAGCGAGAGTGCCAAACACTGTAGATCGGTGGCAGAGGTGACAGATCCATCTGAAAGGTATTGTTTTTGTTGTTAAGTAAATTCTCAATGAGTAATACGATGGAATCTTACCTTAACGAATCTGGTAAACTCAACGGGTCTAACTTCACGAATTGGAAGTTTAAGATCCAAACCCTACTCGAAGGTGCGAATGCTTGGACTATAGTGACAGGCGATGAACAGAAGCCGACTGTAACCACACAGAAGGAAGACTGGGAAAAACAAGAAAACAAGGCCAAAGTCCTGTTGAAGATGTCTGTGAAAGACAATGTCATTGCACACATCAGAGACTGTAAAACGTCCGCAGAGATTTGGACGAAAATCAAAAGTCTGTATGAGACCCAGAATGTAAATAGAGTTTTGGCTCTGAAAAGCAAGCTATTTTCATTGAGGATGGACGAAAGGGAGTCTGCTATTGCATTTGTCGCGCGAATAAAGGATGTTAAAGACAGATTGGGGGCCATTGGAGTGGCGGTGGCTGATGAAGATCTTGTTGCAATTACAATGAATGGGATGCGTGATGATTTCCAAACCTTCATCACTGGAGTCTCGGCAAGGGAGAAAACACCCACGTTTGATGATCTCACTGCGATCTTTCAGCAAGAGGAAGAGCGACGGCAAAACCTGAATCTGAACCCCCAAGGGGACGACCTCGCGCTGGTGGAAAAACGACGACTATCTAAAGGGAAGCAGTCACAACAGCAATCAGTCCAGAAAAGAGGAACAAGACATAAACATCACTGTCATAAAGGTATGCTTGCAAATCATTCTGAAAAGAAATGCTTTTATTGTGGAAAGAAGGGTCATATACAGAGAGATTGTTATTATAAGAAGCAGGCTGATGAGGCGAGGAGGAGACAGGTAAATCCAAAACACAGAGGATATTTTGTTGAAGAAGAAGACTTCAGTCATGAATTTCGACTGTTCACAGTCGACTGTGCCCTTTCAGCATCGAATGAAGATGACATCTGGTATGTCGATTCCGGAGCATCCTCTCACATGACAGGTAATAAGGAATTTTTTGATAGTCTTGAAGAAATTATAGATGGATAAAAAATATATCTAGGGGATGATAATGGATATCAGATTAAAGGTCATGGGGTGATTTCAGTTAAGTTACCAAATGGAAAGATTAGTCACCTTTCAAATGTTTTATATGTACCTGGAATAAAGAAAAACCTGATATCTGTATCCATGATGGTTGATCAAGATATGCATGTCGAATTCTTCAAGACTCACTGTGTGATAAAGGATTGCAGGAATGAAATTGTTGCAACAGGCATGCGAGTTGGAAGCCTATACAGGCTGGATGCAAAAGTATATCAAAGCAAGCCATGGTTGCAGGAGAGTCGACAGCTGAACAACTCTGGCATCAGAGTTTTGGTCATCTGAATCTGCAGGATCTCATGTTGTTACAAAAGAAAGGTATGGTCGAAGGTCTCCCCATCTTTCGTAACATTCAGTTAAACTGTGATGGTTGTGCCTTAGGAAAGATGCACAGAGAACAGTTCCCTGTGCATGATAGGAGGAGGCAAACAGAAATCTTAGAACTAGTGCACACTGATGTATGTGGTCCCATGCAGACAAGGTCGCTAGGGGGAGCATACTATTTCTTTTTGTTTACTGATGACTGCAGTAGGTATTCATGGGTTTATTTTTTAAACAAGAAAAGTCAGACTTTCCAATGTTTTATAGATTTCAAAACCCTGGTGGAAAAACAATTTGGAAAAAGTATTAAAATTCTCCAATCTGATCAAGGAGGAGAATACAAATTAAAGGAATTCATGAAATACTGCAAATCTCACGGGATTGTTCAGCAGTATACAGTACTGCACACACCACAGCAAAACGGAGTTGCAGAGCGTAAAAACAGAACCTTGGTGGAATGCGCAAGGAGCATGCTGCAAGGTAAAGGTCTATCTAATATTTTTTGGGCAGAAGCGATAAATACTGCTGTATATTTGAAAAATAGAAGTCCTACCAGGTTTCTTGGCTTCAAAACCCCTTTTGAAGCCTTATATGGATTTAAACCAGCAGTAAACCATTTGAGAGTCTTTGGTTCAAAGGCATTTGTACATGTACCCAAAGCTGATAGAAAGAAACTAGACCCTAAGGCAATGAAATGCATCTTTATTGGTTATGGTACAGAGTTTAAAGCATACAAACTGTTCAATCCTGAGTCTCGTAAGACATTTGCAAGTAGAGATGTAGTCTTTCATGAAGAGGTACAAGAAAGGAAAGCTGATGTTGGAGATGATTGACACATTCCATTGCTGTTGGAGGAAAGCAGCGAGGATGAAAGGGAGCAGGAACAGGAGCAGAAAAAAGAGAATGAAGAAGAACAGCAAGAAGGTGAAAAATCAGGCCTAGTTATGGCAGCGGAAAACAAATTTGAGGTAAGTCCCCTACCAAGGAGGTCAGGTAGGAAGACTCAATTACCATTGAAGTTAAGAAACTATGTGTTGATGTCAAAGTTTTTGAACATTATAGAGCCCTCTAATTATAAAGAAGCTAGTCAATTTGAGGAATGGAGAGCTGCAATGAATGAGGAGATGGAATCAATTCTTAGAAATAATACTTGGGAATTAGTAGAGCTGCCTAAAAACAAAACACCTATAGGAAGTAAATGGCTATTTAAACCCAAAATTAATGCAGATGGAAGTATATATAAGTTAAAAGCTAGGTTGGTTGCAAATGGATATTCACAGCAGGAAGGTATTGATTTTGATGATACTTTTGCTCCTGTAGCAAAGCTAAATACAATCAGATTACTTATTGCTTTAGCTACTAAATGTAATTGGGAATTACACCAACTAGATGTTAAATATGCATTTTTAAATGGTGATTTAAAAGAAGAAATTTACTTAGTACAGCCAGAAGGATTTGTAAATCAGGGGCAGGAACAGCTTGTTTGTAGGTTGAAAAAGGATTTATATGGTTTAAATCAAGCTCCCAGGTCTTCGTATGAAAAGGTTGATTCTTTCTTTATAGAGCATGGTTTCCATAGAAGCTTAAATGACCCAAATTTGTATACCAAGTACAATAATCCGGGGCATATTATTTTGATTTCTCTATATGTGGATGATATGATTCTAACAGGAAATGCAGATGACTTAATTAGAGGAATCAAAAGGCTCATGGCACAAGTCTTTGAGATGAAAAATCTCAGAAGCCTTAACTATTGTCTGGGATTAGAAGTATTCAGAGATACTGGGCAAACTTTTCTTACCCAAGGGAAGTATGGTAGAAATTTGTTGGAAAAGTTTGGGATGGATCGGTGTAGATCAACAACGACACCTTTGCAGCAAAATTTGAAATTGAGCAGTGACGATGGCACTAAGGAGGTAGATGCCACAATGTATAGACAACTGGTTTGCAGCTTGATATATCTTACAACAACCAAACCTGACTTGGCATACTCAGTTAGTGTGTTGAGCCAATTCATGTCGAAACCTCGTGAAAGTCACTAGACAATAGCAAAAAGCGTGTTGAGGTATCTTTGTGGTACTGTTTATTTTGGTATTTTATACACTGATGTATCTGATGTTACTCTAGCAGGTTTTTCAGACTCAGACTGGGCAGGTAACCTGGATGATCGGAGGTCCATCACAGGTTATGCATTCAACATAGGTTCTGGGGTCATAGCATGGAGCAGCAAGAAACAGAGTACTGTAGCTTTGTCATCATGTGAAGCTGAGTATCAAGCATTGTGTGCAGCAACATGTGAAGCGATCTGGTTGAGGAGACTTCTCAAAGATGCAGGAAAAGAACAGAAGCAACCCACTTCTATCAAAAAAGACAACCAGAGCACCATCAAATTAGCATACAATCCAGTGTTTCACAAAAACACCAAACATATAGACACTCAGTTCCATTTTGTTAGAGAGAAAATACAGTCAAAAGAAATTGCTGTTGAATATTGTAAAACTTGTGACAATGTGGCTGATATTTTTACAAAGCCTCTTGCACGAGTGAAATTTGAATTGTTTAGAAAGATGCTAGGAGTCCAAGAGAACCCTTTCTCCATTAAGGGGGGGAGTTGAGAATAATTAATATTATTTTGATATTAATGGAGAAAATAGTTACGTTGTTGTAACTTTCTCCCTAGTTTAGGATTAGTTCCTATAGTTATGGGATTTGGGTGCAACTTCCTATTTCCTAGTATTGTATTTAATGATGTAATCTTTGATTGATTGGTGAATAGAGTGGACGAGAGTGATCTCTCAAGTTTTGTGAGTGTAGTCCCCAGGTGCAGGCCACACCTGAGAGCTACATCTCTTTTTTTCAATTCTGTTCACATTTTATTTTTTTAAATGATAGAAAGAAAGATGTGAAACACTTCTAGTTACAAATTTGAATTACTTCAACAAGAGGGAGATACTTAGTTCATTCCAGGCTATATATAAAATTAAGATGTGGTATTTGAAAAATATAAACAATAAATTAAATATGTATTTAAAGTATATTAATAACCAAAAAAAAACATTTCAATATCAATAATGTTATTTGTAAATAAAATATTTCAATTTCACTATTTATATATTATATATAGTCAAAAAAAATGTGTATATGTTATAGAAAGCAATTGAAAAAAAAGTAAATTCTCATGGTTATAACATTTTAAGTAGTCTTACTATTCCATATTTGAGCTATTTTTCAAGTATAGTTTTCAATTAATTTTCCTTTAGAAAAGTTTTGTTGGAATTGCAAGTTTAAACTGTGTCCAAAGAAATTTTCAACGCTGAAGGAATAAAATTTGTTCAGATTCAAAATTATTTTCAAGATTTGCACTCTAAAACAGATTTAGTGGTGCATATATCTTGTGAGGAAAATTAAGAAAGTATGTCCACACATACATATTCATTAGATTAATGAGAATTTACATAGAATAGATGCATATTGTTTCATTAAAGAACCATGCTTGATTTCAGCATATTAAAAAAGCGAGATCCCATTGTGCAAAGTCTCGAGATGACCATCTTGTCATGGATGGGAAACTAGATGCTCCTCTAGAGTGATGTGAAATCATTTTATAACACCAAAAAAAACAAACTATCATACAATAAAGCAACAGACACTGAAAAACTTTATCTGAATCCAAGTAGTGTTCCTAGCCATGCTGAGAATTAACTGAAAAGATGATCTTGATCTTCTTTTAGCCATGATAGTCTTTCCTACTTAATTAGTGTCCCTCCAAAGCTAATGTTGTCATCATATTATGGTTCATCTTCCTTCTAGTTTTCTTTCATCATCGCCTCACTGCAAGTGGAACACTCCTCACCGCTGCCTAACGGGCCTATTTTTTTAAAGTCCTCCTATCCCCATCGTGTAATCCTTAACTTTTCGAGGTTGGGTGGTTTTTCCATTTGAGAGACCGAATTTGGGGGATTCAAAGAAGAATACTCTTAGCTATTAGAGAAATCAGAGGTTGCACGAGGCAAGCGTGGTGGAGGGAACTGAATTCTTAGATAAACAACCAGAACTCGTTGTAATATCCCAAGCACATTTGTGTCGAATATTTACCTACGATATCTAGTTAGGATAAAGTATTTTTTTATGTGCTCTCAATCATCTAATATAAAGAAACAATTACCTCAATGATTAGTTACAACCTAATTTCATGTTCATGAAACAAAAAAGAACGACGAGAACAAGATGGGAAGAGGGTTTATTTTCATTCGGAGAAGTTTTTGGTGAGGCTCGAAGCTAAACTTTGTAACTCTCGTAAGGACTGGTATAATTCTTTCTTACAATGTTTGGCTTCCAAATGACACTGTCATAGCTTCTTGAATCGCATATATCATGGTATAATTCTTTCCTACAATGTTTGGCTTCCAAATGACACTGTCATACCTTTTTGAATCGCATATATCATGCACTACGAGGGTTTTCACATTTGATTTCTTCTCATATTTTAATGGAGCCCCCTCAGAATGAAGAAACACCCTTCTTTACTAGTACTATACCTTACCATGAGTAAAAAGAATTGCGACTGAGTCTTTCGGATTCATATTTCACATGCCATGAGTAAAACGAATTGCGACGGAGTCTTTCAGATTAATATTTCACAAAATAGAGAGAAACCCCTTATTTCTTCATACCAATTCTCATCCAGGGATATATATATATATGAACTCATGGCAGTCTCAAGCAAGCAGAAGTTAGCGGGGCCCCTAATCTCTTCGGGTAACCCACAGTGTATTTTTCTCAAAATATGCCACTTGTTCTCTAGCTCAGTGGAGGTCTATCCACAGTGTCAAAATGCACTTCCGTAAATAAGGTCATGGAGAAGTAAGGTATGCGTTAATGTTTCATGTAAATTTATTGTTTAATTATTTATTTTGCCATGGAAAATTTATTATAAATTTTACATGTATGGTAAATTTATTATATAATTTATATGAATGGTAAATTTATATATAGTATGCATGTGCCGTAGAAGGTTGAATAAATGGAGTGATGTTATTTCTCAATTTGTAAATAAAAATTTACGCTAAGATGCATTTGTTATTTTATAATCATTTACTTAATACCTTTTGGGTTATAAATAAAATATATGTTTTATACCCTTATTTAATCTGTACATAAGCTTTTATAGTTAATGTGAATATTAAATGCCTAAGAAATATGTATAGATATGATTTTATATTAAATTCAAATATTTGAGGCATGAGAGATATGCATATATAAGTTTTTACTATTGATGTATAAGAAAAATGCATATGAAAATTGTACATAAAAGATTAAAAAAATACATTATTTTCTTGAAAATATTATGTGATTCCATGCTATTATGTTTGACTTATTGGAATAAGTGAATATGTTACTTCATGATATTATATTTGACTTATTCAAAGAAGTAAGTTATTTGAATGCGCAAAACTAGAACTATTATGTTTGCTATTTCTTAAAAGGAAATATGTTATTAACATGCATAAAAATGGAACTATTCAAGAAATATGTTTTCTACATGAATGAAAAATATAACTATTGTGTTTGTTTTTTTGGAAAAGAAATAAGTTATTTACATGCATGAAAAGTACGACTATGGTTTTGGATTTCTTGAAATGAAATATGCATGAAAAGAATGACTAATGCATTACATGATCATCTACTTTTCATGCATGGAAAGAATAGTTATTGAGTGACATCTCTTGAAAGAAATGTGTTATTTTACATACATGAAAAGAATGGCTATTACGATAGACATCTTTTGGAAAATTTATGTTTTTGCATACAAGACTCTGTTAATTTCCTTTGGAAATAATATACATTTACATTCGATAAATGATAGCATGGCATCTTCACCTTTATTGGAAAAGATTATTTAGGAAAGAAAACAAATTTGTATGCACAAAAACCATAATAATGTGTTGGTTTCCTTGGAATATATATATGGGTAATGTTGGTATGATTTATTGCAGTAGTTTTATGGAAAGTAAAACTTTTTTTTGACAGCACTATCGTGCTAGATTTCCTAGAAAATGAAACATGTGATTGCATGCTCTATTGTATTGAGAATTCCTTTGGGAATATGCTTTTGGAAAGTATCTGCATTTGCATACATAGAAACAACATTCATTGTGTTAGCTTTCTTTATGTATTCTCATGCACCAAAAGTAATAGGTTAAGGGTTAGTTCTTTTGATAAGTTCTATGTAATTCACATGTAATAAGATGATAGTTGATGTGTTAGTTTCCTCTTAAGGAATGTCTAGACAGTTGTGGTGATTTGCCTTGCAAGAATGTGTGCTTTTTTGAAGGGAAGAACAATTAATGTGGTATTCATTTATAGGAATTCTTTGATGGTTATATGCTTATAACTAATGCATATGCATTGGTGTTCAAGGAAGCATGTGGTGATATTTTGTTTGCATTTCATGAATAGATGGTGAAGCATCACTAGTGTAGATTTATGAATTGGTTGACTAATACTTGATTTAATCCTGATATCAAATGTTGTTGATAGTAGCAGTTGCAGGAAACAACTACGACATAAGAAAAGATGGATTATGTTTACCATTATTGAAGGCAATAATTTACTAGTCTATGCATATTGAAGGAATGTCAGCTACAGGATAATCTACTTATGCGAAGAACTAGGCCCTAAAGACACAATCCTCAAGGGTTTATGGGTAAAGGATGTTATGATGATTGTGATAGGTTATAACGAGTTATGTTGTTTTTGAGATGATATTTTTTTGTAATATTTTATTAAAATGGTCAAGGGATGGACTTCCTTTTAACCATTGAGTGAGGGGTGAATACCCTCATGAGATTTTAATAATAAAATTAAATATTTGTTGGTTTTCACCCTATGGGGTTTCTAAGGTATATCAGGGTCTAATGATGTGGTTTCCTATTGTGCTACTTTTATGATGTGGATTGCCATGAGTTTATGTTTATAATATCAATTATGTGATTAACTAATCTATTACAAGGAATTATGAAAATAATGCAAGGTTACATCAGAAAGCTTATTTTGATATGCTACAACAATGATTGTTAATGGTTATGTAACGTTCTCTTCCTTACTAAAGTTATTCCATGTAATAATGAATATTTTATCTAATGGTTAATGAGGAATCTGGAATAGTAATTTGCACAATTACTTGTGGGTAAATATTGTAAAAAAATTATAACTCCATGTATTTTCATGCGAGGTTATGATGGGATGTTAAAAGTGATATTAGAGATGAAGGTTGTAGCATTAGCGCCTTTTGGAATTGTTAAGAAGAAAAAAATAAAGTTCTACTACTAATGGGCATGAGATCTGGTATGATTCTAACAATATACATATCGAAATATGCAGTAGACTACTTTGACATTTGGTTCATGATACATGTTTATAACCAAATTGAATAACAAGTAATTAAGTGATCTGAAAATGGGGTACTTAGGCTTCTTGTCTAACTTACAAGAACCTCTCCCACTCCCAAAGCTTAAGTTATTCCCAAGTCTTTATGATTAACTAGTACGGAATTAAATATGTGCTTGAATAGAAGGTGTATGTTGGTGTTGTTTATTAAAATTGTTTATGTGATGTAATTTAATGTGATCAAACTGATATATAAATACACATAACAATAAATAAAGTAGTAGAGACAATGTAGAAATAACACACACAGAACAACAATATTAAGTTGGAGTTCACCCAAAACTCTTTGGCTATGTCTCTGTGAGCTCTAATCAACTTGACTAGGCTCTTTGGGATTATGGTAAAGTCCTTCTACAAACTCCCTGGCTCAACTCCATTGGTTTTACATAGAAACAATGGGTTTAGTCACCATTTTATTGCTGACCCTTGAAGCTCTCGGCTTTCTGGCTCTTGGCTCTAGCTCTGGCTCTTGGCTATGGCTCTTGGATCTGGCTCTTGGCTCTGGTTGTGGCACTAGCTCTTTGGCTCTGGCTTCTTTGGCTCTTTGTTAGTTTACAGCCCTCTGGCTTTCAACTTGAACCCCAAGTGACTCCCTTGGCTGCGTGCACTTCAGCTTTTGCTTTCTGCTCATGCTTGGTTTTAGCAACAATTGCAACAATTTCTTTCTCTCTCTGACATTCATGGCTTTTAAGCCAATTGGCGTTGTCGGTTTGTTTTTCCTTTTGAATCTTTGTCTTCTAACCTCGGTCCGCTCAAATCCCCTCCCTGAGCATTAGCAATCATTTGTTAAAAACCTTCAAGGATGGTGGCCACCTATTCTGTAACAGAATGGATCATCGGGCCTTTGAAATTCCCGAAATGACCGTTCTCTATTTACATAGATAAATGAATTCAAACACGGGAAAAATCCGCAGAATAAATGTTGATCAAACTTCAAATATTATTGATTTCGCCTTATTTTCCATCAGGTCCACCTTTATGTCACTTATCGCATTTGCACCATTGATCTGGAAGATCTAGATCTAATAGTTGTGGTTCATTTCAGGCGGTCCATGCGTACGGGAGTTAAGTGCCCGAAAAGAGTGGTTTTCTCTCTCTAGGGCCTAGATACGTGGCACCTAATGTATGGGCCCAGGCGGAGCTCAACCAAAACCTCTTACCGCCTTTGGTCCTCCCGAAATCCCGCTTGTTTTGTGGTTTCCTTTTATATTTAAAATTACATTGAAACACTGCAAAATCCCATAAAATGGCTTGAGACGGACTTGAAGTATTATACATTGGCACTTACAAACCCTTTCAGGTCCGGTTTCATCACATCGACGCTTCGCTTTTCTTTTCGTTTATGAAACGAAATATGCGAAAATACATGGAAAATTGTGGTTTGACGGATCTCAGAATATACCAAATATCACCTATAGCCTCGTCGGATCCGGCTATCACATCGCACATATATATATGTTGCCCTACTATGTGGTGTAGCTCCGATGCAATTTTTTGATGTGACTAGTCACAATCGTATATCGCATGAGCACCGAGGTCTGTCCATATAGCATGGCCTATGCCGAAGAGATCCGCTGATGCTGATATCACGATCGCGATATCGCTCAGCCTAGGGTCCCGCCTTTGCCTCATGGCATAGCCGATTGCAATCAACCAATATCGGCGATCGGCTTATTACTCAGCCCGGTCCTTATGCAACATCGCCTGTCTACCTCTGACCCGATATGTCGGGGATCATTGATCGGGGGTTTCCGCTTTTCACTTAAATCCACTCTTTTTCCCTGGTCTGATGTGATTTCCCTTTTGAATGGTTTTTTCCATTTTTAAAGGATTTTTCCTCTTTTTCTAAGAAATAAAGGGCATCTTCTTTGAGCGATAACTTCTGCATCCTAAGTCCAATTTTTCCCATTCAAGTTCTAGTAGATTCGTAATGAAAATATCTCTGCAATGGGGCTATGTCCATGAACTTCCTTAGACTTTCATTTTCCTTTGTGAGGAACACTTAGACTTAGGATTCTATCCAAAATACATTTTGGATCACGCCTTCCCACTAAAAGAACTTTTTGTCTCCAAAAGACTGACATATTGATCTGAACAGTACCTGAGAGTAAAAACACCCTCTTCTTTCAACCTCCACACACTTGCCTTGCATAGTGCCTTGAAACCAAAATATCTTAGCACTTCCCTTCCTAGATGGGCTGGTCTTCTTGGGAAGAACTGTCTTCCTCCTTGTCTTCCTACAGAACTTCTGCTGAAATGGTCATGGAAAGTGGTTTGAACTTCTTTGCCTTGATCATTGATCCAAGGTCGCTCAAACAAATGTGAAGTTCATCTGCTCCACAAAACTTTCATTTATATCTGTTTGACAAGTTGTTAACAACAACTGTTAACAACAACAAAAATACAGAAAACAACTGGATGGCCTAAACTCCTGCTTCAACAAAAGAAACAGATTTCACAATTTGTGAACACCTCCATGTCTTACATCTACATACAAATGATGGACTAGATAACAGGCCCACAAAACATGCCTTTAAACAAATGACTCTTCAAGTCAAGCATGTAGAAAAAGACCATTAGAACTCTCTTGAAAAGATGAAACACATCATTATTATCTCCATCTTGGATACCAAGTTAACTTCTCCCAAGTCGACATTGCATCACATGCATGTCAAATCAATCAACCTACAAGTTAATTACACATACATGTTCAAAACAAGGAAAACATCAACACCCATGTGTCCGTGCACATCATGCTCATGGATGCATTTCATCCTTCAACTTTCACTTAAGTACGTTGTACTTTCGAAGCTGAAATGAAATATAATGTTGAAGCAATAAAGTCAGTCTCCTACTCATCTTTTCCATTCACCTTCTTGGCAATAACCTGCAGCTTGCATCTCATTAACAGAGATATGCAAATAGATGTATCAATAAACATGCAACCTTAATTGGATAAGAAATCTAGCCATTTCTCTCCAATCCCTTTCAAAGGTAAGACCTTTGTCTGCACATCAGCATCAACATGTGAATGATCCTGAGATACATCAGTCATGGAATCTTCCTTTCCATTTCCGCCATCTTCTCTTTCCACTTTCTTCAACTTTTGTGGAAGAATTGATAGATTCAGAGTCCAACATCTTCCAGCAAGATGCCCATTCTCATGGCAGTAAGTGAAACACATGTCTATCCTCTTGACAACATGATTTGCCTTGTCCAATGGACCTTTGGCTTTTTGCTTCTTTTCCTTCAAAATTTTCCTATATGTGGCGATTCTCTTCCAGCATCTAGAAACATGATGGTTATCCAAACCACAAAAGGAACATGCAATTATTTTCCCATGCTTATGTGGAAATTTATCATGATTTTCACAATCAAAATGAATATTATTAGAACCATATTTATACCTTTCTCTTTCACCTTTATTACCTTCATAAGGAGGTGAATTGAGTGAAGAAGTAGCTCCATTTGGAACACCATCAATCTCTTCAAGGCTTTCAAAGTTTCCACAACTCTCTGGTTCAAGTGTGTGCTTCTGAGCACCTGCATCCTAAAAATGATGTTTCAAGCTATTACATTCCTCCTGAATACAACCTTCACACTCTTGAAGACCTGCAATGCAACTCCTTCTTGGAGTTGTTTTAATGGTCTTCATTTCGACTTTGGAACTTTCTCCATAAGCTCGTCCATAGCCAAGACCAAAATACTTAGGCCTTTCCTCGATTATTATTGGCTCAACAATACCTTATGCATGTCTACCCAAGCCTTTTCCTTCATAGCCCATCTTGGACATTAGCTTGGAACCTATGCCTTTGGTATGCTTTTTAAAAGAACTAATATAAGCATTCCTAGAGGAATTTGAAGACAAAATGGAATGGCTTACCTCTTCTTTAAGTTGATACTTGACCAACGCTTCTTTGGAAACAAAGAGTTGCAACTCCAACTCATGCATCCCTTTCAGGTTCATATTTGCAATATGAAGTTGCCTCACCATTTCCTGCAGTCTGCCAGAAAGCAATTGTTTGTCTTCCTTCATGGAATTCAACTGCTCTCTAAGTATGTTTCTCTTCCTTCCGTCCTCATACATTTCTCTCACCTTTTCCATCATGATAAACAAGTATTGCTTCAAGTCTCCATCATAGACTCTTGTGATGAAGGAGGAATTTGAGGATTCACTTGTAGAACTTGTCATTATACTAATGAACAAAAGAACTTCGAACAAGATTAATAAAGTTCTTTATTCAACAACCTTTTGCAGCAACCTCTTGTGCTTCAAGGATTGCCTTGATGTCCTCTGGTGTAGAAGAATGCCTTCAACCCTTATTCCTTCTTATCCTTCCTGGACTGAGCTATCAATAGATTTCCCTTCACCTCTGCAAACTCAAACAATAATCAATATGAAAGCAAGCATACAATCAACCTCTAACTGTTTAAACACATTTCAGACAAGCAATCTTTGCTCTGTCAATCAAGCATTCTGATATAACCTTTTTTTGAACGTGTGTTTAGTCAATCTCAAGCTCTAATACCACCTGATCTGAAAATGGGGCACTTAGGCTTCTTGTCTAACTTACAAGAACCTCTCCCACTCCCAAAGCTTAAATTATTCCCAAGTCTTTATGATTAACCAATGCGGAATTAAATATGTGCTTGAACAGAAGGTGTATGCTAGTGTCGTTTATTAAAACTATTTATGTGTTGTAATTTAATGTCCTCAAACTAATATATAAATACATATAATAGTAAATAAAGCAACAAAGACAATGTAGCAATAACACACACAGAACAACAATATTAAGTTGGAGTTCACCCAAAACTCTTGGGCTACGTCTCCGTGAGCTCTAGTCAACTTGACTATGCTCTCTGGGATTATGGTAAAGTCATTTTACAAGCCCCTGGCTCAAATCCATTGGTTTTACACAGAAACAATGGGTTTAGACACCATTTTATCCCTGGCTCTTGAAGCTCTCGACATTCTAGCTCTCGGCTCTAGCTTTAGCTCTTGACTCTGGCTCTTGACTCTGTCTCTGGCATTGGCTATTCGGCTCTGGCTTCTTTGGCTCTCTCTTAGTTTACAGCCCTCTGGATTTCCACTTGAACTTAAAGTGACTCCCTTGGCTGCATGCGCTTTAGCTTTTGCTTTCTGCTCATGCTCGGTTTCAGCAAGAACTCCAACAACTTCTTTTTGTCTCTCACATTCATGGATTTTAAGCCAACTGGCGTTGTCGGTTTGTTTTTCCTCTCGTATCTCTATCTTTTCACCTTGGTCTGCTCAAATCCCCTCTCTGAGTGTTAGCAATCATTTTTTAAATGCCTTCAGGGATGGTGGCCACCTATTCCTTAACGGAATGGATCATCGGGCCTTTGAAATTCCCGAAATGACCATTCTCTATTTACACAGAGAAATAAATTCAAACATGGGAAAAATCCACAAAATCAATGTTTATCTAACTTCAAATATTATGGATTTCACATTATTTTCCATCGGGTCCACCTTTATGCTGCTTATCGCATCTGCACCGTTGATCCAAAAGATCTGGATCCAATGGTTGTGGTTCATTTTGAGCGGCCCATGCCTAAGGGAGTTAACCACCTGAAAAGAGTGGCTTTCTCTCTCCGGGGCCTAGGCACATGGCAACCAATGTATGGGCTTGGGCAGAGCCTGGCCAAAACATCTTACCACCTTCGGTCCTCCCAAAATGCTTCTTGTTTCGTGGTTTCCTTTTATATTTAAAAATACATTGAAACACTGCAAAATCCCATAAAATGGCTTGAGACGGACTTGAAATATTATACATTAGAACTTGCAAACCCTTTTGGATCTGCTTTCATCGCATCGGTGCTTCCCTTTTCTTTTTGTTTATTAAACGAAATATGTGAAAATGCATAGAAAACTGTTGTTTGACGGATCTCAAAATATATCAAATATCACCTATAGCCTCATCGGGTCTAGCTATAACATCGCACATCTATATATATATATATATATATATATATATATATATATATATATATGTTGTCTCGCTCCATTGTGTAGCTCCGATGAGATTTTTTGAAGCGACTAGTTGTAATCGTATATCACATGAGCCCCGAGGTCTGTCCATATGGCATGGCCTATGCTGATGCGATCCATCGACGCTGATATCGCAATTGTGATATCGCTCAGCCCAGGGTCCTGCCTTCGCCTCATGGCATCGCCAATTGTGATCCGCCGATATTGGCGATCGGCTTATCACTCGGCGCGGTTATTATGCAACATTGCCTGTCTGCCTCCGACTCGATATGTCGGGGATCAGGGATCAGGGGTTTCCCCTTTTCACGTAAATCCGCTCTTTTGCCCTGGTCCAATGCGACTTCCCTTTTGAAGCATTTTTTTCCATTTTTAAAGGATTTTGCCTCTTTTTCTAAGGAAGAAAGGGCATCTTCTTTGAGTGATAACTTCTGCATCCTAAGTCCAATTTTGCGCATTCAAGTTGGAGTAGATTCAGAATGAAAATATCTCTGCAATGGGGCTATGCCCACTAAAAGAAATTTTGGTCTCCAAAAGACTGATATATTGATTTGAACAGTACCTGAGAGTAAAACCACCCTCTTGTTTCAACCTCCACACACATGCCTTGCATAGTGCCTCTAAACCAAAGTCTCTTATCACTTCCCTTCCTAGATGTGCTGGTCTTCCTGGGAAGAACTGTCTTCCTCCTTGTCTTCCTGCAGAACTTCTGCTGAAATGATCATATAAGGTGGTTTGAACTTATTTGCCTTGGTCATTGATCCAAGGTGGCTAAAATAAATGTGAAGTTCATCTGCTCCACAAAACTTTCATTTGTAGCTGTTTGACAAGCTGTCAACAACAACTGTTTACAACAACTATTTACAACAACAGAAATCTAGACAACAACTGGATTTCCTAAACTCCTGCTTCAACAAAAGAAACTGATTTCACAGCTTGTGAATAGCTCCATGTCTTACATCTGCATACAAATGATGAACTAGATAACAAGCCCACAAAACATGCCTTTAAACAAGTGACTCTTGAAGTCAAGCATGTAGAAAAAGACCATTAGGAACTCTTTTCAAAAGATGAAAAACTACATTATTATCTCCATCTTGGAGAACAAGTTAACTTCTCCCAAGTCAACATTGCATCACGTGCATGTCAAAGCAATCAACCTACAAGTTCATTACAAATACATGTTCAAAACAAGGAAAACATCAACATCCTTGTGTCCATGCACATCATGCTCATGCATGCATTTCATCCTTCAAATTTCACTTAAGTACACTGTACTTTCGAAGTTGAAATGAAATATAATGTTGTGGCAATAAAGTGAGTCTCCTAATCAGCTTTTCCATTCACCTTCTTGGTAAGAACTTGCAACTTGCATCTCATTAACAAAGAAATGCAAATAGATGCATCAATAAACATGAAACCTTAATTAGATAAGAACTCTAGCCATTTCTCACCAATCCCTTTCAAAGGTACTACCTTTGTCTGCACATTAGCATCAACATGTGAATCATCTTGAGATACATAATTCATGGAATCCTCCTTTCCACTTTTGCCATCTTCTCTTTCCACTTTCTTTAGATTTTTTGGAAGCATTGCTAGATTCAGAGTCCAACATATTTCAGCAAGATGCCCTTGCTTATGGTAGTAGTGCAACACAAGTGCATCCTATTTATAGCATGATTTGCCTTTTCCAATGGACCTTTCGCTTTTTTCTTCTTTTCCTTAAAAGGTTTCCTGTATGTGGTGATTCTCTTCCAACATCTAGAAACATGATAGCTATCCAAACCACAAAAGGAACATGCAATTATTGTCCCATGCTTATGTGGAAATTTATCATTCTTTGAAAAATCAAAAGGAAGATTATTAGAACCAAATTTATACCTTTCTCTTTCACCTTTATTACCTTCATGAGGAGGTGAATTGAGTGAAGAAGTAGCTCCATTTGGAGCACCATGAATCTCTTCAAGGCTTTCAGATTTTCCACAACTCTCTCATTCAAGTGTGTGCTTTTGAACACCTGCATCCTACAAATGATGTTTCAGGCTATTACATTCCTCCTGAATAAAACCTTCACACTCTTGAAGACCTGCAATGCAACTCCTTCTTGGAGCTGTTTTAATAGTCTTCATGGCAGCTTTGGAACTTTCTCCATAAGATTGTCCATAGCCAAGGCCCAAATACTTAGGCCTTTCCTCGATTATTATTGGCTCAAAAATACCTTGTGCATGTCTACCCAAGCCTTTTCCTTCATAGCCCATACTGGACATTAGCTTGGAACCTACGCCTTTGGTATGTTTTTCAAAAGAACCAATAAAAGCATTCTTAGAGGAATTTGAAGACAAAATGAAATGGCTTACCTCTTCTTCAAGCTGATACTTGACCAAGGCTTCTTTGGCAACAAGGTGTTGTGACTCCAACTCATGCATCCTTTTCAGGTCCATATTTGCAATATGAAGTTGCCTCCCCATTTCTTGCAGTCTTCCAGAAAGCAACTACTTCTCTTCCTTCATGGAATTCAACTTCTCTCTATGTATGTTGCACTTCCTTCCATCCTCATACATTTCTCTCACCTTATCCATCATGATAAACAAGTCTTGCTTCAAGTCTCCATCATAGACTCTTGTGATGAAGGAGGAATTTGAGCATTCACTTGTAGAAGTTGTCATTATACCAATGAACAAAAGAACTTCAAACAATATTAATAAAGTGCTTTATTCGACAACCTTTTGCAACAACCACATGTGCTTCAAGGATTGCCTCGATGTACTTTGGGATAGAAGAATGCCTTCATCCCTTCTTCCTTCTTGTCCTTCCTGGATTGAGCTCTCAATATCTTTCCCTTCACCTGTGCAGACTCAAACAATAATCAGTCTGCAAGCAAGCATACAATCAACCTCTAGCTATTTAAACACCTTTCAGACAAGCAATCTTTGCTCTGTCAATTAAGCATTCTTATATAACTTTTTTTGAAAGTGGGTTTAACCAATCTCAAGCTCTGATACCACCTGATCTGAAAATGGGGCACTTAGGGTTCTTTTCTAACTTACAAGAACCTCTCCTACTCCTAAAGCTTAAATTATTCCCAAGTCTCTATGACTAACCAGTGTGGGATTAAATATGTGCTTGAATAGAAGGTGTATGTTGGTGTTATTTATTAGCAATGTTTATGTGTTGTAATTTAATGTTCTCAAACTGATATATAAATACATATAACAATAAATAAAGAAGTAGAGACAATGTAGCAATAACACACATAGAACAACAATATTAAGTTGGAGTTCACCGAAAACTCTTGGGCTACATCTTTGTGAGCTCTGGTCAACTTGACTAGGCTCTCTGGGATTAATGTAAAGTCCTTTTACAAGCTCCCTGTCTCAAATCCATTGGTTTTATACAAAAAACAATGGGTTTAGACACCATTTTATTCCCGGCTCTTGAAGTTCTCGGCTTTCTGGCTCTCGGCTCTAGCTTTGGATCTTGGCTCTGGCTCTTGGCTCTAGCTCCTGGCTCTAGCTCTAGCACTGGCTCTTCGGCTCTGGCTTCTCTGTCTCTCTGTCAATTTACAGCCCTCTAGCTTTCCATTTGAACTCAAAGTGACTCCCTTGGCTGCGTGCACTTTAGCTTTTGCTTTCTGCTCATGTTCGGTTTCAACAACAACTCCAACAACTTCTTTTTATCTCTCACATTGATGGCTTTTAAGCCAACTGGCATTGTCTGTTTGTTTTTCCTCTCAGCTCCCTGTCTTCTAACCTCGGTCCACTCAAATCCCCTCTCCGAGTGTTAGGAATCATTTGTTAAATGCCTTCAAGGACGGTGGCCACCTGTTCCGTAACGGAATGGATCATCGGGCCTTCGAAATTCTTGAAATAGTTGTTCTCTCTTTACACAAAGAAATACATTCAAACACGGGGAAATCTGTAGAATCAATGTTTATTGGACTTCAAATATTATGGATTCCACCTTATTTTCCATCGGGTCTGCCTTTATGTCACTTATCGCATCGGCACCGTTGATTTGGAAGATCTAGGTCCAACAACCGTGGTTCATTTCGGGCAGCCCATGCATACGGGAGTTAACCGCCTTAAAAGAGTGGTTTTCTCTCCCCAGGGCGTAGACACATGGCAGCCAATGTATGGGCTCGGGTGGAGCCTAACCAAAACCTCTTACTGCCTGTGATCCTCTCGAAATCCTGCTTGTTTCGTGGTTTACTTCTATATTTAAAAATACATTGAAACAATGCAAAATCCCATAAAATGGCTTGAGACGGACTTGAAATATTATACATTGGCACTTACAAACCCTTTCGGGTCTGGTTCCATCGCATCCGCGCTTCCCTTCGCTTTATATTTATTAAACGAAATATGCGAAAATACATAGAAGATTGTCGTTTGACGGATCTCAAAATATATGAAATATGGCCTATAGGCTCCTCGGGTCTGGTTATCGCATCGCACATATATATATGTTGCCCCACTCCATTGTGTAGCTCCGATGCGATTTTGCGATGTGACTAGTCGCAATCGCATATCGCATGACCCCAGGGGTCTATCCTTATGGCATGTCCTATGCCGATGCAATCCGCCAACGCCGATATTGCAATCGCGATATCGCTCAGCCCGGGGTCTCGCCTTTGCCTCGTGGCATCGCCAGTTTCAATTTCCGATATCGGCAATCGACTTATCACTCGGCCCATTCCTTATGCAACATCGACTGTCTGCCTCCAACCCGATATATCAGGGATCGGTGATCAGGGGTTCCTCTTTTCACTTAAATTCGCTCTTTTTCCCTAGTCCGATGTGATTTCCCTTTTGAAGGGTTTTCGCCCATTTTTAAAGGATTTTGCCTCTTTTTCTAAGGAACAAAGGGCATCTTCTTTGAGCAATAACTTCTGCATCCTAAGTCCAATTTTTCCCATTTAAGTTGCAGTAGATTTGGAATGAAAATATATCTGCAATGGGGCTATGTCCAAGAACTTCCTTGGACTTTAATTTTCCTCTGTGAAGAACACTTACACTTATTATTCTATCCAAAATCCATTTTGAATCATAAACTCTACTACAAAATTGTGTTCATGTTATTGGAACCTTGTTGAGGATAAAAGACAATAAAACCTTTTTTGCATCTATGAACAACATGCATATATGAAAATATTACTAATACATTTAATTAACATGAGTAAAGTTACAATGAACTACTTATAAAGAATAAATGCATGAATGTAAAAGATGGGAAATTTCCTTGAAAGGGACGATAGAGTGTCTTAAAAGGACATTGAAAGAACCCATTTTTTTGTTAAACATAAATGATGGTTGAGTAGTGAGACTTTATTGTACTATATAGTTGTTGATTGACTCTTGTCATGGATGATTAGTTACTGTTATAGGACTAACTATTAAAACTTATATGCATGAGTTGGAATTTATTTAATATTATTTCAATTTGTAAACAAGGGATTCTTGTATGTACTTCATGTGTTCATCTGTGGGTAATAGTGCAGTCTGGGATTTGGGAATCTTTGGATTTTTACCTAACTATTATTGACATTTACACATCAATGAATATTTGTATATACGTGTATGCATGACAATGTTATATGCATGAAACTAAAATGGTTTCGAAAGTGAACACTTGTTTAAGCGATGCATATTTATGACTAACGTTTCCAATTGGATTAAGCAGGAGTAGCTTAATAGAAACATGAAAAATTGTGAAGGTAAAACATTGCAATGTTGATTGCAACCGTAAAAGAGAAAGTATAATGTTATGATATGCATGATTTTTTTATTTGGAAAATCAAAATGTAAACTACCTGTATGTCAGTTATGTTTCCTGTCATTCTAGATATTGTGGACCCATGCTAAGGGTAATGTATAAATGCATGGTGTATGTAAATGTTTCTTTTGTTTTAATGATAATGTGCATATGGTTCATTATGTAATTTATTCTCGCAAAGAGTGATAAAAAAATAATTTTACATCACAGACAATTGTGGACAGTTTGGAAAGGCCAGGAGGCCTTGGGTTGATAATGGTTTCCTGCATAGATTTCATATCCCTAGAGATAGATGATCTCAATAATGGAAAAGAGTTGGCTAAGATGGTGAAGAGGGGAAAACACCTAAGGAAACTATGTTGATTTTCGTGCCTATTGGAGGAGGCCCATAAATTATTCATAGATGGGATGCGGTTAGAGGAATAGGCAGGACGTTACCAAGAGGAATCTTGTATTGGATCCTTTGTGGTCATAGGAATTCTTGTGCTGGTTGACAAGTGGAAGTCTATAATAGACCTAATATGGTCTCTGTCAATGAACTGTTTGGATGTGAAAAATACTTAATCTAGTTGTGGAAACCAATTCCCATGGGTTGAGAGCAGCATTATTTTGCCACTGTGCTTCTCATAGTAGAACAAATTAACTAATCAGTTATGTGTTGTGTTAAAAATGAATTTTCTATATAATTGTGTAAATATTTTAAGTACATCTTGATAGGAAAGGAGCCTAGTTCTCGGTAAGGAATTATTGGTAGTGTAGTTCCTTTATTGTATTACTAAACTTTTGAATGTCTTAGCAAGGGCTAGGATAATATGTCCTTGGTGCATTTATTGATCATTTTAATGATTAGAGAGCTAGGTGCCTTCTAAGTTCTTTTAAAATTACTGTCTGGATATCTTTAGTGGGATCTAAGATAATGATCACGTGGTGCAGTGATTTATCATTTTTATGATTAGATGGTTGGTGCTCTTTGAGTACTTGTGGAAGTATTGTGAGTCTGTGACTAAAATATCGCTTGAAATTACATGAACGATTGATAGTTTAAAGTATTTCATTTGATTGAAAATGTTGTGACTAATGTGATCATGTTTGATTTGTTGAGCATAGATTATAGTGTGTTTGTTGTTGGGTTTTTAAAACATTGGAGAGCTTGCATAAAAGTGACATGATTTTTCAGAGTATTTGGTAAGTAATTTGTTGTAGTGGCCTCAACCACCCTCCAAAATTTTTCCTTAGGTTCGTTTTCGATTCTCCCTACCAACCATCCTTAGAGGCACATCTTGTACTATCAAGTACATAGGCTTCAACTGAGTTTCAGTGGCCTGCTAGCCTATGCATGTCAACTCGTTTGTCTCCCACCCATAGGCTATCATTCCGAACATAGAGAATTCTTTAGCTGATATTCCCCCCTAAAAATTGTGTAATTTTGGAGGGGAACCAACCTTCACTCCAGAAATTGCAAAATCCTACTGTGCTCTGAAATTGCATAATCTAGCCAAGGAACCTTCCCTCTAGAAATTGTGCAATCCAACCCAACACTAGGCTCCAGCTCAGAAATTGCGCAACTCTGGGAGGTAGTGATGTATTGTCCCCAGAAATTGTGCAATGCCCGAGGGAGAACCAGCCTTGCTTAGCCCAGAAAGTGTGAAAATTTCATCCCTAGGCTTGCAGGTTGTTGTAGTGTTGTCAGGTTGAATGGTTCCCTCTGGGACTGAGAAAAGGTTATTTGCATGCATGGCCTGCTTTTCTCGAAAAAGAAAAAAATAAAGCATCCCTAGATTTTAGGGATTTATTTTGAGCAGTTGGAGGTTACATGCAAAGATCGTTTTAGAAACCTCCCACCAGGTGTCTCTTTTTTCCTAGATTTGTAGCATGCACGTCATGACCTTGATCTTATAAAAACTCATTTGGTGAACGTTGCAAAGCTCATTCCTCACATCGATCTTGTAGCTCTCGCATCCCACATCACATCTAGGAGTCTTCAGCGCATTCAGCTCAGCTTTTTTAGGGTAAGTCCATCTTCCATGTTTTGTGTTGCATTTTTATCACTTTTTATATTTTTCTTTGTGTAAGTCTTTTCTACTTGATTTCATTGAACTCTTGTTGTTGTTTTGATGCATGTTAGCTTGTAGAATCACTGTTTCATTTTTTCTTTGCATCTTACTGTTGTCGCATGCATGACATTGTTTATGCACTAACGGTTGCCATCATTGTATCTCACTTCACAAAAATGCTTGATTTCTCATTTTTTGAATCCTACACTCACCATTTACATGCATGATCATTCACTCTTGCTTTCACTTAGCTTCGCCATGCATTCAACCTTCTCATGTTTTAAGTCCCTCGCCGACGGGTCTGGGCTGCCTTGGCCCAGACCTTGCCTTGCACAACCAATAATGCGCATCCCTGAGAATGAAGGATCTCCCTCCCTCCTAGAAAATGCACAAAATCAGCTAGAACTGACCCCCACGGTTGCTCTGTGCAATTATAGGAGGAAGTGCCCAGCTGGCCCCAAGAACTCCGAAATGCAGTTTGTTGGGTTTGCATGCCCTTACTGACTAAAACCATGCATTGCATAGTTTCAGTCTTCATTAAAGTAGATGGTCTATGCATTATGTAATTCCAATAGTCAATCAGCCTCTTGACAGCTCGGACTGTGCCTTGCATAGTTTTGGCAGTCAATCTCCTAGCCTCCTGCTGGAAATTGCAAAATCTTCACAATCAGTCATACATGTATGTTGCAAGTCAATCCTCAAGTTTTCTTTAGTTTTAAACTGACATATTTCTTTCCATGAGTGTTGCTATGTCTCTAGATATCACAGGTGTTCGTCTACGTCTCAGCAATATAAGTAGAATCGCCTCCCAGAGAGCAGGGCAAATGGACACCGTTGAGAATGCAACTGGAGATGTGGTTGAGCGTGTCTATGACCTTGCCTATCTATGAAGATACTAAACTATTCATATACAAGCATATCAAGACGAAATGACAATGGAATCACAGAGAACAACACCATAAACAGTAGTAGAGGGTAGAAGACTTGCACACCACCAAGGCAGGAAAAAGGATGTTGACAATGCAGAGGCAGAGCAAAGCTGCAAGTTCAAAGCAGATCCACTTGTGATGAAATAATTTTTGGAGATTGATTCTAAGAGGCAACAGTGTGACAAGAGTATCCTGTAGAGGAAAAGAGAGAAAAAGATGATGAAGGAAACAAAGGAGGAGTTGCAGGAGTTGAAGTGACAACTCAAGGAAGAACAGGAGCTACACAAAGGAGAGAAGGAAGCGTAGTAGGAATAGGTACAACATGAGGCACAACATTAACAAATAGATGAAACTATGCCCATACAGGTTTTAGACCCATCACAACAGATGTCACAAAGAAAACAGGGTGAGCAGTGTTGTCGATCACATGCATGGGTGTTAAGGAGCATGGATTTCATTGTGTAGATGCATGCGATCCCATCCATGGGCACACTCACTGAGGTGAAGACAAAGAACCAAGTCCCACTGGAGCTGGACATGTACTTCAACAAGTTGATGTGCATAGCCATCAGAACACACTTGGAGATTAGCACACACACTATGCATTAGTATGTCGCTGGTCTGGTTGCACTCAAGACTATGATGCACATATTATTAGACGATTTGGATAGAGGATACAAAGCAGTGTACCTAGATGCGACAGAGGCAAGAGTTCGCATTCAGAAGGATGTCACCACAGAGTACACGAACACTGCCACATACTACGAAGCTTGGTATCGGTACACCATTATTGACCATCACGTGGATGTCGAAGAGTTGGTCTTCCCACAGCTATCTGACTCTTAGTGATGTCTTGCATGGCTTACTCAAGCCTATTTTGTCTCACATGGGTACATGTGCAGATTGTAATGTAACACATTGTAAATGTGAAAGACCAAGTGTTGATGGTCGAATGTGATAGTCATGTAGTAGTTGAAGAGTCATGAGGGTAGGTCAATAGTCACAAAGGGGAATGTCAAGGGTACCCTTTGCTATTTATAGAACCTCATAACTCATTGTACAGGATTTTGGGAACCAACCTTCCTATAGGTGTATCTTAGAGAAAGCTTGGAGTTTATTGTAACGAGCCTTGGCTTTTCCACAGTGCAGAGCTACTATATCTCTTTGGAGGAGCAGGTGGCAGTCATTGTAATGTTCCGTTGTAGGATGTGTAGTTGGACATGGTTGCATTGTATGATTGGATTTTTCACTCTTAATATAACAGATCTAGCATGTTTCATGCATATGTTGTTATTGTATTTTAGCTATCTTGGTTACTCTAATAATATATGTAGTGGTTTTCTTATACATGTATATATGGAATTTGTTTATATATGTATGAATGAATATTACTGAGATGTGTTGTTGGTTTAACCATCACTTTGGATCGTTGGTTTCCGTGCCTTCTAGCTTGTGATGTATCTTTGCTCGTGTATTCGCTTTCAAGCTGTGTGTGTCCACATGTTTCTAAGGGGCGCACTCATTCCGTTTTTATGTGTTACAACCCTTGATGCACCTTCCTTGCCTTCTTGTGCTAGTCACACCCTTGCTACCAACAAGGACATCCTTCTTGCCTCTGTGCGCAACCACAGTCAACGAGATACCGTATGATCCACTGTTGGGACTCCTGCACCAAACATTTTGAGGTCTAGTTGGGACTTCTTAACGGGGAGATCCGCTGACAAGTTGGCAGGTCCAACACCATCAAGATAATGGTAAGTTGGTATAAAGATTATGTGTTTATCTCTAAAAAAAATTGAATATTGCTTACTTGGTAGAAAGTATAAATTGAATACTTTTGCAACTGTAAATGCTTTTGATTATTGTTAAAATATTATTGGTTTTGTTTATGTGTATATTTTTTGAAGTAAAAATTCGTTATTTTGAAAGGAAAATATCCCTTTTGATGCTTCTAGATAAATGTCATCTGTAAAACCAAATGATGAACACCCAGGAAAATGTTCTCTTTAAAGGGGAGAGTAGAGAGTATGTAATATCCTAAGCACATTTGCGTGGAATATTTACGTACCATATCTAGTTAAGATAAAGCACTTTTTTATGTGCTCTCAATCGTCTAATATCAAGAAACAATTACCTCAATAACCAATTAAAACCTAATTTCATGATCATGAAATGGAAAAGAACTTGAGAACAAGATGGGAAGAGGGTGTATTTGCATTAGGAGAGGTTCGTGGTGAGGCTCAAACCTAAGCTATATAACTCTCGTAAGGACTGTTATAATTCTTTCTTACAATGTTTGACTTTGAGATCACACTGTGCTAGCTTCTTGAATGGCATACATCAGGCACTACGAGGCTTTTTACATTTTATTTCTTCCCATATTTTAATGGAGCCACCTCAAAATGAAGGAAAATTGTTCTTTTCCCATACTATACCTTGCCGTGAGTAAAACTAATTGTTACTCCGGACTTCAGATGAAGATTTCACAAAATAGAGAGAAACCCCTTATGTATTCGTACCAATTCTCATCGAGAGCATAATAAATATATATAGGCGCTCATGGTAGTCTCACTGAACTAGAATTTGGTGGGGCTACTAACATTTTCGAGCAAGCCACGATGTATTTTTCACAAAATATAAGATATATTTCAGTGAAAAAGGGAGCAATAGAAATCCATATTATCGTATTTTTTTTTTTAATGCTTCTCCAAACTCTTTGCAAAAGCCTAGTGTTCTCTCGTTCATGGAGGTTTGTCCAAATTATCAAAATGAACATCCATAAATGAGGTCATGAAGAGGATCTGAGACGTCACTGTGCATATATGGAGAAGTAAGGTATGTGTTAATGTTTCATGGAAATTTATGGTATAATTATTTCCTTTTCCATGGAAAATTTATTATGACTTTTACATGTATGGTAAATTTATTATATAGTTTATATGCCGTGTAAATTTATTATATAGTATGCATGTGTGGTATGGAAGGTTGAATAAATGGACTGATATTATTTCTCCATTTGTATATAAAAATTTACCCTAGAATGCATTTTCTATTTTATAATTATTTATTTAATAAATTTTGAGGCATAAATAAAAGATATGCATTCTATTTTATAATAATTTACTTAACGAGTTTTGGGTATAAATAAAATATATGTTTTATATAATTATTTAATGCTCAATAATTTTTTATAGTGAATGTGAATATTAAATGCATAAGAAATATGTATAGATAGAATTTTGTATTGAATCAAAATATCTTAGGTATGAGAGATATGCATATATAAGCTTTTATCATGAATCTAAATAATTTAGATATGAGAAAAATGTATATGAACATTGCACATAAAAGCTCAAGATGCCACATTATTCTTTTGAAAATATCATGTGATTTCATGCTATTATGTTTGAATTCTTGAAAGAAGTAAGTTATTTGAATGCACAAAACTATTAAGTTTGATATTTGTTGAAAGGAAATAAGCTATTTTCATGCAAAAAAAAAATGAATCATTATGTTTTATATTGCTTGAAAAGAAATATGTTATTTGCATGTATGAAAAATGTAACTATTGTGTTTTTTTCTCTGGAAATGAAATATGTTCTTTGCATGCATGAAAAGTACAACTATGGTGTTGGATTCCTTGAAATTAAATATGCATGAAAAGAATGAATAATGCGTTATAGGATCATATAATTTGCATCCATCAAAAGAATATTTATTGAGTGACATCTCTTAAAATAATTGTGCTATTTTGCATACATGAAAATAATGGCTATTATGATAGACTTCTTTTGGAAAAATTATGCGTTTTCATACAAGGCTACGTTAATTTCCTTTCGAATTAATATACATTTTCATTCGCGAAATGATAGCATGGTATGCTAACCTTTATTGGAAAAGATTCTTTTGGGAAAGAAGATGAATTTGTATATACAAAAACCATAGTAATGTGTTGTTTTCCTTGGAATATATATATGGGTAATGATGGTATGTTTTATTGCATTAATCTTATGGAAAATAAAACATGTTTTTCCAACCACTATTGTTTTATATTTCCTCCAAAAGGAAACATGTGTTTGCATGCTTTATTGTGTTAGGCATTCATTTGGGAAAGTTCTTTTGGAAAGTATATGTATTTACATGCATAGGAACAACATTCGTTGTGTTAACTTTCGTTATGTATTTTCATGCACAAAAAGTAATAGGTGAAGGGATAGTTCTTTTGATAAGGTATATCAATTCACATTTATGAAGATCGTAACTAATGCGTTAGTTTTCTTTTAAGGAATGTCTAGACAGTTGTAGGGATATGTCTTGCAAGAATGTGTGCTTGTATCAGGGGAATAATAGTTTATGTGGTATTTATTTATACACATGATTTTATGGTTATATTCTTATAACAAATGCATATGAAGTGTTGTTAAAGGAAGCATGTTGTGATATTTTGTTTGCATTTCATGAATAGATGGTAAAGCACCACTAGTATAGACTTATGAATTGGTTGATTAATAGTTGATTTAATCATGATATCAAAGGTTGCTAATAGTAGCAGTTGCAGGAAAAGGATGTGACATAAGAAAAAATGGATTATGTTTACCGTTATGGAAGAAAATCAGTTAGTGGTCTATGTAGATTGAAGGAATGTCAGCTGCAGGATAATCCACTTGGTGGAAGAGCCAAGCCCGAAAGAGACAATGTTGAAGGGTTTATGGGCAAATGATACCATGATAATTGTAATAGCTTATAACACGTTATGTTGTTTTTTAGATGATATTCTTTGTAATATTTTATGACAATGGTCAAGGGATGGACTCCTCTATAACCATTGAGTGGGGTGAACACCCTCAGAGGGTTTAATAATAAAATTAGTTGTTTGTTGGTTTTCACCCTACGGGATTTCTAGGGTATATCAATGTATAATGATGTGGTAGCATGTTGTGCTACTTTTATGATGTGGATTCCTTGCATGAGCTGATGTTTATAATATCAAGTATGTGATTAGTTAATCTAGTTAAAGGAATTATGAAAATGATGCAAGGTTACATGAGAAAATTTATGTTAATATGCTACAACAATGATTGTTAATGTTTATGTAACTTACCCTTCCGTTACTAAAGTTACTCTATGTAATGATGAAGATTCTATCTAATGGTTATTGAGGAATCTAGAATAGTAATTTCCATAGTCACTCATGGGTAAATATTGTAAAAGAATTCTAACTACATGTATTTTCATGCGAGGTTACTGGGGGATGTTACACTCACAATGCATACTTTTCTTGGACAAACGAAAGTCTAAGTTAGTTATTTGGCCCTCAACAACACAAAAAACTTCTTCTTCGTCCCTCAATTGTTGTTTGAACAAGTTCCTCAAAGCCCATTGATCCTCTCTTATGTTTCCTATCTCCTGCACTTCCATTTCGCCAATAATTCTTCAAATGTGCCACAATAGGTCCATGTCAAAGCATTCCACTCCTAGACCATCAAAAGGAGGAGGAGGTTGATGACTTCTTCCTCTCCTACCTCTCCTACGATGATTACGCTCTTAGACCATGCCTGGCGGATGTGAATTTCCCCTTGTGCTAGTTAAGACTTTGCTCCACTTGCCAATTCAATATTGAATTCAAATTCATAATCATCCAATCATCTTGGCTCTTGCAATGAATAGGGCATGTTGTAATGGTAGGTGGGATGCAACGTTATCTCCCTACCATAAATGCTCCAAACCGAACTATCATAAAGGCCATCATTTCCTCTACTTAGCCATCATTTCCTCTATTTATGATAAGGCCTTGATGGCCTTATCATAAAGGCCATCAAAATTAGCATCCATTAATATATGAGGAAGGTAATTTCAAAAAAATTAAATAATCCAATTTTAAATTATAACATAAATAAAATTAAAATTAATTTTTGTGATCTTTATTTATAGAATAAAAGGAAAACTTTATTTGTGAAATAAAAATCTCTTATGTTACATTTATTTGCAAATAAACATTATTATCTAATAAAAAGTTCCTATCAAAAATAAAGAAGGCTACCTAAACTAAGGAATTGCTCAGATGGTCAAAAGTTATCAGAATCCGGTCAAAAATATTTCAAGAAATTTGACACTAGTAATGTTTGAATCATGTTTTCGATGATGGAAATGGATTTAGCACCATTAAAAACATCTCGGGTACCTCAAATGTTGAAATTTAATAACTATAACCTCGATTTACAAAATATCTACCAAATTTTATGAAAATCTTACCAAAATTTCATGATTTTCCAGACAAAAAAATCAGTTGATTAAACTACCATTAAATTGAGTACATACATTATCTTGTTTTATTTCACTTTATATAGTGATATAAATACAAATACAGTAATAAAATAACATTATTAAAACTTTGTCATTATTATATTATTAAATTTCATATATACAGATTAAAGAATGAAAACATTCTCTCCAACTGTCCATATTCAATAAATAATCGAGTCGAATCATCGTATAATGGGTATGGACGGGCTCGATCAAATTCGGGTCAATGAAAATTTATTAGATTTGAAAACTAAAAACATGCTTTTTCTTCATAAGATAAGAGCAAGTGTTAAAAAAACATGCTTAGCTAAATACAAGGAAACACGTACACACTTTAGTGGGGCTTTGTTATAAAAATACTTATCTAAAATCGATTTAAGAGATTTGCTTTCTTAAATTTAGTTAAAAGTTTAAAAATTATAAATAATTTTTAATAATACTATATTATTTAAATTTTAGAATTTAATTAAAAATAACTAATTATTTATTATTTATTATTAAAACGGCTTATTTTAATTTTAATAAATAAACTAAAATAAATAATAATAAAAACATATTTATTTATTTATTTATTTATTATTTTTTAAATATAAGTTGATATTTACAACATAGTAATTGAAAAAATCAACTTAGAAAATGTAATATCAATTATAACACTTTCGTTAGATAAGGTTTATTTATGCAAACAATTTAAAGTTACACAAGTAACCATGCGAAATATTTATCATACATAGAATGTAAAAGTTTTCAAATTTATTTATTTTTAAGTTGACAAGTTTTTTGTGTTGAGGTTCTTCCTCGTGAGACTATAGCAGTAGATTTGTCAGCTTTTAAAGAATATATCATTTCGATGATGTGATGTTTGCATATTTCGATCGTCGATCTCCAAAAGGATGAGCTCTTTGGTGCTTGGTCTTTCCCACATTTCTCTCCATACCACACAAGAATTTTGGGCAAAGGAAAGATTAGTACTTTCTCTGGTTTCTCAAAATTTCTGCGGGGACAGATCAGATATTTGATTAAAGCCAAGCCGTCATAATTTAAAAATTCCTTATGGCTGTCAGAATCGTGTCAATGAAATAGACCATCCTCTTTATAGGAAATCCGATCGAGGGACTTATAATTAATTTCCTTAAAGTTCAAATTAGGGGTATCTTGATCCCGAGGCTTCAAGGTAAGTACTGTAGCTAGAATTTTGAAGATCAAGGTTTTCTCTCTCTGGGCTTTTTTTCAACCCCATTTGTCATTTCCTGTCAGTCCACCCTGGGCCTTATCTTCCCTGGATTTTTTGTGATGCCCTCGTTTTCAGAAGTAGGTGGAGGAATTAAGAATGACTGACACTTCTGATCTGGAGGTGTTGATTCAAGCAACTATACAGTGGGAATCAGCACATAAGTTTGACAAAGTGGATAGTGAGTGGCAATCCACGCTGGAGGAGATGCTGATTCACCCCTCAGTCCCACAAAATGAGAAGAAAGGTCTGTTAAAATATAACCCTTATAGACCTATCCGTCATCCCAGAAATGACTTCTCCCAAAATACCTGGCAAGAGGACTGTCTTAAGGGAAATAATAAACCTGTTAAGACTATTCCCCCTCCCGCTGCTATCAGAATAGAAAATAGTCGTCTGACAAATCGTATTGAAAGTCTTCAAACTAAGGCCTTAGTTGGGATATGGCATTTCCCAGAACTAGATGACTCGAAGATGAGGTGCTGGCTTGAGCAACAATGGAAGCCGTTAATTGGATATGTTCCAATTATAGCCATGTTACTGAAAGAATGGTACTGCTTTCACTTTCTAAACTCAAATGACCTGGAAATCATTCTAAAACATCAATGGGTTTACAAAAGAAGTTTCTTGGCTTTACACAGATTGTATATGGGCTATAATCCATTGAAAAACATTCCATCTAATAACTTAATTTGGGTCAAGCTTCCCGGATTACCTTTAGAATTGTGGTCAAAGGAAACTCTAGCTGAAATTGGTAATGCAATCGGAAGATGTGTATATGTGGATCCTTGGGTTTTAGGTGAGAAAGACAAATGAGTAGCATGGATATTAATAGATAAACCATTCAGAGGAGGGTTCCCGACTCATATAGACATTCATTGGAGGGATTCAAAAATCAGGCAAAGGCTCGATTTCTGGGGGATTCCCTTTAGATGTACAGCTTGCCACCGCACTGGGCATCTAATAAAGAATTGTCCAAGACGCCTGTCAAATAGCCGAAAACAGCACAACCATCATCGCTTTGTAGCAAAGCCTTACAAAGTCACCTCTCCTTGCAGGGAGTTAGAGTGATCTTCATTCTCAAAGAACTTGTCTCTCTCAGGATCAGAAGTCCACCTGGATCTCTCTGCCAAAGACCATCGGCTCCCATCTCTTCCTGATGTTTCAAATGCTCCCGACAAGCCTATACCCCCATCCATGCCCCCTGTGGAGCTAGCCTCGGACCACGTCACTCCTTTTAATACAAATATCCAGGAGCCTATATCCCCTTCTATGCCTCCTTTGGAGCCCGCCTCGGATCATGAGATCCCATGCCTGCACCCGATTCCACATCCTCTTAAAGTGACCAGTAATGAAAGTCATTTCATCCAATCCTCGACTCCTTTTCTAAATAATAAAAAATTTTCAATAGAAAGAGGAAAAGAGAATATGGTTACCCCTACACCCGCAAACGCGCCTACATCTTTGCCCTCGAATTTGGTAGGCAGCGATTTGGATTTCCTGCTAAATAAAAAATTGCTTTAGCACAGGGTGCTTACAATTCATAAACCCCAATCTCAATTCTCCCCTCAACTTAGTCCGAAGTCGACTAGAAATATCACCATGAGGAGGAAAACAAAAGGGGGGAGTAGGCACTTCAGGGCGAGAGGTGAGGGCAGAGGGGTTCGAAATTTATCTCTTGTTGAAGTCCCAATCATAGACATGACTGAAGATAGGCCTCTTAGAGCAAGCAAGTCCGGAAAATCTCCAATACGAATTTCGCCATTTCCATGAATATAAGAGGCTTGGGGGCAGGACCCAAGTTTTTGGCCCTAAAAAATTTCTTCCATTCAGTAAGTCCCAAAATTATTCTAATACAGGAAACAATGCATGATTCGTCTATTGCTATTTCTTACTTTAGGAAGATGTTTCCTTCATGGCACATCTCTGCCATCGAAGCGATTGGTCTCTCGGGAGGGTTAGTAGTCTTATGGGATCCATCCTGGATCAAGGCAAAAACATATAGATGCTTGGCAGGAATTCTGATCTTGGCAAAAACAAGAGGACACAATTCTCCTATTAATATCCTGAATATATATGCCCCCTACAAGAACAGAATGCTATTTTGAGAGAATATTTTGGATTCTAAAATTTTTGATGTGGATAATTTATTGATTGCAGGGGATTTAAACCTCACTTTAAGCATGGACGAGATATGGGGCAGTGAAAGGAAGAAGGATCCTCTTGCTGAAAGGATTAAAAATCAATTACTTAAGAGAAATTTTGTCGACATCCTCCCTCCTCGAATGATCTCGACATGGGAAAATGGCATAATTGAGGGAGCTTATGTTGCTAAAAGGCTAGACAGGTTCCTTATTCATGCTAGTGTGATTGATTGTATGGGTATGCCATTCTCATCAATTGAAAACATATTCATTTTTGATCATAGACCAATCATTTTAGGTTGGAAGGAAAAAAGTTTCAAGAAAGGATACTCATTCAAGTTTAATAGCTCTTTTCTGGAGGATCCAGCCTTTAATGACCTCATCAAAAAAACATGGAACGAGCTGGCAAATAATAGTCCTTCCATACTCTTGATGACATTTAGGTACAAAATGGTTAACATGCGGAAGGTGGTGAAAAAATGGCAATATGAGAAAAGGAAAGCCAACAGAAAAGAGCTCAGGAGCATCCAAAGGGCTTTAGACATGGCGTCGGAGGCGATGGCTACTCATCGTTTATCTCTTGAGACAAGATGTCTTATAAAGGAGTTGCAAAAAAAGAAAATAAAAATTCTAGAGCAAGAGGAATCTTTTTGGCATTTGAAAAGTAGAGCAATATGGATAAAAGAAGGGGATAAGAATACAAAGTTCTTTCACAACTTTGCAAATGCCAGGCCTGAAAAAAATTTCATATGGAAGATAAGAGATGGAAGTGGTCAGTTCATTTATTCCCAGCAGGATATATCAAATGAGGCATTAAGTTTTTTTGGTAAACAGTACCAAAGATCTGAAGAATGTAGGTTTCAAGATATTCTATGGGGCATTGAAGTTTTTCCAAAGATGTTTGATGAGGAAACTAATGATAAAATTTTTCAACAAATCTCTGAGGAAGAGCTGCTTGGGATTATGAAATCATTTAAAAGAGATAAATGTCCAAGGCCGGATGGCTAGAAAATTGAGTTTTTTACTCATTTCTTCGACCTTTTCAAAGGGGATTTGTTAAGGATGATAGAGGGTTCAAGAATGGCAAGCAGTATCAATACAAAGGTTGATTCCACCAACATAGCACTCATCCTGAAGAAAGATGAAGTAGAGTCTTTTATGGACTTCCGACTGATCTCCCTGTGTAATATTACTTACAAAATAATTGCAAAAATAATTGCAGAGAGAATAAAAGGAAGATTATCCAAACACTTATCATAAGAGCAGCATGCTTTTCTTAAAGGGAGGAACATACAGGGTGCGGTGGCAAGTACTCAAGAAGGATTGTTTTCTATTCAGGAAAGAAAAAGAGATGCAGTCATTCTTAAGATTGACCTCCAAAAGGCATACCACTGCCTCGATTGGGGATTCCTAAGGTGCTTATTGGCAAAGATTGGATTAAAAGCTGGTATGACAAACTAGATAATGGCATGTGTCGAGATGGTGAATTTTTCGGTGATCATAAATGGGATTCCCTCTCCTTTCTTCTCTGCCTCTAGAGGTCTCTGTCAAGGATGCCCCTTTTCACCAGTTTTATTCATTCTGGCGATGAATACTCTCAGCCTTCATATTAATAAGGCTGTAGAGGAATCCAAATGTTTTCCACTTAAAATTTGCAGGAGCATTTCGATTTCCCATAATATTTTTGTTGATGACATTATAATGTTGGGAATGTTCTGCAGACTTACATGGTTATGTTACTATGAGATTTTAAAAAACTTTCAAAGGGCAACAGGCCTTCAAATAAATTACGAAAAGTCTGTCTTTTTCCACAATGATTTGTGCCAGGATGAGGTTGAATGGTTATCGGCTCTATTTGGAATCAAAGTCCAATCTATCAGTCTAGGATTAAAATATTTGGGCTTTCAGTTAAAAGCCGTTGGTTAAAAAAAGGCGGACTGGGGATGGATATTAGACAGGTATTACAAGAAGATTTCTACCTGGCAATACAGGTACCTCTCTCTTGCAGGAAGAGTGATCCTTGCCCAATCGGTTTTAAATCAGATAGTTGTATACTGGGCTCATTTATTATTCATCCCAGTAAGCATAATTATGGCAATGAACAAGCTTATGACGAATTTCATATGGGGAGGTCAAGTGAGTAAAAAGAAATTTCATCTCTCAACCCTATCCAATATTTCCAAACGGAAGAGCTGCGGCGGATGGGGGATTTTAGAATTGAAATCTTTTGGAAGGGCTTTACTTTGTAAAACTCTGTGGAGAGGCATTTTTGAAGATGGTCCGTGGAGCAATATAGTTCGGAACAAATATATAAGAAGAAAGGATCTGGCATTTTGGATCAGAAAGAAAAATTTAGGCTCTTCTAAGGGGTCTCCTATTTGGCTAAGCCTCTGAAAGATTGGAAAATTTTTTCTGGAAAATTTATATTGGCACTTCCAAACAGGTAAAAATATACTCATTGGAAAAGACCGTTTCATGAGTGGTGCTGAAGTGATTGAGTTTCAGGATTCATTTCTAAATTTTCTCCACAGGAAAGGATTGTTTTATTGGGAGAGTCTAATTGCAGGTTGGCAAGGCCCGATTCCTCTTTGGAAGGAAGCTGTTTGTATGGGGATGCCGACAAACATAGCTTTTCAGTGGGATCAAATCAGAATCCGTCTTAGGAACTGTGGAATCTTTCACATAGAGAATCAGGATGGTATCATATGGAGAAGTTCGAAAGTTTTGTCTGCTATACAGGGAAAAGATGTTTATAGAGACCTGATTAGGCTTAAGCCTTCTCTCCTTAAGCCCACTTTCCCGCCCATCCTCTGGAAATCTGGATGTCCCTCTAAAATGATCCTTTTCTCCTGGTTGTCCTTCCACAATAGAAATCTCTCTTGGGAAAATTTAAGAAAATGCAGATGGCAGGGTCCTGGTGTTTGTCCCATCTGCTGGTCTGAAGAAGAAGCCAACTTCCACCTCTTTCTAGATTGCAAGAAAACTCGTCTACTTTGGAGGACTCTGGAGGAATCCCACGGTATCGAGCATATGTCTCATTCCTCTATTTCAGATGGATTTTTATGGAGCAGTCTTCAAAAAAAATCATGGAGATCAATCTTCATTATTACTGTATGGTGTATCTGGAAGTGGCGCAATAAGTTTATTTTCAACAGTAAGGCCTCCCTTTTTTGGAAATCATCTCCATCATCATTTCCATTTCAATTCCGCAGTGCCTCTCCAAGGAACCGGAACAGAAAGGAAATGAGGTTCAACAGGAACTGTCTCCTATGTTGAAGGCCTTTTTCGACGGGGCTGAACAGGGTGGTCAATGTAGCTGTGGGGTCATCATCTCGGTAAATGAAAATTTTCATTTTCTCATTTACTGGAACGGGAGGAGAGGATCAAACAATAAGGCAAAAGTGATGGCCCTTGTTGGCCTTCTTCATTTTTGCCGCTGTATCAATCTCCAGGATGTTTCCATTTTTGGTGACTCAAAGGTCATGGTTGATGGTGTTCTTGGTAAGAATATCATAAGGAAGCCACTGCTCATTGGATTGATTGACAGGATCAAATATTTGTGGAGCAGATCCAAGGGAGTTTCCATTCATCACATCAAAAGGGACCTTAGCCAGTGCACAGATGATTTATCAAAAAGGGGTCTTCAGTTGGCTCCAGGCTTATGGTTCATGCAGGTTTCCTATGAGGGCAATATTTTCTCCATCCAGGACTTCTTTCCTCCCGATTTCTATCCTTTCTTTTGCTTCGGTTCTTGCTCTTTCATCAATTTTTGGTTTTGTTTTCGATTAAGTTCAGATGATTCTCTCCGGATGCTGAAGTTTATCATCCTCTAATGTTGCTATTTCCAGTGAACGCAAGTTCTCCAAGCTTGATGTCTGCAATCTAGTTTTCTATTTGGCGGGGAGCAGATTGTTATGATCCTTTTTGTTTCTTAGTGGTTAATTTTAGTCTTCTCTTTGATCAGCGAGACCATTTTAGACTCTGGCCTTTAATGGCTGTTAGTTTTCTGTTCTCTTGGCATGCCCTGTTTTGATGCTTTCCAATTTTGGCTAGAGCTCATTTTGGTGTTAATTCTCCATTCCTATGTATAGTCTCATATATATGAGGAACAGCTATACTGGTATTATGTTATATTTATATTTCTGATATAAATACAATTACGCTTTTTTTGACCTGAAACTTGTTGAGAAGAAAGAGCAAAGGTCTCGTACGAAAGGATCGCCTTCATGAACGACTTGTCAACATAGCGATAGTTGTATTCACACTGTGCACTAGGGCAAGAAAAGTTACTACACAGGGAATCATTGCAAAGTACCGGACTGTATGTCGAGGATGAGGAAGGATCATAGAGTGGAGTTGGCTGATTATAGCAATCGTTACAATGATTGCACTGTGTCCATATTAGGTCACTGCCCGTATCAATAATTAGATAATAAGATAAATATGGCATACCAATGGAGATGTTCATGATAAATTCTCCATCTCCTAGGCTTACTAGAGCATGGATATCCATCTTTTGTTCATCAGCCTGAAATTTATTAGTAACTGTAGAATTGATTTGCAGTTGTTCAAGTCTTTCGTAACTGCACTGGATTGCTCGTTTCAATCTCTGGGTGGATGTCATCTTTGAAAGGAGCAGTGAATCTTTATTAACAAGATCTATTTTCAATCCTTTCGATGGTTGCGCCAAATTAAAATTGGTTATATGCATGCATTCCATCAAAGGAAGGAATACAAAAACAGAAAACAATAACAGAGGCATAGACAAAAGAATCTGGTGCATGTAGGTGACAACAAGATATGAAACAGCTGATTGCCCAACTCCTGCCATATCAACCAAGAGAAATAGTTTCACAAAGGTAGGGTAGGGGAGGTGGAAGAAAAAGAAAAGGAAGAAATGCTTTGCTCCACTCCAGTGAATGGAATGATTTGTAGTTATATTCACTGGAGGGAGATAAATACGTTGAATCATTCATTCTATATTGTCTGAGTTGTTGCACTATTGATTCGGAGGATAAATATTTTTCTAATTCTATTGTCTGAGTTTTTGTACTGTTGATTCGCGAGGATACACATTTTTCTAATTTTTTCAGTTTTTTGAGCCTGAAGACTTATTATACACCCAGTAAGATGTGAAATGTTATTTTTGGGTTATGAAAGAATTTAATAATTTTAAAAATAAAAAAATATTTAATAAGCATAATTTTTTTTTAAATAATATCTTCTCATAAAAAAATTTGCACTTGAAGAAATTATATTAAGTCTATATTTAACATAAATTTATGCTACCCCCAAGGGTTAGCTCAGTTGGTCAAAATGATTACCTAGCCATCAGGAGGTCACAAGGTCCATTCTCCCCGAAGCCCTTGGGGTCAAGCCTAGCTAGTGGGCCGCGGGGCTAGATTCCCTTTGGGGTCAATCAGCGCACCCATTGACCATAGTCCCCTGGGGTCAAGCCTAGCTAGTGGGCCGTGGGGCTAGATTCTCTTCGGGTTCGATCAGCCCACCTGTTGAGTCTAGATTCCCTTCAGGTTCGATCAGCCCACCCGCTGACCATATGTTGAAAACAATACTCAGAGGGGGGGTGAATCAGTATTAGCAAATCAATAAACTTTTCGTTTCCATTAACAGATTCATATACACTACTTCAGTTAAGGCAACCCGCGTGTATACACAACTGTGTTTAATGTAACTAGTGTATCTCCAGCAAACTTATGATTCAGTTAGTTCATCATATGTTGATCTTTAATGAGTGCATCAGAACATTATTAAGCATGTAGACAGTAAACAGGTGCAGTAAAACAGAACAGATCATCACACATAAGAAGCACACATGAACACCATGATATAAGGTGGAAACCCAATGTGGGTGAAAACTACCTGCTGCAATTCGTCTCTATCTTCTTTAATAAGAAACTTCTTTTTACAATGGTTCTATACTGGTGCAGTCTTATACCAATACATAGGCTTCTACCTGCAGAAGGCTACAACCTTCTCTCGTTTTCCAGTTTGTATTGGAAGGGAGCTACAACCCCCCTTAGCTCTTGTACTAGCCGATCCATTTACTAGTATGTAGGCGCTAGCTTACTGAAGGCTCTAACCTTCACTCGTTCTCCAGCTGCTCCTGGAATGGAGCTACAACCCCCTGGCTGTTGTACTGGCCCATATATTTACTAGTATGTAGGTGCCCGCCTACAATCTTCTTTCTTCCTTTAGGGACCATGTTTCATAAATTTTCATACTAGATACTCCTAAAGCACAACACCATAATCTGAAGGACACGTTTCATCCAATTTTCATACTGGACCCATCAACAACATTGAAGCACAAAATTAATCATTACTGCAATACACCCATCAACTACACCTGCATCATCAATCTCTGAATCACCCAATACTGAAATACTAAAACCCTGTCATCAAAACACAGTAACCAGAACACAAAACTCTGCAACAATAACCAGATCCAACTGTAACTTCAAATATCATATCTCATAATGTATATGCTACTATGATGAACCAAATTGGCGTACATACGCGCTTTTACCAAAGCCAACCCATGTACAGATCTACAAATATTTACTCATAACTTTGCAGCTATTCTAGACATCAGTCATACCTAGATCATAACATTCACACAATAAAACATGCATCAATAATTCAGATCTAGTCTATCCATGATCAAACAACAAAATGATAATACATTCCAAGCCTCATGATCCCGATCCATCATCCATCATCAACCGGATAGGTGCATCCTTTATTCAGATCAAGCTAAGCATCACAAACCCATAGCCAGCATACTAGATCCTACACTTCATCAGATATTCAATACACACACTCCTTTTGGGCTTATGATCTTCTCCTTATATAGGTTTAGGCTTCTCTCAATACCATGGTCCAAAACCATGTAGAACCAATACCTTCGACTCAATACCTAGGGTCAACACTTCGGACCAAATACCATGGACCAAATACCACGGACCAAAGCTTAGTTTTCCAACATGTACATGCCTTTCCTTCTGTGAACCTGCGTGTGTACGTATATGCACCTTTTCTTCTGCTAACCCGCATGTATATGCACTTTCATCAAGGTTAACCTACGTATACCTTTCTCTTGACCTGTTGCACTATGATCTGTCATGTGAGGGAGTTTTCATCAAGGACAACACCTGTATCTTACTTCTGAGAGAGTTTCCATCAAGGACAACACCTGTATCATAATTCCAACACCATAGTGGCCATAGTCCCCTGGGGTCAAGCTTAGCTAGTGGGTCGTGGGGCTAGATTCCCTTCGGGGTCGATCAATCCACCCGTTGACCATAGTGGGCCGCGGGGCTAAATTCCCTTCGGGGTCGATCAGTGCAGGTCCCCTGGGGTCAAGCCTAGCTAGTGTGCCGTGGGGCTCGATTCCCTTCGGGGTCGATCAGCCCACCCATTGAGGTTAGATTCCTTTCGGGGTCAATCAGCCCACCCGTTGACCATAGTGAGCCGTGGGGCTAGATTCCTTTTAGGGTTGATCAACGCAGATTTTTCCGTGGACGTAGTCCGTGAACCATAGCCAAAAACAAAAAAAAACTAAACAAAACAAAAACAAAAACAAACAAACAAACATAAATTTATGCTCATTTAATTAAAATTTCATATGATAAAAAATGGTGGTTATTGATATAGGCCTTCGAGGGCAATGCAATTGAAATATATCTAGCTAAAGGCATATATAAAATTAATGTTGTACTCTAATTATACTGTTTTTTTGCCCTAAGAAGAAAATTTTGGTAATATTTTGATAAATTTTAGCAAATTTTTTTGTAAATCCAGGTTACAATAGTTAAATTTCAATTTTTTTTTGATAATGGAGAATCTATTTTGACTTTTAAAAATATGATTTAGACACTCCATCTACAAAATGTATTAAAATATTTTTGCCACCAAAAATAACCCTAACGGCAATTCCTAGGCCTCGGTAGACTTGTCCAAAATTGATTAACAACTGTCGGAATTGGATATTTAAATTGTTATTGAGTGGTTCACGAATTTTAGCCACTTATCTTATTTCATGGATAGCGTTTCTTTATTTGACTGGTGGCAAGGACACATCATCAACGTCTTGGTCCGTGTCTTTATTCGAGAATGCTTTTCAAGTTGGAGCTGTTGATAAAAAATCCATAACCTTACCGACGAATTAAACGTGGAGACTTTGCTAAAAGGTCTATATCTCCTTCTTGTCATTTCGTGGAGTCAAGGTTTGATTTACTATTTGGAAGGAGTCAAGGTTTGATTCACTACATCTTTGAATCTTCTCCTACAATTTGTGGAAAAGCTTGACGCGCCTTTGATGTGTAGGCCTTGGAATGCTCAGAGCCCATTCAACGCATTCATCTATTTTCGTTTGAATAGTTGTGAAGCTAAAATACAACGGTACATCGACCAGACTGAACATTTCAGGAAACTCATTAACAATCTAAAACAACTAACTTTTCAATGGTTTAGATGGAGATGTCTTATTATATTTTTTAAGGAAGCCAAAGAGAGAAAAAACATAAACATAAGAGAGTAAAAAATAAAAAGTAAGACAGGAAAACATGAAATAGGTTAAATGAGAGATGACAAATTTAGCTCACATACAACTTTGAAAAAGGTAATCTAAATGGATATAAGAGCAAATCGTAATCGCTTTTATATGAACATAAAATTAATTCTAGAATTAAAATTAATATTAATATATAAAATTTTAATAAATATGAATAATTAAAAAACAGTTATATTTATTATAAATATTTAATATAAATAAAATGTTTTCAGGTTTATTTGCAAAACATTATTATATAAATTTTATAAAAAACAAAAATGCACATTTAATCATAAAAACACTTTTCAAGGAAAGAAACTTTTAAATAAAAGTGGATTTATATAGATATATATTGTTTAAAATTTTTGAAATGTTTAATATAATATAATTCAGATTATGAGTAATATAAGTAGATATTAACCATTGATTGTTTAATATTTTTTTTACAATTTACTACAATGGAAAATAGGTATTTTTTCATATTATTAACATAATATTAATAGGGTTATGAGGCATAAAATAGATAGTGATAAGTTGTTATGTTAAGGAAAATAAGTAATTCTTCATATTATTAACATAAAATTAACAAGGTCATGAGGCATAAAATAGATAATGATAAGTTGCTATGTTAAGACATTATGATTAGAAGGTTATTGATTTTGATACCCCTAAATTGTTATTATTCAATCTGTCAATCATGCCAATAGTATATATATAACTCTAACATTTCATTATAAACCATAAATACAATATTTTAATGTTAAATTTTAATTATATATTTTTATGTTTCCTATATTTATGTGTAAAAGAATGACATTTTGCATCATGTTGATACTTTATGTCTCATATTATTTTACAATTTATTTAAACTTTAATGCAGCATTTAAGACAAGTGAATTGTCCTTATTTAATTAAATTATTCCACAACATCTTTTATTATCTATAAAATATCAAAATATTATAGTTCTTTTATCACAACAACTACGATACTAAGTTAATCAATGTTGCTCTTTCCACCGTCATTCAAAGAAAAAATTAATTTTTTTACAGTCAGTGCTAGAATATCATGAAGAGTATTGTCATCACAGCAATGAGAAACAACCATGCTGCATTATTACTATTGTTTTTGGTTGATTATAATTCGATACGCTATCTTTAAAATGAAGGCGGAATCATCTGCAAACCTCGATTTATGGCCATGTCCCGACGACGAATCTGTTTTTTCCAGAAATTTAAATATAGATTTATATCGGTTAATATGTTAATCTATAATGTAATTAATATTGGAAATTGAAATTCCATTTACATTGACCATTTTTATTTATAACCATGAAAATTTAGATTAAAAAACATTTATCAATTTAATTAATACATTTAACCATAATCATAGTTATTCTGATTATTTTAAAATTATACCATTATTATTATTGTTATAATAAACGTTTTGCAAATACATGGAACATTCTTCGATGTAAAATGTTTTGAAATTTTCCAATAAATCCTAAACTCAAAAGTTGCATTTATCGATCTAAAGACAGAGGCGAAGTCTGCATGTCGCTTTTCATCCACCATTCATCAAATCCAATACCTTAATATGGAGTATAATTTACTATTTTGAATCCCATGAACTGACATTGAAATGTGTCTTATTCACGTGTATTTGTAAACAGTATTAACGACAACTGGGTGGGATAATTCCTATTTTTATGACTGGTTCCACAATTTTAGCCATTCAATTTGTACCATGGTTAGCTTATTTTTATTTCACTAGCGGCAAGGGGGACATCACCAAGGTCTCGTTCGGTGTCCGTATTCTAGAATGTGTCAAATTATCGTTGTCAATAGAAAGACCATGACCATTACGGACGAATTAAATTTGAAGACTTAGTAATGGTCTATATCTCCTTCCTTGTCATTTCCACCTGGAGTCGAGGGTAGGGATCCTTACTATTTCTTGCAATTTTCTTCTACAATTTCTCACAAAGCTTCACGTGCTTTGATGCGTATTTGTTGGAATGTTCACAGGGCATTCAATATGTTGTTTGGAATGGTATTGAAATTAAAAATAAAAAGAGAAATTAATAATTATGTTGATAAGTATTTTTATTGTGAAAATTGTTTAAATAAATGTTATATATTTAAGTTTATAAAATATTTTAGAATATTTTTTTTTAAGGATATGTAAAATGAAAGATTGAATTTATTTCAAAAAAATTATGTTTATTTTGTGGTTTTAATTAAATTAATTAATTTAATTACAATGTGATTAATCTGAAACAATGTTTTCTAAATTATGGATCACAAAAGTCTTAAATCTAAGATAATTTAAAAGAATTTAGTATAAATTAGTGTTATATAAAATGAGTTAGGAATTTTTGGAGATGTGATATTTATAAGTCATATATTGGCTAGTGTATTGTAACAAAACTTAGTTCCAAATTAAAAAATTATATAGTTAAAAAACATAAATTATATATATTAGTTTTAACCTGTCTATCAATAATAATAATTATTATTTTTAATATTAACAATTTCAAATGTATGCTGAAGTTTTTTTATATTTATGATGTATTGATTTCTATTAAAGTTTTCTAGCTATTTAATTTTTATGCTTTCACTTGTTGTAATGTAAAACAACAATTTTTTTAATAGCTTAAATGAGAGAAGTCTTATTATTCCCGAGTCAGACATGGTTTATTATGATGCCGACCATGGTCCAACATGGAATTGTGATGAGAATTGTCTCAATATGAAAATCAACGATGGTCGATCATGTTGATTTTAGTGTTTATAATATGTATCTTAGGGTTTATATACGTTGGGTTTATAATATTAGTCCCTTGGGTTTAATATTATTCCCTTGGGTTTAATATTATTCCCATGGGTTCATAATCCCTTGGGCTTTCAGTATTAATCTGTTGGGTTTATTATTCCTTTAGGTTTCTGATATCAATCCCTTGGGTTTATTAATCCCTTAGGCTTATACTATCGATCATGGTCAACCATTGTCAACCATAGCCAACCATGGTCAACCATGGTTAAATGTCACATTGTAACAAGGATTGTCTCACCATGAAAATAAACCATGTTTATTTTAGTGTTTGTAATATTTATATTTAGGTTTACGAATGTTTGGTTTGGGTGCATTATTCCCTTAGGTGTATAATATTAATCGTGGTCAACCATTTTCAATCATAGCCAGCCATGGTCAACCATGTTTGAATGTCGCATTGTGAAAAGGATTGTCTCACCATCAAAATAAACCATGTTTATTTTAGTGTTTGTAGTATTTATATTTGGATTTACCAATGTTGGGTTTATAATATTAGTCCCATGGGTTCATAATCCCTTGGGGTTTTAGTATTAATCCGTTAGTTTTATTATTCCTTTGGGTTTATAATATCAATGCGTTGAGTTTATTATTCCGCAGTCAACAATGGTTTATTATGAAGTCAACCATGGTCAACCATGCTCCAACATGGAATTGTGATAAGGATTGTTTAAATATGAAAATCAATGATGGTTAATCATGTTTTTTTTAGTGTTTATAATATTTATCTTAGGGTTTATATACGTCGAGTTTATAATATTTGTCCCTTTCGTTTAATATTATTCCCTTTGTTTCATAATCCCTTAGGATTTTAGTATTATCCCCTTGGGTTTATTATTCGTTTGGGTTTATAATATCAATCCCTTGGTTTTATTATTCCCTTAGGTTTATATTATCAAATCATAGTCAACCATTGTCAATCATAGCCAAGTATGGTCAGCCATGGTTGAATGTCACATTGTGACAAGGATTGTCTCACCATGAAAATAAACCATGTTTCTTTTAGTGTTTCCAATATTTATTTTAGGGTTAACTAATGTTGTGTTTATAATAATAGTCTCTTGGGTTTAATATTATTACCTTGGGTTCATAACCCCTCAGAGTTTTAGTGTTAATCCCTGGGTAATAATAATAATAATAGTAATTATTATTATTATTATTATAACTTATTATTATTATTATTATTATTATTATTATAGCATTATTAATTAATATTACTAATAATTTTATTATGATTAATATTATTATTATATTAATCATATTATTATAATATTAATATAATAATTATAAATATATAAGAAGATGGTTGTTATTATTTATATATTTATTAACCATCATAAATAGTTAATCTTTAAAACAATATACATAATAATTCTCTTATTACAATTCTAATTATTATTGGCCATAGTTTTTATTATGAGTTAACATTATAATAATAATAATAATAATTACTACTATTATTATAATAATAATATAATGATAAGCTAATATTATTATGAGTTAATGTTAATATTATTATATTAATATAATAATCATATATAATATATATAAATATACAAGAATATAGTTATTATTTATATAGTTATTAATAATCATAAATAGTTATTATTCAAAAAATACAAATAATAATTATTAATATGATTATATAACTCTATTTACTTATATCAGTTATATGATCGTGCTAATCTATAATGTAATTAATATTTGAAATTCCATTTGCGTAGACATTTCCTATTTATAACTATTAAATAAAAATTTAAGTTAAAAAAAACAGTAATCAATTTAAATAATACATTTAAACCATAATCATGATTATTTTGATTATTTTAAAATTATATCATTATTGTTACGGCTATAATAAACGTTTTGCAAATACAGGGAACATTCTTCGATGTAAAATGTTTCGAAATTTTCCCTAAACTCAAAAGTTGCATTTCAAACCGGATCGATCTAAAGCATGTCGCTTTTCATCTACCCTTCATCAAACCCTAGACCTTAATATGGAGTATAATTTACTATTTTGAATCCCATGAACGACATTGAAATATGTGTTATTCACGTGTCTTTGTTAACAGTATTAACGACGACTGGGTTGGATAATTCCTATTTTTATAGACTGGTTCAACAATTTTAGCCATTCAATTTGTACCAATGTTAGCTTCTTTTTATTTGACTGTTGGCAAGGGGGACATCACCAAGGTCTCGGTCAGTGTCTGTATTCTAGAATGTGTTTCAAATTGTCGTTGTTAATTGTCATTTCCTCTGGGAGTCGAGGGTTCCTTACTGTTTCTTGCAATCTTCGTCCACAATTTCTCACAAAGCTTCACGTGCTTTGATGTGTAGTTGTTGGAATGTTCACATGGCATTCATATATGTTGTTTTGAATTATACTGAAATTAAATGATACTGAAATTAAAAATAGAAAGAGGGTAGGTATTTTTTTGAAAGATGGTTAAAATTATTAAATAAATATTATATATTTAAACTCATAAAAAAATTTAGAAATTTTTTATTAAAATATACCAATGAAAGATTGAAACTTATTTCAAAGAAATTAGGTTTATTCTGTGGTTTTAATTAAATTAATTAATTAAAAAAAAATTAGTATGAATTTGTGTCATATAAAATGAGTTAGGAAGTTTTAGACATGTGATATTTATCATTCACAGTATTAACTTAGTGTATTGTAACAAAACTTATTTCCAAATTAAAAATTTATAGAGTTAAAAATCATAAATTATATATATTAGTTTTAACTTTTTTTATCAATAATAATAATAATAATAATAATAATAATAATAATTATAATTATAATTATAATTATAATTATTATTATTATTATTAATTTGAGATGTACGATGAAGTGTTTTGATATTTATGATGTATTGGTTTCTATTAAAATTTTCTAGCTATTTTATTTTTATACTTTCCTTGTTGTAATGTAAGACAATAAATTTTTTAATAGTTTAGTTGAGAAAAGTCTTATTTAAAATATACATAAGTACTAAAAAATGACTGTATAAATATATATTAAAATTTGTCAAATAACAATATATAATCTTTTTTATAATAAATTAATACATTATATTTACAAAATATTAATAAAAAAATCTACATATTTACTATAAATAAAATGTTTCCATAATGGACTTTTTTTTATATTAATTTTATATATAAAAGAATGTTTCCATATTCATTTTGAATGGACCTTTTTTTAAAATTACAATGTTTCCATATTCATTTTGAATGGACTTTTTTTATATTGATTTTATATATAAAAGAGATATAAATTTAACCTTATGAAAAAGATTTGAAATATAAAGATTTAAAATATACATAAATTTTATTTAGGATGTTTTTCTTTTAATTTTGAGAGTGCTTAATATTATATAATTGATTTTCAACATTACAATTTTATCATAAGAATTGATTGTATTCTAGTATAAAAAAATGCATATTCTCTTTTTTAATTGAACGGAAAGGTTCATTTTACATTCCGCTATGATATGTCTTCTCTAATAGAGCAAATATGTCTTCTCTAATGGAGCAAAGTGGTTCATTTTACAGCGTAGTGTGATATGTAACTCTTTTATCAAAGTTGAAATTTTGCTATATCAACCAGAATAAAATTTAAAAAAAACTATAAAAAAAATTAACTATACAAAATATTTAAATAAAAAAATTACAAATAAAAAAATTAAATCCTTCTAAACTCTCCTGTTAAATTTATATTTAAAATAAATCTATATTCATTAATAGAAAGTAATAGCAAAACAATAATTCCATAATAATCTATAGAATCCTAAACTGCATATAAAATACACCGTTCTTTTCCACAATATATAACAAATCATCTATCATCTTTTAAGTAAAAATTAAATGTAAACCCATATTAATAACAAATCATCTATCATCTTTAAGCAAAAATTAAACGTAAACCCATATTAATCGCTGCTCCATGGCCGAGTATATCTTTCCCATATACCCCAATATGCAGCATATCTTTTTCTTTTTAATCCCACGACCTTGAAATATATCTTATTGTATATATATATATGAAATTGTTTGACAATGATCGATTCGTATATTTTGACGTTTATAAGATCGTTAATCAATTTTAAGCGTCCAATTTGTTATATGGATTGTCTTTTGATGACGGGTGACCAAGGTACCGCGTCAAAGTCTTTGTCTGTAATCGTGATTGAATTATCCATCAAAAGTAAATTAAAAGGGCTTTCCTGAAGGTCTTCATCTCCTCCATTGTCTTTTCCAGAAAGCAGTCGTCTTACGATCGGAGGAATTGTCTTTTCTCGAAAGGAGTCGTCTTACGATCGGAGGAATTTTCTGGTCAGTTAAAAGTAGTTGTAATTTGGGCAATAAAAATTCAAAAAATTTTGTAAAGACAATGTTTAATCTTATTTTTGATGGAGGAAATAGATTCAGCACTATTAAAAAAAACGTTTCAGACACTTAAAATTTTGAAATTTAACAACTATAATTTAGATTTACAAAAATCCTTACCAGATTTTCTCTAAATATAACAGAAATTTCTATAATTTTTAAGGCAACTCCTCCTCAGCCTCTTTATACTACGCATTTCCCGAAAGACTAACGCTTTCCTTCATTGTCTTTTCCTCGGAGGTCGCCCTGTCCTTTGTTATTGCATTTTCCAAAGAATCTCGTTATATAATTTGTCAGAAGGCTTCGCCCGCCTTTCATGTTTATGGGTATTGGAATGTTCACGCGTTTTCAAGGCATCCGTCAATGTTGTTTTGAATATTGACTAAACGGAAGACAAAAATGTAGATGACATTTTATACACGTTTTAATATCTACTACAGCTATACGATGAAGATTGGACATTTCGGGGAAAGTAAAAATAATGTAAAACAGTCAAATTTTAAGGTTTAGTGAAAGCCTGTTATTTTATTTATCCTTAGAAGTTAAAAAATTAAGGTAGAACTCCCACTTTTTTTTAAAGATCCTTAGCGAAGATTAATGTAGCAGATGTTTTTTCTTTTTCTGTTTTTTGGATATAAAATAGTTCATCATGGTTTGTTGGAGTTAATGCTTACATTCCATATTTAAGAAGCTGGTTTGTCATGGTTGAGAAATTCTCTCAACCTCTCTATCTAATTTGGGAATAAGTTGGATCTCATAAACTCTATTTAATAGAGTAATCTGAATGTAAATCCGTGTGTGAGTGTCTTTGCATATACACCATTTGTGCATAATATATGATTGAGTTTCTGTAATTGTTTTGTTTTAGCTATTTTTATCATGGTATCAGAGCTAGCTCTAAACCTTTGTTGTGAGGAGGTGTATCTGGATGTTAACCGGGCTGTTGCAGCCTGAGTATTCTGGACGGAGCAACTTGCGTATGCAGCCGTAAACCATCCCCATCTCCATTGCGGCCGTGAGCTTCCATAGAGGAATAGCGATCCCCTGAGCGGTGCTGTTTTTGGCTTCCAACATCTTGACAAGAAAAGGGATGCAGCTAGACTCGCCGACTTCTTTTCTCAGATCAGTTGATGCGTTGAACCTAAATCGATGCTAATTAGATTTTATCCTGGACAAAGAAACAAACTTTATGCTTCTAAGATGCGGACTAATTGGGGCGCAGAGAAAGCCCGGTCGTAGCTGATTTTATTGTAAGTTATATCAGAGATGGCCACTGCAGATGTTTCATTGCTACATGTCCTTTTATCACAGTGATATTGGTTGATATTTATGGGTTTTAGGAAGAATCTGCATTGTAGAGAGATATGATCAAACGAGCCAGTCCAGATGTGAGAAACAGAGAGCCGTGTCTGATATTCACGCAGAGAGACAGCCGATTCCAAAAGTTATAATTGAATCCGATCGAAAGAGGTGAGGAACGCACGTTTTTTTTTCAAGCCTGTAAAATCATTTTTTTTCTCAACAGGATTTTTCTTGCCATTTTAGAAAATGTATTCTCTTTTATCATGGAGTTTATGGTGTTAGACAAATTCAGTGATTTGAATTTTCCCTCGTGGAAAGTAAAAATACAACTGCAATTAATGAATAAAAACTTGCATAAAAACTTGTGGGGAATAGTGAATGGTTCAGAAGCAGCACCTACAGATGCCAAAGAGTTATTTGAATGGAAAAATAGAGATGACAAAGCTAAGTCTATTATTGGACTTGCTCTTTCTGATTCGCAATTACATCATCTAGATCTTACTAAAACATCAAAGGAAATATGGGAACATTTGGCTCAATTGTTTAGTGTAAAATCTACAAATGCAAAATTTTCCCTAAAGCTGCAATTATTTAATCTGAAAATGAATGAGGAGACATCTATGTCCAGTCATATAAATAATTTAATGTCTCTTTTAAGACAATTAAGTGAAGCTGGGACTAAGGTGGACGATGAAGATGCTAAAGCTGTATTATTAAATAGTCTTCCTTCAAGTTATAGTAATGTTGTTTTCACTTTGAGTCAAATATCTACACAAACATTGCAAGAGACAATTGCAGCACTTCTGGGGGAGGAAAAGCAACTGAAACTAGAGGATGCTGAAGAGAACTCTCATGTAGAAAATTCCTTGTGGACAAAGTCAAGAATGAGAAAGGAAAATGCAAACAAAGGTGACATTGAATGTTACTATTGCAGGAAAATTGGGCATACAGCGTGGAATTGCAGAAGTCATGCTAGTGATGTGTTAAAAGGGAGAGAATCAGCAAATATAACCACAGATGAATACCAATGGAATTCTGATGATGGAGAGAGTGAACCTATTAAACTCTTTTAAAAATAGCCAGCAGTTCAACTATGAGTCTGATGCTAGTACTTAAAGATCAAGTAGAAGTAAGGCTCAATATGGATGGTTGTCCAGATAGTATGGCAGTTGTGGATCTAGGGAAGGATCCCTCATTAGTGGTAGACATGGAAGTGGTTTCCTAATGAGGTTATGCGATAGATTGAGATGTTGTCCAGTAATTGACTTCGGAAAGTTTTTGATTCGGGAGTTGAGGGAAATCGGCAATCCAACTTGCCAACTACACCTTTCCGAGGGTTATGAGGCAACTTGATGGAGCATCTACTGATAAGCTTGATTATTTTGTTATTTTCATGTAATGTAATCATTAAGGGGGGATGTTGGATTTAATGCTTATATTCTATATTTAAGAAGTTCGTTTGTGATGGTTGAGAAATTCTCTCAGCCTCTCTATCTAATTTGGAAATAAGTTGGATCTCAGAAACCTATTTAATAGAGTAATCTCAATGTAAATCTGTGTGTGAGTGTCTTTGCACATACACCATTTGTGCATAATATATGATTGAGTTTCTGTAATTGTGCTGTTTTAGCTATTTTTATCATGGATATTATACGTACATATTATAAATATAATTTATAATTCATAATATAATTAAGTGGAGTTGTAAAGTAGCAAGTCTTTGCGAGTGTTAATTGGGTTTTGCAAAGAAGCAAAGTTGCTCCAATAAGAAGTAAATTGTTCTCGTGCTTTAATCCAATATCTAATCAAATAAATGCAGATGGTTATGGTTAAATCGGTGTTGTGTTGTCCACTATTATAGTGACTCAAACAAGGTGAAAGAAACTAGTATGGACAACTAACATTGTGAGAAGCGATAAATCTGAAACCATAATTCTGAGAGGCATATGCTTTATACTATTATCCATCAGCATAAGATTGTTATAACAACCTTCCATTAATCTTGGAATGTTGCCATGTGTCACCCCCTCCCTTGGCACACTTTTCAAAAGGTTCACAATATAAATCATGTGACGGTGAAGCGCTCATCTTTGAATTCTAACCAATGCAATTAACCTCCCCTACATGATTACCAAAGACTTATTATCTATTGGGCGTTTCAAATATAAGGGATTTGACCTTTGACTGCACATTCTTCTTACAATAAATATAGGCTTTGGAGACCTGCTTGGAGTGTTCTTCAAATCAGATCAAGTCTGAAGGCTTTGCACAATGTCCAAACGAAGTAGCAACCACGCCGCCACAATCTGCTGATTAATTGATGTGCACTGCCTGTTCTCATAGAAAACAGTCTTCGCTACAACCTATATCAATCTGAAGATGGCCCCCAATGTGACTGGATCTCTGTTTAAATAAAAAAATCTCATAACAGGGAGTTATAATATTTTTTGAGTATATGTATCATAAGTAAAAAAGGTTTGAATTTTAACTACTCAACAAAAAAGAGGATATGCTGTACATAAATTATAAAGTTTCTCAAAAACAATAGGGAAAAATATTTCACATAGTTCATGCAATTAAGTATGTGTAAATTTGAAGTATGAGTACAAACAATGCTAAGAACTTACAAGATTCTTACATAATGAAAGACACCAACCCAAATAAACCTGGAATTGAATAGTGACGTGAGAGTAGAGACTCGAGAGCATTTGAAACCACCAATAAAAAACAGAAATAGGATCAAAAACTAATAACTTGCATGGAAAAATTGAAGGTCGTGAACTTCACAATGGAAAGTGACCCATAATATGTTGAGCCCACAACAATTCTAGTGAAACCTGGTTGTCATAGCAGAATAGATACAAACATAAATTTGTTAAGATATATGTCTCAAGCACACTACAAAGACAAATATAGTTATCTTAGTGAACACCAAGCCTCGATGATTAAGAGGTTGACTTCTTTTCTATTCTATTTCCAAGGGAAACATTCAGTGTAATATCAAGGACTTTTATTAAACACAACGAAACACAAAAAAGGTTCATAGAAAAATGAAAGCAATAGAGATACTCAAACCAACTTAAAACACATGTGAATTTCGAAACAAGTATTTTGTGTGCATAAAGGTAAAGCCAATTTAAAAACATGCAGCCGGTTCTTGAGGGTATCTCATCCTTGGGCTTAATAATGCTTATGCATACATTTTTTTCTATATCTGACCTGGGTAAGACGAGATTTATAGAGTACAATCATGTTTACTTTTGGGAGGTATATTCTCAAATTTCATGGATCAAGATGACTCTGCTTAGTTCATATAAAAGAAATTTGATTTGAGACACAAAATAATATATCATGGTCAAGATATATAACGTAGATTCACTAGTAAAATGGAGTTGCTAAGAGGAAGAATAAGTTTGTCATTGAGAAGGTTGCATGTTTTTTTTTAAGAGAAAACAATCATAAACTATTAGTTTGTCTATTTAACTTAATGTTTAAATGTGGATTATATTTAAGTTAATGTTTAGATATAATCCACACGAGAGTACAATTAGATGTTGTTCCTCTTGAAAAAATAGAGTGGAATAAATTCTTAAGTTGGACAACTCAAAACTTGTAAATATGTGGCTTAGGTTTATAGAAATGAAAGAATATGAATCCCACGAGCCATTCTTATATTATGGTGGAATGCTCAAAAGAGTTGAAATCACATCACTATTTGATCTAATCCATTTGGAAGTGATTCACAATTTTTTGTTTGTCTCATGAGAAAACCTCAAGCACTAATTTGTTGAAATATTATTGAAGTATATTGAATTCAAATTCAATTTAAATCTTAACAAATTAGTCATGGGTTGACTTACACTTTGAGTTGACTAGCGTATTTTATTAATTGTTTAGGGAAATTAAATCAACTTCTAACATGAACTTATTGTAGGATTCACTACAATTCGAAAACCTGGAAATGAACTCATTGGTAATGATTAAGGTCATATTGGAAATTCCACAATAAAATAATATTGTTATCCTAACTGTGGTTTTCTCAATATGGGGTTAGGCCTGATCAAAAGGATTCTAGGTCTGTGGCTATAGCAACCATAACAACCCTTACTACTTTTCCATCTGGTGGATCAACATCAACTCAATCAATAGAATAAAAACGTTATGGCTTTTTGGCTCTATAACTCAATCTGATATATATTAAGTTGTTGGTCTCTATGTCTATCGATATGTTTCAGACTCAATGACTATGATGTGAAAATTGAAGCATAAGTTTCAAATATAATTCAAAACACATACTTGGTAGATGTTAGCCAGGCTCAAACACAACTCTATGCCTAGATAGTAAGGATGATTTGGTGGAGTGAGGGAGAAGATGTGGGTACAAGTGCACTGGTTTCGAAATTTGGGCATGGGGTATATGTATAGAGAGGAGTACAGAAATTTCAGATACATACATACATACATATATATATATATATATATATATATCTATATATATATATATATATATATATATATATATATATCTATATATATATATATCTATATATATATATATATATATATATATATATATATATATATATATATATATATATATGATGCTGGAAAGTAGTAAAATACATACTTAAGACAAAGACAATGGTATTAACTATGACAATGACAACATGGCAATCAGAATTTCTAGTTGACATTCATGGCTTGACAATGGTTGTTGGATATACTTCCAAAAAGGGGCATTTGTATAAGCAACCAACCTTTTCTCCAATACATGCTAAAGTTGAAAACACTCATCTTAGTGTTGTAATTGTGACTTGAACATGCTCTAAAGAGTTTGAAAAAAAAAAGATTCAACTAGGTTTGTCACATCCCCTTGTGATGTACATTATGAATTCATGAAACAATTGTTCTTGATGAAAATATTAATACAAGATGGATAGCATATAAAAACAGTTCTTGGAAAAAAATTTAATCAATTTCTTCCATTGTAGATATATAAGTACAAAACACACTTGAATGTTTACTATATAAGCATTTCTATTGTTGTGAATTTTGATTCTTAATGTGTGGAATGCAGTGGGAGTAGTGTTGATCATAGTGGGTTTATTACCCTGGGACAAATAAGATGGCTATAAAAACATTTGTTCAAGTGAAGTATCTTTCTCAAGTGAAAATATAGTTGAATATGCCCATGATATCGATGCCACCCTTGAAATTTCATGGTCGTTATTACAAAATCACCTTAATTAGATCATCACTTGCTTTTGCAACTGACTGAATAGACTTCCACATTTTCATCTGACATGAAATATTTTTGGAGTATAATTCTATACGTAATATTAATTCCCCATAAGAGACACAATATCAATGTCACAAAGGACACATACAAAGTTGCCTACTCTAAGAGAAATTGTGAAATTAGAAAAACAATCACATATCCATCTGTTCCCTAGAATGTTTAAGACAAATATGTTTTGAATTATTGCATGACAAAAATTCCAATTCGCGTAACAATTTAACAAATTAATGATTAAAATTGTAGTGAGGTATATAAAGGTTTGGATTAGGGGAAAGTGTATCCTGAAACTTCTTGGGTAAATATGACATTGTTTGGTACATACAAAACAAATTCACCGAGAATATACTAATCGGAAGATACAAATGAATTTTGAAGATATAAGTGACACGTCGAGGGTAAATCCAAGGTGACGATAATTTACATCTGTGTGTGACTTAGTATTACCTAATTGGTTATAGTGCTGCACCTGCCAACATTCAAGGGGTATCCCCAATATGTGGTCCCAATTATACCTCATATCATTTGGGATAGGAGCCCCATCTAGAATATGACTCGGTTATAGTTTTCTTAAAGGTTTTCCTTGGCTCTAACTATCAACAATAGAGAGGAACCCAAATGTTCCTTCGAAAAGCAAGTGAGTGTGCCTGGTGAGTGTCCGTTTATAGGTGTGTCAAGATTATTCTACTACAGGGGGAAATGAAAGTGAGCCTCTAAGAGAGAGGTAATAGTACAACCCTAGTAGAGACACATGAATAGAAAAGATTCGCTAACATCTAGCGGAATAGTCCACCAAGATGCAATAATCATTGCAAGCATTACAACACATTCTCAATATGTTGAGGACTAAAATAACCGAAATAGTTCAACTACTTTAGTATAGGTGAAATTGTAACAACCTTGGTGAAAATTCCATGTAATAAAAGTTAATAAAGGAAAAATAAGACCAAGGGTAAGGGACATTTTTTCTAAGTTGAATGTTGGGCAAATATATCCTAGTGGGAATCACTGGATGTGTTTAAGGCTAAAGGAAATTAGCAAAGGCAAAGGAAAAGGCATTAGAAAGGAAAAAAGGAATTTTTGGCACATTTATTTATGAAAATAAAGGAAAATAGGAGAAAAGAGAGGTGAAATATCATGGGTTGCATGTAAGGAGGAAACAAAAGGAAAATAATGGAAATTAAAGAATATAGAGGCCTCGTTGGTAAAAATGCTTCTGAGGATGAGTGGGGAGGCTTGGTTAATGTAAGCTTCATCAGTTCAATTTTGGAGCTCTCTCATTATTCTCTCTCTCTCACTCTTGGATGCTTAGAATTTTCTTGGAGCACTCTAGCTTTGGAGAAAGGAAGGAAAAGAAAGAAAACGGAAAGGAAGGAAAAGAAAGCAAACGGAAAGGAAGGAAAGAAAGGATAATTCAAGGAAGAGCAGGATCAAGAAAGTTTAGCGGGAATAGTTGCATGCAACATATTGCATGTATGATTTCCTTGATGGTTTTGACATGCATGGCTTTGCATGTTGGCGTATGGTTCTATTGTTGTCGGCGGAATCATTTTGTCAGGTTATGACAGTGGTTTTTAGCCTAGCCTTGCCTTTTTTCATATGCCATAGTGTGTTTGTACATTGATCTTCATTTTGATCTTTGGAATTGCGGACATGGTCTCAAGGTTCATTCCCAAAGGCCTAGGAATACCTTGACTGGTTTCGGCAGGATACATCGTAAAGCGTGAGGGAGGTGTCTCAGTTTAGGGCCTCATGATCCAGGATTGGATTGGGTAAAGCCTTAGAGACAAGAATACAAAAATTTCCTAAAGAATAGTGATGGATTTCAGATGGAATTCCAAATTGGGTTTAGTTTTGTGATCAGAGCAATGGTTTTAGTGTGATCACAGAATGGTGAGGTTGGACGTGATTTAACCTCTAGATTCCCTTGGTTGTTTTTGGATTGGTTTTTCCACGAGATCCCACATTCATGCTTGGAATATAGAACAGGGGTGACTAGTTGAAAGAAATATTTGGTCTAGCCATGTCTATTATCAGGTGATACGTGTAAGTCCCGAACCTGGTTAAATATTCCTATCTTTAATAAAATATAAGTTATCTTTCTTTTTTACTTATTTATATGTGGATTTAATTGTTGTTATCTCAATATTGTTTTCATGGTTTTACGTTGGTTATAAGCATGGTTAAGTGACTAGGTTCATGTCATGGTTATTTAATGTATTTACTTGTAATTGTTAAAATGATGGATGCAAGACCTAAGTGATGTCATAACAGTTCAAAGGCGAAGGTGGTGATCCTTCTTGTTATGTCTCATAAGAATTTTCAACCATTCATGCTTTGTCTTGTATCCTATACCTATAGATTGTATTGATGCCAAGTGTTTGATAGAATGTCAGTCCCGGTTGGGGATGGTCAGGCCTAGTTGTCAAGTTAGTTTTTGGTTTATTAGTCTTCTCTTCACATGTTTAATGGATGCTTGAAGTTACAACAAGTTCTGGGCAATGGCCAAAATTATGGCCTTGAAAAGTGCCTTAAATCCTGTAGACTCTGACACAAGTCAGTTGGAAATAGTCCATGGATGTAGACATGAAGACTTGTGGGAGCACCCAGAGCTCTCTGGATGTTGGCGTGCCATTGAATCGGAGCATCCATAGGTCTAATAGCTTAAAAAATCAGTGGGACCTAACGACATGATACTTGTGTAGTTTCGATGGCTCTTGGGAGTGTTGTTGTCAATGTGGAAGGTATGTTTGATGGGTTTTTGTCAATTCCACTTTATTAAGGATACCTAGAACGTTAAGTCATATCATAGTAGCATCTTGCCACATGTTTACCTCGGTTGGTTGGTTACTTGGGTAGATATGGGAAAGGGTTTTACAGAGTGGTATCAGAGCAAGGTTGTGCTCTCTTTAGGTCATATTTGATACCATAGCGTGGTATGAGAGTATGGTTCACCCCTTCGGCTGGATGGGAAATGTGTTGGTCATGCATTCATGTCAGTTTCCTATGTGTATCTTATGCTTGTATTCTGTGTGCGTGTTGCATTTATATGGTGTAGATCATGGTTGTAGTGATGTCGCCATGTGAAGGTTGAGGTCGTTATTGTGGGATGTGTCGTCATGAGTGTATGGCTATATATGCATTTGTTATGAATGTATGATAGGTAGGACATGAACTGTGAGGTGATTGTATCAAATTAGGTCATCATGATGTTCTCGGTCATTATGATGTTGATCTGTTGGTTGAGATAGAGCAAGAGATGCAGATAGTCAAAGTGAAGTTGCAACATTGGACCACGAGGCAAGAGCATGTTGTCATACATGTTTGGATGTTGGGCATGCTGGTATGTTAGTTAATGAATTGTTATATGCATTAGGGTTATATACATTAGGTTTATGTACGTGTCTATTAATTTTATGGTTACATACATGATAGATGTTAGCTTATTAGTGTTGTCATATGCACATGTGTTTGATAGTCATGAATGATAGTAACATGTGGTTGTAGGAATTTCTATTGTTGTTTTATGTTACATAACTTGATGATTGTTTTATATGTTGTTGATGTGTATGTTATATGTTAATTTTTTTTTGTTATATGATAGTTATCCTAATGGTTAATTTATATGTAGTTGATGAGCATGATATATAACTTGTTGTTGTTATGTGCTAGTAACTTGATGATTAGGGTTATTACATTAAGATCTTGATGTTATATGTATCATGCTAAATTGGATTGGCCTATGCAGATGGTTAGGGTTAAGGCATTCAGGTATGAGTCGAATTATTTGTGACATTGTGTTGTAAAAATCTATACTACTCATACATATGTGATTTCTATGCATAAATGACAAATGCTTATGAATTTATGATGTGAACATGTTAGCTAGTGACTATTATGGGTATCATGACCTTATTTATCTTTTATTTGATATGTCGTGAAGTTATATCATGCTAATCTGGATTGATTGTGCAGTAAAGATGGCCTCCCTTGAGATATAATAAGGCATTAGCTTTCTTGTGTCATTTACCTGGTGCTTGAATGTTTTATTACGTCATTAATTGGTGTTTGAGTGTTGGTGTCTATTATGTTGTGTATTTGTCATCTGAATGTTTGATTAATTTCATGATATGAGTACGTGTCTATAAGATTTCCTGAATGAACGATCTTCTTTTAATATGATTCTACTAACACATATGTGTTCAGATAGATGGCATGTACTTGAGTGTAATAGGTGACAATTGTAGTGTTATGTTTAATGAGTATGAGTTGACTATAAATTATGACATGATTACTAGTCTTGGTAAAGGTTGATTTCCAATTGATAGATATGATTGTCTTCATATTTGGAACATGTGTTTGACATGTGTAAATAGTGCAGGAAACATGCTTGGTATTGGCATGAGAAGGTAATAGTTGATGTGTTTTATATAACTAACAGTTGGGCGATGTGACAATGCATAGTAACACTCAATTACAACAATGAAAAGGTCAAAGAAAGGAATTGGGCCAGAATTCTTTTGGCTATGTTTAGGAACCCTAATTCCAAACGAATGAGTGCTTTTCATATAGGAAGTCCTCTTAACCTTAATCTTGTCTAAAAATAAGTGGATACGTGCTAGATTCATGAACTTGTATTCGACAGGGATATTAGCTAGCCTCTAGTTACATGTGGATCTGTCAAGGGAATTGGAGTCCCTTGGGAGATGGCATGGACGTGTTCAGTTGTAAGAAATGTGCTTGGCACAACAAGGTAAGGTAACTAGTGTATTTTTATGTTTATTTAAAAATTGATAGTTATGAGTTAATGGTAGTATGATGCAAGGGATTACATGGAAAATAAATGGCCATGGAATATTGAAGAAGGCTCAGGTTGAGCTTTCCCTTGGAAGCATTCAGAACCATGGGAATTGAGTCATGCTGTGTGTTTTTAGTCTTGTTCTTTTGGTATCTTGGTGATTTGTTGTGCTTGATTTCAGTTTTGTTTGCATCTTGTGCATGGCCATGCCACTTTGGTTGTCGTGTCGTATTCTTGTTGCTTTTCCATGGTTTTCTTCTTGTTTGTTTTTTGTCTTTCATGTTTATGTTTAGGCTCTAGGGAATTGGTTGGGAAAGAGGAAATGTAATGGAGCCCAGGGAGAGCTGAATGAAACCCAACAAGTGATGTAAGGATTGGATGAAGCTTAGTGCATGTATGAGGGCACCTGAAGGCAAGCGTATAACAACCAGTTGGATTGGTTGGGTTGATTGGTGTAAATGGATGATGGCAGGAAAATCATGAGAAAATTGATTAGGAAAGTTAAAGTAAATATATTTGAGGTGCTAGATGCTTTATATACATTGGGAATTGTTGTTCTCGATGTTGTATGGACAAAGGAAGTTCTCTTAACCTTGACCTTATGATATATAGTAATTACGTTGTGATCATGATTATGTTGACTATATCGTGACTATTTTGTGCTAATGTTATATATATGTATGTATGTATGTATCTATGTCACTTTCCGTCAGGGTCATAAGGAATTGTTCTGATGGAGGAATGATTTCTTATGCATGTGAATAGAATGAAGAGATTCTTGGTTCATGAGGAATCAGGCGGGAAGAGTAGTCTGTCATATCTCTGAGGTCAGTATCATGTGGATATGAATTGATATTATGTGATTATATTATGTCTATGTTTATGTTATGGATAGGCGAATTCTAAGACACATTAGTGGAATGAAAACAATGCGATCTATGACATGTTGTGATAAGTATGGATCACGGAGAGACGTTAAAAGAAAGGTTGCTTAATAGAGACAATGTGATTTTGGATGTGATTTCTCTTGGACACTTAGATTTTTCTTCGAGCACTTTTGCATTGGAGCAAGAAAGGCAAAGAAGGAAAGAGGAAGTAAATATTATGTAGGGAAAGGCAGGGTCAAGCAGTTACAACAAGCTTCATTGCAGGTATCAATTTGCATGTGTATTTTCCTTGTTAGATTTGGCATGCATGGGATTGCATGCCTTTCGCTTCTACCATGGCATGGGTTTTCTAGGTATGACAGTGTTTTTAGCCTAGCCTTGTCATTTCCCTATATCTTTGATGAGATAGGTTCTCTCATGCATTTTGTGGGGCATGAACAGATTGGATTCAAGGTTGTGTGGGGTGGATCTCCAAATTGAAAAAAACATGGTGGTAGTGGTCCCTCAACCAGATTGAGGATGCACAAAGCCACTGGCCTAGTAACAACTAAACCAGACAATGGGTTGCGGTAAATCCAGATTGTGTGCCTCGGTGGGCCTAGGAATCATTTTTGGTGAATGGTGGGATATATGGTAAAGCCAAGAGCTAGATGTTCTCTTCATTGGGCCTAGTGATTCCAGGATGGAATGCACGGTAAATCCTGGAGAGTATGTCTCGGTGTAGGGCCTAGTGATTCCTGGATCACACTGTAAATGCATGGTAAAGCCTGCGAGACTATGAGGCACTCAAATTCCTCACAGTGTAGATGGAGAACTCCAGTGGCATCCACATTGATTGGTATTTTTTTTATGTGTTGTATGAGTCCCATATTCATGCTTGGAATATGGCATGGGGGCGATTGGCTAAAGAGAGACTCAGCTCAACCAATCTATGGTCGAGTGGAACGTGGTAGTCCCATCACCTATTGGTTCATTGCATTATTAATGGAAAATTGATTCCCTTGATTTTCATGTGCAAATGTAATAATGTATATATGGATTTTGATGGTTGATATGTCCATTGTATTTATGTTCCTATTATGCTGCTTACATGTACATTTCATGACAACCTCTATGTATGATTCTCAACATGTTTTTACCTGTATATGAATGGATAATGTGTTTATGACTTAATGGAGGATAATGCAGCAAATGGCATGAGGGAACGATGGTTCATAGCGATTCTCAGATAAGTATGAGATACCTACTCTTAATTCTGTTATTTACACCTATAGGTTACATCTTTATGATATGTTTGACAAAATGCATATGCATATCTTTATGGTGATTCATCTTATTTCTTTTGCATCCTTGTTTCCTTGTATCCTTACGAATTCTAAGTGATAATTTCATTCTGGGTAGTGTCCTGGGCTCTCAGCAAGGTGGCTCAAATCCTAGAATGCTAGCAAAAACAGAGTGTTAGTTTGAGACTAACTTGCCTAGGCAGTGTCTTGGAAGCATTATAAAGCACTTGGCGAGTGTCTAGGGAGTGTTAGTCCTCATAGTAACTCATCTTGGCAGTGTCTAGGGAGCACTATAAAGTACCTTGCCAGTGTCTAGGGAGAATTAATCCTGAAACTAACTCGCTTGGGAAGTGTCTATGGAGCGTTACCCTGGCCTAAGTTTTCTCAAACAATAGTAGGACCCAGGGACAGGTAGTATAAGTGGCTGACCTGTCTTCTAAAGTTTATGTGGATGATGTTGGATGACTATGTGTGATTTTCTGTAGATTCCATTTCCTTAATGTCACCAAGGAGGTTGAATCTTCTCATAGTGGCGTCTCGTCGCATGTTTACACTGGTTGGCCGATTGCTTGGATAGATGTGGGAGGAGGGTGTTACAAAGTGGTATCGGAGCATGGTTCAATTATCAGAGTGGATGGTTGAAGGTGTGGGTCATGCATGCATGTCAGTTTCATTTGTGTCTTTTATACTTGCATTTCATGTTCTTCTTGCATTGGCTTGATGATTGATTATGGTTTAGTACGGTTGTTATGGAGAATTTGATGTTAATTTCATGAAATGTGTTGGTCATGAGTATGTGACTGGTTGTGTATGGATTATATGTCGCTTACGTGTTTATTTTATGATACCTACTTACATCATTATATGTTAGGTTACGATTTTGAATATTTTGATTACATGCATCAATCTTGTAGGTTGATTACAAGAACTGATCGATTATGTTCGACTACATGTGATTGTGCATATTGGTAGTTGGTTTGGCATTGCTTATGCATACTATTGGTTGCATGTGGCAATATGTACAATGGAGTAATGGTTGTTTTCATGCATGAAGTCATGGTTTGTGTAGTTGACATGGTCATGCGTTGTTGACTGGACTCTTGATGGAATGATGTGTATATGGTTTGGTACTCATTTTTTATGTGTGTGTATATATAGTTGTTATGTGTGAATGGTCTTGGTTATGATTATGCATGTATAGCGGGTGAAATATTCCCTGTGAAGTAATTGTATGTAATTTAGGTCGTCATGACGCTATTAGTTGTTATGATGCTAATGTGTTGGCTGAGATAGACCAAGAGATGCAGATCATCATAATGAGGTTGCAGCATTGGACTTTGTGGTAAGAGAAGAATGTCATACACATATTGTATGTTGGGCATGCAGGTATGTAAGTTAAGGATTTTTATATGCATTAGGTTTATATACATGTCTTTTGATGTTATGGTTACATTCATGATAGATGTTAGATGGTTAGTGTGGTTATATTCACATGTGTCAGATAGTCAAGAATGATAGTAGCTTGCAGTTGTATGCATTGCTATTGTTGTTTTATATTAAATAACCTCATGATTATGTTATATATTGTTGATGAGTATGTTATAGGTTAACTTGTTGATTGTTAGATGAAGTTAGCTCAGCGATTCGGTTTTATGCTTTTGATGAGAATGATATATAGCTTGGTGTTGTTATCTGATATTAACTTGATGATTAGAGTTATTTCATTGAGATATTGATGTTGTAGTTTGGATTGGTCATATGCGTGATGGTTATGTTCATTGCATTGAAGATATTGATGTTATATGTATTGTGCTAACCTAGTTTGGCATATGCAGATGGTTATGGTTTCAATATTCAGGTATGAGCCGACATATTTGTGATATGATGTGGTACTAATCTAGATGGATCATACATATGTGATTGTTATACATGAACAACCAATTCTTTTGAGATTATGATGTGAACATGTTGGTTAGTTACTGTTAAGGATATCATGATTTATGTTTGAGTTGATATAGTTGTATCATGCTAACCTAGAGTTATTATGTTGAAAAGATAGCCTCCCCCAATATACATTAAGGTATGAGTTTTCTTATGTCGTATATTTGGTGCTTGATTGTTTGATTATGACATATATTTGGCGTTTGAGTGTTTGGTGTCTAGTTAATTTATATAAGATGGTATGCTGCAAGTTGGTTGAATGTTCGATGAATTGCATAATATGAGTATGTGTTCCAATGATTTTGTTTTAAGATTATTGACTAACATATATGTGTTGAGATAGTTGATATGTATTTAAATGTAGTTGATAGTTGTAGCATTATCTCTAATGGATGTGAGTTGACTATGGATTATGACATGATTGTTTGTAAAAGTAGATTTCAAATTGATAGATATCATTGTCTTGATATTTGGAACATGTGGTTGACATGTGTGAGAATTTTCAGGGTAACATACCTATTATTAGCGTGATGAGGTAATAATTGATGTTTTTATATAACTAATAGTTGGGTGACGTGACAATATATAGTAAGACGCAGTTGTAGCAGGGTAAAGGTAAAAGAAAGGAATCAAGTAAGAATTCCTTTGTCCATGTTTGGAAACCCTAATTCCAAATGAACGAGTGCTTTACATGCAGGAAGCCTTATTAGCCTTAATCTAGACTGACATTATGTGGATACATGCTATATTCATCAACATGTACTTGACATGTATATTATCTAGATTTTAGTTATAGGAGGATCTATCAAAGGATTGGATTCCCTTGAGAGATGGCATGGTTGTCTTCAGTTGCAAGAAACGTGCTTGGAACAACAAGATGAGGTAACTGGTGTATTGTTATGCTTATTTATACATTGGCAGATATGTGTTAATGATAGTATAATGCAGGGATTTGCAAGGCAAGAGAGACTACCATGAAATCCTGAAGAGGGCTTTGGCTGAGTTTCCCCAGGAACCATGGGGATCGAGTCATGGTGTTTGTTGTTAGTCTTGTGCTTTTGGTATTTTGTGATTATCATGCTTGATTTTCAAGTTTGATTATGTTTGGTGCATAGCTATTTCACTTTGGTTCTGGAGTCCTGTTGTTACTGGTTTTCATGGTTTTCTTCTTATTGTTGTTTCCATTCTTACCTTTTATGTTTTGAGTCTGGGGAATTGATTGGGAAAGAGGAAAGTTAATGTAGCTCGAGGATAGCTATGTGGTACCAAAGAGGTGATGTAAGACTCATATGAATCTCCGTGCATGAGTGATCATAGCGGAAGGTAAGACTATGATAGTTGTTTGGACTAGTTGGGATCATTGTGGTAAATGGACCATGGAAGTATAGACATGAGAAAGGTAACTAGAAAAGTAGAGTAAATGGATCTAAAGCATCATATGCCTTGGCTATGTTGGGAACTATTGTTCTCAATATCATGCACGTCGTGCATGAATAAAGAAGTTCTCTTAACCTTGACCTTATGTTATCTAGAAATTTTGTTATGATCATGATTATGTTGATGTTTATATATGTATATGCGTAGGTACGTATGTATGCCATTGTCTCACAGGATCATGATTATTTTATGCTAATGTTTATATACGTATGTATGTATCCATGTATCTATGTTATTGTCTAACAAGGTTGTTAGGGATCATTCTTGTGAAGGGATAATTGCTTACGCAACTGAATGGCATGAAGAGGTTCCTGGTTCATGAGCAATCAAGTGGGAAGAGTAGTCATGAAAAATATACGAGGTTAGTATCCTGTCATTATGAGTTGATATTATGTGATTATATTAGGTCTATGTTATCAACGGGTTATACCAAGGGATACATCAGCAAAGTGAAAGTAGTATGGTCTGCGACATGCTAGGATAAGCATGAATAAGACACTGGAAGCAAGGTTTCTTGATAAGGACAGTGTGGTTTTGGATGTGTGGTACTATTGTTGTGCGTAAATTGTATATGTTGTACATGTTTCATATATGATTCAGGCACTTGTGATGTTGTGTATACATAGCATGTGTACACGTTATTTATGCAATGTTATGTACAAGATGGTACAAATAACGTTGTGTGAATATTGCATATGGGGTGTTATATACATATTGTATTGTATTCATCATGTATATACGGCGACTGCGCATATGGTGCTCTCTGCATGTTGGATATGCAGTGTTGTGTACGGATGATTCTATGTACATGTTCGATATGCAGTGTTGTATACATGTGGTGTTGCGTGCATGTTGTACATATGGTGCTATGTACAAATGGTGTTGTATGAATGATTGTACAAGTGGTGTTGTGAGCATGTGGTGTCGTGTAGATGTTGTACATACAGTGCTATGACCGTGCATTGTTGTGTACATGTCGTGCATGTGATGCTACGTACATATGGTGCCGTGTAAACATCGTCCGTGTGGTAATGTGTACATGTGGTCATGTGTACATGTTGTATAGTGGTGTAGTGTAAATGTGGCATTGTGTACACATTGTGCATGTGGCGTCGTGTACTTGTGATGTTGTGAACATGTTGTGTAAGTGGTGCAGTGTATAGGTGGTACAGTGTACATGTTATACATATGGTACTGGTGTATGTGTGATATTGTGTGCATGTCGTCGATGTTGTGTTATGGGCATGTGGTATTATGTATGTGCATCATGTAGTCATGGTATTTCCGTGTGCATACTCGTTGTGTTGTACTCTATGTAGGTACATGTATTGGGTGGTATTGCACATCGGGTATAGATGGATGCACTATGTTGTACACTGGTTGTAGGTGTATGAGTTTTATGTCAGGTGTAGGTGCATGTTGGATGGTGTTGTGTGTTAGGTGTGGTTGTATGTGTGTAATTCACACTATGGATATGAGTGTACGGTTGAGGAAAAGGCACCGGGTGTTATTCTGGTGTGGCAACTGATCTAGAGTGTGTACGGGATACAGGCAAAGCAAGAACCTAAGGATTCATTAAAGGATAAGTATCGATATATTATTTTAGTTTCACTATGCATGTGATTTATGATTATGATATATGATGACTATATGTGATCTATGCTTATGGTTTATTATGGTTACATGTCATTTATGATTTTAATGGTTATGTTTTGAGCTAACCTGATGTGATATTTTTATACATGTTGATTTTGTCAAATAACCTATTTTGACTTGTTGTGACAAGAAGCGAAGGGGACTGCAAATGTACCTTATTGACGAGCTACCAATGAGGTATGATGTGAATTTATTTCAATTTATTTTAAATCTAATGGAAGTTATGTGCTTAGTATAGGAATGTATGAAATGCTCGTTTGGGTGGTTGAAATCAATTATAAGAATTCGATGCAGGCCTAAACCTGCAACCCCAGAATCTTTCTGCACTTATGCATATAAAGCATGCACCTCAATTAATTGCCCAATTCCACTTCAACACAAGGCAATTTTCAACAAATGTGCGGAAGCTTGTAATTTCACATTCCTGGCAAATTCATATTCTACCATTTACTGCAGAAACTTTTTTCCCAACATATAGTTTAACTTTATAATTCAAAAATTTAAAGAGATTCGCACTTATGCCAATGCTCACAATTTATTTCAAACAGAATTCAATCTGATGAGAATTCAAGTCAAACAATCTGGCCATGCCATTTAAATTACCTCCATCCAGTTGAATAACACAGGACTTCAGCCTTTCATCTAAATTGGGTCTTCATTTACAATCAGCCAGTGCTCTCTGCACACACATTCACTATGATAAAGTATTGGTAGCGCTTAGGGCTTTTCTGCGTTGTGTCTTTGCATCAGTTTGCCATCAAATTATACAATTCAATGTTCTTTGCTTCCCTACGCTTATGTATACATTACAATCTCTTGGAGTAGTTTTCTAGAAGGCGTTGGTTTCCTAAACTTCTTTTCAACCTGTAGCTACATTCTAACAGTGTTCAATATATTTCAATATGAAATAAAAAAACAATGTTTATATGCCCACAACGTTCCATTCCTTCAACTGGATTTTCATTGCATTATATCTATACCAAAAAACGCTCCTCTTTTTGTTTATGTTTGACAGAAATCTTCTTAATTACTCGAACCAGGATTGTAAATCTGTATATGCCCTTATTTGCATACCAAACCACATCAATACATTCATTTCCTCGCTTCATACTTTGAACGACGAATTATAATGTACTGTATTTCCATTACCACAGATTGATCTCCATGGTTCATAGACTTCTATGATGGCATCACTCATTTAACGTTTCCGTACAATTACCATTTAAATGCTGTGTTGACTCTGTGGTAATTCTACAATTGGATTTGGTTATTAACACAAGAACACGTTTGAAAAAGACCCAATCAAACAACTTACTGTTCACCGAAGTTTCCACGTTCCTAAAGAGGTTGCACCCATCTCTTCTTTGCTTTCCAAGCTTTTAACACTGCCAACACACCAATTCCCACATCACTGGTTAACACCTCTTAGTCCATCGTTACAATTTTGTAAAGTGCTCCTCGCCTGAACTGCTCCAGTTGGGTCGATTATGCCTTTGTAGGATCTCTGCGTACATTCCAGAAGATGCAAAATGCCAGTTTCTTCATCAAAAAGGCCAGTTACTGCTTTTTTTCCCACAACATCGATTTATTGAATTTTAATCGAGTCTTCAACGTTTTCAATGATCTCTGTTCAAAATTAAACTTGAACGCTTTTTGGATTCTTCCGGAGCTCACGACTTCATACTCACTGGCACCCTCCTTTGTACTTTATTGTTGTCCATCAAACTCCAGATCGGGATAAAGTGGTCCATTCATTTGACACAAATAAGCTTATGCGTGGATTTATTCAACACAGTTAACAATTGTTATATTAATAACCATCCTTTCAGCTTGGGCGCACAAATCAATCTTACAATTTCTTTTAATTACCTACTTCCTTTGGTCGATCTTTCCAACAACCGATACTTCAATCATATATACTTTTAACTAGAAATACATATAACTTTCACAATCAATCATATATACTTTTAACTAGAAATACATATAACTTTCACAATCAATCAACCAATGTATATAAACTGAAACAAACCAATGACTTACAAACTTTTGTTGGTTAGATATTTCAGATTGATGGCCCTTACAATTGCCTAGAGGCTTTCAAGCTTTGGCTGTCCAAGCTTCACTTTCTCCTCTCTATTCTATCCTATCTACCCCCATTTTCCTTTGAGGCTCATAAATTTATACAATTTGAATTGAACCAATTCTGGTTCATATCCCTTTAATCACTCAACAAAATCCCCAAATATCTCAACAAATCCTAAAATCACTTTTGAATCCCTAAGGATCCTCTCTCACCCAAAATTAATGAAACTAACTTCTAAATTAAAATTTCTCATCCCTTTACATCCTCAACTGACCAAACTCTCTCATATTTGAGAATTATTTACAAAATCCTCACTTTTAGAATTTATCTCCTATTTTATTTAAAAATACCAAATTAATTAATAAAACAATTAAAATGTCGCACCCTCCTTTATTACATAAATAAAAAATGAAAGTTGGCCTTGATGCTCCTGCATTAGTCTCCCAAGTTTGAAATTAATCATGATCGCCTCATCATGTGTTCAGATCTCTATTTGCCTGGATCCCATATCTTGTGCTGCAACTTTCCATTTGTTGCTACTTCTGTCTGTTGTGCTCCTCTAGGTCTCCATATCTTATGATGTCTTGCTCCACTAGCTGCACTTTCACAATCTGTCTCTGTCTTTATTTTGCTGCTGCTTCTGCTACTTCTCTTCCTTGCTTGTTATAGGGAAAAGTGTCTATTTAGAACTGCTCTATCCCACTAAGGTGTGACAGCTGCCTTAGAAACAAACAGAGAAAAGCTAATTTTGTTTTTCATTTATGAATTATAGATAGAGAGGAACAGAAAGACCAACCTTTGTCTTGCGCCAATCTCTTGATTTGATCCCTCTCTTCTTTGATAGTCCTCAGCTACCTGCTCCCTTGCACGCCCAGCTTCATAAAGTACCTGTAAGATCACAGAAGCATGGCACTATACAAAGACATGGATCTATAATCATAAACAATCTGGAGTTTGATGGACAACAATAAAGTACAAAGGAGAGCGCCAGTGAGTATCCATGACACAAAAGCATGGAGGAAAACTCAAATAGCTTTTATTAATAAACAAGAAAAGAGCCAAGAGGAGTTACAACCGGTTGTTCTGACCCAGCATCAACCTCCCAGCAAAGAAACCCCTCTTCACCTCAAACAAAGCTTAGACCACCCAACGATCTGATGTTTGTCTTAGGAAACCAACAACAATTCCATACAATATGCAAAATTCTAGCCTCTGGATCTCTGGGATGAGGGATCCATATATAGATATCTGTAAGGGGGATGAGTTAACTTGTGATTTGATTAGTGTCTTCTCTCTGATAGTTCTTGTTTCCACTTGGAGACTGAGGGCCTCTTACTCATCCTTGGTCGAATTCAGTGAGGCAAGTGTCACAGGAGAAGATTCTGGAAGCTTCCATTTCCTCTCCACCTCGCGGAATGACACTGCCGTTTGTCATTTCTTACCCATCACACCCCACAGAAGGGACTTTTGAAATGAAACGCACCCTCACAGTGTATTTGGGTGAGATGCAATGCACTTAGCCAGTGGAGCAGCTGCAATGATCATGTTTTGACCAATTTTGAGCAGTTTCTCATGGAGAACTTCTGGGAGAAGTTGTAATTTGTTGACCTTGTTCCTTTAGGGGTTAGAACAACACTTTTAGGGACTTAGGAGCCCTTGGTTTATGGAAATTTCATGCTTGGGGTTGTAGGGCCTAAAAATGTATATAACAGTTGCCCCCTAAAGTATGAGGCCGTTAATCTTTTAGTGTCGGGTGAAATGCTTTATCATGAGGATCCGAAGTTCTTTCAATGCTGGGAGGAGACCTGTAATAAGATACAATACAATACATTATCTTTATACTATTTTCATGATCTAGCTGAGGCGAGCATTCCCATGCTCAGCTTTATAAATTCATTTTCATGTACATAGGACAGACAACCGTCTCAGTGTAGACTGATGATTCTGATAGAGCCATCATCCTTTTGAGTGGATGATTATCTGTGCAGCAATGATGTACATTTAATGTCTTTATTTCCCTGAATATATATCGCTGCCCGGATGGATGAAACTAGATCCGGGGTCTTCAATCTCGTCCGATCTTCACTCAAAGTACAAGTCGATCCATGTGGGAAATGTTTTGAAGTCGAACATGGAAAGACATCGCTTGATTACCAATCAATGATGTAAACTGTTAACAAGCGTGAGAGGAATCATCGATAATGATAATGACCCTCAAGGTACTGCAATACAATTCATGTGGTGTGAATAAAGGACTTGGCGTCGAACACCACGCAAAATCTTTTGGTTGAAGGCCATTGATGTAAACCTGTCGCCGGAAGTGTGAAACTTGCCATTGAGGCATGCAAGCTTCAAAGTACTGAATGGGGTGTTCCTAGATCAACTTCTTGGATAATGAGCTGATGTCAACAAGAAGTGATCTGTCACAGGAGGGCCTTAATGAATCCCACATCAATGACATGGAATGGAGCAAATGATTTTAATGGAGGTGAAAACGATCTGGTGATATAAGGTTCTAGGTGGCGGTCATGAAAGGATGGAGTATAATGTATGGTAGTGGGTGAGACACAGGTGGACTCTCTGAATGACTTCTCTTGTACATATCGGCGACACTGATGTGATGGATTGGTAGCATTAACCCCAAATGTGGATGGTATGGCGTGACCATGGTGATGTGACTGGTGAATGAAACAACCCAACCCGACTCAGACACGGAGTGGAAGTGCCATGTTCAAGAGCGACTTGCTACCAACAAAGTTTCTTTAAGTTTTCTTCCCAATTTTCCCCAGTCATTGCTGACCAGTACCTCTTTATTTTTGTCAAGCTTGAGGAGGATAACATATGCTTGTTCTATAATTTTCCCTTCGAGCAAACCCATCGCTATGTTTTAATGAGCCTAGCGAGAGTGAAACTCGTTCTTGTCTATAGACAAGTTTGTCGCTATTAACCTTTTTAATGAGTTTAACGACAAATATAACTCGGTCCTTTTCAATTTTAGAGAGTCTGAAAAGAGACGTAAAGATAACTCCAAAATTCCTTTTTCATCATCTAATCCCTTAAGTCCGAAAAAGTATAAAACAATACAGAAGGGATGAATTTTTGATACTTTTAACGAGCCGAACAAAACAAGCGCTCGATATTTTTGTGTAATAATCCCTCAGGTCCAAAAAGATTAAAATCTAGAGGAGGGATATCACTTCCTGTCCCTTTAACGAGCTTGAGAGGCCAATGGCTCGGCAATCTTTTCATATTTTACGAGTCAGTTGAAAGGAGCTTAAAGGAGACTCGTCTTTTGAGGAACGAGTGATAAAACGGGTAGCAGCTGATTCCAGGTAAGGTTTGGAATTTTCCAATCACGGCAGTGTCACAAGGATGGCTAGTGAAATCACTCTTCGCAGCTATTGCTCAAAATGGGTAAACAATCAAATGGAGGTGAATGATTGGCCAATGAAAAAGTGGAGGTGACTGTGCAAACACGACCAAGGCTTTAACGGCTGAAGTACTACATTCACGATGGTTATTTACTGGAGAATAGTTCATTTTTTAATGAGCTTAAATGTGGGGGGAAACATTTGCTCATGTCTTATGTTTACTTTTTAACGAGCTTGAACTATGTGCTAAAACTGCTCGATTAATCCAGTCGTGTGATAAGAATGTCTCATATAAAATGGCAACTTTTAAAGTTTTGCCCCACATCCTTTCTTTATGCAAGTTAGGAGACGACCAATCCTACGTGTTTAAAGGGTTAGAGGTCCTACAAATTTAAAAAATAAATAGTCACTCTTCTCTTGCACGCCAAAAGGCTTGCATGCCCCCAGGTATAAAACAGAGTTTCAAGGTTACCCCTTATTTAGTCCATTAAAACATTTGTTTTACCAAGAGAGGCCTACCTCTTACAGGTTACCAAAGATTGCTCCATCTACAGTGAAAACAAAACAATTCTTCGATGATGTCTACCGAAATAGACAAAGGTGAGTGAAGGAGGCTACTCCACTCACATAACTTTGACAAGAGAATCTTGTTCTAGAATAACCCCCTCTTCCAATCATGGACGGGGGTATAGACTAGTCATATTCTCTCGCGGAAACCTAGCCTATACCCGAAATTTTCCTGCTGAAGCAGACCAAGGTGCATGCCCCCTCGGTTTCAGTCATGTCCCCCCGAATCACTCACGCTCATCGAGAGGACGGATTGGAGATTGAGACATTTCTTGCATGAAAAGACCATTCATGGATGGTATATGACTATTTGCTCTGTATGATCCGGGAAATGAAAGCTGGTCTATGAGCTTGACCACTCTTCCTTCGTGCGGAAAACACATTACTCTAAAGAGTGAGGAGACAATTGCTCCCATGCAATAAATATAGTCTCGTCCAAGGAGTAGATTGTAGTGTAGGGGTCCTTGGACTACCATTACGTTCATGTGAACGGTTTTCCCTCTCAATGTTATGGGTACATCGGGAAGGATCCCTAACGGTCGACTGGTTCCTTTATCAAAGCCTGTTAGATTTCTCATCTCAGGCAAAAGTGATGGCGAACCAAGCGCTTTCCAAGCAGTTGAGGAAAGGATACTCACAGAAACCCCTTCATCTGTGATGGTACCAGCCATAACCATTCTATATATTTGAACAATGATTCAGAATGGTACACTAGCCGGTAAGCAGGGTCTGCCTAGTTGATTCCAGTCGAAGGAGACAACTATTTTGCTTGGAGGTGGAATCGAATAGACGTCCGGGTACGACTCTGACGAACTTCCTTCCTGCGGTAAAGGAACGGGTAAATTGCCCCCATGTTCGTTGTAGTTTGTGCTTATGAAAAGAATTTGGACGGTGTCATCCTTGTTCTCTTCAGTGACTGTATCATCTGAAGATGGAACCTCTGAAGGCAAGACAGGGTCAACTGCCGCCTCGACCTTTTGACTTTCGTCTGGTATGGATTTATATGGTTTATCTTCAATGATAGATGCTTCAGCTGACCACCTGAGCAGGCCAGCCGGGTTTTCAACTAGTGACGGACTCGGCAAGAGTTTTTTATATGTAGGAGGAAGTCGTAACAGTGAAACCGGACGATCATCCAAAACTCTTTTAGCTTCGTCTAAGAAGGGACAACGGTGGACGACATGATCGCCTTCGCACAGTTTACAATGAAATCTATATTTTCCTTTTTTTCCTCGGGCTTCACTTTCACTAGTTGACGGTGTGTTTTCAACATGATCATCAGAGGTTGACGACACTGGGTTGTGCAAACGAGAAGACCAGTCCCTTAAGATCCGAGGGATGCAAGGACAATATCTGTGATAGTGGTCTCCTTTGCAAATGACACATTGCGATTTAGGCCTGGTCAGTGCAGTGTGTGGATTTTTGCTAGACGACACTCGTTTGCCGCAATTCGCTTTTGGCTCCTTCTTCTTCTTCTCTTTCTTCTTCTTTTCCTTCTTCTCCTTAGGTACTTGATTTTTGGCTTTACCAGCCCCATCAAGCGAAGAGGAAGGAGGAGAGGGAGAATTAGAGGAAGTAGAAGGTTGGTGGGCAACTCTGGACTCGTCTAATTACTGATTCGATTGTTCAGGAATTGTGGTGTTCTGAATGACAGAGGTTGAGAAGAGCCATACAGGCAAACCAATTGTCAGTCCTGGAAGCGACAATGTGGCCATATGGGGCGCACCAACATCTCCCCAAGAGAAGAAGGGACTAGGATTTCCTCCAAGGGGAATTCCCTGGTTGGTGGATTCCATTTTCTCAACCCAAGATCAATGTAGGAAAGGGTAATGAATATTCCATTTAAAATAAATTTTAGACGCTTTGACACAACTTGTTTTTCTAGTTCTTAAGTGTCGAGAAAAAACAAAAGATGACTCTAGTCGCCTTCGATTTTTAATGAGCCTGAAGTGACAAGTGCTCAGATGGACCTTTTCCGTTAAGGAGTCTGGAAAGGAACGAAAGGAACTGCTCTGGAAATCTAGGTAGAGGGATTACCAAACCAATTGAAAAACTGCAGAATACTTTTTACGGTACGGTAGTCAATCTTCCCGAATGCTGTGTTCAGTGCATTGCGATCGATAGGGTGGCAGACATGGCTTCCTCTGGATAAAGGATTAAGCCTATTGGGGTCTCCCAAAATATACTCGACGGTACGTGGGAGCACAAGTCCATACTTGCACTTATCGTCTCAAAGTGGAGGAATCACCCAACCATCAGTGAGAACAAAAGTTACCAGGCTTTACGACGCTGGAATACGTCTCTAGCCTAGACTTCTAAATGTTGTGCGTTAAGTTCCAAAGCGTTGTTAGATTCATTGAATTTATTTTAAGTTGATATTGTTTATGAAGTTTGCCTTTTGGGTTCACCACGAGATGTAGATGTAATTCCTAAAATGCAATCTAAGATGATAAACAAACTTTTTATCTTCTTTATGCAATGAAAATCCTAGCTACTAGGGAAAAGAAAGACAGAATCTTTTCACAAAGAGCAAAGAGCACACTCTAAATGCACTTTCCTAAATCAGGCCAATCAGAATGTCTATATGCAAATGCACATGCATGTATTTGTTTTCAACTTTATTAATATGTGAATGCTAAAAAGAAAGTTGATGCACAAATCTGAATTTCTTTTCAAGCGACATATATCAACAAGCTTCTTTCGAAATCAAAAAATGGAGACGATTACAACACCTTACGATTTTGAAATGAATACTTGTTCGCGACACTAGAAAATTACAAATTCAGACCAAAAGCAATAGTAACAGGATAATTGACCATCAACAACAATCAAACTCTTTCCTACGATTGAAATCGACACTTGCGACAGATTCAAATCAAAGGACGACAATACAATTACTCTACTTTTTCAAAGGAGAACTGTAAAGGACTCAACAAACACACAAAAATATCTATAGTTCTTTTGTACAAAGGAGGCGAAATAACAGTAAGGAAAAGTGGTTTCAAATAGACATATACTGATCACAGGCGGTAAAATTCAGGAATAGAACTAGAAAGAATGAATCACAGAAGCCACAACTGCACAGAGCTAGTCTGATCAGCGCACTTGTAACACAGAGAATCTGAAATGCAGCACAGGTTGTCCACTCAGGAAGTGCACTGAAATTCAGAATCTCTGAACAGCACCTGCGTTGGGCCAAAAACGAGACTCTGTTCGGGTTCCGGGTCACAGTTTGCAGTTCAGTTCTTGGGTTTTGGCCAAATAAAAAAGCAATCAGTAATGCAACAATCAGGGGTAGATCTAAGGAGGATCTAAGAGCTATCACAAGGGCAATCAGATAGTTTGTGAATCAGTTGTTTAAATCATAAACAAATCCAGTAGATGGATTGAAGTAGCAGTTGTCTACTTTGAATTTGTTATGGCAAATGTAGTTCGAATGCTACTCGTAAGTTTATGAAACAAACAACAAAGAATGATAAACAAACAAACTAATTAGGTCCCCAATGGAGTCACCATTTTGTTACAGGGAAAAGTGTCTATTTAGAACTGCTCTATCCCACTAAGGTGTGACAGCTGCCTTAGAAACAAACAGAGAAAAGCTACTTTTGTTTTTCATTTATGAACTATAGATAGAGAGGAACAAGAAGACCAACCTCTATCTTGCGCCAATCTCCTGATTTGATCCCTCTCTTCTTTGATAGTCCTCAGCTACCTGCTCCCTTGCACGCCCAGCTTCACAAAGTACCTGTAAGATCACAGAAGCATGGCAATATACAAAGACATGGATCTATAATCATAAACAATCTAGGGTCAGATGTAAATTGACCATACAAATGTAACAAGAATCAATGACACAAAAGCATGGAGGAAAAATTAAATAGCTTTTATTGATAAACAAGAAAAGATCCAAGAGTAGTTACAACCGGTTGTTCTGACCCAGCATCAACCTCCCAGCAAAGAAGCCCCTCTTCACCTCAAACAAAGCTTAGATCACCCAACAATCTGATGTTTGTCTCAGGAAACCAACAGCAATTCCTTAGAATATGAAAAATTCCAGCCTCTAGATCTCTGGGATGAGGGATCCATATATAGATATCTGTAAGGGGGATGAGTCAGCTTGTGATTTGATTAGTTTCTTCTCTCTGATAGTTCTTGCTTCCACTTGGAGACTGAGGACCTCTTACTCATCCTTGGTCGAATTCAGTGAGGCAAGTGTCACAGGAGAAGATTCTGGAAGCTTCCATTGCCTCTCCACCTCGTGGAATGACACTGCCATTTGTCATTTCTCGCCCATCGCACCCCATAAAAGGGACTTTTGAAATGCAACGCACCCTCACAGTGTATTTGGGTGAGATTCAACGCACTTAGCCAGTGGAGCAGCTGCAATGATCCTGTTTTGACCAATTCTGAGCAGTTTCTCATGGAGAACTTCTGGGAGAAGCTGTAATCTATTGACCTTGTTCCTTTAGGGGTTAGAACAACACTTTTAGGGACTTAGGAGCCCTTGGTTTATGGACATTTCATGCTTGGGGTTGTAGGGCCCAAAAATGTCTATAACATTGCCGATATCTTCCTCTAAGACACTTTCAACATGATTCTTCTGATTAATTCAATTTCTCGATCCAATAAATCTTTAAGCTGCTGATTTCTTGCTGCCTGCTGAGCTAAGACAACTTTCTCAGTTCTTACTCGTTCAATTTTTACTATCACTCGCTAACTTCTTGTTTCTATACTTGTTTCTGTTCTTACCTTCTCATTTCTTACTGCCACCCAATCATCCATGCCCTCTTGTCTTCTACAACGAAAAACTTCTTCCTTGCCTTCTCCTATCAGCAACTTACTGGACTGGTACATTGTGTACTCCTTTCTGCTATCTTCGTCTCTATGCATCTGCAATTCCCAATTCTGAACTTGAGATTCTTTCTGTACTGATTTCTGATAATTCAGCATTCTTTCCAGCAACATAACGTCCTCATCCCATGGTTTTGAAATTTCCATAGAATTCTCATCTTTCTCCTTCATTTGACTACTCAACTGAGTGAAATGTCCTTCAACACCTATGATAATACCTGCATTCACAAAACACTTGTTAATACAAAAATCATAAGGCATCACTGCCTTATTTCCCTCTACTAGTACCTCAGTATGTTGTTCTGAATTCTCCCTCTCAATCAGCACATCAGTATGCTGATTCTCTCTTCCCAAAGAATTCTCTAAAGAACTCTCAAGAATATCAACCAGTCTTCCTCTCATACCATCTGTTTCCATGATGTCTTTCTGTTCTCGTTCACTATACTGAACTCTTTTTTCTGCAATCTCCTTGTCATACTCTGAATTCTCCAACAAATATTCCAACAATGCAATTTCTCTGTGGCATTGTTGAAGCATACCATCATCACTTATAGTCCCTGCATTCACACATAAATCTTCAGTTTGAAAATCAAAAAGTTCAACAATCTCAACTGTTGGTTTATATGCTAGCTCTTCAAGCTGATCCTCTTCCTTATTCACAAGAACTTCCTCTTGTGCTGTAACAGTTTCACAAGATTGCACATCCTCCTCAGTAAAACCTGTAATCACATCACAATTGTCAACTATAAAAACACAAGAGTTCACATTATCCAGCTAATCTGGATCTGCCCAATAGTTCAAGAAATCATCAATGATCTCCTGCTTTGTTTAATCAATGGAAACGTCCACTTTCAACTCAGTTGCTCTGAGTTCTTCACGTCTCAACTGTATATCCATCATCTGCTCAAGCTTCCTCAGCTCCTCTGTTAACTGCATGTTTATCTGTTGATCTCTTTTCTATTGTAGCCTCTGCCACTTTACTCTCTTCCTCATCAGCAAACCATGTCTCTGGTCTTTCACATTTTCCAGTAACAACTCCATCAATAGCTGAAGATGAACTGCTATATCAGCTTTCTCTTTCTCATACTCTTCTTGAGTTAATTGCTGTCTTATGCCATTTGCCTTGGCATATTTCTTCTCTTTTCTACTGTGGCCTCTTTCTGAACCTCTGCTTTTTCCTTTATGACTTTCAGTAGTCATCTCCTTCGCCATGAGTTTCTCACCCATGAGTTGCATTAAGCCTCTACAATAGCAAACTCTCTTACTGCCACTTACCTCACCAATCCTTCCCTCCAGATCTGGTCTTTTGGTAATCACTGTTCCTCTGTTGGAACCCTTTGAGCATTCTCCACTACTCCTTCAGGCTTCTTTCATTTGCATCTTTCAAGAACACACTTTTCCTTTTCATTCAACCTCTGTTGAATCTTTAGGTTCTGCCACATTCACCTAGAATCCCTTGTTGGATTCCTTCATCACTGCACTATAGTTGTGATCTACTTCTTCCCGCTGAGATTTCTTCACTATGCCTGTAAATCAAATTATCCAAGCATAACCTTTAAAACATAGATAAATAATACCTGTTAGCTCACCTTTCAAGATCCTGTTGATCTTGTTTCACTTCTCAACTGCACTGCATCTCTGTGCTGCAATATTCATTAGTTCCAAAATCTAACATTCATTCATCACATGCAATTAACTTAACTTAAAAACTTGAATCTCAAACAGAGCTATTCCAGCTCTGATACCAAAAATGATGCAGGCCTAAACCTGCAACCCCAGAATATTTCTGTACTTATGCATATAAAGCATGCACCTCAATTAATTGCCCAATTCCACTTCAACACACAAAAATTTTCAACAAATGTGCGGAAGCTTGTAATTTCACGTTCCTGGCAAATTCATATTCTACCATTTACTGCGGAAACTTTTTTCCCAACATATAGTTTAACTTTATAATTCAAAAATTTAAAGAGATTCGCACTTATGCCAATGCTCACAATTTATTTCGAACAGAATTCAATCTGATGAGAATTCAAGTCAAACAATCTGGCCATGCCATTTAAATTACCTCCATCTAGTTGAATAACGCAGGACTTCAGTCTTTCATCTAAATTGGGTCTTCATTTACAATCAGCCAATGCTCTCTGCACACACATTCACTATGATAAAGTATTTGTAGCGCTTAGGGCTTTTCTGCATTGAGTCTTTGCATCAGTTTGCCATCGAATTATACAATTCAATGTTCTTTGCTTCCCTACGCTTATGTATACATTACAATCTCTTGGAGCAGTTTTCCAGAAGGCGCTGGCTTCCTCAACTTCTTTTCAACCTGTAGCTGCATTCCAACAGTGTTCAATATATTTCAATATGATATAAACAAACAATGTTTATATGCCCACAGCATTCCATTCCTTCTACTGGATTTTCATTGCGTTATATCTATACCAAAAAATGCTCCTCTTTTTTTTTATGTTTGACAGAAATCTTCTTAATTACTCGAACCATGATTGTAAATCTGTATATTCCCTTATTTGCATACCAAACCACATCAATACATTCATTTCCTCACTTCATACTTTGAACAGCGAATTATAATGTATTGTATTACCATTACCACGGATCAGTCTCCATGGTTCATACACTTCTACAATGGCATTACTCATTTTAACGTTTCCATACAATTACCATTTAAATGTTGTGTTGACTCTGTGGTAATTCTACAATTGGATTCGGTTATTAACACAAGAACACGTTTGAAAAAGACCTAATCAAACAACTTACTGTTCACCAAAGTTTCCACATTTCTGAAGAGGCTGCGCCCATCTCTTCTATTCTTGCCCAGATTTTAACACTGCCAACACACCAATTCCCACATCGCTGGTTAACACCTCTTAGTCCATCGTTACAATTTTGCAAAGTGCTCCTCGCCTGAACTGCTCCAGTTGGGTCAATTATGCCTTTGTAGGATCTCTGCGTACATTCCAGAAGATGCAAAATGCCAGTTTCTTCATTAGAAAGACCAGTTACTGCTTTTTGTCGCACAACATCAATTTATTGAATTTGAATCGATTCTTCAACGTTTTCAACAATCTCTGTTCAAAATTAAACCTGAACGCTTCTTGGATTCTTCCGGAGCTCACGACTTCATACTTACTGGCACTCTCCTTTGTACTTTATTGTTGTACATCAAACTCTAGATCGGGATAAAGTGGTCCATTCATTTGACACAAATAAGCTTATGCGTGGATTTATTCAACACAGTTAACAATTGTTATATTAATAACATCCTTTCAGCTTGGGCGCACAAATCAATATTACAATTTCTTTTAATTATCTACTTCCTTTGGTCGATCTTTCCAACAACCGATACTTCAATCATATATACATTTAACCAGAAATACATATAAATTTCATAATCAATCAACCAATGTATATAAACTGAAACAAACCAATGAATTACAAACTTTTGTTGGCCAGATATTTCAGATTAATGGCCCTTACAATTACCCAGAGGCTTTCAAGCTTTGGCTGTCCAAGCTTCACTTTCTCCTCTCTATTCTATCCTATCTACCCCCATTTTCCTTTGAGGCTCATAAATTTATACAATTTGAATTGAACCAATTCTGATTCATATCCCTTTAGTCACTCAACAAAATCCCCAAATATCTCAACAAATCCTAAAATCACTTTTGAATCCCTAAGGATCCTCTCTCACCCAAACTTAAGGAAACTAATTTCTAAATTAAAATCTCTCATCCCTTTACATCCTCAACTGACCAAACTCTCTCATATTTGAGAATTATTTACAAAATCCTCACTTTTAGAATTTATCTCCTATTTTATTTAAAAATACCAAATTAATTAATAAAATAATTAAAATGTCACACCCCCCTTTATTACATAAATAAAAAATGAAAGTTGGCCTTGATGCTCTTGCATCAGAATTAGCAGCAGTAAAAAAGGAATTGAAGCATGCAATAGTATGCTGGTAAAGCACTTCAGGAGTAGGGCCATTATGGGAAACTAGTACCCAATAGTGTCCATTAATTTCCATGAGCATGCTATGACCGGCATGATGTTTTGAGGCAAGGATATGCCTTGGTTTTTGTATCTTCTAATGCAAGGAAGCCTTTCCAAGGGATGGACTGCTCGGGATGGGAGTGTCAGCAGAACTTGGAAGGTGAGTGACTGCACTAAAGAGGTGACCAGATTCCCAAGGGACTTTGTAGGAGAGAAGGGAAGGTCACGAATGGATTTGTTTTGGTCATTAACATTGTTGGATGGAATCAAATGCACATTGGGAGTCCTCCCTAGAACAATGAGCTGGTAATTGTTCGCTGAGAGGACAAGTGGTGTTGGATTATAGCACTGGACATTGGATGCAAATTTGAATTTGCAGTGGATTCTAGACTTCCTGGGAAGGAGCTAGATCCTGGTATTACTTTGAGGGTGGAGGTTTGAGCCTTTGGATTCCCTTACTGTTGACGTAGGCATCATATTATTTTATTTGTTGGTTGAGAAAATGTGCATATGTCGTTATTGTAAATACCATAATGAGTTGTGTTATAAAGCTCCAATATGTGGTATCGTTTTTATCTGGTCATGTTGTCATGATGTTTTTCTTTTGAGCGAGTCATTCATTGTAACTACTACAACGAGCTATGTTATAACGCTCCATGGGTACTATGTTTTGCTTTCAGCAGTCTTGCTGGTTCTAGGTTTCATTGAACACCGAGGATGGTGTTCCCCCAAGGGTGAGGGTTCTGTAATATCCCTGGTGAAAATTCCATATAAAAATATATAAATACCATGGATGATGGGACACATATTCCAAGCTGAATGATGGGAAAGACATCCTAGGGGGTGTTCATTTCATTCTTTATGGCTAAGGAAATTGGCAAAGGAAATGGCTAAGGCATTAAAAGGTATTGTGGTACATTATTTATGAAAATAACAGAAATTAGGAGAAAAGGAGGTGAAAGGTCACAGGTTGCATTTGAGGAGGAAAATTAAGAAAATAGTGGCCTCATTAATAAAAAGCCTTTTGAGGATCAATGGGCAAGCTTCCTCCTTTCAGTGTGAGCCTTTTGTCAGTTTAGATTTGGAGCTCTCTCATTATTATCTCTCTATCTCATACTCTTGGACACTTAGAGTTTTCTTGGAGCACTTTGGCATTGAAGCAAAAAAGGAAAAGAAGGAAAGAGGAAGTAAAGATTGGGAAAGGCAGGATCAAGGAGCTACACCAGGCTTCATTGCAGGTGTCAACTTGCATGTGTATTTTCCTTGCTAGATTTGGCATGCATGGGATTGTATGTGTTTCGTTTCTACCATGGCATGGGTTTTGATAGGTGTGACAATATTTTCAGCCTAGCCTTTCCATTTCCTGATAGCTTTGATGAGATGAGTTCTCTCATGCATTTTGTGGGGGATGGGTGGATTGGATTTGAAGCTAAGTGGGGTGGATATCTGAATTAACAAACACATGGTGGTAGTGGTTCCTCAACCAAACTAAGGATGGATGAAGCCACTGGCCTAGTAACCCCTATACCAGATTGTGGGTTTCGATAAAGATAAATTGTGTGCCTTGGTGGGCCTAGGAATACTTACCGATGAATGGCGGGATATACGCTAAATCCAAGGGGTGGATTTTCTCTTCGTTGGGCCTAGTGATTCTGGGATGGAATGTGTTGGTGTTGTATTTGCCAACATTCAAGGGATCACCGCAGTATGTAGTCCAAACTATACCTCACACTATTTGGTGTGGGAGTCCCATCTAGTACGATGGCCAGGTTGCCATTATCTTAAGGATTTGCCTCAAATCTTACGTGTCAGCACAGGAGAGCGGTTTGCTTTGTCTTCTAGAGGTGAGGTTCGTGTGCCTGGTGAGTGCGAGTGTCACTTATGCCAATGGTTATTTCACCATAGAGGGAGAGGGTGGGAGTGAGTCCCAAGTCAATTGGGAGAAAACCAACTCTGGTAGGAACACACAACACAACATGACATGCACAACTTATGGCGGAACAGTCCATACGGATGTGGCAGTCACAACACACAAGGGAAGTGTTATCGAAATTTTTGGGCACTGCAAACCCAAGCATATAATGTCCATAAACCAAGGGCTCCTAAGTACCTAAAGGTGTTGTTCCAACCCCTAAAAGAACAAGGTCAACTGATTACAGCATCTCCCAAAAGTTCTCCATGAAAAACTACTCAAAACTCGTTAAAACTGGACCATTTCACCTGCTCCATAAGCAAAGTGCGTTGCATCCCACCTAAATACACACAGTAGGTGCGTTGCATTTTAGAAAGACCTTATATGGGGTGTGATGGGCAAGAAGGGACAAATGGCAGGGTCAATCCGCAAGGTGGAGAAGCATGGAATCTTCCAGAAACTTGTCCTGTGACACTTGCCTCTCTGAATTTGACCAGGGATGAGTAAGAGATCATCAATCTCCAAGTGGAATCAAGAAATATTAGAGGGAAGACACTAATCAAATCTCAAGCTGACTCATCTCCCTTGCAGACATCTATATATGGATCCCTCATCCCAGAGATCCAGGGGGCTGGAATTTTGCATCTTGTAAGGAATTTCTGTTGGTTTCTTGAGGCAACATCATAGTGCTGGGTGATCTAAGCTTTTCATGAGGTGAAGAAGGGCTTACCTGCTGAGGGGATGATGTTGGGTCAGAACAATTGGTTGTAGTTCTCTTGGCTCTTTCTTGATTATCAATAAAACTATTCAAGTTTTCCTCCATACACTTGTGTGATTGATGTTTTATGCATTTGTGTGGTTAACATACATCTGATCCTATATTTCTTATGATAATAGAACCATGTTCTCGTATAGTGTTATGTTGCTTTGATTCTACAGGTACTCTGTGAATCTGGGTACGAAATCAAGTAGCAAATGACTATCATAAGAGAGAGGAATTGAGCAAGGAACCAAGCGCAAGATAGAGGTTGGTCTCCCTTATTCTTCTCTCATCTATCCTTCATAAAGGAAAACGAAAGTAGTTTTAGTTTGTTTGCTTCTAAGGTAGCTACCAGCCTTAGTGGGATTAGCAATTCTGCATAGACACTATTCCCCAGGTGTGGCGTTTATGCTCTGCATGACTACAAACATGCAGAGAAAGAAGCAGAAAAGATTAATACACTGAATCTCGCCACTCTTCCTAACAGGCGATTTGATCCAAACAAAGTCACCTATAATGCACTTGAACATGAAAAACTCACTAAATTTGAACATAAAGAAGATGAGTTTGATGACCTGTTCTCCTCGGCCGAGTCATTATTTCAGGTTCAAATGCTAGCTAGAATGAGATATCACGACGACGGGTTAGTGGAATTTAACAGACTTACAGAGTAGAGGTTGCAAACTCTGCCTCTAGATTTGTTAGCAACGGCCTTGATGACACAGTCAAGCGAGCCTGAACAATGACTTACCAACGAACCTCCTACTACATTAGAAATTGCTGGAGAAATCCAAACAAGAGAGTAGGAGGAACTCCAGAGGAAAGAACAGGAGGAAGTGCAGAGGAAAAAACAAGAGAGGATATGTGAAGAAGTACAGATGAAAGAGCAGGAGTAGAGCAGCATGGACGTGAATGTAGATGCCCAGATTGACCCAAGGTTGCTCCAGGAATGGAAGTAATTCGATTCAATCATAAGCAATCTAGAAAGCTCAAAGGAAGCCGATACATCCGAAGTGGTTGATACACAGGATACAGCATCAAAAGAGGTTCCAAGTGGAACCAGCGGCCTACCCCCTACTACAGACATAGAAATAATTCCCAAAGATCCTTTGGATCAGATCATTTTGCAAGTGGAGGATATACCTCCATTGGATGTCTTTTACAGCCCAAAGCACAGGGTTGTAGTAAAGCGACAGCGGAAAAGGAGAAGGATTGATCAACCTTCCCTATTCCCTGAACAAACAGTGACATCCAACGTGGTTTGGAAGGAGGGGTTTGATCCTTCTGATGACCTAACAAAATTGTCCCAATATGCTGGAGCCTATTCGGCGGCCACCATGGAGAAGGCATCAGAAGTGAGTAATTTGTTAAAAGAAAAGGACCAGGCAATCGCCTCGCTACAAGCACAACTATCAAAGGCACAACAGAAAGCAGAACAATTAGAACAGCAATTGGCCACACAGCAATAGATAAATAATAAATTGTATAAGCAGTTGCATGAAGAGAAACAAAGGATAGATTCGAGTGCAATTCAAAAGAAGAAAGAGCTATCGTAAGCATTAGAAAAATTGAAAGCAATGAATGAACAGATGGTAAAGACAAAAGATGAGAAAATTGCTCAATTATCAGGTCAAATAGAGAAATTCAAGAATCTTCCACAGCCTGCCAAGTTCAGAGCAGAAGAACTACAGGCTAATAAGGCATTGGTAACACAAATAAGATTATTATGTCAAAAAATTGCTCAAGTGGAACCCCTGTGTGACATAATAGCATCAATAATCGATAAATCAGTCGATGCTAGAACAGACTTAGAGCAGGCCGATGAGAACTTGACAAATTTTCTTGATTGGCAAGACACTGATGAGGGACAGGCAGCTAATTTGCCAAAAATCTTAGAATCCCATAAAGAAATCCTATTTATGGAATGGCAGTCCCAGTTAATGAAGCCAGAGAGTGCAGTTTCTAGATGCAAATTAACCACAAGTAATTTGGTTGAATTAATTAATGATACTCTCTATTTATCTAATATGATCTCTCAACGTACACCAGGTAAATTACTATCGGCTAAAACATTGGAGCAATCATGTTATCAAGAGCTGGAAAAGAATGGGAGATTGATCGTAGGTATTAACAGTTTAACTTGGGACACCTATTGGTTGTTCCTAGTAAACCCATACAGCCAAAGAGCCGCCATCAAGTGCCTAATAGATGCAATGGGGTGTATCATTCCCGATATACAAGATGCCACCTATGCTACTCAACTCAATTCTCATCTCAGCCGCCCTCAAGAAGTGGAACCAATGCTAGCGATATGCCAACTCAGGTCAAAAGGCAAACACCCAGAGTGATGAATCCTACTGCCAACTGCCAGATAGCTATGAGGAAGATATTCAAGATCAAGTTGTACCAATTAAGTAGCATTTTAATTTTATAGTTAGTTTGTTTCAATCAAGTATTTATAGACCCTTTCAATGCATTGGAAAGGGTCGTAAGTTTTTGTACATGAATTAAACCTGAAGTTGCACTACTGTACTTCAGGTATATTTTTTATAAAGACTGGGCCAATTATTCTAATTTTTATAACGAAGATTTTATGTGGATGTGCACTACTACCTTTATTTAAAAGTATTTCTGAGTCGGAAGAAGGAATTCGAATTGCGATTGTTGTTGGGAATGATTTGCAGCTCATATGGTACTACTATCTATGTCTGAATTCATTCTTTTTATGTGAATTGTTATTTGATCACTCTTGCTATTATTGAATATATGCATGTGCTTTAACAACATTCTTTATAATTTCCATTATTGGATGTTTACAACATGCTTTTGTTCTAATCATACAGGTATCAGTAATATAAAAGGATAAGTGTAACAATGTTTTATTAATTACTTTGTTCAACTATTTGAACAAAGCAATTATTATATGAATGAATGTCTATGTTTATTGAATAGAGTCATCTATATGCCTATTGATGAACAGAGATCATCAAACGTTGCGCTTAAGAATATAAGCTTCCCGGGATAGAATAGTCATTTGTATTTTCTCTTTTTAGATTAAGTCATCCATTCATTATCATTTATTAGAAAACAAATCACTCATTCATCCCCTTTTTATTCATTACTGGGAAACTGGTCCCATTATATCTAGTCGGAGCCACCATCCCAAAAGGAAAAGGTGTTGTATTAAGGTCCAGACTGGGTGGTTATCCCCCGATGTTGATGCAACGATTTTCAAGGCATCAACAATGGTACTTAATGTGGATTCTTTCAAACGACGGATTTTGCACTTAATACTCCTTCAACCATAACTTCTTCGGGATGATGAAGTTTTTGAAACGATTTTTGGGTTACCTGAATGAGGGTATTCTAAACAAAACTTGCATCTTAGAATCATGATATTCTTCCTAATTTGATAAAATATTTTAGATTTTCACCTACATGAATTTTGCATTCTCTACTACATTTTGTACTTAGTCATGTAGCATTTTTCTCTATGAAGAATTTTGACCATGGATCCTTGTGATAAATGAAATTGATAAAACCATCATTAGAAAATAATAGAATAATCATGTCTAATCATTTAAAAGTTAAGAAAACTAATGCTAACCAACTACGAAGTGTAATATATGAATTGGTAAAAAGTTGTGAAATCATGTTATGAAATGAGCTAAAAATATAGGAATTTAGGTCATCAATAGTAATATTATATGGTGGAAAATGGGCATATTTGAGGCCCAACATCCCCCCATGCCTGAGGATTTGCATGTCCTCATTCAAAGAAATCCCTTTGTCATTGAGAAATTCTTGACATTGTTTTGTTGATGTTGGTTCTTTGTGGGACAACCTTGCTTGAATATTTGGAAGTGTTGGTTCTTGTGGAGAAACAGTCTTCACATTTAACATATCATACCAATTTACTGAGAAATACAAATTGAGGGAAAGAATGGGATGGATGAGGAAGAGAACTTGGATGAAATGAGGTGGTCATGGAGATAGTAAGTATGTGGATAGGTGCTTTCATACTCTTTTATTGCAAGGTCAATGCTTATAGGTGGTTTCCTTTATCATTTCACGGAATTAATGACTGCATCCTCTGAATAGAATGTTTGTTACCATGGGAGAAGAAGACATTATATAGGCTGCATTTATTAATATATCATAATAATTTTCTTTTAACATGGTCTTGTAATTGGAGTATAAGTATTTTTATTATGAGTGATGAATGGAAGGAAAACAAAAGGATAATGATTTATGAAATATAAAATGCATGGAATGAGAAGTGGTGAATGATTAAGTTTCTTAAACCTTCAAATGAATTATGGAATCTTATGCCAACTTTACTTCAGGTTTTACCTTTGTCATTGATGTGCTTGGTGTTGCAAGATGAAGTCGATGATGGAATGGTTGGATCTAATGTGACTATTGATATGATTTGTTGAAGAAGGTTGAAGGATGAGCTAAAAGGCTAAAGGATAAATTGAAGGTCCCCTTCTTCCCCAAGCCTGAGGATTTGTATGTCCCAAAACAACTGTGGAAAGATGATTGTTGCTGCAAATGAATGGCAAGACTACTATATGGTAGCCTTTACTGAAATGAATATACTGATGCAAATGAAAATGGAAATGTTGATATGAAGATCCAAAATGCTACAAATCTGTGTTGAGATCACAAAACCATATAGTCTTCAACTGCTACACACCCATGTGCAATCTTGCATATGTGAATAAATGGTGTCGACATTGAACATAAGTAAGAATCGTTGGACTATCGACCATTGTGTAGGTCATTAACTGATGTGATATATCCAACCTTTGATGTCAATGGGAATCAAGGCACTAGGTACATTGTACAAGCCATGAATGGATTTGTCGAAGTCGAATGGATTGCAAAATTCATCCACCAAGAAACATTAATGTATTTCATTAGTAGATGACAAGGATACCTACCTACCATTATAGCAGGAAGGCTCCCAAGTACCTTATATAGCCTTAACCTTGATCCCAGATAATGTGTTGATGTGGATGGGACAAGGCTTGTTGGAAAGTGGGCCTTAAGAGATCCCACATCAACCAATTCAAGTATAAACATAATGACTTAAAATATACATGATTTCAAGAACTCATACAAATTAAAAAGCTTTATTGGGAACCTTTATTGCCAGTTACCTGGTTTCCAAGCAATGTCCCTATCGAGTTGTGCCAAACAAGTTGGTTTTCACAAAAGGAATTATTTTTTCCTTACTATTTCCATTTTTTATTTATTACAATACTAACTTCATACTCTAATAGATAAGAGACATCCTCTTTAAAGTGAAAGAGTACTTCCAATTAATCCATGTGTGGATCAAGTACAAATATATATTCATGACCACGTTTAACATATAAACTTTAGAAGGTACATGCACATGAAATATCAACCTTTTTCGAAGAAGATGAGAGTTGTACTTTGACTGGATTATGATATAGAACCAATTCTCAATTTAATCATAGTGGTATTGGCCCATTTCTTTATTTGGACCACTCTGAAAGTCCTCCTCGGTCATGCCAGGCAAACTTTGATAATTGGTCTCTTGAATGCATACAAGGCTCGCTGATGGTGAAAGTTCCTCAATTTGAGGTTCAGCAAGATGTTCCCCATCAAGTATGGTACACAATTTCTCGATATATTTATTAGATAGGAAGGAGGAATCAAGGTAGACTTCCAAATCCTTTTTTGGCTTTGGAGAGATAGATAATTTTCTGAACATGGTCAGGATGAATTCTTCTTGAGAGGCAGATATCCCAACTACTATTAAGATTGAGAAATTACTTCGAGGGACATTCTTTAAGCTCTCACTCACTCTTATATTTCTCCTGTTGGTTGATGATCCCTATATCACAACATGGATTACTACACAAGGGTTCTTACAACACCCCATTTTCTTTTTTATCTTTAAATACCCTGAAATTTTAATCTAAATGAATTAAAACTACTAGTTTCAATGAAAATCACCAAATATTAACTCCTCGCTTACTTGGAAAAACCATTTTTGGAGCAATCCCAGCATAGTGAATGTGTGGCTCTTCACTCACATCTTACCTTTCACTCTCCACCCTTCGATTGTCCTGCAAAATCCTCACCACACAACAACTTCACTCCAATCCCTTTAGCACCTCCCCTGAAACGAATCCAAAAATATTAGGCAAATTATATGTATTACAATTCCACCATTAAATTTTCAATCTGGGACTTGTAAGCATTGAGGCACAAGCGCAGGTAACCCAAGATCGGAGCATCTAACCTAAAATAATATCATGAAATTTGAATTTTTTTCCTAAATTAAGTATGAAATTTATGTTCCTAATTTGAAACTAATCTATTAATAAAAAAAGCTCAAGAAAAGGAATAACTCTAATCAAAAGATGAATTAATTAAAAGTTATTGAGAAATCATGGAAAATAATGAATGATCTATTCAAATGAGTGCTACTTGAAAACAACTCAACATTCAAAAGGCAGAATTCATACTATTCTAATTCAAAACTAATTTGAATCGCTACAAACACTTCAACGTATTTTAATAATGAATAAAAATAATTCTATTTGGAACCCTCTATAAAATGAAGAAAATAACTAAATATCTATTTAAATGACGATTACACTATGATTCAAATAAATACTACACAAGGAATTGAAATAAGTATGTTGCAAATGTCACACAATTCCTTAAACAATTAACACATGACCTATGCTAACCAATAATACTATGTTTCCAATCAATGTTGGGTATGCTAGACAGAGCAAAAGCTAGAGGAGCCCCATGTCACTAGTATATATATGTATACTCATAAATGATGGAAACACTTTCGGCTCAAAACAAGAGGATTAATTCAAAACACAAACATTTGTTTCTTAAGAAGTGTATTTCAAATTGAAACTTCCCTTTCTTCCAAGAATTCACGAATGTAAAAGTGTGATCTTGAAGTTAATCATGTTCATGGTATGTCTTTGACAATGATCCATAGCTTCCATAGACTCATTGATAATATACTTGTTATCCTTTGCCCAAATTTATGAAAAAAAAGAAACAACTTAAGTACATAATGGAATACATGAAACTTGAGATCTATTTAGTAAATAACTTGTTAAAGATATGTAAATCTATGATTTACAATGAAACACACTTCCTACAATCTAAAATGGTTACAAGACTTGGTTCTAGGTTGTGGTGGGCCCTTGCCACTTCCCAGAGCAAGCCCTAAACTAATTCAATACCTTAAGAATCGAGAGACATAACACTTAGAGAAAAATAAATGTTGAGACAATAATTATTTTAAAGTTTTAGTAGAACATCAGCTCAGAAATAAACAAGATGTGTGCCACAATCACTAGTTTAATCTAAGTGTATATCTCCTTACAAAAACTATGCATATGTGTACCTCTCGCTCCTTACAAAACAACGGCCTTTTAAAGAGGTTAAACGATGGAGAATAGTTACAACAAATTAACTAAGTAAAGAGTAGACCAGAGCCAAGTAAAGTAAAGTAACAAATTGAAGCCAAGTAAGGAGAATAGATCGAATGAAAATGTTTCTAGAAGGTACAACCAACTATCCCAATCTTGGTCCTCCATGTAGTTGATCGTTGAAACTGTCAAACCCATGTTTTTTGTACTTAAAGTGACTTATTTCAACCTTAGGGCTTCTGTACTTAATACTCCCCCAACCATAACTTCTTTGGGATAATGAATTTTGCCATACAATTTCTGTGTTACCTGAATGAGGGTATTCTGAACAAAGCATGTGTGTCAAAATCCTAATATTCTTCCTCATTTGATCACAAATTTTAGATTTTCACCTACATGAATTATGCATTCTGTAATACATTATGTACTTAGTGTTGTAGCATTTTTCTTTAAGAATAATTTCGGCAATGGATCCCTGTGGAAAATGAACTTGGAAAAACCATCATTAGAAAATCATAACAAAGTCATCTCTAATCATTGAAAAGTTAAGAAAACTAATGAAATTCAACCAGAAAGTGTAATATATGAATTGGCGGCAAGTTGTGAAATTATGGTTTGAAATGAGCTAAAAATATAGGAATTTAGGTTATGAATAATGATATTATATGGTGGAAAAATGGGCATATTTGAGTCCCAAAAGTTGTATCAATTACTTTAGCCCAATTAAGTACTTCAGTTAGCAATATTTCCAATAACAATTATTCTTTTCAATCATCAATCAACATTAATTGAAGATATAACAATAAATGCAATGAAAAGGAGAAAATCAACACATCAACAAGAGACACCAGATTTGGTCAAAGACCAGGGGAAAGCCCCACAAGGCGAAACCATTGAAAAATATTCTTCTATTGGATTGTAATAAAATGTTCAATGGAGAGTACATTGTTCCCAATGAAATATCATCCCACAACCCAATAGCATTCAGAAATATGTTTCCAACATCAAAATATATCAGTGGGAAATTTGCTTGTCTGTAATCAACTTCGATCAATAGTCAAATTTTAGTCAAAATTCTCGGTGGCATTGAGGAGGATTTGTGCAAGTGAATGAAGGCTTCCAATTTCTCCATTGAGGTAGCAAGCCAACATTTGTGGATGAATCTATCCCATGACGAGCCAATGACTGTAACTGAAAACCCTAAAAACAAATGCGAGCATCGAACCATGTAATTTTTTACCTTTGCGAACTTCTTTTGTTGTCCCAACCTTAGATATAGGAATTCCAATCAATGAAGAAGAGAAGAATATGCTTGGTGATTTTCAAATTAACTTGAGGTCACTTATATATATATAGGCTTCCAAGGGTGTCTAAATTACCATTAGAGCCAACCTGTTCAAATGTGAATATCTTGGAGTTTCTTCATAAGTATACTTTGCCTTGTCCAAATTTGATGATATTTAGGTCAAGTTTGATTCTCTCGAAAAGAGGAATTCAATGAAATCATCATATCCATCAAAATATCTATCCAAAGTTAAATTTTACCCTAATTTCACAATTTAACATATGTTCCCATTTTGCACTCCTCCACTCCCACACTTTCATACAGATTCCTACCTTTGTACATCATTAGAAGCATTCTAGCATTGACCAAGCTATCCTTTCCAAGAGCTTCACAAAATGTGACTAGGGAGTTATGTGAAACTAATTCCCCGCATCAAAGTTAAAATGCATCCTTTTAAGTTTCTGATGAGCCTGCCTAACAAGGCTCATGAGAATGGGATTTATTTGCCATTTAGCAATCTAACATCAATTATTTTCCCTCCATGTTCCCCTTTGGCACACAATTCCACTTTTGCATCTCTATACATATTCTTTCCTGTGCACACTTTTTAAAAAACCATGTACTAAAAAATCCATATCATATAAGTATTGAAAGTATAATCTAAAATACACAACATATTTTCATTAGGAAAAGGAAAAACTATTTTATTTTATCTTTTGAAGGAAAATATTTTTTTCGTGAACTATCACCAAGTCACCACGGAAGCGCGTTCAACATAATGTGACTTCAAAACTAATTCCTGAGGAGGAACTCATAATGCATCGTTTAAAATTGATGATGGAAGATGACTAATATCACTCTCGAGATAAGGAATTTTATGTCATTTAACAAAAAGTATAATACCAATTACATCCCCATGTTTCCCTTTCACACTACAGACACCATTTAACATTCAATTATATTCAAAAAAAGCCACCCTGAAAAGAAAGCACATATTATCTACCATCTAAGGCATCCCACCATTAAATAAGTTAGCCTGACTAAATATGAAAAAATTTCACCATGGAAGTAATTCTCGGAGATAAACTCAATAATGAATCATTTAAATTTATGTAACGTGACCGAATAGCTGGATGCATGGATTGAATATTTATATGTAATTTAACATAGCCTAACACTTGGATATTTTCCCTTGCACATGTTCCCTCTCAGACACCTCCGTTCCCACACCTTTGTACATATTGTTTCCTTTATACATCATACGAATCATCTCAGAATTCACCAAGTCAACCCAACTAAAAAAATCACACAACGTGACTAGGGAAGTACATGGAACTAATTCACTAGGATGAATTCATAATGAATCCTTTAAAATTGTGATGATTTTTTATTTACAGGACACGTGAAAATGGGGTTTGTATGTCATTTAATAGTATAATATTAATTATTTTGCCTCCCCCATGCTTCCGTTCCATACACATCTCCATGTCTGCACCTGTGTATATATTCCTATATCCACACACTTTTGAAAAAATAAATACGTTAAAAACCCCAAATTAGATGAGTATTCAAAGCGCAATCTACAATATGGAGCATCTTGGCATGTATAAATGGAAAAATTATCTTATTTTATCTTTTGAATGAAAAGATATTTTAGCGAAGATTATCACCAAGTCAGCATGTGAAAGCATTGGACACAATGTGACCGTAGAAGATATTCCCCAAGACGATGGCCACTGACTAGCAATACTTGTGAGATGGGGATTTGTACTTCATTTAACATAAATTCTCACAACAAGTACTTCCTCATGTTCGCCATCCACACTGCAAATGTCATTTAACATCAAATTGTATTCAACAAAACCATTGCGGAATGCTATTATTTAACATAAATATTTAACCATAAAGAAAACTGGCATAATTATAATTATATGCAAACAATTCTAAAGAAGACAAGTCCATGACTGATATGTTGATCGCGATCCAATAAACACTAGTTATACTAATACAAATAATACAAAACAAGTAACCTTATAACCCTTAAATTTAAAAAGATAAATTTCTTATACTAATTTAAAAGGCAAGGAGTAGCTTGTTTGTAGCTATTTCTGTTATTCAACTTAAATGGTATTTATTGGAGTTCATGAATGTTCTACACCGTCATAATAGTGTTGGGTGTGGAGCCTGATTATCTTCTATAGTACCGGCATATTGGACCCCAGTTCAAAATGGGGCGGCAACGCCGCCCGTAAAATAATCGCTGCCGTGGGGGGTCCAGGGACTTTTGGGAGCCCCCCCTGGCGGGGGGTTTCGGGGGCAGCGCCCCCGAAGCTAAAAACAGCTATAAAATTGCCTTGTAAAAGTATAGTAATTTCTAGTCAATCTGGGCCGTTCATTAGGCAGATGATCTGACGGTAGAACTTATGTTTAGTTTAGGGTTTTTTTGCCCTAGAAGGCAACCCCTCTCTTTATATGAGGGCATTGTATTTGAGGTTGTGAGATAGATGTGTATTCGGTGAGCGAGAAACATAGAGGTGAGACTGTGAGAGAAAACAGAGGATATTACAGCGGTTTTGCTGTAGGTTGTATCTCTTCATTTTGCTGGATAATAGAAAGGAAGGACTGGCTGTTCGGGGTGGACGTAGCCCAAACTGGGTGAACCACATATATCTGTGTCTTTCTTGTTTTGTGCGTTTTCTGTGTTTATGTTTCTGCAATATTTTATGTGTTCCATTGCTCCGTAATATATAATTTTCTAACAAATAGTTTATCTTAAATTTAACTTTAAACATTAAAAATTAAATTTTTATTATTAGTAAATTAATTTTTTTATTTTATTAATTTAATATTTTTTATATATATTTTTTTGTACTTGCACCAAGAGGTGCAAAGCAACGCCGATAGGAGCATTGGGGGATATGGAAGTAAGTAAAACAAACATTTGAGTAAAATGATACATATGTGTTGTGTGATTCAACAAATCCTCTTTATAGTTAATAATGCAATTAATAAAATTGGGACTGTTTTAAAATTTATGATATAATCCAAACAGTTCTAATAAGATAAGGAAACCTTAGTTTTAAGATCCCAAAACAAATTATTTAAAAAGGGAGATAAACTTTAGGTTTAACGTTAAAGCCTCGATGCGAAGGTATTATATCGGAAAAAACTAAAAAGTCCTTTTAATAAAAATTGCGATTAAAACCTTTCCCAAATAAATTTTAACGGATTAAGGCCCAACTATAATAAAATTCGGCATATGTATGTAAATAGTAATAAAGAGGTCGAACCCATAAAATTGCCACATAGTGTATTGGGATTTCGCAATCGTTTTCTTTTTAATGTCCATGACTAGAGTTTTGAACCCTTTGACTTGCAACTTTACACCATATCCATTCAGTTTAATTATTTACATGATAACCATTGCGATTTTAATGTCCATGACCAGACACATGGATTGAAATCTTTCGATATGAAGGGTGTGATGCATTAGATGCGATATTATATTAAGGCGTGTTATGATAGAGCAGTCAGTTCCACAAAACATATCGCAACCTCAAGTTTCAATGTGACAAGGTATCAAAAGTTGTGATATGGAGGATGCGATATTTCATTGAAATCGTTATAATAAAGGCAATCGGGTTCACAAGACATATCGCAATCATAGATCGACAGACCTAAGGGGTGGTCTCATTCCAAAATATCTGATTAAGGGTGGATGCGATTTTACATTAAATATAATCTGATAAAATTAATCAGGTCTGGAGGTAAATGATATTGCAGGTCTTAGTAGGACAAGCATCTGTATCAAAGCCCATGCGGATCCACGTTGTGTCAATTAATGGAGATATGCAATGAATTCATGGTTTTCGATATTCTAAATGCTTTCATTAATACTAATGATTGCCAATGGTTTGTCGCATAAAAGTCTTGGATTCATCCACAATTGGTGATTTTCTCTAAGTTATTTGATGTAAGTGTAGTCACTGGCCACACTAGTGTTTTTTCCTCACAGGATAGTCTCAATAAATAGAATTCAACAGAAATGTTACGACCAAATAAACCCGGAAGGAAAATTCTAGTTCAACAACAACTAGTTTCTCCTCCTCATGAGGTCAAAGAAATCCTTGCACTATTTTCTGACACCACATGCACCCGCAATTCTCCTGGTGCTAACTAGGAGGCCATGTATAAAGTTTTTGAAGATGAAGAGATAAAAGTCATAGGAAAAATAGTGATAGAAGAGGATACAGTTCCTGTTTTAGACAATACATACAATGATTTCCCCAAATCGTTTCTCCATAGGATTGATGCTCAGGTAAGTATCTTGCCTTATATGAATATGATCATATTGGTTGTTGATCATATGAACATCGCAGCGAGGATTTTCACGACGAAGAGAAGGATGGTCATCGATTCTGTCATTGCAAAATATTTCTCTGCAATGTACTAGCTCCCACCAGCTCAGAAGAAATACGAGACAGAATTCATTAAGAAGTTCATGCAGGAAAATGAAGAACAATATAAGGTCATTCGAGGATGGAGAACAAACGCAAACGGGCATAAGCGTGAGGACAAGGGTATGTATGATATATCCTCTATTGTTGGACCATATTGTTATGTTGTTGCAATGATGTCTAGATTGTTTGGCTATGCCAACACCTAGAAGTTTTCAGACCAATGGGTACCTGTTGTACTACTCAACAACCCCCTTTATAGTTAATGATAGGACTAATTTTGATTGTCGATCTCCGATAGGATGAGCTCTTTGGTTATTGGCCCTTGCCACATTTCTCTCCATACAACATGGCCCTTGCCACTTGTCACTTCCATATGAGGATGCTGCTATAATAATTAAACCTTATTTTAATGGTTTTACAACACATTCACCCTATGCCATGTAGCTTATCAGTTGTCAACACTTGTCCTTTATCAGAACCAACCTGTATCTTCCATGTGTCCCTCTGAGGAGATAGAAAACACCTCTTCCATCTCTCATTTTACCGAGAATTTATTTGTTAACCTGTAATCGTCCCTCCCCACCACTTTAACACTAGTAGTTTTGATAATATCACATATCACAACGGGCTCTATTTTCCTTTGTTAAATGCTTTAAGCCCAAAGTTATTTGAGTCTTAATAACCATGTGCCAACCCAATATCAGAGCTCATCTACCAGAAATTTTGAAATTGCACATGTTGCAAAATGCCGATATGTGATCAGCAATTGTGATTGCCCTTTGTTCTCAACCGTGTGTCTTTCCTTCTCTGTGACCATGGGAGAACGCCCATATCAAAACCCCTTAATCGGAGGATTTCAATCCAGGATTTTAATTTGATGCAACAACATTCCTGAACCTCCAAACACCATTCGTTGGTATATTACGTCATTCACTGCCATGTGGGACCTTGTGAATTCAGGTTTTATCAATAAGTGGCCAAATGTGGAGAATTAATGTTTTCGATAGAATAAACACTTTCATTATTACTAACAATTGCCTAATATTTCGCTCATAAATGTCTTGGATTATTGTGTAATAAATTATTTTCTAATTATTTTCTCTGAGTATTAGATATTCATCACTCTTGTGTTTCTATTGACAGGCCATTCCTGACAAGCATAATCAAGCAGAAATGTCTCGATCGACCGAACCCAAGAAGAAACCTATTGTTTAGCAACAATCATTGGCCCCCCCCCTGCCTCGAGGTTGCATTATTTCCTGCATTATTTACCGATACCACATGCACCCCAGACACTGGAACATCTACCTGGGAATCCATGTATCAACTTTTTGAAGATGAAGAGCCAAGAGTCACAGAAAGAGTAGGCATAGTCGAAGATTCATACCCAATTTCTGATATACATATAGTGATCTGGCTAATTCATTCCTCCACAAATTGTTGCTCAGCTGAACATCCTTCCTTACATGGATATGATAAGATAGGTTGTTGAGGATCTAAACATAGCTGACATAAACTCTATAACCAAGAGGAACACGGTCACTGACTCTTTCACCAGCAAATATTTGACTCAGATGTACCAGTTGTCGTCACCTCAAAAGAAATATGATAAGGACTTCATTGAGAAATTCATGAAGAAAAATCAGGATCAATCTAAAGTCATTAAAGGATGGAGAAGCGATGTTAGCAAGGACAAGCGAGAGGATAAGATTATGTATTCTATAGCTTCTCTTGTCATTCCCTATTCTTATGTTGTTACCATGATATGTAGAGTATTTGGTTATGCCAAGAACAAAATGTTTTTAGACTAGTGGGTGCCCCTGATTGATGCAGCCCGATAGCTATGTTGTGGACTAGGTGATTACTCTATCCAATAATTTATGTATCCAAATCCTAGATTATGGGAAGAAACATAGTTTTTATGAAAACATTGTTCCCCCATTTTACATCAGTGCCTATGTAATGTATGTTATTCACTTTACTTCTGATTTCCTATCCATGGGATGGAAATGGACCATACAATACCCTATGCATATCCATGTTTATTATAGTATTCTATGGGAGTCAAAATATCAGCCCCATTTCTACAAAATTTTCCAGGGAGTTGTGCTTCTAATCCACCATTTCGTCTTTAATGAAAAATGCCCTAGAATATCACTTGAAGCCAACAACGACCTCTTATCAGTTGGAAGATATTTTGGATAAGAGTCCTTTACCTATGTTTGGGTTTTTGGAAACCTTACACACCCACATGTGTTACCCCTATATATTCCCGACAAGCTCCTTGCCTGGGAAATAACCTATCAGACTGTAGGAAATGACCTACCTGAGGTCATGAAAGATAACAAGAAGAAAATGTGGCCTACCTTTCCCTTTCATTGTGGCATCTATTCCCTTGAGAATTTCAAGCATGTTGCTAAGGAAATGGAGGAAATCCAGCTTATGAACTTTCCAACCATTCTGAATCAGCAGTTCGACCCCATTGATACTACCAAGAATGTTACCAATCAAGAAAAATTCAGACAGTTCACAAATGAGTCTAATAAGTTTGATGACCTATTTGAGTTAGCTTCTGCCTATGCAAAGATTGAGAGAGACACAACAACGCAATTTAGTCCCAAAGAATTAATTTAATTCAATCAATACATGACTAAAAGGATATCCCACTTGTCCACAGAGTTATAATTAAAACTCAATCAATAGAGAATAGAGTAGGACACAGGAGTAAGAAAATCATAGGTATCAGATGTAGATCATACCAAAGAGACATAGGCTTCTTCTTCATCGTAGGCAGAGGAAGTTCTAATAGACAAGAATGTGGAAGAAATTTCAGAACATTTTTCCAAACAACTAATATGCAAACTCCTAAAAACACAGGGAAGACCTCGTTTGATGTTGATGCTTCAAAGGAAACTATGGACACTAATTATTTGGAGGTCATCCGAGTATTTCCAACCTCTGGGGTCGTTCCAAAAGTAGAGGATATTCCTCCTCTTGATGTATTCTACAGTCTGAAGCATAAGGCAATGGCAACAAATAGAGGAAAAGGAGAAGAACTAAACAAAGCCAGACTTTGGTCCCTCATAATGCCTCCTTTCAATTACTATGGAAAGACACCCAAGATGCCCTGGCTGAATACCTAGGACTACTATCACAGTATGCAAGAGATTATGCTAGTGCAACAATTGATAAGGCCTCAGAAGTGCAACAACTCCTTAGGGAGAAGGATGACAAAATAAGGCATCTTGAATGGACTTTAGAAAGTGAAAAGCAGAGAGTCACTCAATAATGGAAAGCTCAACTTGCACAATTAAGAAACCAATTTTGCTGACCTTAAGATTCAATATAAATCTAACATGAAGAGCCCGGATCACCAAGTACATGAGCTGCAACACATAATTAAGCAACTAAAGGCCAATCTAGAAGTAGTAGAGTTCAAGAAATAAGTAGTAGAGCTAAACAACCTACTTCATCAACAACAGGTTGTATTCTGTCAAAAGTTGGCCATTATCCAATACCTATGAAATCAAGTGATTCATGTGTAGATCAACTGTATGATATGAGGACATATTACAGAGAAGTAGAGGAAAATATTTCCAACTTCATTGATTGGCAGGACAACTTTGAGGGTCAATCAAAAAATTTCCCCAAAATAGAGGAATCTCAAAAAGATATTATCTTTGAAGAATGGGACATTAAGCTTAAACATGTGAAGATGGAGATCTATAATGATAGGAACATATGAAATAAAATCACTGAATCAATCAACGATATCCTATTGCAGGCTAATCTCATTTCGGACTTCCCTAAAGATACCTTTCCGGATCTAAAATTGGTAACAAATTATTGGGAAGAATCATTAAATAAAAATGTTGATGGAATGAAGGCCATATCAAAGATTGACTTGGAATTCTACTGGCATTTCCTAGTCAAACCTCATAGTCAATGGTTGATGTTGAGGTGTCTTACAAATACCACCAATTATCTTCTTCCAGCACTCAATACTGCATTATTCACTGCTTGTATGCACATTGATCCTCATCATCACCTCAATTGAATCCAATGACAGACATATGCGAGCTTCAACAATGAATGGCAAAGAAGTCCTCCTCCTAGTCATGATCAAAGTTGTTATGACAATAGGCTATTATTATCTTGTATTTTCTTTTAAGTTTGGTTTGTTTAAACCACCCAACATTTTCTAGAACTTTTCCATATTTGAGTTTTGATTTCAAAATACAAATCCCCTTCATTGTTATGAAGAAGGGATTCTTAATTTTTGCAAGAAAGTTTTTGGTTTGCACTATTGTAGCTGAAAATAAGTCTTAATAGAAAGAATATCCACTCCAAGTTTACTTATGAGCAAATTTAATGTGTATCAGGTATTATTATCTATAAACTAATGCTATGTTTGTGAGTTGAAATATTATTTCTTTTCAAGTTTGTCATAAATGTTATTGCATATGATGTGTTTTAATCAAAATCTTCTAAGTGTATAAAAACGAAGATATCTTATATGTGCAGTGAATTATATAAAGTAATTTAATTAACTGTTTACTTAAATTATTTATCATTACTAGTTTTATATTTATTAATGGCTTTGTGATCTACATTGTCATATTATGAGTGAAATATTTAAGTTAGATATTAAGAATATATATTGTACCAGGACCGATATAGTAAGGCCTTTAATTATATTCATTTCTATTTTACATACATCCACCAATCTTCACACCTATATCTATTTTATCCGCTTTCATATATCTTTTTAAGGGAAACTGGTCCCAAAAACACAATTGGAGCCACCATCTCAAATAGAAAAGCAGATGCTCTATGTTCTCGATCAGGTGGTTTTCCCCAATGATGATGTTGCATTTTCCGAGCCTTCAACAGTACCACTCATTGAACCTGCATCTGATGATTGTGTAATGTATTGGGGAACTATTCTATCCAATAACTTAAGTATCCAAATCATAGAATATAGGAAAAAGTGCAGTTTTTCAGAAAATAGTGTTCCCCCATTCTACATGAGTTCCTACATTATATATTGTATTTGTTTCACTTCATATTTCCCATCCATTGGAGGGAAATGGAATAGTCAATGCCCTTTTCCTATCATTTATCATAATATCGTTTGCCATTCAAAATACCAAACCAATTTTTACAAGATTAGCCATGGCGTCGTGCTTCCTATCCACCAATTTGTTTTCAATGAGAAGTTCCCTAGAATCTCTGTTGAAGTACACACTGACTTGCATTCAGTTGGAAGATTGTTTGGGGAGGAATCATTTACCTATATTTGAGTTTTTTGCAGACCCTCATGTGTTGCCCCTATGTGTCCCCGATAAGCTCCTAGTCTAGGAAATAGCCTATCAGACTATGGGAAATGCCTTATCTAAGGTGATGAGAGAAAGCAAAAGGACAATGTGCCCTAGTTCCACTTTCATTGAGGATTCTACTCCTTAGAGAATTTCAAACATGCTACAAAGAAGATGGACGAAATCCAGCTGTTGAACTTTCCAACCATTCCAAATCACCAATATCATCCCAATGATACTGCCAAAAATATTACAACACAGGCAAAGTTCAGGAAGTTTATAAAAGAGCCTAATAAATTTAACGATTTCGTTGAATCGACCTCAGATTATGCTCAAATTTAAAAATAAGTAGCAGCATGGCTCAGTCCTGAGGAAGTACTGCAGTTTCATCAATACATGGGTAAAAGGATTTCCCACTTTCCCAATGAATTATTGAAACTAAATCAACAGATCATGGAAGAAGACACAGAAATATGCACAACTTAGAATCAAGATGTAGCGCATGTAACTCAAACATCGACAACTTCCTAATCAAAGACATAGAAGGTTACGAAAGAAGAAAATTTGGATGTGATTTGGTATGAGTTTCTTAAAGAGATTGGCCCTAGTAAA